>JAWNMN010000242.1:0-1314296 GCA_035044025.1 Drosophila paracracens
TATCTAATTGCATTGCATCTAATTGTCTCTCTTCCACACAGCTGCTTGCCATGCGTTTGTTGTCCGTGCTGCTGCGAGTGCGGATATAGGACCACACAATATTGCCCCAACTGTAAGGCCTGCCTGGGCGAATTCTGAGCGATTCTGTTTATGAGCGATTTTGCTTATGAGCGATTCTGTTTATACAATAAGAACCCTACACATTTAATGTAAACAAATTGGATCCACATATGTTTTATTCTTCTTTTAAAAAACCGCTACGCCCTAAGTAGACACTGCCGCTGCTTTTGTTAAACCTCGTAGCCGTAGGATTTGATAATCTTGTTGAAGGGCTCGGCTGCCTTGGCAATGTTCTCCCGCGCCTTCACCGTCAGCTTCTTCATCTCTCTCTTGTGCTTGAGGGTGATGTGCAGCTTGGCCTTTCGCTTGCGCTCCAGACCCTTGATGACATCCTGGTAATGCCAGCCGTCCTCGTGCGACAGACGACCGACCATGCAATATTTGCGATCGGAGCGCAGAGTCAAGACACGCATCGCAATGGGGACAACGACGCGACGACGCTTGTCATACGGCGATGGAATACCATCGAAGACGCGCCAAAGCAGCCTGACCACGCTTGGTCTTGTGTGGGATCATGCCTCGCACCGCCTTGTAGAAGATTCGGGATGGGGCAGGGAAGTGGAAGGGGCCACGAGCCGGATTCACGTTGCAACGTTTGCGCAAATAGGCCAAAAACTTAATTTTGTTCCTGTAGAAGTGGCCGGAGAGGTTCAGCTCCTCGCAGCGCACCACGGCCACTTTGCCGCCCTGCAACAGGTACTTGGCTACAACGGAGGCCAGACGGCCCAGTAAATGGCCGCGACCATCAATAACAACGGTCCTGTTCGTTAAACCAGTCATGTTTAAGAACCGCACGGAAAGGAAAGGATATGCGAATGGAATTATGAATAGTCCACTCTGGAGTAAAATTACTGCTAAATCAGCTATATAGTATAATAAGTTCTCGCATACGCGCCTTTGATTTGAAACTGCATCGTCAACAAAAGTCGAATATCAAATTTTCAAAAATATTATTTTCTTAATCTTGGCTGTCGCAAGCGTTGAAGTTTATAGCCAGTGTTTCAGCAACATATTGCTGGTATGAAGTGTTGAGACAGTTGAGAAATGTTGTGAATACAATTGTCATGGCACTGTGGCTCATAAACCATTTGTTTAAACTTTATTTGAAAATGTTCAGACTCATCTAAATATAAAATGCTTACTGTTTAGATTCGTTTAAATATAAAACGCTTACATAGAAAATATTATGCAGCCACTTATAAGACGACCCCATAGCGCAGCCACTCATAAGGCGATCGCAGTCTCACTCCATCGAGTGCAGCCGTTTGTAAGGCGATCGCAGTCTCACTCCATCGAGTGCAGCCGCTTGTAAGGCGACTGCAGTGTCACTCCAGCGACATTTCCTCTAGAAATAGCGCGACCCATTCAAAGCCAGCCTCAAATGCCTAATTTTAAGACTGTCAGCATTTCTCATGTACACTTGAACAATGCTGACTTTGCATGGGTCAGCCATCAGCATCTCTCATGTTTATGTTTGAACATTATAGTCTAAGAATTTTGTATATAAGCCACGCATTTCAATTCAATACAGTTTGAGTTCTCCAAAGCATCAACCCGTTCAGACGTTTCCATCATTTCCCTTGCTGCTCAACGAAGGACCTCACTCTCCGCAGTCCAACTAGTTTCAAGTACTAGTTGCGACGATCTTTAATAGTCAGTTTATGTACTGACTGCTTCCCTTAAAACCATATAACAATTCTAGTAGTCAGTTTATGTACTGACTGTTTCCCGGTAAACAACATACAAACACTTCCAATTGCTTCCGGTTGCGAACACAGCTGAAAAAATAAGAACAACTAACAATTGTTAACCTTAGCAAAATTAGTTTTGCATACTTTCGTGAGTTTCAATTATATGTGGTTTGTGTCTAAACTTTATGAAAGCTATGAAGAGCTGCACTTAATAATTTTATAATATTTAAATCATACAGTCTTATCTATTCAACAGCTTGTTGCATTTGATTCGGTATGGATTAGAATATCAGCCACCGCCACGGTAGGCGAATTTATTTATTCTGCGCAAGATGCTCACAAGGAAGGCTGACTTCAAGATGACCATATTGAACACAAGGTGGCGCTGTGAAACTTCATACAAGCGAGTGGATGAATAGAGATTCAGGTGAACCTATAATTATTTTCAAGAATATCTGTGGTGTTAGTTATAAAACTATTTCTTATATTTATATTTTTGGCAAGCTTCCGCTCCCGATTAAAATTTGTTTTTCAAATTTAACTGCCCGCCTGATAATTATTCCGCCACCTAGCGGAGTTACTGTAACCGATAAGGATAGGGTTGCGCCGTTGTAAATACGAGCGTCTCTGTGTTGCTTTAGCGCGTTGTTTCTTTCTTGTTCATTATTCAGTTTGTATTCTCAGAGGACCACGCCAGTTGCTTACATTCCATATCAAGACATTTGTGATAAAAATAATTGTATTTTATAGCAACGCGTAGATTACAAAAATGGAACGTGGCAAATTGTATGCCGTGTCGCAAGCAAAAAACGCTCAGCTGCCCGAATGGAATGTGTCACCAAGTGGTCCACCAACAGAAGATCACTTCTTGAATCATCAAGCGCCACCCCCGTGTGATGTGTCACCGAATGTGTCACCCCCGTATAATGTGCCACGCGCACCGATCGAAGTGATGCAGATGGCCAACAACAACAATGTTGTAATAGATAATTCCACCCACGGCACGAGATGTCCTTGTTGCAATGTAAGCGTTCATATGATGTTTGAGCGCGAAGCAACCTGTACAACTTATCTGTATGCAGCACTCTGCTTTCCATTTGTCTGTTTACCGTGCTGCTTCGAGTGGGGATATAGGACCAAACAATATTGCCCCAAATGTAGGGCATGCGTGAGCCGATTCTGAGCGATTCTGCGTCTATGGAACATTAAAACATTACGAAAACGACAATAAGAACCTTACACATATAATGTAAACAAATAGAATGTATCACTATTACATTTCAACATTATTAATCAAATTATTATATTATTAGCCATTTTGTAGAAGTTTAACGAGCTTTGAAAAATATGTATTTAAACTGTTTCTTATGCAATATTGTGAATGTTAACTTCGCATTACTACTTAACCATACTAACAAGAATATAATTCTAATCAAATTAAAAAGCGAATATATAACCACAAATGACAAAATCATGTATATTCATTTGAACACTTTACTTGATACGCATCAGTTACTGATTGGCTACTATTGGCATGGCATAAGCACAATGAATCTGATACACTTTTGCAAATTCTGCGTGAGCACACAATTCTAGTTGCCAATATGAGTACTAAGATGGATGCGCTTTTGACGATGCTGATGTCCATGGTGGAGTCTTTTTGGTCCCTTCCACTATGGATGTGAATTTGTAGCATCCAAGAAATTACTGCAATTCATGAAGGCTTAGATGTCCACACAGTCTGATGCGTCAACACAAATCTGAACACTGCTGTTCAGATTTGCCTTCCCCCCTTTTTGTCAACATGTTAAAATTTTTGCATTGGTTGCTTTCTCATAGTAATGACGAAATAAATATGGTTAGCTGGTGATTGTGTTTTCACAGTCATCAGTTGCTTCCAGTTGCTTCCGGTTGCGAACACAGCTGAAAAAAATAAGCACAACTAACAATTGTTAACCTTAGCAAAAGTAGTTTTGCAAATGAGCTTAAGTAATAAAATCAGTTGCATACTTTTGTGAGTTTCAATTATATGTGGCTTGTGTCCAAACTTTGTGAAAGCTATGAAGAGCTGCACTTAATAATTTTATAATATTTAAATCAGACAGTCTTATCTATTCAACAGCTTGTTGCATTTGATTCGGAATGGATTAGAATATCAGCCACCGCCACGGTAGGCGAATTTATTTATTCTGCGCAAGATGCTCACAAGGAAGGCTGACTTCAAGATGACCATATTGAACACAAGGTGGCGCTGTGAAACTTCATACAAGCGAGTGGATGAATAGAGATTCAGGTGAACCTATAATTATTTTCAAGAATACCTGTGGTGTTAGTTATATAACTACTTTTTATATTTATACTTTTGGCAAGCTTCCGCTCCCGATTAAAATTTGTTTTTCAAATTTAACTGCCCGCCTGATACTTATTCCGCCACCTAGCGGAGTTACTGTAACCCGTAAGGATAGGGTTGCGCCGTTGCAAATACGAGCGTCTCTGTGTTGCTTTAGCGCGTTGTTTCTTTCTTGTTCTTTATTCAGTTTGTCTGTATTCTCAGAAGACGACGCCAGTTGCTCCGAATATTTAAATAATACTATAAACTAAGTTGACTAAATTTGATTATTTGTACGCTTGTGTTTACATTTCATATCGCGACACTTATACTACATATAATTGCATTTTATAGACACGTGTAGCTGCTAAAAATACAAACATGCCATACAGCAAATTGTATCCCGAGCCGAACGACGCTCAGCTGTCTGACGGGAACATGTCACCAAGTGCTCCACCAACAGAAGTGATTCAAGCGCCACCCCCGTATGATGTGCCACGCCCACCGACCGGAGTGGTGAACGTGGTGCACCTCAACAATGTTGTAATAGATAATGCCACCCAAGGCATGATCTGTCCTTATTGCAATGCACGCGTTCGTATGACTGTGGAGCGCAAAGCAACCTGGAAAACTTATCTGTTTGCAGTTGTCCTCTGTCTCTGCATGTAGGTGGTCAAATTCAAATTGTTATTTGTTTCTATTCGGCGTATCTAATTGCGTTGCATCTAATTGTCTCTCTTCCACACAGCTGCTTGCCATGCGTTTGTTGTCCGTGCTGCTGCGAGTGCGGATATAGGACCACACAATATTGCCCCAACTGTAAGGCCTGCATGGGCGAATTCTGAGCGATTCTGTTTATGAGCGATTTTGTTTATGAGCGATTCTGTTTATACAATAAGAACCCTACACATTTAATGTAAACAAATTGGATCCACATATGCGAATGGAATTATGAATAGTCCACTCTGGAGTAAAATTACTGCTAAATCAGCTATATAGTATAATAAGTTCTCGCATACGCGCCTTTGATTTGAAACTGCATCGTCAACAAAAGTCGAATATCAAATTTACAAAAATATTATTTTCTTAATCTTGGCTGTCGCAAGCGTTGAAGTTTATAGCCAGTGTTTCAGCAACATATTGCTGGTATGAAGTGTTGAGACAGTTGAGAAATGTTGTGAATACAATTGTCATGGCACTGTGGCTCATAAACCATTTGTTTAAACTTTATTTGAAAATGTTCGAAGATCATTACATTGTAACATTATTACATTTAAACATTATTAATGTAATTAAGCATTTTGCATAAGTTTATGTATAATTACGTATTTTTATGACAAATCCATATTTAACCATTCAAAGAAGAAACTAATTCAAAATGAAATAAAAAGCGAACAGATAACCACTGTGCATCGCCTGAGGTTAATCAGTTGCCTTTGCGGCCCATCTGCGGTGTGAACTTCAGAACGTTTTCGTTGCCACAACGTGCAACAAGTTCGCGGCAGGTGCGCTTTTTAGAAGAACCTTCGAACTACAAATATTTTGTGTAGGCGTAATTATCATTGTAAGTGTACAAATTGATTTATTTGTGCTGGAAAGGTTGGCTAATATTTAAATGCAAAGCATTAAACGTAGCTTTGATAAAATCAAGCAATATGAATAATGTGAAGTGTGGAATTTGTTAAATTATTAATTACATGTGTGAGCAGACAAAGCTTAATTTGGGTGTTGACACAACACACACATTGTGAGCAGTGAGGCGATATACCCAAAAAGAGGACTCTCCCAGATATACAAATATGATATGATGAGTGGAAATTATAAGTAGTTCTAAGGAATAGAACCGTTGTTTGCTTGCTTGCATTGAATGACGTAATCGTCATTGGGCATATACGGCAGACACTTTCTGATGACGCCACAACTGACATCTCTGAAAATTGACAATTATACAGCTAAGGATATACGAATATTACAAATCAAATGCATGTATATATATAACATATGTATGTATATAATTGTAATGGCAATAATTATAATTTCATAATCTATTTGATTATTTAACTAATGCCAAAATCAGTTTGGATTTCTGCCCACATATCAGATACATTGTAAGGATTTGTATAGCTTACTGCATCATTCGAAAGATTTTCTTTGGATTTAAAGTCGAGGTTTTGAGCTCATAACGCAAATGGTTTGAAGTCAATTTTTCAGGAGTTTTCTTATATAAGTATATTATGCTGAAATCTGTAAAAGTTGCCATTATTTATGACGAGTGGAATCACTCTGACTGAGTTTGTAAATGATGTTTTGTTTTTCAACCGTTCTATGTTAGGGTTAACAATAAAGTAAGTCGATTAAATGTGCCCGGATATGCTATTTTAGTAACACATACTTTGTAAAATCTATATGCGACATTTTTTTTTGTTCGGCGTTGTACTATTTATATATCTGTAGTTGTATATGATGTCAAAAAAGGTGTAATCCTGAGGGGTAGAGTTATTAAAATTAATTTGCTTGCCACATGCCAAGCAATTAGTGTTAAGCTTCAAATACCATTGGGAATAGAGTCACGTTATCATGTTTGTGCTGGTTTTAAAAAGTGTAGTTTCCCGATGACATTGCGCTGATTGCAACAATAATTGTCACGCTAGTGCAGCTCAGCTCAAGGTCAACCCCGCACTCCAATCGATAACATATAGACATATGCATATATTTTGTATACTCAACAGCAAAATGTCCACACCTGTCGGTCCAGCGCCCGCCAGTGTTGTATGCCCCAATTGTCATCAGCAGGTGGTAACGCGCACCGAGGCCAAGGCCACAACAAAGACGCACATAATAGCTCTAATTTTGTGCCTCACGTGGTAAGCATTAGTGGCCAAAAGCCATTTCATAATTGTTCTTAACTTATTTATTTGTGTTTACTTCCAGTTGCTGGCCCTGCGCCTGCTGTTTGTATTGCACCGACTGTGCGCGCAACATGGATCATTATTGCCCCTCGTGCAACGCTTTTGTCGGCCACTATGAGCGTTAAAGCCACCTGCCTCTTACCCATTAGCTGCTATTGCCATGTTGAAGCTTTTAATAGCCAACTACACATTTAATATATTTGTTCTTAAGCACGGTCAAACTACGCTTAAGCAAATTTTATCCCTTTTATTTATAATAATAACTGTTTACTACGTCTATAAGCTCGCTGATGTACAAATATACATACTACACTATACATCACGTAAAAAAAATAATAATAAAATTAATAACAAAATATAAGACAGCAAAAATGTGAGAACATATCTGGAAAAACTTTTGAAACATTTTTTAAACTTGTTTTGCGAACTGCTAAATATTACAATTAACATGTTTTTAACAAATAAAATATGCACAATTGATGAGAAAAAGTTAATTTTCAACATTTTTGTACAACATTCATTAAAACGATAAAAATATTCAATTTAGGACTGTCCCACACTGCATTTAATATTTATTCATGTGCAATTACTTTGATGCTAAGCCAATAACAAATTATAATTGATTAGATTTCGATCTTAATAAAGAAAATGAATATTCAAATTAATTCCTAACTGCAACTAAATGTTTTTAATCATTCATCTACATACATTGCAGTTCAGACTGCTGCATTTATATTGTTGTATTTTATTATTATTTTACACGATTGGTAAGTAGTAATAGAAGATAAAGATTGTAAAGATAACTGCTTGGATTATTATTGTAGCTGCTGTAATCAGGCCGGAAAAGCCGACTCATTTTTTCATTGCCCAACTGCGCCCATGTCATTGCTAAGTGCTTAAATTAAACCCGATCATTAAGTTGTCAATAAAAAACCATTCAGCAAACACAATTTTTTATAAGGGTTGTTAGAGTTTACATGGGGAAGCTTGAATACCCTTCTTTTTTTAATTATAAACATAAACTTGCGCTGCTTGACTTGTATATGAGTCTTTTAGAAATTACAAGAAATTTAATTCAATTATTTTAAAAGTTGTTCAAAAACTGAGTAGAAAACTGAAGAGTTTAAAAATGATCCGACTAGTTTGCACAGAATCAGATGCGAAAACTCATGAATATTTCATGATCATTGATCTCAAATGATTTTATTTCAAAATATGTATTTCCAACAGGATCCATGATGAAAAATATATTAAACTAGAATATTGAAATTTCAAGCTTATCATAAGTGAAGTCGCATCATGTTTCTTGAATTCTGAGTAAGCGTAAATGTATGAATAGCAGCTCTCATCCCAGCTGCAATCTTCATTCTGCTGATCGTTGCTGAAATTGTTGATATAGTGGGAAATCCCTTAAAGTTGAACAGTGACAGCAAAATAATAATCACATACA
This sequence comes from Drosophila paracracens, assembly GCA_035044025.1. Taxonomy (NCBI): domain Eukaryota; kingdom Metazoa; phylum Arthropoda; class Insecta; order Diptera; family Drosophilidae; genus Drosophila; species Drosophila paracracens. The sequence continues at coordinate 8,500 of JAWNMN010000242.1, forward strand.
CACGCTCACACACTTGCAGCTTTTGTTGACGAATACACCATTGTTTCTACCACAGTTCTGATGACTGACAGTTAGTTGCAAGGCAGCAATATATAATGCCACTCAGTTACACGAAGGGCCTCAAGCGGAGAAGACCTCTCGAACGGCAGACCGGACAAGTGCTTAAGTACATCACTCGTTGAGCAAATGGAACCGAAATCGAATCTTTATCCGCAAGCGCCAGATGCACCGCCGCAATATGGTGAGTTCGGTGGACCGTCGATGATACCAACGGAGACGCTGTCTGTGTCGCCTCCAGCGGCAGTAATTACAGTGCAGCAGCCCAACGTTTTTATGCAAGGTTAATAAGCTGTCAAGCCCGAATCGAAGACAAGTTAATCCAACACTAAATTACCAACACGTCCCGCAGGTGGTCCACAAGCTCAGTTGGGTCGAGTGCCGGCAATGGCCACGTGCCCCTCGTGTCAGGCCCGACTGATGACAACGGTTAACCATGAGCCCAGCACTAAGACGCATCTCATCGCATTGCTCATCTGTCTAGTGGGGTAAGTAACGGGAATCGCTCAAGGATCAATAATCCACTTATCTGACTTGCAGTGGCATCTGTTGCTGTTGCATACCCTACTGTGTGGACTCATGCCAGAGCGCAACGCACACCTGTTCCAGCTGTGGCGCCTACGTCGGCTCCTATCAGAATTGAAGCCCCTTGCGATATGATTTCAGAATCCAGTAATTTACGTAACATTTCCTTAAGATATTCAAAAGATATTCAACACTTTTAATTCAATAAGCTATCTAAACTCAAGTTACTTTTAATGTTTATTATATTGATGATGATACTTATGTGCACATTTTAGCTTTATACAAATTAAATCGAGAATTGAACAATTAAGCTAATTTCTTGCACTATGAATTGTAGATCTTATTTGGAATAACACGAAATAAACGGATTTTCCAAATTGCTTTGTCTACAAAGATATACTCGTATATAGCTATGATCTATTACAGTCAGCAGAATGAGGACCAACTAAGATTACGAAATTCATAATTCCGTCTTTCCGGCTCGAGCTCACAATCAGCTCTTGGAGATGTTTCTATCTTAGATTCACTGTTGTCTGAAAAAAAATATATTAAAAATAAAATGTAGGAAATATGTGAACACAAATTTACAATAAAGAAAAAAATGAATAATTTGTAATTATTTAACACATTTGCTAAATTTAGGAACGGTTCGTAATATTTTTCACATGACTATAAAAAATATTTGTTTGTTAACTTCTTGAAATATTTTCTTATCACAGTTGCTTTTTTTCAGAAATGAGTGTAATATTTTTAGTCAAGTCTTTTAAGTCCCTGAGATCAAACAGGCAAACGGAGATGCCCAGATTGAGTCATACATAAATACATATATACACAAATACTAAAGTACTCAATGGGGTTATCTTCATTAACATTTATTTCCTCAACCCTGTTAGCATTTTTTTATTAAATAGATGCTGAAAAGTCGGCTATGAAATGCGAAGAAGTCGCCACAAAAGAGTTTACCTGAAAAGATGAGTGGGCAGAAAGTGTGTTGAAAGTTTTCGGAGCTTTTTACGATGCGTTGATGCAACATGCGGGCTGGCAACATTGTTGCCAGCCACACAGCGCAAGTCGCCGACGAGTATGAAATCAAAGCTGCTTATCACCAGACCTGCACGCGGATAAAACCCAAATCTGATCATGCAAAAGAATTGGCAGCAATCTGCGGGTGGGGCAGGTGCAGCGCGAAGTTATCAGTGTGCAGCAGGGGCACAAGCACAAGCGCAGGAGCCGCCACTGCCACAGCCGCCCAGCTACGAGCAGGCGACACATTTTAAAGTGCCGGCAACAGCTCAGGTGGTAATCATACAACGTAAGTATGTGTGTGCGGAAGCTGCCACAAATTGCTGCATTGTTTTTCTTTTGGCGTTTTGCAGAACAGCCGCCGCCCGCTGTGGGTCCAGATCCATGCATCATTAGCTGTCCCCACTGCCATGTCCAGAAACTGACGCGCGTCGAGTATGCGCCCAGTGTGCGGACCCATTGCATGGCAGCTCTCCTTTGCATTGTGGGGTAAGAGAGATCCGCTTATCAATTCTGGTTATCTTATCTGCTTTTGTTTTTGTTGCTGCGGATGCTGAATTCTGATTGTCTCACAGACTGTGGTGCTTCGCCTGTTTGCCCTACTGCGCCACCAGCTGCATGAATGCGAATCATTTCTGCGGAAATTGCAACAAATTTGTCGGCATCTATAGCAGCGATTAATGCTCCAAAAAATCAATGGGCCTCAAGCTCCCGCCAAACAATAAACATAAACAATTTTCCAAATGCGAACATTTTTTGTTAGGTGTTGAAAGAAATACAACGACCGAAACGTATACAGAAATACAGTGATTACTCCCGGAATTGGCCTTATGCTGGAGTTGAAATATTGATTTTGAATCTCATTGAATAAAAGAAATATTAGTTTAGAATTTTGAATTTGCCAAAGTTGTTTAAGCCTGAACCACAAACTACTTTTAGAAATAAAAGTATTTGCTTCAATAACATTTACCTGGATCTAAACTATTAAATTTAATTGAATTTTAGTATTCTTTATCATTATAGATCTAAATATATGTACAAATAAAAGAATTCAAAACAAAGCCAATTAAAATCTTGTTTTTTTTTTGTATAGAAACGAAGCAGAGAATTAATTTGGTACGTTCTATTTATCGATCGATCACTGTAGCTACATAACGCATTTGGTAATCAAATAAGGCGCACAAATGGCGCGAAGCTTTCAATATGAATGACGGAAGAAGAAGAAGCAGCAATAGCAGCAGCAGCAGCAGCAGCAGAAACCTACCACAAAGCTGCGCGAATGGCTTTCATTGATAAGAGCCAAACGGTTGCGTCGCGAGTTTTTCTTTTTGTTAGTAGCTAGCAGATATTGACAGCCAACAGAAAATTCGTCACCAGTCAGAAATATGGATAGTGCTCCACCCAAAACGAAGCCGGAGTTGCCCAAGGACGAGGTGAGTGGACAAGTGCATGAGGCGGAGCAACAGCAATTGCTGATGCCACCAGCACCACCCAGCTACGATCAGGCAACGACCACGCCCGCACAGACAACGGGACCTGGGGCAACAACAGCAACACAGCACACTGTCATCGTTGTCCCATCCTCGCCATACGGACCCGATCCCCAGGACGTACAGTGTCCCTATTGTCACAACTTTACGCGCACCCGCGTCTCCTACAGACCCAATTCCCGAACGCACCTAATTGCGCTTGTGCTGTGCCTGTTTCAGTGAGTAATCGACACAGATAATGTTATTATCTAATTCTTATGTTTATGCCATATAATTCGTGATAACTACAGTTTACATATTCGAACAAATAGCCATGTGTAATCTTAAAATTGCGTAAATACAACGGAAAACATGAATTCGTTAATAAACTCAACGAGGAATTCGAAATTTCGAGTATATGAATATCTTACATTGTTTAATGAAAGGCTGAAGAAGCCAAAGCTATTTACCTTTGGGGTTAACTATTTATTTAATGCACATGACAAACTAGTAACTGTTATATTTAATTTATTTACTGTTTTATACAAATCGCTTGCTTGTTAATCATAATATTTTTCTGAGTTCTTAGAAGATGAAGTAAATTGAATGATCTAAAATTAAATGATTTTATTTTATTTATTAATTTTTTTTGACTAAATTTAGAATAATTATTTTATCCTCTTATATAACTTATATATATATATATATATATATAACTTTGCACAATCTTGGATACGCTCTAGAAAGCAAAACGTACTAATTTTCAAGAAGAAACCGCTTAATCACACTAAAGACTGATTCAACGCTTTCTATTTTACAGACTTTACTGCTGTGTGTGCCTGCCGTACTGCATTTCCAGCTGCATGAACACGAATCACTACTGTGGCATGTGCGATAGGTACCTGGGCACCTACTTGCGTAAATAGAGCCACTCTGCCGGATGTGGAACTCCAAAGAAAAATTATAAAGTTTATCTGCAGCAGGTTTTACGAGTCACAAAAACCCAGTTTTACGTGAGATAAATACAGATGAAAAACAAAATACATATATATATATATAATGCTGAATATATGAAGAGCAGACGATTTGTGTACCTTAGATAAATTGCTCAAATACATTGTTAGTTAATATCTAAAATTTTCGTCTTTTCCACTTTTGCAATTGCTGCAAACGATTGCCAAAAGTTTTGTTTTCGTTTTATGTGGTTTTGTTTTTTTCTTAGCTTTTAAGCTCGCTCTCAGCAGATCTCTGGCAGCTCATTTGCTTGGCGCTCATCGCGATTTCAGTCGCGTTTTGAAAGTGAAACGGCAAAGTCAACGAGACGAGAGCTTCAAGCTAGTGGTGACTGAAAACGACGACATCGCTGACGCAGCTTGTCAATTGTTAAACAAGCAAACAGAAAGCTTTACGGGCTGTGATTTTGTACTGATTCATTGTGGTAGTTAGCCAAAGCTTAAGCTGAACTTCGTACTTAGGCATGGATCAAAAGCGTGCCATGCTCTATCCACAAGTGGATTTCAACATGCCCAGCGCACCGCTGGCGACACCGACGCCAACGCTAACCAGCGAACTGACGGCGACCATTGAGGCGCCGCCATCGTACGATGTGGCAATTGCAGCAAACACTCCCGCCGCTCCAGCGACGATTGTCATTGCGCAGCCACAGCCACAGCCACAATCAGCACAACAACCTCAACAACCACAACATTACCAGCAGCAGCAGCAGCAACAACCTTTAGAGCCCACATTTGTGCAAACCGGTAAATGCGGATTTGTACACAACACTTGCACAACAAATTCGTTAACAGTTTTTAATATTTTTAAACTCTAGCAGCCACAAATCTGGGCCCGAATCCCTCCCGTGTGTTATGCCCAGTCTGTGGCGCCCAGAAGACCACACGCATGACGCACACACCAAATGCACGAACTCATACGGCTGCAGCACTAATCTGCCTGGTTGGGTGAGTGTTGTAGGATGCAGGAATAGTCTTTTCTTATTAGCTGTTCAAAGGGTTCAACTACCCTTGCAAACAGAGCACAAATAGATATTTATTTCGAGAACTTCACTTCCGAGCATTCATAGCCATGTGAGCTATATAATTTAGTAGTCCAATGTAGATTAGTATCATAATTGCTTTGTTAGCTTATAAACTTTCATAAATCAATTTCTTTATCTTTTAACGAATAATTATTGTTGTTAATTATAGCGATGATAACTAACTCTTTTTTAAAACTAGCAGTACCATTTGTATAAACTCTGGCAGACATATCGAGCAAGTTAGCCATAAAGGCATTACAATTAATACATGCGGGATAATATATATATATTTTTTCATTCATTTTTTGTAGGTGGTGTGTCTGCGCTTGTTTTGTGCCTTATTGCATGCGTAGCTGCCGCACGGGTAATCACTACTGCCGCAAGTGCAACACATTCCTGGGCGTCTACAATCCGCAGGGTGTTAAATGACGCGGACTGCAGTCGAGCACATGATAAACTAAGATATGATAAGCTCACGTATTTACATAAGCAACGGCTATCTCAGTTTAATTGTTACTGTAGCATCAGCTGTTTGTTTTATTTTTCCTTTTACCTATTTTTTAAGATTATTATAACCATCCGCAGATACATAAATGTGTGTGTGTAGACAAAAAACAAGTTGCGTTTGCTTGCTTTATTTCATTATTTCGGCCTTTGTGTTTAGTTTTGGCAGACGTCGTGGGCACTACGGGTCATCATTGATGATTTGCGCTTTATGTCAAAACTCCAATTCCACTCAAGTGTGATGATCCGCACTCTTAATGAAAATGTAGTATTTTCTCTGTTGTGTTTATTTGCTTGGCGCGATTTTTCAATTGAACATAAAAGGTTGCCAGATGCCTTGCATTTTGTGTCATTGTGCAGCACTGCTTTGCCTATCAATTGTTCTGTACTGCTTATCGAAAAAGCAAAGGTGTTGAAATAGTTGGCCAGGTTTTTCGCAGCTTGTGTTTATTACTACTTTGTGAAGTCTTTGTAATTAATAATATGTTTGAGAAAAAGAAACAGGCCGAGCATAAGCCCAGGGATGATGGCGTTGAGTTGGAGAACCAGTTCATAATGCGATTCCCCACGGTAGGCATGGAACTCCCATGGTAGTGAAACGGCCTCTCAATTGTTTATATGATTTTTTTCTTTTTAGCACCTTGCCCCAGCGGTGCATGAGGCGATCCAGGCGGGAACCATAAAGGATCGATTGAACATACAATTGGATCAGGATTTGCGTTACGGTGAAGTGCGTTTCGACGAGCAGCTGCTATACACGAAAATCTTTGATTTGCCCACAGTTTTGGAGAGCTACAAAACGATTGACAACAAGAGTTTCTACAAATCGGCAGACATTTGCCAGATGATGGTTTGCAAGGAGGACCCGGAGGACGACACTGAGAAGGAGTCGCCAAACAAGAACAAGAAGAAGGATCCCAACAAGGTGGACAAAAAGTATCTGTTTCCACATGGCATAACGCCGCCGTGTAAAAATATTCGCAAGCGACGCTTTCGCAAGACACTGAAAAAAAAGAACGTGGAGACGCCCGAAATCGAGAAGGAAGTGAAGCATCTGCTGCGCAGCGACAACGATGCTGTGCGCGTCGAATACGAGATCATCAATGAGGAGGACAAGCCCGGCGATGAACTCGATCAGTCCGATATTAAACCCTACAATTTGGCAGATGAGGATTTGCAAGATGACACAATGCATGCTAGCGATAAGACCATAAATGAGAGCGCCTCGCAACGTGACATTAACGTCGAGTCGGACGATGATGAGACCAGCAATTTCGAGACACATCGTGCACCCAATATGGGCGTGGCTGCCCATGACATTTTCGGCGAGGAAGTGTCCTCCACGGATGACGAAGATGAGCCTACAATGCCGGGCAATGATTCACGTGCCATGGAGGAATCTTCCCGGCTCTCTGCCGACGATTCTCGCATGTCCGATTTCTTTGGCGGCAGCAGTGCTGCCAACGCCTCCGACAATAAAACGGAGCCCAACGAATTCAGCAAATCAATGTTTGGGCGCGAAAACAGCAGCCCCAAGTTGAGTGCAGCTGGCTCCAGTTCCAATCTGGCGGCGCCCAGCGGTTTCTATGACAATCAGCTGATGACGAAACGCGACGACTTCGATCATATGGAGTTTATAGATGAGCCACAGCCACAATATACACAGCAACAAATTCACGATAAGGTCAATCAATTAACGCGCCAAATTAGCGAACTGAAGGCGCAGCAATCACAAAAGTCCACCGAAATCGCATCCATACAAAATGCCACTCTGAAGCAGCGCATGCAGGAGACCCTCGACAATCTCTACACACAGGTCATCGAACGCGAGCTGGAGCTGAAGGACTTTGAGAATATGATGGAGCAGTAAAGCTTAATTTACTAATAATTTGCAAGTTGTACGAAACAAGTTTGTAAAGATGAATTTAATAAATATTATGTTTATGCCTACATACGAGGTGTGTTCAAAAAGTATCGCGAATTTTGTGTTTTTTCAGATATTATTTATTTATTCATGAATATCTATTTTGTCCCCTTCAAAGTAATCCCCATGAGATATTATACACTTGTGCCAACGGTTTTTCCAATCTTCGAAGCACTTCAAAAAATCATTTTTTTTTATCTTGTTCAGCTCCTCCTTCGATCCCGTCTTTATCTCGTCAAGCGTAGCGTAACGTCGTCCTTTCATGGGCCTCTTCAGTTTAGGGAACAAGAAAAAGTCACAGGGGGCCAGATCTGGGGAATACGGTGGCTGCGGCATCATTAGTGTGTTGCTTTTGGCCAAAAAGTCGCGCACAAGCAACGATGTGTGAGCAGGGGCGTTATCGTGGTGCAAAAGCCAATTTTTGTTCTTCCACAAATCCGGGCGTTTCTGGCGGATTGCTTCGAGCAAATTGCGCATAACTTGCAGGTAATATTCCTTATTGACCGTTCTACCCTGTGGCAAGAACTCATGATGCACCACGCCCCTGCAATCGAAGAAAACTGTCAGCAAAACTTTCACATTCGACCGAACTTGGCGCGCTTTTTTCGGTCTTGGTTCGTGCGGCAGCTTCCATTGAGATGATTGAGCTTTGGTTTCCACGTCGTAACCATAAACCCACGATTCGTCACCAGTTATGACCCTCTGGAGCAAATTTGGGTCGTCGCGGACAGAGTCCAACATCTCATTAGCAATGTTCATGCGATGCTGTTTTTGGTCGCAATTGAGCAATTTTGGTACGAATTTCGCGGCGACCCATCTCATGCCCAAATCATTGATAAAAATCGAATGGCATGAGCCAATCGATATGTCTAGGTCCTCAGCAACTTCTCTAACGGTGATTCGACGATTGGCCAATACCATTTTCTCCACTTCATTAATTTTTTCGTCTGTTGTTGAAGTGCTCGGGCGTCCGGCACGCTCTTCGTCGTTCACATCTTCTCGGCCTTCTGAGAACATTTTGTACCACCGATAAACGTTGCTTCGGTCCAAGGTAGCTTCTCCGTATGCCACAATCAACATTCGGAATGCATCCGCGCACTTAATTCCGTTTTTCACACAAAATTTGATACAGGTTCTTTGATCCATTTTTTTGAATAGGTAAAAATCAAAGACGATCCAAAACACGTGCAAGCAAAGCAGCTGTCAACAATTAAGTGAACATCCAAAATGGCCGAGCTTGTCGGCATAAGTGTGAGACATGAGTACCAACATAACGCTACAAAAAAATCGAAATTCGAATATACGTAACCCGCGAAAATTCAAAATTCGCGATACTTTTTGAACACACCTCGTATATGTTTAAAGCCTTAGATATTTATTTTATATTAATTAAACAATTTTTACTTGATAAGGTTCGCAAATTTTACATTTAAATACATTAACAAATAAAATATCTAAATGTTTTGCCGATATTTAAGCTATCGATACATCTGGCGAGCGTTCGCAGCCGATTCATCGATTTGCGTGCGGTAGTTCAGCAACATTTTGTGTTTATTCTCGCGTCACATACGGCAACTCCGCAACAATTTTCTATTTGGCCAGAAGAAGAGTTTTTCACAAGAAAAAGCAGTTATCAATTGCTAATTCTACATTAATGGAGTGATACAAGTAAAAGTGTGGACATTTTGTTAGCCAGGACGCTGCAGTGAGTGTTTGCGAGTAGCGACAACAACAGTAGCAGCAGCAGCAGCAGTGACAACAACAAAAGCAACAACAACATTTGCAAAAATTGAGCCAGCTGCATTTGACATCTCGCACTTGGGTCAGCGATATTATTATGGACAAGAAATCATCGCCCGTGCGACGACAAAAGCGCCAGGCGAAAGTAATCGAGGAGAATTTCTGGGACTGCAGCGTCTGCACGTACAGGAACTCGGCGGAGGCGTTTAAGTGTCGCATGTGTGACGTGAGAAAAGGTGAGTGACCTCGATTTCGAAGACAGCGACGCCGACTGCGACGCCGCATCAACGCCGTCAACGTCAGCGTCGTCGTCATCGTTGTCATCGTCTCATTCGAATTGCGTTGAAGGACGACCACAAATGGGTCGCTCTGAGTAATTTGTTCATTACTCAATTGCTCATGTTATATACATATATATGTATATGTGTGTGTGTGTGTGTTGTTGGCATAGTGTTGCCATCTCTCGTTATTTGCTGTGGCATTTTGCACATTTACTCATTATTGGTGTTTCTTTCTTTTTTTTGCTGCTGCTGCTATGCTGCGGCTGTTAGGCACATCGACGCGCAAACCACGCCTGAACTCGGCGCTAGTCGCTCAGCAGGCGGCCACATTGCCCGGTGCCAGTGGTGGCAACATGCCCAACGGAAAGCCAGCATCCAGTTCACGGCACGGCGGCGGACACGACCGGCAGCGGCACAAACGTTACCCGGCACGTCTTAAGAACGTGGATCGCTCGACGGCGCAGACGCGCGAGGTGACCGTGAATTCCGTCACTGTTTTCATCACAGAATACAAGGCCAAGCCGGTGAGCAGCCGGCGTGAGTCGAGTGAACAGAGCTTCAGCGAGAGCAACGATAGCCGGAGTTAGGTCTAATTTATAAGCTCGCAAATTTGTGTTCCAAATTATTTAATTATTTTTATTTTTTTTTATATTTTTTTTTTTTGTTTATGTATACATATTTATATGTATATATATTCTCTGTCGGCTGCTGGCCCACAATTCCTTGTCTACCCACACACAAACACACACACACAAATCCAATGTCGTCTAAGTGTACAACTAAAAATTGTAAATTCTAATATTAGGACTAAGTACAATTGTAAATCTATAGCCTGTTATTAAGTTAGCAAGTATTAAGCGATGTTTCACGTTCCATCAACTGGAAGTAGTCAGCAGCCACAGCAGCATCAGATTAATGTTGATGATTTACCCATGCATAAGTACTTCCACTTGTATCCTGGCTTTTTGGTGGCCGATGACTGCATTTAAAAGACGCTGTGGCTTAGCTCCAATCTCACAAGGGAGAAACATTGTAATTGAATGTGAATTCGAGGACCTTGTACATATATATAATTTCGAAAAACAAACAAACATACAAAAACAAAACTGTCTCGTATTGTAATATTTGATTCCTAATTTATTGATATAAACGTATATATAAATATATACACTTGTTTATATATATTATATATATACATTTTTGTTCTACAAAAACTATTGTTTATAAGTGTCAAATGAAAATATAATTTAATTTAATTAAGCAAAACAAGCGGAATGTTCAATGTTCACATCACGCCCATCAAATGGGCAAATCAAGCGATGGCACTATTTGTAAACACATTCATGCATATGTATGATAAATATGATTCTCAATTTCTCTGTATACCGTCACTGTCGATGTATGTAGGTTGCAGCAGATCCAATAACCAAGTTCAAGCGTCTCCATTAAATGGTTTGTCTTTCACTTATACTTGTTACGTATTATTAAATTAGTAAACATAACAATTTTTTTTAGAATTTCAATTTTGGATTTTGTTTTTTGTTTTTGTTTTTGTTTTGTTTTTGACTAGTAAATGCTGCATGAACAACGAAATAATAAGCCGTAATTAGCATGTGAATAATGAATGAGTAAATAGTAACATAGTAAATTTGCTAATTTAATTATTTTTGTATACAAAGACTGATTAAGCAAATACCTAAAGACCATACTATAACGATAGCCCACACATTCAGTTCGTTTGTGTTAACCCAAGCAATAGCAACAGCAACAAGCAACAAATTAACTGGCCCAAAAAACCAAATAATAGATATCAATTATTACAACAATTTTGTACTTAGCAAGGCTTTTATGCTTTGCATATACATATATATATAAAAAAAAAAAAAATTCACATATAGAACTTATATAGATGAATCAATGAATTTTGATAGACTTTTTTAGTACGGGATAAATGGCTTAGATATGCATGTTATACGTCATTTTTTAAAGGCTTCCTTCACACACACTCTCACACACACACACATAGGCACACCGAGCTCTGCAGCAGTTGTTTAAGTCTGTAAATTGATGAGAGCTTTGCACAAAAATAATTAAAGCTCATTCAAAACTGCCGGACTGAGTAACATAGTCAATAATAAATAACAAAAACTTCCATGAAAAAAAAAAGAAAGAAAGAAAAAAAAAAACTAACCACAACAAAAGCTTACAAATTTTCGAAATAAGTATTTAATGTTCATAGTTTATATACATAGTAAACAATATATACATAAATTAAATCAAGGATAGCAAACTAATTAAAAAGCACAAAACAATTAAAATAATAAAATAACAAAAAACACAACTCAATATTTCAAATTGTGTTAGCATAAAGTTTTAAATAAATTTCAAAAACTACACTTAACAAATGTGTACGTCTTTAAAGCGCCTCACAGGCAACCCCCAATTGCACCCAAAAAAAATAAAATAAAATGTACAAACTCCTCCCCTCCCCCACCCCCCTCACCCATCTAAGCCCCGCAGGCAACCCACACGGCGCTAACAAAATGTGTGCTTTCCTATGTGCGCGTTGGGTGTGTGTGTGTTGGCATCATCTGTATCTGCTGCTGCTGCTTACGCGTGTGGCATGGCTGCTGCTGTTGCTCCACAGTTGCGCCATCGCCAGCGCCATCTCTGGCTACGCCTTTGGCAGCTGCCTCAACTTTCGCACGCTTCGCAAATAAATTACAAATTGTTTCGTTCCAGCGTTGCTGCTGCCTCAGCCTGCCTGCCTGCCTGCCTGCCTTTTGCCCTGCACTGCTACTACTTATACAATGCCACGCCCCGCACCCCTCAATCCCACTTTCTACACCCAACTGCTGCCCCAACAATTCGTTTCACTCGAAGCTGACATTCGAAAATTTCGTTCGCTTTTCTCTAAAATGTTAAAATTCACAAGTCCTCCATGGCGCGCCTGTGTCTCTCTGTCCGTCTGTCTATTCCCGACTGCCTCCAGGCGGTGGCAGGGTGGGTCGTTAGATGGTGGCGGTGGCGGGTGGGGCAGTTGAAAATTGCCTGCTTTGGCAAGTCCTGGTGCCGGCTAGCAGAACTTGCGTTATCAGCGGCGCTCTGTGCGCTTATCTTCTTCATGTACGTTGTACGTTCTATTCGTATTCGTATTCGTATTCGTTTTATGTTTGACTCTCGTTGCTATCCTCGTTCCTTTCGTTCGTTCATTTGTGCGTCCTTCGCTGCCCGACTGCCTGCCCAGCTTGCGTGCTCCTTTGCCTTCTTATCCGTTTGTTTGTCCGTGCTTCCGACTCGTCTGTGCGACCGTTCGCACATCCTGCTCCACCCTAACTGCTTGCCAGCCTTCCCCCAACCTCACCCCTCCCCTAGACCCTTGTCGCTGCCTTTTGTTACACTTGCCCTGTCTCTCTCTATCGCTCACTCTCTCTCTCTCTCTCTCTCCCGTTCAATATTTGTGTCGTCGTCAGCAACAAAAATGTGCAGCATTTGGAAAATGTTAGAGACTCCTTTGGCTGCCTGCTGCTTGGTGTAAAGTTTTACATGACGCATACGCCGCATTGGCTTCCTCGTCCACAATGACCATCAGCAGCAGGGCGGCCGGGTGGAAGACTGCCACGAAGCCCAGCGCGATCATCAAACTGGACAACACGGCCAAATGGCGGACTACTGTTTTGCATATACAGTGGAACTCTTTGATTTCCGACTTCTTTCTAATTTTAGAGTTTTTCAAAATATGTTTCGCTTAAATGTAAATATCGCAGGTGCTTTAAGTTTTTATTTATAATTTTATAATTTAAAAAAATTATCGAAATACTCTCAAGTATTTTAATAAATTTAATAATGTATTTTATTTTTTTAATTTTTTTAATTTATTAGATTGATAATTTATTATGATGTTGAGAAAACCAAAATGAATATTCAAATAAATGGGAAGGTTCAAGTGGATTTATTATTATATTATTTACGTATTATTCAGTAAATCTCTATAAACTTTAATATTTAACAGATTTCCATAGGTTATGCTGATAAATATTAAAGGTTCTAGAACTTTATGCTGAATTCCGAGTATCCACTGTATATTTCTGCTCCCTTTTTTTGGGCGAACCAAAAGTTTTTAGCGAAAGTCGTAGGGGAGGGGTTGCAACTTTGGGAGGGGGCCATATGTAATCCCAGCAAGTAACTTGAGCGCTTTATGGCACGTGTATGTATGTGACTGTATCCAACTCTATTCGGTGCGTGTGTGTGTGTGTGCGATAGTGAGATTGGGGTGTGAGTTGGAGCTGCTGATGCTGCTGCTGCTGCTGCTGCTGCTACTGTTCACGCCCCACGAATTAAAGCTCTCTCGCGCTTTAAGCCAGCGCTCGCATCCATGTTTTAAAGTTTAGCGCGTTTTAGGCATTATCCGTTTTAATTACATTAAAAGTTTTTGGCATTAAATAAATTGAAGATGAGCGCTGCTGAACTTATGCCACTTTGATCCCAGTTACAGACTAAAAGTAACTTTTTGCCGTTCATGCGAGAAAGGCACCCCTACATACCCCACCCCTCCACCCTCCCTTGCTCTCCTTAAAGAAAACAATGGAGAGAAACACAGGACACAAAGCTACCCTCACCGAGTGTATGCCGCCTCTAAACATTGTCTCTATCTCTTGGCAGTTGCTGCTCAGTGAGTCGCGTGTAATCAAGTTTAGTGTTTAAGGCTTTAAATTGAAATTCCGGCATTAGGCAAGGAATGCGACTTTGGCTGATGCTGCTGCTGCTGCTGATGCTGCTGCTGATGATGCTGCTGCTACACCCGTTGTTGTCTTGACAGCCGACAGGGGTTGGCTCCTCAGCAACAAAAAATGAAAGGGTTGAGAATTTGAGATGGTCTGCCTTTATCGTGATGATGCCACGTTGCGCGTAGCTGCAACAAATGGGCAACAAATTGCAATCATTGAACGCAACTCACGGCCCATAAATCAATTATCCAGGTGCTGCTCGGTTGCCAGGGGAGCGAGGGGTGTGAAAGCCAGTCGCCGCCGTTGATTGACTGAATAGCGGCCCTAATTAAATCATCATCGACACGAGCATATTCAAAACTATAGACCCTGTGCCGTCTGCCTTCAATGTGGCAAAGTGGCAGATTCTCGCCCAAGCGAAGCAATGTCGCCTACTCCCCAACACACACACACACACATATACACCCATCGCAACACCTCCCCCCCTCCCCCCTCACGGCTACAGGCCACGTTTGCCGCTGGCGTCGCTGTCGCAGTCAACGTCATTGTATTTATTTCTCATGTTAAAATCAAATTCCCGCGTGTGCAATTTTTCATTTGGCCTGAAAATGAAAAGGAAGTGGAAAAATGTGTTAAGGTGCGTGCGCCACCATCAGTGTGTGTGTGTGTGAGTGTGTGTGTAGGTGTGTTCTCAGGGGTTGCGATGCGAGCTTCCGGCGTGCTGTCCTTCTGCCTGTCCTGCCGTCAGCTAATGTCAGAACCTTAAAGCAAGCTGCAAAGCTTCCAACTTTAAAGAGCTGCATTCAAAAATTGCCAAGCTGAAGGCACACATGCCGACGACGACGACGACGACGACGACGACGATGGCAACGTTGAAGCCGACAGGTACCAAGAAACATGCCGCATGAGGCATGCTGCCTGTCCTGGACGCCCACACACACATACAAAAACACACGCACACACTCTTACCCGAAGAGAACTTGCGCTCTAAACAAAACAAAATGCGTTCGCAAAAGCAAAGGCGAAGACGCTGGAGGAGGCACGGGGCAGAGTCAGAGACAGAGGCAGCTGGCAGCAAAAGCAACGTCATTTTAATACACTTCCTGAGGGCATTCATATTTTGTTAACACATATGTGCACGGTTATCGGTTATCTTAGGCTCGGCAATCAAACTGCTGACATCTAAATTTTGGTTCCTAGCTGGAATGTATCTGAATGAGTGGCATGTGTGTCTAAGCCAGACCGATTGTTGCTTTATGTATGTATATGCATATAATATAATGGCTTAATCCGAACGGAAAAGACGGATATATGCCAAATTTCACGCAGATAGCTTCAAAGCTGAAGGTGTTCAGAAAATAGGAGAAAAAAGACAGAGATACTGACGGATATGGCTATATTGACTCGGCCAGTGTTGCTGATCAGGAATATATTTACTTTATGGAGTCAGAAATGAAAGATATCTTTGGCAAACTACTGGATCCACCTGCAATAAAGCTCTTTACATTTTGGCACAAGCAAATAATCAAATTGAATTTGGAACGGATGAACAATAGACTGCAAGTGTATGGAATATTCGGCGTGCCGCAGATGGCACTGCTGACTTGCTACAACAGTTATAGCCTGACTGCCTGCCTGTAAGGACATGGACATGGGCGAGGACGCGCACAAAGAAGGCGAGCGGGTGGCAGAGGCACGGGCCGACACGACACCAAGTGTACAATAGCTTTAAGCTTAAACTCTCGCACACTAACTCACTCATACTCACACACACACACACACGCATACAGCGACAGACAGCGACACAAAGTTGCACACACACACAGTCGCACTTATGCTCACAGTATATTTTACAATACAGGGCCACGAGCATTGTGAAAATTTGCGCTTGCTTCGAGCCAAACGCGTTGAGGCCTTGAAGTCTGTGAAGCTATTCGAACAGATCCGATGCAAAGAGGCGACTTTGTAGAATTCTTCTGGTCGAACTCCGTGCGGAAGGGCCCTGTATGCACGGGGGAAAATTCACGGACGAACGCTGTATGTCCAAGTCCAAGAAAGAAAAATACTTGCCATGCGACAACATGGCCAAAGACCAGGGCTGCACAACACTAACTCAAAGACATTCATTTCAGCACACAAGCCAAAAGTGAAACCTCGAAAGCAGCTGCATCAACAGGAAATCCCCATCGAAATTTGTAGTTAACAAATAAAAACGTTTTTATTTTTTAGCAACTGACTAAATTTAGCTAAAAAAAATATATAAATATTTTTGACCGCCAGGCATTGGAGTGTTTAATACATTTTAGTTAAATATCTGATATCGAAAATGAACTATTTTCAGCTAATCTCTTTCGAAGTGTGACACAATTTCAACTGGCAGTGAATTAAGCTGAAAAAAACTTCAACTTATCAGGAAACATAACTTAACTGATATTTGAGTTTGTACAGCTGACAAGCTGATAGGAAGTATGCATGCACTGCGAGAAATAGCTAAAAAGACTGAAATAAAACTGAAACTGACATTGGCAAAATGTTGAAATGGTGTCTTAAACAGATCGAAATAGATTTACATAACTGACAAAATTTACTCTGTAGTCGATGATGTGTCTTAAAGTATTGGTAAATCTAACTTAATGTTCTTTAATAATATGTATATATATAATGAATGAATATTATGAAATATAAAATGTATTGCTCATCAAAAGTTTATGCAACAAAGTGAATACATTGAAGAATATAATTATGGTAAGTAAAACTTAAAGATATAGTTAAATGGAATATCTATAGTTATATATGGATATGTGTGGAGTGTACATATTTTACATATGGTATTTATTTTGTTGCTGAAATAACCACAACAGAAATTGCTTTACGTAGTGGGGAATGTCGGCTCGAGTGAGTCTTTCTAAGCAGTTTTCAGTTGCCATGACGCAGCAGCCCTGGCAACCCAGGCAAGGCAAAGGCAAGGCGACCAGGCAGCCAGTCAGCCAGCCAGCCAGCTCCAGCTAAAGCTACAGCTACAGCTACAGCAATGGCTACGACGACGACGACGACGGCGAGCTGGAGCTCGTACAGCTTGTCGGGCAGCGTTGCGGGGCTGGCAGCGCCCATTTGAGGGAGCCATCAGGCAGCGTATTTCTCTGCACAGCGCACAGCGTTTGACATTTCCCCATACTTGATGGAGCGGCGCGCCAGCAAGTGTACGGAAATCGGCTAGCTAAAAATAAGATAAAAGAATCAGTTACTTTATGGCGCGTACGCCACCAAAATGTTCCCAGTTGATAGACGGATAGTGCAGCGTTGTATTTAACTCGCTACTTGCTGGCACGCATCGGCCCAGCAAGTCTTTGGTTTTTGTGTTGGCAGCGCTGCGTGCTAAGCAATCGGTTACTTGATGGCACTGCATTGCTGTGCCCCCAACCCGTGCGTCGTCGTTGCCGTCGACGTCGTCGTCGCTTGCCAGTGGTGGGTAGTCTAAGGCATTGCTAGCGGTGTGGCGGGGCAGCGGCTCTCTGCTCTCTCGCTCTCACTCTCTTTCTCTCTGTCTCCCACTCTCGCTCTCTGTATACACAGTTTGCCAGGGTGCGTGTGTGTGTGAGAGAGCCAGTTCTTCCATAGGTGTGCGCTGAATTTATCTAAGCGCTGAATAAGCAGCCGCCACATTTGAAATTCAACGGACTTTTTAACGGTGCAGCCAATTTCGCACTGGGGCTGCAGTAACAATTTAAATATCAAATGAGTCATTTAAACAAAAAACAAAATAATAATGCTACACAGCAACAACAGTTGTACACACACACAAACACACACACAAGGCTGCAGTTTGCATTGTCTGATAATAATATATAAAAAAAATTGCCTACTTTGCAGCGTTTAAAGCTGCTGCGATAATGAAAAGGCCGCAATTATCTATGCGCTGCATTGCGTACGCAATTTATACTCAAATAATGCACACACACACATAGACACACACACACACATGCATACAGAGATAAAGAGTTGCATTTGCATGCATAACCAAAGCAGAAACGTTTCCCTTTAACATGCCTCGCAGCCTCCACACCCCACCCGCATACCCCCACTGCTTTTCATGTTGCACATTTCATGCATTTCCTTTGTGCAGCCAACTTATCAAGCTTCCTGTCCACGCCTACACTGACCCGCCTCACACTCTGTTCAGTCAACATTAAGCATATATAATAATACATTTCCCATTTACGTATATATATATATATATATATATATATATAACATGACTCTGCATTTTTGTAGCACGCACATAATTTTTGTGATTATTTTTTTTTTTGATTTTGTTGCACACATTTTTTTTAAATACTCTTTACAATCGTTTTTTGATAAGCAGCCTATTTTTGTGCTACTTGCCAAATAAATATTTAAAATAATGTACTATATAACAGTATACATATATATATATATATATATATATAATACATATATTTATAAAAATATGTGTGTTATCAGTTTGGTTTTTTTCTTGTTTAGAAAATTGAATTATTTCCATGAGTTTTACAACAAATTGCTGTCGCGTCTTGTTATTATGAAAAAATGATAGCTCATTAATTTAAAAAAAAAAAAAGTGCTAAAAAACATTCGCATAATTGAAAGTTGGTCTTCACAAAATAGTTTATAGTTTTTCATGATTTTGATGAGACACATATTTATTAGCGGACAAAATAGCACAAATAACAAACAGCTTCTATGTAAAACATATTACAAATTTAGAAATGTTCTCAAAATTATTTTATGATTTTTTTTGAGTAATACTTTCCTCATTTGTTGTTAATCTGTTATATTTGCTTTGTTTCTATTTAAAGATAGAAGAACATTCGAAACATTCGGAGCATATCGGAGTATAACCAGTGAATAAAAACTTCA
Organism: Drosophila paracracens; assembly: GCA_035044025.1. Lineage (NCBI taxonomy): Eukaryota > Metazoa > Arthropoda > Insecta > Diptera > Drosophilidae > Drosophila > Drosophila paracracens. The sequence continues at coordinate 27,684 of JAWNMN010000242.1, forward strand.
AAAGTGTTCCGAAATATTTGAAAACTTTGTAATATTTTCTAACTTCTTTTTAACTTTTAAAATTTTGGCTAAGCAAAAAAAGAAATGAACAAATTTAGCTATCAGCTCGAATTTATATTTGCGATTAAATCAAGCCGTAATTTCTGATAACTTTTAATCTCAAGTTTAACCAATGGGAATTGTTAATGATAGGGAAAGAGATATCGGTCTAAATTATAAATACTTACTGAATTATCTAGCTTAAGCGGCGGTTTTCGAACTGAATGCCCAATCAATAACTATTTGGCCAGCAAGTGTACTTTCGATGTCGGGCTTAGCTGATTATAAATAGTTGTTGGTATTCCCCCAGAACGCTTATCATTATGTTGCAACGCCATTTTGTGTGTGGCAAACGGAAGTGCAGGCCATGCTTTTGTGGTTGCGAGCATTTTATTTATTTATTTATTTATGCATTTTTCGCATTTATTATTGCGCACAATTTGAATATGCATTTCGGGCGTGGCGGCATCCAATTCAGCATTTGCAATTAGGTTGCCGCTGCTGCAGTTGCCGTTGCAGTTGCATTTGCACTTTGCTGCCGCAGTTGTTGGTAACCAAAAAAAATATAAAAAAATGAGAAAAAAACTAAAACGAAAACAAGTCTGGCGAACAAGAGATCCTAAGGCCATGTTAGCCATGATCGCAGGCAGGTGGCTGACGCTGACGCTGACACACAAAACCAGACGAACGACAGCCGAGAGCGAAGCCAAATAACAAGCAACAGGCCGTGGCAACAACAATAAGCAACTGCAGCAAGCAACTGCAAACAGCAACTGCAAGACGCAAGTCTTGACATGCATATGCAAAGGTCTTTCCCAGCTTTTGTTTTCTTGCTGGCAAGCAATTTGCCGAGGGAGAGATGGAGAGGGAGAGGGAGAGGGGGCATGGGGGCAAGTGCCAATATGCAAATGACGACAGAACATTTTTAAATGAAGCCTTTGATGTGCGACAACTGTGCAACACTCAAGCACGCAACGTTCAAAAATAATCGATAAGCGTTTTCAAGCCAAGCTGTCAACTGCTAAGCTAATGTCCAAGGGCCAACACAGCTGCTGCCAGAGGGAGACAGAGACGGAGAGAGAGAGAGCAAAAGAGACAGAGTAAGCGAGTGAGCGGAGCGGAAGTTGTTGTCACATCAAATGGCGACAATAAGCACTTCCGCTACGCACAAAGGATGTCCCAGCCAGAAGTCCTTGCAGTCCAAAAACTTACATATGACAACCAAGAGTTCTCTAGTCGAGCCGTGTATCCGACTAGCAAATACACTGTGCAATTGATGTGTCTCTCCTATATTAAGGCACATTTTAATGCTCAAGTAACTGAACAGTTGATTCTGGTACCTATGTCTACAGGCAGCTTTAAGTATTTATTATAGAAATAAATATGTCTATAGGTATATATTCCCATCAAATATATAGCCTTTATATCTCGCATAAGATACACTCGATACAGATATTGTTTTGGCAAGGGAAAAAGATGTCAATAATGTCGAACTTAGTACTTTCAATGAAGGACAAATACCCAACTCCTTTGCTCATCATGCGGAAAGTCTTCCAAATATTACTGCCTAAAAATATGTGTTGAGTATTGCTGTAAATTAAAAGCGTGCAACAAAATAATATATCTTTAGTGCGCACTATATACAAGAGTCTACATTTCAAGTTTCAGCTCGTAAACTCTTTGATGATGATAAGGACAAATACTTTATACTTTAGAGCATCAGATATCTCTCAACTTGACACAAAGTTATGATGCTGCCCCACGCATATTCAAAGTGGAGTGGGTATACAAATTACACAAATATTGTAGTTCTAATCAAGTAGCACACAGCAGCAACTGAAGCAGCAACTACAGCAACAGCAACGAAGCGACCCCCCCGTCTTGCGGTTTACCCCCCGTCTTGCAGTTCACCCCCCGCCAAGGGCTGAAGCAAACAAAAAACGAAAAAACAACAAGAAAAAAACGTGTAGAATTCGAAGCCCAAGAAGGAAGCTGTCATTTGACAAGCTTTAAAGCACACACGTATTTTGTATATACCTGGCGATAAACCCTTATCTAAGGCAGCGCTTTCGGAATGTGTGCACACACACACACACACACACACCAACATAAGTATGTATTTTGTGTGTGTGTGTGCGTATAAAGCAAGTTCCCATATTCCACCAACATTTCAACGCATGTCGCCGTTGTTGTTGTTGCCTCTTCTCGCTCCTCTGCTTTTGCTGATCGTCGTCTGCTCTTTGTGCATTCTTTCAGTTCGCTTTGCGCTCGCATTCGTCGTCTGCTATAGAGTAGTACGAGGGGCCGTCTCCGGTCTCCGGTCTCCGGTCTACGGTCTCCAACGAGGCATGCAGTCATCGGCGTTGCGAGTTGTTGTCGCTGAATTCAAGCAACGGTGATTCATCGAAATTAAAAATAAGTATCTGTATCTGTAGCCGTAGCTGTAGCTGTAGCTGTGGTTGTGGCTGTGACTGTAGTTGTATCTCAGCGCTTGTTTCGCATTGTTCTCAAACACATTGTTATTGTTGGTTTTTCGCTTGTTTACTTCACGTAGAACCCTCGCATTTCCCGAGCTACTGTTTTAGATACTTTGCTGACCCTGAGCTCTGAGCGTATATTCGCATAAAAAAACAAAACCAAACTCATAGTTTACGAAACCATTTAGTTGCATTCCTGCATCGAATTTAATTGCTCAATCAACAAAAATCACTAATCAACTAAACTTATACCCATTACTTCCTGGAAACTATCTGATTTCCCCAGCTTAGATGCTTCGAATAGCAACAGCTCAGACGAACGGCTTGCAACGAATTTCCCCATAAATAGTGGATAATGCAACAGAAAACATATTATCCATGGAAAGTATCGCCCATTTAAATGGAAATTCAACTTATTTCCCGAAATACTGTTACTGTTGCTATGATTTTTCTTATAATTTGCAATAGTCTTAATTAAGTTGGATTTTAGAAAGACTTTGCCTGAAAATCAATAAAATATTAAATGAGTTTTATTTTTTAATTTTAGATTTGATTCGATTCCCATTTAAAATATTAAAGCAATGATTTTAATTTTTAATTTAATTAATTACATATTTATTTATTTTATCTATTTAATTTTCAAATAAAGCACAAAACTAATCTAAAATGCTTTCGTTCCGATATATTCTCTCAAGTAATATGAATCATATATATATATATATATACAACAATAAGTAAGTTGTGCTTAATGCCAGATATTCCTAGCTCTGCATAATTCATTCATCAATCAACATTTGATCAGTTAACTTAATTGTAATTGAGTTTCGCTAAGTGTTTGTAGGTATAGTAACCAGTATTATCTATATGTAGGTTTTTTAGCGAGACACTTCACACACACACACACACACTTGCACACACTTTGCTCTGACAGCGGAAACTATTTGTAATCTCGGAGCAATTTGGACACCTGTTTCAATATTGCAGCCAAGAAATCTTGACACTTCTGTTGCTGATCCTTTGCCAGGCGTTGCACTTCGTTGCGTGCACACGGCATGGGGAAAGTTTTGCATTGTGTGAGTGTATGTGTGTGTGTGTGTGCGTGGAACATCCGGTCGCAGGGGCAGGTAAGACGACTGCCCTTTGACACTGACAAGGATGAGGATGCCTGCTCCTGCTCCTGCTCCTTCTGCTGCTGCTGCTACAGCTCCGCTGTGATAACCTTGCCGCGGTGGTGCTTTATCAAATTCTGGTCACCTTGGGCGGCATTTACAAAATGTGTATCCACTAACACACACACGGACACACACACACATTCACACACACACACTTATACGTTTTGTAAAAGGCATATAAGGGACCGCTTTGGATTAAAATTTCTTTCGTTTGCTTTTTTATATATGTTGAATGCATTTCTCTGCGCCGGCGACATTAACAGGAGCAGCGGCTGGGGGGAGACTGGGAACGTGAACGTGAACGTGAATGGGACTGGGAAAGGGAATGGAAACGGGAACGGGGCACAAGGGACAGAGGCATTTATTTTCGGCATTTGAAGTTGGTCCTTTTGAAAACGGGGGTTCAAATTCAAAGCGCTAGACCGAACCAGAGTACGTGCGAAGGGTTGTTTGCTCTATGTGTGTGTGTGTGTGTACGTGCCTGTGTGTGTGTGTGAGCTGGCAAGAAACACATTTGGATGCCAGACTGCGTCTCAGTTTCAACTCCCTGTGTGACATTATGCGCCAGTCGCAAAAGCAGCAAAAGCAGCAAAAGCAAGCGCAAAGTGTAAGCAGCGAATCGATTTTAGGGAATTCGTCTCATGCGAATGTGTGGAAAATGCTGATAAATGGACAAAGGCTGCAACCAGGAACGAGGAACGAGGAACCAGGCACCAGGCAAAACGGGCACCTGGTCCTGCCCTCATTGCCATTGCCATGCTAATGAGCTACAACAATAAGTGCAACGGCAACGGCAACAACAATTGCAAATGCATTTTGTGACCGATAAGGCTTAGAGAGAGTGCGCTTTGGCTCTCGATTGCTTGGGGTCTCTGTTTACACACTTTGATAAGCTGTGATAAGATAAGGCAAAGCAGCTTTTACCAATGCCTGTCTGTATGTATATGTGTGTGTTTGTGTTTGTGTGTGTGATTGTGCTTGTGCCATGGCCAGCTCGTGACGCGGCAACTTCTTTTGAGCGAGTTTCAGTTAACTCAAAATTCATAGAATGCAAATGTTGGTTAAACAACATTTTGCCAGGCACACGACCGCTGCGCAGCCAGTCGCTCAAAGACCACACAGAGCTCTAGCCAGAGCCAGGTCATAACATAGCAGCAACAACAACAACAACCAGAGGCAACTCTCAGAGAGCACATGGGCCTTCCATATAACTCTGAGTCGAGTTTGGTTTTTTTTTTGTTGTTTTTTCTTCTTTTTTTCGTATCTCTAACTGAGCCGCTGCTTGTGTCTTGAATTTGCAGCTGAGTCTAGAGCCACAACTTGTAAACAGCCCCAGACTTCAACGCTCTACTTTAAGGGGGTTAAGACTATAGGCCATAGATTTGTTGTGTCAAAACGGTTTCTATGGTTTCTAGCGAAATTATTAGTGAAAGAAGTTCATGTCTGTGCATGTTTATATTTTTAATATTTAATTTAATAATATTTCTATTTACATTTCTATTGTTTGTTGAACTCTGATTATAATTAAATAATTTTCAATAATTTTTCCAGGTCAAGTGTTTCTTATTTGTATTTTATTTTTATTTGTTTTAAAGTCTTATTGGTTCGAATTATTTATACGTGTTAAATCAAAATGAAGACCTTGTTTCTATGAACTGTTTATAACAAACAAAGCGACAGCATTTAATTCTTTAATAAACACCACTCCAACAAAATTGCAACTGACTAAATGAAAATGTAAACAAACATAAATAAATTAAACCAAGTCTTATATGTACTTAAATACATACACTAGCGTTTTCCCAAAGCATTTAAAGCCGTTATCAAATTTGGTTAGTGCTTATAATTATTTTGAATTTTGCGCACAAGTTGTGGCTGCTCAGAGATTAAGCATATCTTAAAAGCAGTTTACCTGATGATGGATACCAATTTAGTTTAAACCATAACTATATTTAATTTATTAACTAGGCATTTTCACTGCATGAGCTTTTCTAACCAAACTTAAGACAACTATTAAAGCTTGACTTTGGTTAATGCCGCTGGGAAGCTGCTTAAAGCTTAGTATTCGAACGTTGGCCAGGCCTGCAATTGATTGCGCAGCATTAAGGCAAAATTTCCAATTGGGTGGTTTCTATATACATATCCATATATATGTATATATATATGTGTGTGTGTGTACATACACATATTTACATATAATGATGTGGAGCCCACACACGCACACACAAAGGCACGCATACGCACATTTAATGCAAATTTAAGCAGTTAGCAAGCAAGTAAAACCGTTATATGCATGTGTGTGTGTGTGTGTGTGTGTGGAGTTCAATATGTAGATAACTGTATATTATTTATACATATGTGTATGTGTGCATAGGCTGCTGCGTCGCTGTTGATACATAATGCAGGGCAATATAAATAATTGCAATACATATAAATGTGTGTGTGTGTGTGTGCGTTGCATAACCGCATTTACCATTTACATATGCTGCACAGCTACATAGGCATATCCTTATGTGCACCACTGTCGGTGTGCGTATATTTAAATGTGCATCGATGCTTGCTGCACATGGCAATTGCATTAGTGTTGCATCCTTTTGTTCATTACACGCACAATGCTTGCATAAAATAAATTTACAGCAGAATACTCGAACGCATTTGTTAAATGCGACAAGCGACATCAGCAGCAACAGGGGGGAGTGGGAGGTAGGGGGAAAAATTCACAGACTGATGCTGCGTGCGACACTTGAAACTCACCTTGCAACCCCCACTCCTCCCCTCCACCATACACACACACATTCCATTGCAACCCCTCTCTCTCTCTCTCTCTCTCTATAAATACTCCATCCTCGCCATTCTTCAAGAAGTTTCACAAGTATTTTTTTTTTTTTGTATTTTTAATTTTTACATATTGAATTTTATTTTCAGTTTCTTCATGTTTTCGAATTGTGTGTGTGTGTGTGTGTGTGTTTGTGTATGTGTATTTGCCTGAAACTACAACAAAAATAGCAATAATGAAATGATATAAACTTAATGCTACAAATTGTATACACTCAAATAAACGTTTACAGAGTTCAACATAATTACATATATAGTTTAAACTTTAGTTCGGTCTTCAAATAAGGCATTTATAAATATTGCGTTTAGACTGAAATCATACAAACATACTGTACGCACTCGTACATAGGTTTTTAACAAAACTGACAGATCGGTTGACTTTAGCTAAAAATAAACAGTGCTCAAAACTAGACTTAAGTTGCTACGATTTAACATAGTTCATAGTTTATCATTTGTTTTTGTTATCATTTGTCTTTGCTTAGTTAAAAATAAAATTACGTAATTCTTGTATTTTTTAGCGTTTTAATTTTTTGTTGTTTTTTACAATATATTTTATATCACAATAGAAAAAAGAATTAATTCACATATTCTTTTCAATCGTTTTAGTTGTTTTTTTTTTGTATGTTTTTGTTTCCTTGTTTTTTACTTTTATTTTGCTTACTTATAAATTAAACAATAAAAAATTTACAGAATTTTTATTAACGTTTCATTTGTGTGTGTGTGTTTGTTGTTTTTTGCTAATAAACAAAGTTGTTATTTTGTTGTAGTTGCGTTTGTTATTTGACTAATTGTTGTTTGACCAAGTTAAGAACTAAACCTAAATGTAAATTTATTAATTTGCGTTAAGTGTCTACTATTAACATGTTTTAAATTTAATCATCAACTAAATTAAACGGCATAACTAACGACGCTGCACTAAACAAATTCGAAACAAACGCAAACAAAACAGAAAAAAATACGTTCAACACAAAGAATCTCGTTGGGCCAAATACAAAAAAAAAAAACAAAAAAAAATACATTTCTAACAAAAGGCAGAGACGGAGACGTAGGCAGAGGCAGAGACGGAGAGCGCCAACAAAGAGCAAACTTTTTATAGTCGTCGTCTCTGTAGTTGTTGTTGTTGCTGTTGCGGGCAAGCTTAAAGCGCTGTTCACGTCGCTGTTGGCGTCGCAGCTGCCGCCATTGCTGTCGTTGTTGCTGTGGCGTTGGAGGACGCTGGCTTTTGTTGTTTCTGCCTCTTTTTTTGTTGTATTTTTTTCTGTTGTTGCCGAAGCGTGAATTAAAATAAACTATTTAAATTTATTTGCATCTGTTTAACTGCGGCCTGCATTATACACACACACACGCACGCATATTTATGCACGCGGATGTGTGTGTGCCTGCCCGCTCTCGCTCTCCCTCTTCCTCTCTCTAGCAATGCTTATCGCGCGTCTCCATCGCCATGCACTTTGTTGCTGCCGTCGGCCATAGCTGCAGCCGCGTTTTATTTTTTCTCTTTTTTTGTTTTGTTTTTTTTTAATTTTTTTTTGTCGCCGCCGCCGTTGCGTGCGTGTAAGCTGACGCCCCCCGCCCGCCTGACGCCCCCCATCAATGCAGGCCCACAAGTGCGCCGCTGCCAGCCCCTTAGGAACCTGCGGCGGCAGCAGCAATAACAACAACAACAACACAGCAGACCAGAGTGAGCTTCGTCGTCGCAGTCGCTGTGTGTGTATGTGTGTGTGTTTTGTTCATTGTTTGCTTTTTGTTGTTGGCGTTTGTTGTTTTCTGCCTTCTTCTATCTCTCTCTCTCTCTCTCTCTCTTCTCTCTCTCTGCTGCGCTCTGTCTCTGCCGCGACTGCTGCTGCTTTTGCTGGTGTTGTTGCTGTTTTCTGTTTCTACTTGTTTCGTACGAAAAAATTTAGTACAGCGTGTGGTATGGCAAACGAAAGCTATGAGTTTTTCAGTGTATCTTGTTTTGTTATTTTTTTCTTCTTTTTTCTCTTCTTTTTTTCTTAGTTGTCTGCCCAGCTCTGCGTGTGCAGGCGTGTGTGTGTGTAAGTTTGCTGGTGTGTGTAATTACGTGCCTTGCCTTCGCATCAGACATGCAACACGGCACGCAAAGGCAGGTACGAAGGAGACGAGGAAGACAAAGTCAAAAGTAGAAGACAAAAGTCACTCACACACACACGCACACAAGCACACGCACACGCGCACGCAGACTGAAGAGAGGGAGACGCATTTTAAGCGTTCGCCTGCGCTGACGTTGACGCTGACGGCGCCGTCGACTTCTCGGCCGCCTCGGCAGCGGCGCAGGCATTGCAGTCATGGTGAACGCATCATCTGACAAGCCACAGTCCCAAATTGAGCTTCTGCAGCTTGGGCAGCTTCATAATAATATCGATGCCCTTCGAGCTCAGCTGCGTGCAGCCATACAAATCGATCGTCTTCAAATTGGACAGGTCCTCGGCAAGCGTTTGCAGCCCTTTATCCGTTATACGGCTGCACTGGCCAATATTGAGATTCTCGAGTTCGTGCAGCGACTTGGCTATCTTCAGCATGCCCTGATCCGTGATCTGGCATTGATTCAGGCTCAGCGAGCGCAGCCGAAACAGACCTTGGGCAATATGCGTCAAGGCCTGATCACTGATCTTGTCGCAGAAGCTCACATCCAAGCAATTGATGCCACTGCCCCCCTCCGTTAGATAGGCCATGCCAATGTCGGAGATGTTGTCGCAGGAGCGTAGATTCAGCTGTTCCAGCTTGGGCATGCGGGCCAGATGCTTCAGGCCGCTGTCCGTCACTGAGACGCAGAAGCTCAAATTGATGGACTTGAGGGAGGTTAAACCTTGTGCTATGTGGCCCAGTGCCTCGTCACTCAGCCGTTGGCAGTCCTGCAGTCCGAGGAACTCCAGCTGCAGATTGCCCTCGGCCGTCTCCCGACTGAATCCGGCCAAATGGCCAATGCCCTGATCACTGATGTGCCAGCAGCTGCGCAAATTCAAATGGCGCAGCTTCTTAAGGCCCCACGCGATCAGCAGCAGACCCGTATTCGTTATGTTACAGCAGCCGCCCAGCTCCAGCGTCTCCAGATTCTTCAGATGCTGAGCAATCCGGCCCAGACTCGTGTCCGTGATTTGTTTGCACAGCGACAAATCAAGCGTCTTTAGATTGGGCAGATCCACGCTAAAAGCATGGCCCAGATTCATGTCGGCCACATTGAAGCAACCGCTGAGATTGAGGGATGTCAGCGCCGGCACACCCAACACCAAATCCTTGAGGGAGCGACGCAACGAGAGGATCTGCACCTTCTTAATGCCGCGCCGGACGAGGCAATTGAAGAGACTGGGGCTGGACCGCTTCAGATGCAATTTGGCCTCGACACCCTTCCACACGCTCTTCGCATAGGCGGCATCTCGCCACGCGTTGCACACCTGCGCCGCTCGACCCAAATCCCGAACGGGCAGATGCTCAAAGATCTGCTCGAGCAGCTCGGGGAACAGATTACTGATGTGGGTGCCTTCGATGGGCGGCGGACTTGCCGGCGTCGCAGCCCTATGCTGATGGTGATGATGATGATGATGATGATGCTGGGCATGTGCTGCGGCTGCGGCGGCCGCTGCTGCTGCTGCGGCCGCTGCTGCTGCTGCCGCATGCTGCAAGTAAAGTGCTGGCGGCAACGCTTGCAACTGCGGCCGATGATGCAGCGCATAGGGGGTGAAGCGCAGCAGGTGGTGGGCACTGTTGCGTGTCAGGCCTGGTAGCTCAGTCTGTTGATACAGTTCATCCATATTCCATGTGGCAGCCGCCGAGGAGCATGCTGCTGCTGCAGCCGCTGCTGCTACTGTTGCACCACCACCATTGCTGCCACCGCCACCATGATAGTTGTTTAATGCGGCCGCCGTTTGCAGCGATATCGTTGTCTGATGATGGAACGGCAACAGCTCCGCATTGGTGGCCATTCTGTCCAGCTTATTGCTGCTTGTGTGTGTGTGTGTGTGTGTGTTATTTGTTATTATTTCGCCTAAGCGTTTCTTCAAAACACACTTTTCTTTTGCTTAAGACACGTTTTGTTTTTTTTATTATTATGTTTTATGTGCGTTGCCGCATTTTGCGAGAGACTGTTAATATCTAGTGGGGGATTTTGCACTTGCAGTAGTAGGACTAGATCGTTGTTGGAGCACTGCACATTGACTTTAGTCCACAAATTGTTGTATATATGGATATTGGGTATTGTGTTCACTTGCGTACTACGACGAACGAGCTTCAGAAATTGAGACAACCGGACCGGAGAGAGTTACGCAGCGAGACGTCCGAACAGTTCGATGGCGTTAAACAGAATGAGACTCTCAGCGACAGAGCGACAAATTAAATGAGCGCCGCTCACTCGCTCGCTCACTCACCAATACCAACACACACACGCACACAGACGACAGCAATGGCTGGCAGCTAAATTCAGCAATAGGCAAGCGCGCTCTCTCTCTCTCTCTCGGTCTGCCTCTCATTTTATCTAGCGCGCTCTCTCTCTCGATTGGTGTTCGGGCGTTGAGTCAATTTTGGCTTGTTTACCATCAGTTTTGGCTTGACTTTTTAAATGATTTCTTTTCGTAGAAAACAATATTGAAAAGTTTAAGTTTCCTTAATAAGCTGAGTGATTTTTGCATTTTATTTTAGCTATTGCTAAAAATACTAAAATATAGTATTTACTTGGAGTGCCAGCCAGAATAAAATGAGTACACAATTTTCATCTAAAATAAATGATAAATTTCAACATATTTCAAAATACAAGCGAGATGAGAATAAATAGTTTTGTATATTTATTATTTTTGCCTAATCTGATGACATTGTTTTTTGTAAGAATGAGACAAGCACAAACACAACTCTCAGCTGCATTTCCAAACCAACAAATCGACACACATGCGCCGCATAAATTTATGCTTTCAATTAAATTTAAATAACGCATAAATTTGTAACGTAAAACGAAAACATTTAAATATGAATATTTGAGCAAAATCCTTTATTTGTAGAAGCTGCTTAAAATGCAAAGACAATTTAGTTCGTTTTATTTTGATGCTGTCAGCTAAATTCTTGAAATGCTTTAAACTTCTTACAAAATTTAAGTAAAAGTTTTAACTAATTTCGCTCTTATTTTACAGTTAGTTAAATAAACTTTGTGCCAAATTTCAAAATATTAATAACAAAACTCCGACGCATTTATTGTTGCATTGCGAGCACGATTTACGGAGCAGGTACCTGTCTTGCCTCTTGCCTCTTGGCTCTCCTGTATCTGTATCTTTATCTGCGCAAGTGTGTGTGTGTGTGTGTGTGTGTATCTGCGATCGTTTCATGTTGTTGCTTGCCCAGGTACCTGCACGACGCACAACAATCCCGGTTTCCAAGAAAATATTAACGATATCTCCCAAAAACGTTGCCGCACACAAACGCTAAAGCAAACGCTGTGGCAATGTGGCAGCTCGAGTTGCACTGAGCTGAAAACCCGCTGGGATGCACAAAAGCCGAGCCACAATAGCGGGCCACGCATTGTTATTGATACTAGGAAAGCAATGCGCACACACACACACACAACACACACACACAACACACACTCGCACACACATGTTCGATAAAACTGCAGTCGCAGACCCTTAAAAAAGGGAAAAGGAAAAACGCCGACATCTTAAAAAAGAAGAAAGATGAAAAGGGACTGACGAGCATTGGGAAAATCTGCGTCGCTACCTGCTGCAAGAGACACCCGCATAGAGAGGCATGCACCCTCGAGTGGATCGCTTTGCCTGCTCAACGGTAAAAGGAAAATGCCTACGCTGATTTTCCAGACTCGGCCAACTGTTCCAGCACCAGCCTCGTACAGTCACTGGGCAGCATTATTATTATTATTATTGGTATTATTAGTATTGGTATTGGTATTGGTATTGGTATTGGTATTGGTATTGGTGTTAGTATCCTTGCCGAGAACAAGGCGTGCGGAGGAAGTTTGCTTTCCTTCCATCTTTCGCTCTACCTGTCAAACCGGTTGGCGCAAAAAAAAAAGAGAAGCAAAACTAAAAAGGGCCAGGGCCAGGGCGAATCTTTGAGCTTGGACTTGGACGTGAATGTGTCAAGGCGTCTCGCCTGACTCGAATGAGACAGAGAGCAAAAATTATATACGAAAAATAATCTGTTCGCTGGAATTCGCTGGCAGCGCCCGCTCAGTATCTGTATCTGAATCTCGTCGAGAAAGAAATATAGTGCGGCAGATAATAATCGATTGGTTTTTGGCTGCCTCTTTGTGCGTTTCGCACACACTATGATCATCATTAGCTGCTGATGCTGTGCGGCTGCAGCCAACGCAGGTAGCATCGGAAAAGGTGCAACACGCAGACGATAGTTGAATACGACGCAATAGAGACTGAACATCCAACATGCAACATTCAACATTTAGCATTCGATGTGGGCGAGGAGCCGAGGGGAGCGAACGCAACAAGTGCAAGTCAGGCGACCGCGACCCCATTTGCCATCTCTCTGCGTGGCAAGCCCAGTAACTGGTAACCACAAGATACACACGCACACACACACACACGCACACACACACATACTGCACTTATACTTGTCACGTCTCTGTGTATTATTATACTACATTACGCAGTCAAGTTGTATGATTACCTACGAAAATTGCTTTATTGCCAGAGTTTTGCAGATCAATTCGGCAGAATTTTTACGTTTTTTCTGTTTTTAATATCAGTTCTAAAGGAAAATCATGACAAGATTTTAATTTTTGTAATGTAATCTTTCAATCAAAGAAATGATGTTATTATATAATAATAATGGTAATTAATATACATGAATCATGGACTAAAGTCCAGATTAAGCCGATATATTGAGATCAAGAATTTATTATGGCACCCCTCAAATGCTGCAACTCCAATCCAACAATCCATTTAAGCCTTAATTATTTATTTTATTAGCTAGTAGTTTAATTGCTAAGCAAGTTGTGCCAGCCTTGAGCAAACATACTCCAATAACTACTGCGGGATCATCAAACAAAGTCGACTAATTGATGTAATCGAAATCTGGCTTCAATTTGTATTTGCTAACCCGCATGTTGAGCATCGAGTTGCACAGCCCTGCGGGGTTAGTTGAGTTTGATAACAAATTGTGGCACACAATGACTGTAACGGATCGCATCCAGATTCAAGTTAATGGCTCTCGAGTATGCTAAGGGGAATCTAAAGAAGAAGATCAATCAGCAGCTATGGATTTAGTTTTCCAAAAAAATACCTACTCTTGACTTGGAACCTATTTTAGAAGTCTTTCTGCTTAGCAGAAGAGCTATAAGTAAGCCAAAAGAGGTTGTTAATAGGAATTGAAGGACGGACTGGACACTTGCCTAGTTTTTGGAAACACTTGTCATTTTGAATAAAGTGAAAACAGACACCACATTCAGGCCGACAGTCGCAGTGCTCAGCTCAAGTGGCAAGTTCCGCAGTTCAATGGCAATTCTGGCGAAAAAAGTCCGAACTGTCGGATTGGCCAGATTCTTAAAGAAGGATGTAAGACGGCGAAAATAGTAGCTGGAAAATGTCACGCTGCTCACTGTAATCAGTTCTCCAGATCTCGAAAAGGGCGTCAGAGTGGGTCCAAAGATGTGCAGCTATGAAAAAGTATTCTGAAAAGTTTTCTTAACGAATAAAAGAAAAAAGAAGAAGAGTAAAATAGACTAGGCAAATTTGAATTTTCATTATAACTTGATGTTTTTCCCAGGATTTAGCCACAATTAGCAAATGATTCTTGCCATCTAGTAAGTAGTCTCGATTTATCCACATACATATATGTAAAATGTTCCTTTATTGTTTATGTAATTTAAAGTCTATACGTATATATATGTATATATATATATATATATATATATATATATATATTTATGTTATGTATGGTAAGTAGATTTATGTCAGTTTTTTGTTGTTTTGAAAAATTTCGTTTACATATGGCAGACTATGCACTAAAAATTAATATTGTTTATAGTTTAAATCTTAAAATTCCGTTTACGCTATGACTTTAAAATACTCGTATGTACGTAGTTAATAACTAGTTGCTAATTATTATTAAAACCCAAAACCCAACTAGACTTCATAATGCTACGGAAGAGTAGATCAACTCAAGCTAGTTGGCTTTCAATTATATATATATATGTATATATATATATATGTAATTAGTATGTATTGTATGGCAGAGGGGCATAAATATGTTGCGTTGTGTAGTTTAGTGTAGAGTGTAGTGTATATGTTTCTATATATGTTTGTCTGTATGTATGTATGTATTGTATGTACATGCATGAGCACCTCATCGATCTAGGGATTTGGGGTGTATGCAAGGAAGTGGTTTGGGTATTTATGCTAAAAGCATTCTTTTGATTTGTTTTTATTTGATACATGCGCGATTCTATGTGCTATATGCTATATATATTAATATGTTATTTATTATGTATGCGTAGTATTGTTTCGTTACTTTTTAAACATTGCATTTTCGTTGAATTTAGTCCAAATGGATATTCGTATAGTCGTCAATAATCAGAGCCGCACACTTTATCTAATAACCCATTTGGGGCACTTAAGAATCCAAACACGATTCGAAAATGTTTGAGAAGTGTGCGACTTCTTCGGCTATCCGAAGCTTCAACGTTTCACTGGTATTCATTTTATTTATTTTTTTGGGATGATGATATATTTTGCATTTCTAATGTCGTACGTGCCTAAGTTCTAAATTATGCTAGGTTTGTTCTTAAAACACCCAAAAATTTCGTTTATGTGCGGTTTGTTATCCAACAAACGTTTCTCGTTGCATGGAAATAAAGTGGAAAAAAACCATAAGACCAAACTAAAATAATAATAATTATTAAAATACTTTAATGGGGTTATATATATCACAGGTACATTTTCGACTTTTTTCAAATGCAAGCTTGTAAAAATGTATGTACGTTATGGAGAGCCCCACACAAAGGCGCACGGATGGAGGGAAGAGAGATTTGGGTTTGGGTTTACTTAAGGGGTTAAAGATCGGACAAGCGCCTTGAGTGTGTGTTTGCGTGTGAGTGCGGTGTGTGTGCGTGTGGGTGTGGGGGGGAGGGCATGAAGTTGGCTTCGATGGCACCGAAGTGTTGGCATTAGCTACTTATGCATAAGCTGCCTTTTAAAGTATAAAGTAGTAATTATAGTTTAAGTGTTACTAAGCACTAGGTCAAGTCATTAACTATGAAGTATTACTGTGATTCGGTTTTAGTTTAAGTATTTTTTGTTTGTTTTTGTATTGTTTAAAGTTTTCATTTGATAGAAAAGCACTAACCATTAAACATTGCAACTGCCGTTCATTGTTCTCAACCAACCTCAACTGTGTCATCATCGTCTCTAAGTTTAACATCCTTTCGTTTTCCTTTATAGTTGTTTGTATGTAAATGCAGATTCAGGGAACATAGGGCGATAAATGCTCGATTGTGATCGTAGATCGTAGATATGAAAGAGTTGTGAGTACATGTTACTAACGCTATTCGCAAGCCTATGACTAGGTGGCCAGCCAATTTAGCCAAGCATCCATCATCATTTTGTATCTAACTAATTATTCAGTTATCAAAAGTGCTATTTATGTAATGTATTATGTACTTGCTATGGCCTGACTGTTCTTCATTTGAGTTCGATCGTTCGATCGTTCGTACGTATTTCGTGTTTAGTAGTTTTTTATCATTTTGTTATTTGTTTTTTTTTTGTTTTGTTAAAAGCATATTATACAGCATTCACTTCTTAAGTACATTACGCCGGGCTGATCTTTATATCGAGTTCTATTTAGTTTCTGTGTAATATCTAATGCCCGCACAATTGTCTCGATTGAGTTAAGATTCTAAATACGAGCTGTGCACCTTGATTGTAGTTGTAGTTGTTGCTGCTGCTGCTGTTGCTGAGTGAGTGTGTACGTATTCGGTTTTGTGGTGCGCAGCACAGTGGTTCTAGTAACATGTCTATAAAATGCTAGAGTTGTATTTTCGTGTGCTAAGTTCGATATGAATGAAATGTTACGACTAGATGCTATATTTAATACTACGCAAGATCCAATTGGGATGGGGCTGGTTCTAAGCCCATCTCTATTATGCTGGCAACCAGTTTAAGTATGTTTAGCAGTCATTGGGCGAGCTGAGGCTACGACGGGATCGCCAGCCTCGGCATAGAGGCAGGAGCCCTCGCTGCAGGAGCAGGTGTCGCCCTCCCGGGAGCTGTTGCAGCAGTCGCTTGTATAATTGCGCTGATGCAGCTCATAGCCGGACATCATGTTCTCGTTCTCACTCTCTGCACACGAATTCTGTTGCTGCTGCTGCTGGGTGTGATGTGCTCCTGCTCCTCGACGCTGTGCCGAGCGTTTGCTGCTGTTCTGCTCTGCACTGCTGTCCGAATGGAGCTGCTGCTGCTGTTGTCTCTTGCTGTGGCCGTGGGAGGCGCGCGAGTTGTCCGAGCACTCGGAGGAGCACTGATAGATTTGATGATTGGATGCAGTCGGCTGCATCTGGCTGCCGTGAGCATGCACGGGCTGATACCAGCCCTCCGCTGGCTGTGGCAGCGGTGGCGGTGGCTGCATGGGCGAGGCCAGAGCATCACAGCTGTTGCAGGCTCGATGATTGTTGCCACAGCGTGTCGCATTCAAGCCGGCCTGATACTCGCTGACGGCATGCCGTTGTGTGGGATAGTGGATATGTATGTTGCCGGCACCGGCGCTGGGTGTAGTGGCAAAATAGGGCGGCAATGGCGGCGGATGTTGACTGGTGGGCGTGATCTGATAGCGATTCTGCGTGCCGCCAACGGTACTCAACGGATTGCTATACAGATTCTCTTGGGGACAGCCAACGGCGCACTGTGGCGAAACGCCCCAAGCCGAGAAGCCGCCCGACGAGCTGCTGTGTATGGAAGCATTTAGAATGCTGCTGGCAGAAAATAATGTGTTAGGAATTGACTTATCAACTTTTGCTTCAGCTTTGCAGCTCACCTTTGATTCGTGGATATGCCTGAGCCGGCGCTCTTGGAGCTCTTGCGCGAGGATTCAGGTGAGCCCTGCGCATAGCCATAGTTTGAGGATAGCGGCGGCGGATGCTCCGGTGGTGGTGGCAAGAACTCCGACCAGTTAATCGTTTCCGTAGTATATTGCAGATAGTTGGACTTATTACTAGCAGCGGCCGCTGCAGCAGCAGCAGCAGCAGCTGCCGCACCTTGAGCTGTAAATGCATCCGAGTAGGGCGAATGTGTGCCCGAATCCTTGTCAGCGCTCAGTGACGTGGCCTTGGTGCAGGTCTCGCTGGACGAGGTACCAATTATCATGGTCGTGGCATAGGGCGTGGGATTATCGGGACTCTAAAGATAAGCGAAACGCGGTTAGTTGAAAACTTAGCAATGAGTTCGATTCGAACGCACCTTGCGACAATTGTAGAAGGTGGTCAAATTGCGGGTGTCCACCTCGGCGTAGTCGGTGCCACCATCAGAGTTGTTATAGTTGGACTGGCTGCTGTTCACATGCGAGAGCAGCTTCGATTCGCTCAGCCCCGAGTCCTTGTCAGTGTCTGTGGTTCGCCAGCCGCGATCAATCCACAGGCTCTCCTTGCTGTTGATATTAAGTGCGGTTATCTCATTGGCACTCACAACTACGGAAAGGGAGAGACAGCAGAAATGTTACGAAAAGTGTGAGCTCAAGTTGAAGTCATCACTCACCACTCAAATGCCCCAACTCCTTGGTCATTTGATGACGGCGCTTAAAGTAAACCATGGCCGTTGCTGTGGACACCACCACAATGAGGAGTATAATAATAACCAGTCCCATCACCCAGGTGCCATGCGCGAAACCTGTTGTCTTGCGATGCGTTGTTGGGTTCGCGTTGTTGGGCTCCGTATTGACCATGTCGTTGGTGTGATACGTGAAATCATTGCCAGACTCATGCCGGCCATCGTGCGTACCGCTGGGATGTGCACGAGGCGGATGCACATGATAAGTGGGATCCATATACAACGATTTCTAAAGAAAGCTCAATATTTAACGGATGCAGTCACTTAACAAGAAAATGTCTACACTTACGGGCTTGGAGTAGGGTCCGTCCCCTGCCTTGGTGAAGGCATTGAGGCGCACACTATAAACGGCTGTGGTGGTCAGGTTGTTGAGCAGCACCGATGTAGTTGTCGCATTGAGCGTCATATTGGCCAGCACTTTCATTGTATTGCCAGCGCTGACCTCAATCTTGTAGCCATATAGATTGCCATTGTGATGCTGAGCAGGCGGCGGCGTCCAGCGCACCCAACCAGCAGTCAAATTGTACATGCCAATTTGTATGTTATCCGGCGGTGCAGAGGGCACTAAACAAAAGACACAGATTAACTAAAGTAACTATTTGATATAAAGTTGGTGTGGTCGCTGCTTACCATCCTCATAGGTAGTGGCTATCTTGGAGTTGCTCGGCTGCCCCTCGATGGTCTCGTAGAAGGGCGTCAAAAAGAATTCGTATTTCGTGTACTTGCGTAGATTGCCAACTACATGCGACTCCACGGAGGCATCCAGCACGGTGATGACATTATATAGCGTTGTATGAGCGCTGTAATCCCGATATCGTATATGCAGACCCTATGAAAAACATACAGATTAGTATGAGTTGTTAGTTTGAGTTGCTCGGGAACTGACCTCAACGAATTTTTCATTGTCGCTGACATGGAGCATCCAATCCAAGCGAACGGCGCTGGCATTCACAGCTGAAGCATCTATAAGTTCCACAACCTAAAACACAAGTTTAATTGTTAGTTAGTTTCTCAAAGTAATCACTCTGACCATATACTCTTTACCTTGCCCGTTAGCAGCGTACGAGCCGCTGATAGTTCATTAGACGGCGGCATATCAAAATCCTCACCCAGCGTCTTAATAGCATTCGATAGGCCCGAGGGCACAGAAACGCCTTGCGTATTCTCTGCGCGTACCAGAAAAACATACGAAGTAGCAGATGTCAAGTCTGAGATCTGTTGAGGAAGGAATATGAGATTAGCACATTGTGGAAATGTCTATGAGAAGATAAGTAGCACTACTTACTGTTACTTGAGTATCGGGCACACGATGAGCAGCCACAATCCAACCCGTCTGCAGATCGGGACTAAAATACTCCACAGCATAGCTAGAAAAATATTATTCATTATTATTTAAACAAAAACAGAATCTCTTCGAAGCTCGTTAATATACAACAACCTAAACTAAGATCATATTTAAGGCTTTGTTTCAAGAAATACCCATTCATCTATCATAATTAGTACATATAGCTATCAGAATAATGACAATCAATCTGATTAATCTGATTGATACTAATTGTAGAAAAACATTCAAGAAAAGATAAATCTTTATAGAAACTTCCTGTATACTTATGAACATTGTCGAATTTTCCAATTAGCCAGGAAACATGGTTCCTTGAAGCATTTGCATTAACAATCTAATTTAACATTATCTATATATGTGAGAACCTTAAAAAACGATCTAAAAAGTCTTTAAAGTTTATGCCAATATCAGACCAAAACAAAACTTTTGCTTACCCAATAATTGGACCAACAGCTCCGGGTTTCTCTTGACTCTTAGCCCAGCGTAGTGATATACTTGTGCGAGTCACATTGATCACTTTGGGCGTGCCGGGTGGTGCGGGATACGTGCTGGGATCGGCAATGCGATGCAGCGTTGCTGAGCTGCTCTTCTCCACCTGTTTAAGTTCGAGTATTATTAGAGTGAAAACAACAAGAGTCACAAGACGGAAAACTAACCAGTAGGGCAGCTGACCACGAAGATTCACCACGTTCCGAGGAGGCTGTGCACGTGTATAGACCAGAATCACTCAATTGGAGATCTATAATTATTAAAACAGTGGTTTTATAATCAATATTTAAATTCAGAAAAGGTAAACCATACCATCAATTCTCAGGGAGCTGCCCTGAACGATGCTGTGGCGACTGGTCGTTTGCACAGCATAACCATCGTGAAACCATTTGACCCGAGGTGTGGGGTTTCCCGTGGCACGACATGGCATCGTAGCCACCGAACCTTTGGGCAGTGTTTGATTTGTGGGTCCAATTTGTATGAGAGGCGGCGGGCGCTCATCGACTGAGCTGACCTGCAGAAAGATGCGCACGGTGGAGGAGTCAACCACACTGAAAGCGGAGCAAACATAGAAGCCCTCGTCCTCCTGCTGCACATCGTTGATCTGCAGCGTGCCCTCGGCTGAGATATGTTGGCGTCCATGCGAGGTATTTGGAAACATGAGCGTGGATACGCCCTCTTTGGTCCAGAAAACAGATGGCGGCGGATTGCCAGTGGCGACGCAAGGCAGCTGCACTTGGCCATTGAGCCCGATTTTCCTGTTGGTTGGCTTCTTGGAGAAATTTGGTGGAGCTGAAATAATAAAAATCAAGGTTAGAGGATTGGATGAACATTTCGTTGAGTGGTCATTGCTTACCGTGCACGGTGAGGGTGGCTCTGGCGCTGATCTGACCCACATTGTTGTGTGCCTCGCAGACGTAGGTGCCCTCATCGTTTGGCGTTATGTTGGTCAGCTCGAGACTCTTCTCGTCGTGCAAGATGCGGGCACGTGAGACGGGTATGTTGCCCTCCTCCTTTTTCCAGAGCACCTTTGGCGGCGGATCACCGCCAACGGAGCAGTGAAACGTAGCCGTCTGTCCATAGACCATTGTCAGATCCTTGGGCTCCTTCATGAAGTACGGCTTGATCTGGACAATCAGCTTGGCATAGCTGGACTCGCGTGAGCCCAACAGATTCTGTGCAATGCACTTGTAATTGCCCTCATCGATCGGTTCCACATTGCTGATCAGCAGATTTCCCCCATCCACAATGCGTACACGCGAACTGGTGCCAAAAGGCTTAGAGCTGAGATCATCCAGTGGCACGCCATTCTAAAGGAGCGAGATAGAGGTACAAAGACAAAAAAACAACGAAAAATGTTGAAAATTGGGCACAATTGTTGCACAAGATTTGCGTTCAGCTTGCCTTCATCCAGATAATGGTCGGCTCTGGTATGCCTTTGGGCGGCCCACACTCGAGCAGCGCCGTCTCGCCTTTGGCCACGCGTGTGTCTTTCGGCTCCACGCGAAAATCGTCGCGCAAAACTGCAAGTAAGAGGTGTCAGACATGCTCAAAGACAAACATAAGCGCCAAAGGTGTGGGTAAACAAGTTGTTTGTTTGGCTTACCAGCGATTTGCAGCGAGGCATGCCGACTGACTGCTTTGCCCACGTGGTTTTTGGCCACACACCAGTACTCGCCGCCGTCCTGCTCCTTCTTGCTCTGCATGGTGCGATAGAAGAATAGAGCACCATCCTTGAACAGCACTCGATGCGATTTTTTCTCATTTGTATTGACCAGTTCGCCATCCTGCAGAGACCAGACATGGTCAACATCCAGTAAATATACAAAACTTGCATTCACAGCACATACCTTAAACCATTCAATAGTCGGCTCCGGCTTACCCTCCACCTTGCAATTGAGTGTGGCAGGCTCATTTTTCTTCACCACCAGATCCGTGGGATGCTCGATGATGCGTGGCGATTGATATTGCGCTGTGGAGGATGTTAAGATACTCAGATGCGTAAAGTCGATGCTTTTGTTTTTGGATTATGAGCTGAATGGCTTTACCTTTGGCTGCTGGCAGCGCTGCCAGTGCGATGGCGAACAGCAGTAGAAACTGCAGCCGGGGCATATTGTTTATGTTTGATGCTGGATGATGATAGTTAGTGCTCCAGATGTGTCGATATCGATGTGGTGGATTTATATACATGTAGATGTATATTATTTTTTTATTTTTTCTGTACAATATTTATATTGCGCAGTTGTGAGTGGTGGCAATCATTTTTAGCGATTTCTTGGCTAATGTACAAATGGAAATGGGCAAAGAATGTGAAAGCTGTTAGTCAATAAGAAGCTTTAATGAAACACACATATTATAGATATATATATATATATATATTTAAAGTGGTTGCTCGTCACTAGAAATGCCAGACAACATCTTCATTCGTAAATCGTGTAAAATATTTAAGTTCTGCATAAAATTAGTTTTAATTATGTTCCTTAAAAAAAAAAAAGAAGCACTTCTAGCAACAAGAACTATTTGCCAACTAGAATAAAGTCTGATTCTAGCCATCGAGCGACCAGCATTTTATGTGTATTGTTTTGTTTTGTTTTGCATAGGAGGTGTGGCATTATTTAAATACAAAGACATTGCTTGATGCAAAAAAGAATATGACGTACAAACCTTTTTTCAGTCAGACGTTGTTTTTCCGCTGCTTGGTTTTATGTTTATCTTTAGTCAAGCATTGAACACATTTCTGAAAATTATTCTTGGGCTGCTCCAATTATTACAGTCACATTTCCATGCCAGACACGGATTCAAATCGAAGGCGACAATGACGACATATGCAGCACATTCATAGATAGATAAGCAGCAGTGCACTGGCGAGCAGCAGAACCACACACTACTCCACCACTAGAATTAAATACATATGCACTTATGTATTTCGTGTGTGTCTTTGCTTTTCCATTAATTTTTTATTTCTGTATTTATCTCTCTTTATGTTTATCTCGAGGAACGAGCGCCTACGGCGACGGCGTGCCCCAAAAAAAAAAGTAAAATAAAAATTTACAATCCAAATGCAGCGCCGCAGAGTTTTTGATTTTGATGGGTTTTTTCTTTCTCTCTCTTTGTTTCTCACACTTTCTTTCCAATGATTTCGTATCTTTTAATTCTGTATTTTTTTTTTTGTGTGTATGTCTATTATTTATTCGTTGTTTTATTAATCACAAATACTAAAACTGAAACTGAAACGAATCAGCGATTGTCGTCTCTCGTTTTGCTTGTTGTTTTTGCCCTTTTGGTCTTATGTACATATTTCGTTTGCGTTTTCGGGGTTGTTTCTCTTTCTCAGGCTCATTTCCGCATTTTCCGAATGAAATTTCTTTTTGGTAATTTTACAAGAACAAGAACACGCTCCTGCTGTTCACCGTTCACCGTTCACTGTTCCCTTGTCCGATCCCGTTCCAAGTGCCAGCCTGCTGCTGCTGCTGCTAGTGCTGGCTTGTTGTTGTATCTATAACAGTGCGTAGCGTACACATACACAGGCGCACACATACACACAACAGTTACACTTTGGATTCGGTAGATACACAGATATACGGATGTAAAAAACACATCCAATTTTTACACCCCAAAATGCGGGCTGAATTTAGATTGCTATTCACTTCTACATGGCTTTTAATTTGTGCACTTGATTAAGCAGCACTTGCAGTTACTTTTTATTAATTAATCCCGAACTATTCTTTGTGTTTAATTTAATTTCTGTGTAAGCGACTATAGGACTTGGGTTGTGTCTGTGGAAAACTGCGAAACAATGTGAACATGGAACATGTAACTGAGCCACTTTGAAAAACATACCAACAAATATATACTAAAACAACGATTTTTGACCATCTGGCAGCGCTGTGCCATATTACGTAGTCTGGCCACATCAGACAAAAGCGCTAAAATTGCAAATTTGAATTGAAAGCATTTTTATTGTGTTTTTCGGTAGCAGTAAATTAAAGTAAAAGATATTACAAATTTGTGTATTTATTTTGTTCGTACAATGAGAAAACTACAAATGTCTTCTAATCTCAATCTTGGCCAATTGCGGCTTGCCTTTTAGTAGATTATGCGAGCGCACCACATTCGAGATGCTCGCCTCACAGGTGGGCACATGACCACCACTAGGACGCGGAAGGGGTTGCCGTCCCCCGCCCCCTGTCGTTGCCATTGCACTCTTTACCTGCTTCGGCTGCAGGCGCAGCTGCGTGACACGATCAACGGACATGCTGCGTGGTCGCTTGGCCAGATAGTCGTGAATGTGGCTGTTGGAGCCATTGCTGATGTTCAAATTTATGAGATACTCCTGCAAATCGGCCTTGAGCCGTGCATTTGCCGCCTCCAGATTCCGTTTCTGCTGCTTCAAGCAGGCCACATCCACAGCGACGTTATTGACACGCCGCCAAAATGTTTCCATTTGCGGCAAGGCGGCAACTTCCTCCTAAAGGGAGCAATCTTTAACTGTGTCTCTCTACTTCTGAGCGTTATATTTGGGCTTACCTTCAGCGGATCGCTGACTGCATCAATGGCGTCAGTCGGCGAATGGAGCTCTCGAATCTCAATGATCTCGCGCGAGAGTTGCGGTAGTTGAAACAACTTTTCGCGCTGAGTTTCCATTTTGGAGCAAATCCGCGACAGTTGGATTAAAGTTTCTCCCTGGTTCAGTTGACCCCTGAGTTTCTACGAGAAGGAGTTTTTATTTAAGATTTTTGGGCAGCACTCTTAGCAGGTGTGTGGTGTTTACCCACCTCAATGGCCTCATAGCTCTCCACGGACATTTGCTTGAAGAGCTTGTGCTCCTGCTCCAGCTCCTTGTCGACGCAATCGCGCAATTCTCGCAGTCGTTCCGTGAGCTGCTGTTTAATGCTCTGCCTGTGCTGCAGCTGCGACTGCTGTTTGATCTGCTGCTCCTCGGCGAGCAGTCGAAGATTGGACAGCTGCTCAATCAGATGCTCGATCTCATAGCTCTGCTGGCTGATCTGTTGAGCGCTCTCCTCATCGCGCTGCTTGAGATCCACATACTCGGCGTAGAAGCCCTCAATGTGCTTGCCATAGCCAGCCAACACAGATTGATACTCTTGCCACAGGGTCTCCAGCTTGCCCTCACCCCTGCCCGTAATGTTTTCCAGTTTCAATTGCATCTGGATAGTTGGCACATTTGTAAAATTGCAATCAGTTAATGTCGCCATTGTGTGCCAGTCAGTCAGACAGTTAGTCAGGCAACCATTAGTTTGTCAGCTGTCAGTTGAAGTTGGCTATAAAAGTGGGGCTGGAGTTGGGCACTGTCCAACAGTTGTCAAGATGCAACTACTGCTGCTAATCTTAGTTGGATTTTTTGCCGGATTGCATAGCTTAAGGTGCCGCTCCCAGGATGGTGCCAGCGATGCCGAGCTCAAAAGGATCGTGCGAAGTTGCATGCAACGTAGCAGCAGCAGCAGCAACAACAACAACAATCAGGATGACAACGATAGACTTTATGGTAATCCCAGATACAATTTCGATAGCTCCTATAATGGCCAGGACTACGGACAAGGACAGGGTCAGGGTCAACGTCAGCAGCAGCAATCCTATGATAATCGCTGGCAGCGCAGCTTGAAGCAATCGGACAACAACAACAACAACAATAACAACAATAACAATAACAATAACAACAACAAGTCGAACAACACGTCTGAAATGGGCTCCTGTGTGGCACAGTGTTTCTTCGAGGAGATGAACATGGCAAGTACAGTCCTTAAAATTAGAATTATCTTTAAGTTGGTCATTCTCCAGGAAGTTTTCAAGTTAATCTCAACTCTCTCAATCGCTTCAGGTGGATGGAAATGGGCAGCCGGATCGACGCAAGGTTAGCTATTTGCTGACGAAGGATTTGCGTGATCGGGAGCTGCGCAATTTCTACATGGATACGGTGCAACAATGCTTTCGCTATTTGGAGCAGTCGCGCTATGGCAACCACAACAACAACAACAAATGCGCCCAGGCCAGGGAGCTGGTCAAATGCATGTCGGAATATGCCAAGGCGCAGTGTGACGATTGGGAGGAGAATGGCAATGTGCTCTTCAATTGACCATCAGTAATCAGTAACTTACGGCGCTCTTCAGATCCTCGACACGATCGAGATAACGCTCATGATTGTCGTTGATCTGCTTATCTTTCGTCTCCTCTAGCTGGTAGAAAACGCACTCGAGTTGCTGCTGGTGCTCCGACTGCATGCTCCTAAATATATTTGAGTCCTTTTCCCATTCCCTGAGCACCGCCTGCTTATCGTCCTCATAGATGCACCGGAAGAACTCGATGCGGCTCCGGTGAATGTCTGGTTTTGTAGGGTTTCTTATATCATATATCGAATTGGAATAAATATTGTCATAGTTTAGCTCACCAATGATTCTATCAATGTTCTCCATGTGTGATTGCTGCAGATTTCCGTACATATCTTCCGTGGAATTAATGTCGCCAATGAGACGCTGTATGACCTGATCCTTCCGCTTCAGCGCCTCCTTGAAGAACTGCTCAACATCGACGATTTCACTACGCAAATCCTGTATCTTCACCTGACGCAAAATCGAGCGCCATTCCTGATTGATCTTGGCCATGTTCAAGCGGCAGAACGCATCCTCTCGCTTCAGTTTGTTCTGTCATTTGAAATGTTTCCGGCATTAGACTGTAATTGTTAGGGTATCTATTTGGCCTGTATACCTTCATGTAGAGCGCAATGAGTTGCATTTTGCGTCGCCTCGTTTCCTCCTCCATGTCGGCACGCATCTGCAAATATCGGGCACGCTCCTCCTCTGACATTTTGGCCAGCTTATTGCCCTTGCCTTTACCCTTTTTGCCCATTTTTAAGTGCTTTTCGCTTCGTTAAGATTGATTGGAACGGTTATTGGAGCAAGCCGCTTATCAAATTTCAAAGGCCAGTAGTCGACTAATTAAGCGACTTGCAAAATCAACGAAAAACATAATAAAACCATCAACAACCCGGTTTGGCAGCTGCTATGACAACCCCTTGGCTCAAACACGTACCCCTCCACTCCACCGCCCCTGCCATGCACATAGGCATTTGTGTTTTGGTTGCTAAGCTTGGCCAAACATTTGAAGCGACATTAAATTAAATTAACATCCGTCCATTTCAAAGCCCATTATAATGCGCTAAAATTGATTTGGGTTATGACCAGATCTAAACTCTGTCATATATAAAATGGGTTGCGGCAGAACATCATGCGACAGTTGTCATCATGAAGGCTTTGATTGTGATTGGTTTCACGATTTTCATCCACCTGCTACTGGTGAGTCCATTATTCCCATTGTCTTGACTGATAGATTGACAGAATGATTGACTGAGTGACTGACGGACTGAGTGATTAGTGATTGCTGGTAAGAGGTAAAAATGATCAATTATTAATAACACAAACAGGGCCAACAATCAGTTGGCATACGTGTGCACTGTCGCCACATGGAACGGATTCATGAGAATCATATTCATTTGTGCTGCAAGCACCCGGATGGGCACAACGATGTAACTGAGATGTGTGCCAAGCGGACCAACTTTAAGCTGCCCTCCACGGACGAGGAGGCCATTGAGGATTTGACTGTGGATGAGGTGATGACCGGCAGCTGTTGGGCCGAGTGCGTTTTTGAGCATTACAAATTCATGGTGAACGGCACGCTAGACATGGAGGCTGTGCACAGTCACTACAGGACTGTTCACAGGCTGGACCCCGAATATGAGACGGAGATGTTGGCTGCATTCGAGTCATGTCACTCGAGGAGTAAGCAATGACAACCAATGACGAGTTGTGTGTGTGTGTAAGTTGAACTGTATTATTTGCCACAGGTGAGGCAGAGACCTCTGAATTTCTGTCGATGGATCTGGTGCGGGCCTTCAGCAGTTCCAAGTTTTGCAAGCCGATGTCCAGCATTATACTATCCTGTGTGATCCACAACTTTTTCCACAACTGTCCCAGCAGTCGCTGGTCCAATTCCTCTGAGTGCTTGGAAACAGTGGCCTATGCCAAGAAGTGCAAGGATGTGCTAACTACTATGTAAATGCAGTCCATAAATGTTCTGCAAATTCAAATGTAATCACAATAAACTAACAGAAGAACGGCATTTGTCTATAATTGAAAATCTTAATTAATTTACTTTCAGAATCTTAATTTGTAAGCTTTAACGTAAAACAGGAAATTCATGCTGAAAATAACAAGTTTATTAAAGAAGATAACTGAAGTTGAAAGCGAAGAACAGTTTGGATTAAAAACATTCCGAGAATAAATCCGATGTAGCCAAAAAGTGAACTCTAAAAGTGATAACTGAGCAAAGATTTCGTTAAAAAAAAATACAAATAAATTAAAATAAAGATCTATAAGCCATCGCTTGAGATTTGCATAAATTGTAAGCGGTTATTTTTATTATTTCGTTGATATTTCAAAAATTCGTCATTTTTCACAATGTGGCTATGGAATCGTTACAGTTTCGGCTAAACTGCAAAAGGTTCTCACATTCCTCGGTATGGGCCCAGCGATTAGTGGGACAATGGTGGAAGAATTGTCTTATAACACAGGCCATAATCACAGCAGATTTTGGGTCGCAAAAATCTTTTGTCATATGCTTAAATATGGGATTTGACATGAATTTCGCTGCGTTCTCCTCGGCTGGAATGAGTTGCAAGATCAACTACAATGTGAATGTCAAATAGTATATTCTTTGACTTACATTTGCCGTGACAATGATCGAAGGCTCTGATCATTTCATTAACATACTCCAGATCATCGCCGTGCTTTACCTGTAGGTACTTCGGCACAGCATTTATGTCCAGATTGTCGTCTTCCATGATGTTCAGTTTGTTGAAAACGCACTTGGCAAAACAGGTGCCGGCCATGGCTTGTCCAGCAGTCAGATCCACTATGGATTGTTCCTTCGGATTGGGCAACTTGAAGCCATGCTCTTTGGCGCAGTCGGCAATGATCTGATTGTGTCCATCGGGATGCTTGCAGCAGTAGTGGATGTGATCCTCGTGTATGTTTTCGGTTTTATCGCAGTCAATTTGAATGGCGCCGGCGAACTATAAAAGCTATTATATATAGTATATATAGACAACTTCTGCAGAAGCTTACCCAGACAAGATAGCCGAATATTATGGAAATTGCCAATATCATAATATTAACTTTTATGCCGACTTTGGGTTAACTTTTGACAATTTTCTGGCCCTTATATAGGTGCTATAATTTTGGTAGCTTTATTACCCTAAATGAGGCATAACTGAAAAATAACATTTTCAAACTAATTGATTTGTTTTTGTAACGATTCATTACACAAGTGGATCTGTAAAATTAGTCATTAGTTTTTTTTTCCATTTAATTAAGCAACAAATTGGATTTAATTGCCTCCAGCAATTGTTTGTCATCTTATAAAGCAGAGTCCCAAATTCAAATCGACTACATTTAGCAATACAATGTATAAATGTATCTACGCTCTGATAACTCTGCTTGTTGGACTCTCGATAGTCACCCAAGTCCTGGCCCAGGATGCTGAAGATCATGCCGTAGAACCACAAAGCGTAAACAGTTTGACTGCGGAGCAGTGTGGCAAGAAGGTGAGCAGCTCTGTCTTTCATAGCTATATAGATAACTGATCAATAACTGTAATGCTAGCGCAGTGGATGCTGCTCGGAGCTCTATTTGGGTGACAAGGAAACGCTGACAAAGTGCCTTTCCATGCACTCTAGCAAATTGCCAGCTGAAGGCGATACCGATATGAGCAAGTCCCTCAAGTTTCTATCGGTGGGTAAACGGATTTGATAATTATGCATTATATAGAAGTTAAGTGGATGCTGTTTTGTAGTGTTTCGTGGAGTGCCTATACAAACAGCGCAAGTACATCGGCAAAAGCGATACGATCAATATGAAAATGGTAAAACTTGATGCGGAGACACTGTATGCGGATCGACCCAAGGAGCAGGAATATCACATCAAGATGTTTGACTTCTGTCGTAAGGATGGTAAGGGTGGTGGCAGATGGCATATGGCATATGGCATAAAAATACATACGCTACAGATTAGATATATGTATATTAAATTCAATTTCTTCCAGCTATTGGCATGTATAATTTGATGAAAGCCAGTCCAGGCGGCAAGGCGATTATGAAGAATGCCTGTCGACCATTCCTGCTGATGGTATATTTGTGCCAATCGGATTATCATAAGAAGCACGAGTGCCCCTACTTTCGCTGGGAGGGTGTCGACAAATCGGACACCAAACAAATGTGCAGCGATGCGAGGGCCAAGTGCTATGAAATCGATGGCATTACACCCAAGGATTAGTCAATGTAACCAAATCTATATATGTACGATTCATAAATCCAAGCACACCAGAACACAAAATATAACAAATCACATACACACACAGAATACACACATAGACGTTACATATACACGCACACATTAAATTTTACACACATGTCGTTGAGGTACACAGTGCGTAGGGCAATTAAAAATGACGTTGATTCGATATCATCGCTAGTAAATGCGGAGAAAATCAATGGGTTTGGCAACAGACGTCCCAAATATGAGGTGGAGCAGATCTTTAAGCAATACCAGACCCATCGCGTGGTCGTTGAGCTTAATGATCCATCGGACAGCACTCTAATAGCCTATGCTGAGTTCCGCAATTATCCGGCAATTGGTCCATTGCCCAGCGACAGCTGGCTCGAGTGGCTGCACAACAAATATTGGTGAGATCCAGCATATGTATATATAAATGTATATTGAGAGCATTAACAGAGCCTGCTTCTACTCAGCATCACAGTGAACATAAGCAGTCTGAATTCCTTGTTCCTCAACTTTTGTCTGTACCATTGCGAGCATCCTGACGCTCTTCTAGCCTTACTCCAAGCGGTGTTCTACGTTGAGAACCGTGTTTTGTATTTGATAACCGTCAAGAATCCAGTTGTGCCCAATGACAAGCATTATGCCGAGTGTTTTGACGATTTGGAAAAGTATGCAACGGTCTTCTATCCACGGGAGTTTAGCGTCACCTCCAATCCGAATACGCAATCCGTTTATATAATGGATCGCATTCGATTGCTGCCAAAGATCACATATCGCAAGGCTCTGTAAGTTTCCTTAGTCTGTACCCAAAAGTGTCTGCCAATAGTAATACTTTAGTCCGGAGGATAATGATGACGTCATTGAGATACACGAATACGAGATGCCCGGGATACGAGACAAGTTGGGCGACTTCTATATAGCCGAGGAACTGTTGCGCACGGATGAGAGTGCCAAGAATACGGTCTTTATTGTGGCGGAACTGCATAACGAGCGCCAGGAGTCGTATACAGCTGGCTTCATCTGGTTGGATTCTGATATCGACATACGCTCCTACGTGAGAAACTACGAGATGGAAACGTTTGGCAATCTTATCAAATTCGACAAGAAGATGCCATATGAATCTGAGATTATAAATGTTAAGTAAGTGTTCAATACTTTTAAATATTAAAAATAAAAAAGTTAACAATAATCACCAAAGAACCAAAGTCGGTATCAAGCCAGCATGCATTAAGCTTATATTCACTATTCGCATTATTTCAGATCGGTTGAGCCCAAACCTGAGGCATATTTATTCACAGCAGATGCCATGGATGATTTGGATGCACTAACAATTATTGGTGGCGTGCAATTCAATGACAGTGGCATCAGGTAGTGTGAACATGTTTTCCTAATACCTTTTTCAACCCCTTACTAAACGGCATTTGTCTGCTGGCTATATTATCTACAGTGTGACCAGCATGGGTAAGTTGCGAGTAAGCTCAAATCGTGGCATCATTGTCGATACGGATGTGGCAACCAGTCAGGATAAGTTTTACATGAACGAAGGTTTATATCTGAAGTTTGACTTAATATTCGAGAGTAAGCTTGGACCCAAAAATAATCAACAAGAAAAACTCAATTATCATTAAAACGCATACTCATTTCTCAGAGCTAATCATGGTTAACTACTATATCAATGAGCAGATGAAGAAGATTACCTTGTGTTATAACACGAACAGTATGAATCCGCAGACGGATCACATTCAGGCTGCCTCCAATGTGTTTGCCTTGAAGTTCATATGTGTGCACAAGGACTTTCCTCTGGAGCGTCTGTTCAATTGTCTCGCCGCCATGTATTCAGCGTTTCCGGACCGTGACTATTGCATAATGACTATACCGAAGAGCTCCGAATCTCTGCGCAGTCACGTAGAGGCTCTCAAATATTTTATGGCAAGTCACAAAAAGCGAACCTATAAAGAAAAACATTTTTTTAATTGTTCTTACTTCATTTTTCTTGCATAGCCAGTGGCGCAACGACCCAGCGAGGAAGCCAATTTGGATGAAATCTATATAACGCATCGTAGCACTTTTTTTGGGGAAATTTGGTAGATTTCAATTAGAGTCAACACCATTTATAGTTTTCTAATTGTGTGCCTGAATAGCATGTATCGCTTGGAAAGGGATGACGCTGACACGATACTGAACCTAGCCATGAGCGGCCATACGTCCTCAGAATTGAAAGCGATCTCGCCGGCTTCTAGTTTCTCCTTCAATCCCACGGCGGATGCATTCATCAACATTGAGAATGAATTGCAGGTCATAAAACAAATCATCACCGAAGTGCTGGACAATGGGAGCAGCGAATACGATGTGTTTACCATACGATGTGGCGATTCCAATAAATCGGCCAAAGAAAATACAGCTATTGGGTTTGTGATTCTGAGAAAATTTCTGAATCATCACGAGCTGCAATTTCATTATCATCTGCCCAAAAACGACAACCATTTGAAAAACCAACGTGCCGAGATTGTATCTCTAAAATTGCACCCACTCTTCAGGAATAGCAGCGATGTGATATTTCGAAATCTGGCGGCCAAGACCAAATATTGTGATTTCTATTTCATAGTTGCACGAGTGGTAAAAACTTATAATATTAGCCGATGTTCATCTAAACTAATTATTTAGAGAGTTATCAATTAATTTTTCGATTTACAGAAATATTTATTCAGCAACGATTTGAAATCGATGATGATGGTCGTTGAACCGAATCCCATGAAGAAAATATCTTTCCTAACCACCGGAGCAAAAAATAGCGAAAGACATTCCTGTAGTGACTTACAGGATCACGATTATTATAATGATGATTTGATTGTTTTCCGCCATAAGCTGAATCCAACCAAATGGTTTGGCCAACCCAATAAATTGGTCATCATTGGCTTCACTCCGGTGGCAAAAGCCTTTCTACGACAGCTAGTCTTCCACTGGAATAGCAAGGAGTAAGTTGCCAATTCTTGAGCATTAAAACTTACAACTTCTTACATAGCCCTTCTCCAGTCACGTAAACTCGGAGAATTTCACCTGCCTGCCACGTCTGCAGGTGATCGTCATTGCTGCCCCCGGCGTTGTAGAAGCGGATTACGATTGCATGTTTCAATGTCCCCACTGCGACAATATGGGCGAGTGCTATCTGCACCATCAGCAGAGCTGCTGTTATGTGCGAGATGTTCTGGTGCGCATCGATCTACGCCTTTGGGTGCATTTTGTCATCGGACGCGTCAACTACGTCAACAGGTGAGAATTGCAAGTGAAGACAAAATAGATCCTAATTGATCCTTGTCAGGAAAAAGAAGTATGTGAAAATCAATAAGAGCTGCGAGATCCATTACGATACTTTGCTGCTAATGAACTATTTGAATCACTGCCTGAAAAACGATCAGGTTTTGCATCACTCAGGTCGCCTGCCCTCCAATTTTGTTGAGATCAACAATCGTCTGGATAAGTTTATACTGTTCTATAAGCTGCGGGTGCTCCTTGAGAAGCATGCGCGCAACTATCACATACTCATTTATGGCGGCAACTTGCAAACGTATGAGTGCATATCCTTTCTAATGAGCCATGGTGTCGCTCCCGAGCGAGTGGTCCTTGTGATCCCCTACCGTAAAGTGGGCACACAAGAGCAACAGAAGCTAAAGAATCCCTACTACGATGGGAATATACAAAACGTCCTGGATGACATGCTAAATGATTGCAAAATACAAACTCATTCGGATCTCATCTTCTCACATTGGATCCAACATGGTACGTCCAATTTCATACTTGAGGTTGTTTTCACAAAGCTCAGCAGCAAGAAGGTGTTCAAATGCGATTGTGACATATTTATATCATTCGACGAGGGTCACATGGACACCTACACCAAGGAATGTAAGTCTCTGAATATGATAATGTACAATCGATTTAATAATACTTTCTTTTTGCAAGGGCTAACGGAATCGGAGATTACGCTTAGTGGCTCAAACATTTTGGTTAATAAGCAATTTCAGACAAACGATCCAGACATTTATGCAGCAGGCACTTTCATTGAAATCAGGGACTATCTCAATCATCAATATCAGTATGTAAGCGAGAGGGAAACGGCCATTAAGGTAAGATATCCCTGTCTCTATCTATCCATCTATCTGTCTCCTTTTCAAAACTCTCTTTACAGCTCATGCATATACTGAAGTTGAACGCTTCTGACACCCCCCTTGAGGATAAATACTCGCAGCCCACATTCTTTAAAGCCCTGCTGCCCCTCGGCTACTTCATATTTAAGGTGACGATGCCGTGTCGCTATTTAGCTAGCAAAATTATTGGGTGTTGTAGCAATACTCTGACCACCTATCACAATAACACTTTTTGCCGCATTGGACTCACCTCCAAGATGATTGTGGACGAGATTGTGATTTTTACCAAGGACGTAAGTTCTAACAAAATAATTATACCTTTCAAGTAGTTGGCATTTAAATTGCTATTTCAAGGATCAAGATTTTGATTATCTGGAGCACTTTTGTGGCAAGCACGAATCCATGTTGAATAATCTGAATGCACGTCATAAGCATGGCCGAATTAAGTGCCTCATGAGGTTTCTTCGGGAGCCGTGGACAGAACTATTGATGCACGACGATTTTAATGATCTTCAAGCAGAAAATCATAGAATGTTATTGCCAATGATAAAAGGATTAGACATTGTAAGGAAGAATTTTCACTTGAATTGGCATCTTTAATTCTTTATTTGTTAACAGAATAAAGAGTTGCTTATCATCAATCAACGGGTACTGGAACACAATCTGCTTGAATTTATAAGAAAAAATCGGCGAGACTTTCATCACGATTTTGCACTTCCCGAGGACTATGTGACTATGGATAGGCGTAGCGGTAGTTTTACTAATTCTAAAAATTAATGTACATTTGTAAACGGAGTAGTTTCCTGGAATATAATTCATTACTTGAAATAAATATACACATATTCCATGTTTATATACAACTCACAAATAATTGAAAATGGATGCACAATATGAAATACGCACGGCCAATTTGAGAGATGTTGGGATGCTTGGGAGTCTCTTCGCATCGAAGTCGGCCACACATTTTGGGGAAATGCAAGAACCACCTCTGACCAATCTTTTCCATGAGTATCAAACCCATCGCCTTGTCGCTTACCAGACAGATAAGCCCAAACAACTGCTGGCCTATTGTGAGTTTTGCATATATCCCACAATACCTGAACTTTCCAACGATTACTGGATTCATTGGTTGCAACATCGCTTTTGGTAAGTAACAGGGAGTATTCGAAGCGAGAGAGTATCTCTTAATTGACGGCCTCACAGCATCGACTTGCCCATATCGCTGATGAACACAATATTCTTCAACTTTTACATTCAAATTAAGAACCATGATGAAATCTTAAAATTGGTTATCATGGAGTTGTTTTATCGCGAGCACAAGGTAACCTTCTTGATTGTGGTCAGGCCACCCAACTTTTCATACAAGGAATATGAGATGGTGGAGGAACATGGTAAGATCTATTATCCCATTGCCTTCAGCATGCTAAGCGGCAGGTATTTCGCAACAATTATCATAATTATGCGTGGCCATTATATGCCTGTAATAACCTTTCGTAAGGCCTTGTAAGTAAGACTAAACTAGGTATATAAAAGTTAATAAAATAGTCACTTTAATAACTATGTAGACCTGCGGATAACGATGATGTTATTGAGATGTTTGATGTTGAAGATCCGGAAATGCGTAAGGTGTACGGCGATTATTTCATTGCCGAAGTACTCATGGGCGCAGAAGACGGCAGTCTGGATAATGATAAGATTATTGTCGCAGAGGTAAACGATTCATCTTGGCTCTTCTTCCACAAATGTGGAGAAAACTGTTTTAGGTACTCATCAGTTAGTTTTCAAAATAAGGTATTTATCTAAAAATCTTCATCATTGAATAGAAAATGGTATCCAAAGTAATAAAATTTAATTTGCATTGTTTTCAAGCTCATTCTTAAAGTTAAGAAGAAAAAACAATTTCATAGCATTTTTGAAATGAAAATATTCAGCAGCAAGTTCTACAGAATTCTAATCCATTTAAAATAAGTTTTCATCATTTATTAATATGCAGGAATCCAAATCTGCAAATGAGGGCACCACAGGGATGATGTGGCTTACAGAGGAGGTAAACATCGAGATGCTGATTAAAAATTTTGATCTGGAGAGTTTGGGCAACCTTGTGAAGTGCACTCCTGATGTTCCACATGGCATTATCCAAATTAATGTCTTGTAAGTAGGATAGTTGAATTTATTAAGTGGACATTTAATTATATCAATTTTATATTGGCAGCACGGCAGAACAGCGCCGTTACTTTAATCTCAATACAGATGGAAATATTTTTAAGCGTACTTCTTACATGTTGGACCATTTAAAAAATCGCCATTGCTATTATCAAGATCACATTTTCACCAAATTCAAATATATAACCGATGGTAGGTAGAAACTCCAAGTTGATTTTAACATAATCCTTCCATACTTGTAGAGCTACAAAATCGAAGAAATTATCTGCACAAAGTGACGAAAACGCTGAACATCAATTTCGATCTGCCGGCGAGAAAAAGCCAACTCAAAAATCACAAATATTGCCTGAACAATGCCTCGAGCGCGTTTATGCTGAAAAATTTCATACTGCACCCGAGTCTCCGGTTGGAATATGCCTATTATTATCTCTGTGCCATGTTTAGCGCCTATCCGGATAAGGACTACTGCGTGGTACCAGTTCCGGCTGACACTAAGTACTCTGCTAGCTTGTGGGCGCTACTTAAGTTCTTTATTGTGCGTTTTATACTTTAAGTTGTGTTCCATTTAATTTTTCAAGCCTCTGTTATAGCGCGTAAAACATCGTCCCAGCTGCGAAGTGTCCGATGGGATCTTTATCGCACATCGCTGTTCCGTTAGCACAGAGCTCAGTGTGTTTCCACTGATGAAGGAGGATATTGATGATATCGTCAACATGGCGGGCGAGTCCAATTGTTACAGATCTTCTGCCGAAACAATTGGCACTCAGTGCTCCATTTTAATGCAAATCATTTCTGATTATATGCATAATGTTAAGTCTGAATTCAAGTGCTGGGTAATACGTTGCGGCAACAGGGGGAAAGAGAATACTATAATTGTGGGATTTGTCATGCTTCGGTAAGTGTAAGTGTTGTAGGAATTCGACTTTCTTTTCATTAGAGTTGTAAATTGTAAACGTACAACAACAAATATCAGCAGGAAGCTTGCACACAAAAAAAAACTTTAAATGAAATTGGATTTGAATCGGATTTTGGATATATAGAAATATTTATTTGCTCTGCTTTGCAGGCCTTTCTCGAACTATGAAGCGATATTCAAGCAGTATATTCTGCCCTTCGATGAGGACCAATTGACGTATGATCGTGGCGAGATTATGATGCTGAGACTGCATCCGTACTTTCACATGTGGTCGGATGAGATCTTGCGCAGCGTGGCCATAAAATCAGGTTTTCGAGATCTCTTCTACTTGGAAGTGATTGGGGTAAGAATGCCCAGTTTGAAACTAACCGCTTGATTAAGACTTTCACTTAGGACGATGAGATGCGCAATGATTTGTCCAGGAAAATGATGCCAATAGAGCCGCGGCGCAAGATCAGAAACTGGTACACCGACCCAGAGAGCCCAGATTGCTACAGACGATCATCGATGTCTGTGAAAATTCCATTGATTAACTGCGTTAGGGATAACTACTATTTATTCCGTCACAATCTGTTGCCAACCAAATATTTTGGCAATCAAAATCCATTGGTTGTTGTGGGCTTCTCGGACATTTGCAAGGCTTTTCTACGTCTCATGGTATTTGGCTGGAATACGACAGAGTAGGAGCTAATCTATGCATACGTATATATATATATAATCTGAATTTCCTAGCCACATGAATGTGAGTGCCAACAACTGCCTGCCATGTGTGGACATTACAGTGATTGTCAACTATGGTGAGATCGAGGCTGAATATGATCCCAATGTCACATGCCTCTACTGCAACAACAACAACGAATGCTATTTGAACAGTGCCCACAGCTGTCGCTTTGTGATGGACACCACACAGCGCCTGGACATGCGCAATTGGATCAACTTTGTGGCTGGCAATCTGGAATCTATCGATCGGTGTGTTGTGATCAAGAAAATAAATCATTTTATACTTATTACGTTTACGCCTCGCTTTTGCAGTGCCGAAAAGTGTATCGTTTTGGACAACAACTGCAAGATCCACTACGACAAACTGCTGCTGTTGTGCGACACCAAATTTGGATTGCCATCGCCGGAGAATGACTCAACTTGCAGCTCCCAGACGCCATACAACTATGCGCATATTAATGGGCGACTGGACAAGATAATATTATATCACAAGCTCATAGAGCTAAGCAAAGGCGATTTAAGCAGGAAGCACATTGTCATCTATGGTTATACTTTGGCTCTGTACGAGTGCATTGATTTCCTGCTCAGGCACAATTGCTCCGCCCATGACATTGTTTACGTACAGCCGCATATTGTGCAGGTGCCGGAGTACTTGAATAATCCCACAATCGATAGGAATATCGACAACATACTCGTACAAATGCTCATCGATCTGGGCATCCGAGTATATGAATCCAGCAATTACGTTAAGTATTCTCTTCATAAAAATATCAATTTCATAGATACTGTTCAGTTCGAGCACTTTCCCAATGGCACACAATTTTCCCTGAAATGCAATCTTTTTATCAACTTTAATGATAATTACCTTACCGCATCTATTGAAAAGGGTGGGTTCTTATGAGATATTTTATTAATGATGATTTTGGCTAGAAGGTTTTCGATTTTTTCTATTTTAGTGCTTGCCTCCAGCAACATTCATATGCAGAATAGACAGATTCTAGTCGATGAGGAGTATTGCACAAATGATCCGCATATTTATGCGGCTGGCAAGCATGTCACATTCAGATGGGAAGTATTCTATCAGTATACCAATGTCAGTGAACACGAACTGGCTCAGAAGGTGAGTGTCGACCGCAACGCAGCTTCTCAGCAAGTTTAAGGCCAACAAGTATCGTATTTGTTTTTCAAGTTGATAGAGATACTGGAACTGGGTCAGAAATCGTTTGACGTTGAGCGGAAATTTAGTAAACCATGCTTATTTCACGCTCAACTGCCGCTGCAGCACATGATAATTAAAATAACAATGCCCAAGCGCTATTTGATGGGCAAGCTTTCCAATGAGTACAGTTATATTATGAGCACCTATAACGGTGATTTCTTTCGCATACGCCTGAATCTGAAATGGATGGTAGAGGAAATAGTTTGTGTTACGCGTCAGGTTGCTATTCAGTTCATTATATTTCGTCATATTTTGATAATGTTGTCGTTTTTCAGCTCAATAAGCCGCTGTATTTTTTGGAACATTTTTGCGGCCAGCACGAGACATTGTTGAATAATATGCGCGGCCGCTGGAAGATGGGTTTGATCCGGGATTTCATGAGCTTCTTTGAGGAGCCCTGGACAGAATATATAATGCACGATCGTTTCAATGACATGCAGGCCAAGAATCATTCCACAATCGTTTCGCTGATGAACATGCACTGCCGCATCCAAGGAATGAGTATTGAAGATTCTGATTTCGCAGACGCAAGAAAACACTTTCTGGAAGCAAATCTACTCAAGTTTCTACGCAAATTTCGCAAAGAGTTTGTCAACGAGTTTCCATTGCCCGAGGATTGGAAGTCGGAACAGGGTAGTACTTAACGAAAAGATTTTGTATATATATATATTTTATATATTATATATTTTTTTTTAAATATTTGCTTTTAGATGTCATTTAGGTAGTATTTGTAAAATGTCGTGTATTTGTATCGAATACTTTGCCACACATTTGGGTCAATTGTTTTGCAATAATAACATTGTATTACGTAGGTATTATAGGTATTATTTCTAGAACTACTATAAGAACAGAAAGCTATTTATCGTAGCGCCGAAGCCTTTCTAGACTTATGGTAATTGTTTCGATTCGTTCACTTCTAAAACTAGTTAGTACTCGTAACATATATCTTTATATATATATATATAAGAACTTTACGATCTGCATTGTTAGCTATATATGCGTCCCTGTATATACCCCACAGAGTATATACAACACAAGTTTGATCCATCCGCTAGAGCGGCACACAGGCTGCACGACGTTGTGGAGTCGCTGAATGATAGCGTATGGGCGGGCTTAGGCCACTGGGGAAGACAATGATGGGATGGTTGATCTGGCCTCATATGCCCTGCAAGTACCTTCGTAACTCCTCCTCAGTGTCGAAGATCATGACGGGGAACGGCGAGCCAGGCACAAATTCGCCAGCCCACTTGACCTCCACACGATAATCCCCCGGCTCCGTTGGATCGTACTGTTTAGAGTAGACAGATAAATACATCAATTATTCATATTTCAAATCGAATATCTTACAACTCGCGTACCTTGCATAGAATTGTACGATCCTTTTGGCTTTCCCGCTGCATCTCCACGCGGAAGGCGCCCTTTGGTCCGCGCACTCGCACTGTCAGCTGCCCGGCACCGGCGCCACGTGTGTCGCATATGAAGCGTGATTGGAAGGTCGCCAGCACGCCGTGCTCTATTCCAGGGCCATAGACGCGAACCTGTTTGAGATAATGAAAGTACACAAGATTTAAAGCTGGAACTCGGATCAACTGTTCATTCTGAGCAAGTTAATAGTGGGATGGGAGATAACCCCTTCAATTTGTAAATCCTCATTACTCACCTTACTGGCATCCGGTGCGCCGGCTACCTTCAGCGCAAACGGTGATCCGGGCACATTCTGTCCGCCGTATTTGATGGTGAGCAGATGACGCCCCGGCTCCTGGGGCTTAATGTTTAGCGTGAAGGTTGCATCACCATGGTCATACAGCTCGCAGTAGGCTACTTTGCGGGCACCAGCACAGTGGGCGGTTAGTTCGCCGGGGCCAGCACGTCGTGTGTCTATCCAGGATTTGATGTCTTTGCCAACGATGCCGTGGCGCAGACCCTCGCCGGACGCAATCACCTTGGAGGCATCCATAGAGGAGCCAACGGCGACTGTGAGCGGGCAGCCCTTAACAAGGCGTCCATTCCACTTGACCGACAGTGTCAAGGTGCCCGTCATGGATTTCTGCGGCGTATACGAGGCGAGCCAAATGTTCTCGCTGGGACGCGGCTGGGCCAGGCTGACGGGCAACGCTGTGTTGTCCTGCGTAATCAGGATGACCTCTGGTCTGCCGGCTGGCGCATTCGATGCATCGATGGTGAAGTGCGCCGCCTCTCCAGCTTGGGCGGCAGCCAGACCACGACCCATTAGCACCACCTTATCGGCAGCCTGCTGGCCGGTAACAAATGCGCTACGTGGGCACTGAGTAATAGTCAGACCGCTCCAGGTCAAATCCAGGTCATGCTCACCGGCTGCCAAATTATCACCGGTGATGTTGAGGCACATTTTGCCATCGGCCAGCTTATCCACGGGTATCTCGATGCCATCGATACTGCAGACAAGTTTGCCGGGACCGGCGTTCTCCACATCGAAGATTATGCGCGCAGGCAGTATCAGCCGGCCATCGTGATCCACCAGCGTACCCCAACCACCCACTGGTGTGACCTTTGTGGACTCGACGCAACAGACGCGCCAAGGTGAGCCGGGCAGACTGCCACGATTGGGGCAACTGGCGCGAATCTCGTAGGTGCCAACAGAGAGGATGACATACGAAATGCGCCACTCGTTGTTGCCCAGTGCCTTGATCTTCGGCTCGATGCGTTCGCCAAATTCATCGACACGCTCGATCTGCACATTGGGCGCAATGGGGCAGTAGACAACAAAGGAAGCCTCCTTGTTGCGATGACACACCTCCAATCCGTGTCCAGCGGCGCGTGCATCATTTCGCACACCGCTCGACGAGGCGCTAAAGTTGAGCGGAGAGCTGGGTATTGTCTCGCCACCGTACATCAGCGTCAGCTTATAGTTGCCCGGCTGGGAGGGCACAAACTCCACGTTGTAGATGCCCTCGGACTGCTGCTCGCTAATGAGCACGGGCAAACTTTGATTTGTTGGCGAAATGGCAAATGCTTCCAGCTCAGCGGTGCCGGCATTGTCCGTGCGCACGCTGAAGCTATTGGAGCTGTGCAGCGCCAGTGGCTCCTTGGTGACGCCCTGCACGCTAACCTTGCTGCTGTCGAACGCCTCGCAGGTGAAGGGGCTTCCCGGCAGCGGTTTCGACTGGTGCAACACCTCTGCAAAATGTCAAAGACAGTTAATTAGTTAATCCTTTAGGTATTTCAGCAATTCATTTCAATATTATTCCAAATTATTTATTTACTAACCGATGACGCATTGTCCTGGCTTGTTGATGCTGAACTCCGCCTGCAGGTGCCCGTTCTTGGTCTGATAGCAGCGCACGGGCAGCGCCTGTCCTCCGGGTCCGGAGACGACCACATCAAACTCCCTCGCTGGCCGCTTGACGGTGTCAATGGCAAAAGAGGTCGTCTTGCCCACGCGTGCCTGGTACAGCCCCAAGCCACTGACGCTGATCTCTTTGCCGGCACTAGCGGGCAGCACATTGATCTCGAGCGGTTTCAGCGATATGGGCACATCATTGAATAGTATGCTTATCTTATGTGGCGCAACGCGTGTCGGCTGATAGACAATCTCATAGACGCCGGATTTGCTGGGTCCGCGTATGGTGTGCGGCACCTCGGTGACGCCGCAACGCACCAGCGCCGACAGATCACCCTGTCCGGCTTCGTTGAGCGAGATGCTGATGCTGGCCGGACGATGGCACAAGGCCTCACCCACCTCGGTGATCTTCACCAGCATGGGATCGAAGGCGCACAGTGTGCGTGTCCCAATATGCTGTCTGGTCTCGCGATCAATGAAGCGTAGCGTATAATTTCCGGTCATGTGGGTGCGGAACTCCGCTGTCTGTCTGTTAATCGTGTACGGAACGGACTTTTGATCCGGACCGAGTATCTCCACGATCTGATCATCAGCTGGAAAATCAATGGCTGCCAAGCTGCCAATTTGAATGTGCTGAGTGTGCTGTTGAATGTCCACACGGAAGGGACTACCATCTACTGCGACCTCATTGAACGTTATATTCACGTAATGGGGCTCAGTGCTCTGCGGCACAAAGGTCACATCGTAGAGGCCACGGGCACAGGCCACCACCTCCGCCTTGACAGTGCTGCTATCCGTGGAGACGACCAACTCGAGGGTGCCCTCACCAGCACCCGCTGCATCCACACTAAACGTAACCGGCACACCCAGCGTAGCGGGTCCATATTGCTGCTCTAATCCACTAATGCTGACGCGCGAGACATCAAACACATTGCAGCTAAAGGGTGAACCATTAATGTGCTGATCGTTGGCCAGCACGGTGATCAGATGACGACCCACTGTGCTGGGGCGGAAGGAGGCGCTGTAGCTGCCGCCATCATGCTGGCTTAGCTGACAGTGCTCGTTGTCGCCGGAGGGCGATGTGACAAATATTTGCGGCTCAATGCCTTCGAAGCCCTCCAGCTCGAAGGTGTTATCCAGCTTAACGGCTGCCTGCTTCAAGCATTCGCCCATGGCCTGGGCACGTGGCAATCCCAACGAGCTGGCGGCAGCAGCTGCAATGTGGCAACTGAAAGGTGAGCCAGGCACTGGGTGTCCATTGAATCGCACCGAGAGCGAGTGAGCAGCTGCCTCCGTGGGCTTGAAGTTCACTTTGAAGCGGGCATTGCCCTCGGATTGGACAAAATTGGGCACATTTTTGCCATTAACGGCGACAATGATCTCCAGATTGCCGGCACCCGCCTGGGAGGCATTGATGCCAAAGCTGACGCTCTTATTGACTACACCCGGTCGTATGTCCGTCACAATCACCTTCTCCGCAGAGTAGGCCTTCAGCAGGAAGGGACTGCCCTCCACATGGCCGCCACCGGGCAGACGCACCTCCACCGAATGATCACCCACTTCCATGGGCTCGAATTTGACGTTGTAGCCCAGCGTGGAGCCGAGTGCATCGATTTTCACTGGCACACTGCGTCTGGCCGGCCCGAGCACCTCAACGGTTGGCTTTGTGTCCGATTCCACAACGAACTCAAAGAGGCGACCCACGCTAACCTTGTCCATTGTCTCGGGAGACTGTATGCGAGCCGCGGCCGCAACCCGGCACGTGAATGGTGAGCCGGGCACATCCTGGCTATTGAAACGCAACTCCACCGTGTGACTCTCCGCCTCGCGAGGTGTGAAACTAATTGCATATGTGTGTTGACCCTGCGCCTGAGCCGACGTGGGCACTCTACCGCCATTCACCGTCACCTCCAGATTGCCGGGACCTGCTTGGGAAGTCTCCAC
The DNA here is from genome assembly GCA_035044025.1 of Drosophila paracracens. Lineage (NCBI taxonomy): Eukaryota > Metazoa > Arthropoda > Insecta > Diptera > Drosophilidae > Drosophila > Drosophila paracracens. Next base: position 72,593 of record JAWNMN010000242.1, read on the forward strand.
CAGGAAAGTGACGGGCTTGCCCACCGTTCCGCTGCTCACATTCTTCACCTTGATGGCGCTGACATCATAGACCTAAATATATGAATAAGATTGTAGTTGATTGAGGCTTACAGATAGGTGAATAACAAAAGATGTGAATATTTCCAACTTCTTGGAGTAGCCATGCGTTGAGATATAGGATTTGGCTATGCCCATAAGAGTTCATCAACTTTCTACCCACTTAAAACTTTCAACCAAGGCAAAACATAATCAATTTACGTAAATCGGAGCATCTTTTTTATGTATGCTAAATCAACTAAGGTTTTAAAAGATATTTCGCTCGGAAATCGGTTTAAATTGTCTTGTCAAAGTCTTTAAATGTGATTTGATATATTAATATTTCTAGTTTCATTGAACCTCTATCGATTGAAAATAAAATATCGATCCAAAAAGAAACTGAAATTTCTTAAGTAAAATGTCAGAGTTTTGACAGAGTTACGGCAGTGATAAGGTGACATTAAATATATACTTAAGCTTAAGACATTTCCGGTAAGTGAACTTACCTTGGCCGCATAGGGGCTGCCGGCTGTTGGCAAACCGTTTACAGTTACATTGACCCGATGTTCGCCGACGACGCGGGGCACAAATTCCGCCTTGAAGACGCCCTCAGCGGACTGATGGACCTGGGCGGGCACTGATTGGCCAGCGGGACCTGAAGTGCCCCCAATTCGCATTGTGCAAATGTTGCATTTTATGTATATATATTTTTTGTTTAGTATTATTTAGTTTTTAAGTTTTGTTTTTTTTTGATTTTTTTTATTTTATATTATGTTTTTCGATTGCGACGCGACCGGAAACGAGTTTTGAAATGGTTTCGTTTGATTGTTTTGTTGAAATTCACATGTATTTAAGCATGTTTTTGTTTTTGGTCGTTGTATTTTGTTGTGTGTAGTGTGGTTAGTGATTTGTTTATGATTTTGTTCACGCGCAAGTTGTAAAAAATTTGGAAAAATGTTTTCGTTGATTAGTAACGGCATTAAGTTAAATTTCTTGTATAGTATAAAACTTAATATGAACAATGCCAACGGGAGATGTTAGTGGGGTGTCTGGTTTAGTGTTGTAATATTGTAACTTGCAGTGGGATTAGTTAAGTCTTTAAGTTTGTATTTGTTTGTACCGAGAACGTGCCAGAAACGGTTAGTAAACTGAGAAGTTGCATGTGCTGCTCTTCAATTGAGAGATAGACAGAGAGAGAGAGAGACAGAGCAGCTAGCAGATTATTATTGTTATATATAGTCCCTGCAGTTATATACTATAATGAGGGAGAGAGAGAGTTTATGTACATGCTTAAGGTCTGTCTGCCTGGGTATAAACAATACGAATACACAGCATCCTATATGTATGTAAAACATTTGTGTTTCTTTTTTATTATTATTATTATTATTGCTTTTGCTTCTGCCTGTTACACAATTCGAGGCGACATTAATCAAAATCGATTGAACAAATTAGTAAACAATTGCCCTGGAGGGGGCAAGGACATTATTAGTATATAAAAAACGAGTACTTTATGCTTAGTATAGTTGTAGTGGGTGCTGATTTTGTTTGTTGTTGTTGCTGTTGTTGTTTCACTCGTGGCTGATACAGTAGTACTTCACTTGTTGGACACGCTGTTTGGTTATTAGTTTGTTTTCAATATCAAAAAATCGAAATTTACATATATAGAGTAGGTATATAAAAAGAGCTGGTATATACACATATATAGCAAGAGAGATAGAGACAGAAAGTACTCATATATAGTGTTATTTATAGGCAGGTATATATATATATAAATGTATATATATACATATAGGTAGATAAGTATATGCATATTTATATAGAGTCTAGTACAAAAGATTTCGCCGTCCTGAAATATAATACAGATATAAAAGTGAGCAAATTATTACAATTAAAGGGCGTAAGATTACAAAACATAAAACACACATTTATATACGAACATACATACATACATACACACATACATAACAAAAACCACATACATATGTACATACATTGTATATACAAACAATTAAAAAGTAATTACTATATTGCAATGTGTTGCAATTTCTACAGTGGATTCGATTACTCAACATTCTAAAGTCTGTTCAAATACAGAACACACACGCTCACACACACACACACACATACACATGCCTACACATCTGCGGTCATGACATAATCCAGCTATTGAAACAAGCCGGCTCCCATCTGAAAAGCTTAAGCCCAGATGCTAATGCGTCAAAATGTAACCAAAGCAATTGCCAAAAATGATAAATATAACGCATAATTACATATACTAAATGAGCACCACATTAAAATACACACACACACACACACACACACACACACACTTGCACTTGGCTCTTGGCTGAGTGGTTTGGGGTCGGCACATAAGTTCAAGCCTGAGGCGACAAGCTATTGTCAAGAGCTGCCTGCGTGTGAAACAGACGCATCGACTTTGCAGAGGCAGAGAGACGGAGAGGGAGAGAGAGAGAGGGAGGAAGAGTGCTATGTAAAGCAGTTATGGTTAAAAGGGTGGTGGGAGATGGGGGGTGGTGTGGGGCAGAGTGGTGCAGGCATGCTTGAGAGTTTCAGCAACAATTTCCGTATATTGTGTTGAAAAGTGTGAAAATGTGTGTGGGAAATAAGTCGGTGTTTGTTTTTTGAGTACTGTGCCGAGGCGGATACGGATAACAGATAGAACTAGTCTAAAGATACAATCAGATGTGCAAAGCGATGTATGTACCTGTGTGTGTGTGTGTGTGTGTGTGTTTGTGTGTGTCTAAACTGATGCCAAAATCAAATAATCGCACACACACATGCACACAGACTTAACATTTAAGAAAACGAGCAATTAATTTACAATTACGAATAACTTGAACCCAATATTCAAATGCAAAATGCAATTCAAACCACACACAAACAAGATGAATGCGAATAGCGATAAGGGGGAGAGAGAGAGAGAGAGACTATCTGTTACTCTCTGTGTTAGTGTGAGCGAGACAGAGATACAGGTGAGAGAGAAAGCGCGTTTTGGGGCCAGTTAGCTGTTTTTTGGCCCAAAACTACATACCTTCCACGTTGACCTCAATGTCTTCCAAACGGCCGCCATTGTGATTGATAACAAAAGAATTGGTCTGATGCACCGGCCCGGGTCCACCAAGGGACACCTGCGGCCCGGCCACGCCCCCACTGATGCTCACTGTGATCGGGCAGCCGGGCACGGGCATTTTATTAAATGACACATTAATTGTGTGCTCGCACGACTCAGTCGGCACAAACGAAACGGAGAATCTGTGAAAATAAAAAACAGTGAAAGAGTGTGAGTTCGAGCTGCTGGCAGTTGAGTAAAATACACTGCTGGCCATATAATTATCGACAATTTAACATAATTTGAAAGCTCAACATTTGTATTCTGAATACTTATCTATCAATTATGTAGACGATTTCATTGAAATTTGCTTACGCAAGAAAAAATACATAATACATAAACATCAGTTTAGCAGAAATGGTAAGCAGACATTAATATAAATGGAGAAGTTACGTCATGTGTTGAAAAAGTATGATAATAGTTATTCATGCTAAAATTGATTTATTTTTTATCTACATCCTAAAAAAAAGTAGACTTTTTTTTTAAGACAAAAGTGATACTAATTATATGGCCAGTAATAATTCTGCACACTTACCTTGCACTGCCCTGGGGATGCACCTGCGTGGGTATATTCTGACCCTTTGCCGATATGGTTATCTCTAGATTGCCTTCACCGGCATCGCCCGCATCCACAGTGAACTGCACGGGACGACCCATTGTGCCACGGGAGACGCTGCCAACGACCACCTTGCTGGCATCGTACGATTTGGCCATAAATGGTGTGCCCTGCACGGCAAAGCCATTGTACTCCACGTTGATGGAGTGGCTGCCAACGCTGCTGGGCGTAAACTCGGCCGTGAAGCCGGCATGGATGTCGCCAGTGACGCGCACCGGCAGTTCGCCTTGGGGACCACGGACGCTGACCGCCAGTTCGGCGGCGCCGCCACCGCTCACAGTGATGTGAAAGGAAGAGGGCCGGTTGACGGGTATCAGCTCCAGATTGGTTAGGTTGAGCAGGACGCGCGAGGTGTCCGCCACTGCACATACGAAGGGACAACCGCGAACCGTTTCGCCATTAAATTTGATGTCAATCAAATGGGATTTGGCCTGCTCCGGTGTGAAGGAGACGAGACAGCGGCCGCCGCCAACGACCTGGACATGATTGGGCACCTCGCCCTCATTGATGGATATCTCCAGCTGTCCCTCGCCCGCTGCACTGGCGTCCACACGAAACTGGCAGGGCTGACCAACGACGCCGCCGTTTACCTCGGTCACTTGGATCAGGCTGGCATCGTAGACCTTTGCTATCAAAGGACCGCCAGCGATCTTTGTGCCATTGATGGACGCATCAATGATGTGCGTGCCCACTTCGGTGGGCACGAACTCAATGCGTGCAGCACCATTTGCCGCCTCATGGGTGACTCTGGCATTCAGCTTTGACTTGTTGGGTGTCAAAACCGTTGCCACGCACTCGCCTTTACTCAGGCTTTGTCCAGGAGGCGGCAGTATCTCAAAAACCGCCGGTGTATTGGCGGGTACGAGGCGTGTGGATTCGCCCAGAGAGGTTAGGCCGGGTGACGACATGATCTCAGCGTGCCACGGTGAACCTGCAACCGACAAGCAAATCAGAATACAAACAACCGTTAGTCAAGAGCAATAAGATACGACATGATAAAGCGTTATTCGAGCTACTCTTTACCCGCTGGCCAGGTTAACTGACCCACAAAGCGAGCTGACCGAGTGCCTGCAATTGAGCCGCTGCCAGCGTTGCAAAGACAAGAGACCCCATTTGCAGTCAGCAGTTGCCAGTAGCAGCGAGGGTTGATTGAACTTTAAGCCATATCTTAAGTAGGATTTACTAAAACTATTTGATGGAGTTTATATTTGAAGATAGAATCAATTGCAATGTTTTATAACTATTTGTTACTATAATTTATTATTGCACCGTTGCCATCCTAAGACTGTTGTAATCAAACATAGTAAGAAACTATCAATTCTTGTTGCATATATTTAATACTTTTTAACCCAGAAAATAGAAAATTAACTATTAAGAATCTCTTTATTAATTAATTAAATCATAAGGTGGTCTGTCTACTGCCTACACGTCAAATATTTCTTATTGCCATAATTAGAATAATAATAATAATAGAAGTAATAATGAATATCATGTCGATCATGTGAAGGCAAAGAGATTTATTATATTTATTTAAATATGTGTCGAAAAGAATAGATTTATATTCCAAGAAGTTGCCCCGTTTTCTCATCTGAAATGCAGTGCATTTTATAAGCAGCCCTCGCTAAACAAGTCACAACAAGATTTCTAGTTGCGTTTCGCATTGTTTCCCGCTGTCTCTCATTATAATTGTCGCAATTGTTACAGCAAGCGCAATTTGTGCCGCCTCGTTGATAGTTGGATGAGTGCGGATAGCAAGCGCGTATCTTGAGCTGCCTATTTAGATCTGCATCTGACTCTGAAGCTGAACAAATATATCCGAAGCTATTATAGCCGATGTTGCTGCAACCGTATCTGCATTTGTGGCACAATAAGTTGTTGCAAATGCTTAGACAATCATCATATTATGGCACATTAATTGGCAAAAGTTAGTTAAACTTAAACTGCAATAGTTGTTCGAACGGGGCAGAGATAGTTGGCTGGCAACAAGCGAATTGAACTTGCAATTGGCAATTACTAGCAGCTCGTTAAATGTTTGGGTTTCTGCTTATTTTCTTTTATTGATTTGCACGATTGTTGTTGCTGGGTTGTTGCCGCTTGGCGCAAAAATTTACTTTTGCTCGCAACTTTCCACACATTTCTCTTTCATGTTTTTTTGTTTGTTGGCTGCTGCACTTTTCCTTTTAGCGCTCGTTTCAGTTGCAACAGTAGCTGATACTGCCGCTGCCACTTTTTATGGTTTTCCATGAAAATTGCTAAAGCAGCCATCGCCATTGCCGTCCCGTCGCCTCAGTTCATTGGAAAATCGAACTGTTGCGCTGTTGCTCTAAACACGATTTGAGTTGGCACTTTTTGTTTTGTTTTTGTTTTTTTGCCTTGCGAAAATCGTTGAACGTAACATGGTCAAAAACCTTTTTTGACTGCTAGACTCGCCATGGGAAACTTCTGCTGCAAAATTGAAACTGAAAACTTGAACTCACAACTCGGCAAAAAACAAACTCTTGCTCCAGCCAACTACCAATAGATCAAATTTGAATAATGTTCTTTGATTGTGTTGGCACATTTCGTGCCAATATTTATCACCTGCACACCACATAACTGTGTGCTAACAACAGTTAAGGCCAGCCATCGCATAGACCTCGCCAGCATCAAGTAAAAGTTTCCCATGCTCATTAATAAAAGTCGGCGTAGCCATTGCCACATTCCACGGGCAGCAGATAAGAGCCTGCAGCTCGAACTCTAGCTCCAATTCGAATTCAAACTCGAATATGCGAATAACGGTCTTAGTTGTTGATTTGGCTTTCTTAACTACCTCTGCAGTGTTATATTAGTCGAATATGTCGTTTGTTAAGCTAAAGTTTTATAAATTTATTCTAATGATTTTCATATCAATACATGGTTTTGGCTTAAGAACGACTTTAACCTGAATATAAAGACACGTATTAAACATAAATACATTTTTGGAAAATTTTATAGTTTAGAGTGATGACCTATTTTTAGTTCAAGTCCATTTGTAATATTGGCCCAGAGAGTGTTGAAAATTTATAAAATTAAACAGTATTGTGTCAAATCCATAACTTAAATGCATTTTAAGTCAAGTATGTAAAGTTGAGGCTTACCAAGCAGTTTACGTAAGTATCAGATAAAAAAATGCGCGAATATATACTTGAATTAAGCTCATCTGTTCAATTTTTTCTGCACTAAAAACAAATTTAAGTATACAATTAGCAAAAGCAATTCAAGATAATATTGGTAATTTCTTTGCACTCTATTCGCATTCGCTTCTTCTAATCTAACAGCGAATTGACCTAGACTTTTGTTAAGGCTGATTTATGTAGCTTATGCCACCGAGATGGCTTTAAAATTTGGCCAACAAAATTTCATAGCTACTCATGATATATTGAAAAATTTATATGGTTATAAATGCTCGATCTTTACTGGATTTAGTCAACTTGTGATTGTCAAACAAGACAATTTCTGCTACTTTAAAGATTGGTTCAACTTGCACTGTAGTTGGCACACACGAAAAGAGTATTCAGTGTTCAGTATGGTTGGCACCACCTGTTGGTGGCCAGTCTTGTCGGCCAGGCTTTGTTAATCGGCGAGTTTGGTGTCGCTGGTGGCGACCAAGTTTTCCGGCATGCAGCCAAGAGAACAAGTGCAGTTAAAACTAGATAGCTGAATGCTGTTATTCAATATGCATATGATATGTGTGTGAGTGTGTTTGTGTGTGTGCGTGTGTGTGTGTATGTGTGTGTATGTGTGCGTATTTGAAATCGGTTACGTGACTGCGGCATGGAAACCGTTAGATGGCCAGCAGCTGTCGCCCCAGCAGCAAAGTTAGAATTTCTGACAGCGACCGTTACTACTAAGCTAAACTATCTATGTATCTATATATTTATGTGTCGATGTGTCTGTGTATCTACGAATTTATTTTGGCCATTCGATTTGTAAAAGTGGAGATTTACGTTTTGCGGTGACTGTTTGTTGCTGCTGACGATGCGTTGGAGCGTTGGCAGCGTGGCTTTTGTTGTTGCTGGAACGGTTTCTGTTGTGGTTGGGCAGTGCAAGATGTTTAGCTGGAAACGCGTGATTCGACTTTATTCTTTTGTGTATCAATTCACAATTGTGCTGAAGAAGCGGGCGGCACGTCTGAACTTGAACCACTTCAAATTTCAAGTTGTAAAACGCGCTGCGATTATGTCAGCGACTTGTTATACGCTTTATTTATTTATTTATTTATATATTTAAAACTTGTGTATTATATATTATGTTGTGTTGTATTAAATGCTGCACTGCGAATTTCAACAAAACCATTTTACAATAACGAGCGAAAACATGCTTATTTTCTTATTATCTTTAGCATTATTTAACATTTCGCCGAGCACTGCACAAATATGTTGTTCGACAGAAATCACGAATCGCGCACGTTTTTATCGCGTTTTTCAACATTTTCCGCGGCCGTCGCGAAACAATTTGTAATTTATTATTGGTTGTAATTGCGTATTTCGGTATTTATTTTAATGTTGAGCGTCGTTTAAAAACCAGTTACCCCTGCGCTCTCTGTGCAGCTACCAACAAATTTCACTTTGAGTGAGCCCCATAAAATCACAAGAAATATACATATAAATAGATAGAGAGAGGGATGTACCGGGGGAGCTATGTGAAATTGGTCATGTATGCCAATATGTTGGACAGCGGAAATGGCCATAAGTGGCGGAGGTAAAAGCTCAATTCAGCTCAGCTTAGCTCGCCGCTCGTCAATGTTTACAGTTTAAAGTTGGCCAACGAAAGAGGTGTGGCTACAACTCACTCATTATGCGAGAAGCAGGAAAAAATCGTGAAAAAACGAAACGCAACGCAATGAAAACGAAATGTCCGCTCAAATATTTGTGTTGTGTCAAGTCAGTGGGAAAGTAACTGGCAGAGAGACAAGCAAAAGAAATTGCAATCTGCTGTTGCTGGGCCTCGATCTCTCGCATACCTGTGGCACGCCCTTCAATACGTGGTATGTACGTCTACCTGTACATGCAACAGCAGCAGCCGCAGCAGCAACAACAACAGACTGACAACCTATCCCAACGGGTTTTGGGCTGCAGCCGCATTAAGTGGAATGGCAAACAGTATGCGTCGTATCTGTTGGATCTGTTGTACTATGTGGCTTGTCATGAGACGGCGTGCAACTTCCTTCTGCAACGGCCAACAAAGGCATGTAACAAGTGCGCCTTGAACCATATATATGTATAGATAAAGAGCCAACTACAACGATAAAAACAACGACAGCAGATTGAAAATTGCAAAGCAAACGGCGAGCAAAGCCAAATAAAAATGCACACCACTTCCCGCTGCTGCTGCAATTTGCGCGTTGCAAGTTTAGATACACATATATATATATATATATATATATATATTTGTCTGTGTGTTTGTATCTATGAGCTTTGGCTTGAACTCGCTCGCTTGTCGCTCGATTATGTGAGGGGCCTTTAACTTGGCCAATAAACGAGCCCAATTGCGGCTGTGGCATGCTGCAAGCACGAAACAAAACAAAATGGCGGCTACACTTATTGAACATTGCAAGCTGCAAGGCGACAGTTTTCCAGCGATTTGACGTTGATTTTTAGCGGATAGTCAACCTTTAAGCCAAACAGCAGCCACAGCCGCAGCTGTCTTTAGACCCATTGAATAAATTGTTCAGCTTAAAAGTTCATTAAACTGGTTTTAGTTGTATTTCAGTTTTTTTTTCTGTCATAGCTGGCACCCCACACGCAACACACACACACACACAGACACAACAAACAGAGACCAAAATGCGATGAGGGCAACTTAGCTTTTTTGAGACGACAACGGGAACGCGACGTCCGCATTGAAAATATTAGCATATTTGCCATAGAAATCTCACGAACAAAAAATGTATTCGATTTGCTTAACATTCCACAGAGAAACTTCTCATTTCTTGCATTTTTTTTATTTTGGGAATTCTTTTAACCGTTTGACAATCTTTTCGTTTGTTGTGTTTGATTACAAACAATTCTTTTCTTTTACGTTTTGCACAAACACACGAATTCGTTGGCTTTTTTCTTTTCTTTTCTTTTTCTCTCTGTTAAATAATTTTCTTGGCTTTAACCGCTGCGAGCCGCAATGATCGGGACGCCAACGTGTCAGTTATGTTCGAAATGCGATCTATGACTGACGACTGCTGCCAACGCGACTCTGAGCAGCGAACCCAAAACACATCGAAAACTCGTTCAGCAGGTCGCGCTCAGAGCGTCGGTCTGAGCGCAACGGAGCGTTAAAGAGCGCTCCGAATGCGGCAGGTGAGCAAAAGCAAGCGCAGCAACAAGTGATCTGCTGCGATAGAGCAGAGAGAGCAAAAGGGAGAGAGAGAGTGCACACCGTTGGCTCTCTCTACGCGAATTCGCCGCACTGTGGTTTGATGTTTGCTTGATAGTTGTGTCATTTTTTGATTACGATGTTTGTGAACCGATAAATTTATACGTAAAAAAATTAAATTTAAAATAATGTTCTGATTTGGTAAGTTGCGATCAAAGTTAAAAGACACGTGTAATAATAATTGAAACTAAGCTCTGCTAAACATTATGAGTTATCAAAAGATTCTGAACAATAATAAAAGAACGAAATAATAATGATCAACCTTTCTAAAAAAAAACTACATACAGACTATGAATAAAATATAAGCACTACCTTCATAATTGTTTTAGTGTCGTTAATTATTGATATATACAGTTTCAAGCAGTCTGATTCTTTCAAATCATGTTCATTAATCATTTCGGTTGTGAAACTAAGTAAACACTTCAAAATCTGCTTCAATCAGCAAAAATGCCAGTCAAGTAAGCATGCCCAGTTTGGATTAGGGTACAAAATAGCTACGAAAGAATGCCGTACCCGATGATATCGACTTATAAGCTAGCTGCACCCACGCCTGGTACTCCAATTACGTAACACGTGATAATTTCCTGCTTAGCGTAGAATCTATTGTGAACTCACCTGGGACCGTTTCACCATTGAAAGTGATCTGCACGGTGTGTGTTCCATGTTCGTGGGGCGTGAAGCTGGCTATAAATCGTTGGCCACCCAGCGACCGTACCGAGGATGTGACCCGGCCGCCATTCACAAGTATTTCCAGATTGCCCGAACCGGCCTTGGAGCCATCGATCTCAAACTCAACGGGTCGTCCAATCGAACCATTCGGTATATTCTGTACGCGTATGGCTCGAGCACCTGTTGCATTGCTGTCTATTGGACGAAATCGGGAGAGTGAGCTATAACCGTACCCGGTGCCAGAATTGTTGTTGGCAGTGCCCGGACTGTGGCCATTGGTCTCCGTGACGACATGCTCGCTGGACTCCTTTACGGTCTTCGTATACCCGCCAGATCTGTCCGTGTATGTATTATTCGAGTGTGATTTGACGGTAATGGCACTGGGTCTGCAGAACGGAACAGTAATTAGTGAAAGATAAGAGGATACATTATAGACAAGAGATCCTACTTGTAGCGCTCCCCATCGTCGGGGGAGTCCCGTCGATAGTCCAACTGATGTTGGTGTTGCTGTTGTTGTTGTTGTTGTTGCTGTTGTTGTTTGTGCAACGCAAACTTGTTGTACTGTGTATTGCGCTGTGTCTCATTGTCCAGATCGGGGCGTGTGTAGTTGAGCTCCGTGTTCAGCTGCGTCTCGGTCATGTTTGCCAGCGATTCGAGCGAATTGTGCGAGAGCATATGCTTCGTCTTATTGATAACATCCCAGCTATCACGACGCGCCGACGCTGGCTTTATCGAGGAGACGCGCACATTCGAAGAGTGATCGATGCGCGGCTCCGGGGAACCAATGCGACGCATTCGGTCCGCCGTTCCATACAGCGAAGGACTCGCGCGCACATTCGAATCGGTCACATAGTTCGACGTGGACTTGTACGTCGATGATTTCTCCACGCGTGTCGACTCGAAGCCGTTCTGTAATTGAACAAGAAAGAACATATATAAACATATATACATATATATCACATAATACATATCCCTAACGAGTTACAAAAGTAGTGTAAACACCATTTAATATTCCTGCGAACACCATTGTAAATGCCCCGGGATTTGCAATTGTTTACCTTGTTCAAGGTGCTGGTCACCGGACTTCCTATGCGATGGGTGGCTGTGCTGATGTAGGCATTGTTTGGTGAATAACGCTGCACCGGAGAGGCGGAGGCGTGGCGCGGACTGCTGTTTATGTTCCGCGTGGAGGTCTCATACTGATTGGATGTCTTGATGGTCAGCGGACTGTGCGAATGCATCTCGCTGGAGCGCGTCTAAAGGAGATTGCAAGATAAAATATTAAAGATAAGATGAGTTGCTCAACATAGTAGCAGCAAGACACATAAATAAAATTAGAGCAATAGTTTTAAAGGATTTGCGACATAAACGAGCAAACAAAATTTAGTTACATTCAGTGTGGGACTAGGTATTGGACTGAGCGAGTGCGTCAGCTGCTGGTGCTGCTGATGTCGCTGGTAGCTGGTGCTGCTGCTGCTCTGCATGTTGCTTGTGGCGGTCAGGTCGCGCTCCTCGCGAGGCGGTGCCAACGTGGGCTTGCTGATGCCGCGACGCTGACTATAGAGCTCATTCTCCTTGTCGTAGTAGTAATCGTTCTTGGCCGAGCTGCTATTCGAGGTCTTCGAGTCGCGACGAGCGCCAACGGTTTCCGTATACAGATCGGCGGAGTTTAGATATTTCACCGTGGGTGAACCGCCAGTTGTTGCTGTTGTCAGGGGAGGTGTGGGGGAGCCGTGGTTCTCCTGTCGAATGCAATTTTGAGTGTGTGTCAAGGGGAGTCAAGGGGCGATTGGTTGTGTGTATGTGTATGTTAGCCAAATATTCAATTTTGATGTGAGTTTACAAAGCATTAACAAGGAGCCCGAGTGCCGCGCGCAATAGATGATGAACTGGAGACGTGCTCCGGTCGAACTTACCTCACTTTCCCGCTTGTAGTACCTTGAGCTGGAACTGTGATAGTCGGTTGTGTCCAGCTTGGGTGAATACTGCGGTGAATAGCTGCTCGTGCGCTCTGCCGTATTGTGACTGTGCAGATCCCGACGAGAGAGCGACGCATTGCGATAATCATTGTGCCTTGCATTCGTTGTCGAGATGAAGTGCATCGAGGGACTCTCCGAGCGATGCTTGCTCTCATGCAACGGACTGCTGCGCGTCTTGCCCGAACGTCCCTTGGTGCCCACACGCATGCTGCAGGATTAGAATTGAGCAGGGGATTAAATTACAGTTATATTCAAAGTCAAAGCCAGACTCCACTTACATGAAGGGCGATCCCTTGACATCGTATCCATTGAAGTAGATGTAGACGCGATATTTACCATTCTGGCGTGGCATGAAGGTCACCCGGTACTTGTTCTCGACGATCTTCTCGACGGAGCAGACCAGCGAGTGCTTGTCATGGACAATGTCCACATGCAGCTCCCCGTTGACGCCAACGCCGCGCGCATCAACCTCGAAAGTGTGAGCACGCAGCGGCATGGCACCATCGAGTCCATGGACAGAGACGCCGGAGGCATCGAACACGGCACAGGTGAAGGGTCCGCCTTGGATGTGACGTCCCTGGTATGTGATGGCTATCTCCCAGATTCCCGCCTCATCCGGCTTGAATATGGCACTGTGTCCCTCGTCAATCTTCTTCAGTGGGCAATTGTGCGAGATGCCCGTGGGCGACACAGCCGTGACCAGAATGTCCTCCGTCTTCGGTGCACCCGTTGCATTCACCAGCACCTCGACCAGGCTGCCCAGGGCGCATGGTGCCATTCCGGGTGGCGCCACCTGCATAAGACGCGGCAGCACGCGGAAAAAGTGCCCTCCGAGGCTATCCTCGCCAATTTCGACGACAATCTCGTGCATGCCATAGCGCTCCGGCACGTAGACGCCCTCGCCATGCGCATTCAGGCGCACCGGCTGCCCGGGTTGACCGGATGGTGGCACCACGTGACAGCGCACCGAGCTCAGGCTGATGTCTCGCGACAGCACATCGATGCGGAAATGCGTCTGCGTGTGAAATGGTTATTAAGCATTAATGCATTTCACAACAGGAGCAACGGCTGCTGCCAAGGCAAGTACATACCGGTTCGCCCACACGGCCGGAAGTGCTCTCCAGATAGACGTTAACCAAGTCGGAGAGTGGGGGCCGTGGCGTCACCCACTGCAAATTCGCCGCATACGCCATGATGCCCAGATGCTCCACTTCCGGATTGGCCATATCCTTGGGTGTCAATATGGGCTGCACGCCCAGCTTGGCGCCAGCATCGACAGCCTTGCGTATATTGTTCTCATAGTGGAATGGATCGGTGCTCAGCTTATCGGGCGCCGGGGCCGAGCCGCCCAGTCCCTTAATGATTTCGCACAACACGCGTCCATCGTTCCAGTCGCTCTGCGAATACGAAGCCAATTAATAAATAAACCAATTACAAAATAATTGCGCAATTGTGCAATTAAAGGCCGACAATTGTGCTCGCAGGCAGTGTTGAACAATCCCATTATGTGAGTGCTCATGCTGAAAACCTACTTTCTCGCATAGTACTCAATTTTCATGTACTTACAAAATATGTGCTTGAATACTGACAGCGCAATTTAGATATTTGCTATTGACATTGACAAAATGAATAATGGAAAATTATTGGTAGCAAGCCAACAAGTGCGCAGCGCACAAAAAGTTGATTCAATCTCATTTAGAAAGCTTTAATGAGTGTTTTTTTTTTATTAATTATTTATACAAGGGACTGCAATTGTCACAATTAAAAGTGTCACTTTAGCAGAGAGATGGAGTTGGGGAGAGAGAGAGAGCAGATAATTTGTCATGTCACAAAACTAAGGATTTCACAATATAACAAAAATTTCATTCTATTAACATAATTATTAAGAGAGATAGATAAACAGAATTTAGGTCAAGGTAAAAAATCTGTCTGTCAATATTATTCGAAAACTGAAACTATCTTCATCAACAATGCCTGTTAGCATTTTATTATTATGTATTCATAAATCTTTTTTTTGGTTTTTTTCTCTTAGTTTTCAATAATAGCCCTGGCTGCAGAAACTTTTTGCAGTGTTTAACATAAAACAACACATCTTCCACGATCTTTCTGAGCACATACATGTACAAGAAAATAGCATAGTCTAAAATAACATGAAGATATGCATGCTTTAATTGAGTACATGAAAATCGCATGGAGATACAATATTCAAAAGAAAGTCTGCTTGTTAATTTATTAAATTTAAAATACCTTATCGTCAATAATGCATTTTTCAATGTTAACATTTTATCATTAATTTGGTTGACTTTTTCTACAATAATGGCCCTGACTGACTGACATTTGGGCATTGTTTGGCATAAAACATAAACTGAAACTATGAAACTCGCAAAGAGAAGCGATATTTATAAATAAGATATAAATTACAGGCTCACCGTAAAGTTCTTCACTTGATCCTTGACCTGCGTGTTGACCCAGCGCATTGTGGCATTGTAGCCGGGTCCACCTGGCTTCATGAAGTACGATAGATACGTCATGCCGGAGAGCTCGTCCAGCCAGGGCGAGGCCAGATACTCCGGCTCGAGCACCTTGGGCACATTGAATTCGCGTTGCGCCAGATTCATGGCATTGGTGCAGTTGCGCACACTCTGACTAGGATCGAGACTGCGCCAGTGCGGAAACAGACCCGGCTGGCAGTAGTCAAGCAGTGCGGCTAGATTAACGCCGCTATTCCAATCCGTGGTCAGATTGGTGATCTTACAGTCCGGCAAAGCGGCCTGCAGCCAGGCCAGCATCAGCTTACGCGGCGGGAACTTGCTGCGTCCAATCTGGTAGCGGACAATCAGGGACCAGATCAGGCCCAGAATTAGCTTCACATTGCCATTGACAATGTCGACATTGCCAATGTTCACCAGCTTAATGTGATCCGCCTCGATGGACTTCAGGGCGGTCGTCGCATTCTCTAAATAATGATGCTGATTCGCCGGCCGACGATTCCAGGATGGCTTCAACGGACGCGTCTGCAAATTCTCGACCAAGGCACACAGACAGGTGCCATCGCAAAAGTCGGTTGCCCAGTCGTGCACCTGTCACAAAGTAAATAGAAACACATTTGTTTATTTGTTCGTTGGTTTTGGGTATGTTGTTCGAAGTTCATTGTAACAATTTGCTGATGCGGGTCTCTGTTTCTTTGAATGGGCGTTAATTAGCATTGTCTGCTTGAAGCTATGCATGAACCTCTGCCAACTTTCATAATGGCCAATCAACAGTAAAGGTATAACAACAACAACAACAACAACAACAACAACTGCAATGACAATAATAGGCATACTTATAGAGAAGTCCGCTAGTTATGGCCCACATTGGGCGTGTCGAGAGCTACCTTCAATGGGCTTGCAATATATGTCTTGGTTGGAATGCTGGCAGACACACCCACACACACACTCCCATGTCGAGCCCTGGATCTGCTGTTGGCTTTCTCCGCATGCGTCTTTGCAATTTTAGCATTTGACATAAAGCTTTTTATCTCAGAGCTGTCAGCACAGTCGGCGATACAATCGCGTGTTTGTTGCTGTTTTTTTTTGGTTCGTGTGCCCTCGCACAAAATATTCTGTGGATGGCCATAAAAATCTCGCACATAGTTGCCAAACAACAGGAGCACCACTTTTCTTCAGACTGCCAGTTGTTAGTAGGGGTTGTTCTTTTCTTGTTGTTGTTGTTGAAATTTTGCAAGTCTTTTGACTTTTTACGATATATGCGAGAGTGGATGCTATCAGCATGCACTCATAAATTCCAATTGTCTGCCATGTGAGAAGTTTATCTCGCATATCCTGGAGAGAAATGTGTGCATATATGTTTGTGGGGCAAGCCAATTTTGTTTTGCATTTCTAAAAGTTTGTCCACTCATGTATATTAGATTGTGTTAATCGATAAAAGCTACAACAACTACACGCTTTTATTTACTAGTTAATATTATGCAATCAGATATGTGGCTACTGTTTCTATTTCTAGGCCCCTATCAATCTGTTGTAGGTGTTAAATTCTTGATTATTTCATTAAAACCAGAGTAGAGCATTGACATATTCAAGCTTAAACTAATCCCCACAGAATTCCATCAATTAAAACTGCTTGCTTTTTCTTAAATTATTATGCCGTCAAAAATTACCGTCAATAAGAGATGAAAGCATAATTTTCTCATTATGTTTTTGAGAATGATGATGAGAATGACAATGAATTGCACTTGTTAGTGTAACTAAGCAGGGGCTCGTAACATATATTTTTTGTGTGTTTGACAAGCAGAATGACACTTAAAGTTGATTGCAATTACATTAGCCGTAAATGCGCATTGGCTAGAATATAAAATGCACACTTGAAAGTCTCAATTTGGCACTTTGACCTAAATATAGCTGTCAGGCTCTTAATTTAGGCTGGCAGCACACTGCTCAAGCTCAATTAGTGCTGCTTTCGAGTTGCTGTTGACTCGCCAAGCGAACCATACCCATTTTGGAGGGCTGTGACCTTGCCCCAGCTCCCTCCACAAATTTATGCACGAAACTTGAAAAATCTGTCGCTGACTTTTGTTTTGTAACTCAAGCGATGCTGATTTTATTGATACACACATTCATACACACATATGTTATTGTGAGCTGTGTGGCCTTGGCATTCAAGCGCCCAAATATGGCCAGTTCAGTTGTGTGAGAAACGAAAACCGAAAAGGCAAAGCTGCTGCTTTCAAATCTACTAATAAAATGCATGCTGTGATTGCTTTTGTATGTCATTTTGTAATTACTGACCGACGCATTTAAAATGTCGCCTTCAAGTGCTGCGACAGCTTAAGTAAGTAACTGTTGCCATTGAAGTCGTCGCACTTGCTTTTAAGTTGTGGGCGTTGCGTATACGCCGCGTATGTTCGCATGTGTGGGCGACAATGAGTTGAGAGATTTGACTGTACAGGGTGGTTTATGCGACCATTTAAGGCTGTCTTCTCTGCCTCGCGGAAGAGTTGCAGCCACCTGTCAAAGCCAAAGTGCTAACCGTATGCAGGCCCTGCTCGAAACGCCAAGTAATAACGTATCTGTAAATGCGTGTAATCGATAGTTCTATTGGCTGCCCGACCCATTGACTGAGTAACCAAGCATCGCATTGTTGACGGTTGCGCTCGATCGAGCGCCATTTATTATATAATCATGGAAGCCCAACCCCTGTCTATTATATATGTACATTCCCAGCTAAACTTGCAAAGAACCGATTGATTTTGTCCGAGTGAAAACTAGGGTAACCATATTAAATCTACCAGGTAGGTATGTGTCAGATTATTTTAGGTATAAGTAAAAATTTAATTATTAAAAAAGATAAGAAAAGACTTAAGATTAAGTTGAATGTTTATTTTGGCGAGGGTTTCAGGGTAAAGTGACGAAACGCGTACACTCTTGAATACTTTGTAAAAGATAAAAATAATTTATAATTTCTATGACTCATTTATTTCTCTGAGTGTAGACTCACCTGCATGCCCGTCTCGCGCAAATGCTCGTTGACCCAATTGCGAAATGTATTCGCTTGGATCTCGACCCACAGATCCTCATTGCCGCGTATATTCATGCCCTTGGCGGCGGTGCCCTCGGGACTGCGTGCCACCAATCCGGCATGGGTGATCTTTTGTGTCTCGGTGGTGCCATCTGTGTTGTGCTTGAGCAGACCCGCGTGCGTCACCTTGGCGCCCTTGATATCTTTGACGTCCATTGTGGCGGCGCTCACTTTTCGTCACTTCACTTCACTTTCGTTGCGTTTGGGCTTGCCTCAGTTTCATGCAGCTGCGGCTGGCAATTGTTTCATTGTTTTTAATTTAGTTTTTTAATGGCTGCGTATAGCGAAAGATAAACAAAAAAAAAAAAAAATTCTATGAAGTTGTTAATTGGGTAACGTTGCGATTCGTTGCGATTTCGATTTCGATTTCCGAACGCACGCGATCATTGCCCAATGCGAACTGAGTTGCTGCCACTTTGGAGCCACTTGCTTTGGGCCAAAACAAACAACCAGCCAATAAGTGCAAAAACAATGACGTCATGCCCGAGCTTAAAGCTCGCTCAAATCACAACAGCAGTAACAACAACAGCCACAAAAATGTGGGCATGCGAATCCGAATCCGAATCTGGCTATAGAAAAACTGGTTTGCAACGTTTGTTCCAAGCCAAAGCGAAACGAGCCAAAAGGAAAATTGAAAAAAAGAGTCTAAAAAAACACATAAACACACACAAAAAAAAAGAAGAAATAATTCACTTAGTTTGGAATTTCGCCGCAAAAACACAAACTTTGCGATCTCGGTGCGGTGGGCAGAGTTTTAAAAAAATAAAAAAAGCAAAGCAAAAAAAATATATGTATATATATGTATATGAAAAAAATAGAAATACAATAAAAACGTGTGTGGTTGTTGTTGGAGCAGCGTAGGAAACTGTAAGTCTTTCACAACAGCCACCGCGACGAGCGAGCTTAGAAGGCCGTCAAGGTTTCTGCTTACAGCCCATAGGCGATATGGGCGACCATAGACGACGATGTTTGTGACGCAGTTTGTGCCGCAAAATGTGGGAGCTGAAACTCTCACATGTAGTTATGCAGACAATTGCAATTCTCTGCGCGCCATTGATCGCATTGTGGACAAAATTTCACTCGCTTTTACCACTGGCATTTTTGGCCTGCCAAATTGAAAGCTACTTGCAATGCTAATTGCTAATTGGCCACTTGATAAGTCGATTGGTGAGCGATGCCAAACACAAATTGCGGTTTCATTGGGGTCTTCCCCACTCAAAGCTGGCCGACATTTGCATTTTGGCAGAAGACGACGAGGCGTCAGAAGTGCAGAAAGCCTTAATTATCGGATATCCGGTTTACTATATCGTATTTGCACAGTTTTACTATGGTAACAGCTAGCTCGCATTCCAATATATCATCTTCTGAGGAGCTCACATTTCAAAACACCAAAAATGTTTTATTGTGCATATTGAGAAACAATGTTTTCGTTGAACGTGTTTACTTTATTTCGATGATGATGACATCACGCATCTTCAATGGAAACGCGACAAGTTGAGCTCTGAGCTGTGAGTTGCTGTACAACAAAATACTGATTGAAAACAAATAAGAATAATATAGTCAAGAGTGCTCAACTGTGGGAATACCCTGTAAGCAATTAAATGTCTTTCATATGCATGGAAAAGATTAGATTTAAACATCAGTATCTCATATCGAAATTGTTAATCTGAGAATCAGAATGGTTACAAACGTATAAATAATAATTTATGCAACACTGGATTACCATGTCACACTCTGACTATCGAAAATTGGGAATTCTTTTGGGCGAGTCTCATTTTGCAATACGTTAATAAAACTGTTTACATGTTTACGACAGTAAACAAGAATTTACATTTCCTCGCTCATGAATTTAATCTGTGTAAACACATATGTACCCACACATAAACTTATGGCTGTATATATAAAGGCAAGATCGTATCTATAATGTGCATTAAAAGGTCGCTGTTGCCTGCTGGCCAACATAATGATACCCTCCGTATTCTTAAATAATCGAATGGCAACAGGGTATATGCAATTACATTACGAATGGCGTTGCGAAAATTGCATAAATTTAGATAGACAGCAAATTGTTGGAAGTGAATTCCACATGTGCAAAAAAAAAAAAACGGTCAACTGTTTGTAAAAGCGTTAAGGTTGCCAGCGAAATGAGTTATGGATTTATGTACTCGCACATATGGAATGTACTACACATATGTACATATATGCATGAGTGTATACGACTAAACTGAACTGAAGTTAACTCAGCTGAACTGATGTCAATTGAAATCTGTTGCTGCTGCTGTTGCTGCTGATGTCATGTGGTTGCAATTGACATTGGCAATGAACCTGGCCGTAATTAGTTGTAGTTAATGAGCACGCGTTCTAAATCAAGTCATTAACTGGGACAGAGGCAGCACTTGTTAGCAAGGTCATGGGAATGGGCACAGTTTTGGCCAGAAACTTCAACAACAACTTCAACTCTAGATCCGAAGTCAACTGCACAACAACTACAATTGAGGCAATGCTTAGTTTGCACAGTTGGTCAAGAGAGCAAACAGTTAACGAAAGTGTTTGGCTAGTTGCCTCATTTGTTTGTCGTTTTTTCTACAACTGCTCGTTTTTTTTATTTACTCTTGTTGTTGTTGTTGCATTTGTTGTTTGTTAACATCTTTAACGTGACTCAAGCGGCTTGTTTAGGTCGAACAATACATTTGGGTACACGCCCAGTTTTAGTTTTAGGGCCATGCCAGTTACATTACGTAAGCAGCTGAAAATTTTTTAAACTTAACAACTAAGTCTGGACAAACTGAAAATGTCCAAGTTGTACATATTTGTTTGATTTTGCACAACGCAACGATATCATGAATTGCATGTGTAGGTGGCTTTTTTCTCAATTTTTTTGTCTTATTTTATTATTTGTTTCTTTTGAGTGTGGCATTTTTACACAATTTTCTGATTCGATTCGATTTTGCTGTCCGAAATTCGCCTTGCCAGAACACCCACACAAATATAACCCCAGAGCAGAGTCGTAGTCGTCATCACCACCAGCAGTGGCACCCACATGAGAATGGAGCTGATGTGTTGTGGTGCTTATGGTGGTTCAACGCCTCGTTCTAAACGTGGGCGATGTTTCAAGTTTGATTTGTGCCAAAGCAAGCGACAAATGCGCATTGAATTGTGAATGATTTTATTATGTGATACAGAAGAATGTATGTTACGACACTTTTTATGCTTGCAGCTAACGCGAAACTGTGTAAAATATTCTTGAAAATAATAAGGAGTCTCTACTGTAGCCGCGAAGTAATTATGTACTTTGGTGTGGGCTAAAAGTCAGTTATGGCTTAAAGTAATTATGCTCATATGGTATGAAGAGCTCGGAAATGTACAGTTTTTGGGAAAGCACTCATCAGAGCAGATAACTGTTTGAAATGGTGAATGAACGCGGTTTTGAATGAACGTTTAGTCAACTACCATTCACAGATACTTATAAAAATGTAAAAAAAGAAATGTGTTTCACGTTAATTTAATTGCATTCCATAAAAATGACTCTGATTACTAGGTTTTCTATCTCTGTAAAAATAAGACAATGATTCCACTAGAGTAAACCTTTAGTCGGGAAATGGATTATACAAGAAAAATAATTCATTCATAAATTTAATCAAAATAAATCTTCTCGTTTTACTCGCTTTTAAAGGAAAACTTGATTGAGTCGAAACTTCCGTTAAATCACACATTATAATTTTATTATTATTGACTTCACACGATATATCCAAATTGCTTTTAATTCTTTTATGCTTTTGGCTGTCATTGGCAAATGCTATCTCAGCTGTATAGCTATTATTTATCTACAACTTTGCTGATGAACACGCCTTGAACTAACTGGCTAGCTGGCAGCTCATTAACGTTGAGTTTCCTATGAATTGCTTGCAAACGAGCATTTATTTTTGGCAGCATTTATTGCTGTTCATAAATAGTAAAGAACGCATACACACACACACACACACTTAAGCATTCACTCACTTGAAGCACGCTTCAAGTTTGTGACTTCAGTCATTTGATTTATGCCGTTGGACGTCACCAAAGCGCAGCCGAGTATTCTGTTGTTGTAGTTGTTGTTGTTGTCGTAGCTGTTCTTCTCTTTTTAATCTTTATTTAATTTTTGCTCATTACTTTACACACCCGACTCTGTGGCCGTTCAGCAACACTAACGTAAACAAACAGTGTGCCGGGCTGTCCATAACAGGCCAATTACCACTAAGTTAATGCAACTGAAAGCGGTTAAGAAACACTTAAAACCAAAACTAAAAACCAATCGAAAAACCAGATTCAGATAACAAAAAATAACTTTCGGTTTTTATTATATCTGCTGCTCGTCGTATGCGGCTGGCATTACGTAATGGGCCAGCAAAATGCAAATACACAACAAGAAATACTACAGAGACAACGCCCGCGTTCGCGCGACTTTTGGTATTTGGTATTTGCACGCCCCACAAACTACTCCGTTCTTGGGCATATTATGATGTTGTATATTATTATAATTATTTATGCCGTTGCTTTGTTCACATGGCCGAGTTTAGTTCACGTGTTTAACATGGATATCAACCAACACGATATACACACATATATATATATTATGTATATAATCATAACAAGAAGCAGGAGAATACGAATAATATATGACTGCCTAATTTGTGGCTTTGGAACTAGAACAGCACGCAACGCTTGAGATTCGTGAAGCTGTAGCTTAATCTCGTGTGGAGGAACAGAAGTCAAAGCAAACGGCAGAGAATAACTTGAGTTTGAGAATGTGATTTTAACTTGGCTAAAAAAGACACTTAAGTTATGCATAAATCTAAAAATTATGCTTTAACGTTAGGAAAGCGCTTGTTGACGACAGCGACGGGCGAGGTGGACTTGAGCGGTTATTGTTAGTTTTATATAAAGGTTTATTTATTTTTATGGCATTTCTCGTTAGGTTTTTATTAAATTTTTTTGTTGAGCACTTGTTGCTGTTCACTGCTGCCTCGCTTTTGCCTCTTCTTACACTTTGCTCGTTGTTTGGCTGGTTGCGGCGCTTGTTGATTGTTTCGGGGTGGGGTTATGGGGAGTTCGGCTTGGTTGCAGTTTGCAGTTGCCCTTTTTCAGTTGTTTTGTTTTGGGAAAAACACGTCCAACGCGCACGAGTTGCTCACAACGACTGAACAAACGGAGCGCGCTTTAAGCCAAGTTTCAGTTTCGACAAAAAAAAACGGTTTCCAGTCAAAGCTAAAAAGCTTTCGGCCGCAACTGGAAGACAAGTTAGTACGTCATCGTTTGTACATTGCGATCTTTGCTTGTTTTGCTTACCAGCTTTGTTGCGCTTTTGTTTTGGGCTCTCCATTCGCTACTTGAGAGCTCAGCTAAGCAACTTCTCAGTTGTGCTTAGAGTTGTTCGAGTTTCGTGGCGTTTCCGTTTACGAAACGCATTTTGGTTCTTGGGATTATTTTGTATGTAGTTTTTTTTTAATGGACTGCACGTTAATTATCGCTGACTCTGTGGTTTTTCTTTGATAATTGAACAATTTGTATTGGCGGCTGCGGCCTTTTTCAAAAGTTATTGATTATAAAACGCAGCTTGAGCTATTACTGGCGCTCCCTTCATACTCACCTGCCCCTGATCCAACATACTGTGAAGAAGTAGAAACAATGTGTTGTCTTTCATTTCTCAAGAATTTTTTATGTTTTGATTTTATTTGTATTTTTTAGTGTTTTTTGTGTATTTTGTTGTTCGTTTTTTTCATTAATTTGTTTGTTTTTTTCGATTTTTTTTTGTTACCCTTTGTTTGCGCTATAGCTGTCAGTTTTGTGGCTAAACACACACGGCGTTAAAATGCTCTCGTTTATGATCTTTGAACGATCATATAAGTACATAAGTATCTGGGTATACAGGTGTATTATCTAAGCTCGATTCACTTTCTGCAAATCGGCGCTGACTGCTCTGAATATTATCTTAAAAAATGCCATTAATGATTTTATATATGTTTTTTTGTAGTTTTTTTTTTTTGGTTTTTTTTTTGCTGTATTTTTCATTTGTTGTTTTGTTTTGTTCTTATGATTTCTTGTGAATGAAGTCATGCTGAATTAATTTATTGTATAATCTTATAAATAAATTAATTAATTTATAGTCACAAAATAAAGCTATAAATGTTGTTGGTTTTCTCATAGTACACTGCATTAAATTAATTAGAAATTAATTTTAGCACATTTCTCAATTCGTACACAAATCCATCCCTTTCTTAACATCCCGTAAATTGCCAAAAGCTTTTAATTTATATTAGCAACAACACAACCAAGTCGATGTAGTTTCATTTCTTCTTTTTCTTGTATATTTTTTAACAAAAACTTGAGTTAACCAAAGAAAAGCCAACAAACATTTGCAGACTTCAGCCGTGGGTAGTGTGAAAATTCACATACTCTGTTCTATTTTTATTTTAGATATGATCAGCTCGACCATTCACTCGGCTTCTGCTTTCTGCCCTTTCTGCATTATGTGCTGTGTATCAGCATGCTAAGAAGCAATAAAATTTAATTTTATTATTCATAAATAACGTTTTCTTTTTTTAACTGGCTAAATAAAAATCAAAAACCATCAACAGCTTTTAGCGTAATTTCTTATTTTTTCAATTTTTTCCTCGTTCTCATTTTCATTTTTCGTCTTAGATGAAACCCCATTTAATGTTTATTGTTACTATTAATGTAGGCATATTAATGAATAAAGTTCTTCTTTTTTTTATATGTTTCATTGTTTATAATAATCAATTGCAATAATGTTTCGAAGTACAATACAATTAGGTATAAACTATGAAATTGAATTATATAATTGTAGTTGCTTTTTGCTTTTTCACAAAAAAAAGAAGAAAAATCTAAGAGAAAATGCTAACAAAATGTGTGAGTGGAAATTCCTTAATGTTGGCATCAGCATGAAGTGAATTAGTTTGATTTCAGTTTTTCATTATTTTCTACATGGGAATGGCTCGCAGCTGGAGCTTGAATAGCACATTAACTAGCGGCTTATAGACACTCAATCAATTAATCAATCAATCAATCGCATACTCATTGATACACTTAAGTTAATAGCTTATTTTTTCTCGTATATACTTGTAATTATTACTTTTAGATTTTATATGTGTATTTGTGTGTGTTAATGTTTTTAGTTGTGGGTGTAAGTGTGTATGTGTGTATGTATTTGTGTTGACACAGAACAATTTGTGAAATATTATTTGGTCTTCTCTTGTACACATCTAATGGTAACTAATTAAGTAGTTTTTATTTATTCCTAGAGTTTACACCTAAATTCATCGGTCTTCGATCACTTAAGCCTGCAGTGCGTTCCCATATTATGGGCTTACCAAAATCATCGCTTAGTTCTGCTACAGAACTTTCTCTACAGCGTTTAGAATTCATCATTCAAATATTTTCGAATCTTATCTCAAATGTGATTTCAGCATTTGTTTAGCTTGGCAAACTAACTACATTACAATACATTTAGATCTGTCAGTTGTGAGTATCCATATCGTATTACATATACATTTATCATATACCAATATATACCCAATGCCATATTTCATACAATATACTAATATAGTAGTACAATATAATATTGCATTAAAAGTTGTTTGACAGTTGTTTTTCTTGTTTTCGCATTTTTTCAACCCATTTTTGTTGATTTTGTTATTCGATTTTTGATGTAATTAATGTGTATAATGTTTTTTTTTTTTATTTTTTTTTTTTGGTGTCTGTTGTATTTTGTGGCAGTTCTTTTCCAATAGTACAAATATTTTTCAAATATCTTTTGTTGGTATATCGTAAATGTGTTTTGTTTTTTTTTTTGTTGAATATTATTTTCAATTTTAAAGTAAATCGTTTCCCATATACACATCTAGTAAATTTGTTCAAATTACAATTACATGTAGCAAATATTACAATACACTTATTATTCATTAATACTCGTAATTAGTTCAATTTAAGTTAAATTATTCTGGTAATTTTTTTTTTTTTGTGTTTCAGATAATCGATTTAGCTTTTGATATATTCTAATTGAATCCTTAGATTGAAAATATTTACAATGCAAATTACATACAATGCGCGTACTTGTACATGAATAATTAATTGGTTTGATTTTATGTTTATGTTTTTTTTTTTTTTTAATTGAAATTAGCAAAAAAAACTAACGACTAATGATGACTACTTATATAACTAGCTCTATGGCTGTAGATGTATATATGTATATATGCTAGTATTGAATTTTTTTTAGGTATATAGAGAGGGTTACAGCTAGAGCTGTTAATCTTCATATTATATGGTAACTCAATCAGCGATTCGAGTTTTTTTTTTCATTTATCTCGGAATATCTATTAAAGCTTTTCCGATGTCTCACTAATTTACATACACTGCGTTTAGATTTAAAAAGTTCCTCACAAATCTTAAACTAGCTATAAGTTGGAATCTGAAAAATGCGAACTAAACTAGCAAATGGGTTTTATATTATATATTATTTTTATTATTATTTAGATATAGCTAAACTTTAGCGTTATATAAATAGTATGTACATATTGCATTGTGCTATGCAAACCATTCAGCGTTGCAATTGGCTAAACAATTCTGGCAGTGCCATTTTAAGTGGGTGTGGGAGAGTGTGTGTGTGTGTGTGTGTGTGTGTGGGAGGTATTAACTAACACTAGCCGCATACGATACTACAGTAGCCTATCAATAAGTCTGGCTAAACCTGAAGCAATATACATTAACTTCTCCTCATCCCTTTTGTATCTCGTCTTTAGCATTATTCTCATGTCCTACAGCGAGCAATATTTGGCATTGATTCGTGTCTTCTGTTCATTTGTTGTTGTTTGTGTTGCATTGTTGCTGGCGCGTTGCATGCGTCGCTGGTGCTGTTGTTGTGGTGGTTGTTGATCCTGGTGCTGGTCCTCCTGCGATGCCGTGTTAGCAGCTGCTGCTCCTGTTCGCGTCGGGTTCATTTAGTTAGTAAGGCAAATTGGCAATTTGGCAATATTTCGACCGCATGCACAACAATCAAACACAGACGCACACACACACACACACACACAGGCAGACAGAGAGCGTGAAATACATAGAGATGTAAGACAAATGTTGTGGGCGTGGCACACACACATACAGCGATACAGAGACAGATATAGGGAGTGTGAGAGAGAGAGAGATTGATGCAAATGTTTATGAGGCTATGTTGTCGCATTCGCATTTTGATTCGTTTTCCATTTTTTTGGTTGTCGAATGAATCATGGGAGTCATGAGGAACATGATATGTACACCATACCGATCGGCTGATGCTGATGGGGCAGCACGCTCCCGTGTTATATGATACTCTCGCGATTGCGTTCCAGCTCCTCGGCCTCATTATCGGGATCCACACTCGATGTCGATGAGACGCCGCAGATTTGCATCTCAATCTCGGCCAGACGATTCTCCAAATCCCATTGCTGCTGTGATAGCTTGGTGTTAAGTGCCTGATTCTCAGATTCAACCGTATGCAGACGCTCTCTCAATCGCTTGATCTCATCCTCCAAGGCCTCGTGAGAGCCGAGCAGCGGCGTGGTGCCACCAACACCAGCGCCATAGCACTCTGCCAGCTGCGAGCTCGAGTCACATATGTGGCCTGACAAGTACACAAAGGGATTGAAATCTTAGTAATCATATAGTAAAACATATTAATTATAAATTTTAAAATAGATACAAGTTAATAAGTACAATTTATTGCATTTATTTTCAGGAATTTAGTGGACACAGAATTACTTAAAGGTCCCACTCACCTCCATGGCTGGGCTGCGACTGGGGCCTCATTGAGTGGTGCGAGGTGGCGCGACTCCGTGGCCGCTCCTCGGAACCATGTGCGCTGGGACTCACCGATCGTGGCGAGTCCGTGGCGCGCACCAGATGATCCGCATAGCTGCGTGGACTGCAAGTATTTAGTTGGCAAGCTCAACTTGAGCAGTGAAAGAACCCAAAACTTACCTGTAGCCATGTGAATGTTGTTGCTGCTGCAGCTGTTGTTGTTGTTGTTGCTGCAGCTGCTGCTGTTGTTGATGCAGTAATTGTTGCTGTTGCTGCTGCAGCTGCTGCTGTTGTTGCTGCGCCTGATGCATCATTGAGATTGTTGCTGGCGGCAGCCACATGTCCTCGAGCGTGGTGCGGCCACAGCTCTCCACCAGACCCGGCGTCGACTGGCAGCGGCCCATGGCAACTACATTAAAGTATTTGACTGCGTTTTAAAATCAAAAATGATCACAGCAAAACCAAAAGAAGGGAGGGAAAAAAGCAACGGAAGGCAAAACAATCGATTTGTGTTATTCGAAAGGGGGAAAATTCGTATTTGTAAACGCAATCATTCGCTTCTAATTTCAATGGCAAATTTCGAGTGGGTTTTTGTGTGTGTTTTTGTAGGGTGTGGGTCATAACAATGTTAACGGACTTACCTTTCTCCAGTGGCGCCTTCTTATACTTCTCCAGCCGCTTGACGGCTATCGACTCGAGACGCACACGCGCCGCTGGATATTCCTTGAGCACGTCCCACATGTCCTTTTTGCTCAGCACGAAAAGATCGCTGTAGCCCACGGAGCGAACGCTGGCGGTGCGCCTGTTGCCTGCGCAAGTTGGTGGCAAGTTGGTGGCAAGTTGAAACGGTGGCGAAAGTTGGCAAATGTGGCAAAGTTGCACGTTTCCAATGAACAAAATGACGGCAAAAGTTTCATATTAATAACTTGTGCACAAAAATGTGGTTGCTGTACTTTTTGTTGTTTGTTTGTTGTTCTCATTGCTGACTGCATACTCACGCAGGCACACACAAACACACATACAGGCAGACACACACAAGCACAAGGACATTAAAATTGCATGCCAAGCTGAGGTATGCAGGCAATTTTGTAAGGGGGGAAAACTGTTGGAAATTGAAAATTGGAGTCGGTCTATTGGTTTGACAGTTAACAGGGGCATTTATTGGAGCACAAGTGCTACACACGGACACATAACTTGTGGCATATGCACATGTACTTGTTCATATGCCTATGGCTGTGGATATATGTCGGTTGTGCTCTACAACCAAGCGCAAGCAGCTCTTCCGACCTAAAATCACGTTTTCAACTTTAAATGTACGATTAGATTAGGGGCAAAACTATGATCAAAAAGCCCTCGCTTTTTAAAATAAGTTGAGTTTTGGCGGAGTTATGGCATTTTGAAGTTTCTAAGTTTCAGAACAACAGCTGAAATTGTTGCTTGACAAACAGACATTTCCTTCTACCATTTTATTTTGTCAGCTTAACTGCCTGATAAATGTAAGTATAATTTTTGGCAGCTATTAAATATTTAAAAGTCCATTGCTCACATGACAATACAACACCAGAAAAAAGCCTGAATTTTATAAATTGTCATACAAAACTTTACTTTACAGTTCATAAAAATTCGTGAAATTGTTGCTAAAATTGAATGCGGAATATGGATGGATATAAAGATTTAACAGATACTCCCCGAGGTATGCAGCATAAATTGTAGCAAATTATGAATTCCATTAAGAGCTTTATTGTGAGGGGCAATGGCGAGGTGGCGGAAATACATACATACATGCAATTTGAATGCATTTGATAGTTTTATGTGTGTGTGTTTGTATGTGTGTTTGTGGAACAACGGAATGCATATTAATTGTGGTATTATTGTGTCATATACTTAATTGAAACACTGTCAAACACAAATTCAAACGTTTAAATTACGGCCAGGCAAAGCAATACAACAACGACTCACAGAGTGAGAGAGAGAGAGAGACACAGAGAGAGAGAGACACACACACTGAGAGATAGAAATATTAAGTGTTGACTAGAAATATAAAATAAGATTAAGATTTTAGTTATTGGATTCTCACACTTAAACAACTACTTAGAGGAGCCTAATTGGACTGTTAGATGGATGATTACGTGAAATGAATTCATGCAAGAAAGTGCAAATAAAATGATGAGCGATTGAAGTACCAACAATTAAACGCTACGATTTTGCTATCAAAGTATATGCAAGTTTGCTGGGAGAGCATCGTCAAGGTGGCGGCAGTTTGACAGCAACTTAGCCAATTGTCTGCCAAAGTCTGCGACTAATTGAGCCAGTCGGGCAAAAGTTTGTGGCAACTTTAACTCTTGTCAGCCATTGGAATAAAATTAAGTTACGAGTTGAGTTGCTACAGCTGCAAACTTAATTAGGCAGCTGCAAGTAAGGCGACAGTGATGTATGCAATGCCTAACAAACATACACAGACACACTCACACTCGCACACTTCCAACTGCATGTACTGAGATAATTCTTGGCATTGTTGTTTATTTTCTGGCCCAAATGTTTATATATGTGCACATTTATGTTTACATTTGAGTTATTATCGTAATTTACAGTCGAGTTGTGCTTAGTCGAATTGAAGCGATGCTTTAAAGTGCCACTTAAAAGGGAACTAAAGTTTGCATTGACAGTGTCCATAAATTGAACATAATTATTGCTGTTTTAAAGCCGATTTCATTGTATTTTATGGCATTGTTTAATTGTGCAAAAGCGTGTTGTTACGGCCACTCAAGCGAACTTATGTATTTACCAAACGTGTGTATTTATATTTATTTGAATGCGTACGCAATTGTAGCTGGACGCATGCAGGTGTAATAATTGCATTTGGAATTCATTATTCCTGTTGCCTGTCAGAGCAACAAGAGATGGCAATAGAGACACCGAAAGAGAGACAGTTAGATGGTCTGTGTGACAGTGTGCAATAAAAGTACATTGCATACTTTTCGGTCGCATCAGAAAAACAGTTTTCTGCATAAAAATATAAAGTATGTGAAAGGGGAAAATACTGTCAACTGTCAATGCAAATGCAAAGAAAAAATATATTACTAAGAGGAAAATTTGTTTTATTTCTTAGCCTGCTGCACGTCAAGGGTGCTTATGTACAGCCTGATTGCCAATCTCTACGTAGTTCGAAATACGTCGGAGAATAAAAACAAAATAAAGACCCACTTAAAACATTTGACCCAAAGTCAGGCAAATACATATTTAAATAGTAAAAAGATATCACCAAACACGACATGGTAACTAAGTTTATTTATTATTATGAATTATGAACTAAGTTAAACGTTTTGCTCGAAAAAAAAAATAGACAATAAAGGCAAGACAATAAATCATTGTTAAGGAATATATGATGTTTAATGTATTACAAATCTCGTGTTTCAGTTCTAAAAGTGATGATGCAAGAAATTAAAATAAATATGTATGAAAATAAATTTGTGTTAAATAATGCAACTTAAGCTTTGCGTAGGCGCAGTAATCAATGAATGTGTGCGAAACCGACAGACTGTAAGGAATAGATACAGATTCAGGTGGCAAATAGATAAATAGCTTTGTATTTGTACGATTGCTGTGTGCTGCGAAAGCAAACGCTTTAGGAGCGCTTACTAAATTAATGTGAATTGTTGTGTGGAATAAATTTGTATACTTTTCGATACACGGGCATACTTTATATAGGCAAGAAGTACAAAACACATTTAGAAAATATATATTTTTTAATGGTAGTTAGAATACTATAATATTTTGTGATATGGGGTAGTTTAGCTATTGACTAGTTGTTGTTTTTTGTTGTTGTTGTAGTTACATTAATTTGTTGTTATTGTTATTGTTCCGCCTGTCGCACTAAAACGGGATATTTACCAAGTTCTTTACCTGCGGTGCCCATATTCAGTATACTAATCTCGCCGAAGTAGGAACCTGCCTTTAACGAGGCCATCACCGTTTTGCCATTGTCAGCAACAACCTGCAATCGTCCACGATTTACAATATACATCTCCTTGCCCACCTCGCCTGCAAGAAAACAAGAGAGAACAGAGACAAAAGACAGATAGAGAGACAGAAAGATAGGTTGAGTACACTTATATATACATATATATATATATATATAGGGCATTAAGGTTGGTCACTCACCTTTGCGACAAATGTAGTCGCCCGGGGAGAAGAGCACGGGCCTGAGTCGCAGCACCAATTCGCAGAGGAAACCAGCTTCAGTATTTTGAAAAATCTCAACCCGCTTAAGTGTATCTAAATGGACGTTAATTGCTATTTCAGCCTGCAAAAAACAAAGGACAGAGCCGAAAAAAAATGAGGCACAGCTGAACAGATGGCATTAAGCACAGAAAAGGACAACTCATGTTTGGTTGGGTTTTTCTGGGTTGTTTTCTGTTAGTGGGTGGATTATTTTGGGGCACATCTGTTTTGTGTATTTGAGTGTGGATTATTTACCTTTAATTTATCAGGAAGACAGGATACGGCGCGCTCCTCGTCCGAGCACTTTTGCGTGAGCCACAGGTAATCGAACCATTTGATGACCTTCACCTGCAGATGATTTGGCACCCGCCGCATGCGCATGTACGTCTTTACTCCATCCAGCTTGGCTGCAAATAGGCAATTGTACCAAATATATACCAAATATAACTGTCCAACGTAGACATATTATATATGCAAGCCTGTTTGCGCTGTGGATTACACGCAAATCGAAATGCGAGCCGCATACAAATGACAAAATGGCGAGTATCGAGTGCCCCACTTAATCGCTACGGCTTCAGACCCAATCAGCCTTTTGTCCTGCATAAATTTTTTGTATGTCCCATGTATTATTTATAGCTTGATTACCAAAAAAAAAAAGAATTGAAAAGAAAAATATGTATGCATGGCGCAATACCTGGCGTATGCATAATCTAAGGGTGTTATTAATGATATGGAGAAATATATGAGTACAATCCAAGAAAAACAGTTCTTCAGCAAATATCAGTTACACAGCAGAAACAAAATCGCTCATTAAGTTTTAAGCACGATTCGAACTAGATTTTTATTCAGCTTAAGCAACAAGCTGCTGGTGTATAGGAGCATCATCGTGCCCACATGGACATATGGGATTCCATTTTGGGGCACAGCTGCAAAATCTTGGGTTAACCAAATTCAAGTTCTTCAGAACAAGGTCCTAAGAGATATCTCTGGTGCTCCATTCTATGTGCGCAATATGACGCTGCACAACGACTTCTGTGTACCGTCAGTCATTAGATAATAAACCGACATACAAGTCGTTACAACGACTGGTTACATAACCATGTTAACCCATTCGCTTCGTCACAGACGCAGACGCTTAACGCGCCTCCACACCAGTGACCTCTGGACAGCTGGACGCTAATTGTTAACGTTAATGTGCAACAATGTTATATTTGATCTTATAATAGATGTTATGTGATATTGTAATATGTTAAATCCAGTTATATGTTTACGTTATTTAATTTTTAAATTCCCTCTTATTATTTATACTTTGTACAAAACAATATTTTATAACATTTCATTAGGTTGATTAATATTAAATTAAATTGCTACACTAAAAAAAAAAGTAGAAGATTTTTATTGATTCCAGAATTTAAATGTAAGAGTGTGCAACGAAATATCGTGCTAGGTAAATTCGGAGTACAGTAGTGCAGAATAACTCACTAAATCACACTTTTAGTAAGCAAATGGTAGTCTTCTTCTTATAACTTACACTACTGCATGTCAGTAATTGCCCAAGATCAGTTCTGTTGCTTTAAATAGCACATAACCAGATAGGTTTAAATTTCGGTGAATACCAAGTTGGATTCTTTCAGTTAAGTGCAGTTTCGGGGAATACATAGAAAGTCTTTTACCCTTCACCCAACTCACTCATTCTCTCTCACTTTGTGTGTGTGCGTGTGTGTGTGTGTGTGTGTATTTCACTGGATAACCAAGCAGCGTTCGATAAGAGGAAATTAAATCTCTACTTGGCTCAACGTCACTGCCAGCAAATATTGACACAATTTGTCGATTGACAACTGCGGCTGGCTGAAGTTGGTATTTTTGTTGTTGGTGGTGGTGCCACATTGACAGACAACGGCTGAAAGCTTTTGGCGGGATCGGGTGGGGGCGGTTGGCTTGAGCGAAGTGTGTTTGCTCGTGTAAACATTAGCAAACCAACTGGCAAACAAGCAAACAGATTGAAAACAAATAAATAAAATTGCTCGTCGGCCCAGCAGGCAACTTCCTTCAACTCATTCCAACATCAACTACCTTCAATTCTCCTCAACTCATTTATAATGCAAGTGACGCCGCTGCGTCGAAAGGCCAATAAACAATTGGGCAGCCCAGTTGCCTCAGTTTGCCACGCATTTCTTTTTCGCCTCATTGCCACAATCATTTATCATTTGGATATTTGGCAAGCAGTCATCGGCATGAACAATACCTTGTCGCCCTAGGTGGCAAGCCTTAGGCTCTCTACTAAGACTACTTGTTGTATGTGGTATTAATTTAAATTGTTATTTATTCGAAAGCTGAGTAACAATTTCAATTAACATTAAAGTACTTACGGTAGGCAAGGAAATGCATCGTTTGATTTTTATTTTAATACTCTTTTGTACTGATAAAACAATCATCATATTTTTATTTAACTACTTTTATACGCACTTGTACAAAATTCGTAGAGACTTATAGATAAGGCGTTATTTCGGCAACCATCAATAGATGTTTAAATAAATACTCAAAAAGATTGAAATCTGTAATTATTTAGTTATCACATAATTACTGGAATTAATTGTAGACTATTAACTTGTTTATGGCGTCGAATCTAATCTGTTGTCAACAATGATCGAAGTGACTGCCTCAAAAAAAAGTATATATAAAAAAATATATTTAAAGACAAAAGCACCATGACAAATATATTTATTCTTTAGTTCTCGGAAAGAGTTAATTAGTCAATTAGTTAGCTTCGTTGTGCTCAATCTCGCTCTTACCCAGCTGCATTCTGTCAGCTGTGAGATTCCTGCCGCTGTACAATGTGACTCGAGCTTCAGTTTGTTGGGTGACAAGTGTCTGAAGATTCTGAGCAAAACGTTAAAGTGGTATGATGCGGAGCGTGACTGTCACTCGATGGGCGCTGGACTGCTTAGTCTGCAGAACGAGGCACAGCTTCTGCAGATCAGTAATTGGATCAACAGAAATGTGGAAGTCTGGACCTCGGGCAACAGTCTGGGTAATCAGGGAGTTTACAACTGGCAGAGCACAATATCTGCCCTGGGCAACCGGCGAGCTCCAGAATATGGCTGGAAACTGCCTAACTCTAGCATACAACTCCGGTTCGGTGACTCCTGATTTCCGCTTGAAGGTCAAGAATTGCAACTATGAGATGTGGCATATATGCGAGAAGTTCACACAATCTGGGCACAATCTGGAAACACGCGTTTGCCTCAAATCTAATGCCTATGAAATGGCACAAGTTGTTGTTAATTGAACAAATAACATTTTGGTCATTATAAATTAAAAATAAAATATAATTCATATTTAAGGGCATGGTGGGCTTGGTTAAGACCTATTCTTACTAGTCTTTGAATAGAGATTCTTGTAATCTAGTTTCATTGTTTGATTTTAATACTTTGTCTGACGCAGCACAGACGAATATAGAAATAATAAAAAGATACGTGACGGACATCATTTCGGTAGCAGAGTTTAAATATGATTCATAAGACTTTCACCACTTCTGCTAATTTGAAACTTGCTTATCATATCGACAACGCGATAACAATTGTGTGATCACAAACTTAAAGAAAAAGAGCCTAATCGTTGTGAATAAAGAAAAGTAAGCAGATGTGTTTGTGAAACAAATATCATTTAGTTTTGACTGCTACAAATTATACCGAGAATTGCTTGTTATCAGAACGCTTATCATATAGTCCAATACCTGGAGCCCGATACTACATAAGAAGTTACGAACAGCAACGGACTCTTGAGTTGTTTATAATTGCTGAAAATGTTGTGGCAACTAATTGGCATTGCTAAAGTAACATCTTGCCACCAGAGAGGAAGCATCTAATGGCTGTAGCCAGAGCTTCGTTGGGTCTGTTATTTCGGTCACTTAAGCCAATCCTACTGACACAGCACTGGCGAGCAGGCAAGCTACAATTGCGGTCAAAATAATAGACATGCTGCTTCTCAAAACATTTAATAAAAATAAGAACAATTTATAGAATATAAAAGGAAAATGATAAGATCGAGACCTCTTGAAAACCTCCAATATGAAGAAAGGTTACATTCGGCATATCAAAAAACGTTTGGTTTCTCATCTGGCAATGTTCTAAAATACAATTATTTTCCAAATACTAAACTTAGTAAAATATAACAGACCATTATATATAGTTTTTGAAATATTATAGCTTTTAATAGCAAATCTTCACATAGTATTGAATGCTTGTGCTTAAAACAAATTTTCATATTTTTAACATTACTACTATTATTTTGACCGCAGCTGTAGCTTCCCTGAGTTACTGGAGCCCCGAAATTGGACGATGGAAAAGCAATCAAATTTGAGAAACTTTTCCTATCCAAGTGAAGTTGAGTTATGTTATTTTATGCTATGCTATCTCAACAAAAGAATAAGTTCAAATATGCCTTTCAAAAAATAGCACAAATTCCAAAGACTAATAAAGTTTTCTTTCTTGAAAGAGAAAATGTAATTTCGTTTCAGAATGCATAACATTTATTTCAATAATTACTCAGGCATGCATGTTGCCAGGACTGACAAGATTGACTTAATACATGCAATCCATGGCATACTTTGGAGCTTATCCTTTGCTTCTTAAAATACTTTGCAACGTTTGCCTTGAAGCACCGTGTTATTTTGTGGGTTTTATATTATTATTATTGTTGTGGAAAATATTGCGTAACTGATGCAGGCACCATCAGCATTGGGTATCGAGTAACCAGCTTCGAGTATCGACTATCATTCGTTTACTTCTTATGCCCCGAACAAGATGCAAAGCAACGCATCCAAGGATTATTGCATGGCAACGCAGCATCGTCTTGGCACTGCCACATTACATACAACTGATATGGCTGCTGATAGCAAAAAATACATGCTCAAATACAAAAGAACACACTCACAGAGAAACACACGCAAGCCACACGACAGTATGCAAAATTATAGCGATTTTTATTGCGGCTCTGCTTGGCTGCATGACACCGGCAGCATTCCGGCAGTTGAGCCGGAAAGTTGTGGTAAACCAGGAATCGGAGCGCAAAGGGTTGGCATTTTTTGAGTTTTTGTGCACGTCCCGTTACGCTTGATGGGTTCTTTTTTAACTATTGAAAATCAATCTAAATATTAATTGCATATGTCACAACAGCGTTGCATTTGTATTGAAATTGCAAAAAATTCGTGTTCAATTGAAATTTTAATGCAAATTGATTGAAATAGGAATACAATTTTATTTTTATTTACTATTTATATTGTATAGTATAATTGATTTCTATCTTAAAACTTACTGTACTAAATAATAAATTAAACAAATAATTAAACCTAATTGCATTTGTTGAGAAGAAAGTTAATAATAAATAATAATACATGAAACGAAAATTGTTGACTGGAAAAATTTGTATATATATGTATATATTATATATGATATTTTTAACCGTGGTGTCACTTGGACTCGTCTCAATAATTGTGGTTAACTGGGTCACATTGTTTATGCAGCAATTATTTTAGATTTAATTCCTGCCCCCTGTGGCTGCGTGTAATACTTAGGAGCCGGCGTTTGCTTTCAATGCATTTTTCCATTCCGTTGCATTTTACCGACACAAAATTTAATTTGCCATTTTGCCCTGAAGTTAGCAGCTCATCTGGGGCGTGGTTGAGCTTGGGGGTGTGGACGTTGTGGTTGCGGTTTTCTTTTTTGCAAACTGCATTTTAACTCTAGATTTTCCGTTATTTTCCCACAAACTTTTTTCCTTTCGTATTTATTTTCCATTTTATGCTCTGCTTGGCCACAGTTGCCACAGGCGCATTTTGATCTGCTACTTCGTCTTGTGTTGTTATTGTTGGTTTTACTGTCGCAGTGTTATAGCAATTTGTGGGCCACATCCTGTGGCGGTTGCCACCTTAAGCATTAATCTGAGAGGATAATTGCATTAAGACATTGGGCACGGCCGCTTTTGTTCTGGTCGACATGGTTCAATTATCAACAAATCTAACCGCTGACAACTGACAGCCAGCTAGCGTCTGACAGTCTGGCATTCAAGACAATTGCCAGAAAAGGTTAAGTGCGTGTTGCAATACATAAAAAAAAAATATCAAAACTTGGCATCATATGTGTTTTTGTGTGAATGCGAGCTTCTGCCTTTTGTGGTGCAACAATATAAAAAAATTGCTTGGGTGCAAAAGTTCATTCCATTGTCTGGCGAACAAACTGCAGCAGCAAGTTTTGCAGGATGCAGGAAGGTACTGGAGTTGGTTTGAGTTTATACAAACAGTAAATATGCGTGACAAAAACTTGCTCTTCCTGCCTTTTATAAGCACAAGACAAAAACCAGCAGGCCAATCAGAGGGGAGGTCTGCAAAGGGAATCTACATGTATAGAGGATGGGTGGGTAAGTGCAAAGGGAATCCACATGTATAGAGGATGGGCCAGTTACCCAGGCCAAGTGAAAATTTCAAACTAACTAGAAAACACTTAAGAGCGACGCTCATGTGCATGGGCATGCAGCTGCTATACAAAGAACGGGTGATGAAAAGGATGAAAGTTTTCTGCGGAACTGCGCTGAAAAGCTGAAACAAAAACCAGCTTAATATTGAGTTGATATGTTTGGAGTTTGTAAACTAGCTGGAGAAGGGGGCATAAAAATGATTCAAAAAAAGCTTCGAGGCTCATGAAAATGCCATTACTCGAGGTTAGTCGCTGCATACAAGGCATATCCAGTCAAAACAACAAGTTGTCTATTTACAACTCAACAAATCATTTAGTAGAAGTGTTGGAATTTGAATATACGAGAGATAAATACTGAATACTGAAAGCTGAATATATACAATACTGAAATTAACTATGTTAACAATTAAAATTTGTTTATGGATCTTAACAACTGACATGTGCGTATATATTAATATGATTAGTCGCAAAGGCTATATAGAAAATGGAAAGATATTTTGAAAAGCAAAGTTACCCCGCAAGTACTAAACGCAACAAATCCAGCCATGACTTAATATCAAAGTTCGTTTGGTTAAGCAGTCTTAGCTTGCTCCGAGAAGCTTGGTGTTTGAATTTTCTCATGTACAAGCTGAGTTTTCCTGAAATCCAATTATTATCATTAATTATGCATATATGTGGTTGCTACTGTGCTGTGCGCTGTGCGCACTTGAGCTGACGGAGCTGACGGTGATGATGGTGGTGATGGTGATGATGTTGATGGCTTATGATAGAATGTCGGATGCTTGATGCTTTCGTGGATTTGTTCGAGTG
The DNA here is from genome assembly GCA_035044025.1 of Drosophila paracracens. Classification (NCBI taxonomy): domain Eukaryota; kingdom Metazoa; phylum Arthropoda; class Insecta; order Diptera; family Drosophilidae; genus Drosophila; species Drosophila paracracens. The sequence continues at coordinate 112,316 of JAWNMN010000242.1, forward strand.
CGAGAGCAAAAATAAATGCGCTCCGTTAGCCAGCATTGTAATAACAATAACAATAACAATAACAATAAAAATGCGCATGCCAGCTGCAGCTGCAGCAGCACCAACGCTGGCAAAGCAAAATCCTTGGCAAATTCGCTTTTCAAGGATAATGGAATATTTTGCCCTTAAAGAGCAGCTACATGCCATACAATGCTATACAATACCAGCAACAACAACAACAACAACAACAGAATACCAATGTTCTAAAAATACGACGGTAAGTTGGCGTACATGCAGCTTAATGGGTAAAAGCGGCCAACAGCGGCGACTGCGTCTACAATATTGATTGGAATACCCATACACACACACACCAACGCACACACACAGGCACACACAAGCACACACACTCACAGACACTGGGACGCACTCACAGTTACAGCTGTAGGGCATAAGCAGTAACAAACATAAACACACACACACACAGAGCTGGAAAGACAAACACACACACACGCAAGGCACGCGACGAAGCATTGCTGTTGCTCTAGCCGTGTTTACTGCTGTTGTTGTTGTTGTTGTTGCTGTTGTAACTGTGGCAAGCGAAAGCAAACAGCGAAACGAACAACAACAGGCACACAAACCAAAATTCATACAAACTTACACAGGCACACAAAAACACACACACACACAAGCACACGCACACACTGGCAAAGGCGGACAAGTTAAAGTGGATAATGGACGTCGCTGCTGTTGCTGCTGCTGCTGCTGCCCGCCATCACAGAAGAAAGCAAAGCAAAGTAGAGTAAAGGCAACGGCAAAAGGCAAAAGAGCGCACCGAATGCGTATTTTGTGCGTCTCGCCTCTCCCATCATTAACATAAGGCTCGCTCAGCCGTTCTCAACTCGTGCGTACGCCGCTCATTGCTATTTTTAGACACGCGCTCTTTGTGCGAGAGCGAACGCAACAGCAACAACAATTGCTTTAAGAAAGCTGAAAAAATAAAATGAAAAAAAAGTGATTCTATTACACACACACAAGCACGCACACACCCAAATGAAGAGCGAGCCAGAGCGAGATGGTGAGATGAAACGGGTTCAAGTCAAAATGGCTGCAAGTCCCGCACGTAAAACACTACAAATCTCAAAGTACTGCGTCTGTGACCAGTGTATATTGTATGTATGTGTATGTATGTGTATGTATTTGTATATGCTTGGGTATATTTTCTCTGTGTGTGAGAGGGTAAATTGAGCGCATAAATTGTTTTAATTGCAGTAAACAACTGCACCAAAAGCCGAGAGCAGCAACTGAAAAAGCCGCAGTAGCACGATAAACTCTGCACACAGACAAGTTGTGTGTGTGTGTGTGTGCAAAAGAACATCAATCAAAAGCGTTGACAGCGCTGCTGACGCATAATTTGCATAAAAAACTATTTACAATAATAATTACATAAGGGCAGGCAGCAGCTACCCGGAAAATTAACATAATTTTGAATGGCATATTTGGAAAGCGTGTTTGGATTTTCTGCCACCCATACTAACAACTAACAGAAACCAACAACAACTACAAGCGCATAACTTTTAAAGTTTTCGCCTGTGTTAGCGTTAACAAGCCGACGCCATTGCGTTTAACAAAGCGTGAATGTTACTTGCGGCGTGTGTGGCAACAACATCGTTGCTAAAATGATTTTGAAAAACCATCAATAACTCAAATATAATGACAGTTTTCCACTTGTTGTGTTGCCAGTCAGCCAGCCCAGTCAGGCAGCCAGTCAGGCAGCCAGTCAGCCGGCCCGTAAGTGGGGCTAAATGGATGAATAACTTAAACCAGCTGCTTGTATAAGTCCTAAGTTTGTATGTGTGTGTGTGTATTTGTGTTTGCGTTTGTGTGTGTATGTGCGTGTGTTTGTGTCTGTGTGTCTGTGAGTAAGCATCCTTTGCGCCTGATGTGACGTTATGTTATGTAATAACGTCAATCAAATTTGAAAAAAGGCAGGCCAACTATTTGAAAATCAATTTTCATGCACCAGATCCCCCATTCCCCAAACACAAACTGAACGAATAGGAAAAATAACGGATAATAAGTAAAGAGAAGATGGGGCACGAATACGAACAGTTACTAAGTAAATATATAAGTTTTTAAGTTGTTGCCCTGAGGGTGTTTGCTTAATGTAGCAGAAGGCCATCACTAAAGTGTTACGCTCTAAGCCATGACTAGCAGTATTTGCAATATTTCCCCGCAAACAGCGGGAAAAATAAATAAGAAAAAAATGAAAACTGTAGCGAACATGGAACAACAACCACATTTAATGATTATTCTTAATGTTAACGTTGAAGAAGAGTAGAAAAGGTTGAGATATCAACGATCAGAGTAAAAATGTCAAGCGGTCGGGTTGAAATTTATTGCTGCATAAGCTTAAGGCGAATTAAAAAATGGTTCTTAACAGAAGGATTATGCAGCTAGGACAGTAAAGTAAAGAGCAAAATAAGTTTTAATGAAAATAAATTGCGTAATGAAATTTTAATACTTAGCGAAACTTTTAGATTAATGACTGTTTAGTTAGACAGCTTTTGATACTATTCAAGTCGCATACCGAAAGTCTCTCAACAGATAAAGTTTTTAAACTATTTTCATAAATTGTAGGGAACTTCTTAATTTTCAGTGAACTGCAAAGCTTTAATGAGCTTCGAAAGCTGTTTGTGGCTTAGTTCCTCCTTCATTTGCGGTGAAAAAAATGGAAATACAAACACAAGAAAATTTACTTTTGAATAAAATGTTTTTCCCAAGTATTTAATAAGCTTTGACCATATTTTAGATATCCAAAAAGGCTTTTACACCAGCTGCTATTGAAGCTTGTTATAAAATCTTTTAATATCATGTCATACTCAGAATAGGCAGTACTTAGAAGCAGCATGAATAGCGCATGAAAATACTGAGAATTGCAAATATTGCACAATTATAATAATATTTACCACCCACTTGCACTATTGCATTCTGTCACTTCAAGTGCGTTTTTACTTAAGCTTTTCCTGTTGACACAAATTGATGCACTGCTTTTACATGCGCTCCACGCTTCTTAAGAATAATATACGGCATATATCATCACATACGGTTGCTCGTCGACCTCACTTGGAGAGCATTTGTGCGTCATCAAATGCTGCATTCGGATTCGGTCATGTTTTTATTGTGGTTTCCCGCCCGGACTGCCTGCCGGACTGCCTGCCGGACTGGCTGCCGAACTGCCTGGCAACCAGTATCGAGCTTCAAGCAGCGTTTGCTTTCTTGTCGTCGGGCGTGCACTCGAAAGCGGCAAGCGCTGAATTGACAAATTGATGGATGGTTTTCTCGTTGCATGTCCATGGCTATATGATATATTATTATTATTGTGTTAGTGCCGGGAATGGGATGGGTGAGTTGATGGGAAAAGTTTTGCCTGCTATGTGAAAAAGTTGCCGACTCAGCGATGCGCAACGGTCACCTAAGTGTTTTATTAGTCCTCGAGCTCAAGTTTAGCTCCTCTGAGCTGATTGTCAGTTGCTTTTTCGTTATTTACTTAAGACGTTTTTGTTGCTTTTGATTTTTTTCCTTTTTTTTTGGCGAGTTCCTAATTATTTGAAAATGCCTCAACAATCGCTTTCGAAAAAAACGATGTGGTTTTGTGGTAATTACCGGATAAATGTGCCACATCTTGCAGTCTCAATAGTATATATCTCAATATGTACAGTGAGCCGAAGCTTATTTGGATCATGGTCAAAGAAAAAAAGCAATTGCCTGCCATAAACTAATCATTCATTATTTTTCAAAAATTCCAAAGACCGATGGTAGGTAACTATATTAACCACCAAAATTTATATATGACCCCAATAAACTGGGGTTTCCCCACCTGCTAGGTAGGATTATAAAAATGTTGCCTACTTATAGGTGCAGTTTTCATTTGGATCAGTCCAAATAAAATAATATATTTGGCGTATAAAAACTTAAATAAGGATGTTAATACTTAGTATGATATCCTTTAGCCTTAACTACTTCCCTTAATCTATTATTCATCGAAGATACCAGCTTCCTGGTAGTATCTGGGCTGATTTTGCTCCACTCATCCCGCAGAGCATTTTTCAGGTCTTCTTTGCTGGATATTCTGTGCTGGCGGAAGTTATTTTCCAGCACAGCCCACAAATTCTCAATGACATTTAAATCTGGAGACTGGGCCGGCGGAATTATCATGTGGGGGCAGTTCCTGATGAGCCAGGACTGTACTATCTTGGCCTTATGCTTGGTATCGTTGTCCTGGTTAAACCGGATAGTACGTCGGATTCCTCCCTTCTCGGCACGTTGGAGTAAATTTTCCTTTAGTATGTTGAAGTACACATTCTTGTCCATTGTTGTTCCAAAAATCACAAAATTACCGAATCCGGCTGACGAGATACACACCCATACCATGTCACTTCCTCCACCATGCTGGACTGTAGCCTTTACGTGTTTGGCATTCAGCTCAGTATTGGGCTGTCGCCACTCATAACTCCGTCCGTCCGAGTCAAATATGGTGAATTTGGACTCATCTGCAAATATAACAGTGTTCCAGAGCTCCAGATACTTGTCCAAGTGGTTTTGGCGAACGTCATCCAAGTCCCTTTATTTTTCACGTTTATAAATTGCTTTTTCCGTGGAACTCGGGCTTTAAAGTCATGTGTCCGCAGAAACCTGAGCACAGTTTCCACACAGCACTTTTTCCCCAATTCATCCTGCACCTGTGGAGCCACTTTTGGAGCCGATAGCTTGGGAGGTCCCCTTATTATCCCGGTGATCCTTTGCTCCTCCTCTTCGGTGAAAGTCTTGTTTGGTGCCATTCTGGCCTTGCCCTTAATCCGATTGGCGTCGACGAAGCGCCAAATGATGATATTCACAGTTGAGTTGCTCAGATTGACCATTTCAGCTATTTCGCGATATGAATATCCGCTTTTGTGGTGTTCCAGGATGAGTTTCCGTTGCGCAATGGTACTCCGTTTGTCCATAGTCCTTGTTGGCTTATTGCACTCGAGATGCAGGATGAAACTAAACTGACTACGAAGTATTGGTCTATTAATACCGAAAATACTCAATTTTAGGTAAAAAATCCGGGTTTTATGGCACCCAGGTGTCCATAATGTACCTGCTCCAAAAAAAAATTTCCCAAAAAAAGGGTACTTTTTTACATAATCCTACCTAGCAGGTGGGGAAACCCCAGTGTATTGGGGTCATCCATTCATTTTGGTGGTTAATATAGTTACCTACCATCGGTCTTTGGAATTTTTGAAAAATAATGAATGATTAGCTTATGGCAGGCAATTACTTTTTTTCTTTGACCATGATCCAAATAAGCTTCGGCTCACTGTATATGTTGAAACACAAAGAAGTTTCTCATTGTAACTCATATTTCCAATGTTAGCTCTTATCGAAAATCTTTGATACAGTATAATTGGAGCACTATTAACCTCATATTGAGAAAGAAATAGATTTCTTATACAAGAATCATTCCATCAATTGATAGTTACTTTACCAGTCATTTGATATTTGTAGTGGAGCTCAATCAAACTTTCCTTTAGGGACGATCCCCTCAACTATTTGAGCTAATCAACATAAATTCTACATGGTGTAAATGATATCTCTATGGTATTACAAATTTATAATGTCCTCCTCAAGGGCATATAAAATATGAGTGAACACACCAAATTTACAGTGACACAATAAAAATTCTGATTTGCTGCATGCAAATATGAGAAGGGAAAAATGGTTGCAAGTGCATAAAACCAGAAATTAATGCAGCAGCACGTTTCATCCATTAAGCCGCTGAGCTTTGCTTGCTGACTTTTTGCCGCCCGCTTTAGCTTTGGATGCTCTTCTCCCTTGTGTGCAGGCAGGCAGGCAACACATGAAAAAGTGTTGTGTAAACATGTTGGAGGGGAGATGTTGCATGCAGCTTGCCACGCCCATCAATGAGCAGGAGAAATTGCTTTGTTTGTTACCCAAGCGGCAACGTAGTATCTGTTGTCCTTTGGGGCATTTTACTTTGTGGCTCATTGCCGTTGAGTGGCCTTAATATTTTCAGCTGACGTCGCCTAATGAAAGTTTTCTCGCACCAAAAGCAACAGCAACAACAGCAGCAACTTTTGTCCATTTTCTTGAATTGCTTGCTTGCTTGCTTGCTGGCTGGCCATTTGACTTGGGCGGTCTTTGAAATTAAAACGACGGGACAACGGGACGACGAGACGACGAGACAGCTGCAATGGCGACACTTGCATTTGCCCACTTATTTATGGGACCAAATAAACGAGTTCATTTAGCTAATGGTCGCATGGCCTACTGAGCTCACAAGTTGCTCTAGTGCAATGTACTGCTCAAGGAGCGAGCCAGAGTGGAGTCTTGTCTTGCCAGAAGTACAGAAGGAGCAACGTCTCGTAAACCATGCAGGATTTTGAATATACTTATATTTAGTATACAGCATACAGTACACATTTTTCCCTCAATTTAAGCAGCTAAAGTGCCAAAGCGGAAAAGTTTAGCATACTGTTGAGTGTGCCTTGTCTCATTGTTCTGCTTTTGTCAAATGCTTTCTAAACCGAAGGTTTCTTTCCTGTGTCTGTATCCGCCATTTGTCTGCCTTTTCTGTGGCATTCTCATCTTGTTGCTGCTTTAGCAGCGGATTATTGCTCCCATATGTGTGCGTATCTAACCTCGCTCCGAGCAACAGTTTAATCAGACAGCTCGTAAATATTGAAGCCACAAAGAAGAAACAACAACAATTTACTTATTCCTTCTTAGAATTGTCTGAATAAGGATTTGCAAAGAGAACAACAAGAATATTGTTTTTTTTTCTGTGTTTTTATGAAATTTAGTTTGGAATACATTTCGCTCTTTTATTGATTTTGAATACTAGACTCTTTCAGAAAAATTTTTATCTCTTTCTGCGCAAAGAAAACGAAAGAAGCTCTTAGCAAAATATTATTGGCAAATTCAACAAAGAACGCTTTACTTATATTCAAGACATAAAGAGCTGCAAATTCAAGTTGCTTTAGCCATTTTTACATTTTCCGTTTGATTATTTTATCTTTAAGTTGAGATGGTTTTCCATAAGACACAATTTCTATCTCGAGTACAATTTAAATATTTTATTATCGCCACTCACCTTGAAACTCCTTGCGAGCTGCACTCACAGACGTCACAATATTGGCCACATGACCGAGCACCGTGGCAAAGAGCATCAGGCCGAATAGCAATTGCAATATCACAAACACATACTCGCCCTTGGATCGAGGCTTGGGCAGATCCCCAATGGTGGTGAGGGCCAGAGTGCACCAGTAGTAGCTCTGCAGATACTGTTTGACCACATCGGCGGACTCGGAGTCGTGGTAGACCCAGTTGCGTGAGCCAAATCCATTGTTTTTGTGTATTATGTGGTAGAGGCAACCATTCCAATGGAATATCACAAGCAGATAGTGTATGAGGGCCGTGGAACGAAAAAGATTTGGATAGTTTGTGTGCCGCTCGGTGCGATCCATAAATGCCCAGAATCGATAGATCTTGACCAGACGAAAGCTGCGCAATATCGAATTGAAGCCAATCGACAGATAGAGAAAGTCCAATGGCAGCAGGCACAGGCAGTCAATGTAGAAGATCGTCGAGTTCATGTAGTGTGTGCGCAATTTGAGTGCGTCCGTTTGGAGCACCCCATCCTCAAGATAGCCGGTGCGAAAGTGAAAGAGTATGTCAATCAGGTAAAGAAAATCAGACAGATAGTCCAAACAGAACCAGAATGCAATCGTTCGTCGATTGATCTCCTGGAAGGCGAAGCGGTAGATTATCACCCAGAAGTTGTACAGAAAGGCCATCGAAACCACCATTGACCAATAGTAACACAGCCGCCCCGCCGGATCAAACACAAAGTGCAGTTTGCGGGCGGCCGTTGCGGCTCGTATCCGCTGCGAGGCAGTGCGATGTGGTTTCTTATGATGCGGCTGTGCCGATTGCCCAGCACCACCATCGCCGCCATGTGGTGTCTGGTGCGGGTGTCCGCCATGCGGCGCTCCAGGTCTGCCTTGTGCGGCCTGACCATGCGCGTGCGGGTGGTGCGACACCGTTGAGGCAGAGTGCTGCAGCTGGTATGGATGGTGCGACCCCTGTCCGGCGTTATGCTGTGCATGCTGCTGCGAACGCGAGCGCGGGTAGCTGTAAGTTGGAATAATGCAACAAATGATTAGAAACAGCAGAGTTTACAGTAGGAGTATCAAAGTTTCATTACAATTTTAAAGAACTTGCAACAACATTTCTGAAAAACGATTCCCAATAGTAGCAACATATTTTATTAATTCGACATTGTTTAAAATTGAAGGATTACTTGGTATAAAAACCCACAAGCAAACGAACAAGTGTCAAGACGTTAATTTAATATATTGCACATATCGTCATAAAATAATGTAAATAGGAAATGACTTACCGATCGGTGCCGTTGCAGTAGTTGCCGCCGTATTGGGTGTGGCCCATGAGGACGCTGGTGGCACCACCGCCGGCCAGCGTGTTATCCTGTGAGCCGCGGCCTGTGGATCGATTCCAGGTGCCCAGCAGCGGCTGATCGCCGCCGGTGGTTTTCAGACGGCCGCGCGATTTGTTGTTGTTGGTGCGTTGCTTGTTGTGCAGTAAATCCATTTCGGAGGCAGTGCTTACGGTGGCCATATGCGAGTTCGATGCACGAGAAGCGCATGGTGTGGCCAAACTGTCGTGCGACGTGAAGAAACCTTGTTGCGAGACGCTTTGGCCAAATTTCGGCTGGGGCATGCCAAACTTGGGGCCTAGATCTGAAACAATGCAAGTAAATCATAGTTACTTATGTGTCTGCGTCACAATGCGCTAAGTAAACAATCAAACTTTCCCTATGATAAAAAACAAACATTATGATTTCAATTATGTTATTTTTACAGTTGAAACCTTAAATGTAGAAATTAATTAACAGGGTATTTCGAAAGAATATTGACGGTTTTCCGCAATACTTGAAATATTAAATTATAGAAACAACCTACACCATTTTTTGTTTAATTCCTATCATTTTAATAATTTGTTACAAACAAATAATTTAACTTAAAAAAAAGAAAGTTTTTATGGTTCAAAAGAGTTTTATTGCAGCCTTTGTCTAAAACATTTGGTTTTTTGGTGACAAAGTATACTCTATGACAATGGACAGAGGATAAGGGTACAGACAGCATGAAGTGGTATACAAACACACACATACACACTCACACACACATTCATTTGAACGCGCCTTACCGAGAAAGCTCTGTCGATCGATCGAGAAGCGACGCAGGCTACCCAAATCAATAAACTGCTCATCAGCTGGCATTGTTGGTGTGATTGAGAGTTCGGTTGTGTGAAAGGCATTAGCACCACCACCAGCAGCAGCAGAACTGCCACCACCACCAAGCTTGTTGCTGTTGTTGTTGGCACCACTAGCACCACCCACTGTCAGATTGGTGCACGTTGTCGCACCGCCAGCACTGCCACCCATGCCAGCACCCAAGTAAGCCGCATTGCTCGCATAGAAACTGCCATCGAGTTCGGCCATTTGCTGCTCGTATGCAGTTAGTGGATTGATAGACCTGGAGCTGTGATCCCGGTACAAGGGACGCGGCGAGGGCATCAGCGAGGGATACGATGGGTTCAGCATCCCGTTGAGTGACAGACGTGGCTGCATTATCTCCGGAAAGCTGGCTCGAGGCGCTAATCTTTGACTCGTTGTTTTTGTTTTTGTTGTTGGTGTTTTATTTGTCTTGTTGGTGTTTTGATGTATTGCTATTGTTGCTGTTGTTTCCGTTGCTGTTTTTATTTTTATTGTTGTTTTGTCATGGCCTGCATTCAGCGCATTTGGTCGCCATCGTTCATCATCGTCAGCATCAGCAGCAGCGAGTTTGACGTCACAGCTTGTGTCAACGTCTACGTCAGCATCGACATCGATAGCCGCAGCGCGGCAAAGGCGGCCAGTGGGCGTGACCTTGCTATGCTCAGCTTCAGCTTAACAGTTTTGAGTTTATTCAATTGTTTGTCGAGGTTTGTTTTCATCCATAATTGTATTTAGGTCGTTGCATTTTGCACATTTCATTGACGGTCGAGTTTTGTTTGTATTTATCGTTTAATTTGTTTGTTGTTTTTTGTGAAAAGCAAGAGAAATGCGAGCAGGGAGTAGGATTATTATAAACGGTTTGTGTTTTGTTTTTAATTATTTTATTTTTTTTGGAAAGCGTTCTTCTGCATGACAAGGAGAGAGTTATATATATTTATATATATTATAGAGCGAGAGAGAGTTGGGCTGATAGAGAGTGACGGAGAGTGGTGGTGTAGTGGTTGGTTGGTTGGTTGATTGGTGGTGGTTTATTTTTTTTATTGGTGGCTACAGGTGCCTGGGCCTTTAACAACAACTGCAATTAACAACAACATTCAACAACAATTAACAGCAACAACAACAGTTGAACATAATACATATGTAAATACATATATATATAAATATATAAAATACTTGATAAAGCTAAGACTACAGTGTATATTTCCGCTGACTACGTAAGCTAAAAATGGGTCGCAAAAAGGATTTGTAGCAAAACTAAATGGAATTATCTCTTAAGATGCTATTAAGTTTCAAATGAATATAAACTTTAAAACATTCATATTTTCAATAAATTATAGACATTTTTGAGATATTGATTCAGAAAAACTTAGTTAACACAATATGAACTTGGCTATATAGATTTAAAGCAGTAAGTTAAAAATGTATACAAAATAGAACAATATTTAATTTAATTTGAAGTTTCTTTCATTTCATTAATTAGAATTAGTATTAGTCAGAAATTGCAGTCGCTGGAAAAATCCGTACAAAATAATTCCATTGCTTTTTTTCATGACTTACTTAAATAAAATCCAGAGAGGTGGACAATGATGGCAGTTACTTTGGTATTTATGTGTGTCTTCTGCATTCTACTCAATATTTCATGACGATGCTGATAGTATTTTTTGGGGAAGGGTAAAGTTCACTTTAGTGCCTTTGGCAGCATGCAACGAACATAATGTTGAAGTGGAATACGCTCACTTCACCAAATGTGCCAATAAAGTTAGATTTAATTAAGTGCGCAGAACAACGAGGAAAGAAGAGAAAATGTAAGAGTGCTCTAGTCAATGGTTCCCGACTAGTAGATACCTAACCTAATCCACATAAATTTAGCATATATTTTTAGACAGCGTCTGTTGTTCTCAAATTAATTTCATTAAATATGCTTATATGCAAGAACTATATGCAAGGTATATGAATAATTTAAATGTTCTTGTTCAAGAGATCTCTTATAACATAACCAATGCTACAAAGGAACATTTATTTTGGATTTTGTGGTGGAGTTGGAAAACGATATTAATCGATACTTTAAATTGAGAGTAGTTATCGAAAAAATATAATTTGTTTTGCGATTTAAATTCTGAAAACTAATTTCCATCTTCCAATTTTTTTATCTGCCTTTGCTTGTTTTCCATTTTATATACATAAAAAGCTTAAGAAACATGCGCATGATATGCTCCGTTCACATGGACACAGGGTACTGTAACAGAACACAAAAACACATAAAAGGATGCGAATACACACACAAAAATACACGCACATACGGACAGAAAAACACACGCGAGCTGACGCTTCATTAGACTTAAGCAGCTGCCTGGCAACTGGCTCACTTGGCAATTCATGAGCTAAGACACACAGACACACACACACACACACACTTACATACACATCCTAAGCTACGCTCGCACATGCACAGAGCGCACAAGTGGCACTTGACTTGGCCGAGGACAAGACAATGGCCAAGATGCCGTTGAGAGCTGCGAGAGGCGCCAATTTATTTGTATTACTCGAATGCTGCCAACACTATGGATGCTAACTGCCACTGTTGCTGCTGTTGCTGCTGCTTTTGCCAATGCTACCACTGTTGTTGGCGTTGGCTTGTCAACTGTCAAACAGTTCACTAGACTATGTACCTGTATCCAGCTGTGCTGCCAATTGATTATTGGCCAACCGCTTTTAATTATTGAACGTGGCTGCGACGCTATCTTGTTTCGCCTCTAATTCAATTAGAGTGTCGCCCAAAAGCAATGCATCAATTGAGGCTGAGACAAAGCTACCGCTAAGCTCATACTCCTTGGCTCCGTGCCCCATACCCCTTCGCGCACACCTCCAACAATCGCAAAATTGTTTAATTAATTTGCGCGGCAGACGCGGCGTATGAGCGACATGAGTTTGCACTTACAGCTGGCTCGAGTTGCGCAATAAATTCGAATTAACTTTGCTGCTCCACACACACACACACACACAAACACAGACAAACTCAAACAAACACACATTGATAAAGCAAGGCACACAAATCAAGTTTATTAATTTATTTACTCAGGTGCTGGATATATATAGCGTATATATACTTCATAAATATGTCACAGCATCCGATTAATTCCGGCCGTTGACCAAGTTGAGCTCTACCCTTACAGCCAACAATTAAAGTGTCTGGCAACAGTTACAGTTACAGCTGCAGTTGCCTGACGGCGTTCTTGGCCATTCCTTGTAAGAGTGCAATCTCATGTCATGTACACCAAATGGCGATGCAACAGAAGTTTTTAGTGCTCTCAAGGATAAAGGAGTATATTGGTCTAGCATGAACCGAATGAACTTGATATTCATGACTTATACTAGCCGCAGGTAAAATATCCCACAGATAAGATATATATATATATATATATTTCAGATGAAAGATCGAATTCTCTTGTTGAGGGAGTGCATATCAGAGTTAAGATTAATAAAATTTGTTAGTTTTCAATCAGTATATCGCCAAGCTGCTAATCGCTAGTTGCTTATAAAAATCTGTCTCTCTCACAGTTAGCAAATCAATATCTGATTCATCTGAAGTCAGAAGATTTTTCTCCACAGGCTTTTCTCTTTTAGGACAAAGAGTAGAAAAAGAGTTTTCGATTACTTACTAATTTTAAGCATCACACACACTTAGTCACACTGTTATGTTGCAGTTGTGCTGCCTGTTGTATATTTAAGGTAGTTGTCAACACTTTTCGACCCAAAGTGTGCAAGTTTTTCAAGTTCAATAACTTTTGCACCAAATCAACCCCACCCGCTCACTTTCATTCAGCAGCGCTTCTCTTAAAGTTTGTAGACATAAACCGAAGGGCTTTTTAATTTTTGCTAATAGTTGAGTGCCATTAATTTAAACTTTGTTGTCTTCTGGCCTGTTTAAGCGCCCTGCCCAGTTCGTTGGGTGTTAAAACAGGAGAAGAAGATACTGAAGTAAAAAAGATAAAAAATGAAAAGATGACGGCTTAATGGGCAAGCACTTTGTCATGGACCGCCAGCCGGAAAGCGCAACTGGCGACAAACTTGCGCTCAAAGTTCAACAAAAACGCTTGAACAGCTTTTGCGGCTGAGAAGTGATAAGGGTGTGAGTGGTGGTGCTGTTACCCGTGGTGGTGCTGCCATGAATTGTCAATAAATTTGCTTGCAACAAATCAGAGAAGCGGCCAGTCATGATGTGATACTGCCCAAAAATGGGTCAAGAAAGAGAGAAAGAGAGGGAGATAGAGCGAGAGAGAGTATATAGAAAGATAAATGGGAAAACAAAGGGGGCGCCACAAATATTTGGTGCAGCTGCCGCAGCAAATGAAAATATTTAAGCGTTCGCTTGTAGCCAAAAATACTTTTGCCACAAAGTTTGTGAGCAAACTTTGCTTAAAACATACTTGAGCATATATTTATATACATAAATACTTAATGCCGAGTAGTATATACCCATCCAAAGGAGCTGCCAACTAATAGCAGAAAGTGGCTGTTGAATCCAAAGGGACATAAAACGGAAGTCACGCAATAAAAACTTCAAGCAGCCGCCCACCCCTCTCCTCCTGCTGCAACCCTCAAACAACTACCACTTCCCACAATATATCTGACACATTGGAAATTACAATAGTCAAGTGTTTAGTGGAACAGCTGTCAACTGAAGTGACATTGAGGCGGGTTGCCCGCTTCAGCAAGTTCAACCCAACAAGCAGCCACATAACAATTCTCTTGAAGTCTACTAAAAGTATTTCAGAATCGTTGACTGACATTGCTAAAAACATAACTAAGTGGACCGTGAAGGACATATGACAAAAACTCTTGTAAATTCTATCAAAGCAATAATTTAAAACCTAATCAATTTTCAACTTAAATAGAAATCCACAAATGACAGCAATGAAATCGAACAAATGTAAGTAAACATAAGTGCAGAAGAAATTGAAATGAAACTTGGTTAAATGTGATGTTTGAAAATGTATAATAAAAGTCAATAATGATATAAAGTCCTAGGACATTCAACTGGAATATAAATGTTGTATTTTATTGACCTATTTTGCTATTCATCTGTTGGCTAAGTATTTTCTAAGAAAAGTTTCAAATGGCTTTCAGAAGTTTCTAAATGCGAACTGATTTGAAATTTGACTTGTTGGCTGAATTTATAATTACACAAACTCTCTTTACTCTCTTTTTATAACCAAAAGCCACTCAATAAGAAGTGCTTCTCAGCAAAATGTATGTTAGAATTTGAGTATGTGAAAAATTTTCAAACAATTGCTCTATGATTTAATTGTATTTGGAATTTTATATAGAAAAGTTTGATGTGGCGTGTATTTACCGTATTTTGTGAGTGCCAAAGAATGGAGAAAGTGTTCCGCTGTTAAAAATATTGCCGCCGACATTGCCACTTTCTTTGTCGGGAAATATGCAATGTTTTTCTTCCAAGTTTCTCTCTGCTCTCAAAACACGTTTATCGCCTGAAATGAACTATACAAATTGCTTCAGAGCAGTCTTGGCGGTGCTGTTAATATACGTGCTACTGAAATCCGCAACGATGGCAGATAATAGAAACCCAAAACGAAGGAAACGTTTAGCATCGCCGGTTAAAAATGAACTCACAGATGAGATGGGCAAATATGTGGTCTCCATACGTTCTCGCAGTCCACAGATTATATTTGGTGATAATCACTTCTGTGGGGGTGCGATTATAGCATCACGATACGTGCTCACCGCTGCCAAGTGTACAATGAAGTGGGTAGAATTCAGATTTAGTCATAGTTTTTTAATAATAAATAACTTGCCCAAAGCAAATACAAAGTTATGCATCAGATACGATCTATTGTAGTCGTTGGCGGCACAGCTAATCGTCTGATAGAAGTGGATACTACGGTAACCAACCCTGTTAAGAAGATATTTGTGCCAGATAATTTTACACTGCACAGCAAAAACAACATTGCGATACTGTTACTAGAGGCAGCGTGGCCAACGGATAATCCGCGAATCGATATTATAAAATTGCCCGATGCAGCGCCCAACAATAACGAAATGTATATGGTGCTTGGCTGGGGGCGTATGTACAAGGTGAGTTACCTAGCGCTCTTCAATCCTTATCCACTGAATCTCCAAACATAGGGTGGTCCACTTACTGGCAATCTGATGCATATAGATGTCAAGCTGCTTGATCGCAAAACTTGCCTGATCATGCTGAGGGGTCTTTATCCTGAAATGCTATGCGCCGGAAATTTTCACTCCGAGCCGGACAGTAATCCCTGTGCGGGCGATACAGGTAGTCCCATGATCAGAAATAATACGCTGATTGGCATCGTTTCTCATCGCGTGGGCTGCGGCACGGGTGGAATGCCATCAATCTACACTGACGTGTGGTATCATAAAAATTGGATCCAGGATACAATGGAAAACATGGTTAATCCTTTCCACGCTAATTTTTGTACTCTCTTTTTGGTCGCATTATTTGCGATGTCGGCTTAAATGGCCCAATCAACTCAATCGAAATGCAATTGAACGTTTGATGTTTTGATTTTTTAAAACCGGATCGGATATAACCACAATTTATGTGAGAATGGCAAACAGGAAAATAAAGAAAACAACATAAGTGACTTATGGCTGCTATTTAAATTTTCCAAAGTATATAAGGATAATATGTTCATCATCAATGTTTCTTTCCCATTTCAAAATGTGGCTTGATTGTTGATCAAACCTACAAATTCAATCTGCATCACTTTGAATAAGTGGCCTTCATACAACCGACCCATTTTGTGGTGATGCATTGTCTGCTCCACTTGATTGTGAGAGTAATTTATTCATAAATATGGCACATAAATAATAATAGATTTCCCGATAGTGATAGCCAGTTAGTTGTATTGATACAATACATCAATAATCGAAATATGAATTGTAAATTTACCTGCTGCATTAATGATCTCAATGATTCATTCACTCAATTGTTTTTGTGGCTCAACGTGCTCTCAATGTGAATTCGGCAATTCGCCTATGCGTTTGCGTCTATCAACTGTGTCATGAAGGGATTGAAGTGACATCATCTGAATCGTGGCACGCTTTGGCCTGTTTCGCAATTGCAACAGCACGTGCTTGTGGGCGCTGAGATGTTGCCTTTGCACACGCTGCTTGTCAAGAGCTGCAATATTGGGGCACAAATCAAATCAAGAATTGCTCCAGCCAAGGTAGTTCAGCCAGCTGCCAATTCGCCCACAAAAACAACCTCAAGTCTGGTCTGGCAACTACCTTCTGCCTGTTACCTGCCAGCTACCAACTGTCACTTGTGTCGATTGGTTTTCGTTCCTTTTGCGTACACAAAACGTTGCTGGATGCTGTTGGTTCTGTAGATGCTGATGTTGACCCTGCAGCATGGCAGACTGGCCAAATGGCCGACAGACAGTGTTGGCTATCCGTGTGCTTAATTACCACAAATTCAGTGTAGCGTTGTGGCGAGCACTTTAATTGGCGAGCACCCGCCCTCCCCCCGAAAAAGGTAAAGCAATAAAGTGCTCAAATATAGATTTAGCAGCAGCTGCCATGCAACAAAAGTGGCAGCTTAAGCCTTAACTCTCTTACGGCAGTACTTAAACATTTGCTAGCCTCAAGCAAATGGCCGTCAACGTGGAGAGTGTCTTCAAATAACTTGAACCGAGCAAGTTAGAGATAAAAGATATATATACAAAATTGTCCATGCCACTATTAGTTTCGCTATCAGCTTAATAAAGTCTTCATTTAACGTCAGCCAAGATATAATCTCAAACTCCTGTGTTTTTTGGAGATACTTGCAAGTACAGCACACAATCTATATATAAACAATACATTTAACATTTCCGCTATAGTCAAAGATATTGCATAATTGTCAAACTACTTTAAGATAATATTACTACTAAATTTAGAGTATATTTAAAGCAGTACATAATCTATAACTAGTTCACAATGTGGCCAACAAACTTGTTCGTCGGTCTAGACTTAGATGAATTTGAGATAAGTACAGTCTGTAATGTAAAACCGATTTTAATTGAACTGTTTGTATTTATTTTAATGAACAGAAGTAATGGAATTAAATATAGAAAAACCATTCAAATTGATGCATTTAAATTAGACTCTGCAAATATATGCTATTAATTTAAATATACTTTAATCAGACGCATTGAGAATGTTAAATTATGTAATTGAGAACTGAACAAGTATTATTTTGCCCTGACTGCTTTGAGTTTAGCAGACCTTAGTAGACTGGCGGATTGCCACAATTGAAATCTATCTGTATATCTATCAATGTAAATGCAATTACGTAATGATTGCAATCAGCATTAAGTAGAAATTGAGTTCGAATTGAGGCGACTTGGCTTGGTGTCATATCCGATATGAACTCATGAACCCACACGCTGATAAATACAAATTTCTAGAGCTAACGCTGCGCATATGTCAGAACATGGACAATAGACGACACCTGTGTTCCATTTATTTAATGAATTTCGTTGCTGGGAATGCTGCTGCTCCTTTTCCTATTCGACACTGTTGTAGAGCTGGTGCCGTAGGCAAATGTGTAATGACAACATTAATGCAAATGACTTCATTTAATTAAACGCTAGCAAAGGCAATGAGAAAAACACGGAGACGGATGTGAAGGGAGAGGGATAGCGAAAGAAATCCCAAAAAGGACTGCGGAAAATAGCATCCTTGTCATAGTCATCATTGAGGCAGATAACAGCAGATAGCTGGAAGATATCGCAGCACTCATACGCCTCTTTGTACGCATGAATGCGTATTAAGGTGCACACCATTGGGAATACTGAATTGGGCATTCACCCTGTCTGTGTGTTTGAGTGAGTGTGCGACAAGTGGGCGTGGCAATCGTCTGTTGCTGATGATTTTTTAGCTTTTGTTGCTGTGCGCACGTGCGTGTAAATACGTTTATATATATGCTACAGGTGTACACAGATGTGTCAAAGATTCCCAGTCCTAAGGTAGCCAATTCAATTAGCAGACGCGGCAACATAACCTAAAGCAACAGTAGACTATATTAAAATACATACAGACATTTAAATGTATATGTAGGTGTGTGTACTCTTATATTGACCAAATGGCCAAGCTTTGCCTTAATATTAGCCATAAGACTTTTCATTAGCCATAAGACTTTTCATTAGAAGACCTTTCATTATACATTTTTAATAACATTGGCAATGTGCGTTCGCCTTTGAGCATATATTTTTGTGGAATTTAAATTAAATTTGACCAGGTATCATATAATGAAATCATTTTTCAGGCCTTAACTTCTACTGCAGACTTTTGTCAAAGACGAAATATGAATAATTTAAGAGCAACAGCTCAGTATGCTATTTTTTATGTGGCTATAGATAGGAATTTAGAGGCATTTATTCTATGTGACGAGCGTAGCGCTTTATTTGCTTTATTCAAAAACTCTCGAACTGTTCAACAAAATGGTAGTATTACAAACTGTTTAATTTGAATAAAAATTTTGACAGAATCTATTAATTAGTACCAGACAAATTGTCCATTATTGCACCAACAATTTAAATTAATTACGTTTCTATTACGCATGAATTTTGAAGTGAGACTGCTTAATTATAGTATACTAAATTAAGCTCAAATTATTATTTTATACTTTATAATTATATGTATAATAATTGCATGAAATTTGAACTGACAGCAATTAAACTTCAGTTTCAGCCGCAATTCAACAGGGACAAAGGACTGGGACAAAGCTTAATTATATTTGATGAACTGCAGTTTCGCCACTAAAGTACTTATTTAAAAATTTAAGCGCAACTCGATATAGCATTCTAAGCACACCACAGATGGTTGCCAAGATATGCGGAGGTGGCAGCACATGCCACGCTCAACAAGATTTCAATGCGCTAAACACATATTAAATTTTTCAACAAATTCAGCGCGTTTAAGTGACTGCGCTCATTAGCAACAGCAGCAGCAACAGCAGAAAGGGGGAGTGTGCTAGGGCGTTACTCAGTTCGTGTGAAAAACCAGCATTCACAAGCAGCATCCCAAAAGAGGAAATAAAAACACAAGTGCTGGTAAAAAGACCAAA
This sequence comes from Drosophila paracracens, assembly GCA_035044025.1. Classification (NCBI taxonomy): domain Eukaryota; kingdom Metazoa; phylum Arthropoda; class Insecta; order Diptera; family Drosophilidae; genus Drosophila; species Drosophila paracracens. The sequence continues at coordinate 131,749 of JAWNMN010000242.1, forward strand.
CTGTTCATTTGCATGCGCTGGCGCTCATTACATTTGCATTAAACTTTTAATATGCGTGGACATGTGAAATAGTGTGTGTGTGTGTGTGTAAAGAGTGTGTGGAAATATGTGTGTGTGTGTGTGCCATGCGGGCGTCATATACAGGCTGCAGTTGACTGACTGGAATGGGCAACCAGTGCAGACAGCAGACAGAATGTAAGGCGCATATGGCATACGCCTGCAGCGTCTAACCAGGCTATTTCTTAATTTACACAGAAAATATGAAGTTAATTACATTTGACCAGCGACGAATTGGGGGTCAACACACACACACCCACACACACATACACTCCCATTTTTCGTTAGTCTTAAGCGTCTCAGCAACGGGAACTATTCATCTGCTTAGCGCTGATGAGGCAGTTGCTCTTGTCACATAAATGTCAGTTAAGAAAGCGTCCCCCTAATAGGGTGTCTCCGTATTGGGGATCGCATTAGTGTTATGCGTATGGCAATACACTTTAAAACACTTATGCCGTATAATTTAGAAAACTACAATGAAAATCAGAAACAAGTTTTTTTGTTTTGTTCAGATTTAATCAAATTTCCATCTGGCCATTTTGCAATGAGAGCATTGGGATTTACAAATCCCTACGCAAATATTTTTCTGAGTGTAGGTAAAGCATCCGCTGCTCAGGCATTTGACACTGTAAAGCTGCATGCATGCTTGAGGTACAGCTGACAATGTGTGTATGTGTGTGTGGCTGGGTGGTGTGTATGCGTTTGTCAAGTGTAAGTGCATTTCGTTATGAGCTTAGCCGTCTTATAAATGTTTGCGTATTTGTTTGCCAGCGTTATTTGCCCCCAAGTGCAGTCGCCGTTTGCTATTTACTTGATGTTTTCTCTCGCTGAGCTTGCTGTACATCTATATGTATATGTAAATGTGTGTGTGTGTGTGTGTTTGACCTCTGTGCATCTGTAGCTGTATCTACGTATCTGAATGTGTATCTGTGCGTATCTCTAGGTATGTATGTCTATATGTAGATAAATGCGCAGAGCACATAAATATCTAAAGCATTCTTGAGTCACTGCTCTAATGGATTTGGGTTAAAAATACACTATGTATGTTGAGTGTTGTATGTGTGTTGTGGATGTTGCAAGGGCATGTTGAGGGCATACAACTGAGCCAAGTGCCTCTAGCGAGTCTTTCTAACTGTGCGCTTGTTTAAGATATACAAATTAGTTTAATTTCAATTAGAATGCAAGAGAGAGGAGTAAAGTAAGTATATGTACATAAATAGACTTATAAATAGTTTAACAGACACATTTCTGTGTGATCACTGAAAATGCGAACTGTTGCATTGGCTGCCGCATAGTTAAATTATTTTGTATTTTGCAAGGACTTAATTCCTTCAACTTGCAGTAAAAACAGAAATAAATGGAAATATAAGCTTTTCAAAGACGAATCTAATGATATTAATACCATAGTCGACTGTGTCTGCTGTCAAAAGAATTCTGTTTTTAATTAAATTGTCGGAAAATTCATAGCAGACTTTCCACAAAGAGAAACGTTTTTTTTTTATGGACTCATTATGCATACATTTGACTTCATTTGTAGCGAAGAACATTCTCAACGAATGCTAATTAAATTCATAAGGATGCGTTTGGCTGTCTGCTTTGCTTCACGAATCAGTCGCAAAAGCGTAATTTTCTTATATCAATTAGTATTAACGGAAGTTCGTAATAAAAGTGCTGTTGTATAGCATTAAAGGCTGCCTAAATTGAAATTATAAGCGTAATAACATAAGCCCCAGGAATATCAATACACCCACACACACACACGCACACATGGCAGAAAGGAGTCAAAGTAGGCAGCAAGTGAATGGCAGGACATGAGCAACAGGACAGTGCGGCATATTAAATAATTTTAAGCAAAAATTATATATGCCATAAAGACATTCCGGCGCATAACACACAAACACATACACACACACACACAGAGACACACGCACATGACATAAACGTCGCCGTTTGCTGGGCACAAAGTAATAACCGTGTTGGGGCAACTTATTGTTTACGATGTGCTTAGTGGCAAACTTGGCTTTGATAATGAAACGAGCACACACACAAACACATACACATAAGCAGGAAAACATACCAAGCACACACACACACTCGCACTCACACGCATTCTGTCACACAGACACGCGCTGACAGTTAACGGCAATTGCGACAAATACCACAGCCTAACCAAAAAGCACATGCCCTAAAAAAATAACAAGCAAGATTGTTTGAGTCGAGAGTGTTTGACTAACCCTGAGATACCCTGTAATCAACACTAAAGTGCATTCATAGCTACTAGTCACTATGGATTTTCTTATTATTCAAGAAAATCCGAAATCACTTGTTAAATAAATTAGCACAACTTTATGATACCCTTTTTAATAATTTTGCATGTATGCAGGGTATATGCACATTTTACGTCCCAAGATAGTTGCCCAAACACAACCAGTGAGTATGTGTGTGCGATGTGTTTGTATTAGGTCAAAGACAATGTGCCGCACGTGATGTGATTAGCACAAAGCCTACAATGTCGCCAACATGTTGGCTTAGATTTTAATTTTTTGCAGCGATAAAGTACAGGCCACGCCCATTCGCCGCAAAAACTGAGGCAGCATAATGGCTTTGGCCAGATACGAAACAAATACGTTTTGTGTGCCAAAGCTTTTTTCTGAGCGCACACGACGAATGCGTAATATTTGCTACATTGCGTATGCAATGCAACATTTTTGCAAATTTATCCAATTTGGACTAATTGCAAATGCTCCAAAATTTGTGTACGTAAACTGACCATACCATCAATCCTTCAAACGGTCAATCCATCAGTCAACCAACACCTGGCAGTGTGCTTTCGTCAGCACGTTTCAAGCTGCAGCTGCTGGTGGCTGGCAAAAATGTTTTGTGGCTGGCCTCCCTTTTACGTGGCAGTTTGTTTTACATGTCACAAATAGTTTTCAGCTTTTGGCATCAAGCTATGCATGCAGCTCCAAGTTGCAAGTTGCCAGTTGCGAGTTGCGAGTTGCGAGTTGTTTAGCCGAGAGTTTTCGGAGCAATGCCAAAAATGCCAAACGAAGACAAGCCAAGCGCATCGCACCGCAGCCAGATATTGCTCATCCTGCTATTCTGACACGTTGTGTTTACCCACTGTGTGTGTGCGTGTGTGTGTGCGTTTGTCTGCTTTATGTATGCACTAGCAAAGTTACGAGTGTATGCCACAGAATTCCGAAAATTCCTATAATTTGGCTCACTAAGAAAGTAAACTTGCATCGCTTTTGTGTATCCGCAACTAGCAGCTTGCCAGATTTAATTTACAAATAATATTTGCGATGTAATTTAATACATTTCTTGCATAAATATGGAATTTCACTTTTAACAAGGAAAACAGATATTGAATATTCCAATTAGTTAAGAGTATAATTAAATGAGATACTGAATTAATTGCCAAATTTATAAAATAGTTTTATAAAATATTCTACAAATTGGATTTTCTCAATTGTAATGCGTTTTGTTTTTGCTGAGTGTATTTTGTGTGTATGCAGTAAGTTTGTGTGTTTTGTAGTAACTCAAATTAAGCTAAAACCGCTTCAAATTGCAATTTCCGGCGCTGCAGCCAAGGAACAACAACTAAAATGCCTCAAGGATATGAGTGGCAGCCAACAACTGTAACTATAATTAAAACTTTTGCACTGACGCGAGCAACATGAAGTTTTTGATGGGGTACGGAACGGAACGCCACGCCCCCTCCAAACATAAAACGCCCCGACATGTGGCCAGAAATGAAGATACTACTAGCTGCAATCTTAAACAGACGTTTAAATGGAATTATTGCATTAATCGCTTTTTTGGCCACTAAGCCGCTTGCGTCGTTGTAAATTGGCGAAGTGCATAACCGCAACAACAATAATGCGGCAACAGCAGCCGCGTCGATGACCTTTGACCTTAGCGTATCCTGCACCCTGCTGGCGAAAAGTTTAATTAATTTCTGTCGACGGCTACCCAACTTTCAAATGAATTACATATTCCAAACACACAGCTAACTGGGCAGTGGCGTATAGGATGCGGGGGAGACGTGCTGAAGGGGCGTGGCCCGGCGTCAGTCAATGTTATTTTGTAGCGCGCCCGGCGTTTGCATAATTGTATTTGTTTTAAGCCCTTCACTCTTCAAGTGCGTTGGCAAACTTTTTTTTTTTTTTTGCCTTGTTTTTTAACAGTTAAATTGTTGAAAAATTACAAATAAATTGAATAAGCTTCCCAAAAAAGGCTGCCCACTAATAACAACAAGAACAACACCAACAAATTACATTGTATTGACTTTTCAATTACATTTTGTGGCAACTTTTAAAGTGGAACCCGGCATGACAAATAGCCCAACATTTGCTGCTGATTTCTTTAACGTTATTTTTATTTTTATTATTATTATTTTTTTTTTTTGAGTTGTTGTTGCTGTTGCTGTTGCTGTCGTTGGTCGGTGCTGGCTGTTACTCTGGCTTTTGCCATTATGCCATTAGCTCTGTGTTACCGTATTTAGGTCACATGATTCCAATGCTTGTGCATTAATGGGCTCACAACAGCAATGCGGCTAGCAGGACAAACGGAAAAGCCCAAACATAATAAGAGCCAACAAGAGCCACGCCTTCTGTGCCGTGCGGCAGTGCTGAATGAATGTGAATGCTTCAACTCGCAGTCAATTCGACCCGAGTATCAGCACTGGGCAAAGCGCACAAAGGATATCAAATTTAAGTGCACAAACACACACTCACACACACACACGTACACAGATCAGTGCGGAGCATCCAAAGACAGCCAGTGGCGAGATGTTTCCGATAAGTATTTAGAGCATCTTACAAACTGTCCAAAATGCTAGTGAGTAACTCCTTAGCCCATTTGAGCTCATTCAAGTCATGCTTAATGTTAGTTAACAATGTAAACTTAACATGCGCTAATTAACATAATAAATATTTCGTATTAACATAACTATCGTACGACCTCAGACCTCTGTAAAGCATGTTAACAGATAAGCCAACATCATGCTCTTTCTGGCTTTTGTTACGTTATTTGGCATTGCTGTTATGTCAACAGCAAAAAAATGGAAAATAAATGCTTGAATATAAATAATATACAGAACGTTAAGCACAATGACGTCAATTAGCAGTAGCTGAATACAAGTGGTCTGTTGTATTACCATTATTATTGTCAGAGTCTGTGTACTGACCACCATAGCTCCAACCAGTTATAGTTCCAAGACCAGTCCAATCAAGTGAACTAGAATTTGGGGTATAGGAACCCTTATTGAGATAGTCAATATTTTTTTTATGTTTGATATATTTTTTTAAGCAATTTTCTTTTGGATGGTAAGTGCGGTATCACGTAATTATTCTCTCAATTTGATTTTCATTAGCATCTTTTTGAACGGCCCTCGGGATGAACTTATGGCCTTATGTGTGTGACCTAATCGCATTGAATTTAATGTCAAGCAATTTCTGCTCTCAGTCGGCTGATGCCTGCCTGCCTGCCTGCCTGCGACTTTCATTTATTTTATCCTTCTTTTTTTTTTGCTGCTCAATTCTCAACACAATTCGCTTGCTTGCTTAAGTGTGTGCGAGTGAGTGTGTGTTATTTGTGTGTGGTAAATTCCTTTGAAAACATCATGAAAATAACATACTTTGAACTTTTTATTGTCAATTGCCATCCGTCTGCACACAATAAAAGCTGACTTCATTTGGTCATTTTCGTTTCATAATTTGTCGCAGCATTTTCACTTTGATTTCTCCCTGGACGCGCTTTAATTTGATTATTATATCAGTATGTGTCTGATTGTGTGTGTGTATGAGTGTATGTGTTTAACACATGTCTCGTCCAACGCCCATCGTGCATAGTATATCTGTTACTGCGCACCGTTCAATGTTCAGGTTGTGATTGAATGGAGGTGGCACTCCTGGCATCATCTGTCGCATTTGGTTATTTCAATGTGGTCATAATAGTTTACCGCAGGGGTCGCACTATCAATGCAGCACACTCGTAAGCGGCGGGGCAGAGAGTGGCGTATTTACATTCACACATGGCCCCAGGGCATCACATCCTGGCCACAATTCATCTGCCATTAGCAGACCTATCTCTCTCCCTCTCTCTCTCGCAATTCAGTTAAGTTTCATTCATTCGATTTGCTCGCTGTCAGGAGAGCTGCTTTTGACGCTTTTGGTAACATTTTTATTGGCAAGCAAATGCGATTACAGCTACAGAGTTGCAAGTGTTGCACTATAGACAGCCCTCATCCATACCCTCCCCAGCAGCACAGTCCACACATTCACACACACATCACCACCCTCTTTCATTTCGAGTTGAGTTGAGTTGCTATGAAAATAGTTTTGCAGTTTTTATTGCGGTTACAGAATTGAGTTGTTTTTTCCTTCCTTGGTTGCACCAAAACGTGAGCTGAAGCTGAGAATCCATGCTTATAACTGACTTTAGCAAAAGGTATGTGACTGCTTCTTCTGAAAATTTCTTGGCGCTGTAATTGCGCTTATCGCATTGTAAGAAGGCAAATTTGCCGCAACGCCACGTGCTCATCAGTAGCAGCCAAAAATAAAAAAGAAAATCCAAAATAAAAACAATAAAAAAGGCGAAGAACAAAATATAATATAAGAAAAGTGGCGCACAGCATAAAATAAACGGAAAGTTAAAAAAGCTGTTGTAATCCGCTTAGCTGCCATCGTCAGTTGCCAGTTTGCTCGTTTTGGCCATTTGGCAAAGGGAGAGCGAAGCTCAAAACTTAATTTGCTGCCTCGCGTGGCTGCTGCGGAGGTTGTGGCAATTGGAAGGCAGGCGTAATTACAGCATAAATTTGCCAAATTGCTTCTTTAAAAACTTTGCACTCGCGACTGCGGGGCATTTTAGTTAGCTGACATTAAATGCTGATGCAGCGGACCCACCTCATCCCCGACAATCCAAGACCAACACAAATAACCGCTGGCCAATGCAGTCTGGCAACGTCTGCGGTCTGGCTAGCTGTTAATGCCTATGAGCCAATCCTGGGCAACCCAGCATATGTAACGGCAGTGTGCCTACACTCTAAGAAAAGTTTGCATTGTTGTTTTAAAAATCAAATAGTAATATAGAAAAATAAAGAACAACAACAACAAAAAAAAACAAGTTATCCTTTCCAAAAATAATTCTATTCCGATTTCTATCAAAAAAAGATGAATTTTCTAGATAATCATTCCCTGAACAATAAGTCGAGTTGCGTTTGTCGGTTTTCTTAATTTTAGTTCACATCATTTTTGTTGAGTGTAGGCCGCAAGCAATTGGCTGGCAAATTATCGCTGCCAGTTGACCAAACTTGATAAGGCCAAACATGTGTATTGACTGTCAGGCTTAGCAAAATCTGGACAATTCCCGTCTCTCGATCAGCTACCACCCATCTATCCCACATTCATGTAGACAGACCAGCTGGTTGCCAGCCTTGTGGTTGATAAAGTAATAGGTTCGTGCTCTGCAGGCATGGAGCATGTGATTGATATGCTGAAACTGTCGCCGTAGCTGGAGTAATTGTAATTGTAGCCAACACACAATGCACAAAATAGCCAAAAGCAAATATTAAATTTAATGTGCCTAATGTTTGAATTCTGAGTGTACGTGTGTCCCTGTGTGTGTGTTCGTGTGCGCATTGTGAATGTCTCCAAAACTCTGACACTTGCATTTAATAGATCTGAACTTTCAATCAATCACTGCCAGCTGTTAAAAAGAAATATCGGTAAGACATCTTTACAATGCAGATTTGATAAGTATCAAACTTTTTATATAGCGCTAGCCGTTTATACATTAAGTTTAAGCAAATATGGCCATTAAAAAGTTTTTCTCATCATTTTTGCGTTAAGCTCAACTCAATTTGCTCGCAAATGTATAATTTATAGCATATACAAGTTTATGTATTTAACCGCTTGACAAAAATAAGTTGGATTTAACCTAAATTGCTTTTAAAAAGCTATTTTCAATCAAGAATACAAAAACTGCCAAACGCATTTTATTTAATTTCATTTGTAGTCACATTGTCCAAATCACATGCTGATTTATCTCTCAATTATTCGGTTATTTGGTCTGCTTAGCATCATCATCATCACTGCTTAATGCTCAATGGAGAACAACACGATTTTCTGTTGCATCTGCTGCTTTGATGATTATCGCTTGTGGCCTTTTGTGCATAAAGAGGGACTCTCAGTAGCCGCAGTGCCTCTGGCAAATGTGCAGAACAAAAAACATAAAAAATCGTAGATAAAAGAAAAAGGCGAACAGCTTTAGTAATTTTTATAATGCTGCACTTTAGTTGATAAGTCAAAAACTTGAGCGCAGCGGCAAAATCCGTGGCTATCTCGGCTTTCTTTTATAATAGCATTTTTCTCTCTCTCTCTCTCTCTCTCTCTCTCTGTTTCTCTCTGTCTGTTTCTCTCTGTGTTGCTCTGTCTCTATCACTCTTGACTGTTCTTGAGCGTTCTTTGGCCAACACCTGCCAACCGGCTGGTCTGGCTGCCTGCCAGTCAGCGCTCCACTGTTGGCATTTTGTAATTGCATTACGGGGGCCGACAAAGCAAAACCTTTGAAAGCACTTGCCTGTGGGTGTGTGTGGGCTTGTGTGGGTGTTTAGATGTATGTGTCAACCTTAAGTGCCCCTTTGTGATGCTCTATACCTGCACACTCTACCTATTCCACTATACTCTCTGACTCCGAGGGTAAAACGAATATTTGCTATAATATATCCGCACAGTCAACCTCGTCAAGAAGTAAGTTCTATTCTCTTAATTATTTCGCTGAAAGGGCATCTTGCAGTCGATGATGTCGTAATGTAACGTTCATAACTCTTCGGACTAACTTTGGCTCATGCCTTGTGTGTGCTGCATAGTTTTGTGCGACAGGCGACTAACGTGGCCGGCAGTCACAGCGTATACGCAATAACATAATCGTCAGGTCGCCAGGTCAACGTGCAATGCCAATTAAAATGCAGCCGTTAGCCATGTTTCCACCAGCCACAAGTTTTAAAGTTCGCGAAGTACCTGAACACAATATGGGCGCTTGTGAATTTCAATTGAATGTTGCACAAGTACAGTTCAGGCAATCTGGCGTCGATAGGCTATCAAAATGGTAAGCTAATAGCGCCAACAATGTAAGCGCATCGAAAGTGTTTAAACAACAATAACGTAGGTAAATTGCTTTTATAATTGAAATGCTCAAATTACTTAAATAAACTAAACCCAATCCAATCAAAGCCACTCCAATCCAAGCAAACCCAACCCTAACGTATGCTTAGCTAAGCTATGGCAATCAAACTGTTTGCTTCTCTGACACTACTCCAGCTGAGGTGAGTGTGAGGCGTCGGGTATGGATTACATTTCGTGGGAAGCAGCACGCTGCTGTTGGATGGTAGGGGCAGTCCGTATCAGCTGATATGGCCTGTTAGGCACAAGTTCTAATTAAAATGTGTGTGCCAGGTGGTAAATAAAACTAATTATACATGCACAAAATCAGCGACAGGGACGACGTCTTTTAAAACGAGCTTGAAAAACTTTTCCAGCAGCTTTGTCTGTTGCTGAAGTTATCAGGACAAAACTGACAACAACAAGCGCAACGGGCGTGCAATATTAACACCAACAATAGCAACAACTAAAAACCGTAAAAAAAAGACTGAAACTTTGCACAAACTTTGACGTTGGTGTCCAGCGCTCGAAGACAGAGTCTGCAGCTGGGGGTGAGCAAATCAATGGTGCAGCTGCCATAAGACTCCTAAGCTCAATTATGGCATGTGCACAGCACAAAACCGTGAGGTGAGATACAGATACGAAAACCACCGAAAGAGAGAGAGGAAGTGGCACAGAGTAGAGAATTGAGTGAAAAGCATAGACAAATAATCACTTGACCATTGATGATGGCTCCATAGAGCCAAAAACCAGCTTGGCACTCAATGAGCCCTTAAACGGAGCAAAGATATTGCATCCCATAAATACGTGCAACAGCCTTGGCTGACCAAATAAGTAGGCAACATAAAAAGTATTTGCAAACAATTTACGCGCTTTTTTAAACCCTTGCATTATGTGTGGCATTATGATGAAGAATATGATCATTAAGCACATAATACATTGTATTGTATACTTAATGATATGAAGTAAAAGAAATAGATTAGGCAACATTTTTTATGATATAGCCGCACCTAAAAAATGGTTTATTAATGCTCCGCAATTCTCGACTCTAAATTTAGCATGTAAACATTGTGTTAAAAATTACTTTATTCTTTCTATCACATATGCACAACTATTATGCTTTCTACCACTAATATGCATATATAATAACAACGTAACCAAAATATATTAAAATATGCAGATGCTTTAAGAATTTAAACTTCAAATTAAAATTAAATATCAATCGATTTAAATCGATCTGAATATCACTATTGAGTACTTATAAGCCAAAATAAATCAAGGAAAATAGGAAAACGGAAAAAAAAATTAGATTACTCATCTATGTGAAGCTTTCCAAAAATAAAGTGCGCTCTGGTCGCCGTTCTATATAACAACAATTCAATTTAACGATACCAAAGCAGAGAAAAAAAATTTGATCAAAGCCACGGCCAAATTGCTATTGTCAATGACCGCACACACACAAACACACACACACACACACACCGAATGGTTCAAAGACCTAAAAGAGCAATGTACGTAAATGATAAAATTGTGAACTTCACAGAGCGAAAATATTTCAAAAGTTGAAAAGTTTCGTTTTATATTTTGCTGTACTTTTCATACATATCTGCTCTGCAGATACGCAGCAGAAAGTTGCTTAGCTGTAGATGACTTTCAACTTTTACACATAAAACATAATAAAACATAAAAATAAACTTAAATATGATAGTAAAAGGAATAAAAGCTATTTACAGGGTATATTTGGTGTGTAGATATTTGGCTGACTCTCAAGATGTCCCACTGTTTAAATGTGTGTGTGTGTGAGAGCGTTAAGGGGTGCATTTAGTTATAAACAACTTAACAGTCATTAAATCCAAGCTGCCAAGCGATAAATGTCAATAGCACTCCCTTCAAAACTTTACTGCACAAACACAAAGTCATTCACTGTACATACATACACATGCAGTGCACTGTTGAGGTCATTGAAAGCATTGCACATACGTCACGGTGACCCTCATTTTGAATAGTCATTTGTGCTGATGCTTTTAGTCTTGCTTGCTGATTGTACAAATTGCTAGCATTTTGTCTGGATGTAGCAAACAAATGGAATGCGACAAAAGAATTGTTCGAATAAATCTCATTTGGCTTGCATGCTCAGGATGCTCAGCTCGTTAGAAGCAAAAGTGGCAACGAAATACGGATTTATGGGCCGCACAATGATAAATTGAATTTCACTCAAAATTAACTGTAAGCCAAAGTGAACGTGCCACACCGCAATCAAACAACAGCAGCAACAACTATTTTCTTGCAGAAGAAAAATGGTCGCAACATATGCGGCCTATAAAATGTGACAAGCAGCAACCACAAAAGGCAACAGCAACAAACTACAAGTGTGGCTTGGCTAAGACAACGCAAGTGTGTATTTGTGTGTGTGTGAGTGTGTATTGTGTGTGTTGTGTGTGTTGTTTGCGACCACAGCGTCAACTTTACGGCTGCTGCAGCAGCAGTCGGGCAATGAAATTAGGACACAAGCTGGAAACTGAGCGCCTTGGCCTGGCAATTGTCTAAGCATATTTGTCATTTGATTGATTTATTTTGCCTTTGCCTTACAAAAGAGACAAAGCACGAGATTTGTTTTTGGGACCCCAAACAGACACAACTGTCCTGTGGCTCAATTGTGACAGACAGGCGAGCTGCCTACCATAGACAGGATACCTACATAAGTAGGTACCGGGCTAAGACGCTTTGTCAAATCACAGCAGCATTCACACATCACACACTGTGCGACAGCTTGACACAGCATGTTCAAATGTCAGATACGCCTTACCCAATATTTTCCATAGAATGAGTAATAGGTTTCTTAAATAATTATAATTAATTTTGGTTTTCCCATCTAATTGTTTAAATCCTGTGACTTAATTTAGTTTCGCTGATTGCACAGATTAATCCCAAACTAATTAATAAATTCAGCTTCAAATTTTCTATTCTAGGTTTTTTAAATCTTTAAAAAATGATATGCTGAAAAGCGAAAACTATGGATTTCCAGTTGAAATGTTTACACAAAGTCTGAAGGTACATCGAAGAAATAGTTATTTTTTTGTGCGCAACTTTATTTTATGCTATTCACTCCATTTTTTATGACTGTAAGTACGTAAAAGCTGAAAGGAGACTGTCTAAACAGTTGCCCTTTCAGATAGGGGGATATTTTCATAACTTTATCTATTAGCGAGTTGAGCTCTTTAGCAGTGATGATGGTATTAAAGTTTTGCCTTTCGAAAGTCATTCAGCTGTATCAAATATGCAAATGCGAATCGTTTGGCGCACCTTTGACTGTAGTTTTGCATTTGCTTCTCACTTTGTCTATTTTCACTGGCATTATCCAAATGCCAATCAAGGGCAAAAGTTGTTTGCGACTCGCAACTGTCGAATAGAATTCATTCACTTCACCTGCACGCCCAATGCCCTCCCCATAATACTGAGATTATTTCAAATTTAAATGGCAGAAGAAGAAAATTGATGAGAATGTTGCAGCTGAAGGGACAAACAAAGATAAGTGCAACGGCAAAACCCAAAGGAAGCCAAGGACAATGATACAACAGCACAAAAATACAAAGTCTAACATTTACATACTGCTTTCAATGCAACATTGTGCTGAAATTCATACTGCACTTATAAAAACGTTTTATATTATATTAAAATAAAGTTGGCTAAGCCTTAGGGCACTAATGTTAGACGTAGATGAAAGTTAAGCACAAGATGGAAGTTAGCATGCCAGTTGCTGGTAACCAATTTATCATATCAAGTTTCCAAATAATGTTCAAACATATTGCCATAGAATAGCATTAAAATAGATTCCCTAGAATTGCAGGCGATTCGCAAGCGTGTCACCTAAAGATAAGCTTTAACCGAATCTATAGTAATCCGAATTAATCAAAGACCTGTGTCTCGATTATGCATTATTAATATAATAGTTATAAGTATAATACAGTGAAAAATGAGTATTGGATTTACAACGTATGAAAAAGCGACTTATTTCCCCGACGCTCCGATAAATTTACAACTTTAGGCACTCGGAACTTTGACGACTACTTATTGATGATCATTCTCTCGTTCTGCAGTTCTTCTACGACTCTTCTTCTGCCATTAATGCTTATGCTGCTGTTAGATCTGTTAACCAGCGTTGCCACCCAACAGCACTGTTATCCCACTGTAACTACTCTTTACTGATATGTTAACGCTGTATTTTCCTGATCTTATATTAATGTTATAAAACTACAACTTTACATACATACCATAAACATTAAGCTTTAGATATACATATATGCATATCTGTTAGTGATGCGACAATATTTATTTCTACACAACAAATGCAACAGCATGCATAGAAGAGGGGCAAGTGGTGTGAGGGGGTGGTGGTGTCTCCAGTTAATAAAGTTCGCATTGCCGATTGTGAGTTTTGATACTGTGGTTTTGCTGCATTGTGCATTAGGGTGGAGGATGACTACAAACTGTAATTTAAACATTTGATTCTAGCTGGAGGCTGTCTGGGAGCTGCAGGTGGGTGGTGGTATTGCAATTTGGGAAGTGGGTGTGTGTGTGTGTGTTGGTTGTAGATATTGTTACATTGCCTACCTGTTGAGTAAGGGGCCACAGCCGCGGTGGCGCTGCTGGCCTCGTTGTTGTTGCCAATGCAGCCGCCATAGGTAAAATGATGGCTAGTCGAGCCGGTGCCGGAGACAACGGCTATTTCATCCAGCTCATGACCGGGCGAGGTGCCAGCGGATACCAGCCGCGTCGACGATGTGGCCGAATTGCCCTGTGAGTTCTTGCGTCCACGTAGCGAGAGCACCAGTCTTTTGGCTGTGGACATGCCCACAGCACCGGATGCTTACCGCCGCCTCCTACTCCTCCTGCTACTACCTTTCGTCGTCGTTATCGTATCTGTGGCTCCTCCGGCTGCCCGCCGAACTGCAACAAGAAATTGAAATGGAAATGAGAAACTTTTCTATTTTGCTTCAATATTAGCAAAAGGGACACCCAAGGACAAAAGAACTGCAACAAATAAGAATACTTAAGTTTAGTAAGCTCGACTAGCAGTTGCCCCCTTTTTTTTTACAAATTTGTCGACAAAGTGCATGTTGTATGATGTGATAAGCATTACTTAAAAATTAAAATCTAATAAATGTTAAATCAAGTACTGTTGCAATAAAATGTTATGCTCTATAACACTTCTACATCTGTTTGTGGCATGGTGGAGAGCCTCTTCAGCAAATTTTGTGTCTCCAACTGCTGTAGTGGCATATCCATTATACTCATTTAAAGGATGCTTGGTATAGTTCCACTAGCAATGCTGCTATTTATATCCTTAATAATTTAGAAGTGCTTCAAAGAAATATGTTAATCTGGAACGAGAACGTCGACTGAGCTTGGAATTTTCATTTTAATGCGCCGCTGGAGAGGGAGATGTAGAAACAATGATAAAATTCTGAATGTGTGAGTGTGATTGTTTCTGTGAGAGAGTCAAACTGAGAGTGTGTGTGCTTCTGTGTGAGTGTTGAGTGTCGAGTGGCAGTGAACAGAACAATCTTAAATTATGCAAATGCTTGCAATCAACGCTTAAGCAATGCCAGCAGCAGCAACAGCAACAGCAGCAATGAAAAATATAAAAAAAAAAGTAGATACAAAAAAAAAGCGGTACACAAAATGATTGCGACATGAAAAATATGCCCGCAATATTAGCATACAAGAGCATTTTATCAACGTGGACTCGTGGGGCAACAAGGGAGGGGCACTGTAGTCGGTCGTACCACACTCAAATGTGGCCGAAAGCCGCTTAGGCAGAAACACAAAATGGCAAGAACAAGAGAAATAGGCAACAAATGCTACTTATAGATACCAAAAACCCCAAAAATCTCCATTCCCCATCCGCCTAGCCCTTCACATTCCCCTATACCACAACCACCCCCTGTTAAAATAAAAGTTAAAAAGAAACTGTCATGGCTGTCCTGGCTGCTGGGGCCATGCTGCCTTATCAATTTAATATTTAATAAGCCATGCCAGCCCAAAAATACCCGAAATGTCCCAAATATATTCAGTTGAGTGTAAAGCTGATAACCTAGCAAATGAGGCTGCGAGCGCAACGCTTTCGATTTCAATTCCGATAACGATTACTATTACCAATTACTTCCATAAGCATACACAAGCCCTCAGTCAGACGCAGTACGTATTATTTGGTTTTAAAATATATATGCTAAGAGCATATAATTTAATATGTATATTAGCTTTTGGGCTGGCCAAATTTAAAGTCCAATACTAATGGAACTAATACATACAATGCTACACCCACCCTCACACACACACACACAGAGTCACCCTCAAACATCTGCGAATGGATACTGGTACGTGACGAAAACGAAATTTGAGGGATTTGCTGCACTTTGATTGAATGCTCGTCGGCGCCGCAAAGCTAAATATGATTTATGCGTCTCACACATGTGACACTCAGCTTCAGCTCAGCTAATTTGTGGGCGTGGTCAGCTGCATATCAGTGATAACTTGCCGAAATGGCAACTAGTTCTGAACTTATGACATAACCGAATTTTTCGCTGATTACGCAAAAATTGCCTTTGGCTGGCATGGCCCTCACTGGCTGTCTGGTTGCCTGGTAGGCTGGTTGACTCGTTGAATGGTGCGCCAGGTTGACTTTGCCCTGGCCAAAGCCAAAAGGCAATCAAGTTTTGCCAAAAACTATGCAAACAGGAGCACTAACAAAAAACACTACCGAATGCAACAGCAGCCAGCTTTCATAAATACATATGTACACACGAACCCAAGCCAAGCCAAAATGGATGAAATTCCAGCTCCATAGCAACGAGTGAGTGTCAGACAGAGAGAGAATGGGCGCGCTAGATAGAGATAGAGAGACCTAGAGGCTAGAGCTTGTACGAGGTGAGAGACCAGCCGATATTCGACAATTGTTTTGCGTTGTGCAAGTGTCAACAGCATTTACAATTCCGTTAAATTTTTACCTCTTTTCGGATTCAGTCGACGCTTCGCCGAATATAGCTCTCTTTATATACCCTGTACTTGGTGGATGATGAGGTATATAGAATAAATATATATACAATTATAAGTTGATTGAATATGACTATTTATGAGTACTCCTTTAGTATTTTATTCGAAAGTACACACAAATTCTCAAATAAAAGATGTACTCAATACCATACAATGTTAAATCGAGAGTATTTTATAATCAATCAATATGATGTGACACATTTCAATTTTAAATGTCACACATTGTGTTTATTGTGTTTGTCCCGCTGCGCGTGAAAATATGGAAATTCTTTTCTTCTATTTGTTAAACAGCAATTTTTCAGTAAGCGCCAATGGTAGGGTTGAATACGTACAAAGTACAGCAAGGAAACGCTTATATTTATTTCAATATGGATTTCAATATGGATCTCAATTGAATGTTTAGTCGATGTAACAATCGTATGGCATATTTGATCGCCCAAGGGTTACCCTAACTCGGATTTGCTGCTGCTTTTCAATTTTGCTAATGCAGCAAACGGAATTCAAATTCACAATTTCTGGCTGGCAATATCTGTGGAGGATATTCTCACATTCTCGCACTTGGCCATTATCACATTTCCACACAGTTAACGGCACTTGGCTAATTAAAGCTTATGTACACGCAATGTGACTCCTCCCGGCTGCGTGTCATCTCAAAATGATGGTCAGCATTTGTCCATCTCGCGTGGCAGCGCCAGCTAAAAAAATGAAGCGCCATCAATCTAGGGTTGACATTAGCAGCGTGAAGAAGCTACGGCAGCGAGAAGCAGCATAAGAGCGATGGTGACCATGGAGCGAAAAAGCACCAACAACCAACAACCAACTCAAAAAAGAGCAGCCAACTAATTACAAAGCTGTTGACAGTTGGTTCCGCCAGAGTCAGTGGAAGGGTTTCGTATACGCATCAAGGTCGGTTTCGCCTTGCCTGCCAGATTAAGGTTCCAAACCTGAGCAAAAAGATACGAAAAATGGCTTCAATAAGCTTTATTTGCTTTATAAAAGCTTGCTTGCCGAATACCCTCTAACTAGTTTGAAGAAGGAATCTAAATTACGCTTGCCAAAGAAGAAAAACCAATCTTATTCCTGCAGTTTTGCAATGAATTGTTGCTGGAGCTGGGAAGGAAGCACAAGAGATGTCAAAATTACTAGCTTACTTAATAGACCATTCAGATAGTGTATGAAAAAAATGATAAAAGAAAAATGAAATTAATTTTGTTATGCCATTCATTGAAATATTTTAGTTAATGATGAATCCAGGAGCAACAAAGAAGAAAAATAAAATAAATCTTGTTATGCCATAAAATGTAATTTTTCTTGTCTATGATGAAACCAGGAGCAACAGACAAGCTGCTCAATTTTGGTTTATATCCAACCTTGACAAAGCAAAAGCAAAAAATGGGTATTCTCTTGCAACACACATACACTCCATAAAGCTCATTAAGTGTACAGAGGGTATACTTATAAATAATAAAAATAAAAAGTACCAGTTACGCCTCACATCTCATTATGGCACGCGCGCATTTGTCAAACGAATGTGACAGCAGCAATGGGGTTGATAATTTGCCAGGCTGATGGAATGCCAGCATCTCAGCGAAAAGCAGACCTTAGTTAAGGCAAATAATTGCATTTGGCATCCGTTTGGCAAGACAAACTGATTATAATTTTGCTACAGTTGGCTTAAAATCGCATCTCAGAAATTTTATTGATTGGACTAATGGCACATTTTCATGGTGTGTTCATATTGTATTTCAGGCAACACGAATTTGTATAATAAATGTGTTGAGTCCATGATTTATGGTCTGCCAAAAACGTCGTGATAAATGAATACTTGAAGGCTGACACGCAAATTTATTATGTATTCAATAAAATACGCATTTAACAGATTAATAAATATCTTCTTCAGTGAAAATATTTACATTTTAATAAATGTAGCATTATTCTGACAAACGGTGAATTGAATGATTGACACATTTAATTTTAGTTCATATTTTCATAGATATTAAAATTTGCTATATTCTCAGAGGGAATCGTGCCGTAATTTATTTTCCAATTTGTGTTGAATATGTTCCAGTTGTACAATATTTAATAATAGCTTTAGTAATGGACAAAATTTTCTTTGTTATATTTAGAACAGAATCTCATTGAAAAAGGGACAAATCGTTGATAAATTGAAAAGTAAGTGTTGTCGAAAAAAAAGGAAACTAAATTAAGTTAAGACAATTTCTTAAATAGTTCCAATGCTTATGAATTCAAAATAAATGATATTTTGCTTGATTTCGGAAATTTTAAACGTTTAAAACAGTTAAAACAAAAAACAGAAAAGAAGTTGCCGTTAAGCTAACGACTTTCCGGTATTTTCAAAAAAGTGCACTGAACAATTGTACATTTTTTTAAAATATATATATTTAAAGTGTCGATGCGGGTGCTTGGAATATATTTACTGACAGTCTCTTTAGCTGCGCTCCTCTTTTGCTTCTTTGTGGTAAATAAATAAATAATCAAATGAAAGCACTTAATAGTTTTTTCATGCTGAGTGTTATTTATTGAAGCAGTTCAAATGGAATTTTGTGGATGAGTTGGTTTTGCAGCAACGCCCACCTGCCAGATGCAAATACTCCATGCAAAATGCAAAATGCAAAATAAAAATTAATGCAGTGAACCACAGTTGCAATTTGGCAACTCTCGCTACATTCACAATGTCTGAAATTGGCAATTGTTTAAAATTCGTTGTTGTACAATGCTAATGCTACTTTATGCCCCGTTGCCAATGTGATGGTGCAGTTTGTGTCGGATTTTAGATATTTTCAATGCGCACATTACAGAATTTCAATTTACAGTATTGCAACACTGGCAACATGAAGGAAACAACACATGCTGCCACATTGTTTGTCATGGCTGGCCGCGAAAATATTTAATTGCGCCCAGCTTTTATTTTGTTTTGTTAATTCTATTACAGTAACAATTTTCCGCACTATACTTACCACACTCAAACACACACACACAGCCGCAGTATGCATCACCTGCAGCTCGACCTCGTTGCAGGTTTGGCTGTGGCTTTGGCTCACAACGCAAGTAACTCAACTAAACCAACTAACCCAACTAACCAACTATTCTAACCCATCCCCCAAAAACTATTCTTGGCCAAAACAGCGCTCTCATTTTGACGCCATCTCGGTTTGCTGTGACTGGCAAACGATGTGCACGAGTTGCAATTTATAACTGCACATACGTGCAATCTTGCAACAACTTTTCTCCCTCTCACTCTCTCTCTCTCTCTCTCTGTATCGCTTAATCTCTCTCAAACACAGTCTCACACAGCCGGCAGAACATAAACATTTTTGTTGGCTGCCATCGCCATTGTGCCATGGTGCTTGCGTCCGCGTTTACGTATCCGTCCAATGTTTTACCTCCCGCATCCTGTGTCCTGGCCCGCTTTACTGCTATTTCAGTTTTTTGTGATCCGCCGGGGCGCAAATAAACAAAAGGTTCGCCTCTTGCACAAAAAGCTTAACAAAGTGAAATACAACTACGACATCAAAAACAATAAGAAAAATATACAAAATGAAAAAAACAACAAGAAATTAAATGAGGAAAGAGTAGGCGCAACTGTCAGATACCCAAGTCTAAAGTTGACTTATATGAATATGTATAAATAATATATATTTAAGTCCTCGAAATATATTCAGGATATGAGAAAAATGTATGTATACGTAATATGAAGACTCTCATATTTATATTTGAATTTAAATTTCATCGTTTACGGAATGCCAAAATAAAACCAATAAAGTGTAATTTGTAATTTGTAATTCTGAGAATATGCTAAGCTAATATAATATAATAATTATATATACATATATATATATATATATCTTAAATCAGGCAACCAGCTTTTAACATCGTGTGTGGCTACAGGGTATAGAACCCTGAACAAAAGTGTGGGCAATGGGCACAACAGCGTTCAGTTGCAGCTATAAAATTGCTGAGGGATGTTAAGGGGGTCGCCACTTGCAGCTGCAACAAATTTGCTGCCGCAGGCGAATTATGTGCTATCTGGGCAGCTTTAGGCATTGCAAGGCAGTCAGGCAGACTGGCAGCCAGGAGGTAGAATGTAGCAGCTTAGTGAGAAAAACGTTGACTTTGGCTTTTGTCTAGATTATTAATCAATGGTTGGGCTTTTACCAAAGTAGTCAACTAAAGAGATTTACTGTGTGCTTTGGGCATAATCGAGCAGCGCACTTGGCCGCATACCGCACGTTGTTAATTTAAGTGGCTAAACGCTGGTGGAGCTTCTGCTTCTGCTGCCTTTGGGGCTGTCATGCACTGCGTTCAGCTTAATTGAATACGAAATTAACTCTTAAGTCACTTACCGAGCATGCAACGTGTTTGGAATGCCTGCCCCCACACAGGAGATACAAACGCGTATATTGCGTAATTGAAAACTGTTGCAGGTTTTCCTTATGAAGTTATATTTTAATGCTACGCACTACGAAATAATTTTCTCACAAACTTTACGCTGCATGAGAAATTCAATTTGCTTCATGTCATGAATTCTATCAGCTTACTTATGCATGTGGACTGTGGCTGGCGACTCTGCTTGTGTCTGTCTGTCTATGTCCTGGCAACTGTTGTCTGATTTTGACAGCGCACCATCGCCGCACCACTCACCACTCAGCCACCGCCAGCTGTCATGAGTGTCAAAACAATTGTCATTCATACCCAGCTTGTCTCTAGCTCACTTCGCCCTCCATCTGCAATGTATGCCTTGCAATTATGGGCCCCAGCAACACATGTCAACAACTCAGTCAACGCAGCCCAACCAAACCAGCCGAAACCAGGCAGAATGGCTGCAGGCTAACAGCCATTGCAAATGCTCTCTCTGAACATTTCCGCATAGATATTTTGGCCCATTTCCTGTTGCCTTTCGATTCATTCAGCTAGCTTACACTTTGGCGATACGAGAATTTTACCGCGACTGAAATCAATATCAATAGCTGCGTGGGTTGGCCGGTGGAGGAAAGGAGAGGAAAGGGGAGGAAGAAGAGTTAGTCTTCCCGGTCGCCTTGATTACTGCTGTCATATTATTTTCACACTTCAAATGCCCCATATCGATCCGCAAAGTGTTGGTCATTATGAATACTAGCCATTATATACATGTATGTGGTGTGTGTGTGTATGTTGTGGGTGTTTCCTTTGGCTGTCACTTTACATGCTCCTGCTCATGTGGCTTTTCTAATATCCTAGTATCCGCTGTTGCTGTCATTGCACTTTCTGTTCAAACCCCCCCACTGCTAGTATCCAGTTGGCGCAATTTAATACCCTGTACCAATTAAACAATGTGTATTGAAAGGGATATGATAGTATGGTGAGTGCGTGTTCAACGGACTGCTTTAGTATCTGTATCTGTATCTGTGTCTGTATCTGTATCTATATAAGCAAGACTATTAGAACTATTGACCTTTTAGTTCGATGTACACAAGGATTCTGGCTTACTAAATTATGGGACTGAATTTTCACAACCATAGCTATGTCAAAACGTAACCAAATAATGATTTATAACTCACTTAAATGTAAAACTACTTTTTTGTTGCCCTTTCCCTTAGTTCCTTATGTATTGGCTTACTTCAATATGTCACAAACAACAGTTAGGGTAACTGCTCGTCGAGCACTCGCAACTAAAGACACTCACCTCAGGCTGTAGTCAGCAAGTTTCGCTGTTTGACCACATGGCGTGTGTAATTGATGCTGTATCGAGTTATGTGCGTGAGTGTTTGTTTGGCTTTGTATGTGTGTGTGAAAACTGTTGGGCTATCAATTTTCGCCTGGCGCACATGTTGGCCATAATTTGCAAGCGTGCACACATTTTATGGAGCAATCGAAAACGGTTTTTGCTCTGCTCTAGTAGCACATGTTAAAGCACACAGCTTCGAGATTAAATCTTAGTAAACTTTTTCTCCACCATCTACACACAGACAAATATATACTTTTATACAAATAAATAAAAATATTTATTCACACAATGCAGTTTGAACTTAAATCGTTATTATTAATGGTTGCCACCATCATTGCACTGGTAAGCATAATTAATGCAACTAATTTTTTCAATTTCTCTAATAAGAATCTGCCACAGAATCAGTCGCCCGTTACCTGGGCCAGATCTATAGCATCTCCAATATCCGAGCCAGCGGTGAACGTGGTGGTGTCATTGGTTTCAAATTCATCCACCGATACGATCCCAGAGAGCACCACTGGCAATAATGGCGTTGAGTTGCACATCAAGAGACGCAGGGAGGCGGATTGCCCGCCAGAACCGCAGGATTTGGACATTATACACGCTCCCTGTGACATGGACTCGCCCGAACTGAGCAAATATATTGAGACTTTGCCTAATCAATGCATCTGCGTTTACAATGCTCGCCACGACTCGGAAGTCGAATATCGCAAGTTTAAAGTGCTGCAGCTGGAGGCATTCTTCTTTGGACAATACTCGGAGCGTTTTAAGCGATTCGAAATGGATCCACATGATTTCGACTGAATGAATGAAATGTTAGTGTAAGCTCCAAAAGAAATATAAACAAGAGTTGCAAAGAATTATAATTTATTTTCGGTACCTTAGTAGAACTCTATAAGAATATCGAAAGCTTTTTACAGATACCTGCTCTTTTAACGTTTCGTTGCGGATATCACCTTTATACATACACAGGGATATGGTTGATGGCAACAATCAATCAAATTCATATTGGGCTAATTCATTTGGCCCAAGGGAAGGGGGAGGCCAAAGCAAATAAGGTGTAACGCTTAAGTGATTTGGTGAGCGGCAGTTGCTCGATTTTTATCTGCCAATTCGCATAACATTTGTGTAATTTGTAATTTCGTGGATCATCAATCAGCTGTCGACACGGCCTGCGATTACTGTTGCAGCATCGTGGAACTTAACACATTGATTTATCGATGAGTTGCCGAAAAAAACAAAAATAAAAGTTTACTCGCCCAATCTAATTAGAAAGAGAGAGAGAGAGAGCACGATTTGCGGCAACGCCCAATTGCAGACTGCACACGTTTGCATTTGAGGGCAGACCAACCATAAAAAATGTTGGTCTTTATGGCGTCTTCCTGTTTCCGGTTTCCGGCCAACTGCTGATGGCTCTGGCAGCTCTCTCATTACGACTTTATATATTTTAAGGACTTGCTCTGTGTTTTGGCTTTGTCGCTAGCTACATAAATTACACCATGTCGGCCAAGCTCTTTGCCAACTTTAGTTCCTTGCGCTTCCCTCATTGCACTTTGAGCCTTGTGCAGAGTATTTAATTGTACATTGTGTTTAATTAGCATAGCTATCAGCCTTTGAGTACACTTTCAGGCCAAAATCCCAACTGATTGCTAGATGCATTTGCATACTGGCCAAATACTCTGTACATGAAACTGTTAGCTGCAGCGTAAGAAGCCTAATTAAATAATTTCACAACCTAAATAATTTGTGGCCCAAAATTAACTTTCGCGTTTCTCATTTTTAATGGGTGTAAAATATATTTTAGAGTTTCGTTGAGGTTTATAGAAAAAGCAATTAAGAGAATTTGTCGAAACAAAGAAATATTTTTGGCAATTAATTTGGGGTAAATGTCTGGCTTCTTTATCAAGAAATGTAAAATATATTATGCACAACAAATAAATTAGAATTCTTTTCAAAAAATTTGCTTAAATCTGATGATGTTTCCTTCCATTTGGGCATATACCTTCATAAAAATTTATTACAGGGCATAATGATTGTCTCTCTAGGTTTTTGCTCTTATTTTTTGCGCTTTTTTTTTTCGTTATTTGGTTCCAGACTTGAGGCTGCTGGCAAGTTTTCCACATGAACAGAGTGAAAAGTTGAAATTGAGTTTCGTTAATGCAGACATACACACTCAGCAACACACACACACACACACACACAAACAAACACACGCACACATACATACATACTTTTACATTTTTGCGTGTGGTGATAACACAAAGGCAGAAGCAGCAGCAACGTCGTAAAAGCTGAGATGCCCAGCAAAAACTCCCAGTGGCAAAGTTTTTGGCGCAGTCAACAACAACAGCAACAAAATGGAAAGGTGCAGGGGCAGTGGGGGGCGAAGGTGGCTAGGGACTTGAAGCAGCAACAACAGAAAATGCCGCATGGCTGTTGACGACGTAAAATCCACAGGCGCAAAGTTGCCGCTGCCGCAGAGGTGCAACAGACAGACACACAATGAATATAATGAAGAATGAAGACAGATGAGACAGAGAGAGAGAAAGAGAGAGAGAGAGAAACAAAGAGAGACAGAGAGATAGACAAGAACATTTGATGGAGGACCACATTTAAAATTTTAATGCCTTTGCAATAAAATTATTGACTCAACTCGGTTCGTTGACTTGGCCAGAAGCTACCTCAACTTATCACCAGCTGCTGGTTTGTGGGAAGGGGAATTATTTACAGGCGGAAGACTCAAAAACTATGTAGGTTAGTCTCAAAGTTCTCAGCATAGTCAAATTCAAGATGCTGCTGCCACTGCTGCTGCCACGATTTAATTAATATTAAATTATAAATCAGGTGCATGCAGATGTTACACAGCCAGGGATGAAGCAAAGAAAAAGGAGAAGAGGGAGATGGGAATTGAGATATACACCCAAAACTAAAATTTATTTGTGGCACCAGCGTTTGTGGATGCTTTATTCATTTTGCCAAAATAATTTTGTAACATTAAAATTTTAGGGGAATTTATGTTGCCTCGCTGCTGTGTTATCCTTGTAGCATTTTCTTTCTCTTTTTCTTTTTTTGGTCAGACACGTCAATTTCTATGCAAAGCTCGTTTGTTTGCCTTTTATTTTATTTGAAGCTGCCCCACCAAAAGAAAACGCCCAGCCTCTAGCTTGTCAGCTTGGTCAGCGCCTCGGTTCGCCTTGACTCCTCTTTTGGATTTTATTTATTTATTTCCGGAAACGTGCTCCGGAGATTTTCTAAGCATACTTGAGCGCCAGCAGCAAACTCCCAATGGCGCAGCGCTTAGTTAGCATACATACATACACTCACACATACATACACAGTCAAACACACACTCACACAAACAGACAGCATAGCAACAATCAGTCGCGTCCGCTTTTCATATAGTTCATTAAGTTTTTCGCGCTCCTTCCTTCGCCTATTCAATGCTACGGGTATTTATTGGACCTGTTCCGCACTGCTAATACCCTGTAGTGTATGTGGCCAATTCGGTATACACTTAGCTGACATACTTTTATTAGCCACAAGTCATACTAACTTTCGAAGAATTTCTGCATGCAGAGCAAACGCTTAATTAAGAGCTGTATGAAATATTCACACGTTTTCAGCTTTTACATTCTCGATTTGTAGCACAACTCTTCCGTCGTGCTGTTAAAACGGATCGAATTTCTAGCTTGCTGCCCCTCAATGACAAAGAGTCCCCAAAGACTATGACTCCTAACCCAGCCACGCCCACACGCCTCTTAGCTAAGATAGCTAAAATGTTTGCGTGTGTCCCAGGCGTCAATTGCCAGGCGGATTTTCTACGCTTTTTGGCCCCGTCCAAGGAGTGAACATTGTTGACCAGAAAGCCAAGACACGAGATGAGACGAGTCGAGCCGCCAACGACGACGACTAATGAAAAAACAATAAAAATTTTGCGCTTTTCTGCCTTCCCAAGTGGCTGTGAAATTTTGATGGCATTGTCAGCTGAAGGGAATTGCTAAAACTCATAGCCCAAATGGACACGCAGCATTCATGCCTTATATAAGTATATATATATGGAGCGCATAGAAAGCGCCTTCAAGTGGATCCTCGAGCCGTCTTCAGATGCTCTCCACTTTAGTTTACAGTAATTAAGTTCACAGTTCTTGAACAATAGCGAAAATGTTGGGGCAATTTAAAGGCATTTTTAATTATTTTCTTGGGCATAATCATGAATTGAGCAATTATGTTTTTAGCTTGAGGCATTTCAGGGAATAAATAATAAAGATATGTTATATGCTTTAAATAATACCTTGCCAGCTGCATAAAATTTAAAGGTGTTTTTATATGATGATTTAATTTAAATATTTGATTTGTTTAAATTTGATATCTGGGTCAGTTGCGTAGTTTTTCTTAATGATGTTGATAATTGAAGATGATTTAAAGCTAACATTTGGGTTGCAGCATTATTCATAAATATATGTTTCATAAAGATGGTTTAATTGACAAGAATTGTGTGCTTAATTATTAATTTAGACAGACTATAACTGTCAGCTCTTACATTATTACTGAAATGCTTTGCCAGCTCACAATTAAACGAGCAATAAAAACTTATTACAAAACGTTTTATAGACTCAAGTTGAAAAAGTTGCCAGTTTACAATTCGGCTTCAAATTCAGTAGCTGGCAGTTGGTTTGTTTATTTGTTTGCCTGCTTTGTGGTTTTCAATAAGAGTGTGTGAGTCTGTGTGTGAGTTGGTGTCCCTTTGCGACCACAAAGGTTGCCTCAACCCTCCCGTGCACAGCTGCCACCGGCACTGGATGTCCGAATTCCCACGTACTTATTTCGAAACTGACACAACGCATACTCAGAGGCGCAAATCTCATTTCCCCTGTGGCGGCATGCAGCAGCGGCAGCCAGAAGAAAAAAATAAGAAAAAAATGCCCAAGCACAATATAAACCATTCTCGCGTATATATGAATATATATATATATATTTTCGCTGTTTTTTTGCCTTACACCCTGTAGCCATAAAAATGGTTGAAAGGAGCAATATAAAGTTAAGAATCCTGTATAAAGTATTTAAATTACTGAGCCAATTTTAACAGCCAAAAAGTATTAGCACTTTCCATTGGTTCCAGCTTATAAAGCTGCCAACCTTGGAGACTACAGATTTTACTCTGCGTATGCGTTATAAACATGCTTTCATACCATTACCATACCATTTTTATGGACTATCCAAAAATTCATCAGCAATAATGTTTGCAATTGCTATTTTAATGCAACAGCCTTAACAGCATAGCACAAAAATCATTTTTGGTAGGTCACAAAATAAAGGGTATTTCTAGTTGACTATCTCTGTTTTCGTACCAATTGTATGAACATTTCGTATAGAGGGCATCTCTTAGTCTCTCATCTTTAAGCTAGAACATTTTTGTTTAATTTTTTTCCCATCTTTTTTTTGCGTTTTTGGTTATAACCCAATTTAATAGTCGCTGCTGCTGCTTACGTCACATTTTCGCACCTCACACACAAACGGCTTTGTGTGTCACACACACCCAAACAGGCACACAAACGGGCACACACACATACTTGAGAGTTAAAACAACAACAACGAGTGGGAAAAACACCAGGGTCGCAGCAGTAGCTGTATAAACAAAAAACAAAAGCTACAAAATAAAAAAAAATAGCTAAAGGAAAAATATGAAAACGGTAACAAAATTACATACATCAAAGGTGTTTTTTTCCTTTTTTTTATGAATATGCGAGTCGCTGGCATCAACACTGAACAACTTCCTGCTGCTCGCTGTTATTGTTGTTGTTTTAGTTGTTGCTGTTGTCGTTGCCGTTGCCGTTGCCGTTGCTGACCAATGGGCCATGTAATTTTTTGGCAAGCAGCCTCATATCAGCGCAACGACCCTTTTTGGACCCCATTTGAGAGGTGGGGCAGATAGGGGGCTGGGGACTTTGGCTCAGGGACAGGCTGGTTATGAAATATGCGAACATTTTTGTATGTGCGATTGCTTTTCCGTGTTGAGCTCCCATCCAACTCGCATGTGTGGCAACTACACATTTTATGATGAATATGCGGGCCGCCGCTGGTCAAATAAACTCGGCCAAAATATGCGGGTTGCTGATGCTGCTGCTGCTATGGCAACAGACTGCGTATTTTAAAGCTCAGACACACACACACACACGCACACACATGGGCAGGCAGATTGACATCATTAGTCGGGGGTCAGTTAGTGTAGGGTATAAGGTGGGCGCGTCGACGGCACTAAATCAGCTCTGCACACACACACAAAATATATGAAAGGAATGCACAAAATGAATAGCACACGTGGGAAAAGTCTGTTGTACAACAAAATACAAAAAATGGAAAAAGTTATGAGCATAGTTTTGATTTATGCAAATAGCTAGGCACATTTTAAGCTTGAAATAAAAGCTCTCAAAATAAATGACATATAAATACCTCAAGCTTATCAGCCATAAACATTGAGCTGGTAACTGCACAATTTGAATGCTTTTGGCCAGCTTCCAGATCTCAATCAAGCTGTATGTCTCTAACTCCGTCACTATCTATCTCTCTCCCTTTCTATCTCTTCCATATATTCCGAACATTTGTTTGCATTCCTACATTCTTGGCAATCTTGTGCACGTTGGCCAAGTCTTCGTCACTATTTGCATTGTTTGCATGGGACTATTGATAGCACTTCAATGAGCAGAAATAATAAATAAATGAGGCTAACGTCCATGACTCAATGACAGGCCTTAAGCTCGAGTCATATCAACTGAACTCAACTCAATTGAACTAGAATGCTGTGTCCTGGCAAATATGGCACATACACATACACATACGCACTCAGAACAAGATTTTTTGCTTTGACTATGCGCACTCACATTTTTTTTGTACCCGGTACAATTCTCATTTGTATTGCATAAAATAACATTGGCTAGTCAACTATGAAAGGGTGTGTAAGTGCTCATAAGTGTGTTATTACACATGAAACATTTCGAAAAATAAAAATAACATATTCTTCAAAGGAAATCATATAAACTTCTGCATAAATGCTAAAATATAAAAATGGAAATCATGTAAAATTCTTTATAAATACTTATTGGAGACATGCATTTGAGGAAAGTATCTTATATTTTACCATTGAAAGCGATTGCAGCATGAAATTGATTTTAATATTACATTGTTTATAATATTTTCTATGCATAAGTACTATTCGAGATATTGAAGTAGAAGTTGGTTAACAAAGTAAAACAATCTGCTCATAGGCAAATGCAGTAACATCCCTCGTCTATATCGTCGTATTCCAATTGTTCTTATGTTTCTAAAGATACATATAGCAAGTGTATTTCAAGTTCGTCTCAACTTTCTAGCATCGCATTCATTTGTTTCATGTGCGTGTTGTGCGTGACGTATACGTAACGTGTGCCATATTTTTTTACATGTCCGCCGGGCAGCAGCAGCAACGACAACACCGACAACCGCCGCTGCAGCTGACAGGAAGTCAGAGTGCCGATGACGATGACGATGGCCTCTACCTCAGTCTCAGCCTCACTTAAGGACCCTCTGGTTGGGATATCAAGGATATCAGAGGATTTACTTAGCGCCCCACACAGCAGGCGTCTCACACAGATGCCAAGTCGTCCTCACCACGATCTTTCGTCCTCTTTCCACCATCCATCAGCAGTGTGTACAGTTGGCTTGTCGCACAAAGAGCATGAATAAACAGTTGTTGTTTTCCCCTCGGCATAAATATTGCGCTTGTCCTTTATTGTTGTTACTGCTGCTGCTGCTGCGGTTGATGTTTTTCCTGATGTTGTTATTGTTGTCACTGATATTGTTGTGTGCAGGCTTACAAGTTTCTTATTGCAGTTCACACGCATGCATATATATATTTAAATATATATATGTTTATCGTGGAAATTAACATATACACGCCTGGCATCAAATTGCATTAACATTGCGCATACGTCCCCCTTGCTGCTGTCATTAACTTATATTCTGCTGCCGCCTCTCCTACCTGCAAATTGCATTAATCAACTTGTCGAGCAATTTACTCGATGCACAAGTATAAAAAAAATTGCAATTGATATGTATATATACAGATTTTCAGACTACATACGTATATATTTCTATCTATATATTTTCATGTGCGTATATTAACTTAAAAAATTAATTATTTATGTGGGCAATTTTAATGCACTGCAGCTCAGCAAGGCTTTCGCTTTAAAACCAGTTATATAAGGGGGCAAAATAAATTTACTCACAAACAGTTACAAATATTGGTTTAATATGAACGAGGAAATTTCTGACACTTTTATGCAGCTTTTTATTGTGTTCAAAGAAAACAAAAAAAAATGGAAAACACGTGAACTGTTTTTAAAAATATGAATTTCAGACATGTGAATCGACATCATATGCACAAGCTTCAAATCCCCCCAGCGCTGCTGTCGTTTGGTTCTTAAAAAGTTTATGACACTTTTCCCGTTCTGGCATTTTCATGCAAATATGAATTACAAAACGCATTTCAACTGACAGCCAGTCCCAAAATAAAATTAAATGGGTTGTAGGTGATATTCGGTACGGCACACTGACGAGGGTAGGTCAAGTTCCTTGGCTGCCAATCACAGCTGTATATCTGAGCGTTGCCATCTAGTCCCCATACACATATGAATGTTTGAGTGGGTGTGTCTGTGTGTGTGTGTGTGCTTTGCCCACATTAGGTGGGATCTCCGTTTATACGCTGCGTCGCATTGCACATAAAACATTTTTATTGCTCATTTAGATATTTATGCGCTGTTTTATTATAATGAAAATTGTGCGTATGCGTGCGGTTTTTATTGTGATTGCAGTGGACCCAAGCGAGAGTCAGCTGTGAGCGAGTGTGTGGAATGTGTGAACGATGGGGACTGCTTGTTCTTACATCCTTGTCAGTCATTTGTTTGCTGCTTATCTGCATCTGCAAGCGTGAGCAAGTTTTAAGCGAGCGAATGTTTTGATTGCTTTCGCCATCGACACCGCGGCCAAAGTTCAATTTTACGCAGCTTTACGCATTTACTTTTGTATTTTACGAGCAAGCAACACACATTTACACTCACACACCGAAACGAGTCGACCATTCGTAATGGCAAATGGGGCACATTAAGTGTCCGCAAAAGTAGGCAACGCTTTTTTTTATTCGCATTTTAATGACGCCATTTTGCGGTTGTTTAATTATGATCGCATTGCGATTGCATTTACAAATGTGTATATAATTAAAATTGCTGGCTTTCAAGTGAAATTGGAATAATGCAAATGCGGCTGCTCAACAATATTCCGATCCATTTCAAAAACTAATTTTATATGCACAGCTAAGTGTCCACCATTAATCAGTTACTGTATATGTGTGAGTGCCCCTGTGTGCGTGCTGGTTGCTTTTGTTTGCATGCAATTTGATTATGAGGTTTGGTTATATGTTTAGTGGAAATGCATTTAATACACTAATTATTAAACAAATACCAAAATCGCAGGCACAATGTGCAGCAGCACAGAAACAACACAACGCGGGAAACAACAGCAACGTGAACCGCAACAATAATAATTACAAAGCAATTAAAAACATATTTACAAATATTTTCAATTTTACACACATATAGCGATGCACACAACGATGCATACATTCATAATTATATGTTTGTGAATGCACATTTATTTATGCTAGCCATGTATGTTTGTTCGATCTGAGCTGTCGCTCTTGTGGATTATAAATGCGATGGCAAACATTGTGCGGCTTCGACAATGTCTGCAATTGATTGACAGCAGATTGGTAATAGCACACACACACACACGATGAGCACACACACACGTCCGCTGACGGCACACCACATCACACACGCAAAATACACACAAGTAATTTTGAGTTAAATTACATTTTTCACGCTCTTGCATTTACATAATTTGCACTACATTTACAAGAGTATTTTCCTAACTACTTCATTTGAAGCGAAAGAAGATTCGGCTGAAGAAACTCGAATTTTATTTATGCTGATTACAATAACTATATCTTCATTGTTCAAGAAAGACAATCTGTGTGAGACACTTTAAGTGTTTTTTCACTTCAACCATTTCAGTAGTTAATGAATTTATTGATAAGAACAAATGCAGATAGATGGTAAAATGACCTGTGGCGTCTTTGTTATGCTGATAATTTTAAGAAATAAAATTATTTCGAATTTACAACTCAACTCAACAAACATTCAGAATTGTGATTTAGTTTGCCTCAATTATATTAACCCCTCTTTAGAAGTGGTACTTCGGAGTTTGACTTGAGTTAAGAAGAAATTTGAATAAGTGGCGCACGCCCAAAATACTCAAAAGCCAGTATTTAGCGGATAATTAAAGGATAGATTACTAGAAACTTACTTCAAAGATGTGTATTTCTTGTATCAGAGTATTTCGCAGTGGGTCACGCCCAACTACAAGGCGTATCTTTACGTATCTTTAATGAATTCACGGGGGATTTCTTTTTTGAAAAGATAAGCTTTTTTGACAACCAAATCAGAGAATAACTTATCATATTGGCAACAAGATAAGCCCTGACCAGCGACTATATAAAGAGCAATCGCCAACTGACCATTTAGTTAGTTATTAATTTCTCTTAACTTTAACCATGTCTTGGCAACAGTTTATTGGCCTCGCCGTTCTCGGCCTGACGTTGACCCAGCTCCACTCCGTCAACAGCCAAGCTGCTGTCAGCAACTGCACCAGCCCCTTTGCCTTGGTGAGCGATAAGTGCCTGTTGTTCTCCAACAAGTGGTTGAGCTGGTATGAGGCGGATCGCCAATGTCGTACCCAGAAATCCCAGCTGGTCAGCGTGCAGAATGTGAATCAGTTGCAGGCGATCAACAAATGGCTGAATACCACAAACCAAAATACTATCGAGTTCTGGACCTCAGGCAACAAATTTGGCAGTACGCTGTATTTCTGGCAGGGAACTGGCGAGCAGGCTAAATATCTGCCTTGGGCCAAGAGTCAGCCCATTCCAAAAGACGGCGACTGCCTGATGCTCTACAGTGAAATTAAAAACGGATTGGTTGCCAACGATTATCTGCTGACTGTCAGGAATTGCACTGCGTGGTCTACGATCGTCTGTGAGCAGGCGCCAATTAAATCTGTACAACGCGTCTGCCTGACGACGAACTCCTTTGAAATGGCTCAGGTGGTGCAGAATTGAATAAAACCTTAACTGAATCTTCTGTAAATCAGTTGGGTTTTTTGTATATTGGCTGATAAAAGACGACACTTAGAAACTGCAATTATTAGTAAATAAAAAGTTAAGGGAAAACATGTAATTAATAATCATTAAGCATGCTAAAAATAACCTAAGCACATGTAAATTTTTTGATACCACAAGAATATGTTTTAAATAATAAATAAAAGTATTTCTTATCATAACGATTGATATATATTCCCATGCGCGGAACCTGATAAGGGAATCGACCAACTCAGCCAACTATTGACAACAGTCAACAGCTGATTGAGTTTTCAGTGAGTTGTACAGATGGAACTCTAGCTATCTTCCCCAGGTTGCTGGATGCTGAAATTGGAGACGGTAGGTTTCGATGGCGTTGTGTCCAATTATAGGCTATAGATGAGGGATTACTTATCGGAGCCACAGTTAATCAGTCAAAACTTAAATATCAACTTCATAAATTTATTTACTAATACAAATGAGAAAACTGAAACTGAAACTATAATTTATATAAGAATGAAAGCAAATCTGGAATATTTTGAAACATAAATATATTCAAAACACATTCCGATAATCGGTGATCTGAATGAAGTATACGACGCTGATTCCGACTGAAATTACTCCTTTGCTGCAGCTAAAAGTCAGGATTAAAATATGTGCTTATTTTGACAAAATTTTAAATTGCTTTTACACTTCAACATAATTATATTAATTGCACAAAAAGATAAATTTTTAATAATTTATTCTCTAATACTAGCTATCAAAGCGCAAAAATAGCTTATCACATACATAGACAAGGAGATAAACCCAACCCAGCCCAGAGACTATAAAAGAGCAATCACCAACTGGCCACTTGGTCAGTTATTATTTTATTGACTTTTAAACATGTTGTGGAAACAGTTTGTTGGCTTAGCAGTTCTCTGCCTGGCTTTAAGCCAGGTGCGCGCTGCCCCGGACACCATCTGCAACGAAGGCTTCACTTTGGTGGGCGACAAGTGCCTGATAATGCAGTTTTTTGCGAGAAACTGGAATACTGCGGTTGAGCAATGTCAATCGCTGGGCGCCGGACTACTCAGCTTGCAGAATGAAGCACAGCTTCTTGAGATCAATAAATGGGTCAACATGGATGTGCAAATCTGGACCTCGGGCAACAGCCTGAGCAATAATGGTGTTTACTATTGGCAGGACACTGAAGCACAATATCTGCCCTGGGCAAAGGGTCAGCCCAAAAAGACAAGTGGAAACTGCCTGGTTCTAATCGACGTGTCCGGTGGATCGCCGACTCCAGATTTCCGTTTAAGTGTCGAAGGCTGCCTCGTGATTAACGCCTACATCTGCGAGCAGCTGGAAACTAACCTAAATGTTGCATAGGTTGTGGTTAATATTGCTTTTTGTTTGTGAATTTGTTCAGCATTAAACTGCAGTCAGGCAATTACCTGAAGATAATTTCAACAAATTTTTACTTTTACATTTAACATGGCTTGGAAACGACCAGAATTCCGATTAATCATAATCCCCACGTACTCTTGCATGTCGTAGCAAATAATATGAGTCATATAAGACGCTATCGCAATGTAATTTTGGCAATTTTTAAATTATCTTTCATACTTCAATAAGCGAAATTAATTTTTGGACTTTTTTTGGCAATCTGAAAATAGCTTATCATATCTGAAATTAGATTAGCTCTGACCAGCGACTATATAAAGAGCAATCGCCAACTGACCATTTAGTTAGTTATTCATTTCTTTTAACCTTAACCATGTCTTGGCAACAGTTTATTGGCCTCGCAATTCTCGGCCTGGCGCTGGCCCAGGTGCACTCCGTCAACAGCCAAGTTGCTGTCAACAGCTGTAGAGCACCCTTCGCTATGGTGAACGACAAGTGTCTGTCAATGTCGACCAAGTTTTCGAACTGGTATGAGGCAGAACGTCTATGTCGTACCCAGGCAGCCCAGGTGCTCAGCGTGCAGAATGTGAATCAGCTGAAGGAGATCAACAAATGGCTGAATACCACAAACCCAAATACTATCGAGTTCTGGACCTCAGGCAACAAATTAGGCAATACACAAAATCTGTATTTCTGGCAATCAACTGGCGAGCAGGCTAAATATCTGCCTTGGGCCAAGAGTCAGCCCAAACCAAAAGACGGCGACTGCCTGATGCTCTACAGTGAAATTAAAAACGGATTGGTTGCCAACGATTATCTGCTGACTGTCAGGGATTGCACTGCGTGGTCCTCGGTCGTCTGTGAGCAGGCGCCAATCAAAGCTGTGCAACGCGTCTGCCTGATGCCGAACTCCTTTGAAACGATCCAGGTGCTGAATTGAATAAACTCTTGATTGTGCTTACTGCAATTCAATTTTGTGTGGATGACTACGACAATGACTCATATACTTAAAATGACGCTTAGTAATTATAGTTATAGAAGTATTCAAGATTGTTATTGATACCAAAAGATTGAAGGGGAAACACCTCTCAAATACTTGATAATAATGTGAATTAAAAAAGATTAGATTGTAAATGTTTTAAATAGTAACGATAAGTGTTTCTTATCACAGCGCTTATCAAACAGTCCAATACTGGGAAATAAATAATCTAAGAATGGGCAGACAAACCCAGCCCCCACTTGAATGAAATATTGAGTCAACAAATGATTGCATTTTTAATCAGCCTTGTCAGTTTGGCTGTTAGATCGGCTCTTCAGTTGAGACCTCACACGAGACAGATTCTTGGCTGAGGTTTCGATGAATTTGTGTTCAATTTGGGGTAACTTATCGGATGCAGCAATTCAAAGTTCTAATAGCGAGTCAATTAAATTCTTAAAACAACATTTTTCTATTAGGTTAAGAGGAAGTTTCTGAAGGTCTGTGATGGGGATGAATTTAATAATTACCACTAACAAACTAAAAATAAATATTTATTCCATACACATTCGAAATACTTGAGTCTCGACTCAAGCTCGACTCTTACTTATTAATTTACCCTTGATTTAATTCAATTTGCATGCACATAGTTGCAAGAGAAGTTCTTGAACTATTCATTAAGTTGCAGGAATAGTCATTCAATTAAACAGTAGCCTAAACTAATTGTAAACATTTGCATACGAAAGTGTAAGAAATGTGTTGCAAGTTTCTCGCTCAACTATTGCTAACGAGAAGCCAGCGAGCCAAGTGAAAATTCCCAACTTGTGCGTCTTTGTAATTACATTATAGTAGACTACAACAGCAAGTGCAACTGTAGCAGCAAGTGCAACTGCAGCAGCAAGTGCAACTGCAACAGCAGTAGCAACATTCGCAGCAGCGCCGCATCTGAAACTGTCACAGCATCTTAATCGAAGTGAATGCTATGGCATTTAATTGCAAATTCTTGGGAAGTGCCTCTCTGGGAAATGTTGCAACATTTTGCACCTATTACATGTTGCACAGCAGCACATTTGCTAACGTCATCAGCTAGCTAGCCCGGCTCCCAATGTGTGTGTGTGTGAGTGTGCTGCTGCCCCTTGTGACGCAATCAAATACCAATTGCAGCTAGACGCACTGAGCTCTTAAGGTAATGACCAGGCGCAAAGGGAGACCAGCGCATGTGGCACATACACTGGCAAAAATAATGCCAAACTAATGCTCAATTACTACAAAAGCCTTAAATCGAAATAAAATATGAGAAATGATCTTTCTTGGCTCAGACTTAGACATTTCACCAGATATTCTGTGAAAAGTGAAGCCGATTTTGACTCAGTTTAAGAATTTCCAACTTATTCGAATATATTTCGTGATTTTATGTTTTCAG
This sequence comes from Drosophila paracracens, assembly GCA_035044025.1. NCBI lineage: Eukaryota > Metazoa > Arthropoda > Insecta > Diptera > Drosophilidae > Drosophila > Drosophila paracracens. Next base: position 168,757 of record JAWNMN010000242.1, read on the forward strand.
TGTAGGTTGCAAATGGCAACAGCAATTGTGGGCAATGCAAATTTCCCACATGCCAAAGCGTTCTCACTGTCTCTCATTCCCTCTCGCTCCCGCCCGCTTTGTCTCGCTTAGACTGTCTCTGGCGGCATTTGGCTGTCTGCGCCATTAGACTGAATCAGTTCAGTTAGCCAGTTGACATGGCCTCTTTGCGGCCTAATGCGGCCACTGGGCAGTATCTACTCTCTCTCTCTCCCACACTCTCTCTCTCTCTCTCTCTTGCTGTAGCTGTTGCCCTCTCTTGCCATGCTTGTGTACATACATAGTTTTGTTGATTTTACCCTTTGGCTGACACGCTGTTGACTTTGCATATTAAAACAAAATTAATGCAGACAAACAACAACAACAACAACAGAAGGCAGCATGAGTGACCTTTGCTCAAGTGTAGCAGTGGGAGGCTGTACTGTACTTGCAGGGCTACTTTTAATTTCTAATTTCCCTCCAGCCCCACCCCCCACTGCTGTGCCAGTTTTCGCTTTGGCTTAGCTTTAATTAATTGTGTACGGTTTGTTTGGCAAATTAAAAACTGTTGACTCTGCGCACAAATGAAGGCACAACAAAATGTGGCAACAAACGGCGTGGCAAATGTGACAAAATGCGGCAACTCTTTGCTTTTTCGGCGATTTCAATTAGCGGCAGAGCAAACATTTTTGAAGAAAGATACACAAACACACACACACACACACACACATATATACATATACATTTTGAAGTATGTACAGTGAGCACCCCACCGAGCGAACATAGCCTTATTGCGCAAACAACAATTATCATTTTTTCAGAAACATAAACAGAAGTATGTAAAAGTGTAACGGTAAATGTCAACGATTTTTCCGCCGGTGTTTGCTAGAGGCAGGCTTCACTGTATATATTTATCGCACAGTTATGTAATCAGTCGAGGACTGAGCGACTGACAGTCTCAACAGTTCATGCGCAGCTTAATGTCCAAATGGAGAGCTGACAAAATGTAAAACTCTTGCCAGGCTGTCGAGTGTGGCATGCAACAAGAATTAGCAACCAACAAAGGCATCAAAAGAATGTCAAAGTTGTTTTCGTTGCTGCTGCTTTTGCTGCTATTGATTGACATGCAACATGCGAACGAACACGTTGCCCAAATGGTGTTGGGCATACTGCCACTGACACGCTAATTGGAGCACGTACCGGACAGACAGACAGACGGACGGACGGACGGACGGACAGCAGCTTGGAGCCGTGGCAAGGTATCCCAACGAAGAAATGCACTTAATTGACGCTAGTGAAATACGTTCGTTCTTCGTGCGATTCGTGTTTCTCATATGATTAATTAGTGAAATGCAATTAGGTTGGTAAATGGAATGGACAGACAAACAGACAGACAGACAGAGAGGGAGACAGGCAGAGAGGAAGACAGGCAGAGAGGGAGAGAGGGCTAGCAACTCCGCTAAAGTTGATATATAGAATTTAGATTACATTTTTTGTATAAGAAAACTTAAATATTGAACAAATAGCACAAGATATTGATTAAATCATATTCTAAAAATATGCTTAATTTAATAAATTATTGATTTGATATTCAAATGCTTAAAAATGACGAGTTGCTGTACTTGGCAGATGTCTTTAACCAAGAGAATTTTGTTTTAAAGTTTTGGCCAACAATTTTAATATCAAAAAATTTGCTGAAAATCGCTGAAAAACCATGAATAATTTAGTTACTCATTGTTGCGAAAGATAATATGTAACTAACTAGCGTTATTATTATTATTATTAAATTAAATGTATAACAGGTTTAAACAGGTGAGCAATAATGTGTCAGTTAATATTTTGTGTCAATTGATACATAATTGAAACATAATCGAATTTAAATTTCCGCTTTCATTGCCACCTGAAATCGATATGTATCGATATACGCTGGGCGGCGGCAGCTATTAATCAAATAAAATAAACTTATATATCAAAATCGTAGCCTCTAGCTCTATATCGACTTTGCTGTTGACCCGGATCCAGAATACATATAAATACTTAATGGTGTCGCAGTTGCGTCCTACTTTTGCACAAAACCCCCTTTTCCGGGTAATTAAGGAGAGGACCACAGTTGAGGAGCTTTATTTGCGTTGCCTTCAATTGCTCGACTATAATTCGAAAAACTTGCCACGTGAAACGCTTTGCTTATCCCTCAAAAGCTGAGACTCGCTGTGTATTGCAGCCTTGCCAGCAACAAATTAACATTTTTGTTGCTCCACTCTCGGTCTAAGCCTCTTACGTGATATGCATAATTTAATGGCACGCACCACCAGCCACCAGCCAGCAACCGCCCACTGCCACCCACCTGCCTCTAATTAGCCCGGGAAACAGTTATGTTGTTAAGCTGCAGTTAAAAGGCATAAAACTCATACGCGTCGCTTGGCGATATGTTAAGTTTATAATTTCAATTTTTAATTGTTATTATAGTCTGTCTGTTTTTTGTTAGTTGTTGTCTGAACACCGAACACCCCCCCCCCACCCCACCCCCTGGCTCATTTCGTGCCTGGAAATAGCCCCCTTTGGATGTGCCTGATTATTATTGACAGTTGCCGCCGCCAGAGATTGTTGTTGTTGCTGTTATGGCTCTCATTTTAGTCTCATAAATATGCAAATTAATCATTTGCGGAAATTTGCATACTTAATAAGTTGCTTTAATTAAATGTTCACGCACGCATGCCTCACAATCTTTCCCCTAGGAATCGCGAATCCTTTGCCGCCCCAAATGCCATTTTGAAGCGTCAACTTGTTAATTGCGCGAAATCCCTTGCCCCCAACTCCCCCTCCCCCTTCTCCCGCACACACACACGCACAGCACTAAGCAAGCAAAAATAAGATATAAAAAGCATTTGTAGAATTCGAGAGATGTCCAATTTCAATGGAAATATGTATCTTTAAAATTTGGTAGCCAGCTGAATTGGCAGAAAGCATTGCTCATATTTAGGGGCAGAATCACGTACCACAGCAGACGCAGCGGCCCCCCCCACCCTCCTACAACAAAATAGAAGAAGATGAAAAAACTGTTTTTATCTGCATGATGCTGGCAATTTTTATTATATTCATCTTGTAAATATATTTTATTTTTTTTTATAGGTCTGTGCAACATTTTCGAAAATGAGCAGCCCAAAAAGAGTATCCACATAATATACACACACCCATATATCGCTCTTATATATAAAAGTATAAATGTACATGTATATGCGTATCTGTGTGTGTGTATGCAAAGTGCGAGGCGCAGGCAACATAAATTAACATTTTTATGCGCCGCTCGCTGCAATGGACGCTTTGGAAGGAGCCCGAATCAGGAGCAGGAGCAGGAGTAGGAGCATCAGCAGCAGAATCACAGTCAAAGCATAAGCTTCAAAATGGGCGCCTCTCTCTAAGGCTCCGCATTATTTACGATGGGGCTGACACTGCCAAAAGAGGGCGTTTGATGAGTGGGCGTGTGTATGTGTATGTATGTGTTGTTGTTGTTGCTGTTGCGTAGCCGTTCACATTTCTTCATTACATTTCATTTTATTTCAGTTCACAACATTGCCAGCCACGTTTATTTATTTGCCATTCGGCAGCGCCTTTGCCCTTTGCCTGGCTGGCAAATAATTTTAATTGGTTTTCACCCTCCCAAAGTCCTCTCCTAGCCTATCTCACACACACACACACACACAAACACACACACACAGACAGGCAATGCTAGAAGTGATTTCATTTGCAGTATATTTTATTTGAACATTGCTTGTAATATTTGTTCATCTTATTATAAAAGTTGTAGTTCTTCACAAGTTATTCGATATGTTTACATATATATGTATATATATATATATATATATATGTATGTGTTTGTGTGCATGTGTGTGTGTTTATTTTAGAGCAAAATCAATTTGTTTGTGTTGCAGGGCTTTTAGCTAGTTCATTTATTATAGATAAGAGAATCAATATATAAACATTCTTACATTTAAATAATTATAAATAAATAAAGTTTAATGCTGAAAGAGATAAATAAATAAAAAGAATTAGTATTTTATGCAAATATTTACCTGAAATTGATTTAGTTTTCAATTGGTACACCAGATGGCGCTTTGTCAAGTGGTGATCCTTTTTCGATTTCGATTTCGTTTGGCTTTTCGATTTGTGTTGCTTCTTCTTCTTCACGTTTTTCGTGCTCTACTTTTGAGCGTCGCTTCGGACAAGTCTCACTTTCAGCTTGTTGTTGTTTGTTCTTGTTAACACGCCATTGTTTAATATGCGCCGTTCATCATTTAACAACAACAACACGCACACACACACGCACACACACTACAAATCTTATTGTTGTTGTTGTTGCTGCTGCTATTGCTTGGCACATTTCGCAAAGAGCGAGAGAAATTCATTAGGCATGCGGGAATTTTAATTTCACTTGCTCACACACACGCACATATGTGGCGACATATTTCTCAAACATTTTTGCAGCGTGCGGCGACGGCGACGTTGACAGCGACTGCGAAATCGAATCGGCGACGTCAGTTTCTTATGCTGTTGCTGCGACGCCGGCGGTTGCTGCTGCTGCTGCCCGCTGCTGACCCTCTCTCTGCTGCTGCCTCTGCCTCTGCTGCTGTCTCTGCTTCTGCTTCTGCTGCTGTCGTTGGTTTTGCTTTGTTTTTGTTGCTTAGGCGCATTTCAATTTGCATACTGCTGCTGACCTTGCTGTCAAGTGGAAAAAACTATGCCGCACACACACGCACACATGTACATGGAGAACTACAAGAGAGGGTGACACAAAGACGCGAGCAACGACCGCACTATTAAAAAAAAGTACAACAACAACAAGAAACAGCGCGCCACGCTGACAGCTGTCAAAAATTGCTTTTAGAAATGGTAAACCATTATAAGCTGCGGCGGCGGCCGGTTCAGCAGCAGCAACGCATACAGAAATAGAATAAAGAAAAACCCGATTATTTCCATGCCGTAAGGAGGAGGGCAGGGGGGTCGTACTGAAAGAAGGGGGACGGGTAGGGGGTGTTTTACACGTTTGAATGTTCAAGTCAAGTGCGAAGCTTATGCGCCTCGAAGTGTGTGCGTGTATGTATGCGAGTGTGTGTGTTGGTCTGTCAGTTTGTGTGTGTGCGTGTGTCGCCTATCTCTGTATTGGTATGTTTTTGGATGCTGCCTGCTGCCTTGGAACGTTTGCTACGTTTTCTTTTGTTCTACGCGCGCGCGGGGGCTGCCATCTTGATGACAAATTTGTTGTTGCTGCAGAGACTAATACAAACTTCCAGTTTTTTAACTGCCGCTGCTTTTTCTTTTCAGCCTGCACTCTGTATCGTATTTTTGTATTTTTTTTTTTAGTAGATTGAATGTGCTTTAACACGCGCGTCTTATTGCTTTTGCTATTGCTATTGTGCTTTGTCTTTGTCTTTGTTTTGCGTCTCTTTGTTGTCTGGCATTGTGTTTGCCTTTTTTAATAATTGGCAACACTACTCTTTCTAATTCTTTTTCTGCTGCTCTTCACTGCTGCTGTTGTTGTTTTTCTTTTGTTGTTGGTTTGTTTGCATAATTTGCAGAGAGCATCTGCTGCGCTTGATTTCTGCGAATGCCGTTAATCCTTTCACTTTTCGCTTTTACTTTTCTTCTTTGCTGTCATTTAACTGACACGCTGACATGCCACTAGCACGTGGCAATCGTCGTCATAGTTTCGCATCGATTGCCAAGGGGGAAAAGAGGGGAATTTTTGGATTTTTCACATCCTATTTGGCGTTTGATTTGGCAAACAGCTGCTCGCCGCCGCTAGCTGAAAAGTATGCTTGGTTAAATTTGAACCTTTTGCCTGCTTTGCCGAAATATGCAAATTGAACTCATCGAATAGCGAATGGCATTTCACATAATTGCTGCCCGCATTTAATTAATATCTGCCGCAGGACTGCAATTTAATGCAACACTTTTATTTATCCGTAAAATGAGCTTTTCTGTTCTCGTTTTGATTTAATTTAATTTTTTTTTTGTGTTTTTTATTTTTACTTAAGCTTGAGCAATTTAAACTTTTTTCTCCACGACTGCTTTTACTCAGTCCTCATGCTCACATTTTTCACTTTTCATTTTTTTCTCATTTTTCATTTCATCTCCGCGCTGTGTTCACACAGGACCGCACAAGCTCCGACTATGGACTGGCCGAGTGTTTGGATGCCTCTGCAATTTAGTACTGAAATTCCTTACAGCATCCACTTCGGCTGTACGCTCTTCGTGTAGACTTTCGCAGGATGCTGGTTGACTCTCATGTGCACTTTCCAGCCGACAAGACGGCGTATGTCTACACCAATAACACCGCTATCAATGTTGTCTGTTAAGCCTGTGGAGCTGTATCTGTTAAACGGCGGAGCAATTCATTCACGTGAGGAGCACTTCGAAGCGAGCAGCTGATACCGTATCGATATCTATACACCACTTTCGCATTGACACTTATCGATAGTATCGATCACGGTTTTTCTTACCTCTGGGCACACAGACGTGCAGCGAACGTGAGCCGACGGCAACCATCTTTGTGAAAAATACCTACTAGTCTGGAGAGGAGTTGGTGTAGAAATCAATTATTTCTGCGGCTTATAAAAAGTTAAAAATCTAAAAAAAAAATAACAATGATTTCTGCTCGCTTGGCGTCGTCGGTCGCTCGCAACTTGCCCAAGGCGGCCGCACAGGTATAATAAGAAACACAGCACTCGAAAAGTAATAAAAGAATTCATAAATCAAAAAAATCACACATAAGCCAAGCCCAGTTGGCCGAAAATTACAAGTCCAATAACTGTGCAGGATTAGAATAATTGGATGAGCTAAGAACTGTTTACCAACGCCATCTATGCGAATTCCAATATAAATGCAATTTTGGCAAAAGTATCCGTTTTGTGTTACGCAATGCAAACCGCTGTTGGCATGCAGAAAGTTACATAACCAGCACTGAAAGGTATTTTATGCAAATATTTGGCAATTCTTTAATATTTTGAACAAAACTAAAGTGCGTTTAACATTTTTCGATTGTGTTTTGCAAAGGTTACATAATTTGTGAACTGCGGCCAAGTTTGAACTTTGAGGTTATGTGCTGTCAATGCTGCAAGTGAAAAATGGCAAAGAATTCAAAGTAAAACAACAAGCAACAAGAATTTCAATTCTCAACAATTAAACTTAATGCTGGCCAAGTGATATGTTTATTTTTGATTGAGTCTAAAGCAATATTATTAACTGGGCCGGCGGTATTATTGATCACTGCTGTGCGCCAGAGCGAGATGGCAGCTGTTCTGCTCATGTGGTTATTCAATTCTTGTTTCACCCCCTTCCCGCCCGCTCCCTCTCCTTACATAATTGTTAATAGTACGAATTGAATCGTTTAGGTTGCCTGCAAGGCTGCTTATCCAGCTACCAGTCTTGCTGCCCGTAAATTCCATGTGGCCAGCACACAGCGTAGCGCGGAGATCTCCAACATTCTCGAGGAGAGAATTCTGGGTGTTGCGCCCAAGGCCGATTTGGAGGAGACTGGCCGTGTGCTCAGCATCGGTGATGGTATCGCTCGTGTCTATGGCCTGAACAACATCCAGGCCGATGAGATGGTGGAATTCTCCTCCGGCCTCAAGGGCATGGCCCTCAATTTGGAGCCCGACAACGTTGGTGTTGTCGTCTTCGGTAACGATAAGCTGATCAAGCAGGGCGATATTGTCAAGCGTACTGGCGCCATTGTCGATGTCCCAGTCGGTGATGAGCTGCTTGGACGCGTCGTTGATGCCCTGGGCAATGCCATCGATGGCAAGGGTGCGCTGAACACCAAGGATCGTTTCCGTGTCGGCATCAAGGCGCCCGGCATCATTCCCCGTGTCTCGGTGCGCGAACCCATGCAGACGGGCATCAAGGCCGTCGATTCGCTGGTGCCCATCGGTCGTGGTCAGCGTGAGCTGATCATCGGCGACAGACAGACAGGGTAAGGAAAGATACTTGATATATGTGCAGATTATGCAGATTATCTCTTAGTCGACCTCCTCGCCTTTTGCTTCTTCTAACTAACGTTGCCCAATTGCAGCAAGACCGCTCTGGCCATTGATACCATCATCAATCAGAAGCGTTTCAACGATGCCCAGGATGAGTCGAAGAAACTGTACTGCATCTACGTTGCCATTGGCCAGAAGCGTTCCACAGTCGCCCAGATCGTGAAGCGTCTGACCGATTCGGGTGCCATGGACTACTCAGTTATTGTGTCTGCCACCGCCTCCGATGCCGCACCTCTGCAGTATTTGGCTCCCTATTCTGGCTGCGCCATGGGTGAATACTTCCGCGACAAGGGCAAGCATGCCCTGATCATCTACGATGATTTGTCCAAGCAGGCGGTGGCCTATCGTCAGATGTCGCTGTTGCTGCGTCGTCCCCCCGGTCGTGAGGCCTACCCCGGTGATGTGTTCTATCTGCATTCGCGTCTGTTGGAGCGTGCCGCCAAGATGTCCCCGGCTATGGGTGGCGGTTCGTTGACCGCTCTGCCCGTGATTGAGACTCAGGCTGGTGATGTGTCCGCCTACATTCCGACCAACGTCATCTCGATCACTGACGGCCAGATCTTCTTGGAGACCGAGCTTTTCTACAAGGGCATCCGGCCCGCCATTAACGTCGGTCTCTCCGTCTCCCGTGTGGGCTCCGCTGCCCAGACCAAGGCCATGAAACAGGTCGCCGGCTCCATGAAGCTGGAGTTGGCCCAGTATCGTGAGGTCGCCGCCTTCGCCCAGTTCGGTTCCGATCTGGATGCTGCCACCCAGCAGCTGTTGAATCGTGGTGTGCGCCTAACCGAGCTCCTCAAGCAGGGCCAGTATGTGCCCATGGCCATTGAGGATCAGGTAAAAAATGCACTTGATTTGGTGTGTGGATGATTTGCTAACTTTTCGCGTCTCATCTCGATTTAGGTTGCTGTCATTTACTGCGGTGTGCGCGGTCACTTGGACAAGTTGGATCCCGCAAAGATCACCAAGTTCGAGAAGGAGTTCTTGCAGCTCATCAAGGCCTCCGAGCAGGGTCTGCTCGACTCCATTGCCAAGGAGGGGCAAATCTCGCCGGCCGTCGATGCCAAGCTGAAGGACATTGTCATCAAATTCATGTCCACCTTCCAGGGTTAAACAGCGGAAGCAGCAGCAGCAAAAGTCGCGTGCAGTTTTATCGTCTATATCCGGGCAGAGAACTTATCTTGCAAGCAAATAAATAATTTTATGTCTAAGCCGAAATTCACGTTATTCAAACTAATCACAAATGCTGCCAAACTGTGCGCGTAGATGATAAACACCAACAGCAACAACAACAAAGCGAATGTCATCTAAAAGAGAATGAAGAAAAAACACACAACAACAACTTACACCATAAGAAAATACAGACAAAAAAATATTATAAAACTAAATGAAACCAACCTTTGCGCATTCATGTTTTCCTTTGCTGCGTGATTCCCGTCATGTCCTTTGCCAACACAACATCCTGAGAGAGAGACTAGCTAAAGAGAGAGAGAGAGAGCGGGACACACGTGAGACACGCAGCCGAGGAGCAAACTTCGAATTTCAGCATTTGCCGACGATCGTCAATGAAATGAAAAATGAAAAATGAAAAATGAAAAACCTCTACTGTTGTTCTAGCTATAATAAATATAATCAATATTTGAAATATTGTAATCGAGCATAATAGTCGAAATACCGTTTGTGGATGATTGTGAAACGATGAGAATAAAAACGATACTAAATTATACTCTTGAATTATCTGTGGCATTATGTCAATATTTCATTTTTATGCTACATTTCCCAAAAACTAATCAGCTCTAACCAAATCTTGGTTTACGAAGACTAAAGCTAAAATGCCCAACTTGTTGAATATATATATATAAAATATAAACTGTTCACTCGAAGTATATGGAAAAGGTGGAATAGAAAAAAATGAGTTTACGAAAACCAACTCCATTATTGGAAAACTAAATTTTCCCAATTTTTCTGTGTAATTCAGTTGCATATTAAATCCGGTTAAATTAGATAATTGATTTTATATCTTAATTTATCAGCGTAGTTCAGTTGTAGATTGAATTTAGTGGAATTAGCAAACTTATGGATATTATTTCTCAGTTGTTCAGCATAATTCAGTTGCAGTTAGTTTTTCATTTGACACCACTTAAGGATCTCATTGTATGCAATCAGCTCAGCTTTCCATAATAAGCAATACTCTCAGAGAATAGCTGCTGGTAAATTACTAATTAAGATCCTTGTCACAGGCAGACAGATAGGCTGACAGACAGACAGAATGTCCTTCTGTCTAATCTGTGCAAGGTTTCCTCTCAGCTGATCCGTAGTTTTTCTCACAGTATTGCGCAGTGACCTTGCAGGCCCTCAGCGGGTAGCGGATCTCTGGCCGCTACCTGACTGACTGACAGACGAACTGACTGGCCGTCGAGTCTCAGGATAACAGCAGAAACTCAACAGCGCCACAAGTTCAATGCTCGGCTCGGCTTCACGCGCTGCATATTTCGTTAACAGCCACACAGAAAAAGGAGCAAGGGAGCCGAAAACTGCCGCCGAGAGACAAGCACAAATCTGTGTATATGTGTGTGTGTGTGCTGCTGCTGCTGGCAGGATACAAAGGCATTTTGTAGACAGCGAAACTGGCTTCAGGCAGGAGCAAGAAAAATTACTGCGATTTTCCAGTAGGCCTCGGCTTGTGTGTGCGTAATGTGTGTGTGCTCCCTGCTCGCTGGCTGGCTGCTTTCTTTTTATTGCATTTGTTTGCTCGTAAAAGTGTCGAAATTAATGAGAGCCATAAAACCGTCAAACTTAAATTTCGACCAGGCGCACAGCGGCCCCAGCTAGCAGAGCGAAAAAGTCGCCAGTTTGCCGGCAGTCGAGCTCGCAGCACTCACACATAGGCAAACGCACGCATACGTCACACAAACGCAGATACACACTGCTACACACACACCCAGTCACAGACACGTGCGCGTGCAGACAGCGACGACAGCGACGCCGAGCCAAATGCTGTCGAGAAAGAAACAAGAACAGAAAGCGTACACACACACACACACACACACATATGCTCATGCAGCCAATGAAGTTGAAACATAAACGCATAAGGGAGGCAAAAACTGACCTGCGATCAAACACAAGAGGCAGAAGCAAAGGCAAGGCAAACCAAGTCTCAATGCCCACTTTGTTCCTTTGTCTGATTTTTAGTTGTTTGTAGCTGCTTGTTGATAAGGGGATATATTTTTGGTTTTTTCTTTTGCCTTTTTTTTCTTCTCACATTCCGGTTTTCAACTTTCTCACAGACTTCAGCATCAGCTGCGCGCTTTCAAAATATGCCGCTCAAAAAATTAAAAAAAGAATAAACTTTATTTGCAATATTTATTTTTATGCACAATTGTTTGTTGATAATGGTGGTAGACAAAGTATTATTACATAAAACAATAAAATTAGCTGCAAATGAAATGGAGTTTTTTTTTTCTTTTTAAATATATAATTACGTAGAGCACAATTTATAAAACTTATTACAATAATATTATGCATAAGCTATGGCAAATATTTGCCTAATTTTTGTCGTTTTTTTTGTTTTATTAAATTGGGGAAAGTAGAAGTAACTTACTTAAAGAGGCAACGCCGATATGTTCAGCCAGCAAATGCGCTCGTTGCTCATTGTTTAGCTCCTCGGTGCTCTCTGTGTCCACACATCTCATCATAATTTCATAAAATTACATACAGCATACATATATACATGGACATATATAGTGCAGTAAATAAAATGTTTCTGTCTGAGCCAAAAACAACAAACTCGCATAAAATTGTCGAGCAAGCGTTTAGGACGGGGATGATCACCCACAAGGAAAAAGGGAGACGCGTACAAAGGACAATATTATAAGCATACATAATAAATGATGATTATTGTACACAATTAACCAAAGAAATTAAACGAAAAAGAAAACTACACAAATTTAAATAGAAAACAAATTGAACTAGACTTAAAATTGCAGCCCAGAACTGAGAACTGCGTGCGCTAAAAGTCATGTGATGGATTATCACCATCTTCTGCTCTCTTTTTATATGGGGGTGGGTGGGGGTATTCTACTTCTTGCCTATAATCGAGTCCATAAGCGCGCCACGCAGCTCTGTTCTCAGTGCGATCTTGTGCAACTTGTTTGACTGATACTTGTTGAAAACTGCCCTCAACTTGGCAGTAGGCGCATCTCGTGCCAGTTTCGCAATCTGCCGCGTAATCGGGCGCAAATGGGCAGCGGTGTATCTCGAGTAGTGAACCAGTGTCGGTGTCCAGTGCCTGTCAGTGAAGCCCGTCGGAGCACGAGCATTGCCATTGAGCAAGTGCAGCGACAGAAACAGCGAAGCAGCCGCAATCTATAAAAATATAACAAATTAAAATATATTTCAAATATATAATTGAAATAGCACCCACCTCGGAGGGCTTGTAGCTGGCTAAATTGTAGTCGAGGCTGGCCAGTTCCAAGAAGTACTTGGCCATGGCATGGTGATGATCATCAGCGCCGGCTGCCTTCGAGTAGCGCCTCAGGAAATGGATGGGCAAAGGACGCGACAGATTGTAATCGATCGCCTTGAGTATGAGCAGCTCCATTTTCTGTATCTCGTGGGCCGTATACGTGTCATCCGTAATGTAGACAAAGTCCGACATGGCCGGCGGAAAGAGCTCCTCGTATTTGGTAGCTATGAACAGCGCGGAGACGCCGACCAGCTGTAGATTCTTGCGTTTGGTGTCCTTCACCACCTGCAGATAGCGATCGATAATGGCGACGGCCAAGTGGAAGGTCTCCGCTGTCAAATGGAACTGCAAATGCACCTCGTTGATCCAATCGATGAGGATGGCACGCATCTTATACGACACCTCCGACTGATGTTGCAAGTGATCAGGATAGATGGGCTGCTGCTCCTCCACCTCGTACAGATAGTCGTAAATATCGTTCACGTATTCAGTGACCAAAATCAGATTCTTCCCATCATCCGCATCAATATCATCGACTTCAGCCAACCGACGACTGGACAGGGCTACTGTTGTTGCTGATTTTGCTGCAGCTGCTGTTGCCTGCGGCACGTTGTTGCGCAACTTTGGCAGCCTGGCCAAGTCAACCGTTTCCTTTCTCAGCAGAGCGGGAGCGTTAGTCTCCTTCTTGAGCTGTGCACGAGGCAACAACACCTCTTTCTTGGCTGCAACTGCAGCTGCAGCTGGAGCTACATTGGGCTTGGTCAAAGCCGCGCGCAGCTTGGTCAGCGATTTGCGCGACAAGTTGCTGTCTTCGCGGCGCAGCGTGGTGCCACCGTTACCCCCCTTTTCCCCATCGGCTGTGGACTTTTGTTTGGATGTGGCTGCTGCTGTTGCGGCTGCTGCAACTGTACGTTGGATTGGAACGGATGTGGTGAAAGGAGGATTGGAGGAGGAGGTGTACTTGTGGCTCAGGGTTTTCAACTTACGCTTGCTGCTCGCAGCATCGGCGTTCCGTTTTGCATTGGCCATTGTCGTTGTTGTGCCAATGGCGCCAGTTCGCATCGAATTGGAGCGCAGCAGCGGCATACCTCCTTTTGCCCCTCCATTTGCTGTGCCCAGCGGCTGCTTCTTCCAGTGTGTGTCCACACGAGCCTTGGTCGTCAGCTTCACATCTTTCAGTCTGCGGCGAAGAAGGCAACATTCATTTAAAAAGCTTATATTTTTTAAAACAAACCAAAGGCGACAATCATTTAAGCTTTTCTTTTTTATAAATCGAAAAGGCAAAACCACAGACAAAATTAATAAAGAAGGCAAAATGCAGTTAAGAACCTTCTCTATCTTAATAACCCGAAGACAAAATGCACTCAAAAAGCAAAGCTTTAAAAAAAAATTATTTAAAGTTTCTTTTTTTTTACCGAAGTCAATATTCATTTAAAAAGCTTCTTTTTATATAAGCCGAAGAAAGCAACATTCATTTAAAATACTCAACTTAACTGTTACTTCATATTTCTCTTTTTGCTTGTCTAACTGTAAACTTACTCTTTGTGGGCCACATCTTTGGTGGTTATTTCACGAGCTAATCCCAGATTCTGCAGGTCGCCGAGTGCGGCGCGTTTTGTGGCTCCCTCGTTTGAAGGCACTGTCAGCTTTTTGATGTGGACCTGATTGAATTTTTCCTGTGCATTCTGCGAATGATCAAAAAAAAAAAAAAAAGAAAGAAAAAATCAAACGGGGGATCAATGCACTGAGATAGACGGCCATTTTGAATGCAAAGAGGAGTGCAATTAGCGGTAAATGCACCGCAAGATAGCTCCAAAAAAAAAAGGAAAAAAGAGGAAAAGTAGAAAAGGGCGCCAAGCGCATTTACCGCTGCTGCTGCAATAGCATTAGCAGCAACAACACGAATGGCATTTTTTCTTTACCCTTCTCTTTCGTCGCAATGGCGGCGGCGTCGCTGTTGACGCATTCAATTTGCTGCTTCTAAGTTAGATAAAAACTAATTTAATATGCTCTTGCGACAATTCTTACCTCGTCCATAATCACTTTTATGTTTGCTGTCGCCATTTTGATAGTTTTGCTTTATTTTTAACACAAATATATATAATATACAATATCGTTTGGAATGGGATTTTTTTTTGATCACGTCGCTTGAACGCAAGTATAAATTGAGATTTTTATAATTTACTTGTTGTTTACAGATTGCACAAATATAGTTTTAAAACGTATTTTTCAACGATTGCTGCTTTAGTCAGAATTTTCGTTTGAGTCTTGCGAACTCTGCGCACGATGCGATCGCAAGCCGCTGCCGGTTATATTTGAAAAGCACGCCTGCTGCGAAAAATAATGTGACCAAATTGGGCAACGTAGAAAAAGCGCCTTATATTGGACCTCAAATGCGCAACTAAAACCATAAAAACGATTGTTTTGCCAGCAACCCTGCATTGCCATAGCAGTGCTATAGCAATGAGCTTCTGTCTACAATGAAAGAGTGTTGCCCATCAAATTAATTTGAATTTGAAAAACGTTAAGAGATTAAGTTTAAATTTTAACTAGCTTAAAGTTAAGTTAAAGTTTTGATTTTATTATTATTTATGGTCTTTTTTAAAGTACACCAATGTAAATGTGGCATGTGGGTTACTATTAGCTGGCATATCATTGTATCTCTCAGTGATTGCATCAATTAAAAGTTGATCATATCAATTGGCTGGCATTTTGCAGCTTGATGGAAAATGTAGTTTTTAACAATTTAGCGCTCGTTTTGCATTTCGCATTTGCATTGCTGATTTAAGATTTCCTTCACAATGCACTTAGTGTTTTTCTTCTTCTTTTTAAACGGCAGACGGAAATGCAGCATAATTCTTACATTGTTTTTTTTTCCAACTCGACTGTGATGATCAGTGTCAAGTTTTTGTCTCCCCCCTCCCCAACCCCCACACAATCATTTCCAGGCACTTGACCACTAGCACAAGAATAACTGCGAAAGCAGAAGAAGAACAGCAATTGGCATCTGCACTTTTTGCTAATTTTTCGGCTACTTTAACGGTTAACGTTGCCATTCCATTGTTCCTTTCCGTCCAACGCTGACTGCCTAATTAGCATATGCTGTATATGCTTTGTGGCTCCATCTTCAGCTCTAAGGCCTCAACGATGACGATGACGGCGCTCACAAGAGGGAGAGAGAGAGAGCGCATGAGAGCCGATCGTGTGCCTCGCGGCTTGAATAAAGTTATCCGTTGTCGTGAATTTTTCGTCATTCGCGAATGTGCTGCTGCCGTGAAACGATCTCGCTGTCTCGCTCCTCGCTCGCTCTGTTTGGTAGTTCGCGCGCGGACGATTCTAATTTCATTCTATTTATCTGGTTCTTGGATCTGCTTAATTAGTGCCAGAGCAGTTGGAAAATCGACGACCTCCAAAAAATAAATTTAACCAAAAAGGTCTGCACGCAGTGCGATTTATATATCGTTTTATATATTATTCGGCTAAAGTGTAATAAAAATCATTTAAATTGTGTACTCCAAAAATGTTATGCTTGAGAGCGGCCGTTGATTTATGTTTGTGTGTGCGTTTAAATCTAAAATAAATGCGCATAAATATTTAAACAAAAGCAAGCATTATTAATGCAGAGCAGAACAACGCGTTTGTTTTATATTGCGAATATTTAATTGCATCTTGTTATCAGTGTTATATGGCGCCATTTGAACTGATGTTAAGTGTGGCCAATTGAAAAGTTAATCGATGTGCAATTTTGTAATTGGTATCACAAAGAACTCAAGCAACGAACTTGCGCTCTCAAATTGGGGTTTTAAATGAAACCAAAAAATAAAAAAGTGGCACGCTAGAAAAAGTAAAGCGAAGCGCTGCAACAGCAAAAGCAACAATAACAACAACAACAACAATAACAGCAACTGCAATTAATTAGTGCATAAACAGTTAAAGTAGCTGCCGCAGCAAAAGACGTCGACGTCGTCGTCGCCGTCGCCGTCAACACCAGCGTCGACAGCGCTGCGTGCATTCACTTTTCTCTCTGCCCGGCTGCTTCTGCTGCAATCGAAAAATCAAAAAAAAATTGAAGTGAAATACATTTAAACATGTCTTTATTATTTTTGTCTGTTTGCAGAAAGTGTAATGCAAGTAAAAATTATGACGCAAATACGCAATATAAATTAGCTTGTGCAGCAGAATAATATTAATACTAATACCACCATATATTTTGCAATAAATGCAATTTGTTCGCATGGTAGTTGCAACAACAAAGCAACGCTTGAGCAATCAACAAATGTAAATTGTAATTTTACAAGACACAAACAAAATTTGCTTAATTGCTGTCAACTCCAAAAGCGTCGTTATGTCTGCGATTGCCGCTAAACAGCATCATCCGAGTTATCGTCATTGTCATCGTCATCGTCATCGTTATCATCATCACCTGTGCCTAATTGTTTTGGCTGCATTGTGGCTGGACACGCTGGTTTCAGCAACTGCTGCTGCTTCTGCTGACCTCGACGTCGACGCCAGTGCAGTGCATATTGAACTGCGACGCAGGAGAAGCGTCAGCTGGAATGGCATTGAGGTAATTCGAGATATTTGATTGCAATTGCAAACGATTCACTTATTAATGGCATTTGTCACATGGCCAAATGCTAAATGGGTACATCAATAATGTTCTATTGTGTCATAGCACACAAGCAACATGAATTTGATTTTTTTGTTTTTTTTCCAAAGATATCTTCAGTCTCTGCAAAATATGCAAGCGCACGATTCATGATTCATAAGGTAAAATAAGAGTTTTTTTTTCTTCTGTATCATGCAATCAAGGAAAAGAGCAAAGTAAGCTAAATATGAAAACGCGTGATTCGATAAGAACAGTCAGCAGACATAGAGTGAGGCGTGGCAGTGGACTAATTTGTACAACTGCAAGTGAAACGTGAGGCGTTTAATGACCCCTCCGCACTCCCCATATATATATATATATATATATTTTCGGAATTGGACACCAGCTTGGCCATATAATGAGCTTAACATCATTTGCAGCAAAACAAATAAAATCGTTTGTCGAACAAGTCGGCTGCTTGTCAAATTACATGATTTTATGGAGCCACTCGGCGTTCTCAGAAGACTTCCACAGACCAGCGATAGCAAATAGTTGGAACCAAGAAGGCGTCCAACCGTCTCCGACAAGTGCCACAAACGTTGCAGCTAGCGAGGGTTGCATACACAAATCATATTTAAATGCCAAATTTAATGATCAAACTATGATCAAGTCAGCTAAAATTTGCTTTTATAGCAAGCGATTTTCGATTAATAAAAATTATAAATAATATAGTGGCAAATTAATTTTGATTACAATTATTTGCCATGTGTCTGATGTATGGAAACTCCAAGTTTCCTAAGTGCTGCCCTAAGATCTATTAGAACCATTGCACCCCTTCAGAGCCCATAGCTCGTCCAACTCAGATTTCAATTTCGTCGGAGTCGGAAATGCTTCCCTAGAATACTATATATTTTCCTGGCCATCTGCTATGATCTACTTTGAGAATAACTTCTCTTTGTCAAAATTGATAAAATATTCTTTTAATGTATAAAATTAAATACCTTTGAATCGATGGAACTTCTGGAACCACCCTCGTGGGATGCTTTAATAGCAAACTGTCGGAATGCATCGCTCGATTTGTCAGGCGAAGAAAAACCAGCGTCAGCAGCTGGGCCAAGAAGTGTGGCTCCACTTTTTGGCAGCTGTGAAAATTTACAGCTGAGCGCTTCGCGGGCGTTCGTCAAGTTATTGACCCAACTCGCAATTTGTTGTGAATACTTACACACACACACACACACACACACACAACATGCACACTTAGTCGCAGCTGAGAACCTTTAGGGAAGATTGTCGGTTCCGCCATTGTTATGCGAGATTCGTTTACATTAGCTGCTTCTTGGCCCGGCAATTGGGCTTACTTACGCTTTGCCGACCATTTGCTGTGACTTAATTTTCGACTCGGTGTCGCTGTTTTTCTTTGTTATGCCATTTTTTTGCTGTTTATTTCTTTTTTTTTTCTATCCACGGGTCACGCAAAATTTCATCACATAATCGCGCAGAGAGTCGGGTTACCAACGAGTGCGAATGTTGTTGCAGGCATTTTCCACTTCCATTTCCACACTTGTTGGTTTTATGTTTTTGTTTGCTGCTGCTGGCAAGCTTTTCCGGCTCTCGATGTTGGCTGATACACCCGGCCTTTTTGTGCCTTTGCCGTTGCCGTTGCCCTTGCCGTCAATTAGTGTCGTTTTATCGAACATTGTCTGAGTGCACTCACACAAAGGTAATGAGTGAATTGATGGATGAGTGATTGAATGACTGAATGAATAATGTGTGGCCTGCTCGGTGTCCAGGTCGTGATTTTGAGTGCATTTCATAGTGAGTTTGGCAGAATAAAATGCGTCAGTTGTTGATCGAATTGCTATCGAATATTTATTGAATATTAAACGAGTATATTAGTCACTTGGAAAGTGTGTCAAATATATATATATATATATAGATATATATATATATATATATATGATATGGGCGACCTGTAACAGTATATAATATTCAGCTTGGCAGAAAAAAGTGTGACAGTTGTTGATAGGATATCTATCGAATTTATATCGATTAATTAAGGAGTAAATCTGTCACTCACATATATATGTAAAATTGCTAATGATCGAACAGTTTCTCGATTAGTAAACTAATACTTATCGAACAGTTTTTCAAAGTATTTGCCCATTGAAGAGCTGTAAGAAATGGTTAACATTCGCTTAATACTTATCGAGTAATTATCGAAATGCTATCGATTGGCGTTTCGATAACTTGTGTTTTTAAATAGTAAAATGATGTTCGAACAGCATCAATTAATTGTCTTTAAAAAATGGCCAACAAACATTTTCTTTCTAAATGTTATCGATTTGCCTATCGATAACTTTTGACTTGACTTACACATATGCTGTGCTCATGTGGAACATGTTTAATGACATTTCTCTTAATATTCAGAACCATAAACATACTTAATCGCTCGGCATTCTTTAATTGTGCAAATCAAAGAGTTCACTGCCACGCCCATTTTTGTCAGCATTGCTTTGTTTACCATACCAAAACGCCCACGTCAATTTGTGAAACACCTTCGGTCGAGGAGGGGGCGGGGAGCAACCGCCCATTTGAGCCAAGTGAAGCGGTCTTCATGCATCGCTGCCCAGCGAAGCGCTTTTCCAAAATGTAACAACAAGCAAAATTAAATAATAGCCCAAACGGGCACACGCACAGCCTCAATATGAAGATTCGTAACCGATGGTGACCGATAAACGATAACCGATATACGATATGCGTTAGATGCAGCTTGTGGTTATTTTTATAGGCCACTTCCCATTGACCTGCATTAGTTTTGTTGTTTGTATTACAGCAAACGTAGGATGAAAAAGCAAAAACTACAACTTAATGGGGATTTTCCTAAACTAATTTTCTATTGTTGCGTGTAGTGAAAGTGTTTTTATTTGGTATTTGGTTTCTTGGCGCTTTGAAACAACCCTTTTGCTCTTTTACGCTTTGTTGAACTGCGTCGCTCGTTATACGATTTTAACTTGAAGTTTGAATACCAGTTTCAAGCAGCACATCTCTCGCTTCCCTTTCACTTGCAGCTGGACGAGAACGGTCTGCTGGAGCAGCTGGCTGGCCACGAGCGATCTTTAATCTTCGGCACGGCACCAGGTAAGTTCTTGGCGCGCAACGGATTGGAAAGATTACCACGGCTGACATCAGCTAACCCACATATGTATCTGTGTAGTGTACAGTGAAAGCTCCCCTCAAGAGTTCTCAACAGATGTCGAACGAACGAGAGAATTAAAGTTCTTATTCATCATGTTTGTAGACTTTTTCATATATCTATTAGTATTTCAGTGATAAATAATGTTTAGAAACTATTAACTATATTTGACAATTGTTAACTGTATATATAGATATATAGAAAGATAATATTGAATCGAATCAAGTTTTAAGAGAAAAAAGTCTTAGCTCATTTCTAAGTATGTCAGGGTTGAATGATAATGAATGTTTATTATTAAATTATATCAATTACTATTGTTCATAAATGTTTGCTCGTTGTACAAATAAAACATCGTGAAAATAGGGAAAAAGAGTAAACTCATTAACGTTATTATTTTCCATTTTCCATTTTCGTTTCCAAGTATGTCAGTGTTAAATGGTGAGCAAAGCTTACTAACTATTACAAATATTTGAGCGTTAAACTCAGAGGTAGTTGAAACTACCTAATTTTCCTTGTTGACCTTAAATGTTTGCTTGCTGTTGATGGCACAAAGAACAATTTTCCGGCAAGGCAAAAGTTCGCCCAAGGCAAAGGATTGTTGTATTAAAGTAATGCACTGTAATTCAAGTTTGGATCGCAAATCAATGCCAAATGCTGACAGGCAAGTGAGCCAATTGTTGCCTGAACTGCAACATGTTATTACCCAGAACTGTAGGTGGTCAGGAGCCAGGTGGGTGAGTGGGAGAGGGAGTGGGAGGTTGAAGGTGGGCGTATAAATGTGCGCAATTTGTTGCCTGCTTGGCCCGAACATAATTATTATTATCGATTCATGGAATGCACATTTGGTATTCGTTATTATTGTTTTGACCTGTTCGCTTGTTTACCTCGCAGCGCCCGAATTCAAATTGGTGCAGCTGGAGCGACGCAGTGCAGCGCAGCAGGAGCAGAGGCAGCAGCAACAGCGGCGACGTCGCAGTGCGGCACAAGGTAAGTGTAAATGCATGCCACAGAGCATACACACAGCACACACACTGCACACACACAGCACACACACAGCACACACACCCACACACAGAGAGAGCTCGTGCTGCTCCAGTTGCGTCTGCTGGCGGTCATTATGCGATTACTGTTAATTAATTCAAATGCATTTGGCAGCCGGCACTGTTGAGGCTGAACTGAAGCTGAAGCTGCTGCAAGCGCCGCAGCTAATCGACGATGCCTTCATCTTCATACGCCGCAACGCGAATAGCTCGCAGTTTGTGGAGCATTCGCCGCAAATGCTGCAGCGTCTGGAGCGCTGCATCTATCGGAGTCCATGGGCGGCCCTCGACTTGTGCGATGCTCAAAGCGTGGTGAGTATTAGAACATGTTCTCCCCCCTCTATAATATGTAATGCTGAGCATGGGAAAGTGGAGGAGGAGGAGGAGCTGGAGGAGGAGGTGGAGGAGAAAATGCAGGATGAGGTGGAGCTGGGAGGAGGTGCAAGAATGCAAGCAACTCTTTAAGAAGGATCTGCACATTTAGCTACTGTTGGACTTGATATAGTACAAACATGTTCCGTTCTCACTGTTTCATGTTCTATTTGTATTGAGAAGGATGAGGAGGATGAGGAGGATGAGCCTGGTTTATAAGCTACTGATAGAGCAGCTAAGTTTAGTTGTCATCATTTCTCTTTCTACTTGTAACATTTCTAATTTCCATTCCCAACACATTTGCTACTATGTGTTCCGTTCTTACTGTTCCCCGCTTAATTTATGGTCCTGCGTACAGTATTACAAGTTCAATTCGCCTGTTCCAGCTACCTGCAATAGTTAAACGTTCCTTTTCGTCTGTTTCATGGTTTCAGGCAGATACAAATATATTGAGAGCATTGTTTTATTCCACTTGTTCCATTTCCACTGTTCCATGTTCCAATTTCAGTTGCTTATTACAACCAAGTATTTATTCCAAAGAGCACAAATCTTATGGACTGACTAGCGAAGGTTTACTTTACCGCAACATATTAATTAATTGCAACTGCCACAACTTGTGTCGGCACCTTTGCAGCGCGGCGTTTTCCAGCAGAATGCGAGCAATTTTGTCATCCAACCGCTGCCGGCTCGCTTTGGGGCTGCCACCCATGTGCTCTACCAGGCGCGCTTAGATAAGAGCTTGAGCAGCAGCGGCAGTCAGACGACACCGTTAGACAGTCCGCTGCAGTTTGAGCCCGATGCAGCCGAGTTCAACGAACCGCAACAGCAGCAGCAACAACAACAAGAGTCGCAACAACGCCAGCAGCAGCGTCGCAAATTGCAATCACAGCTGCGACTGCGCTACCAGCCGCGTCATCATCATCATCACAATCATCACCAACAGCAGCGTCCACATCATCATCATCATGACACTGGCATTGCCAGCGTTGACTCTGCCACGCCGCGTCTTAGGCGGCACATTGCCGGCGGTGGCGGAGTAGGAGGAGGAGCAAGCGTATCACGTCGCTGGACGGTGCCACATGAGCTGCACATTGAGACGGCAATATTTGTGGACAGTGATCTGTATCGGCACATGGAGAAGAACTATCCCAAGGATACGGAGAGTCAGCTGGTGCGCTTCGTCCTGGCCATGATCAATGGGGTGCAGCTGCTGTATCATCATCCCACGCTCGGCAGGCGCATCAACTTTGTGCTCAAGCGCCTGGAGATCTTTCGCAAGGATCCGCCAGAGTTGCGACGCTCGAGCGATATTGACAACTATTTGAGCAACTTTTGCCAGTGGCAGAAGAGCCTAAATCCCGCCTCGGATGCGGATAGCTTGCACTATGATCATGCTGTGATCTTGACGGGCTTGGATCTGTACGTGCTGGCCAAGAATGGGAAGGTGATTAGCCAAGTGGTGGGTCTGGCGCCAGTCGGCGGCATGTGCACGCCCACATCCTCCTGCACCATCAACGAGGGCAAGCACTTCGAGAGCGTCTTTGTTGTTGCCCATGAAATTGGACACAAGTCAGTTTTGAATGCCTCATTTGAAGTTCTTCGTTTAATAATTTTTTCATTTGATTTAGTTTGGGGATGCGTCACGACACGAAGGACAACAGTTGCGATCCCAGTCTGCACATCATGTCGCCCACCTTGGGCAGTGGAAAGATCACCTGGTCGAAATGTTCTCGCACCTATCTGGAAGAGTTCCTTTCGTCAGTAAACAAATCGAACTCTTCACTCACTGCAAATCTTGAACTTTAGTTGTTTAACTTATTAAATTGCAGTCAGTCGCAGGCCGAGTGCCTCTTCGATCGGGGACAGTTCAAGGCGCATCTGGACCACTCGGCTGAGGGCATGCTGCCCGGCGAGCGCTTCGATGCCAATCAGCAGTGCATGCTCAAGTACGGTCGCAATGCGGTCCGTGCGCATAGCCAGAGCAAGTCTGAGATCTGCCACGATTTGCACTGTCAGCAGGAGCGACTCACATGGACCTCGCATCCGGCACTGGAGGGCACTGAGTGTGGCGACAGCATGGTAAATATAGTATCTAATCAAATAGCAATATTCGCAGGGTATCTTCAAGTCTAATTTGTTGGCTTTTTTGTAGTGGTGCCGCGGTGGCTACTGCAAGCTGCGACCCACGCAGGAGACGGCAATGAGTTCGCTGAAGCAGCTGAGCGGGTTCTCGAAGCCCAGCTATGAGAAGAGCAGCGCCAGCATTGCGGACTCCAGCAAGATGGTGGGTCAACTGCTGCACGAGTACAAGACCAGCGGCAATGAGCTGGCCGCAGTTAGCAACTGGAGCGACTGGGGTGGTTGGGGCGAGGCCAGCGACTGTGACTCCGGCTGCCTCTACGGTCCCTCGAATCGGTTGCGTGAGGGCAGCACAGGACTGCGCATCTACAGTCGCAGCTGCCGGAACTATCGCCAGCGTTGCATGGGCCGGGATCGCAAGTTTGAGACGTGCATTGCCAAGCAATGCTACAGCGTGCCCCTGCAGACAATCGCGGACTTTGCCACACAGGTGTGCAAGCAGGCGCGCAAGTCCGACAGCGAGCTGACCGGCGAGGGGCAGCAGCTAAGCGCCTCCATTGGTGAGTCTCTGATCAGCACTTTAAATGTATTAAAATATTGAGCACGCCGCTCTATTTTAGAGGACTCGTGCAAGGTGTTCTGCCGCACACGAAGCAATGGCACCAAATCCCGTCGCTGGACCTTTCCCGATGGCACCACCTGCCGCTCCAAGCATCAGACTGCGGATGACATTGCCTACTGTATTGCCGGGCGCTGTGAGCAGTTCTCCTGCGACAATGCCACCAGCAATTTCTTCAAAATGGACAGCACCTTCTGTGCGTACCGCTCGCCGCGGCCACAACGCGACTCCACCGAGCTGGAGAGCAAACAGCAGCCCAGCTATCATCACAGAAATCGCTATGAAAATGGTATGCGTGGCATTAAGAAAGCTTTTGATATCTGGTTGAAGACTCTTACTTGGTGGCATGAAGATCTATATTATTCATATTTCCCATTTTGTTTTCAGAGGTTGCTGTTCGCACTTTCCATGGCCAGGAGAATCGTATAATTCCACAGCAGCAGTCGTACAAGCGCAAGAATCCGTCCAATGAATACAAATACAACAACAGCAACAACAACAATAACAACAACAACAACAACTACAATTATAACAATAATGTGTTGCAGGAGTCATTTGTCAAGTCGCCGCCGCCGCCCGCCTCTGCCTCGCTGGTGGTGGAGTCGTTGTCGGAGTGGGAGGTCAAGTCGGGCTGTCACTCCAACTGCATGACAGAGTCAAAGGGCGTGCAGGTGGTCCGCTCCCGGCATACGGGCGAGCCCAATATCCAGTTGTGCACGCACAAGGTGAAGCCCTGCGAGCGACTGCTGACGCCGGCGGAGTATGCGGAGCAGACGTGTTCACGCTACAAGCTAAAGGTGCGCGGCCTCTCCGGCCATGGGGCACAGATCTCGGCGAGCATTGGGGAGCCAGATCGCAGCTGTCGCGTTGGCTGTCAGGATGAGTTGATCAAGTATCGCTATTATCTGGTGAACGGCAACAACGGACACTTTCCCATTGGCACGCGCTGCTCGCAGGTGGGCCGGCGTTACTGTGTCCAGGGCAAGTGCCTGGAGTTCGGTGCAGATAATCTGCCGCTGCAGCAGTCACACATCAGTCTGGCCCTGTTCCGCAGTAAGCGAGCAGCGGTGCATCGCCAGAAGCGCAGCTTCCTCTACTACGATCCGGTGAACATTACCGAAACAATTACCCAAAACTTTCTCAACAACATTGTGCGCAGCATTATTGACTTTGAGCGGCAGCATTTGGGTGCGTCATCTGCAATCTACTAAAATGTTGCACATATATTTCATATCCATATTAACTAACTAACTATATTTTCCATTTATTAAAATATTCATCTAATTGTCTCTTGCAGATGTCGCCGCCGACAACATCGAATTTTCCAATCCTATACACGTCTCTGCGGATGAACTGAGCAACAACTGAATGTATCTTAGCGTTTAATTTTTACTATATATATTTATATATGTATGTATTTTATATGTAGTTCTTATAGTTCTTATAGTTTTTGTGGCTGCCGTTCTGCTCAGACTGTACCTAACCCCCACGCTCTGGGCCCTCTCAATTATCCCCGTAGTGATTTAAGTCTAGTTTTAAATCTTAAGCTGAAAATTATACGAATATTAGCTGAAATAAACGTGTGAATGTGACTGAGAGCTGCTGGCCGATTAACTTAAAATATTTAGCCCAGCTTTGCAAGATATTATTATTATTCCTTTTCTTATTTTAACAGGTCTTTATTCTATAAACAATAGTTTGTTAAAGTCAAACCTTTAATTTTCTATGTACTTTTGTGGCAGGCTGTGTGCCTTGTAAGCACTTCAACATTTCCAAGCGCATGACTAATTTCCATAAAAAAAGTGGCGTACAAAAATTAAAATAATACTCAAATCTCGGCTGCTTTAACCTTTAATAATGCACACAAATTATTCAGGTGACCCTAAAAACTAATGCCACTTGTGCTTGATGGGGCCTTAAAATAAAAATGATTCCTCAAATAATGTGGCATACTTTTAGGCTGCCAGCTAAGCACTGCATGGAGCGCACTAGAGTATGCACGCATTACATTGACAACTAAGACAAGACACACACACACACACACACACACACACTCAAACTCACAATCACACTCTGCCACGCCCACGCAAACACATACACAGAAGAAGGAGGCCCCGGCACTCGTCGTGCTCATCAGTTGTGTTACCATTTTTGGCGTTTGCATGCAAACACTAACAGCCATTACCAATATTCGATACCAAAAGGATAACAACAACAATTACTCACAGACACACACACACACACATATATATAGGTTGCCTGTGTGTGCGTGCGCTAGAAATTAGATAAAAACACCTACAAAATGCTGAATATGCCGCAGTCGACAACTCAAGCGCGCACCGTGCAAACCAAAACCAAAGAAAAGTAAAGTAAAAAAACAAAACCCATCGGAAAACTGAGGGAAAACTTGCAAGTGTTTGGCTGTTTTCAGTGTCTGGTGTCCAGTGATTACTGTGTTAGTCTCTTGTAAACTTGACCAACTGCTGGTTCGTTCACGTTGCAAGTTCAATGCACCTGCTGCAATCGCCTGTGGCTCATAAATGATGCAAGAAAAGTGTTTGAATCAAATACCAAAGTGCACAACTAATGGCCTCGACTTGGCGTTTAATTAGTCTTTTAATTGCTGCTCAATTGGCATTGACATTTTAATGTGTCCACCTCGTGACCCTTGAGTCCTCGGGGACTCGTGAAATTGGGTCACATGCCAAGAAAATTGATTCGGCTTGAGGTATTTCCGTAAGTTCCAGCTGCGTCATGAGCACGCAGCTCATGAAGATAATGCCCGAAAGTGTGTCAATCGTTTTTTTTTTATGAAACTAGGACTATATATTCTGTTTTGGCCAGTCAGCACGCAATGTCCACCTGGCCGGGCTCCAATTAGTCATTATTAATTCCTAACCCAATTGCTCAATTTGCAATTCACAATAAATTTTTAACTTCACTTTTGTTTGTCTTCGCACTGCAGTTGTTTTATTCATATCGCATTCTGGCACGTGCTATAATTGCCATGTACGCCAGGACCTTGAGGTCCTTTCATAAATTGCTGTTGTTGCTGTGCTACTTTGATAATGTTCGAAATCGAAATATCGATTTGCGTTAATTGGTTTGTTTTCCTTTTCGCCGCCACTCAGCAATTCAATTCATTGGTTATTTCATTAGGCAGCGTTGCCCCTAAAAGTATGCAATGGACTTTCCATGTGCAGTCGTTGCCCCAAAGTGCTCGCTGTAATTTTGTCGATTAGCTGGCACATGCAATGCACATGTGATGGACATTTGTTTAACAACCACAGATATATTCAAATTGCTCTGTGCTTAGCGTCCAAATGTGGCATACGTGAAGTGCAAATAAATGGTGAAAAAATGACATGTTACCTGAAGTTTCTGGTGCTCAGTGCGGTTGTGAAAGAAATTCGTTAATAAATGCAATTATATAAAAATTGAAGTAATATGAATAAAGTTTAAATTTAAGAATTTTTTATTCGAAATTTATATAAAAATATGAATTCGCAAAAAATTTACAATATTGGTAGTACTAACCGAAAACACCATGCTCACATTGGGCTTGCACTGTTTTCAAAAATGAGGTTGATCATGTTTGTATATAATATTTGCATGAGCAGGTCACTCATTTTTAATGTAGATACACGCGAACCACTCGCTGCAATTGGTTGAGGGAACCACAACAACCGCTAAGTAAACTGACCATAAAATGCGTTAGATTCGTCACTGTCGGTTAGACGTCGTTCAACTGGCAATAGCGACGGACAGACAGCAACGCAATAGTGGAAGTATAAAAACCGTTGTGAAAACAAGTGATAATACAATAAAAAAAAAGCTAAAAACATGTGCAGATTAAATCGCGACTGGAGCAACTCAAAAAGTCGCGGACTCTGAAAGGATACTTTAGAAGCGCAACATAAGAAACACGAATTGGAGGCATGCCACCAAAGCGAAGGCGCAGATTTCATGGACTCTATTACCATTCATCGCCGCCAAAGGGTGAGTCTAGAAAATGATGGATACATCCACTGAGAGCCATTCATATTAATTAGTTGCGCCTAATTAAGTCAATTACAACTAATGTGTGGCACACCAATTAAGTAAGAATCCACAGGGGAAAATGTTGTGGAGGATGGGAGTGAAGAGCATGCGTGACAAAGCGCAGACATGGCCAAAATTTGCATATTGCGTGCGCCCCAAATGGGAGCTCAGGCTCAACAAGTAACCTCCTCCCCCTTTAACCCAAAGCCCCCCCCTCCCCCTATAAGCAATTGACGACGACATTAAGTGGCAGCCGCTAATGCGCCATTTCCGAGGCAATAGTTACCTTTTTATTGCCTACAACTTTGTTGCCACACTCCAACTTAATTTACATATGTGGGCGCCATATATACAAACATACCTGTACAGGTAGCCAGGATTAAAGGTTACTTTTTGTAGACTCAAATCAACCTAAGCAATAAAAATGTGTTGTGACTAAATATTTACATACGAATGTGCTAATGAATGTGTTTTTTACCAAAGCGCCCACATACCCTGTAAATTTGATAAAGATCGTGTGGCGAAGACTTTTAAGAGCCTTTTAAGATACTGTGGCTATGCACATGAATAAAAACATATTATTTATCAAGGATAAAACATAATATGGAAAAATAATATGATCCTCATTGGATCTTCCCGAGAACTTCTCAATAACGCTGAATTAATATATAAAAAAAAAGTAGGAATCACAAATCTATATACCATGCAAAGCGTATTTTAATAAGACAGTTGAACTATAATACTATGCCTATTTCCCAGGTGAGACCATCATTAAAGCTGTTAATGAAAGCTAAGGAAAACTATATAAAACAAAAACCCATTTCGATATAAAAATACTCTATAGGTAGGTTGCACATAACTTTCTTATTTACTCAGAATACATAAAAATAGAAAGGAACAGCGCGTACAGGACGAAATTACCGCCCAACTTAGCCACAGTACTGGAAAATGGCACAACAAACGAAAAAAAAAATGCAAGAATGGGGAATAAATAGAAAAAATGGAGAAATAACACATTCAGCTGTCCTAAATTCAACACCTTGCTTTGGTCAGTTGCGTTAGTTGGCCAACGTGGCTCAAACTTGCCACACGCAACAAGACGAACGAGCAACTGCTCCAAGTGAGTCGTTCAAGCAACCACACATTAAGTAGGCGTTTTGCTGAGAAGCGTTTGAATGATTAATCACCCAGTAAAGTCACATATGTGATGCTTCATACTACAACTCTGTGGATAAACAATATATATAAATACATATATAAATACATATAAATATATAAATACATATAAATATTCTATACATAATGTCTGATATAATTGCAGTCATGCCAATGAACGGACAGGCAGCCGGCCAGAATGGACGCAAGCGCCGTGATAACGATGGTGCGTATGAGTAATGCTTTAAGAATTTCCCGTTAAATTTAAGTTGGTAAGATTAAAGTATGGCTAGCGGAGGTGTTTAACTGGCAGCTGGCGCTTTCCCAAGTGCTAGTCTATATTTCAATAGCGCTTGCATTTCAAAGGCAGCTCAGCCTGGCAGCGTCGCGACCTTCAAGGCGTTTTCCAAGTTTGCCAAAAAAGAAAAGAAAAAGAAAATACTTGTGAAAACTCCATTGTGAAAAGTCATAAAAGTTGTTGAGACTTTAAGCTAACCATTTGCTCGCGAATTTTAGCTTTTTAATTTCGATTTTACTTGCAAATTGCATGCAAACACGAACAGCCAAATAGCCAAAAATGAAATCGAAACCCAAGAAGGCAGGGGGTGTGCTTTTGGGGGTGTGCTTTTGGGGGTGAATACTTTCAAAATTGCTGTGTTAAATTAATTTTTCTGCACTTTCAACTGCAATTGTTTGCTGGCAACGTGGCGCCTAATAGATTTCTCCGTGAAGCTATCAACCATACGCATCTGGATGCACGAAAAGGACATTGGCAAGCTGACGCGCATATTGTGGGCGGGCCAGGGACAACGGCTCTGCCAGCAGGCCAGCAATAATGGGCGTGTCAAGCGCTTTCTGGCCGCAGTGCCGCATGTGATGGTAAGCCTGCAAGCGAGTTAACAACTGCATCAACTGAATTCTTTGTTGACTGCCAGAATGCCACCAAGGATCTGCATCAGGCGGTAATCGACAACAGTTTGGAGACGTTGCAAATGCAGTTGGAACCACCGGTACCACCATCCCTGGTCACCGCCAAGGACAGCAACGGTCTGAATATCATACACAAGGCCGCCGGCTTGGGTCATACCAAGATACTCGAGTATCTCATTGGCCTGTGGCCGGAGGGCGCCCACGAGATCGATATAACGGGCAAAACGCCGCTGCATTGGGCCGCCAGCGCCAAGAACAATATGCGCTGCTATACGCTGCTCACCCAGGCCGGCTGCGATGAGGAGGCACAGGATTATGTAAGTCTGTGTCTTGAAGGCAATTAAAATTGCTTTCATGTCTATTTGGTTGCTTGCAGAAAAGGAAAACACCTTCATACTATCGCCACAAGCCGCACGAAATTGAGCGGGCCTATTTAGTCTATGTGCCGGAAGCGCCTCGCATCTCCCCGGACAGCGTCACCGACTGGGAGGCACTTAGCGATGACAGCGACAGCAACGCCGGCGGCGATGCCAGTAGCAACAGCAGCAGACCAAGCAAGGTGAGGGATATTTTTTTTATAGTTTGGCTAATTGAAAAGCCTTTCAATTGTTTTTTTTGTTTCTGTGAGCCAGAAATTGGACATAAAACCAGTAGCTGCTGTAAATGGTCGTAAGTCGTTTGACGACAGCGTTGAGAACACCTCCGAATTGGACACGAATGATGGGTAAGTGTTTGCTGGCCACTTGACATTGACTTGGCCTTTAGCATGGCCAGCTTTTCTTGGCTGTGGCTGCGTTTCGCGGTGCGGGGGCGGGGTCGGCTCGGGGCTTGCGTTTTGTTGGCCTTTTTTTTTGTGGCATGGCTTTGAGAGTTCTTTGCATTTTGAAAACCAAACACATACAAACACACACACACACTCACGCAGTACCAGCGTCAATGAGGATGATGATTTATCCAAGCCAGATCCAGAAGTGGAGGTGGAGCCAGAGGCGGAAGTGCTCCAACAACGTCGTCCGGAAACGCCGGCGGCATTTGCAACTGGCGATGTTAGCGACACAGCCAACGATACCGAAAGTGAAGCTGAGGTAAGTCCTTAGTTTCTTTTCATTTGGATTTTTTCTTTGCTGTTAGTCGCTTTGCACCCTGCGCTTTTGCTGTGTAGTTACAATTGGGCCAATTAGCTGTATGATACACGCGGCTGTTTGATTCTTTGTTAGAGTTTGCCATTGTCGGCCATGATGCTTCACACACACACACACACACACTAATACACAATAGTTTCCTGCAAGCATTCGAAGAGAATTGGCGGAATGTATCGCTTCCGTTCTGCATAAGCGGAATGTGTCTTTCAGACGATACTTATTCTAATCTTCCAATCGAAACGTTTCATGATTCACTAATACAAATGATTTTTTCACTTGGAGGATGGGAATGCGATCGAAAATGTATATAAGAAGGAATTTACGGCGATGAAAAATGTTTGCAGGCTGGTATATCAGAACACTCTTCATACACACACACACACACACACAAACACACACAGCCAACACACTCACATTTAACGCTTTGTCAGCTCGACTGATGGTGAATGTAGATACCATTAATTTTATAAGAAATTCGAAGTTCACAAGGAAAGCAATCAGTCGACAATTGTTTACTTTTACAGAATATTGCAAGAGCTGTAAGCGATGATGAAGATGCTGATAAGGTTGAGCCAGAAGCAGCGGAGGATGATGCGGAAGCGGATGCGGAGGCGGTGGCGGAGGCGGTGGCGGAAGCGGAAACAAATGATGATGATCAGCTGTCTGAGAATGGCGATGTAGATGTTGTGAGTGAGAGTGAGCAAAATGCAACTGAAAAGACTGAAGCAATTGAGAATGGGAACGAAGTCGCAGAGCTGAACGAAATATCAAACGAAGCAAATCTTGAAACTGAAGAGCATGAGGAAGATCATGTGGAGATAGCAGAAGCTACAGAAGAGGAGGCAACTGAAGGCAAGGGAGAAGAGAATGAAACTACTGGTACTGCTGCTGCTGCTAATGAGGAGGAGGATGTGGAAGAGGACGACGATGAGGTACAGATTGGCTTACTTTAAATGCCAATTCATGTGCAGACGGCAATTGTTTAGTAGATTGTTTGATTGATCGATTGATTGATGTATTTGTGCCCGTTTGCTCAAAATGTGAACTGTACAAATCTAAAAAGAAACAGCTGTTGGCACTAAAACTTTAAGCTATTCCTTCAATACTGTACAACAACGTAGCCGCCACAACAAATCCGCAACACAGCTATACTCAAACCATTTCAAATGCTTAGATACTGCTAAACCAAACTAACTGATTTCGTGTATTCGTACAGACTTATCATTGTATATTTTATACTACTTACTATAAACCTACATATATACTACTACTTATATCTATCTAATTCAATCAATATCAAATTAAAAGAAATCGAAAATCTGCAATAAAATAACCGCATCTCGTGTGTTTTGTTTACGTATCGCACTCGTATTTTCCAGTTACTTTCTATTTCTATTTGTTTATGTCTTTCGCTCTATCTCTGTGTGTGTGTGTGTTTCTATATATGTAGAGTCGAGCAATGCCAGTGTCTGAAATTGTTTTTGCGCATATCGATTGACCAAAATCAGCAGCTGTTCTGCTGCAGACAGAATTCGTATTCGTATATTATAAGTGCAGAAACGTATTCTGTTTAAAGACAGACTTACATATGTATAAATAAATGAATGCACATTCGATACTCGTATGTGTCCTGGCATTTCGCTTTCATTTGCCATGTCCTTCTCTGACTGCTTGGCTGCCTAGCTGCCTGACGTTTGCCCGACTTGCCTCAGCTGTCAGGCAGCCATCCAAATGGCAACTGAGCATGCAAACGTCAGGAACAGTTGTAAACGTTAGATATTGTATGATATATGGTGAATGGTATTCTATATGTATATTTTTCAAAGTTAGCTTCAATTTACTGCGGCTAAATATTCGCATTTATTGCGTTGAGCATTTGGTGGGCGTTGGCCTACAAAATTTAATGACTACAGCTCTGATCATATCTAAAAGTCCCTCAGGTAATCGAACATGCGGTTTATGCGCAATATTACGTATACGACGTGATGCAGATGTAAAGTGCGGAAACACACAGAAATCTATTATTTAAAATAATCATAAATATTAAATGAATTTTAAATTAGTTAAAGTGACACTCGATTTGGCATGCAATTAGAACTGGCAATCGCACCGACTAGTAATCCAACACTTTGTCGTAGTATTTAGTCCTGTGTTCCCGTACATTTGTTTGCACGTTTCGCTAGCTAAGCTGGGCATTCAAATAAATGCGCAATTCTCCGCAGGATGTGATAGCGACAACGCCGATCAGGCACGCACAACAGGAGCCACAAGAACAGCTGGAAGCGGAACAGGATCTGGTACAGGATATTGATGGCGGCGATTCGCTTACCTCCTCGCTGGCTATCGAGGGCTTTGTGCAGGGTGCCGCCGAGGATTTTACAGTTCAGTCTCAAACTGCAGCTAATGAAGTTGATGAAGTATAAAGGCGACAAACCCTTTTTCTATCTCCATCTATGTATCTCTCATTATATCGATCTGTCTTGCTCACTTCGCTTGTCTCTGTTGCTCACATCAGTTGCTTGTCTTCATCGCTCTCTCCATCTCTCTCTCATTTGATTTTCTCTCCTTAGTTTGGCACCTCCTTCTTCCACTTTCCCTCCATTCGCACAAATTGTCGTTGTCGTCGCTTGTGGTCTTGGCCAAACAATGTTTATCTCTTGACCTTTTTGCAGGATGAGCCCTTGCAGCAGATCATCGAGTCGGGCGGCATGGAGCAGCTGGCCGAGATTGTTTTAAATGGCGAGGGTGGACGACTGCTGGGCCTTAAGTCCAAGGAAGCAGAGATTCAAGCCTTTCTCAATAATGTGCCCAGCTACATGGTGAGTAGCACAAGCTCTATCTCCATCTCTATCTGATTCTACTGCCACTAATTGCAGGAGAAAATCCATCGCGTGCATGAGGCGGCACGTGACGGCAGTTTGTTGGCGCTGCAGCAGGCCCTGGATCGCCGGAAGTTTGCCATTGCTAAGGACGACATATCGCCAAATGGCGCCACGCCGCTACATGTTGCCGTTCTCTTTGGCCACAGCGGTAAGTTGAATGTGTTGGGGAGTAGGGGGAGGCAGGCTAAACATGGGCTCTGTCACAGTTTTATACTCGCTGCGTTTTGCTGTTTCACTTTTCTACCCGCCACGCAGATATTGTACGCTATTTGGCTTCACGCTTTCCGGAGACCATGGCAATTACGGATAATGACGGACGCACGGCACTGCACTATGCGGGCACAATTAAGGACAACGGCCACTTCTACAATGTCCTAACGCAGCTGGGCGCCGATACAAAGGCACTGGACAAGGTAAATAATTGTATAACAACGAACGCTCAGCTTTCGCATAATTTATAGCACAATAGGAAGTCGACGTCAAATACATCAACTTTGTTGTGTTTACTATTCTTTTGAAAGCGTTTTAAACTTTCAAGGAAAGGTCCTTTGAAATTGTTGATTTAACTAAAATCAGTAAGCATTTCTAGTCAGGGCGATTGCTGTATTTTTTTTTAGTTGAACTTATATAACTTAAAATTGCAATATTAAGATTATCATGTTTGAAACTAATCATAATATTAGTTGTTTTTATAATTAAAATAGTCATTTAATTCTTTCTTTACTTATTGTGCTTTAAATAAATTCTTTCCATCAGCAAGGCTTTAAATAATGTATCTAAATTGGTTTTCAAAATAGAGTAGTGCTCATAAAAAATGGTAAGCCCTCAGTTCTTAGATACTATTACCAGAAATACTATCACAGGTCACTTTTATATTTTTGTAATTACATAAATTGCTTGATTAGAATAGTTAGTATACTATTTGAATACCAAATGCAACCCGGTGTAGAGCTTATAGCTGGGAACTTCAGTAATTGGTTCTCAATGGAAACAATGTAAGAAGTGGACTGTTGTGGGTCAAGGTGGGCAGCATTGACTTGAAAGTCAATAATAAAAATTAAAATATATATATAAATATAAATATATATGGGTCGAACCTCGAACTTGTGGGCAAGTTGAAATCAATACTTTATAAATGTATAATAAAGTGGAAAATGTTTTTTAAAATTCACACGCAGCTAGGCCATACGCCCGAGTTCTATGTGGATATAGACACATCGAAAGATGTGCTGACCTACACCGAACTGCTGACCATTTTCGGGGCCGAGGACCTAGAGAAAAATATGCTCAACGATCAAGGTTGGTTCTCATTTGTCCAGACTGAAGTCCATTTTGTTTTGCTCTTCTTTGCTGTTTGGCTTTAGCGTCGTTTTGTTATTACACACAGCACCACAATCGCTCATACACATACACACACACACACATGTGCATAGCCACTAAACCACTCATGAAATCACCCGCAATGAAAATAATGAAATACTTTTTTGTTTGCAATCCAAACATCCGGACATGATTGGTTGGCTACTTGGACTCTGCCC
Organism: Drosophila paracracens; assembly: GCA_035044025.1. Classification (NCBI taxonomy): domain Eukaryota; kingdom Metazoa; phylum Arthropoda; class Insecta; order Diptera; family Drosophilidae; genus Drosophila; species Drosophila paracracens. The sequence goes on from JAWNMN010000242.1 coordinate 204,831, forward strand.
CACAGGACATCGATTTTCAGTTGCAAATGCTACACACACGCACACTATAGACACACATAGACACACATACACACACACCTACTAACACAGACCTATCCACACACACAGCACGCGTCCTTGACTGGTCGTATGCTCACTTCTTCATACCTTTATATCGTTCAGTTAGTCATTATTTGGTGGCTAATACGCGCAGTTGGTCTCGCATTTAACGGCGGACAGTTCAAACAGTAGTCGTAATAAAATGGCGGCAAATCAGGAATTCTTCACCGAGATTATTAATAATATTGACGATATATTTGGTATGTAATTAATAACAATAACAATGCAAGTGTGTGGCTATTGCGAATGTAGAAGTTGAGAAAGTTCGATAGAATTATATATAGTATGTAGCATGCTGTGCCTTTCTTAGGGCTTTTCTGTTATAGATAAGTATATAAGATTTGAATAAATGTTGGTAGAAACTTAGTTTTATTTAAAGCAGTACAAACTTTTAACTTTAGGATAGGGTGTACAAAATTCAAATTCTCTTCAGTGTTGCCATTATTAATAGTCTATTAGCCAGTTGGCAGCTCTAAATGTCATATATATTTCTATTTATTTCTGAAGATGGTAAAGTAATATGAGATAGTGCCAAGTATTGATACGAGGAGTATTAAAATATAAATATAGAAAATAATGGAATATAGAATATATGTCAAAAAGTAACAAAAAAGAAAAGAAAATAAATTAAATATTAATTCAAAATATAATTAAAATATCATTTGTATTTATTATTTAACACATCATATACTCATCGACTATATAATCAACTTCAATTATTTCTGCACCTGGTTAAGCACACGCGCCTTTTCTCAGCAAGCCACAATCAGAACAAGTCTTTTCTGCCACTCTGTGTTCGTTTGTCCATGTGGTGTTTGTGTGTCCATGTGTGTTGGTGTACAAACTAGCCCGTTGTGCTGTACTGATAATCATCAACAATTACACCCAACGCTGCCCCAACAATAACGTCCACTACAACGAGCAGTTCCCGATGATCTGCATAGCGCACGGCGCGAGCTACAGGATGCCGAAATTTCAAGGACTCTTGAGCGTTGCTTCAACGTCATTGCGGAATCGGGTAAACTGCTGAGTGGCACCACAGCCTCGGCACTTGCGCACCGAAAGCCGGTGAGTGCCTCCGCACTGCAGTTGTCGGTGACGAGCTACCTGAGCCGCTTCCTCAAGCGTCCCGTCTACGACAAGATCAAGCGACGACAAACGCGCCTCGATCATAGTCTCTTCGATGTGCTCTGGCCGGCAATGCGGAAGACATCGAAGCTGCGTCATCTGGAGGAGGATATCAATTGTGGAATTATTGCGCCCGACTTCGATGTGTTTGTGGTGTTCCAGGAATTTCTGGTACCATTGCTCAAGGACATGCACTGCCTGAGCATCGATGCGGAGTTCAAGCCACAGCCGCGCCTCGCCTACTTTCCCATGCACAATGGCGAGCGTCTGAATACGGCAGCCTTTGTCTTTGACGATGAATCGCTACTTGTCACACGCTGCATTGTGGAAGCGTCACGCAATCTGGATCAGCTAGAGCTGCCGCTGAACCTGACCATCGCACAGATCGAGAATGCCGAGCGTGTCATGATGGGCAAAATCTTTACGGCCAGTTTCGCGGAGGCCATTGGCGAAACGGAATCCGGCAGTTATTATACGCTGACCGAGCTCTTGGACCCGCAATCTGAGGTGGCCCTTATGCTTAACAATCTTGGTCTGATGATACCGCTATTAGATACCAAAGATCTGGTGCAGGCCGCTGAATCGACAGCTTTTAATGGCGCTCTCTGGCCCTACGGGCGAGGCGTGTATGTGAATTCAGCGCATAATACGGCTCTGTGGCTGAATTGTCAAGAGCATTTGCGCATCATCTCGTCCACCGGTAGCAAGGATCCGACGGATATGGGTGCTGCCTACACACGTGTCGGTCGTGCCGTCTCATATCTAGAGACACATCTGCACTTCAGGGAAAGCTATCTGCTTGGGTATCTGCAATCGCGTCCATCTTACTTGGGCACAGGACTTAAAATGACGACCATTGTCAAGTTGCCCAATCTAATGAAGGAGATGGACAATCTGCGACACCTGTGCTCGGTGCGTGGACTCAGCATGGTCACCAATCGTCTGTCCAAGCTGACAGTTTGTCTGATTAATATGCAGAGCATGAGCGTAGTGGAGTACGTCATGTTTCAGGACTATTGCACGGCTGTTACGAACATTCTGTCGCTGGAGAAGGATATGTCGCTGACAAACTCAAAGCATATAGCCAATATGCTGGTTAAGATCTTCAGGCGCAAGAAGAACAGCATTATCGATCGCAACTGATCAAGAAATCAAAAAATACAAGCCGCAAGATACATACAAATGAAAAGCAAAGCACAACACATACATTTCTAATGCAATTGTATTGTAAATACAACAAGAACAACACACCAAAAAAACAATTATTATGTAAAACATATAAAAATATATATATATATTCAGCTATTTGATCGATTGATATACTACTTAGCATTTATTACGCTTCAACACTTGAGCCAAAAGTCAAAAGACACCAAAAATAAATACCACATTTTCAGCTTCGGCCGTAACGTCGCACGCAAGTTTTAATGAGATTCACGTACGTACCTATTACTACCTCCTACCGAACTCCCTTCCGAGTCCCAGCCCCAGCCCCGCCCCGCCCCGACCCGACCAGCCCTTTCCCCATTAGCAATGTGTCTTGTACTAAATATTTGACTTGATTTGCAAAGTATTATTTTAGTTTGATGATAACTCATTTGGTTTCAAACTTAACTCTCGCTTTGTGTACATAGTTGATTTATGTTAATTTTATGCTCGTCATCCTTCGCTTGTCAATAATTAAGTCTCTCTGCATTGACAGGTCAATCGCAACCTGTTAGCTTACAGGCCAATCCCATTTTTAAGACGGAACAGGGCAAATATCTGGCGGATTGTAAGTGAACTTAATTTCTTCTATATAAATAAAACTGTTTTCTAGAATACAAAAAAAATACATTTTGGTTTAAATTAAAATGTAAATTTGGTTAATTTGAAAAAAACAAATAAAATAATAAAACCAATAAATAATAGATAATGTTGACTTGGGCATAGTTAAAACTATGTGCAATAAAAAATTTTAAAACAACTGCCAAAATTCATCGACCAATTTTAGAATATGTTTTACCAAATGCTAAAAATTTATCCACTGAACTGAAAGTTAATCTTTATATCAGTTACTCAATTAGTTTTAATTTTTTCTAATCAGCTTTAGCCGATCCATTGATTAAGGCTTTGACAGAGATTGCCAATAAGCGTCCCAAGGATCCCGTTGCATATCTGACCAGCTATCTGCAGCAGTTTATGGGCCAACGCAAGCCCATCACCGAGGCCGTTGTCCATTCGGGCAGCAGCAAGACCAGCACGATCTCCACGGCTCGAGCTAACTCCAACTCGAAACTGACGAGCTTTGGCAAAAATCGTACGGAGATCGTTGAATTGGACGCTGGCTCGCTGACCGAGGAGCAGAACGATGATGATGAGGATGGTGCGTTGGCTGTGCAGCACTTAGAGGAGCGCGACGAACATGGCCAGAGCATGCTGCACTTTGCCTGCGCCCGCTCCCATCGTCGTGGCGCGCTCTATACGCTGATTGAGGAGTCACACATCGATATCACCTACAGGGATGAACTATATCGCACTGCAAGGGATGTGGCTCTCCAGGCTAATCAGCCCACTAATGCCACCGAAATCGATCGCTATGTGTTCGCCCAGGTAGTGTTGGGTAAGTGTGAATAGCCTATTTAATTAGCTCATTTAATTTTCTATCAATTATCATCCTTGTTCAGGTGATGTGGAGGCGATTGAGCAGTTGGCGCTGCAGGGATACGATCACATATTGGATGTGGAAGACGAGAGCGGCAAGAGCGTTTTAGATGTGGCCACAGAGAGTCAGCATGAGACACTCGTTGGCTTCTTGAATAGCCTGCGTATGCTGGAAGAGACGCGAGAGGAGTTGCATCAAATGATACGCGACAAGAATATGGATAGGCTCAAAGAGCTGACCGCTATGCCCAATGCCAAGTGGTTTATCCGGACCAAAAACTATTACGGTATGATTTTGTCACTTGGGAATCATTGTTAAGAAAAATGCATTAACCCAATTATTGTTTAGGTCGAACTGCACTGCACATAGCCGTGCTTAAGGAATCCGAGGAAATGGTACAGCACCTAGTGGATCTTTGTCCCGAGGCGCTCAAGGTTACGGATAATGTAAGCCCAACATTAAGCATTTTGTATTAACTTACTTATCTTAACTACTTTTCTTTCGCCAGCTGGAACGCACCGTTTTGCACTATGCTTTAGGCACAAATTTCTGTGAGAGCGTCAGTCGGATACTTATCCAAAATGGTGCCAAGCGCACGGCGAAGGATCTCAAGGGTAGACAGCCGAGCTACTATTTCATCAACAAGGCAGATATATTGCGGCTGCAAGAGGAGGAGGAGGAAAGTCGCTGAGCAAATCGTTATGTATAAAAATCAACTCTAACTCTAAATTGTTCTAGTTAAATAAAGAAAAGCTTTGGACACAATTCTCTTATCGAAATATTGAAATCCTAACGCCAAACATTCTCATATAATGCGACTAATGCAAAGCTAATAAAGTGATTTGCGCACATGTGCTACGATCATTTTTAAATATCGCTTAAAGTTGCCTTCGCATTGAGATAAGCACATGAGCTGAGCAGCTCGATAATGACATTCATTGATGTGAAGTGCTCAAGTGATAAGCGGTAAGTAATTGCATTCGAAAACTGTCTTCTTCAGAGATAAGATTGTAAATGAATCAAATCCATGGCCAAGCCATTCAAGAATTGTGCTTGAGCCTAATGACATTCGTTTACTTTTTGTAACGATCATTAGGATGAAATTTGAAATACTTAAGGTTCAAATACATTTCATATACATATGTGTGTGGCTTATCGTGTACCGACGGAGGAATGTACACTATTGAAAACATCTGTTCAAATATACTAATTAATGTACAGAAAAAGGTTTGTGTCAACATATGTTTTCAGAATTACTTTTTATTGTTCGTAGAAAATCTAAAGCGCTTATTTATTACCACTTTACTTTATATAACAAGAAAAGTCATAATTTTCAGTTAATTGGCAGATCTATACTCAGTGAAAAAAAATCTGGTATTCATTGAAAAAAAATAAGCTTAAGCAATTAAAAATATTATTGTTTTTTGAATATTTCTATAAAAGTGAAATTGAGTGCAAAGTGTATTCACAATTCGTTAGAGTTTTATTTAGCATCGCTCTGATTTGGTACTTAAGCGGATTAGGTCATCCCTCTCTTAGTCATACGAAATATTTATTTAAATGAGAGTCCAAATTCCGAAATTTATAAATATTCGCACACTTCTCAATGTGTGTGTATTGTGTGTGTGGCTCGTGCTGGTTGTTGACTTGCTGTCAATTCCCTATCGATGGGAACTGTGCGCCTTTCCCTGATACTTACTATCAGCAACTGTTTGAGTGTGTGTGGGTGTGTGTGTGCGGGTGTGTGTGTGTGTCTTATTAGTGAAGTTCTCTGATTTGAGACTAACGCCAAGTATGCTTAACTGGCATATGGTTAGGTGTAAAGACATTTGACAACAAATTCTACTTTGAGTTGCTCGCCAGTGTGCAGCGTGCCCAGTTCAAATACGATTTCAACTCGAAATGGCTTCGGAATCGAATACGGGTAAATAAAGAGACTATGGAATTTTGTTCCGAAAGTATTGCTTAGAAGTTAAACTCGTTTGAAAATGCAAATGTGTGTTTAATGCTGTGCTTAATTATAAAATTAATTATAAATTATATTCGAGTATGATGTCATCAAGCAGACTAAATCAGTATTTACCTTCTCAAAAATAATTTAATCTGAAAATATTCAATAGGCTTTGAATAGAAACCCAAACAAATGTGTGATGAAGCGATGTGCATCTATCATAATAATATTATCTGACTCTTCACAGGTCCCGTGCTGGGTCAGCGTCATGTGCAGACTTTTCTGCTCTTTCTCTCAATCGTCGTCAACTATATTGCCAAGTTTAACGCTGGTGTTGCTGTTGTCGCCATGACCAATGCCGAGAGCACAAATCCCCATTTTCCAGTGAGTATTTAATATTTGATTTGAGTTGACTTTTTCTTTATACCCATTATCCCATTTTGAACAGGAGTACGACTGGAATGAAATGGAGCGCTCTTATATTTTGTCCAGTTTCTTTTGGGGATATATAATGACACAGTTCCTGGGCGGTTGGCTGTGCCGTCGCCATGGCGCCAGGCTTACAATGTTTATCTCCACAATGGGATCGGCTTTGCTGGTGCTCTTGGTGCCCTTCTGTGTGTCCTGGGGCGGCTGGCAAGTTTACTGTGCGATCCGTGTTTGCATGGGCATCTTCCAGGGCTTGATGTTCCCATGTGTGCATGCTCATCTGGCCAACTGGTGTCCTGTTTCGGAGCGCAACAGGTTGGGCGCGTTGGCCAACACGGGCATTGACTGTGGCACATTGTTGGCCATGTTTGTCAGTGGCCAGGTGGCTGCTTCCAGTATGGGCTGGCCGGGCATCTTCTACATCTCGTGCGCGGTGGGCGTTCTCTGGTGCGTGGCCTGGTTGATCTTTGGCGCCGATACGCCCAAGCAGTCCAGATTTGTCAGCAAGGAGGAGCTCTATTATATTGAGTCATCTATCAGTGCAAATACTAAAGTGGAGGATACAAAAGAGGCGCGTCAGATACCGGTGCCCTGGAAGGCTATTCTCAGCTCGTTGCCCTTCTGGTCGCTGTTTTTGGTACGTTGCACCCATTCCTGGGGCTATTCTACGCTGCAGGCTGAGATTCCGGCCTATATGAACGGAGTGCTGCTGATGGAGATGAAGAGCAATGCTTTATTCTCGGCCCTGCCCTATTTGGCATCCTGGATCATGGCCTTTGTCTATTTGATTGTTGCGGATATATTGCTTACGAACGGCATTTTGACCATCACCGGTATAAGAAAGACCTTCAGCTCGCTGGCCTCCTGGCTGCCGGCCATTAGTTTGATTGGCCTCAGCTTTCTCGACAGCAATCAAAAAACTCTAGCTATTATCCTGATGACAGCCAGTGTGGGTATTAATGCTGGCGCCACCATTGGCAGTGCCCTCAACACCATCGATCTGTCGCCCAATCATGCGGGCATCCTCATGGGCATCGTCAACACGGGAGCGAATATTGTACCCATACTGACGCCGCTGCTGGTCGGACTTATAGTTAAAAATGAGGTGGGTTCTGAAATAAAAGTTCATATATATTTTTTTAATATTTAAATACAATTATTCTTTAATTTTTGCAGCATGATCGCGTGGAATGGCAAGTGGTTTTCATTATATCTGCCGTCATTTTCTTTCTGGGCAATCTGTTCTACGTTTGCTTCGGCAGAATGGTGAATCAGCCATGGAATGCCGCTGACTTTCTGGAGCAGCATCAGGAAGGGCATAATCAGGAAGCAGGACAAGCAGGAAAGGTAAACTGGAAAGCATTGGAGGCACGCCAAGATGAGAAGCAAGATGAAGCTGAAGGAACAGATATCAAATCATAATATTGTTGCATTAAATCAAAATAATGATAATTCTACAAACAGTGTTTGACAAGCGGATGCAATTGAATCGTGGAATAGTGATAACAAAAACTAAGCAGTGCTTATCGTACTAAGTAATACCAATTAAGATTTACTGACGGCTGGGTCGTTATTAATAACAATAGAAAAACCGTAGTTAATAAATACTGGAACTCTATAAATGATAAGAATCATATATAATGAGGGGAAATTTCATTGGTTTTTACTTTAGAATTTTTGTAGAGTACGTGACCCCAATCTTTTTATTATAACATATTTGCACTTGATTTTAATTATATTTTATTGTCTTTTATATTATTATCTGGAGTGACGTAGCTAAATGCTTGAGACAGTAAAAAAAACGTGTCAGAATGCTCTAATTGAGATTGGCCTTTGCACATATCTTCCTTCATATCTGCCAGTGCTTTGCAGGTGACAGATGTTTTTTTCTGATTTCTGGTATTGTGGTATTTGTAGGCTGATAATTGAGAGACTTTGTGTGATAAGACATTATCCATGCAAAGTAAGAAAAATAAAATACTGACTGTTGACATAGGTCAGCATGCATTATTTTACGATTTTTTTCTCTTTTTTTAAAGATTCCATATAACATCAATCTAAGGGCAAACTGATCATGATCTGGGTAGTCCTTTAAGTCCCAAGCTTAAATTTGACAAGCATATTAGTGAACTGAGTTTCATCAAGCGCTAGTAAAGAGAATTTAACGATCCATAAATTAGTAAATCTCTTTACAATTACAAGTACAAAAACAATTTCTGTTATTTGCCTTTTGGCGGCAACTAAAATACAGATATTAGCTTATCTACTTACCGCGGAAGACTTTTGTTAATAAATTTTCAATCACTTTCGGGTTGTAGAACTATGCTTGGTATAATCATTCTGCATAAACTACTAAGTGTTGAAATTGATTCCTCTGAGTTAATCAGTCAACTTAGTTTGCTCGTTTTGCTACTGAGGAGAACCCTTTCATTAACTTATTATTATAGTTGGGGAGAACCAGCACTGCGACCTATAAGGTCTATTGTGCCCTTTCACTAACTTACTTAATATACAAATAATTTTATTTCTCGAAATCAGTTGTATTTTCCTTGCTTTAGAGGCATCTGTGCCCTAGCCCTAAAATGGTAAGCCTAAACCATTTACCAAAACTCAGTCTAAGCTATTTCCACACTGCATGCTGAACTATCGTTTGGCATGTGAAGCACATACTTTTAGGCTTAGTAATTGTTCTACATAGTTATCTTTGTATAGCAATAAGGCGTGGCATACTTCTTAGACTTATCGAAAGTGAAGACTCGTTCTTATCTTCCCAGTGTGTGTTCATACTTTGCTTCACATTCGGATAACAACCTTTGATAGCATTTGTTTGATAAGCCTTGATTTATGTATGAGATTTAGGAATGTGTTTCCTATTTTTAAAAAAAGAAATCACTGTTTGTTGATGTAGGTCAGCAAATCAGTATGCTTTAATATACTATGTTTTTTGGGGGGTTAAACATTTTATTTTACTGTCGTAGTGTTTTCAATTTGAAATCCATGTTGTTCGATTGGGTTCTTTGTGTTTTTGAGCACGTGTACAGTCCTATCGCCGGATAATCAACGCTGATAAGGTAACAAAATCAGTCCAGATATGATCGGCCCAAAATGTTCTAACTTAATTTGATTCGATTTTGGTCAGTAGAGCTAGTAGAAGCAGTTCGATCGGTCTTGCGGCAAATAAATATTTGTGGTGAATAAAATTGGAATAAAGACTCTTGCGACTAAAATGACCGTGGAAGTGAATAAAGGCAAGAAAAATGGTTTTGTGCAATTAACAGGCAGAAGGGATCATCTCCGACCTCATAAAGTGTATATATTCTTGATCATGTTCGTATGTATGAACAGGCGGATCTCAGAGACTATAAAAGTTAGAAACTTTAAATTTGGAATATAGGTTCTCTTATACCCAGCGCAGATCAAGTTTGCATTATTTTGTCGATAACTGCCTACGTTTCTGGAATATAATGCATTCAAAATTTAGTACATATTTACGGATAAGCATTATTGATCAACTGCCCAAAAAATAATCGAGGCAGAGCTGCGATGCCTACGGGTCAGTTCATATAAGTTGAACTTCAGAGCGTAGCAGTAAAATCAAAATTATATTTCTCAATCAATCACGTGAGCTTATCACACCAAATATATTGAACGATATCGATATTATATGTTACTAGTGGGCTGCTCCGTTTAAAGCTGACTTCAAAAAACCGAAATGTATTTTTCTTAAGATCCTACGCCCGCGAATTCCACATGTTCTTTAATGGACTTGTGTAGAAAATCCGATTCGAATCGTTTGTTTTGTGTGATTATCTGTTTGTAATCAGTCCACACATATTCCTTAATCGACAATAGCTATAAGCTTATATGCCTATTAATATACAAGTACGCATAAACTAGATTGCAAACCAATCGACTGATAAGCATCAAGGCACCCTAATCATTTACAGTATGCCACATGTGCATAAGATTTATGATATGTTATCAAATCATTTGATCAATTTATAATATTATTGTGTGTAATTGCCAGGTCCCTTTCTTGGCATACGGCATCTGCAGGCGCTACTTATATTTATTACAATAACAGCTGTTTACATTGGACGCCTCAATGTTGGCATTTCTGTTGTGGCCATGACCGATGCGGAATCTACGAATCCCGATTTTCCGGTTAGTGCAAGAACTCTCTGCTTGAAATATCTAAGACGTTGTAAGCACTTAGATTCAGTTATATTCTAACTCTCTCGTCTAGAGTATTATTAAGTAATATTCTAATTTTTGTTTATATATATTTCTCAGGAATACGACTGGACAGATTCGGAGAAATCCCTTATATTATCTAGCTTCTACTGGGGCTACATTATTACCCAGTTTTTGGGAGGATATCTATGCAAAATGTTTGGGGCGAAGACTGTGATATTTTGGGCCACTTTTGGTTCGGGTGTCTGCAGCTGCATCACGCCCGTATTCATAAGCTGGGGAGGTTGGGTCACCTATTGCATCATTCGAGTGGTAATGGGATGCTTTCAGGGACTGATCTTTCCGTGCATTCACCAGCATTTGGCACGCTGGTCACCGCCAGAGGAACGCAATCGATTGGGCGCTTTGAGTCACACAGGCATCGAGTGCGGTAATGTGTTGTCCGTGTTTGTCAGTGGCATGATTGCCAAAGGTCCAATGGGCTGGCCGGGCATCTCCTACATATCCGCTGGAGCGGCACTTGCCAGCTGTGTCTTGTGGTTCGTCTTATCTTCTAATAATGCCACAGAGTCTCGTTTTATCGGCGAAACGGAGAGGCTCTATATAGAGTCATCACTGAAGCATGGATCGAATTATCATAAAGCTGTAATTCCTATACCATGGATGGCGATTTTGACTTCGGTGCCGTTCTACGCGGTGCTAGTAGCACGCTGCTGTGAATCCTGGGGTCTGAGTACGCTCCAGGCTGAGATACCTTCTTATATGAATGGAGTACTAGATATGGATATTAAGGATAATGCTGTGTATTCTGCACTGCCCTTCCTCGCCATGTGGATAATGTCGTATGTGTATCTGGTCTCGGCGGACATTCTGCTCTCAGGCAAATGGCTCTCGCTGACGGCCCTACGCAAGACCTTCAACTCGATGGCGTTCTGGATACCAGCCGTAACCCTCATTGGCATTGGGTTTCTTGATGTAGACCAGAAGACCATGGCTATTGTACTGATGACCATCAGTGTGGGCTTTAACAGTGGCGCCACCATTGGCACCTCCCTAAACTCCATTGATTTGTCACCCAATCATGCCAACATCCTCATGGGCATTATAAATACGGCTGCGAATGTAGTTCCCATTGTTACACCCATCGTTGTGGGTGTGATTGTCACTGATACAGTAAGAATTAATGATTAATTAATCAGAATATATTTGTTTATTGTCTGCTTTTTACTCGTATACGAGTATATCCGCTTAATATATAATGTTAATTTCGGATCAAATAGCTCAAAATTTAACCATACTTTTAGATTCACTGACCTTATAATTAATGAATCATGAATGAAAACATAAGAATGATATTAGACTGCAGTTTTCTTACCTGTTAATCATTATAATCATTCTTTTTTTATTCTCTTCACAGCAAAATCGCAATCAGTGGCAAATTGTGTTTATTATCTCATCCGTGGTGTTCCTTGTGGGCAACAGCATCTTCTTGGCGTTTGGTACTGCCGTTTCTCAACCCTGGGACGCTGAAGATTATTTGATGAGACCTCAACCTGAGCTGGCAATGCCTTCATCATTAACTGAAAAGCCTGAAAAAAAAGAAACGATCGATAGTGATAAACATTTAGAGAACATAGAGAAGTAAAGTGGTTTCTATGATATATAACTGTCTTTTACTTATTTTATTATCTTATTATTTCTTATCTAGCACTTGCAAAAAAGATATCACAGAGATGGGTTTTGTACAATGTTTTCATATCAGATATTTTATTTGTATTTTCAGTTTGAATTTTTTGGTGGGAAAGAAATTTCGCAGTTGACATTTTATTTCGCAGCCTATTATCAATCTCAGAGTGTGAAACTGATTAAAGTCAGTCAAAGCTATTTTGACACTAAAGACTTCACGATTTATCCATAAGTCAGAAAATTTTATTTTTTACTATCCTTATTATTTTGTTGGGCCTCCGCAAGAAACTGTCAGATTTATACCAAACAACGTTTATCTGAATGTTGAGAAACTATCCATTCAAATATATTTTGAAAGAATTTCGAAATTTTTATTTAATGTATTATTTCGCTTGGCATATATGCCTAGAAATACGTAGGTACACATATAAACTAGATTGCTAATCAGCAAACTGATAAACATCTTGAAAAGTCTCATTAATTTAAACTGAATGAAATCAATAATTTAAATTACTTTTCAATCATTCCGCAAGTTATTAAAAAGCAAAAACAAAACATATTTTGCGGCTTGAGTATGACATTTAAATATTTACTCATTTGCTTAGAGTTTTTTTTTAAATTTAAAATTTAAATTTTTTTTTAGGCTGATCGCAATCTGTGAGAAATTTTGATTATTAATTCCATCGTTATATATGGAAAATTGCATCTTCTTGGCTATAGACACTGCAGTTTGTCAGTGGTATGCTAAATATTATTTGATGAGTCATCAAGTTAAACTGGCAATGAACTTTGAACATTGAAGTGAAAATTCTGAATCAAAAGACACGATTAGCAAATAACCGGAACCGATAGTCCGCAATCTGCTGACAACTGGCTGAAAATGCCATAAGCGTGAGCTCTATAAATAAAAATATATAATGGTACATATTAATAAAATCAACAGTTTTCATGTTTATAAGTGCACTTAATTTTTCAAGTGAGCTCTATCTAGGAGTAGATAAGAATTATAGAGAAATAAAGTAGCCCTATTGCAACAATTAATAATTAGATAATAGGAATCATACTGATGGCGTAATTTATTTTTTATTTGAATATGTATGTTAATAACAGTTATGAGCGTTGATTTTTAAATTAGGTAAAATGTATGTCTAGTTGATTTGATTTTGCATATATCTGTATAAAATGCGGGTCGAACTTGGAGGAATCTCCTCTCTGTCTTTTTGAGCACTTGCACTCAAAAAAGTGCATGTTATTTATTCATTTAACTGCAGCAATAGCTAGACTAACAAATAAATAGACTAAACTAGACTAAACAAAATAAAACAATTTAACACAATTGCATAACAGCGACTATTGCTTGTGTTTTTTGAGGTTATAAAGGAGTTCAGTTATACACCTAGATCAATCTTTGTCAAGTTGGGGTGATAGAGAAAAGTAAAAGCCATAGAGAATATATTGAACATGGCCAAGAATTCTCTTAGTGTGTTCCACTTGAAATTTAATTAACTTTTTGCAATATTTTGTAAGCTTATCCAATATATTTATTATTTATTTAGTTGCATCGCTTATCATCGCATTATTTGTTGATGGACAACTTGATTAAAATCATAAAGAATATTCAGAAAGATTCATTCATTCTCCGGCGCATTTTTAGTATTAACAGGAGGGTTGGGCTACTCAGAATGATATGATGACAATAATAATATTCCCTCAAACGGCTAATTTTGCCAACTTCTACTTTCTTTTGTGATCCCCATCAATATTTGCAGTTCATGGAGTTAAGTAAAGTAAATTAAACAATAGAAGCACAGCTGTCCACAATCGTCATGACGCGTGGTTGATTGTGGAATATACGTCAAAAGCAGACTTGTTTATGTTTTATTAGAGCTTAGCCTACACTCTGAAATAAATACGCCTTGCTATATAAAAAATTACACGATTTAAAAATTGATTTGATTAAATGAGTCGTTAAATAAGTTTGAAATTAATTTCTAAGAAATTTAAATAATGCTTTTGAAAATCATTTCGCACTTTTGCACAAAGAACAAATTTAATTTAAGTGTTGCGCAATAATAAGAGTTTCTTCATTAAAGATTTGATTTTTTAAAAATATATTTTGAATATTGTGAATGATTTGCATTATGCACCTGACCTGACTTCGTTCGGCCCAGTTATGCAGTTGTATAAAAGCAGCCGTTACAGCTGCGACTGTTCCCAGAAACATTTCAAACAACAGCCAGTGCACAAATAGAGCGCAAATAACTCAAATTCAGAGAGGCAGCAGAAGAAAAGTAGAAGAAAAAGCAAGCAGCGCAAACACAGAGGCAATGGGCAGCTCAAGCAAAACTTCGAAGGGCCCATGGATTGGGATGAGGCACCTGCAGGCGCTGCTGCTCTTTCTCGGCCTCACAGTCATCCACATTGCGCGGCTGAATGTGAGCGTTGCAATTGTAGCCATGACAAATGCGGCAACTACTAATCCCAACTTTCCTGTAAGTTCTAAGAACTCACTGTAGTTTCTTCAGCTCTGACCATTTTGGATTTATTTAGGAATACAATTGGACGGAGCGTCAGAAGTCGTATATACTGTCCAGTTTTTACTGGGGTTATATACTCACCCTTTGCCCGGGAAGCTTTTTGTGTCGTCGTTTTGGCGCCAAAATTGTACTCTTAACTGCGAGCTGTGGCACAGCTGTGCTTAGTTTGATAACACCCTGGTGCATCTCATGGGGCGACTGGCAAATCTTTTGCGCCATACGCATACTGCAGGGCCTCTTCCAAGGCGTCATCTTTCCCTGTGTCAACGAGCATCTGGCGATGTGGTCGCCACCAGAGGAGCGTAATCGTTTGGGTGCGTTCAGTTACACGGGCGCCGACTGCGGCACCGTGCTGGCCATGTTCATCAGCGGCATGATTGCCAATAGCACAATGGGTTGGCCAGGCATCTCGTATGTGTCAGGCGCCTTGTGTGCCGCCTGGTGTATTCTGTGGCTCATCTTTGGTGCGAACAATGCGCCCGAGTCACGCTTCATTAGCGATGCAGAGTGCAAATATATTGAATCGTCTTTGCAGCATAACGAGGACTTCCATGAGCGCAGCATACCCATACCATGGCGGGCCATTTGCTGCTCAGTGCCATTCATGGCGTTGCTCGTTGCCCGCTGCTCTGAGACGTGGGGTCTGAGCACGCTGCAGGCGGAGATACCATCCTATATGAATGGTGTGCTCCAAATGGACATTCAGAGCAATGCGGTCTTCTCCTCACTACCCTTCCTGGCCATGTGGTTGCTCTCGTATGTGTATTTGATTGTGGCAGATATACTCCTCAAGCGCAAATGGTTGTCGCTCACTTCGGTGCGGAAGCTCTTCAATACGCTCGCTTATTGGATACCAGCGGCAGCGTTGATTGTAATCGGATTTTTAGGACCGGAACATGCACATGTGGCCGTTGCACTGATGACGGTCAGTGTGGGAGTCAACAGTGGAGCAACTATTGGCAGCTCCCTGAATACCATCGATCTGTCGCCAAATCATGCAGGCATCATTATTGGCCTAAGCAATACGGTGGCCAACGTGATACCCATTTTAACGCCCCTCATTGCCGGCGTCATCGTTGTGGACAAGGTAAGTTCTAGCTATAACAAATTGCAGATCAAGTATTTCAATGGATCTTCATTGATTCTTTCACAGCACGATCGTGGTCAGTGGCAAACTGTGTTTGGCATTGCCGCCGTCATCTTCTTCGTGGGCAATTGTGTATTTATCATTTGGGGTACTGCACAGGCACAGCCTTGGGATGCGGATGATTACCTCAAGCCCAAAGATACAGAAACGTGCAGTGGGGAAAAGCATGTTGCACCGGCGGCAGTTGCGCCACCCATTGATCCGGTGCTGGAGCGACAAATTAGCTGGCCGGAACGATATACAGTCAAGGCCACGGATTAAGTGCAGTGCAGAATAATTAATTTTATTGATCAGTATTAACAAATATTGTATTAAGGGTTGTAATTTATTTTATTTATATTTATAAGTCCATAAATATTTTAATCAATTGTTTCTTTAATTGCCTCGATTCATTGGCACCGATTTCGATACTCTTTTGCTCTTTTGCACCCCTACCATCTAATCTGTCAATTTCTTTAAATGTATAAAACATTCAGCTTTAGTTTCTACAGCTGCGCTCCTCCCAACCAGCGAACCAGATCGGGATAAATATAGACTGTGGTTGCTTTCAGAACAGTTGGAAAAACATTTGTCACAGCTGTTTTGATCGCCACTTAAATTCTAATACACAGTTATTGTGATTGTATTTTTGATTGTACATGGCACAATACGAGATAATTCTTTATTCAGTATCAGGTTCTATTTGCACAACGTGCACAGTATTAATGATGTTATAATTTGTGTGATAGAGTGCTGTTGATCTTGAAAAGAGGCTGGTCTGTCGCTCTATGCCGCTCTCTCACTATCACTCTCACTTTCTAGCTAAGTAATCGGACATTAACCCTAGTTGCATTATGGAAAACGTTTAACAAAAGTTGTGCCATTGATTGGCATTGACTCATTGATATATTAACCTATGCCCAGTTGTAGTGTTTGCTTTTTGATAAGAATTCTCATTGGCATTGGCCCGGTACATAGTATTATTTGTATTGTTTGTTTACTTTTGTTTAGAATGATATTATTACTTATTAGGTGTTTACCTACAACTATTTTGTAAGTAAGTCACATTATCTGCATTTCAACTTAAATTATTATGGCTAATTGCTAAAAGCACCACAATCAGCTGGCTTTGATTCAAATTCCATTGGGAGTAGGTTTTTCATTGAGTACAAGTTTCTGAGTCTTTAAATATTTTTTTACAAAGCGCAGAAACTAATTAGTTGTCTTGCTAATTGCTTGTTATCAATATTGTTGCAGAATTTCACACGTGTCAGATATCTCTCGAAATATTTACACAATTATTCATCAATTGGTTTGTTAGCTTACAGCGATCCTATACATATGTGTATATGTAAGAAACGTATATATATATATATTATCTAACTTATATACATTTATATATTGTAGGTCTGTCTTCGTTCTTTCGCTATATTTTGCGCAGCCTAAAAGTAAACTACAATTTAATAAACACGCGCCTAAGCTAACGCAAATGATCTGTTTTGCGATTGGTTAGTTAAGTTCAGAGATTATTATGTGTGTAGAATTTCATTGGTTCAATGACATTTGGGTCAATAGTTAAAATGATTTATATTTATATTGATATAATTGAATTTAATAACATTTAAATGAACGAAAAGTAATTTAATTTATTTTTAAAATATTGGAGTTGGACAGGAGAATTGATGGACTATATAACTTAAGTGAAAGCTATATAGATATTGAGACAGATTGGGTTTGGTTTGAGGGACATCATTCTTGGCGTCGTCTTTGGAGCCACAAGTCACGTACACGAAAGGGGGCACAATTTCATTAAAAGAAAAAATAAAGTTGTTAATGCTGTTAATATATCATTAACCCTCCACATATCATATGCATATTTGACACGTATACGGCTTAAGTTCGTTGCCTAAGTCTTTTGTTTTGAAATTAAAATATGCCGAAAATTTATTAGTAACTCACAGCGTAAAATTATAAACTCCTGCGTATTTTTGTTGTAGTTGCCTCAAGGCCTCATTTTCATTTAATAAAGTTGGAGTTGGAGTTACGCAATTTGATATAAGTTAAGCTTTGAAATGGTAAATGTTCTTTGATCTTATAGAAACTATAACATTCATATCTCTAAACCTTCGGTTGAAATCTCAATATTAAAGTGGGTCATAAACATTGAAATGCATATCTAATGATTTTGAACACAGCCTCAAAGTATGCTACATAAAGTAATCTGTTTACCTGTTATTTGAACTATATTAACACCTTTCTCATCCTATTAAAGTCAGTTCGCATATTTCAAATTCTATTGTTAATTTTTCATATGCATTCTTGGCAAACTGATACAGATAAAATAATAATAAGAATTTTGCTTTCTATATTTTAAAAGTGCATTGTGTCGCTAATTATAGATCGTTCAGTTTTTAGAGCAGTGGTGAATCCCTGTAAATGCATTAACCTCGCCTCGTTCTTTTTTTCATATTGACTTATCGCGAATTTTTCTGTATCTGTTTGTTATTCTTAAAATCTTTATAGTGACGAACTGATAGGGACGGGTGATTTATGATTTAATTAATAAATCGTTTGCTGATATGGGCTTCCAATTGGATTTAATTTTCACAGATTATATTATGCTAACGTTTAAAACTCTTTATGAGTAATATATGTCGATTTTTCTTTATCAATTTAACTTTAGACGGAAACTGACTGTTATATATGATATCAATTTTGGGATTTGACAATTTCAGATAAAATTGACTCATCAGCTAATTGACGCAATTCGCGTCTAAATTGTTGGCACATTTTTTATATCTTGTGATACATTTTGACATGTTCTTGATAATACTCATTATTGTGCGTGTTATAGGGCAACGTTTTTGATATGAAATATTGAAAGATAATATGTTCATAATAAGCATTTAAAAATTCCATATAATATCTAAAAGATATTAAAAG
Organism: Drosophila paracracens; assembly: GCA_035044025.1. Taxonomy (NCBI): domain Eukaryota; kingdom Metazoa; phylum Arthropoda; class Insecta; order Diptera; family Drosophilidae; genus Drosophila; species Drosophila paracracens. The sequence goes on from JAWNMN010000242.1 coordinate 223,568, forward strand.
TAAATACCCTTAATGTGTAATGCAAATATGACAGACAACTATTTAATGGATTTTACTTATTCAAAAAATATAATAAATGCAGTTAGTGCCGATTAACAATTAAAGTCACTTAAATGCTATATTAGGCAATATTTACAGACGTACATGAATCAAATACGAAATCCCCAATAAATGTACGCAAATACGTTATGAGATTCGCTTGAAAAATCGCAAAATGGAATCGCTGCCTGAATAGCTAAACAACCGTTTGGCCAAGGGTTTAAGAGGGGCAACGGTATGGCCTAATCAATGTCATCGAGTGCCACTCGACTGTAGAGTGTTTGACGTATAGTTTAGTTAGCCAAAATCGGCGATCATCTGGTAATTAGAATGCGCAACGTTATGCTCACCATACCGAGTAATACCGATGCCAATGCTCGTCAATTCAGCTGGAGCGGCTTTTCCATTGAGCTGGTGACTTGAACTTGAAGTTACATGTGACCGACGAGCAAGTGCACGTAATGAAAAATTAAGGAACTGAATTGCTGACCGACTTTGGCAATGGTCAAGTTCAGGCAACGACACGTTTTGCATATTATAAAAAAAAAAAAAAACAATCAATGTGAAGGTGTTAATCTATCAAATGCCCTATGAGGTAGTCGACAATCTAATCTAAATTACTGATACTTGTGGTTTCTACGGGTATTTTCCTTTAATATGTCGTAGCGAATGGAAATGAATATTTAAAATAAAATATTCTCTCAATATTTTCAACTTAATGCTATGTATTTTTAAATGTTTTAAAAAATAAAGCGTATACAAATAACAATAAATAAATGCCATGAGCTTGTTAGATTTATTACATAATGAAATGAAAACACACGACTTGAAATAAAAAAATGTAATGTAAAAAATGCATTGCAACTGTTCATTTAATTGCTCTGTAAAACATGTCAAATAGTGTAATTGTCGCTACAGCCCCAATGCCTGTATATTTAGCTCGAACCTGTACAGGGGGCAATTTGAGATTTCATTTGGCAGTGCCCGATAATTATATTCAAATTCAATCGCCCCCCCAAACATTCCCGACCGACCAAACAAAAGATAATCTAAATACATGGCTCGTACAATTTATATTTTCATTATCATGCTGCATATTAACAGAGATTCATATTAGCAAATACTAAAGTTTAGCCTGGCTGGGTTTTCAAGTGCTGAAAACTGCCGCATCATTTGTTGTTAATGAGCGTTCAGACAATGTATGAAATCTTGAATATATCGGTTTTAGTATTTATTCAATTGGTTCAACGATTTATGGTTCTTGGCATCTTTGGCAGTTTTTCCTTATATTTATGTTAGTTGAAAGCTGGTGTGACTGGCACAAGTCTGATAAATCTATATTATATTTTTGCAAATGTGCTTGTGAACAGCAGTTTTTAAAGCCATATTTTGCAATTCAATAGCCTGAAGCTTGGTAATTTATTATAGGAATAGATTTGAATCATTTATTATCGCAATGAAGTTCGTTGTAAGCTTTTCTTCTTTTTTATGTTATTAGATGCACAGATAAATAATTGAGGATTGAAAAGTGTTTCCTTTATTTAAATTTGAAGTAATGCATGTAAATTTTAAGAATTTAAAAAAGATTTTAAAATTAATACTTTAAATAAATCTCTATGTAAAACCAATCTTAACTATAATAATCTGAATTGACTTCTTGAAATATTTTATATCATTAGTTGATCAAATAGAATGACACGGAAATTTCTAATTTTTGTCTAACATAAAATATCCGGCATCACCGATGCGTCATGACAATAACAAAAATGGAAAAAAGTCATATTAATAGATTCGAAATGTGGGGAAGCAATTGGTAACACTCTCGGTGCAAAAATCACATAACAATAAGAATTCCATTGGTTCAGCGAGGCATAACCAATGCATAGCAAAGAATTTCCATCCATTATTAAGCCAGCTGCTCAACTAATTAACCAAGTGTTGAAAGCTCATTTTAAAATGAACTTAAGCTGACCGATTCCGTTCTAGTTAGAAAAGAAAGTGAAAGCCAATCGATAGCGTCGAATGTCAAGTGCTAAATGGTCGGAATTTCAGGAAGGTGCATTAAATGTTGGCCAGAGCGCCTATCGGTTGGGCCAACCAGCTTAAAGCGTACTAGACTCAAATCAGCTTATTTCTGATTATAGGTGGGGATTTACCCTTGCTATGATAATGTTTACCCATTTACTTGATTTGGTATTCCCGAAAACAAATACAAATACATCTGCATTTGAAAATTTTCCATTATGGTGTTGCGGTTACCTCGTATTGCGGGCCGCTAGGGCGTGATGAATGAGCACCTTTCGATAACACTCAATGTGGAACATTCTATCTTCAAATTATGCCAGTAGGCTTATGAGTAGCATCCGCAGCTCAATAGATTGATCGGTGGCACTTCATATCAGGGCCAGAAGAGACAGTGTCGAAGTTAACCCAATCTAAAGGAGATTCTGATAAGATTCGATTCGAGTTGTGAGTTGTGTGAGTGTGTGTTCACGGGACAGAAGTGTGCCTCTCACACCTAAACACTTACTAACGGCAGACCCGCAGCGTGTTCGAGTGGCCGAACGTAGAAAGCAACGAATACGACTGCCATATAAATGGAGTCGTCAGCGTCGGCTCAGCGCTCAGTCTGTGTGTAAGCTGCAAGCGCGACTATACTATATCATCTATCGCATAACAATCGATCGTAAAAGGCACTAAAAATCGGTTTACTTTTCGTTCCGAACAATTACAATGCAAACATTTGCATTGCCAGTGATCGATTCACTGCCAATTGCTGGGCAGTAAATGAGAAATGCAATTATTGCGGCACATAATGAATAAATAAATAAATCAGATCCTAATCTTAAATGGACGATCTTAACGAGTAATAGTAGTACAAAAAGGAATAGTGCTTAACATAAAATAAACATCAACAGCCAGTCAACACAAAAGATATTAAATTATTTCTAAGTGCGGTAGTTCGTATAATAAAATAGATTTTTAAATAAACACTGATAACAAATCAAAATAAACATGAAGCTGATATGCTGTGGCAACAGAGGAAGTATGGCGGTGAATGATAACGGCAGCCCAATGGAATCCAAAAAGGATGCGGAAGCGGAAGGCGCAAGTAAGTTGCTACGAGTGAAAAGTGTTGATAAATACAAATAATATATAAAACCTTACAAAACCAAACTTAAAAGATTTCCCATATTTTTCAAAGAGCAGTTAATCTGTCAGAAAATACTAAAATGTATACAAAGTGGTTTCTGAACAAATCTTAATTAAACAATGATAATGAAACAATAAAAAAGTGTCTAAGTTCGTTATTCCAAAATTACAATACTTCACATAAATATTCGAGAGTGTCTTTAGCATAGTAATAAATAGCAATAAACTTTGCTGATAACCGAGATTGTCATCTTTTAAGAAACACAATATTTGACTTATTTTTCTTTTTCAATATGTATTCAAAGCAAGTGCAAATATTTTTATATTGCTTTTATATTTGTTTATTTTTATGGTTTCTTTGTTGTGCGTCAAATGAAGTGAAATTTTTAATGACATAAGCCGAATTGACATTAAAATGTGAAGTGAAATTGTTTATAAGTTGGCTACTTCACTTACGCAATTGCCCAATCTTAAAGAAGTGTTTAGCTATGTGCCCAAATTGTTTAGCTTTCTATAATCGTGATCTGTTTTTTTTAAGCGTCTTAATTAATTGACATGATAATATGATTAGCCACTGCTAAAAAGGCAAAAAATTAGCATTGTCATTAGTTAAACAAATCTGTGCTAGGGAGATGGGGCTGACTGGTGTTGTCTGTTGACCTGGAAGAGCGCCTACAAAACATGACCAGAGACAGGAAGCTGACAGCAGTAACAACATTTGCTCTGCTTCTGGCCGTAAATCGTCAAAGTTTGTATGCAAATTTGTACAGAGCAAATAGTTTTGCTCGTGTAGCTGTCTGTCTAGCTGGTCTCATATTCATAGACATATGTGTAAATAAGTGCGAGAGCATGAACAATGAAAAGCACGCCGAACTGAAGCGCTCAGACAGACAGACGACAGACAGACAGACAGTTTGTCGAGAAACTCTCGAGAGACTCTCTAGCGGGATTCCAGTTTAGAACGGATTGCTTAATGAGCAGCCGCACTTGACAGCACTGGATCAGCATCAAGATCCGAGTTACGAGATATGAACTGCCAACTAGAGATACTTTCTTGGAACAATTAGTTTAACATATAAGGCTAAAACATAAATCTAGCATATTTGCCAAACTCAATTTATTTTCCTGCTTTGACTAAATTATACCGGGTGCAGCTGCTGCCGCGAGTCACAATTGGAAGGGATCAAGTTGCTAATTGCAGGAAGGTGTTCCGAGGCACAGGCCTCCTACTCGTTACAGGCACGAACAATCAGACCAGTTATATGCAAATATGTTAATTTGCGTGCTTGATGCTTTTTTCAACGTATATTATTAGCAGTTGACAAAAAATTCGAAATTCCTTCCGTAAAGAAATAAATTACATATTTAAAACGATACCGACTTTTGATAATGCAATTTTATAAAAAAAAATATATATGTAAATTACAAATTATTCAGAGCTGGCAAGGTAGGCGCCTGGCGCCTCAACAGGCGTTAGGTTCATGTTTATGTTGACATCAGGCACAGCACGCGGCAAGTTCAATGCTGTCTAGCGTCACATTGAGGCACAGATACAACTCAAGCAACAGATACATAAAACACGCTCAGCGGGTTTCGTGTTTGCCAAAATAAAAAAATGTATCAAGACAGATGTGGACGCATGAACAAATCGCATGCCATAAATTTTTGGGAACTAGTGCTATCAAATGACATTCTTGGAGCATGTTGACAATTGACATCAAGTGCCATGCAGCCATTATCTGATTTGTGTCCAAAGTCAGTTTCAAAGTCATCCGACTTAACAGAAAACAAAGTGAAAACATTGCGGCTTAATATATAAGTACCTTGTGCTTATCGTGACCACTCAACGTATATGCACTATTTACGCAAGCAAGCTATCAGCAAAGACCTCAATTGTTCAAATTCAGAGCCCTTGATGCAAGTGTACATATTGTTAACAGGTGGTTAGTTGAAGATCCCAAGTCAATACCCAATTATCATTTATGCGAATCGTTGTTCGTGTCACGCTTCCAGTTGTGTGGGAAAAACTTAATAATTGGTATTATAATTACAGCTACAATCGAATTTATAAGATAAAATAAGATCAGTCAACTTTATGGAATGCGACCGCAAAAGAGCTTTTTTGAAGTACAAATAAAAAAGTTGAGCTTATTGTAAGTCAGAGCTTTTTGAAGTACATGTAAAAAGAGTAAAGCTTATTGTCAATGTGGTTCGCCAAGTGCCGTTTTCACTGTTCTAAACAATAACAAACGAGCTATTGGCTGTTGTCAAAGCTTTCTGCTGTTTGAAACTTGGCTTGAAAGCTTTTTTGAAGCTTCCAGCATTGCCAGCCGTAAATATTTACAAAAGTGCGCTAACGGCTAATTTGAATTATTTTCAAGTTCACGTAAATGGCTGTTAACTGTGTCAAGTTTAAGGGTGTGGTATAATTCTGATAAGACATCGATATAATTTGTGATTATGATGCGAATTAAAATTAAGATTTGAATTCGTTCATTTTGAGTGCATTTAAAGATGGGAACAACCAGATAAGCATGCATTATATTACACTAGACTGAGATTAGCTTGATTAAGGCATAGCTACAGCCAACAATATATTTACGAGCACTCAATTACAACAATACATAATAAGTAATGCGCATCTCGTCAATCAAGTGTCGCATTTATTAAAACTTTTTTGGCTCTCAGCGATAGATGCTCCATAATTAGTTAGTTATTGAACAGGCTCCGAGCCGAGCAGTAGTGTACCACAGAGCAGTCTTCAAAAGTATCTATCAAGCAATTTAGTTCAAACATGGTGAAGAATCGTCGCTTCGAGAAAGAAGGTTTGTTGCGAATGCAAGTTTATTGGTTTTAGCTAACTATTGTGTCAACAAGTCAGCAGTTCTTAACTCAAATGAATTCGTTTGTGTAAATATTGAGTTAATAATAATATCGTATATTCGCACAGCTGTCTACTAAGGTATTTATTTGTTCCGCTTCAGTAGAGCTTATCAATTATGTGAACAGCTAACGAGTTTTCATCATCTCTCCATCTCTGTTTATCATCTATACTGTACGTTTATTGCAGTTCTTCTCGTTTTAACTCATAAAGACGAGCCCTCGATTTTCTAAGAGCTGAAACTGTAAAATATTAGCATGACAACCCTTACGAGGTTGAAGAAAATGCCAATTAGGTGACAGCTTAGGGAGGAGATCCATCTAAATAATTAGTGATTAAAAGATTTTTGTTTATATCTGTGGGATACGCTTCCTGCTGAGCTGCCCAGAGATCGGTGTTTAATCTCTGATAATATTCAATCCAGCTAGACGACAAGATAACAGATGCTATTGAGGCATTACGCAATAGAGCCTAAGGACTAACATCAGCATAATGACCTACAGGTGACCTACAAGCTGATAGCAGGCATCGACAGCCTCTCGTCAATCACTCATTGATGAATGCCACATATATATATATATATGTATGTATATGTCTAGCTATAAATAGGCTTATTTTTATTGAGTCAAGTTGAAGTTCAATATTATAATCAACGAAAATGTGTTTTGACTATGGAAATTTACGCCTAATCGCAATCTATTTTCAGAATATGGACTGGGTGTTCGACACTTGCAAACCTTTCTTCTTTTCTTTGCCTTAACTGTGGCATATGCACAGCGAGTCAACTTATCCGTGGCTGTCGTGGCCATGACAGATGGAGAGATTAATCCCGACTTTCCTGTAAGTAGATTTTCAAGTAGATTTGGAATGCTCAAAATAAAGCAAAAATTCGGGAAAAGGAATTGGAACTGAATCACTTTAGTTTGATATGCGATTTTAACTTCCACTTGATTGGTAAAATTTCCCAAAATAAGTGGACCTACTAACCATTGCTTTATTACTTCAGGAATACCACTGGCCGGAGAAGACTAAATCCTGGCTGTTGAGCAGCTTCTTTTGGGGCTATGTTTTGACCCAGGTGCCATCGGGTCAACTGGCTCGCAAATTTGGTGGCAAGATAACACTGTTCACCGGCCTGGCCATCTGCTCCGTGCTGAACATACTGACGCCTCTGTTTGCCAAGTGGGGCGGTTGGCAGCTGGTCTGTGCCCTTCGGGTCATGGAGGGCTTATGCCAGGGAGTTGTCTTCCCATCAGTTCACACGTTAATCTCCGCTTGGGTTCCGCCCAATGAGCGACCGTTACTGGGCACCTGTGCTTATACGGGAAACCAGTTCGGAACCATTGTCATGTTGGCCACAAGTGGACTACTCGCGGCCTCCTCGGCTGGCTGGCCCAGCATCTTTTACATTTCTGGAGGCGTTGGCTGCCTTTGGTCCGTCGTCTATTTCATATGGGGAGCCAGCTCGCCGGCTACTTACAAGGGGATCTCAGTGGAGGAGCGCAAAATGATAGAGATGGCGCAGGCGACCGAGGCGGTCTCCGAACAGCCCAAGGAAAAGCTGCACACACCTTGGCTCAGTTTCTTCACCTCGCCACCATTTTTGGCGCTCATTGCGGCGCACAGTGCAAACAATTGGGGATTCTGGACGCTGCTCACCGAGATACCCAGCTATATGAAGAATGTCCTGAACAAGGACATCAAGTCGAATGCACTGCTCTCGGCCCTGCCCTACTTTGCCATGTTCTGCATGTCATTTGTGTTCTCCGCCATCGCCATGCAGCTGAACAAGCGCAACTGCATCTCCACCGTGACCAGTCGCAAGCTCTTCAACTCCATCGGCTTGTGGGTGCCTATGTTGGCCTTGATTGGTCTGGCCTATGTGGACAGTGAACAAAGCAATCTGGCTGTTATTTTGCTGACGGTTACTGTTGGATTCAACGGATCCTGCTATCTGGGTTTCCAAATCAATCACATTGATCTGTCGCCCAACTTTGCTGGCATACTGATGGGCATCACAAATTGCGTCGGTAATATTATGAGCATTATTGCACCACTCCTGGTCGGATTTATTGTAACCAATGAAGTAAGTTGATCAACACGTTTTCATTGGCTAGTCTATTGCAACTCTCTTTCTCTCTTTAAAGCACGATGTGGAACAGTGGCGAATTGTTTTCTTTATTGCCGCCATCATTTATCTGATAGGCAATGGTCTCTTTGTCATCTTCGGTCGAGCCAATGTGCAGACGTGGAACGATCCACCAGCCAAGCCCCGTCGGAACTCCACACCGCAGGTGGAGTCTCAGCATTAGCAGTATATTCTAGAGAGTTAGAGATCGCTAGTCATCTAGTTCACATTACCGATAATTGGATCGCTTATCGGTCCAAACTGAAACATTGTAATCTAACTGTAGTTCGAGGCAAAGTATTCTCACATTGACCGATCGAAATTGCGTTTGTTTTGTATTTGTAGAGTGTTCTATATGATATATTTGATATGAATTTGTTGTTTTAAGCCTAGCAAGTAGCGTATAGATAGGGCTTGTTGACAACCAGATACGTAACACATATTTTAACTAATAGTAAATTGTAAGGAAATATCAACAAAGTGTTTTATCTGCAACTGAACATTTATTTAGGTCATTTTGATAGACCAAATAATCGCTCATTTTAATATGATTTAATAAGATAACGTTTGTACATAAATAAATTGTAAATAAACTATTTTGATACCAAATGAATAAGTTCGCATTTTTAAAGAGTAACTGGGGACTGATAGTTAAGCAATTGTCGTCTTTAATTGATTTAAGTGTGTTTAATAATATTCTCAAGTATTTGCCCTGACATAAACGGATTTATGGAATTCGCAGTTGTTTGTGAGACATTCATCTGGATGCCTCTAGGAACCCGCTGGCTCGAAAACAAATTTTGCTAATGTTGATTTTATGTATCTTCTGGTTATGATTAACTAATGTTTAAAGTTCATTAAGTTCCTGCTTATTGTAGTTGATTTGCTGTCTCATTATTATGCAATAAATGTGGAGTAATTAAAAACTAATGCCAGCCATTTATTTTGATTCAGATTGTATTTTATTAAGGCAAATCTTTTTTGATCTAATATATGTGGCACTCAGAGCTAAATTATCTTGCTTTCTAAGTCACATCTGCTCACTTTACTATACTCACGACTCTTTTCTTCTTCTTCAAGTCGGTGATCACACAGTTGATATCGATCAATATCAAAGTTAAGTACATAGTTGCATGTTCGATTACAGATGTTATGTTAAAGTCTTAGAACCACATCACTAGTAGCCTGCTACAGATTTATTATACAATTTTATATTTGATATTTAAAAACTAATAATCATGGATTTTTGGCAAAGCCATAAAGTATGCTACGTAAAACGATTTGTTCGCCTCTTATTGGAACAAATAATATTCGTTACGTGAAATGAAATAAATATTCTTGTGGTTTATCCAATTCGAGCTATGTGTGTGTGCCATACCGAAAATGCATAAAACGAGTTCTGGAATTCAAACAAACAATGTCAAAATACAAATCTCGAAAGGTGTGTATATATATAATTTATTACTGTCGACGAACCTATTCGTAGCAATCAACTGAAATGCGAAATAAATCTATAAAACTGAAGAAATTCAAGGGGACTACTATATATGACTATCGCTCGAATTAGAAGGTACTTTTATGGATACCTTTCTATTTGTGGGTTGATTTCGAAATTAGTTTCTTATTGTATTGTGCTCTCAGTATTACGAATATGTTTTTGTTTGCAGAGTGCAGATCTTAAACTGTTGTTGAAATGCTTGGTTTAAGATTCTTCACTGCATTACCAATATACTCCTCTATATCAGATCTTCGATGTCAGAGTATACAAATTGTATTCTCCCATTTTACTTAAGGTGTTTATTAAGTTTTCTGAACAGACTGTCTTTCTGTAACTTTATATCTACGGTGTTGGCTTTAATGCAATCAGTAAGCCGCAAAGTAAGTGCCTTTTACTTATTTTGTTAATGGTTAATGCTCAAAGCCGCACTACAACTATGAGTTAACTGCTATCTGTCAACTGTTGTGGCCAAGACAAGGAGAACGCGTTCAAATTAAAATTGCAGCTTGTCTGTGAGCCAGCGATCAATTAACACTCGATTACTGCTGCCGACTGCTGTCAACTTGTTTAGTGTACTTAGCTGCTCGTTAACGCGCCAAATTCAATTAACGGCAACAACAAACGGCTTTGGCAAATGGTCAAATGCGTATATCCCGCAATCCGATCAAATCGAATAAATGAATGCCAAAACTGAGCAGGCTAATCAAAAAACCAAACAAAAAAGGCCAGTTTTGTTTTGCATGCCCAATCTGCAACTCCACACAATTACCAACCATCAACACCAAGCCAACTCCAATCCTCGATTCCGATTTGCCAGTCGCAACTGCTGTTGGTCAGTTGCCGTTTCTCTTGGCCCTCTCCGTTTCCACAATAAGCGTTGCGAGTGTGAAAATTGTTCGTTTTAGCATCGATTTCAATTTTGCAGGCATTTGGTGCGTTTCTGCAAGCCCATCGACCAGGCGAGTACACTCAGAAAAAAAAGCTTAAATCATTGCAAATTACAATCTGTGTTCTTAAAAATATGAACTTTATTCATAATTGTATCTGGTTCATCAAATGGAGTCCGTTTAAGATTTTTGCTGATCAGTTCACTTTTAAATAGATTTTTTAGTTGATTGCATTTTTTTTTTATTCTCTGTGTAGCTTATTGGAAAATTCTCGTATATTTTCAAGAAATTTGCCAAATTTTAAATTCCGTTTTTTTTTTCTGAGTGCAGTCGCGTATTGGCAACTGGCAACATTGGCAATGGACTGAGTGTATTGGATGCTGGCTATGGATCTGGTGTTAAATATTTGAAAGCAACTTTGTTGCAGTTGTCACTCACAGTTTGTTGTTGTTGTTGTTGTCGCTGAGATCTCAAAAGAGCAACAGAAGCTCATTTTGTTGTCATGTCGAGGTGTCATGTTGCAATGTTCCAGCTGCCGGTTGCTGGTTTGCCAGTTGCAAACTTCCAGTTGCTATTCGCTATTCACAATTCACTATTCACAATTCACTATTCACTGTTCACAATTCACTATTCACTATTCACTATTCGCTATTCGTCGTTGATCGCTTGCCGTTTTTATGCGCTAAACGCATTAGAAATTGCCAAAGAGGGTAGTTTGAGGTTGTGCAAGCGTATGCAACAGGCAGAGACCATATAGTATATATATTCTTGATCTGTCTGTCTGTGTAAGCGAGTTGATCTTAGAAGGTAAACAAATAATTTCTGCAATGCCAAAGGCACATTAAGTTAATAAATAATTAGATAAGTATTTTTTTGGGAATATCGATATAAATCGATTGACGATAGCCTAAAAATCACAACTTAATAAATATATTTTTATTATCGAGTATGTAAATACCTGAAAATGTTAATCAAGATCGGCTTACTAAACCAGAGAGCAGTTTGTGCACGCACACACACAGATATACATAGATAAAGACTTTGATGCAGGGTGTCTCCTAGTCGAGCTCTCTCGACTTGAGCTCTCCTATTCGTTATTTTGGTTTAGTCAAGGAGTGAAATGCCAAAAAACTCTGGCATGAAATTCGTTAACGGTATGTTGACACTCTCATATCAAGATGTGTCCGTGTTGCCCCGACTCGATGTTGCACATGTAAATCTGTGACCTTTCCCCTAACACCTGCCCCCCCTTCTCTATCGTGATTAGCATATGCCCCACTATTGAAATCAAATGCACTGATTAGGTCGCATTAGGTTGCAATTAAGTAGGTCCCCTCCTAGCCCCACATTCCAGTATTTGCAACATATAAACACACACACACTCACACTCTCACACACACAAATGTTTGTGTCTTCCACATGCGAGAGTTGCTTTATCTGTTCATGACAGGAATTTTGATATGTTTTGTTTTTTAATTTGTTTTTCCTCTAGAAATATTTAAATTAAAAAGTGTAAATGTAGAGACTAGTGGAATTAATTTATTGTTATTTTAAAAGTATAGAAATCTTAAAATTAAATTAAAATGTATGTTATTTAATTATTTTATTTGAAATATTTAATTATTAATTATTTAAAATTACAGTTTTCCATTATGAATACTGGTCGGAATATTTCTATCTAAATTATTTATAGTGGTTTCCTTCTAATAATAATTAAATAATGTTTATTATTATGTGGATCAACGTCTCGAAATCTTGTCAACAAAAAATAATACAATAAATAATATTCAATTTAAAGTAATATCTTCAAAGGATTTTATTATTAGGCTAAATATTATCTGTGCAAATTGATTGACGAATCGAATTCAAATTGGATTTAATATTCATATTAGATATAGGTCACAGCTCGATTGGCTACCCTCGCATGGCATCCTTGAGCATGCGAGTATTTAAGTATTCGAGTATAAGTGAGTGTTTGAGTGTGTGAATATGTGAGTATTCATTTGGCATGCATTTCTCTCTATGGGTCACAGTTTTCAGGGGGAACAACACAATGCCTTTGGGGCTTGCCTAATTTGATTGCAGCGCTTAGATTTGTGTCTGGCTCTGCCATGGCAAACGTGACTGAGCGTTAACTTGGCTTAGAGAGTTGGGGCCTGCGGTACAGCCTCCTTTCGATTTGGATGTCTGCTGCTGCTCCTCCTCCTCTCGCTCCTCCTTCTCCTGCTGCTCCTAGCTGCTCAGCTCCTTGCGAATCTCGGCTGCTCGCCACAATTTTCGCTTGTCGTATTTCGCTTTTAATTGGCTACATGACGTGCCAAACTGCGCCTAGGATGCCAACTAACATGGATTCCAGAATGCAAGACATGGAGTTCACTCTTCCCCACTCCCCCAGCCCCATCTTCTGCCGACCGTCTCCCTCTCATGCCAGCCTGTATGGTAGCGAATGTCTCTGCGCCATATTTTGCACTCAATTCCAGATGCTGCCATCTGCTTAGCAGCTCCTCCTCCTCCAGCTCCTTCTCCTCCTCCTCCTGCTCCTCCTCCGCCTCCCACTCTTAGTGCTGGGTGGGAAGGTGTTGCTGCTGTCTTCGAGGCCCGATTTTCACTCGTTTGTTTTGTTTGTTAAGCATCGTTGATTCTGCATTTGTTGTTTTTGGCCTGCTGACTGCTTCGTTAACGTTGTCATGAGTTGATTTAAGCCACTTTTGTTAGCCAGCCCCCTCCTCCTCCATCCAAAGCACATTCGATGTGAAATGCCAGGACTAAATCTTTTTTCAGCTAACCCCGGCCTGACAAGTTCAGCCACATTTCTGAGTCGCTTTCATATTGTGACCTGTTTGCAATCGCAGTGCAATCGAATGCCAAACACAATTTATTAAGTACTTGAAGCGAAAACTAACTTTAATTGTTGACTTTTCTGATTAATTATGAATTCAAATACCAAAATATGGTGTGCAAATTTAAATGCCGTATTAATAAAGTTGTCAAGCCATGACAAAAAATGTGACTTGCGAATAATGGTTAGGTTTTGACAAAGTTATTGGCAATGGAAATTGGGTGCAATTCATAATAGGTAAAATAATAGGAGCAAAAATCAGTTACAATTTTTTAGCGTGGGTATGTCATTTAACGCTTGATCGGTGAAGTGAATAATAGTTGTAATAGTAGTAATTATGGAAGTAATAGTGCGATTAGTAGTTGTAATAGTATTCGTAGCAGTAGTAGTAGTTATAGTAGTAGTAGTAGTAAAAGCAGGAGTAGTAAGAGAAGTAGGAGCAGTAAGAGAAGTCGGAGCAGTAATAGTAGTTGTAGTAGTGGTAGTAATAGTAGTAATAGTAGTAATAGTAGTAATAGTAGTAATAGTAGTAATAGTAGTAATAGTAGTAATAGTAGTAATAGTAGTAATAGTAGTAATAGTAGTAATAGTAGTAATAGTAGTAATAGTAGTAATAGTAGTAGTTTAAGTAATACTAGTAGTTATAGTAGTTGCATTTATAGCAGTAATAGTGAGAGTAGTAGTTACAGTAGTAGTAGCTGGAGCAGTGGTAGTAGTTGTAGTAGTAGTAGTAACAGTAATAGTAGTAGTTTTAGTAATAGTAGTAGTAATAGTAGTAGTAGGAATAGTAGAAGTAATTATAGAAATAGTAGTTATTGTATCAGTAGTGATACAAAATGCCATAACTTCGTCAAAACTCAACTTATTTTAAAAAGCGGGAGCTTTTTGATCATAGTTTTGCCCCTAAATCAATCGTACATTTAAAGTTGAAAACGTGATTTTAGGTCGGAAGACAAGTAAAAATTATAGCCTGAAAATCGATATATCGATAGTAGTAGCATTAATAATAATGGTAGCAGGTGAAAATGTGGGGGGGCGTCTTTTTCCTTATTTGACTTCCTTCAATGAAAGTCAGCTTGGTTGGTTTTTGTTCACTTTGTATATTTATTATTTCACTTGAAATATAACTTGTACTTGTTTCTTTTGGTTATGTTACCGCGATACTAAATGTATATATGTACATTTATAACATTTCTGTTAAAGTTAACAGCGCTGAGTGCGCTGTGAGGAGTTTGCATTGCAAAGAGAGGCTGTGGATCGTGGGTTATGTTAAGCCAAAATGACAACAGCTGATTAAGCTTGGCTTAACATAATCCCACATAAACATTCTCCCCCCCTTGCAATGCGCAGCATTGTAAATTAAGAAAAAAGGAGATATGGCCTTAGGATCGGCAATTGCCGGTCAGCATCCAGCCAAACTCCGTGTCCTGGGCGAGAGGGAGGCCGCCCTGGCATGGAAGCATGCCCGGCAGGATGATGTGAGGATACACATCGGCGTCCTAGGATAAGCGAGATAGTCGCTGGAGTGTGCCATCCCTCGTCGGCCAAGACAACGTTTGAAAATTTGTCATGGTGCTCCTTGCTGACGGCTCGGAGTGGGGTCCGGTGGTGGAGTTGAGGGTCGACCTCAAGCACAATTTCCCGATTTAGCTCCGTTGACCTCGATCGGAGCACAGCGGTGCAAACGCGTTCGGACCCAATGCTGGTGACGGAGAGCCCAAGGGCCGTTGCCAGTGAAGCATTTATGCGACTCATCGGGCAACACGCGTCGATGAGCGCTCGAGTCTCGAACGATTTGGTACCGGTGTGGAGCAGCACAATAGCGGTTGGTAAAATGTTCACGCCTGTGTGCTGCATCAACGAGGCCAACGAAGTCACAATTGGAGCCCTTGTAGATGTGGGCGGTGAGCGGCTGTCCGGAGGCGTAGTCGATCTGCTGGGCGAGGAGGAGCGACGGGCTGGCGAAGGGATGTCCTCTGCTTGGGGCCGACGCCTTGGCACGTGATCGGCATCACGCAGATGGAGCGAGAGTGTGGTGTGGTCCGTCGCACACCTGACACGTCGCACCGCTGCGGCAGGTACCCTCTGAGTGCCTATGGGCCAGGCAGTTCGGGCAGTAATGGTTGATGAGCACTGCTCTCAACCGCTTCTCCGCGGAAAGGCGAAGAAAACGCTGGCACTTCCGCAGCGCGTGAACACCTCGGCAGACACGACATCTAAACGAATTTGATGTGGGGCGATTGGCCGTCGTCGCGCTTTTATGCGAAGGCATATTCTTCCTTAGTAAAAAAATGAAAAGTGGAAAAAAGAAACTGTAAAGGAATAAAAGAAAAACAAACTTATGATTTCGTTTAACAAAAAAAAACAAAATTAAAGGATTTCTTTTAGTTAGGCGAAGTCTGGGGGTTTTTACTTCGCCTCTAGGAAGTAGAGACTGCAGCTGTTGCTGCTGCAACTGATGGTGCTGCGATTCCTGTGGACTGCGAACGGTACTATATTCGCCACTCCGAAGAATCTTCTTCGGCTGTCGCTTGCGCGGTGTCTTTGCTGTCTTAGAGTTGGCGCGCTTGTGAATAGGGGAATTTCCTGAGCGGTAACTTCCTGGCTTGGCTTCGATGTGGAATGTGTCTGGTATTGTTCTGGGTCTTTAACTTGTTGTGAAGGAAAGAAACACGTCGATGATTCTAGCGGACTTAAAGACAGTCCTTGTAATGCTTCAGTTGGCAAGCTTGTCGCTGCTATCGTAGTTGGTGATGCAGATTGTTTGCCGACGATTGCATTTGGATATAAGGGAAGTCCTTGGGATAGTTCAGCGGCTGAGGTTTGGAATTTAGGAACCTCCTGAATTGTGGCTGTTGGTACCGAGACAGGCTCGAAGAGGGAAGCGCTTGGTAGAGTGGCTGACGCACAGATCTCCGTCGCTGTCATCGTTTGTGGCGCAAAAAGAGAAGGTAATGGAGCTGCCGGAAAGAGTGAGATTTCCTGTGCAGGAGTTGCAAGTAAAGCTTCTGCTTCTCCTAATGGATTAAAAATAGCAGGAGTTGCAGATGTGGGCGCAAAGGGCGCTTGATGACCAAAGGGTGTTGCTTGTAGTTGAAGTTTCCTGCGGTGTCTTTGGACCTTTGTGGAGACGGATGCCTTTCTGTAGGCGATATGATGCTTGTGACAATCCACCAACTGTGGATGGAGGAACGGCTGCAGCTGGAGGTGGTCCAGTGGTGGAAGTGCTCTCAACCAGTTTCGGAGAATGAGCGACTGTTGTGGGCGAAGGCGAGGCACCGCTGGACGATGAATTCTCATAGTAGTTGGAGACAGCTTTATTGATAGCTATAGACGAGACGGCCGCAACTGTAGCCTGATTTTGCAAACTGCTCAGCTGCTTGTCCAGTGTGGTGGGCAGCTGCAACTGTTGAAGATGTCGGTAAGGCGTGTTGACGGTCGTTGAGGCGTAATGCGCCGACTTTGGCTGCATTACTGGGTCCCCGATCGGGGCTGGCGGCAATAAACTGTTGTAGATCGTAAAGTGTTCACGGCCGCCACTTGACGCAGCCGTCTTGAAGCTGGTGAGACTTGCCGACTTGGTGGCTAGGTGCGGATGTTGAAATTCCTCCGCTGTGCTTGCCTGTGGTACCGGCGGAACCGGGTACGATGCGATTGCATGCGTAAGACCAGGTGCTGGAGTTGGGATCCATGTGGGCTGCTTGAGATGTGTGCGTGCGGATAAATTTCGTTTCACATATAGAATCTGAGTCTCCTTTAGGACTCGAAGGAAGATCCTCCACCTCCCAGAATTTTGTGAGAAGATTCTCTAATGGAGGTTTCGGATTACGGGAAATTCTTGCTGTGAAGGATGAAATTTTTGTGGCAATGCCTTGTGTTATTGGACCTGTGAGAATCCATCCAAAGATTGATTCTTGTCCCAACAGTGTACCACAAATATTTGGAATGGAGCCGCCGAGCAGTATGGACGGGATGATATCTGCGCCTAATAGCACATCAATCTGCGAGCTCCTCGAAAAAGTCGGGTCAGCCAACTGGATATTTGGTAGGTCCTTCAACGTGTTCTCAGGAATTGAGCACGATGGCAGGTTGCCTGCCAAATGTGGAAGGACAAAGGCCGAAATCTCAATTTTAATTCGAGGCCTTGTTGGGAGAGCCTATGTTGAAGTGACATAACTTCTGAGGCTTGGCTGCGATGGCTTGATTTAAGCCATTGACTTGGGCCTGGACGGGTTGAAATGGAGGCTTGATCAGGTTGAACAACCTACTGGTGATGAAGGTTGCTTCCGAACCCGAATCAATCAATGCACGTGCCTTATATGTTATACCTGCATGGCAGATATTTACAAGGGCAGTGCCAAGCAAGACACCTTGTGTGTTTGCGGAGAAATATGTTTGAACATTTCTCGGACTTTGGGGAGGTGATTGCGTTTCTGGAAGGTTACTTGGAATAGTAACTGTTGCGGAGGCTGCTGATGAAGGGGGGTCGCCACGATGAAGGAGTGAGTGGTGACGACCTTTGCACGTGAAACAGCTGTGTGCACTTGTGCAGTCTTTGAGAAGATGGCCTCTCGCAAAACAATTCAAACACAATTTCTGCTGCTTTATGTAAGCAGCTCTGTCCTTGACAGACATTTGTAGAAATAGCGGACATAAGCGAATCGGATGATTCTCTTTGGAACAATAGCCTGCACGATTGTAGTTTTATCGAAATCTTGTTTTCGAAGGAGTTGACCTTGGAGAAACCCTCTTTGCGGGTAGGTCTTTGTTGAACTTGCGTGCTTAGCGTTGGCTTCATGTCCTCGATCGCCTCTAATGTGCGGTATCGCTCCATTAGAAATGAATTCAGCTCATCCCAAGTCGGAATTTCTGACTTATGGTGTAAGGATTGCTCCCACAACGATAGAGTCAGCTTTAGGAGCTTCGAGGAACACAGGAAGACCAGAAAACAATCCCAATTGTCCGTTTTGACCTTGGCTAATTCTAGCGCGGTCAAGCACCCTTGGATGGTGCTCTGGAGTTCCTTACTTGAACTTCCTGTCTCGTGGGATATTGATGGCAGATTGAACAGGACCTTGAGTTGACTGTTCACAAGCAATCTTCTATTTTCGAATCTTTCAGTCAGGTTTTGCCACGCTGACTGAAAGCCATCATTGGTAAGCGGGGATTTGGCAACAATGCTGTTCGCCTCACCGCTGGTCTTAGCATTTAAATTGGAATAGCTTTTCGACCTGGGATAGACTCGGATTGTCTATATAGACCGCTGTGAACAGGTCTCGGAATGTAGGCCATCGGAGGTAGTCTCCACTGAAAACTTCAGTGTCAACGGGAGGAAGTCTGCAGCCTCTCATTATCGGAGGTGCAGTCGGAGCTGGCTGCGGCCTACTTGCAGCCGCAGCTTGTGCGATTTGCTCACTGAGTTGAGCTGCACAGCGTTCGTAGACAGAATAGCAATGGAAATACTTATTCTGCCTGACCGCACTGTCTTCACTGCTTTCCCCTTGGATCGCAGCTTTGGAGCACAGCTCGTATTCCCTTTCGACCTTTTCCCATAGGGATCGTATCTGGTCTCGGCGAATCTCGAGTGTGTATACTGTGGCAGGAGTGCTGGATGGCATGTTGATCATAGCCTCATAATGGCTAAGTCTATCGGAAATCGAAATAAAATCGTTCAAAGCCATTTTGCTTGAATTACGGATTTTACTGATTTGAGCGCGTGTGCCGGTCGGACTCCTTGGAATAAGCCTGTTTTGCTTTAACAGGCCTTATATTCCCTGTAGGAGCTGGGTCACTTTTGACCTTTGAAGCCGACAACCTTGGAGATGGTTTCTTGGAGGCACACGATTGGGAAACGGGCGAACCTTTGATATCGCGTTGTGGAGGAACGGATAATTGCTTCTTATTAGTGGAATTGTTCTCTGAGCTCATATATATGACTGTGAGTCACTGCTTCGCTCACCTTCGATGATAGGTGGGATTGAGCTAAGCGGACCGGTGGAAATGGAACAGTTCAATATGAGTATGGATACTCAGAGAATGAAGCAGAAATTTTCACAAACAAAATAAAAAAAAAATATTTTTTTTTTTATATATACTTTCGGAACGAGTGGAATCGGAACGGACCGGAAGTTTTTGGAATTAAAGTTCTTTTTCACTTTAGCGATAATGATCGTGACTGTGAATAGTCGGAAAAGTGATCTCGCATAAAAAATATTTTTTATATCACTGCAGCCCTGGATGTGCTGGCATGTGATTACAAAAAACAGCTGACTGTGCAATATTGACGCGGAGTGACAAATCAATTAATGCACTTAAAGTCAGCGAAAAAAGAACTTTGCAACATAAAACAATATGTTGGACGGACGCGTATGACAAATTTTGAACTATTATTGCTATTATTATTACTACTATTATTATTATAAAATAATAACAATAAATAATAAAACAACAACAATATTAAACAATTGTGTTACTTGTGGTTAGTTGCCGTCACTGCTAGTGGATGTGATTACATACATACATATGGTTTGGAGTTAATTAAATTGTGATTAGGTTTTGTGTTATGCCGTCTATTATTTTATTTATCTATTTGTGTTTGTTTGTGCGGCCAAACCTTATTGTTTTATTTGTTATTTTTTGTTTTATATGTGTATGTATGTATGTATGTATCGATGTGCAGTGTACGGACAAAGAATTACATATATGTTGATTTATAATTATATTAGTAAAAATATGACTTATTATGTATTTTCTTTTATATTAAGATTTGGAATTATACTTATGTATGCAGTATATGTATGCAATACACTGTGTAAGTATATGCTGATACAGTAAATTGCACATGTTGCCGAAAATTTGCAAACGCTTGCGTTTTTTTTCTTTCAGGCTACCAGCTGTTCGTTTGGATTTGGAACATAAAACAATTCTACTGTTCAGTGGGGATTAGCATATAAGGATTTGCTTTAATCATAAATGTTTGCATGTACATATGTACAGAAAATGAAACAATTTGTGTCGTAATTTTTATTAATTCACGAAGAGCGTTTGGATGCTCTGATCACTTGACGTGTGTTTATGTGCTTGTATGTACATATGTACTTAAAGGCACAGGAACTATGAACAATTTGAACTTTGCTCATGTAGGTGCACCACAGAGAAATGGCGGCTGTGAAGAACAAATTTTCACTGCACACTTGCACCTTTTTTTGCACAATTGTTGGACTATAATACCTTATTGGTATTGGAAAAATCTGGAAACCAGTAACTGGCGATTTAGCGGACTGTATTATGGATATAAGTACTTTGGATGTACTTATCTGGATGTGTTTGGAAAAATCCACCGAGATGCGAGCTGGGGCGAGCTGAGGAAATTGCTTCTGAATTATCCGGCTCGAAGGACCATGAAAATGTGGGGGGGCGTCTTTTTCCTTATTTGACTTCCTTCAATGAAAGTCAGCTTGGTTGGTTTTTGTTCACTTTGTATATTTATTATTTCACTTGAAATATAACTTGTACTTGTTTCTTTTGGTTATGTTACCGCGATACTAAATGTATATATGTACATTTATAACATTTCTGTTAAAGTTAACAGCGCTGAGTGCGCTGTGAGGAGTTTGCATTGCAAAGAGAGGCTGTGGATCGTGGGTTATGTTAAGCCAAAATGACAACAGCTGATTAAGCTTGGCTTAACATAATCCCACATAAACAGCAGGAGTAGTCGTAGCAATAATAGTCGTAGCAGTAGTAGTAGTTATAGTAATAGTAAGAGTAGTATTAGTTTAATGAGTTTTTTTCTCCTTAGTTTCTGGCTGCAGATCTCAAGTTGTTGTTAACTGGGCGTCCATCAAACAAATGGATAAACATACACAGTTAAAGGATTCGATTGTATGCAAAACATCTTCGACAAGAAATTCACTCCAAATTTGTGCATGGCTTTTAATTGGTCTAGTCGCTGATTCACACAATTAAAATCGGGACACGAAATAATAATAATGCACCGAATCGTTTAAATTATAATAGGATTGAAATTTCATTGTTGCTATGGTGTTTTCCGCGTAAATGCAGCAATTTTTGGTTGCTTTTCATGGGCATAAAAATAGCAGAGAAATGCATCTGCTAATTAAGTATTAGCACTCTGCAAATGCGCTATAAAAATTAGAAAAACACTCTCCAAATAAACATAAAATAATTTGTAATGCTTTTGATGGCCAAAAAGAGAAATCAAATCTGCATAACCAATGAGCTCTTTTATTTTATGAGTGAGTGCAAAACTATTATTTTCTCATAATACACCTCTAATAAAAAACTTGTGTGGCTTACATCCTGAGTTATCAATATATCCTTAGCATGACTTGAGTTAAAGTTCAGTTCCGCAAATAGTTTATATTATTTTTTGTCAGATTTCTCTGTGGCACAACATTTATCGATTTGTGGAGCAACTTTATTATTGGCTACCAATTTGTAATTCCGTTTGCAAGCTGTCTGCTGTCAATTTGAATGCATTTCAGGCTGTCGGCGAATTGTCAGCTGCAATCAGTTCTATGCAAATATCGATGGAATTGTGTGTTGGATTCACTGTTGCTTCTTGTGTTTCTTGTGTTTCTTGTGCCATTTGTTGACATTTGTTGGCCAGGACAAAGTTTAATGAGCTTTTGCTTTTGCGACATTAGAAGTTTGATCGATTCCCACTGCTGATCCCAAAACACAATCACCCCATTCACAATAGTTGTGTGGGACAACAGTTCGCACATCGTTTGCTAATCGCCGTCCATTGTGAATGGTGTCAAGCTTTGCTTAACTTCTTCCCATGTCGGCCATTTTACCCTCCCCCCCTTTTAATGAGTCCCAAATGGGCCCATCGCTTACACAATTAACCGTTAACCGTTAACCATTATGTGCGGAGCAAGTTTTGCAGTTAATTGCGAATCGGAGTCGCTTTCATCGCTGGCATTTCTCTCGCGCCAAAACTCTTTTCGCATTTCTCATTTCGCTATGCAGCTGCTCCGAGGCCAAGGGCAAAAGCGCAGTGCACTGAGAGAAATATGATTGGACTGTCGCATTTATTCTGTGTTAAATGTTCTATAAGTCGTATCTTTTCTTTCTTTTTGTTTAAAGCAATAAATATCCACAGATAACAGATGATTTGCAACAAGTCACTTCAACTTTTTGGTAAAATATTAAAATTATTTTAATATTGATTACAAAAAAAAGGTTTTGTTTTTTAATTAAGTCTGATTGAGAGATGCACCTATTATAATTTATTTATATTTGTCACTGATATTATTATTATCATTAATTTTTATTTCAGTTAAAGGAAAGGCAACTCATTGGAGTTCTAGCTTAAGGACGTTTGATTGACTGACTTTGAATGACTTACAAGAATGTCAAAACCATGTACTCTGAAGCTGCTCAACACAAATCAGCAATTAAATCAGGAACTGCCATTGTCGAGAAAGTAGCAACCGGATATCCGAAGTGATTCGCCGACCATTCCAACAGCCTGATCACTTATATATATTTATATGGTCAACAGTAGCGCCACCAGAAGGCAAAAGAAACTTAAGTCAGAACTCGTATTTAATTAGAAGCCAATTTAAATTAAAGCTGTTAATTTTTTAAATAATTAAAAGAAGAGAGAAAAAGAATAAGACTGTTTATGGTTTGGTTTTTGCAAGTGTTTGAGGCAGGCTGCATCTTATCCTTCTGCTCTCAGCATCTGCATCTGCATCTACATCTGCAACTGCAACTGCATCAGCTAACCTCCTTAATGAGTTCGTCATGAACAAATCAATTTTGGTTCGCATTTGAGCTGGGTTTTGTGTGTTGTTCCCATAGACCGTTAAATGTGGCAAGCATGCAAATTTGCTGCTTATGGTTGCCGAGAGTGGTGCTTATATTTATTCCAAGTTCCTGTTTGCAACTGCAACTCCTCTAAAATCTTGTCTGACCTTTGCTTCTTGGCCCTGCGGTGAATGAAAACATTTCTTGCTGTTGTTGTTGCAGCACCTGGGGGCCGACACAGTTCGAGTTGGAGTTTGTTGCAAGTGGAGAGCAGGTGGAAAGATCATCACCATTGGCAGTGCCGTTTTGCAAGTTGCAAGTTGCGATTGTTTGGCGTTAATACTTTTGTTGCTGTTGCATATTTCCATTTGCTGATGATTAAATTGCGATAAATTTCCGTGCAAATTGCAATTCGTGTACAACAAATTGCAAACGCAAAGGCAAAGGCGTTAAGATCGGCACACAGATCTCTGCTCAGATCGATCTACTCCTCGTAGGCGTTCGAGAGGCTCCGGTGAAAGCTCTTACTTCCACTGCCACACAGCCAGCCAGCTAGACAGTCAGACAGACATTCAAAGTCGAATCGCTGCCTTATCAACTATAAATCAAATATTTTTGCATGCTGCCACAAAGCCAACAACAATTGACACATGAGACAGGAACAGCAGAGAGATGGCAAACTGAGCGCTGTTCTTGGCTCAAAGGAGGCAGCTGAATGGCCACACACAGCGAGAAATCATCAACCTAACCTTAAATATTCTAATATTGATTCGATTTAGGAGTTAAATAGTATTAATTGATGACTGAAATCATAATGAATGAGAAATATATATATATATATAAAGTTGTCAATAAAATTATATAAACTTGATCTGCACATGAACTTATATACCCACTTTGAAGTTTGTAGACTTATTCATAAATACAGATAGACAAATATGTATTATCGAATCGACTCCTGATTCAGAATATATCGAAAATCGTGATTCGAATCTGTGATGTCAACTTATAAGTTTTCTATACTTATTTCGTTATTTCTTGATAAAATCGTTTAGCGACTACATAATTGAGGGTCATTCCTAATTGAATGTTAACAACCTCAGAGACCAGCCCAATACTTTTCGCTCTGTGTAGCTGGGGAGTGTGAGGAGCGGTAAATGGCATGCGATTGAAATTGAATGGTTTAAATGGTCATTTCAATGGCTGCAATTTAACAAGCCATAATTAGTTGATTGTTGTATTGTACATATACTAAATAAACAAGCAGCAGCAACAACAACAACAACAACAACAACAAACAACAAACGACGAGTTTGTTATAAACGCCAACTGACAATTGACATTTGCATAGAGGCAGGCCGCGATGTCGGTTAAATTGAAAGGACTCCACGATGCCACTGCCACTGCCACTGCCACGTTGCCTGTTAATACATAAATAAGCAGGCGTTACAAACTGTTCAAAAACACACACACTAATACACACACGCACACACACAGAGAGAGAGACGAGTGTAGCCATCACACACATGTCCATGTCACATCGCTCTGCTTGCTGCGCTGTCAGCGCTTTTGCCTTTGGCTTGTCCGCCATATTGTGTCTGCCCCTCTCTCTCGCTCTCTCACATTCCCTCTCTCTCTCTCTCTCAGTTTCGCTGAACCGCAGGCACCGTTATTGTTGCTGTACCGTGCTATTTATTAACCTTTTATTTAATGCTATTTGCTTAGATGTTGCTGCTCACACGGCGTAGCTGCCAACAACAAACAGCAACAATCAACAACAACAACAGCAACAACAAAAGACAACAAAAGAAAACAAAAGACAACAAAACTGATGACAGGCCATCGCCTTGCAATTACCCTTACCAGTTGGTTGGCCCTAAACCAAGGCTTTTGGGGGCCAACTTGGCCAACTTGGCTCTCTCGTATGCAATTAGGTGATTGTCTGTTCGGTTCAAATGTCGCGTTGGTTTGTTTGTTTATTTTGTCTTTTGCGTGTGTAACTGCGTGCCTTATTTTTTTATACTTTTGTCAAGGCGAATATACGCCTCAGCACATACAGTGGAGCTAAGCTATGATGTATTTTTAGGGAAATAACTTTATTAACTTTAATGGAAATTATGCTCATTTTGTAGGGAAATAAATATTAATCTTACATTAAATAATTAAATAATATTAATTTATGTCATGTTTGGAAAATCATTATAAGCATATCAGAAAAAACTAAAAAATATGTAGAGACTTAAAAGGGAAAGTTTCACTGTACAGAAGCTCATGCTTAAGTTGGACACAGTGGAGTCGGGATAAATGGGGGGATGGTCGGATCGTTGAGGCGTAGCCAATTGCGACTAATGACAGTTGATTGCTGGCTCTTGATCAAACGACACATCTTAATGGATAGTTATGCAGATGAATGCATTCACTCACCACTCATCGAATGTGCATATTCATCTTGAATCATTCGATTGAGTTACGCAGATTTCAATTTCATCATTCTTTCTCCCATTCTTCAATTAATTTGTTACCTGCAGATTACTTAAAAAAAATGGCTATTTGCAAAATACTTAATAATAGTTTAGGCACAATAAATATTAAAAAAGCTGGTAAGACTTCCAATTCCAATAAAATTGTTTACTTTTAAGTGCTGTTAAATGCTATGTTTACATTTAAACGTGTTCTTTCCAATTACCATATCCAATCAGAGTACACATACAATTGGAATCCATTTGCATGGCAATTGGAGAAAATCGTTTAGCTGTCAATTAAAAATTCAATTTCCACATTGGCTGTTTATTGATTTTTCCGCCACTCCTACTCCGACAAGTGTAACGAAAATGCGCAACTCGAAGTGAGTTGAGTTTGGTGTTGAGTTTTCTGATTGGACCCAGTGAGTGGGTTGTGAAGGGCTTTCAACGGCTTTCATCATGTGTTAATTGCAATTAGAGCAGCACGCAGCCATGTTTGTTATCTATTTTTATTTGTATTTGTATTTGTTATTCAAATATCGACACAGAAATACATTTATTTTGTTGTTTGCCTGTCAATGGGCAAGGCAAACATAAATTGAGACAAATAAGAAAATCAAATCAGAAATCAAATGCAAAAGCGAAGCAAAATTGCGCAACACACACACAAATTATTAATTTGCGCAACAGTTGTAGCCATTTTGTGAACTGACTTATGACATAGTCAATGTCCATTGTTTGCTAAACGACATTAGACAAGCAACTTGAAACAGAAACAACAACAACAAAAACAACAACAACAAACAACGACGATGACAACAATCGCGACAGTTGCAATAATAAATGCTACGATTCGATTAAAAGATCAGCCAACAAACGAGAAGTCGGCGCAAAATGCGCAATTCCAATAAGAGATTGACAATGAGCGAGAGAGCCTTGCTGCCATTGTCGAGTGCGAGCGAGCGAGAGCATGCACAGACAGGCAGGCCAGGCAGGCAGGCAGACAGTTAGTCCAAGTCGAAGTCGGGCTTTGCTCTCTTATGTTGTTGTTGGCTCGTTTGTAAGCAACATACATTTTTGCGCGTCAGCAGCAGCGACGACAGGCTCTCTCCCTCTCTCTCGCTGTTTGCGTTGACTGCGCTGCGCTTTGTTTAAATAAAAGCCTCTTTAAGTTTATCTATTGGGGCGCATCTAAATTGTGTGTGTGAGTGTGGAGGCGGGGGAGGGAGGGAGAGGGAGAGACCCAACGACCCGTCTTTGGCTCTGCTGTGCGATTATGCTATTTGTTTGCTGATGCTGCGACTGCGCTGTCGACGTCAGCCAGCAGCAGAGACTCTCTTGTAATGTTTTGCCGGCGCGCGCTTTGCTTTGTTGTTGTTGTTGTTATTGTTGTTGTCGTTACTTATTGCTTGCGTTGTACGCTTCATGTTTTGATTGTATTTATTTTAGTTTGAGTAACTTTACTTTTTACTGCTGCTGCTGCTGCTGCTGCTGCTTGCCGTCCATTTCTGATGAAGATTTTCTGCGCGATTAACTAGCGAGATCGCCTTACGCGCTGCTGCTCCCCCTCTCCCCGCACCCCTCGCTCGCTCTAAGCGCGGCATCTTTTATGTGAAAAGCGTTTCGTGCCCGGTTTTAATCATGTCTCTCTTTTTTTCATGGAACGACGCTGGAAAGATGAAACGGTTTGAGGAGCAGGAGGCAGAGGAGGCGGAGGATGAGGGTAATGGTCCTCATAATTGCTGAATGATGGAGGTGTTGGGGTGGGACAGTGGTGGACAAGGGGGGAGGGGTGTGGGAAAGGTTGTTGAATTTCGCATTTTGAGCAATTGCCTTTAATTTTATTCATAATTCGTGTCTCGGGTTTCTCAGCGGCTTTTAATCGCTCTATAATTGTTGTGTGTGCGATTGTGTGTGTGTTGGTGTGTGTTTGTGCATTGGTGTGTGTCTGTGTGCTTCCAGCTGAAATTAAGCTTGATTAATTTGTTGGTTGCGTTATCGACGCGTCGGCATCTGTGGATCTCGACCTGGCTGCCTCTGGAATGTGCTGGGTTGTGGAGGGGTATGTGGGGGTGGGGAGGCAAGAAAGTTATTAAACTGGATTGGGTGTGCAATTAGGGCGTGGCAGAGATACTACACACGCACACACTTGAGTTCACACACACATAATAAAGCGTGGACAGCTTTCGATAAGTGAAAATGAGTTAAAATTCTCGAATATCGAGATACCCTCTACAAAATTCTGAATATATACTAATAAATGGTAACTGAATCAGATATCTTAAAGCTTATTGAATAACTTTGGGGTTTCTTTAACGATATTTATTAAATTTATACAATTGGTAAATAATTTATTTAAACTAAATCCTTATCCTTACTAATCGGCAATCATTTATATTTGATGTTAGACAATATTAAAATTAGTTGTTAATATTATTTCTTATTCCTACGGCTTTCTGACAAACTTTAAGTTGCTAATATTAATATCTGATCAACGTTTACAATATAAATGCTATAAAAAAAATGCAAATTACCAGTAAATTAAATAAACCAAACAATTTTAGCTCTGTAAATCAACTCGGCTTTTGTAGCTAAACAAGAATATATATTTATGTATATAGTTTATGTGTTTGGAGATGCTTTCATTCTTTCATTTATATAATTTGATATAAAATCACGATACCCTTCCACCGAGTTTTAATGGATACGTGGTATGAAAATTGCTGGAATTTCTATTTTAATGGCCAACGGATGTTGTCCAAAGAGCTAAAAGCAACTCTTTTTAATGGCCCATTTCGCCAGATGAATGGGGATAAGATAAATTGTAGCTGATTAATTAGCTGGCTATGAGTAATCAAAGCAATATTTAAGGGTTCATTTGCACTTGAAGTGTATCTCAGCTAATTTCAACACATTGCTCAACATAACCTCCACAAAGGGAGAACAACTCACACACACACATAAACACATACATATGTGTACTGTGGCCCAATTAGACAAGCTCACACACACACGCGTAGCTATCATCATGTGTGTGTGTAGAAAACAAGCAAAAAAGGCATCAAAAACAATTATGAAATCACAGCAGATGTTTGTGCACCAAAATTTTGTGGTGGTGATTTATAAAGCGTTGTGCTAAAAACAGCAAACAAACAGCAACAACAACAATGACATCTAAAATTGCAACAACAACAAAAACGATTGTTTCATTTTTATTGAAAAAAGGCGCAAGACACGAATCGGGTAGGGGGAGAGAGAGGAGAGAGACATAAGAACAGCAAGCATGTGTTACACACACACACATACACACCCAGGCACACACGCATGTATGTGTAGGTAGGTAGAAAAGAGGATGGAGGATGGAGGATGCTGTCTGTCTGTCTGTTTGTCGAGTAAAAGGACTGCAGATGCGCAGCCACAAGCCCCAGAAACTTATGTACGTTTGGAGATTTACGACTTAAATGCTGCAGCGCATAATCAAAAAGACAAGGCGCAGATGGAGCTGAAGCTGTGGCAGCGACGCTGGCCGTGCACTTAATTAACAAATATACAAACACTTAACATAACCTCAACTGACAGCCAGCCCAGGCACTGGCACTGGCAAAGGCATATTCAAGGCGTGAGCGAGACAACGCTAGTGTGCTCTAAAATGCCTCACACCCTTGGCGCACAGCGAGTGGAGGCTCGCCGCTCATTGGATATTCGAAACGGTGAGAGAGCAGCGAAAAAGAGAGCGCACGAGCAGCGACTGCTGCTTGTGTGTGTGTTGTGTGTATATGTTATTCTTATTGCCGTTCCGGTTTTTGTTCGTTAACTGGGCGGCTGCTTCGCTCTTGCGCTCACAGTTGCGCCGTCTCGTTTAGTTGCAAGTTCGCGGGAGCTTCAGTTGGTTCAGCTGACTGGCAGAGCGCACGTAACGGAAAAAACCGGGCCGAGAGATTTTTATTGCTTTTGCTATTGCTTTTGCTTTTAATAGTTTATCTTTGGTTATATGTACACATATTGAACAGACCACAGACTACGGGTGTGTATGTGTGAGCGCCATCTAGCGGCGAGTGTTTTATTTGCGGTGCGTTGTGTGAACCAACTGTGAATTGTAAATAACAACGACAAAAACCGCAAAAAAAAAAAATACATATAAGAAGTTTTCAAAAATGCCGACGGCTTTGCAGCCGCTTGTCTAAAAACTGGCTACACTTATGTCCACGCTGGCCAGCAGTCGCCATCCGACGCTGAATCTGAATCTGAATCGGAGTCTAACACCAAAGCGAAGTATCGAGAATCAGAGAGTCGAATCCCAATTGGCGGATCAGCAGCCGGGATCCGGTTCAATGCATCCCGATTGCCTGCCACTGCCGCTGGATCCGTTGGATCCGGGTGTGCCCGGCAGTCACGGCAGCAGTCCCCAGCTCCAGAAACCCAACGCTGGCGACGAGGATGCGCATTCCGCCTGTGATGATGATGACGATGAGGGGCATCTGGTGAACATTTTGGATGATGATCATCATGCGGCAAACACTGAGGAAATGATGGAGGAGGAACTGGACGAGGATTGTGAGGAGGAGTGCGACGATGCCGCCAGCTGTTGCAGTGAGAACAGCGTGTTGAGCGTCGGCCAGGAACAGTCGCAGGTGGCAGCTGCCCAGGCCAGACAGCGATTGCTCATGTCGCAACTTTATCGACCGTCGGCATTTAGTAGCGTGTCCGCTGCTGGCCAGCCTATTGAGGAGGATCTCGGTGATCCTGTGATAATTGCACCCGCCAGCTTCCAAGAGGAATTCCTGCGTAAATCTCAACTCTACGCCGAGGAGCTAATGAAGCAGCAGATGCAACTGATGGCGGCGGCTCGAGTGAATGCGCTGACTGCGGCTGTGATGCCGCTGGGCGGTCTCCGTGGTGGTCCCAAGATGACGCAACAGTTGCAAATGGCTGCAGCGGCAGCGGCGGCGGCTGCGATGCGGCCCACAACCGGGCAGGATGCACTTGCTCAGCTAACGGCGACGGCGTTGGGCATTGCACCACCCACTGCGACCCATCATCCGCATCAGCTGTTGATGCAACAGCCCCATAATCCCTACCAGACACAGCAGCATCTGCAACATTCTCCCCATCATCATCTGCACCATCAGCTGCAGCAGCACCAGCTGCAGCAGCAACAAACCAATCACTACAACAACAACAACAACAGCAGCAACAACAACCTGAACAACAACCACAACCTAAACAACAACGAGAATCTGCACGAGCGAGCTTTAAAATTCAGCATTGATAATATTTTGAAAGCGGATTTTGGTTCGCGTTTGCAGCAACGTTTGGCGGCAAGTGGAGCAGCTGCAGCGGCGGCGGCAGCAGCAGCAGCAGCAGTGGGCGCAATAAGTTCCGGACACTTGAAGGCGCCGCGTAAGACGCCAAAGCCTCTCAATCTCGCCCAGACTCAGTCGACAGCCGGTGTCCAATTGCAACTGCAGCTGCAGACGCAAACGCAGCCCAGCTTGAGTTTCTCCAGCAGCTTGGCCAACATCTGCAGCAATAGCAATGATTCGAATAGCACTGCCACCAGCAGCAGCACCAACAATCCGGCTGCTGTTGACCTGGTCAAGTCACCAAATACAACATCGCCGGCGGATGGGGCGAACGGATGTAAATCGAACGAGGATCAAGGAGCAACAGCCACATCCACATCGACATCGTCGACGAGTTCCACGCCCATTGTGTGGCCAGCATGGGTCTACTGCACCCGCTACAGCGATCGCCCCAGCTCAGGTAAGTCTCACGGATAACTCTAGAAGAGACTAGGTTGTGGTTTCCTTCATTTAATCGA
The DNA here is from genome assembly GCA_035044025.1 of Drosophila paracracens. Lineage (NCBI taxonomy): Eukaryota > Metazoa > Arthropoda > Insecta > Diptera > Drosophilidae > Drosophila > Drosophila paracracens. The sequence continues at coordinate 255,056 of JAWNMN010000242.1, forward strand.
TGCTCCATTTAATTATGGAATCATAGAGGCCAGTCAGAGCAAGAAACTTGTAGATAGCTGATAAAGATAGATAGATAGAACATGAGTCGAAACTCTCTTGGCATATTAACTGACTTCCGACGGAACATTCCAAATATGGTCAATATCTAGGGTAACCTTCAAACTGTGGTTAGACTCTGAAGAGACTTCATTTTTGTAGATCGAAATATTCCCAGAAAAACGTAAACAATTCCAAATTGTGTATAATTTTCAATATCTGTTCGTATTTGATATGATCTGAAAGTAATAAGATTATCTTTACATATGCGAAGTTATAACTAGATATAAATAAAAACTACAGAAAAATGCCCGATTGGGTTATAGAAAATTGAAAGTATATAATATTTAATATATCTCAGCCTTTCCACATTTCTCTAAACGGATAATTGTAAAAATAAGAATCAAAATCGACCAAGCTTTGTCTGTAAAGTTCTTAGCAAAAAGAAATATTCGAAACAGGTCTTTAAAGTATACTTATTATATGATATATTATATATATTGTATATTGCACATATCTGATCATTTTAAATGGAAAATCTCAACTATGAAATAGATTTAAGTGCAAATCTCTAATCGGTAGTTTTATAGTTAAAGAAACGTTTCGACTTTCTGCAAGGAATACAAAAAGACGGGCAGAGTGGGTAGTGTTGAGTGGTTGACTAGTTGAGTGGTTGAGTGGCTCGTAAACAGTTGAGCAAACAAGCTGGCAACCACAGAGCACCACACTTCACTCTTCACTCTTCGTTCAGACAACGGCGTCAATCTGCAGCTCATTAGTTTTAGCAAACCACCACCAAAAACAAAAAAGGGCAACACACACACACATACACACATAAACCACACACAAGCGCACCCTCAACCCTAAAAACTTCCACTTGCCATGGCCATACTCACACTCACACACTCACATTCACATTCAGAGGCACTCATGAAGTGTCTGCTCGAGTGGTTTTTATGTCCTTATGGCTTATGTAACATAACTTAAGCTCATTATGCGCGTGCCTCTCACTCTTACCCACTTTCTCGCTCTCTCTCTCACTCACACTCAGACACAAAGTATGTGCGTATGTAGCACCCCCTCTACCCACCCCCCTTGGTTGAACAATCATGGCACTCATGAATTTAGTTAATGCCACCGCAGGGAATTTTTGGTAATCGTTTTGCCTAATAATTTGATGTGGCCAACCACGAGAGAAAACCAAAAAAAAAAAACAAACAGGGGATCTCTCTGGAATTTCTGGGGTTGTTCCAATTTTGTGCTTGTCAACTTTGTTGACTATTTGTATTATACAAAAATATAACATTTGAAGTGGGCGTCACAGTAATGTCTGCTAATCAGCTATTTATTAGCCATGTTCACATTTTTGGTAGACTTAAATAATAATATCTGATAATAGACTTTTTCCATGTATGGTATAACCAATTATTGCCTAGTTCAATAACTTTGTAGAATCAGAAAACATTACTTTATTACTTAAGATAGTACATGCCTGATTTGCACTTACTTAGATGATAAACTATTATGTATTTATCTTTGTTAATATACAATTTGGTAATTAAAGTGAATAACAATTTGCTATTATAATTTTTGCTATTGTATGTAGTTTTCACAGTTACACCCCTACCCCTACTGTGCCTGCTCCATCCACAAATCGAAACTTTAGATTTGATTGGAAGTATGTAAGACTTCATTTCAGATGAGCTTATTAATCTTTTTGTTTTCTAATTATAACTGATACGTCGCTTGCTTAAAGATGGCCACGCCCCTTTATAGTAAATCATAGCTATTAACAAAAGGGGTAGTCTCTCAGCTATTTGCTTATTAAACTGATAAATGCCAGCTAAACATTTGAGTAATTATCGAGCGCTCTCCGCTGTCAGTCAACTGAATCGGACTACACATACTCTCTGCTCCCCTCCGACGCCACAGCATTCCTCATACAATCCAAAAAAAAAGAGTTGAGTGCATAAATCTACGCTTTTTGGGTGGGTTTGTCGCGCTCGCTAATTAACCAGAAAACGAAACGATTTTTGGTTGATTTTTTCTCGTTTTGTTTGTTATTTCTCTCAACCATTTTGTGGCAGTCGTCTTTTTCAGATGTGATTTTTTGTTATACTTTTTTGAGGTGTGTTTATTGTAAAAATGTATTATGCATGTTTGTTGTTGTTGTTGTTGTTGTTGATCACTTTTATAAATTTAGCGTGACTAAAACGAGATCTCGATCGCACTGCTGCCATGGCTCCATAATTTGAATGAATGTTGTAGGCGATGGCGTCGAATGGAGTTGGAGTCGGAGTCGGAGTTGGAGTCGGAGCCAGGTTTAGGCCTGGGTTTGTGGCAAGCTCTTTTCAGCTGCAACAAATGATTTACCGTGAGATTTGCCCCACAGCAATCAAAACAAACACAACTGCAACAAGAAAACAACAACAACAACAACAAAACAACAACAACAACAAACAACAAAACATTCGTATCAACATTTAAATGCACACGAAATACCCAAATAAAAGTCATAAATTTGCTGCTTTTGAAAAATTGCCATGACTACGACAAGAAAAATTATGAAATTTTATTAAAAGGTGTTAATTTGACAAATTAATGCGACATGCTAGCGACTGTATATGTGTGTGCTTGTGTGTGTGTGTGTGTGTGTATTTATTATTGTCAGTTGGATTAGCATTTTGGTAAACTCGTGAATTGCTACGAGTGCATTTGTTAAATTGACACTTTGAAAAATTGCACGAGTAATTAAATTTAGAAATATATTATTAACTATAAGCCAAGAGTTGTTGCAATGACTGTAATCATATTCGCAAAGAGGGTATTATTAAGTCGCGCAAAATTATGTAACAGGCAGAAGGCAATATTTCTGATCAGCATCAAATACCGAGTCAATATAGTCATGAACATTAACTAGAGAGTTCTCCCATATATATATATATATATATTATATTTGGGCAACGATTTTAATTAAATAATGATAAAACCAGCAATATTTGCATTCTGAAAACTGACATCAAATACTCTACTTTATAATAGCTTCTGTTCAGTTATATATAATTTGAGCATCTCACAAACAGTTGCTTGTTAAATTGTTTACTTATTAATAAGGAATAACCACAAGCATTTATGGCTCAAATAATGAGTATAATCAAAATGCCAGAAGCCATCAAATAATTGCTGCTTGCCTGGCCTGCACTTTAAGCCGCTGCTGTTCAGCTCAGTTTGATGTGTGGCTGATCAGAAATATGTTGCTAAATTGATTATAAAATGCGTGCAGAATTATATTGTTTATAAGTGAGTATAAATTGCATTTAACAAGTTGTCAACACACAGCTGTAGCTGTGGTTGTGGCCAATTGCAAACAGGTAACAGATTCGATAAACTCCGGAGTCAGCAGCTCCGTCAATTTTCGCATTTAAAGTCCGGCACTTGGCGCTCATTTAACCGGTAGCCTCAGTGGCTCAGTGAGCAGCAACCTCAGTAGTCGCAGCGTCTCTTAGCGGATCGCCACTGAACCATTAAGTAATTTTCAATTTGCCCCAAGAACAACAGCAACAACAACAACTGGCAACAGCAACAACAACAACTGGCAACAACAAACAAAAAGCAACGGCTGCCAACAACAATGACAACATAAACAAACGAATTTCAATTACCCATCAGAAGCCTGCAATTACCTGCCCCCCAGTTCCCCAGTTTCCCCCATCTCGCTAAGTTTTCCTGCCTCAAGAATTTTCTGCGCAACGCAACTACGGAAAATTTGCTTAGACAATTGGCTGCCCTACTCCCAGATGAAAAAAAGGAAGAGAGAGAGAGAGAGAGAGAGAGAGGGAGAAAAAAACCAGTAGATCAAACAAAAGAAACAAAGAAACAGCGATTTCCATTTGCCATTTGCCATTTCTCTTATTTAACGAACTGTTTGCTGAAGCCTATAAAAATGCTTCTTTCAACTCCAATTTGGCTCGTGGAATACTTGCAGAAAAATGAATGTTTATCCGTGGCAAGCAAAATATTATATAACCCATATAGATTTATCTATAGCCATATGATATAGTGCTCCGATCCGGCTAAGTTTCACATATATTGATTGCCTGCAGCAGCTAGAATTTTTAAGAATTTTTATTGCTGCAGAAAACATTGGAAACTCGTGCAATTTTTTCTCCGAGTGTAGCTGCAGACGCTGTGCTATTTATGGTAATTATGATTGAGCATCGATTTAGGCGTCGCCCGTCAACTAGTCGCCTGCAAAGAATCGATGCAACTGCCTCGATTGGATTGGCTTTGATGCACCACCTTTTCCGCAATTGAAGTGGAATTGGTCAATGCAAACGGCATCAATAAGTGGCGCCTAGCAGCAATTTGCAACCTACTTGCCACACATTTAGCATGTGTCTGCAATTGTGGCAGTCGAGTCGAAGTACTTAACTACAACTAATTGGCCACGGAACGTGACCAACTACTGCCTCTATGACTCTATTAAGGCCAACAGGCAAATATGGCAAAATAATCAATAGTTGTTGTTGTTGTTGTTGCCAGATACTTAATGTTTTCTTTGAGTGTATGCCGATGATTGGCGTAGAATACGAACAGTGATTGAAAATTGAAGTGCAGCTGTTAAGTATTGATTTTTAAATTACAGAAAATGTTGACCCACACCTAAGTAGTTGTTTGTTCAAGTTGACTTCGTTTGAAATGTCTATAATTATATTATTATGTTCAATTGATTTTATTTATTTATGCCAACTGCGGCTTTAACTTCATTGATTGTCAATTTAAGCAGAGAATCACTTTAAAATTGATTTCGCTTTCCGCTTTGTAGGACAAGTCAACGGGGACCACCCAGCTTGAAACGCCATAAAACTAACCCCAACTACAAACACAACAACAACAACAAGAGCGACAACAACAACAACAACAACCAACAATAATAGTTGGGTCTTTAGCATGTTTATGACCCAAATGCATACATAAATTTGAATATGAATATGAATGTGAATACGAATACGAATACGAAGCTGTCACGTCACATGATAATCACGATATGGCCATAGTTGAGAACTCCTCCGTTGCCCTAGAGGCCAAATTGAGCCATTGCTGCAAGTAACTGGCAATGTTGTTGTTGTTGCTGTTGTTGTCGTTGTTCTTATGTGGAAATATTGCGCATTTCCTGGGGAATGCGAAGAGCATTCAAAACTCAACACCTGCTTGGAAATTTGTGCGAAGGGAAGAAGAATAAAACGATTACCAAACGTTCTCTCTAGCTGCTTCCCACTCTCTCTCTCTCTGTCTCTCTCTCTCATAAGATACAACTACACCAGTTTTTTCTTCGAGTGCAGCTCGTACTTAGCATAGACATAACTCAACTCCTTTTTAGGGCTTAAACATGCTGATTCACAGCCATTGCAATCAGCTGGGCGATTTATTAAGTGACAAAAATTAATTTCTACTGTTAAGTTATCGCAGCAGCAACTGCTGCAGCAACAGCAGCAACTGTAACTGGTGGCGCCTTTTAAGGCACAACTGCAACAACAACAACAACAGTAGCAACACACAACAAACGGCAGCAGCATCAGCAATGTGCCTCAGCAATGGCAATAAAACTGTCGCGGCTTTTGGCCTGGCCAGCAAACAGTTTACCCGTCCAAAACGAGACCATATCAGCTAAGCAAAAATGTCGTTTAAACTGTGCTGCTGACCGCATTTGGTTAATGCGATCTGTAAATGTTTGCGGTTTGTTGTGGCAATGTTGTTGTTGATGGTGTTTGCTGCTGCTGTTGTTGCTGCTGCTGTTTATTGCGACTGTTTTTGATATGGCCTCAAATTGCTGGATGCAGCAAGTCGTTAATTACCCTGCAGAATACCCCGTAACTAATATTCGAAAGGCTCATCCAAATATAATATTAATAACTACAAAATTATAAAATAGATGCAGGCAAATTAGTTTCCCAGTTATTGCAATTCTATATAAATGAGAAGCGTCAATTTTAAGTATATATTTTGCTTAGCTACACAATTACAGGGTGTTCTTTAGCTGGCATCATACCACGTCTGCAATAATAACGGCTGCTGCTTTCATTGAATATCTTTTTGGTGAATATGGCATGTTATCATTCGGAAAATTTCACACTCAATGCGCTTTACTGGGGTCCAAAAATGCCAGTTGTTGTGCGTAGTATTGCTACGTAATACCCCTCAGATCAAGATATATATATATATATACAAAAAGCAAGCAAAACAAAAACAGGCAGTAAAAATCGAAAAAGCTCAAGGGACCACCCAGCAAGCAAAAGTGAGCTGAGCGAACTCGACTCAAAAGACAAGTTTCCGCATTTGGGTTTGTTGGTTTGGCATATAAAAATCATTTTTATAACTTCATTTGTGTTAATTTGAAAACGGGGCAAAAAGGCTTTAAAAGATCGAGAGGCCGCAAGCCGTCGATATTTAAAGCTGTCAAAATATTTTCTACAAGCAAATGACTTCATTCATCAAAATACAAAAACAACAAAACAGAGATTTACTCGCATAATAATCGTGGAGCTGCCCAAAGTGGGCAGGGCAGGTATTTCATATGATTGTTGTTGTTGTTGTTAGGTATTTATTTCTCAGAGATACAAATGCGATCAATCTTTGGCACGAGGTGACTGACAGTCAGCCAAGTTATTCACTCAGTCAGTCAGTCAGTCAGTCAGTCAGATGGCATAAACATGCATTAAAAGCCAAACGGGCAAACAAATAAACAAATAATCAAAATAAGCCTCATTATGACTGCAGACAGCAAGAGCGAATGCAACAACAACAACAACTGCAACAACAACAAATAAGCAACAACAACAAATAAGCAACAAAAGAATTTATTGAAAACTAATTAAACTTGACGGCAGCCACAATTCATTTGTTTGTGGTCTTTTAATCGTTTATTTATTACGCCAGTTTCGTATCTATATCTATATCTGTATATATATCTGTATCTGTATCTATATCTGTATCTGTATCTGAATCTGTATCTGTATCTACAGCTCGTAAACGTATCTGTGGCAGCCACTGTTTGCCACTAACAATGAGCTCAGCTCTCTGATGAGTTGATTTGCAGCCGAACGTGCCCCGTTCTTCAGTTCATTCTTCATTCTACAAGAATTTTCAATTTGTTTTCTAGATTTTACTTAACCAGCGGCTAATTTGTTTGGCTGTTAATTGAATTTAAGTGATCTTAAATAAATGACATTCACTTTCTGTGGCATCATTGATTATCTTACATAAGTAGCCGACTCTTTAACTTGTTGCAATTAACACTCAAATATTTTATAATAAAATCAACGATTTAGTAATTAAATGCAATCAGAAGTCGCCTTTTTAATAGTCTAGTTAGTCATTTGAAGTGTTTATATTGTGTGTCATTTATGACAGATCTCAACCGATCAGTCAGTCTTTAATTACTCATCGGCATAAGGCAATCTTCTCCCTGCTTCCCAGCGTTGATTGAGGCACAAATCTAACGCTCTGTTTTTGGGGCAGCACAGGCTAGTGAAACCTGTACAGGAATTTTGTGTGGCATTTTGAATGATGCTGCTGTTGTTGTTGTTGTTGATGTTGATGCTGATGTGGTTGTCATACAGTTGACATGTCTGTTGGATGGGGAAGCTTTGATTATTTTATGACAGTGAGTGACAGGGGCACAAATCTCAGATCTCAGAGATTGCAAGAGTTATGTGTATAAGTTTTCGTATACCATATGCCCGTTTTACGACTATCGATAAGAATCGATTACCGATAGAAATAAATGCAACAATTTTAAACATATATCTTTCTAGCCCCGGAATGATATTGATCATATATATAAAAATCCAAATGCAGTCGCAGTCACAGCAGCCGCTGACCCGTTGAGCGATTGTTGATGCTCGCTGCTGACTTCTCACTTCTCAATTCTCGCTTCTCAATTCTCGATTCTCGCTTCTCAATTCTCGATGCGTGTGTGTGGTCAACCGCATTTGTCAAGTTTAATTGGGAAGCGAGCTGGGCATTTTTTGATGGTTCCTCTTTTGGGGCCTTTTGGGCTTTGGTTTCACTTTTGCTGAATGCTTTGCATAGCATAGCTTTACCCACTTCCCCCTCTGAACCCCCTCCCCCTGTAGCACTTATCCGACATATGTTGGCGTCGGCGTCTTGGCCTGCTTATTGTTTGTTTATTACTTGTTTCGCTTTAATTACATGTTCGTGATGATGATGAAGGTGAAGAAGCAGGAGGAGCACATGGAGGCTGAGCAGGAGGAGGTGCAGATGGAGTCGAACTTGGGGGGTACTCTGTGTGTTTGTGTCGGAGCAGTAAAACCGATAGTCACACTTATTGGAATTACTGCTTCATTATGATCATGTGAGAAACGACTTCGACTACGACTCCGACTCCGAATTGGTGTTGCTGCGAGTTTTTTTTTTTTTTGTTTGGAGCTGGCCAACTCACAATCTCTTGACTGACACTCGAGCACCCATTCAAATGATCTTCAGGCCGAGACAAGCCAGCAAATTCAAATCAGCTGCTCGGCGATTAGTGAGAAACAACAGAAACAGCCCACGAGAAACGGGCTCAAAACGCTGTCTTGTTTGCAATTGAGGCTAAAAAGTTATAAAACCAAAGCGGAGCGCTTAAGTTGTGCTCCACAAAAAAGTGATCCACAAACAGTGAGTGTTGCCATCATGCGTCGAGTGCTGTGTAAATATTCAGTTTGTGTGGCGCATGATAATTGAGAGATTCTAAGTCCTCACTTCTCGGAAGCAATAATAAGGTGCAAGTGCCGCAAAAGCAGGCGCCAATCATCTGAAGCTGCTGCCGTTTCAGCTCGCGTTCAGTTCAGTTGCCATTTTTCAAGCTCAACAAAATTTTAATTATAATAAAATCTATTACTAAATATATATATATATATATATATATATAGAGAGTCTCTCTTTATAAGGCAATTTGTAAATGCGCGCAGCCGACAAATGTGGCGAAAGCTAAATAAAAAGTGGCGCTTTAATCGAGAGACTCGTGTTATTTATTCCCACACACGGCAAAGCTTTATCTTGGCCAGGCCCAAAACTAATTGTGAGCCACAAAAGAAAAGAGAAAAGGAAGGGCCCGGGGGGGGGGGGGGGAGCTGCTCATAATGTCAGGGTGCGATAATGCCGAGTCTGATGACTCAAGCAAGCGAAGCAGGCTGGCGAAGAGTGTTCCCACAAGGCTATCAGCTATTGTCTAACTTGAATCTACTATATAGTCATAGTCATAGTCATACATGCATGAGCTGCTTGCTGCCACATGTGGCAAGCGCTGCCTGCAGATTCTTGGGCGCATAATAAAATTAAGTCGATTTTGCTGCAGGCTGCAGGCTGCACGAGCTGCACAAGCTGCAATGCCTCTGGACTCCACTCCAATATAAATTCGCGCTGATGTTGTTGTTGTTGTTTCAGTTTTTGTTGTGGTTGTTGTTGTTGTTTGGCTGGTGCCGCTGCTGACTGGGACCACCCAAGTTGACAGCGAACACGAACAGCGCTTAAGCGCTGTCCTCGCCAGCAGAGACGGACTCTTCCTCTTCCTCTGCGTCTTCGACTTGGTCTTGAACTCAGACTCCAACTCCAACTCCAACTGCAACTCAGACTCAGACTGGCAGCAGTCCAGCGGAGCCAGTGAGGAGCCACTCTAATAAAGCTCGAATGCTTGTGGCTGCTCGTCTGTCCAGTTGTCTCGACGCTGTTCCACTGCATACAAATAAATTTTATTAAGCAGTTAGAAACGAGCTTTAATGAAATGCACTTTTCAGTGGCTCACCAAAAGGGGTGGCAACGAGGGGGGAATCTACCCGTCAGCACACTCAGCGAAAAGCAAATATAGTAAATTTAATAATATAATAACTTCTGTTTAATCTGAAAGCTTCTTCCATAAAACTAAATACTTTGTTAATTAATTTAATAACTAAATTATATATTTTAAAAATTAATCAAAAGATTGATTGAAAAGTTAACTTCAAATGTTGCATAATCCCTAGGAATTTGTGTGCTTGAAATAAGTCACTTATGATATATATTGCATTTTTATTAAAATTATTAAAATAAGTTAAAGTCTTTCCACGTATTTGGCGAATGCAGAAATTGCTCAACTTTTTCGCTGAGTGCAGCCAATAACTGCGAATGATGATCTCGCAGTGTTGTTCCTGTTTGCAGTTAGCCAAATAGATGGGTTGCAGCTGAGAGCTGATGAAACGGCTGCTGTTCAATTGTTGCTGCAGTAGTCGCAGATGGAAGATAGAGAGAGACAGAGGGAGAGGGAGAGTGGAGGGGGGGGGGAGAGAGAGATAGAGCAAATGAGAGAAAGGGAAAGAGCTGTGCGACTCAGTTTGCAATTGTCCTTAGCTCGGCCGAAAGATGCTGATATATATATATATATATGTATGATACGTATGTATGATATGTCTGACTGTCCGACTGTCTCTCTGTCTGTCTGTCTGTCCGTCTGTCTGTCTGAGTCTGCCTCCGATTGTTCGTGATCGTCGATGGTCATTGCGGCTTCATTGCGATTTATGTGCGTAATAATTGTGACAATCACAGCGACTCGACTTTGCTGCTGACATCTGACAATGATGATGAAGATGATGATAATGATAATGATGATGATGCTATGAGCACACTGTAATTAAATTGCATTCCTCGATACGATTCAGCGCATTAGTTTACTCATATATGTATATGGGGGTTCAGCCCAGTTCAATTGAGAGCCAAACGAAAGTTGAGCTGGAATTATGCAAAATAAATTGATTAAAATGATGATGAATGTTGAATAAATCTATGTGATCGATGAGACTGAGACTGCGACAGAGACTGCGACTGAGGCCACCCACATCGAATCAATCAGATCGATTGGTGTTTGAATAACTTATGCAATTTGTGAAAGTCTTCACAATAAAGTTGTATACAAATTAAATATGAATAATGAGCCTGAGGCTTATGCCACACATTAATATTGTGTGAAAACAATAATTTATATTTATAATAAATAATAATAAATCATGCATATTTTTATTAAATAATAAATAATTCATATTTTTAATAAATAATAAATAATTCATATTTTTAATAAATAATAATAAATACTTTATATTTTTCACATTCATATTTTTAATAAACATGACAATGGAAAATATTGAACTATCCAAAAGGGTATTTACAGCTTCAGTTTCGACTCAGTTTGAATTTGCCGTTGCTAAATTCTAACATCAAAATGATCCAATGCTAAATGGTGATCTATTAGCAAAGATCTATTATCTATCTATTATAGCACTCTGTCTGGCAATCAGCGTAGCTTCAAATGAAATTAGTTGAAGAATCGAAATGGCAGTTACGCCTGCTCTCGACAACTTCAGAGCTCCATGGAGTCTGGAGACTGGAGTCTTGAGTCTGGAGTCTGGCTGAATGGCCTGAGGCAACTCCAAAGCAAAAAGTTTTTTATATTTTTTTTGATCTTGTTTTGCTAGAAAACGGTGTCAATAAGATTGATGGCTTGAAGTCTGAATCCACAACGCTGAAATACAAAATCTGAGGCACTGAGAGAGACTCTGAGCAGCGTATGGATACAAGTTGCATTTGAGACTGGCTTGAGCTGGGCGTGAAGAGAGCACAGCATCAACAAAGATTTCAGTATGGAAATTGCTCTAACGTGTGTGTGTGTGTGTGAGTGTGTGTGTGTGTGTGCGTCACTTAACTTTGGTGTCAGTCAGCTTGCGGCTGGAACTGGAGCTGGAGCTGAAGCTGGAGTTGGAGTTGGAGATGACGACGATGGTGGACCACACACGGGGCAAAATGTTGATTGCCGACTTGACTGACACTTTTTGATAAGTTGATTAAAATGTGTGTGTTTCTGTGTGCGTGTGTGTGTGAGTTTTTTATTTTTTTATTATATATATGCGCTTGCTGTGCGAGTCGTGTCGAGTCGAGTGCATTGACATTGAGCTGATTTGATTGAGTGACTGAGTGACTGACTGACAGTCCAGTCGATATGGCCCAGCTCTAAGCCAGCTGTAAAACAATTCTACGCAGCGCTGCACAACTCACGGGCCCAATTAAAGCAGCTAGCTGCAATTGTCTTGCACTGAGAGAAAAAAATGGGTGGTGCCAACAAAGACAGCAAGCCCTCCAACCATGAAGAATAGTTAAAAAAAGGGTATAATTAAGTACTATTAAAGCTAATGTAACAGGCAAAAGTAAGCATCTACGAACACATAGTGTATATACATATATATATTCTTGATCAGCATCAAAAACCAAGTTAACTCTGTTTGTATGAAAGCGACAATCATACTTGGAATGATATTGATCGTACACACACATATTTGCAAATGAAATAATAACAGGTATAGGGTATATGTCAGTCGAACTCCCTCTCAACTAGAGCATTCTGGAGTGTTTTTTATAGATGTGTCGATGCTGTAGTTCCCAGAAGCAGAGCGAGTTCAATTAATGCGCGTTTAACGCTGCTAGCGATTAAAGTCGCGCCGTCTTCTGGTGTAATGTATCTTTACTTATGTATCTTTCGTGTTCAGATGCATCTGTGTGCCTCATCCGATGCTTCAATTGCTTAATTAGAAAACTAATGCTGCTGCATTTTATATGTTTATTTTGCCGCTGGTCATTAATTCGTATTGGGTCTGCTTCTGTTCCTCTCTTTGCAGGTAATTGGCGCAATTCGTTGATTCGTTTATTTATTTATTTAATTGTTTATTGTTAATTGTTGATTGTCGCTGTGCCTTCAACTTCGATTAATTGTGCTGCTTGGTCAGCAATAAATAAACATTAAAAATACACACACACATAAAGCAATCCGAATCCGATTTCAATTCCTGTTCACTATGCAAGTAAGTTTCTGAGTGTATATGTATCTGTGTATCTGTATCTGTATCTGTATCTGTATCTGTATCTGTGTATCTGTATCTGAGCTTTGAGTTTCAATTGCCATTGTAAAGGTTAAATTATTTTGTTGCTTATATTTGCTTATATTTGGTCTTGATTAATTGCAATTGACTCTCCGCCTTAATTGGCCAACTCTCTGAGTTTTGGAATTCATTGTTTTTTGTTTGCTTTTTCGCACATGACCATAAAAAATGGTCAAGTCGTGTAAATGTCAAAAAACTGCAATCATTGCATAAAGCAATCGAGACAATCAATTTGGTTAACCGCAAAATCTTATCCTAGACATATATATATATATAATATATAGAAATGTGTGTGACGAGTGTGTGGATTGTGTTAAGCTGCGACAGTTGTCCAAAATCTGTTCTAAGTGCTGTGCTCGAGTTGCGTACAGTCAAGCGCCGCTAAGCAAAAACTTAACTGTTGCTCAGCTCAACTCATTTTGTAGCTAGATATTAGTTGATTAAATATTATAGAAATATATAAATAATTATGAATCATGTACGTACTTGTCTATATGTATGCAAGGGTTCGAAAGTGATTTGTATTAATTATTTATTTTTTGTAATTAAGTTTTATTTACAAGTTTATTTACTAAAATCTACATTTTGATTATTTAAAATAATAATAATTTTTTAATTGCAATTATTTTATTTTTTTATTTATTTTTTTATTTTTTATTTATTTATTTTTTTATTTATTTATTTTTTATTTATTTAACTTCAACATTTTAAAAAATGCCCATTTATTTATTTGATTTGTTATTTCTGTCAAGCTTTAGTTCGACTATTTGCTAGTCTTCACTGTAGTTGCTTGCAGTTGAATTATGCAAGAACATCTTGCTGACAAGAAACTGATTGTTCAATTAATACACTGCCGACAAACCGACAAAATGACAAAAAGACAAAAAGAGGAAAAGAAGAAAAAATACATGCGAGTGCAGGCATTCAGCATAACTGAGGAGAAAAGCCCAGTTGCGAGTGGAGTCCCAATCAGAAGAATGTTGCCCATTAACAAGTTGTCCCCAGAGTCAGCCGGTTTGCGTTTCGGTTTCGGTTTTTATTGTGTCCTGCAGAAAACATCTGCCTGAGTTGTGAGGCCGCCCCAGCCAGGATCCAGGTTCTCCCAACCACCACTATTTAAAATACGCAAACACAGGGCTAACTGGAGCTGGAACTGAAACTAACAGCTTCCTGCTGCGAGCATTTGCATTTAAACATCGTAATCATATTTTTATTATTCGCAGTTAGTTTATTTTTCTTCTCATCGATGGGGAGAAGTCGAGCAATTTATATGATTTAACTGCCTTTGATTGAAACATTTCATTATCAAGGTAGTCAGCAGCATATTTTGTGCTCCTTTTTGTGATTTTTGTTTTTTGGGGGGGGATTTAAATAATTGGATATGCGTGTGGTATTCCAAGCTGATGCAGAGCAACAGACAGACAGACAAACAGACAGACAGAGAGACAGACAGTTAGTCAGCTTCACATTTCGACGTTCATCTGCATTTTAGTTGACGTTCCGCTCAGTTAGTTGACCTGGCCTTAAATTGAGCTGAACTGAGTTAAGTTCCTTGGCGCCTGCAATCGACCATCTGCAGCTGGCCCAAGGTTTACCTACAATCCTCCCTTGAACCCGCTGGCGCCTTGAAATACATCTCTTTACTTTGAGGTGGGTTTAGTGGTTCCTTTGTGGTTAATCTGTGCTTTTTTAATGCCTTCGATTTGCGGTTTTCATTCAAATGTATTTTAATTTCGAGTCATCATCTGTGGTCTCAGTAATCGAATTATAGATTAAGTTTAGTTTAATTTTAATTGTATCCATTTATAAGTCATCAATGGGAATGGGTTAATAACTGGAGATTGGCACATATTAACTGGTTAATTTTAAATCAAGGATAGAAGCAAATATGTAATTTATATTTTGTTGAATATTAGAAATATAACAATCTTAAATGCAAATTAAGAGTTTGAGTTGAAGCAAGCACGAAATGTTAATCAAATTGATTAATTTGCTCAACTCCAGTTATAAATTGCTAAATATGTACAACAATTTGTATTCGTTTGCGTTTCGTGTTCTGCAAATTGCAATCAATGTTTAACGAGTATGCAAATTATATATAATATAATAAATAAATAATTGCTAAACTGCTTCATTTGTTTTGGCTAATTAGCAAATATTAGGGGTATGCCAGATCATTTGCTGCCTGTATTTGTTGAAGTATTCGATTAAATATGTATTTATCAAGGTTCGGTTGATAATGTGATTAAGTATTTACTTTCTTGAAATGTGACTGTGAATTTTTAATTTAATGTTTTCTTAGTTTAAGTCGTTATTTGATTGTATATTATTTTATTTTCATTTGACGCCATTTAAAAAGATTTAATGGCGTGAATTAAGTGGGCTGTGAAGTTGGTGAAGCACTGAAGCGAACCCAGTTAGTATATATATATATATGTATATTCTTGGTCAGCATGACTGGCCGGCTCTGCAAGGGTATGCTGTAGTCGGTGTGTTCTTATTTCCTCTCTTCTTTAGTTCGGTTTGCGAACTAAAATGTGTCAAAAGTGGACAAAAAAATAAATGTATTTTTTGTGTGTGCAAGCAATGTATTTAAGTTTAATGATGTTGTTGCTTGAATGTTGCTGCAGTTGTTGTTAGTCGTGTGTCGTGAGGCACGTACCCCAAAGAAAAAAAAAAAACACAAACGCAAAGCCAAAGTCGGATTCGGAGTCGGAGTCAAGAGCCAGTCGCCATCTCCAACTCCATTCCCAGTTAGCAGTTCTCAGGTGTCTGTTGCAGGTGTAGATATATATGTGTGTGTTAGTGTGTGCAAGTGTGTGTGTGAGTGTGTAGCTCATTCTTTCAGTTGTTCGCTGCTGTTTTGACAAACGCGTTTGCTGGTTGGCCATGTTTTTCCATTGGAGTAATTATTATTTATTATTGTTGTCGGCTGTCTTTCCAAAGGCAGCAGCAGCAGCAGCAGCAGTGGCAGGTGTTAATTGTCCAGGCAGAGTTTTGGTGAACTGAGGCGCCTCACTCAACATTTTCTTAATCATCTCTATCTCTCTCTCTCTCTCTCTCTTTTTCTTGTGTCTGCTGTTTTCTTCTGCAAGCTGCCATCACTCAAAACGCTGCCACATTTTTCTAGGCCTGAGCCAAGTAATTGATACTGCTAACATATAAGAATAATACACACACCAAAACACACTCACACACACACTCACACTAATACACTCACACACAGTTAGCAAATGTATGCTGAAAAAATGGACGTGGAATTTGCTGTGAATGTTTAAGTTTGTCGCCATAATTGCATCCGTTAATCATTTGTTGCTGCAGTTGGCAAATGTTGCAGTTACACAACAGCAACGATAGCAACAACAACAATCAACTGATTGCAGTTTCAATGTTGCCGCTAAATTACTCAATTATTTGATTAGCATTTAAACTGTTTGATAGTCATTGATGATGATTGTTAAAGTGACGAGGAGAATGAATCTAAACTAAAAAGATTTATGCTTAGTTTTAACAATTCCAAGCTAAAGTTCAATGTTGTGTTTAAAATACAGTTATTAAACTAAATGTTAAACTAAATGTTCAATGTTAACTTAAACATTAAGCCGAATTGCAATTGTGGCTTATTTAGTTCGTTTGTACTCAGATTGCCATCGTTTTATGAGACTCATTATGCACTGAGCCTTGGTTAGATTTATTGTGCCCCCTTCTGCTGCTCAGTTGTTGCCCCATTGCGCGTTTTACTATGCCACAAAAAACTGCTGATTCTATTACGATCCTTTGTGCCACCGTTCTTTATATCTAAATATTATATATGTAATAAATTGTTCTTATCAATTGCAACTTGGACTGCAATTTTATTTGACATTCGAATGACCTTCTTATTCAAATGCCTTAAGCGTAAACACACACAATTATGTATCTGTGTGTGTGTGTGTGTTTGTTTAATGTGTAATGCTAAATACATCAGCTGCAAAACGGCCAACTGACAGTTTGTTTGTGTCTAAGCTGCGAATAGACGCGGTAAAATGGCTAAAATAGTCGGCCAGGTGGATTGCAGGAGGACTGAGAGGCTAATGGGAGGGAAGGTAGTTGATGGCTTAAACAAGTGCTGCTAAATCAAAGAAGAAGAAGAAGAAGAAGACGAAGCGCAATGAACATCGCTGGCATGCAGCAAGCGAGGCACGCTCATCATCAACAATCAGCGAGAAACTCACTAAAAGCAAAGCTCAACTAGGAGATACCCTTTAAGCATGTTTGTTTGGTTGAGTGTTTTGTTACAATTTCAAATAAGTTAATGCACATTTCTTGCTATGTGTTTAGGCCTAACAGAGTCCATAATTCGAATGAAGCAAAGCTTTAAATTTTTTTGAAAGATTCATGCAACAAAAACCATTTAGAAAAAAAGATTATCAAACTTTTGACTTGACTAAATATACTTTCTGAACAAGTAAGATATTTGAAAGATATGGGAATAGCCGCTTTAGTTAAATTGTCTGCCAGGGTATGCGAAAAACAAGTTGAATGCCTACTTGAAATGGCTGTTTGCGAAAACTGACAAATGCCAGTGAAAAATAAACATGATCCATCCGAGCCGAGAGATGCAGTTAAATGGAACCGGGTGCTCAACCAAATCAAATGAATCATTGCGCTCCAGTTGAGCTACAGCTCAAATAGATACCCCAAATCCCGAAAACACAGAACCCAGAACCCCAACTCCTCAGAGTGATTGCCATTAAATTGTGGGCGGTTAAAAATTGTCGTGAATTTGTTTGACATTAAGGAAAGGGCTCACTTGGCTGGCTGATGTTGTTAGCATGTGATTATGTGATTATATGGCCAAGAAGGGGAGATCTGGGTTACAAAATGAGTTATTTTTCACTTTTGAGCCAACTGGCGGACCAAATGCTTGTCATTAAAAATCCATTAAACCAACCACGCCCGCAACTGTCGTCAAAGCTTGTGGTGCAACCACTAAGAGACCAACCGAAATAAAGGCAACAGCTTGGCCTAAACCTGCCACAAGCTGGCCCAAATTGCCTGACTGACTGAGTCATTGAATCAACCTCACGAGACAGATACTCATAGACCACACACACCACACACACACGCACACCACACACACTCTAATAGTCTTCAATAGTCTCCATATACAGTTTTCATTGTAAGCCATTAAAGAGTAGAAGCTTATTTTCACGATCTGCTTTGGGGGCCACCCACAATGGTTCTCTTCAAAGAGTGTTGCCGCCGCCAGCAGCCGACTGAGATTTGCAAAATATTTCACAACATTGCAAATGTGACGCAAAAGATGTCACAAAATGCAGAAAAACACTTAAACGCGATGCAGACGATAGCCTCGAAATGAAACTGCTGTGGCAAAGATTCGCCAGTTCGCCAGACTAAAGGGGGATAATACTTTATGTGTGTGATCTCTGCCTGTGTGTGTGTGTGTGTGTGTGTGGGGAAGACTACGCATATAAATCAAGCAGTTGCATTGTGCCCCATTGCAGCAAGTTTTCAACTTGAACTGCAGCAGCAGCTTCCCTTCAATTACATTACATGCCCCAAAATAGTTGGCCTACAACTCTTTTTCACAATTCAAGTTCAGCTCGTCCTATTTTTCAGATCTATATTATTCCCAAGAAGTAAATTTCTAGAAAACAAATATAAATATGCATGCATAAGATGGGAAATATTCTGAAAAAGTTCTGCGTTTCTGCTGTATCGAATAACTATAATTTATATTCAACATTCCTTTGCATACAAGATTTTTCTGAGAAATTTCCTAAAAATTTCTGTTATATTAGAAATAATAGAAGAAAAGTTTAATTAATTTTTGTCGATTACGTTTATAATTTGAACAAAAATTTGTATAACTAAAATATAGAAATTATTATTATAGAATACAATTTTCTGCCAGGCTCAGATCGATATTCCAGTTCCAGTTCTAGTTAAGAGCCTTTTTACTTGTGGCTTGATCTAGTACATATATATTTTCCTGAGTGTATGGGCAAGGGAAATGCCTTTTCCTGTTCGCTATGCCCTCCTTCCCATTTCCCCTTTTGCTAGGCCAGTTGTGGCTGCCACTGTTCTGCTTTCGCTGGCGCACAAATCAATCGAGTTCGATGCCGCAGCAACAAGACTAAAAACAACAACAACAACAACAACAGCAACGGCAACAATGCACTGCCAGGCGCCACACAGACTTAATTAAGTCATCAACCAGAAGGCAGGCTAATTGGAGATCTGTGCCGCGATCACAGCCCAAGCTGAAACATAGTCCGTCGTCCTCCGTCCGCCGTCCTTCCTTCGTTTTCCGTCTGGCCGTTGAGATCAGTGACCAAAAGACGCACCCGCAACTGGGGCGCACACAAGAACACAATAATGACGAATCAACTTGATCATAATGCTGATGATGCTGAGCATGATGATGATGATGATCATGATGATGTTGCTTTGGCCGGCGATGATTCAGTACGTCAGCGGGGACCACACACAGCCAGGTCCACCTAGGAGTTCCCTCTGTGAGTCACAAGAGAGCGAAACCAGCTTGCAGCTTGCAGCGGAGTCGGCGTCAAAAGTTTTGGCAAATCCGCCAACAATGGGAGCAGAGACAGATACAGAGGGAGAGGCTGTGGCAGTGGCAGCAAAGGAAGGAAGGACCACCAAGGAAGCTCGAATGGAGCTAAAGGCTGAGGCTGAGGCTGAAGAGGCTGGCGGAGGATTGAGGATGAGAATTGAGGCTACTTTAGGGGTGGTCCTCGCTGTTTTATTGTTGTTGTTGTTGTTGTCGCCGTTGTCGTTGCTGCCTTTTCCCATTTGCTACTGCTGCTAGCGGCTGTAAATGAAGGCCGCAGCAGCGGAACAACAACAACAATATTAACAGCACTGTGCGACACAAACAACAACAACAACAACAACAAAAAACTTTGTTAATTCTCATGTTATTTTTTGTATCTCTTGTGTTGTTATGTTGAACATTGTAAACAGATTTACAGATGGGACAGATTACAATAAAATTACACTATGCCAATGGGAGTTAGTCTCAATTAGGGCATTCGACTTTACAGTTTAATGATTAAACTTGTACATGAACCTAAAAGAAAAGCTATTGTCAATTAGAGAGCAAAGCATGTATATATATCCGTTAAATATTAATTTTTTTTTTTATTACATAAGTGTCAATACATAATAAGTAAATTTTTACTATTTCAAAAAAGACACGTTTTAATTATCAACTACGGTATATAAATAAATAGATTTACAGATTTATTTTTTGTTTACAATATATATTGATAAACTGAAAAATAGACACGCAAATCCAACTCACCCATTTCATAGTCATTCACAAACTTATACAAATATATTTTGTTGGGCAGTGTAATTCACCTGATTCCGATAGTTGTCGTCGTAGCTGCTGCTGCTTCTGTTTTTATCTGCTTTGTTGTCATTCTCGATTGATTGGGGATTAGCTGCGGCTGCCTGCCGCTCTTTACTGTTGTTCTTGTTCTTGTTGCTGCTGCTGTGGCTTGTTTTGGTTTCTTTTCTTTGTTTTGTTTTTTGCGTGCTCTTCTTGTTGGTTATTTGCATAATGCCATTTGCAGTTGACATTTTTATTAACTGGTGGGCGCCATTGAAACAAGATTACGTTATCGTCAACCCCTCCCCCCTTCTGCCTTCAGCAGCCATGTATGTGAGAGGGGAGCGGGTGTTTGCCAACTAACCATGCCTGACCACACGCAAGCAGCGACCATAAATATTTACCCTCAATTGTAATTACAAAACACCGATAGGCATCTCGCTCTTACCACTCTCCACTCTTCGCCGCTCTGCGCTCTCCACTCTCCGCTTTGCTGCGTTGCGCAGCGCTGCTCGTGGGGGTTGCATTCAAAACAATTTGCATTTCAGCAAAGCATTGGGGAATTAAGCAACAGCAACAACAACAACAACAATAAAGCGGGCGCCTTTGCGCAGTGCGGCTGCTTTTCGTTTTCCCCGCTGGTCGCATATAATTAAGCGAGGCCTTTAAATTGCAAAAGGGCAGCCAACTATGAGCGAAGAGGTTGCGACGTCTGCGTCTGCGTCTACGCTAGCAGCATCAGCGGCAGCAGCAACAGCAGCTGTAGGCAGCAGAAGCAGCAGCTGCACTTGGGTGGTCCTCTCGTTGTCAAAATGTGTGGTCTTTATTAATAACAGCAGAGCGACAGGAGTAAGAGGGAGGGGGGAGGGCGCTGTCGCCAATACAAAACGGATGTGAGCGAAGGCAATGCAAGAATAACAACAACAACAACAACTGCAAATACTCGACTCGTGTAATCTGCACGCAGCTCTCTTCTAGCACTCTTCGCTACGCTTCGAACATGTTGGAGATCGAGAGAGTGTGTAAGAGGGAGCGAGTGAGAGTGAGCGAGAGGGAGAGCGCGCGCTTAAACGAAGTCAGCGATCAACGCAAATGGACGATTGCCTTTGTTGCTGTTTTCTGTAGTTGTTGTTGTTGCTGTTGGTTTTTGGGGCTGCCGCGGCATTTACGCCTTTGATTTTTTCCGCTCAAATGGGCAGAAGCTGCAAATTAAAACATTTTTATTTTCTCGTAGTTGTTCCTTGCCCCTTTTACAGTTGTTATTCTCGTGTTGTTGTTGTTCGTTGTTGCTGTTGTTGTTGTTGTTCGTTGGCTTTTGTTTGTTTTTGCGCCTTGATTCTTTGTTTGCTTTGCTGATGACGATCATTTCGCGTTAAGTTTAATTTAAGTTGAAATTAGTTTGGTAATGAACTCATCAGCTCAGCAATGTGTGTGTGTGTGTGAGTGTGTGTGCAATTGATGGCTTATGCATGCGGCAACAAACTTGACGCTCATGCCAAATGTTAATGTGTTAATTAACGATGTCAAGAAACGATGCTGTGGGTCCTCAACAACAGCAGCAGCAGCAGCAATAAAACCAACATTTTAAAGATACAAATAAATCCGCAATCGTTGCCAGCTACAAGCAATAACAACAACATCAACAACAGCAACTTTGAACATATGGCCAAAAACAATCTTGTGCAACACAAGCAAAAAAAAAAAAAACATATGCATGTAGATTAATAAATGCATTTGGCAATTTAGAAGTCGACTTTGACATACGCTCTGCTGTCTCAAAACTAATTTAATAAATATAAAATCATTTTACTGATTATTATACTGATGATTATAGAAAATTTTATTATTAAATATAAATTTTGGCCTAAAGTTGGACAACAAATCGGACATGCTCTAAGCAAACTGTCTGAAAAGAGTTCTTCTGCTCGCTCAGATTTAAATAGCTCAAGCGTAGGAATTACACACAAAAACACTCACACATATATATATATATATATATATACATACAAATATGCTTGTAGTATTTGCCCGAAATGAACGTGGAGGGAGCCTAAGCTTTTGGCTGCAGCTGTTGCCACTTGACTAAGTGAGACGTCTCCGTCTTCGGCAGCAGCACAGACCCAGACGCAGACCCAGACTGAGACCCGAGACCCGAGCACAAGTGTCGCCAGCGCAAGAGGGGCGGGACGAGGGGTGGTTGGAAGAAAGGAGACGAGCGTCTCTGCTCATATAAATTTCTAGCACGCGTGCAAGTAATTAAGCCCAAAGATGAGACATCTTTTTGTGTGTCTCTTTGGCTTACACGCTACGCAAAGATCAAGAGCGACAGAGACTGAATGAGTAAGAGAGAGAGAGAGAGAGAGAGAGAGAGAGCAAGTGAAATGTATCTTGATATCTTATCGGACATGTTCATCGCAGCGACAGCGGCCTGAGAATAAAACACAGCGCCTCCCCTCCCCCTTTCCTTTCCGTCTTTAAGAATTATTATTATGACGGCGCACACATAATTAATGAGAGAGCGAGAGAGAGACGGGGGGTACGTGGAGAAAGTATGCGTGCGGCATGTGGCCGAATCATCTATCGAGTTGGGATCCCAGTTAAGTTAAGTATGCTAATAGCCAGCAAATCACGATAAGCCTTAAAATGCAATTGAATTCAATTGGATTAAACTCGTTTTCAACTTTGCTCAGAGTTTGAATCGCATTTAGAATTGCTTTTAATCTATCCACATATCAATGGGTATGGCTGAAGCGTGGACAGATATTGGACGATAACTGTCAGCACAAATAAGTTTGACAACTTATGGAGCAGTTAGTGTTAAAGTTTTGCAGCATATTAATAAATATACGATACATTGGAAATGTGTGGGTGGGGAGATTTGGGAAATTCTTTGTGTATGAAGAGTATTATATACAAAGCATAGAATAGTCGAACTTATCAATAAATAAATAAATAAAATAAATAAATAAAAAGAGAGAGAGAGAGAGAGAGAGAGAGAGAGAGAGAGAGGGAAGAGAATGGTGAATAATTAAATAATTAAAATATAATGTGAAAATTGATATATAATGCAAAAAATTGCAATTCCAATTTTAGTAAATGTAATTTCAGTTTTTAGCCAAAACCAAATCTAAACTGTCAAATAATATCTGTTTAGGCATAACTGAATCACAGGTATATATAAAAAATATCAAATATCTACCGTTAATTGACTGCAAATGCAGAGCAGTAATTAAGTCTTGACAAATTGATAAATCAAGAGAAATAAATAAATTTTAATTGTTAAAATGTTGAATACAGTTGCGAGTAACTTGCAACTGGACTCGCATTGCGGATTGATTAATGTGATTGAATCTATGCAATAGATTTTCCAATTTCACAACTTGCATTTGGGGCACAAACGTGGCGAGCGTTATAAATTGCAATTGAGCCTTACTTTCTATGCGAAATTCCCGACATATTTTATGACGCTAATTTCTTTATTCATGGCGCCACATATGCAACAACAATGCTGTTGTTGTTGTTGTTGTTGACGAGTTGCATTTTCAGCAATAAACGCCTCAAATTGATTTTGCTTTGGCTCGTTGGCCTTAATGAGCCACTGGACTTCCTCTATGCGACTGCTGGCTGTTGACTGTTGCCACATTGTGCATGCAGCACATGCAGCAGCGAGAAGACAAATTTACTTGCATGCCACAGAGTCCTCATTGAGTGTGCAACAGCAGGAGCAGCTGTGGCAGCAGCGGCAGCCTCTTTTTCGATTTAATTGCGTGCATAAATTGTTTCAATTTCAATAAAAATGTTGCACAACTGGCCGATCGGGGCGTATCAATCACTGTGTGAGAAACCTCAACTTGGAATCGAATCGAAACTGCAGCAAAGCAATGAATTAAAATGCTCTATCCCTCTCCCAGTCTGTCTCTCAGTCTGTGTGTCTGTCTCTCTGTCTGTTTGTTGTGGGTAATTAATATTCTGTGGCTGTGCTGTCTATAGATACAGATATCCAGCAACAGCAACAGATACAGATACATTTTGTGTAGCAGACACATTTAGCGTGTTAACAAGTCCAACAAGCTACCGCAAAACCGAAACATGTCACAACTTTGCCAACTTTGAATAATCAATGGATTCTAAATAGAGAACACGTCTATATACCATATATATACACATATATATATATATATATATGTATATATAGCTGAACTGAGCCATGTCAACTGTCTGAGCGTTTTATTTATTTGGTCTTTTGTGGCAAGCGACAGACGCTTTTGTGCAAAGTAATTGAAATGTAATTGCGACAATTATTCCATTTGTTTTGACTTCGATTCAAGCGTTTAGTTTTCATTGACAATATTACGCATACGCAGCATACAAAATGTGTGTGTGTGTGTGTGCGTGTGTGTGTTAGTGGCACACACGACGAGGGTTGCTGCAATGATTGCGCATGATTCTGGCCAAGTAACAAATGAAAAACAATTTAATTTGGCTGCCAATTTGAAAAGTTCCCCCCTCAGCCTCAAAGAACGTGACAAAGCACATCGATTGAATGAAATGGGCGAGAAGGGGGAGTGATGGGGTTTGGCGGGGGAAAGGGTATTAAATGGATTACAAATGAAATGTGATATGCCAAACAAACAGCGGCCAAATTGATGGGCAGCCATTAAAAGTGTTCAATTTGGCTCAACAAGTTGCTCAAGTTGCCAACAAAAATGTAATTAATTTCCTACCCGGCAATCAATGCAAATGATAAAGGGGGGTGAATGGAAGAGGGGGAGTTGTTTAAAGGTATATTTATCAGTGTTAAGACACTAACTTTTTTAATCTGATTATTTATATATTTAAATGATTTCAGTTAGTTGTTTTCATGCACATTTTCATGTTTATATTTATGTTTAACTGAATCTATTCCCCTCAATATATATTCCCCTTTTCTCCTCTCTTGTTTCGCTCTTTGCTAAATTAAGTTATTATTAGATTTGAGCGATATCTTCTAGCGGATTCCAGAGCATAGTTGTACTAACAATAAGATTTTTTACTATTCAATTCGGGTTTTTTTCAACACTTCTTTTAAGTAATTTAAGAAAGAAAGTTGAAATTAATTTTAAAAATCCCAATTTAAATCTTGTTTTATTATTTATTAAAAGTAGCCATAAAAAAAACTTATCAGAAGCACATTGATTTGTTCCAAATGATGTTCGCTTAGATTAGCCACTCTGCACAAAGAGGGTGTTGCCATAAAGATGGCCAAGACTTGTTCACAACTTGTTCGCAATGCTTGCACCCTCATCGGGGGGTTGCTGTTGCTGCCACGTGCTGCTGCTGTGCTCAAGTGCTTAAATGGTCTCATGAATGTCGGCTTATCTTGTCGCCACACTCTCCAGCCAAGAGGGGCGGAAGCTGCCTCAAGATGAGGCAGAGTCTATTTGCCTTTGGGTGGATATTAACTGAGTGTTTATGTTTATGGGCTTATGATGAGCGTGCAAGATAAACACGAATTTCAATTGTTCCTCTGCCCCTCTGCAACCATTTTGTGGTTAGATTATTGCGCAAGGAAGCTGCTTAAATGGGCGTTGCCAAATAACTTGTAGACAAGAAAAATAAACTTGTTGCCAAACGCTAAAATCGTCAACTTCAGGCTAATAACTCATTTAAAAGTGGCTGTCAAACTTGTTGTTGTTGCTTGTTGTTGGCAGAGGTGCAGCTGCAACTGCAACTGCAACAAAATAACTTCATTTCATAAATGGCTAAAACCGGCGGATACGGACAATCTTAACTGGATTTGGAGTTGACTTGTCTAACAAAATAAAGCACAAAGAAAAAAGCGTGGTGGTTTTTAGCCATCAAATTGCTGCAGCATGTTGACTGATTGACGCGGCAAACAAGCTGCACCACCACAAAAACATATACGTGTGTGTGTGTGTGTATATTTATATGTCTATTACTAACTTGGCCAACTCGTGTTCTTAATTATGCTACCAACGTGAGTTTTTTTATTTTTAGTTGGGTTTCATATGCAAAATGCTGGTTGTTATGGCTGGTGGCATGCAACAACTGGCGCTGATTGTAAGTTGTGGCATAGTTATTACTGTTGTTGCAGGCGCAACAAAATTGCTGCCAGTCAGCCAATTTGGCTCATGAAATTATGACGGTGACATTTTCATTTTGGCTAATTGAGTTTGTGTTGCTTATATGATGTGGGCGTAAGGGGGGGAGGGGGTAAGGGGTGAGAGGTTAGGGGCAGCATTGTTTTAGACTGTCAGACCACAAATATAATTATCTGCGAAGTGAGTCATTACAATTTGATTTGATGTCGTGCATGAATAATGTGAAAATTGAAGCAGACAGCAGATAATTGCAATAGTCGAGCTTATATATCAAAATATCTGATTACGGTTAAGTGATATGCATAATTACAAGTTGATATTCTGTGACTCGAAAGTTTAGTTGATTTGTGTTACACATATCAACTTTAAAATGACAAAATCTGAACTTAAAATTACTAAGGGAATTCCGATACTTTTTTTTTATAAATTAACATTAATTTTCGAAAGTCAAAATCGAGTTTATAAATTTATTTTATAAATGTTGAAAGGTTCATAATATATAAACCTGTGTGGCCATGTTATAAGCTCATTAAAATATATACAAAATATATCTTTCTAAACATAGTATTGATACTATGTACAAGTTTCAGAAAGCTCAGTTAAGAAACACGGAAGAAAATCATTCGATATATGAATAGCTTCGCTTTAATAACTAATACGCATACGACTCATAATATGGGTTCTAGGTATTTCCCAGTCGAGCACTCTCGACTTGTTTTCAATTAGAAAATCAAATGGCATATTAAACACTTTGCAAACTCAAATTCACAACGAAAGCGAGTTTTGCAACAGGGCGAAAAGTCGACAAAGTGGTTGCATCAAAAATCAACAAATCGAAAATTGAGCGTCAGCAGACGCAGCAGATACTTGTGCCACACTCACACCAACACACACACACACACACATATATATATATGTACAGACTGTTTAGATACGGATACGGATTCTGTATCCACCCGCCTCTGTGAGCTATCAAAGCTGCATGGAAGCTGTCAGCTCGAGTTGAATTTAATTAAATCCTTCATGTCGGCGTGTCTGTTAAAAATAGACAAATGACAGTTTTTCTTTTTTTTTTGTACGGGGCGGAATTACAGAAAGGATAACACAGAAAACAGAGAACGGGTGGGGCGGGAGGGTGAGGGTGGAGGGGAGGCAGATAAACTTCAGCTTCGATGACAGTTGAAATTGAAGCCGAGATTACCAGCGAAAATTGAATTGAATTTTTTATTATTCCGAGTTTGTTTTTGTTTTTTGTTTTTTTTTTTTTTGTTTCCCCTTCTTGTTTGTTTTGTTTTTGGTATTTTATTTATTTTTTGTGCGCTCGCCTCGTCACTAATTACTTAATTAAAGGCGCAATCGGGTTGCCATTTAAGAGACGGAGATTCGAGACCCTCAACTTGAGACAACAACAAATCGATCGATATTCAGCTGTTCGATTGTAATTAAAAGTCGCCAGCGAGGAGCGTGAGAATTTTAACAAACTGCTTAGCCTTCAGATGCAATCGATAGGGTTGCCCTGACTGAAAAATCAGGCAGCAGCAGGTTGTTTATTTAATAAATATATATACATACATACATATATCGTATAATAAAAATAATATATATGCATATAGGTTTTTTACTTTTTTGCTATCTGATTTTAGAAATAACTGAATAGTGTGCTCAGAATTTGTTATGAGTTTTAAATGCTAGTTCTTATTGGTATCGGTTAAATAAAGTTATTATTATTTACTGCACAAAGTGAAACATTGCTCTGATCTCAACTTTATAGACTTGCTTCCATTTCATAGGCAACAGCTTATGTTCAATAAAAACGATTTTTGCCGTATAAACTTGAGTTTTATAGTTTTGGATTCTTATATTATCATATTTTTATGGACTACTTAAGTATTACTTTTCTACTTGGACAAGCTTATTATTTTTTTAAGCTTCTTAAGAAATTACTCAATTAAGTAACTATACTTAAATTAATACATTATTTTTACATCTTCTTATAAATATATATATATATATCTATTTATATTTAAATCATTAAAATCAGTTTACTTTAAAATAAATCAGGAAATTAAAAAATGTTATTTCTTTTTTCTGCTATTTACTATATAAATGTAAATTTTGTTAGGCATTTTGAAACTGGTGCAGGGTATGCAAAAGTTCGTCCTTGCTCTGCTTGCCTGTTGCTTTGGCCAGGCTTATTGTAAACATGACAAGCAGCCAGGCAGGAAATGGCGCACAAATTGTCAAGAAGTAGCTCCGTAAACGATCCACATTCCCAATACACTGCACAGCGCACACACACACTCATACACACTCGCACACATTCACATGTTTTCGTTATACCATCTTCTATGCGACCCTGGCGCCAGTTGCAGATGCCAGTTCCCACACACGCACACACACGCGCACATCTTGTCTGCAAGCTGCTGACGTCATAAAAACTTTGATAACTTAATTAAGAACAACAGACTGTGAAGATCTCTCTCTCTCCCTCTCCCCCTCCTCTCACTCTCTCTCCGCAGCGGCAAGCGTCGGCAACAACTTCAATCAAGCTCAGTTATTTCAGTCACAGATCTAAATTCAAAGACACAATGTTGTTGTTATTGTTGTTGTTGTTTAAGTTGTGTGTGTGTGTGTGTGTGTTTTATGCTTTTAATTTGGCCAAGAATGCGGTAGGTAAACTAAACCAAATTAAAAGTGATCGCATCATTTTATCGATAATTTATCAAACCAAAAACCCAGTGGCGAATACTTTCGGTCCCCATAAAAGCAGCGGCTGCCCCATTCATATTCCCCTCCCCCCTTTTGTCCCTGTCCCTTGTCCGATGTGAGGCATGCGAATCGGGCAACGTGTGTGGTCCACATGGGTCTCTCGGACTGAGGCTACGGCTCAGCCTCGACTCTGGGCCTTTCAAAATTAGCATAAGAGACAGACAGCAACGCGCAAAGAGCAGAAGACGTCTCTTTTTGAGCGAAGAGCGCCAACTATTGGATCAGCAGAGACACACACACACACACACGACGAAACCTGGCTTAAATCTGTTGAAGGGGGTGAGGGGAGCGAGGGCACGTTGGCAACGGGTCATAAATCCGCAACGGGCAAAGCCAAACAGCACCACTGAGCCACCGCACAGGTGGTCAACTTGGGCGGCTCTCGGTGGGTATATATTTAAAACAATCTGTTGTGCTTTTCAATTACTTTATAGTACACGTACACGATATACGATATACGATATATACTCGGCTCGGCGTTGCCTCGAAAAACAGACATAAACGCTCAGGAGCGGACTGTTCAACCCACTAAAAGTTTGACAAAAATATGCAACTTAATTAATTGTAGAAATAATGTTTTGTTGGTTTTTTTTTTAAATATATTTAAGGAACTTCTTTTTGTGTTCTATAAGCTATATATGCTACAGTTACGGAAATGTGAATTTTAAATTGCATATAATGTATTAAAGATCTTTGACAATGTGGACGATCTTTTAATACAGACGTAGACTCGGTAATAAATCATTTGTATTATATAATTTCTTTAGATTCATATGCAAATAATAATAGTAGAAAAGTAGTTCATAAGTAGTCGATAATAATAATAATATTGAAGAACTAGATAACTCTATTTGGAAAACGCTTTTACGACAATAATCGTTTTATGCCACAAAATATGAAGCTTCCAAAATTCACACATGTTAAAAGTAGAAATCGGAAGAGATTTTCAAATGTTGTATTTATTAAAATAGTTAAAAAAATAGTCTTGCTAATTTCTATGAATTCTATCAGTCTGGCCTTACCCGCAATGCGCTTGAATGCGCTCCTGTGCTTGAGCTCTTGTGATCATGCGCTCTGCACAAAAACTTATGAGCTCAGCTGTGCTATTAATTGTTTTATTAAGACATTTTCAGATTTAACATGCTTCATACCCTACACTTAAATGGTGCAGCTGCAGCGACTAGGCAACAGGCCAACAGAGCACTGAGTAAAATATATCAATTGAGGCAACAATTCGTAATTGGTAGTAGAATATTTTCGATTGTTGCTTAAAAATACAAAAAGTCATAAGAATAATTGCCAATATGCCGTACAGTTTGGGGTGTAGGGTGCGTTTGGCTGCAGATCTGAAGCTTCCCATTGCGAGTGACCCAGAGAGAGAGGCAAGCCCGAGTTCAGACACTGATATTGCTGCCCAGTCGAGACTTTGTCTGCGTCTTCGACTTTGTCTCAGGCGTCGTCTTCTTGATCATCTTCTGCATCGATGCGCATGTGCGATCATCATCATCATCATCATCGTTATGCTGATCATCATCATTATTATGCTCATGTGTCGGCGTCTGTTTGGGCTTTATGTTTTTTCTGTTTTTTATTTTTCCCTGAGCTGACAGAACGCCATCATCATGATCGTGATGCGCATCGTGATCATGATCATCGTCATCGGTGTGGTCCTCAAGTGTTTTGCATCTTTGATCCGTGGAAGATTGATGTTAATGTTTTTGGGTGGGCATAGTGTGAACATACTTATTTCGCATATTTGTTTTCTTATTCCCTGGGATTCTCGCCGAATTCCTTTTGGCGCTGCCACACACGTTGATCGTAATTAAAAAACAGCCGAGACTTTAGTCCACTGCTATCAGCATGAGCCACTAATAGAGCAATAAAGCGAACATTTATTGATCTACAAATTATTGGTGGCTGACGCCAAGACGCCAACCAAGAACAACAACAACGTCAAAAGTCGAACTTCTTTCGGACGGGTCAAAAGTTGATCACTGATCGTTGATCGCTGATCGCTGATCTCTCTTCTCTCGCCTTGGACAATGGCTTGAGCGCGTTCGTAATCTTAATATTCATTAGGCAAAATAGTCTCTCGATATTTGTTTTCTTTTGGGTAAGTTCTTTGCTTTTCACCTTAATTTTTGTGTTTATGACGATTGCCCCTTTTTTTTTGTTGACTACCGCAACGAATAAAGAAAACAATCAAAAACCGACTGCCTTTGGGGTGGTCTCAAAGATCCAAGAGATCTAGAGCTATAGTTGATGAGTTCATTAGAGTGAAAGTTCAATTTGAGTTGTTTTGAGCAATCTCAGACTGGTGAGGGGGGAGGGGAAACTATCGATTGCTATTGCGTTAATTGAGAGGCCATAGAAGTGGCGTTAATTTAGTCGAAATATTCATAGAAGCGTAAAATGTTCACACCTCAAAGCTGCAAAAGACGGGCAACGAGTCTATTAGCCCAGCAGCAACTGCAACTGCGACAGTTACAGACACAGATAGAGATACACATATGCAGATACAGATGGAGATACATATACAGATACAGATACAGATACTTTCAGTTTGGTATCGATGTCGAGAGCCTCACAGCCACCTGATGATGTCTTATGGGCAAAGTATTGATTGCATTTTGCTTAATGAAATTGTTTGCTAATATCAGCGGAAAATGTGGTTTACAATTATGTTTCGATGTCGATGTGCGGTCTCACAGCGCCCCCCGTTCCCCTCGTCTCCTCAACGCTCGCTCAGGGACCCAAATCAATGTTACTCGCCAAGTAGTCTGTGTGTGAAACTGAAAACCGATACCAAACAGAAACAAGACAGATCTGATCCGATCGCCACAATTTACTTATGAGTCTCGAGCTCCAACCAGCTGGAGCGTTAAGGCGTGAGTCTGGAAAAATTGGCAAAGGTTAAATGAAGTTGTTGCATTGTTGCATTGTTGCATTGTAAGGGTGGCAACTCGTGGGTGTTTTTCTCAATGAATCTAGTCAGGCATTGACACTGACACTTTACTGAGAGATTGTGCAAATATTTATAAACTCTTTCAGCTGGTAAACTTTAGTTAGTTATTTATTTATATTATTAGAAGGAAGGTTTTCATAAAAAAACACCTAAAAGTTAAAAAATAAATAAAATGTTTACTTGTTGCTTATGAATGCACTTAAATTTGATATGTTCTTAGCCAGCTCTAGCTGCAGTTAATTCAGTTAATTCAAGTTATTATTATGTTGATGCAGCTATCTTAATACGAATCCTTTTTTTATCTTTTTCCTTTATTACTTTAAACATTTTAATAAATTAAGGCTTAAAATAGTTATTTTAATTCTGTGGTTTTTTCCATTTGTTATAAATGTAAGTACGTGATAAAAATCGCCTCCACTCCAGCACATTTAAGAGGCCTTTAAGCCTGTGCAGCTGCTCTTCACTTTTCTTTTTAGCCGACATCAGTTTTTATTATCATTTTTTTTGTCTTTTGTGCAACATGTTTTGACGCCTTTCACATAACGAGGCATATTAAATAAAGTGCGGAAGATGAAAGGCGCACACAGCGCATCGAACAGGTTGGCCTATTGCTATGCACAACATGGCCAAAACATGCAAATAGCCAACTGCAACCAGCAGCAGCAGCAGCAACAACAATATTGATAAAGCAATTAAAAACATATTTAAATATTTTCATGTGACAGCGCAGATTATGCGCTGGAATGTTGCAAGCTCGGAAAAGCCGTCAAAAGACAACTACAAGTTGGCCTCTCCGCATGCCGTCTTGGCCATTTAGCCATTTAGCGCGTAATATCTATTTTTGATTTGAGCCAAGAAACGATTGAGCGATAGCCAAACCGCTGACAGTTTCTGGCTATTTCTCTTTTTGTGCCTTCAGCGGCATCGTTTGTCATAAATAGACATATGCACATATATATAGATATATATATATATATATATATATATTCGTAGGGAATGCAACTTGCAACTTTGACTTTGACTTTGACTGTGATTGCGGCGTGTCAATCATTTCAATTAACGTGCGATCGAATCAATCGTCGCGTCAATCATCATCATAATGAATGCTTGTCAAATGCTTATGAGGCATTTGCAACCGCAGCGTTAATTTGCCTGTCACGCCTTCAAGCGAGGGGGCTGGGGAGCGTGTAAGAGAAGTGGCGAAATGGCGACTTGATTGTGGCCGCTGATAGGGAAAGGAAAGGGGTTACGGACATAGGGAATAGATAGAATAGATAGAACCGATATCTAACATATAAAGTTATGCTTGGGTTGTTTTGACTGTGTGGAATTTTAGATTCCTTTCTGATATTAATAGATATGGCTCTCATATTTTTAAAAATGATTAGAAATAATAATCATGACTTCAGAAAATTAAATAAATATTAAATACCATAAATCATAGTTTATCATAAGTAAATGATATGCCCAAGATAAAAATATCTTCATTTTATTTAAGCAAAGTAAATTTTGGAGTGTTTCCCAAGAGAAAGGAAAATACCGTTATATAGAACCTGTCTGAGTTATTTCCCTCGACTGCTTCGGATTTGATAATTTGGTTAATCTGTTCATCATCTTCATGGCCTGTCATGATTAATTGACTTTCACTTTCACCACGCTTAAATTTCCAATAGCAAACGTGTTGTTTTTATGGCTTATTAATGAGCTGACTGATCATTAGATTGGGCAACAAGATCCGATAACAACAATCCCCCAGTCCCCCCCTCCCCCTCCCCCCATTAAGAACGAGCTGAAGAGGAAAAACTGAAGCAAGCTCCACACTTCGACACTGTCAAACATATCGCTTACATGGCTCAGCCGCCGTCTGGGCCAAGTTAACCAGCTGGCCAGTTTGCCGGCCGGTTCCCCTGTGACGACTCTCCGACTCCGACTCCAGCTCAGACTCTGAAGCTGTGTGTGGCCCGTTAGTTTGAGATCTTTATAAGTCAATTTCAGTTGTGGCCGTTTTCTTCTTGGCCAAGTTGTTTGCGTGCATTACCTAAACCCAAAAGAGGCATTTAGCGAGCGACTTCTACACTGGAAAAAGAATTTAGTAGTCTGCATTTAAAATTTAGTTGATAGATTATTAGAGATTATTTCCGAAATGCATTTACATTAATTATTATTAATTAACTAGCCAATAATATTTAAATATTTATATAGATGATCGCTTTTTTTTTTTGAGTGCACTCGCCGCTCATCTCACTGACCTATATGCAGGCTGCAAACCCAATGTGGATCTTATGGGTTGCTTCCTTGATCTGCATTCCTTTTCTGACATTTAATTGCGCACTCATTCATGTTCATTCATTTGGCAACTCATCTGCCAGTTTCCACTCCCAACTCTGATTCTGTTTTTGGCATTTGCAACTCATGTTAAGCATAAATAAAACAAATGCGCTTATTTTAAACATATGCCCAAATTGACTCTGAGTTGGTTTCCTTTGTTTTTGTTTTTGTTTTTGCTTGCCAGTTGGCTGTTGGCTGTTGGCTTTTGGCTGTTAGCTGCTGGCAGCGAGTCTTACCAAGTTGGGCTGCGCATTGCGTTTAACAACCAATGATGAAGACATCTTCCCGTTTTTGTGCAGCTTTTTGTTGCATCTGCTGTGTTTATGATGTTCTCTCTCGGCAAATGAAAAGCAATTTATGCAGTTTTTGCGTGTGCATGTTAAACCAAAAAGTTAATGTTAATGTTTGAGTTTAAGTAGTATAAAGAATTTAATTATTTTATCTATTTTACCAGTCAAAAAGTTAGTATTTTATATATAAAATCTATCGATATAATTTGCCATTTTAGCAAAAGTAGCAATTGTAAAAAACAATAAAAATATATCTATTCAAGGTTGTAAAGACCATTGTATTGGGAAATATAATTTAATCTTTAATCCGTATATCAATATATATATATCATAACTGTTGAGTATGGCTAAGACAACTATTCAAGCAGCAAAGTTGTTCATACACGATAGATATTTACCCATTTAAATGTTTCCATAGAAGATGGATTATTTTATAAGTGCATTATTACAATGCCATGACAACATTATGTCAAAGTTGCCTGCTCCTCTGTTTCAACGTTGATTGAGTTGATACCATTTCTATTAAAGCCAATTTGACAAGTGACCATTTAGAGCGCATCCTTTCAGCAGGACCAGTGGCAAGGACAACAATAAACATTAAAAACTTTTTATTGTGTCAAATTTCGCGCAGCAAGCAATGAAAAATTTAGCACGCCATAAATCACAAATCTCAAAAAAAGAAGAAAAAAATGGGCAACAGATTTGAGGCAGCAATTGTTGCAGCTTACAGCCGGGTGAAGAGGGTGGCTGGGGTTGGGCAACGGAAACGGCAAGTGGCAAGCTGCCAAGTGCGCTTGTGGCAACCCCTTGGCAATGTCCTTGCGATGCCTTGGTATGCAACTTGTGCCCCCTGGCTTATCTGCTTGGCAACATGCGTCACTCAGGGGATGGAGTGGGGGTGCAGGTGCTGATGGGGGTGGGTCAGAGTCTATAGTGTGCCCTGGTGGCCGATGACGAGGCAAGAGTCGCCGTCGCGTCGTCTCCTGGCTGTCTGACATGTTCAAGGTCTGTTGTTGTTTATTTTACAATTGTTGTTGTTGCTGTTTGCTGTTTGTTGTTGGGCTGCGTGTGAAATTTAAAACCGTGATAACACCTCAGCCGTCACGCCCAACGCCCACTCCTCCTGCCACAATTTGTGGACAAGCACGTGCAGGCACGTTGCCAATGTACTGTTAATGTTTTCCTTTTTTTCTGCTTTTTTTGTTGTTTTTTTTTGCCTGCTGGTTTAATTTTGCGTCCGTTGGCAGCTTCGGCATTTTGTTGACAAAATTGATTTGTTCAATTTTTCCAACGATTTAACTTAGGGCATGACTTGGTTGCCATTAGTTCCGGTACATTTGTTTTGAAGGTTGTTCAAAATCCACATCCAGCGAGAGAGAGAGAGAGAGAGAGAGAGATACACTTAGAGAGACAGAGACAGCGACACTCTGTGTGTATCGCAGGATTGAAGATTGGGTTTTCATTGCTTGGAATTTTTACACGTTTCTCGCAGCGAGCGAAAACTTTTCCTGTGCTTGGAATTTAATCAATTTTCGATATATTTTATTGATTCGCGTTAAAAGTAAATTTAATTTTCAATTGTCTAGCTTAAACAACAAGTTTAATGTTTTTCTTTTCCTTTCTTTCCCATTGCAGGACGAAGTGAGTACAAGATGCCAAGATTGACTGGAAAATGGCCAACAATGGTCAACAAAATACTTGAAAAAGTATTCGATGTGCGGGGCAGATGAGTGACTGAAATATGTGATGAGATAATTTAGGGTTATAGGATATGGCAGAACATTATTTGATGTGAGAGGAAGATAGTGGAATAGATGATTTTCTCTCAATGCTAATTCTGTTTAGGAACAAGTATTTGATGTGAGAGGAAACTGTATGGCTAAGATATGGGGTGACAAATAAAGAATAGTGATATGACTATGACTTCTTTCTAATCTTCTGCAAATCTTTCACCAGGTGACATTAATTATATCGGTATCTTTAATATAGTTAGGATTAGCTAAAAGTTGAGCACACTAAATGTAAAAGTATTTATTGGTAACAGGTTTTCTCACATGTGGAAAAGCTTGTAACAGGCAGGAGCAAACACCTCTGAGCCAATATATATTCCTGAACAGCATTGACAGTCGAGTCGATTAAGTTGTGTTTGTATGAATAGAGACTGCAAATTTTGGAATATTTGCTTTATTTTTTACTTAAATAAGTAGTAAGCTCAGTTGGTAAGGTCATTTATAATTAATATAAATAATTTCCTTTCAAGTTACAAACTGTAACTCACAAAAGCATTGAATGTCATTTGAGGTAGATATGTGCGAGTTATCTTAAAACGGCCTTATGATGAATGCGTGTTAAAATTACAAAATATTTGTGGAGCCAAAAGACATTCTAGATAACCGCAAGCGAAACAAGTTGCGGCCACTCGTGGCACGTTGTTATGGGTTGCAAGAAATGCCCATTAGTAAACCTCATAATTGCTTCATTTCCGTTTCAGTGGCAACTATTTCTTGAACATGAGCTCAACTTTTGCCAACTAAACCCTTTTTACGACTGTTCTGGCTATTTGCATAGCAATTCAATATTTAGTAGAATCCACCCACAGCAAAACTTTTCAGCCACCCCCACATTGAGTGAGGCAAATTGTGGGCGTGCTGGAGGAGGATTCCATCTCCGAGACGTTCGATTCTCTGCGCTTGTCTGCGGCGCAGCTGTTAATTAAATGGAAGACAACTCAAGTCGAGAGAAAAGTGAAGACAGCATTTTCTCTGTGAAGAGGGGGGCATTTTCCGGGGCGGTTGGCTTCTGCTGTACGGAAAATTAGCCACAGTCAAAAGTCATTGCGTTGATTACTTTTCGAAAATGACGCGCACAAATTTTCGAAAACTTTAATTGTTTTGGCCAAGCCGGAGTGGGTGGTGTGTGAGGGGGTTGGGGTGGTTGAGGGATGCGGGGTCATTGCCAGCCAGGGGTTGTGTCTGTGGCGCATTTAAATGTGAATTAATTGCTGGCCATAAGCATTGCATATATGAGCAGCAGGATTTATGTGTGCGCGATGAGTTGGCAGCCAGTTGGTGTACAGGAGTACCGGAGTACAGGAGTCGAGGAGTCGGTCCAGGCAGGGTCCAGTCATGTTGTTGCCATTAACGTCGCCGTGTGGAATTTTTATGACCGTTTCGCCCTCCTTCTCTATCCGGCAGGTCCGCGAACACGCAAGCCCAAGAAGTCAGCGGCAACGAGTGCGGCGGGCGGCGGCGGCGGCGGCAGCGGCGATAAGTCCGATCCGGATGGCAACTCCGGCTGTGGTGGCAATGGCAACAATGTGTCTGAGGATAAGCGACCACGCACCGCCTTCAGCGGCGCACAGCTGGCCAGACTGAAGGTGAGTCCATCCAACCAATAACAGCACTCGCCAACAAACAAATCAAACTGCATTTTTGAAAATTTAGATTAGAATTGATTTAAGTATACGACAGATATTCTTTATAAAGTGTGCTAAGAGTCACAGACTAACTCTCAATCTGCTCTCTCTCTCTCTCTCTTTTTCTCTCTCTCTCTCTCTCTTTTCACAGCATGAGTTTAATGAGAATCGGTATTTGACAGAGAAGCGCCGCCAGCAGCTGAGCGGCGAGTTGGGTCTAAATGAGGCACAGATCAAGATCTGGTTCCAGAACAAGCGAGCCAAGCTGAAAAAGTCGAGTGGCACCAAGAATCCGCTCGCCCTCCAGCTGATGGCGCAGGGACTCTACAACCACTCGACGGTGCCGCTGACCCGCGAGGAGGAGGAGATGCAGGAGCTGCAGGAGGCGGCAGCGGCGGCGGCGGCAGCGGCTTCATCGGCGGAACCATCATAGGGCAATCGTACGAGTATATATATAAACACACTAAACTTACTATTATTAACAATAATATATATTTTAATATTTATAGCGTATCGTATAAGTTTAGTGCTTAAAGTTGCCTAACAATTAAGTTGTAAAATATTCTAGTCCCCCTCTCGGAGCACGCGACGCAAATTTGCCAAGTTTTATCAGCTGCTCTGCGTGTTTTTGTACAATAAATTAACAAAAAAAAACAAACAAACAAACAACAACAAAAAAAACGAGAAGAAGAAGAGCGAAAAAATATAAACAAAAAAAGAAAAGAAACGTTCACAAGTAAAATAAATAAATTAATAAACATTTAAATTATACATATGTCGCTGTTTTGATTTGCTTAATTCTAGTTTTGCATATTATCGAGATAGGTGGTCCCCAGGTCTTGGGAGATCTGAAACTGATCATTATGATGCTGATCTGATGATCATTAATGTTCTTTATGTAGCTCGTTATCTGCTAATGCTTTAATGGGCCGTGGGCGTTGGCATTAATTACTCAATTAATGATGATCGAGATTGAGCTGGAGTTGGAGTTGGAGTTGGGCGATTTAGGTGGGGATCGACAATTGCTGGTATTACAATCGCATTAAATTCATTATGCAAATTATGGCTCGAAAGCAATCTTGGCCCATAATCACGCCTAATAGTTGCTGCCCATGCCTGAAAACGTTAACGTTTTTCTGTCTAATTTAGCCATTAAATTTGCATACGGCTTCGTCAAAGAAAATAATACAAAAACAAAATAAACAGCAAAACAAAGTCGGTAAATCTCTGCCTGTATATGCGTGTGTGTGTGTGTGTGTGTGTGTGTGCAGGTGTGCGCTGGCAATGCCAACGGCACAAATTGACACCTTGGCGACGGCGGACGCTTTAAAAATATTTTTTTGTTTTATTTTTTGCTTGAAGTGCAGCAGAAAAAGCGACGCGTAGGTGTTAAAAGTGTCTGTCATGCCGAGGATTGAGGATAGTGGAGGAGAGAAGAGGAGAGGAGAGGAGTGGAGACAGTGCAAGAAATGCCAAAGTAATATGTATATATATGCCATACTCGAATTTATTAAGATTATGATGAGATAAGTAAATCCGATCACTCTTTCATTATGATGTGATGGGTCCCACGAATATTCAGATTCAAACATGATTACTTACTTAACCCGTGCGAATTTCGAACAATTCAAAATACATTCGAAATGTGTTCAAAACTGCTTTGGATGGAAAAGTACTTAAAAAGCAGATGGAGTCATTTGAAGACGGCTTTTACACGAACTCCAATCAAAAATCAAATAAAAAAAAAAAGAGATTGCTTTTAAAAATCGATTATTAAAATGGAAGATTTGTCAGCATCCTCAAGTGTAATTACATACATACACACACATACGTATACACATACATGTGTATATATAATTCGATTTATGAGTTGCTATTGCTTTGCTTGCTACTGCCTAAGTCATTGCCGAAGAGTAATGGCTGCCGAGTGAAATTTATAATTGAGCAATTATTTGGAAAGAGAGTTTAACTCGTTTTTTTTTTAAGTGTAGGCGTCGTTTTTAGTGTTTGATGATCGGGGAAATGAGTAGTTATTGTTACATGTCGTGTCGGCAATTCAAAGTAATTGGTTTGTTTCGTCAGCATGCAAAATCAAATTGAGCAGCGCAAGCCCAAAACCAAATAAATGTTTTGCCTTTTAGTTGTTGCTTCTGCTTGCGGCAGAGCTCAAATTGTGGCGCCTCCAAAGACAAATGCTGGGAGCAGCTAAGGCGAGCAGCTAAGACGATTTGTAGACAGTTTACTTAAAATAAGTATCGATTTTTTATAATGCTTATGCCAAAGTTTGCTTGAAAATTATTTTTTTTCATTTAATGCTTATAGAGTATTTGTTAGTTTACATAAAATCTTAATCGAGATCAGCGAATTCTCTCGTTTATTTGGTTACTGAACTTTTGGCGTTATTTTTATTTATTTATTTTTATTTTTTACAAATATTTGGCAGTCGCAGAACAGCAATAACAGTAACAGTAACAATAACAATAACAATAAAAGCAACAGCTTCGACTTGGCACAAAAACATCTTAATTTTGTGGATGATTTACAGTTTGGGATTGGGTTTCAATATTGGAGACACTTTTGGTCTTTTTGGGTGACAAACCAAAAACAAAACTTGAACGCAAATTCGAAGCTTGACTCACGACTTATAACAAATTGTAGTTTATTTGCATGGCAAGGGGCAAGAGGCAAGGTGGCAAGGTGACCAGGCCGTGGAATGAGAATGGGATTCAGAACGGGGAATCGGGATCAAGTTTTTTGTCAGAGTGTGGGTGTTGTTTGCCTAAGTGCATTTTTATGGCACGCGCTCGGCGTGCAGATGACTTCATAAAAAGTCAATTTAAGTTTAGTAATATTTTGTAGAATTTATAGTTGAGTATTTTGTTAAAGCATAATTTTTTATCGCTCTCGCCTTGAATCGGAACCAGCAAACTGTAGCTGTGGACGGGGTGGGGGGATAGGGGATAGTTGTTTTGTGGATGTGCAACTCTAAGAATGAGTCATGGCGCGAGTATATTACGTTATAAATTCAATAAATGTGACCATAAAAAGCCCATTCAAAATACCTTGCGCTCCACGTACATTAATCCCGCCAAAAAAGGCCCACAGTCCGAGAAGTGCCCACATCCCAGATGCGAGTCAAAGGCTGAAGCTGATGCTGATGCTGAGACTGAGCCACATTACAACGCCTCGAGAGCTGCCGCAAATGCTGCTGGCCCCCAATGATTAATGTTCGGCAGTCGGTTGGCAGCCGCAGCATCAGCATCAGCCTTGGCTCCAGTCCCATTCCCAGTCTCAGTCACAGTCTCAGTCCCAGTCCCAGTCTCTGTCCCGGGTATCCGTTTGCCGCCTTCCCGGAATGTGAGCCCGAGTAACCCGAAAAAAGACAATACGCATAAATCTATGGGGTTGACACTTAGTACCGCTTTCGGCCCGACCACAGTCACACTCACAGCTACAGCTATAGTCTCAGCTACAAAAGCCAGCATACACTGAGAGAAAATCAATAAGAGTACCAACATTGTCAATAAATGGTCAACAACCAAAAAACTCTATTTCATAAAGACCTTTTCATACAAAAATTTTGTTAATATTTTCAATTAGTTGTGTTTCTCAAACTTATTCCCAAAATTCTTAAATTAAAACCTTGCTTACTTGAAGTAAAATGAAAAGTTAGCATTTGAGCTACTCTAGTTTTGAATTAAAACCAAATCTGAAGTTAAAATAAAACTGATTCATCTGGAATTAGGCATTTAAGTTCTTAAACTTAGAACAAGCACGATTTGCACTTGTTTTAAGTGTAAAAATGATGGTAATAAATATTTCTGACTTGAGTCAATATCAATAGACCTTATTTTATGAATGATTTGGATATGAAGAATGTTTGAAATGTATTCAAACTAAAATTAAAAACTTCAAACAACACTTTTTGGCTCAGTGTAGCCGCGGATTTTAAATGAATTTGTTAGCAACGCAAAGCATCTGAGCATCTTGTTGTTCTTCGACTACGCTGGAGCTTCACTTGCCGCACGATGCTCGTCTGTTGGATGAGTTGTGGCAAGGCGCGAGGTGTCATAAAATTGGCAACAAATTGTTTTTCACGCCGTTTTAAATACGCATTTTTCGATACTTGGCCATAATGAGCGCGGCATCTCAGACTCCTTGCTGCTGCTGCTGTTGTTGTTGTTGCAGTTTATGTTGTTGTTGTTGCAACAACGTTGGACTTTGACGAACTGCAGCGTTCCCTTTTGGCCAGCTGTAACACGCTAATAAATTTGCGGCTAAAGAGATAAGCTTATAAATTTTAACTGTAATTATGCGACACAAGATTTATGTAGCTGTACCACAGTATCCTCTCTCCATCTCTCTCTCTCTCTCTCTCGCTCTCTCGCTGTCTCTCTCTCTCTCTGCAGCTCCGTCTGCGGCAGTTTCCGCTGGCTGGATTATTAATGAAACACAAAGTTACAACGAAATGCGCTCAA
The DNA here is from genome assembly GCA_035044025.1 of Drosophila paracracens. Classification (NCBI taxonomy): domain Eukaryota; kingdom Metazoa; phylum Arthropoda; class Insecta; order Diptera; family Drosophilidae; genus Drosophila; species Drosophila paracracens. The sequence continues at coordinate 297,755 of JAWNMN010000242.1, forward strand.
GTGCCGGCATTACAAACGATGTGCTTCTCCAGCATCCGTATCTGTATCTGTGTTTGTGTTTGTGTCTGTATCTGTATCTGTGTTTGCATCTGCATCTGTGTTTGGGTCTTTACACTTTGAGAAAAGATTTATACACCATTTTCACATTCTAATTTGTGGAGGGCACTTTTTAATGAGCTTTACTCAGCATGCAAATCCAAATCTCTATCTCTATCTCTCTCTCTCTCTCTGTCTATCTCTCTCTGTCTCTGCCGTTTAGCCCAATTGATCTCAATAGCGATATACGCATGTGGGTGTGGGTGTGGTCCCACGCCCTCTTCTACCCCGTCGCTCATTTGGCGACCACCCACGTTGGTTAGCGTTGCGCCATTCGCACTTTGGGATCTGCGTACATTGACATTGCCTGCGCCTCATTACGCCTGCGCAGACAACAACATCAGCAACAACAACTGCAACAACCACAACAACAAGAGCAACAGCAACTTGGAAGTGTGAGCAGCGAGGCGTGGGAGCCAAATGCGACTTAAGCGATAACTTGATAGACTAAATGAGTCTCATTTTAGCCAGATTATTGAGCCATATGCAAGCAGGCATGAAAATATATATACATATATAGAAGTGTGTTCTCTCAAGCAGTCATCAACTCTGAGCTGTTCCTTTGTTTCGTTCTTAGTGGCATCAGGAATATCCACTTTCGAACAGGGCCATTTCCATAATATGCACATTTTTTCAACTTGCAACAAGTTGACTGACATGTCTAGTTTTGTCAGCTTTTGGTTTCAGTTTCAGCTTTCAACAATTTATGGAGCAGTTAATTTTCATTGATTTTAAAGTTATTTAACTGATATTTGATGTACATTTAAAAAGGGGTTTCTTTTGTGGCATATACTTATATTTTTCATTAAGTGCACGTCTGTATTGGCATATAATCACAATTTGATGAATAGACATAATAATATGAAAAATAACAATAGGAATCTAATAAATACACATTCACATTGTTAATTTTCACATTATTATCTATTTTAGATACACCAATATTGCAACACAAATCTGGTAAATACATTTGGACACCTTTGAAACACATTGAAGCAAACGTCTGCGACTCATTTGAATATATGTAAAGTCCGATCAGTTCCACAGCTTGGAAGCTATAATGATTAGACTTAGAATGAATTCGTCTTAAGCTGGAGTAAAAAAAATTCAACAAATTTTAAAAGCATAAACATTTTAAGTTAAAGTAATAAATTAAATTGAATAAGATAATAAATGAATTATTAAATTAAATTAAATTAAATTAAAGTACATAATAAATGCAGTTTGTATTTTAATTTTTATTTATTATTATAATCCAAAGCTATAACCTTTTAATTAGTAAATAAAATAACTTTCTTTTGCCTCTGCCTCCAATGTTCATGGATTATACTTTTGCTTATGAGAAAGATTTCTTCTGCTGCTGCTGCACTTTGGGTGGAATAAAACTGCTTGATTATTATTAGTGACACATAAAAATGTGAAAATAAAAAATAGAATTTAATTAACATTATAATAAGTAGTCCATGCAAGAAAATAAAAGTAAAATACCTCAACTAACGAGCTGCGGAGTCATCGAGTAAATGACTACACGACGTGGTTAACACTGCCGTTTGCCGTTTGCCGTTTGCCATTGGCCCGGAAGTATCTTGTTAACATGCAAAACAAGCCATTTACCTGCCGCTGTGGACTACAGTCAGCCACAAAGAGGGGATAGGGGCGGCGGGTGGGCAATAGCTGGGTGTCACTGTGTTTATGGACTTGCCAAAACGTGAATACTAACTTGGCCAAGTTCGTTACGAAAATAGTTATGATTATGTGGAAACTTGGTTAACGACTGTTTGAATGTTTCACTGTCTATTGGTTTTTCAATTCAATTAGAGCAAAAAGGAATGCTGCGTGCACATAGCTTTTAAGATTGCTAGGGGATGGTGTAAGGGGCTGGGGGGTAAGCGAGTAATGGCAGCCAAAGCCGCATCATAAAATCTAACGATGTGGGCCCAACCCTCGAATTGCATTTTCATGGCACATTTGCAGCAATTTTAATTGTATCAATGCGCCCAACCAGCCACGCCCCCCTCCCCCCTCACCAACCCAGCAAATGCTGAGCAACCCTTTTGTTATGCGTGGCTCTTCGCTTAACGCGATTGGACACGCATGTCCAAGTGCTGGTTGCAGGACTGCCTGGACTCGGTGGCAATAAACACGTAACGCAAAACCCAAACAACATTTAAAGTGTTATAAAAGTGTCACCAGGACAACCAGAACCAGATGTCCTGCGCGACTGTTTGATATTGGCTTTTTGATCAAACTGAAAACATCTGCGGCAAGACAAGCCCAAGTAGCAGCCAGTTCAAAACATCAATTGGACACACACTTCAAGCCGTCCCTGGTGACAACTGTGGCACTGTCAAAACAGAAATTGATTGCGTCTGGGAATGGGAATGGGACTCGACAGAGGGTGTGCGTGTGTGGGTGTGTGCAGACACCAATCACAACATTACTTGCATAAATTATAAACAATGCGAAATGCAAGAGTGTCGCTAAAAGTCGCACAATGCAAGTGCCACAAGCAGTGGCAAGGTCGCCACAGGCAGTCGCACGTAGACGATTCCCAGAAATATACCAACAAGCAGACAATCACTCAGTCAGTCAGTCAGTTAGCTAGTCAATCAGTCAGTCAGTTTGTGGAATCGATCGCTTTGAATATAATTAAATAATGAGAATAGGAATGAGCTCTAAATGAGCCCAGCGAGGGTTGCCCCGAACCTTAACCCCAACCGCATCCTTAATCCCCGCCGCAAATGAATATGCACAGTAGCCGACCGCTTTCGTGGAGGTCCAATTAATCGAGGCCGAGTCGCGTTGCGAGTCGGACATACAAATTGAGACTCATAAATAAATAGTGTGGTTGTTGTTGTTGTTGTTGCTGTTGAAAGGAGGAAATGTCACCAAAAATTATGAAGGTTCAGTTTCAGTTTGCAGCAACCGAATGCACATTAATTATGCTAAGGGCGTGCGCATTAGAGCTACGGCAAAAGACAAGGTGAGGGAAGGGGAAGTAGAAGGGGAGGAAGGGGAAACGGGCAAGGCACGATACTCAGGGTTCGTTCGCATCTCGGGTGCAAGTGCAAAGACCCACCAACGAGTGACAGTTGCAGTTGCAACTCGGACAAAGGTTCATTGTTGTTGCTGCTGTTGTTGCTGTTGTTGTTGTTGTTGTTGCTGTTGTTGCTGTTGTGGCCAATCTTAAGTCGGTCGGCGCATGCGCGCCTGCATATTAAGAGGCGATCATTGCGGCCAGAGCTCAACATCATGCTCATACGCATGCGTGTCCTGTAAACAGCGTAATACACTAAAAAAAAACATATAAGAAGAAACGAAAATTGTTGTTGAAAAGATAAAGATGAAAAGTGAATTTATTCTCTAACCGAAGTTGGCATCTTTAAGTCAGCAACGTTTGAAACAAAATTAGTTTTCGCTAAGTACTTACAAAAAAAATCCCAAAGAATGTAAAATGTTCGAAAATGTGAAATGTTGAATAAAAATGATAACTCTACCACAACGATTCATTTGTTTTGCGCAGTGTACAGTGTGTACAATTTCGCTCAGTCTGTCTCAGCCTGCCAGTTATGATGAGTGACATTTGATCTTGTTTTGTGTCAAATTAAGAGGCTGCAGATGGCGCAGATTCTCGTTGCCCGATCTTCGATCCTCCAGCCTCGATCCTCTAGCCTCGATCCTCGACCGTCGGTGTCGATGATCGTGCGACTTTTCTTTCTTTCTGTATTTTTGGAGACACCAACAACCTGGCATATTTTATATTTTATACTTTTTTCCCTTTCTTATTTTGTGGCGCACACTTAAGCCGTTGAGTGCTTGATTCCTGGTACTTTGGAGGCGCTTCATCGATGGCCACACACACACACACATACATATATATATATGTATATTCACATATGCATTGCAGGATCTGTGCCTTGTCATGTTTTGGCACTTGAGTGCCACATAGCGTGGGCCACTCCTTTTGTGCTTGGGTTAATCAAAGCTGGCACTTTTCTCCCTCTCTCTCTCTCGTTTCGTCTCGGCTCGATTTTAGTGTTGATTTCGCTTTGGTCATTGATGCTGTGATGGCTCAATTGTATGGACCACACCACAAGTTGCCCCGAAAAAATATAGAGATATGTGGAGCAAACCACTGCTCGGTGGCTCAGCCTGTCTCAGTCTGTTTAGGGCTTAAGGGTTTGCAGATGGCACAGATCACAGATCACAGTTCGCTGGACCACCTTGAACCTTGTTGCTGGCACCTGATACGCTTTCACAAGGGTTTGCATGCAAACGTGTTGCTGAAACATGCGGCATGCATTTGACTGATAATGTGACTTCTGTTGTAACTAAATAATATTCTTATACTTTTTTGTCAAGGCTAATAATTATTAATACGAATTTTTTCTACTTCAACAAATACTAACTATAAATATAGTCCTACTATAATCCTACAACATTCCTATAGATAATTATATGCATTAAAATTGATCTCTTTACATTCAATGAGTTCTTTTTCATTTCATGTTTGTTGCTTCCCCAAAACTGATGCAGCATAACTCAAGTGATCTTAATCAGTGAAAGTGATTTGTTGTCACACATTTGTCACTGTACAAAACACTCATCAAATTTGATTTTTGAGCAGGGCCAGCACACAGATCGTCTATCGATAAGTATCCAAACAAATTGTGACTCACTTCAATTGCAACTTTAGCTACAACTGCAACTGCAACTCCATCAAAGTCAAAGTTGAGTCCATCAACACTTTTGCCTGCTCACTTCGATTAATTACGAACGGCTATCGCGTTGATGCATTGCTGTCCACTGCATTCACTGTATTGACTGCATTCACTCATTGACTCATTGACTCATTGACTCAATCTACGATCGACGTTTGACGATTGGCATCGCTGACAGTCGACTCGAAATGTTTTCTGTTTGCCGGAGTTGTGTCAATTGTCTAAGTGCATTCGTTTGTCGTCGAGGGGCTACACGGAATTTAATTGCCGATCAGAGAGCGCTGATTAATATGTTGCGTGAATGCATAAATCGTGTGCAACCTTTTCTGTATAACCCGAGCCCATTAACAATGCGAGAAAGGGTATAAATAAGTTGACCTAACCCATAAGACGCACTCATATTTCATTGATCTGCTTAAACAGCCGATCTGTATGAGCTTTGTCATATAAGTTCTGGAATACCCTAGGCAGATCAATGTTATACCCAGATATATTTATAATCGATTGTAAATATTGTCTTAAGATCGGATTAGAAAGTCAGCTCTTATTTAGCTGAAACCTAATTATCACATCGAACAAACTATACAATTAACAGCTTTATTAAGGGCAGCTCCTAGTCGAGCTCTCTCGACTACAGCATTCGAACTTGTTTTTCACAATTGTGCTAGACTCAAACTTGGCTTTTAATTATGCGCAGAGACACAAAGAGAGCATATATGTAGTATATATATATATATATATATGAATATATATATTATGTGTTGTATTATGTATAAAACACACAATTCTTTTCTTTTTAGTTTAATTAAGCCATAATTTATCGCCAACAGCACGCGGACACGCAGCCCAGCAAAAAAAGCATATATAATAAAAGGGCCACACTCGACGCGTTGTGGTCCGGTCTGGACATGGCTCTGGACTGGGCCTGGTTCTCTCTTGGTCTCTCGGCCCCGTTCGGGTTATCGGCATCAATTTAGGTTTCTGGCCCTGTCGACGGACTGACACCTGCGCGTGTAAATTAGCCGAGTTGCCTTGGCCTGCCTTGGCCTGCCTGCCTGACTGCCTTCTGCTGCTCTACGCGCGACACTTTCAGCTCCATAAATATATATAAAGTAATGCGCAGAGCCAAGCTAATTTTGCCTATTGACTATTTTACAGGCAGCCCACGATTGCTGGTCTCGTCTTGGCTCTGGTTCTGGCTCGGTGGTCTAATTAGAAATCATCTTGTCAATTAGCCAGATGGCAACAAGCACAACAAGAACTGGATAACATAACACGCCAATTGATACCATTGCATTTTTAAATACCTCTTAAGCAATGAAATGAGCTAAATCCAGCAGCAGATTTCCAGATAGCCCTTCAGTTATATATATAATCCCAATCAACATCCACAATCCCTGAGAGACAGCTATAGAGCAGATATTTTAATTCATATACCATAAGCAAAAATAGTTTAATTTGTTTATTCATTAACTCGCCCAATAATATAAATATAAAATGTGGATAAATATAGATTTGAGTCATTTAGCCATATTTTCCACATTAATATTAGAGATACGGCTTTGAACTATTCAAATATTTTGATGTCAACTTTAGTCTTCTCATATTTTAGAGCAATCTGTAAAGCATAATAACTTATAACTAATGTATTCTATAGCCAAGTACAGAGTATTTTCTAGTCGAGCACACTCGACTCTATGTTTTTTCTGGCTTACTGTTTTTTTTTTTCTTTTTTCCTTTTTTGTTTTTGTGATGATGTGAATAACACATAAGCCGTGTCTGCTCAGTGATCGATGCGAAAACACGACTCGAGCGAAAATTGAGCTGCCGTTTTGCTGTCGATTCAAATTTTTCAATTTGAGCAACACCACTGCGATGCACACAACACATGTGTCCCATGTCCAGTTGAAGCAGTTGCACATGTTGTCCGGCCTGCGATCGATTGTCGAAGGTGTCCCCAGAGAAGTTCGATGCGCAGGTGAAGCGATTCTCGATTCTCTGAGTCTCTGAGTCTCTGTGCCTCTCTGAGTCGTGTGCGTCTTGTGCGTCTGCTGCTTTGTTGCATGGAATTCTCGATTTACGTGGAATTTCGACGCTTAACTAATGATGCTCATCAGGCGCTCAACAGCAACTAACTGCACACAGCTACTGTATATCTGCATCTGTATCTGTATCTGTACCGGTATCAGCATCTGCTGTATCAGTATCTGTGGCTGATCACTTTTGAATTTTCGTGGAACATTAAATTAATTTCGTAAGCAAAACATTCCAAAACTTAATTAGCTGCGAGTTTTATGAAAAATTGCAGTCATTATAGTTAGTTGTTGTTCTTCTTCTTCCTCGATGTTCCTGTTAGCTCTTGTTGTTAGTTGTTGTTGCCATCAAATTGAGTTTTCCAATTCCCAACTGGACATTGGCCGCTGCTCATCAAGGTAGCGTGTAAAAGGTTTTTCCGCATCTTGCAAAACGGCCCGAACGAAACCTTTGGCCCAGCAGCGACAACAACAACAACAACAACAAACAGCCAACAAACATCAGCGATCATAAAGAGTCTCAGTTGCAGCCTCCAACTCGTACATGCCACAGTTGGAGGCACAAAGAGCTCACAGAGTCCACAGACACGGCATCTGGACCACCCAAGTTGCGTTTGGCTTAAAACCATTGGCGAGTGGCAGTCGGCAACAGCAACAACAGCAACAGCAACAACGATTGCAGCAGCAACAGCAGCCGCAGCGGCTATTAAGCTTGCCCCAAGTTGAGGCACTCGATGATTACTTGAAATTCAATTGCAGTCCATTAGGAGTGATTAATATGTATGCGATTCGAAAGCGCAGAGCGGCATTGCAAGATTCGCGATTGCGAATGCGAATGCGAAGAGCGCCACAGATCGGAGTCGCCTCCAAGAGAGCAGCCTCCAACAAACAGCCCAAAGTCCAAAGCCAGAAATGTGCTGCACTTAAAATTATTGACACTTTGGCCATCAAGCATCGAATCCAATTCGAACTCATTGCTCTGTCTACGTGATTCCAGCCACTTTGCCCACTGTTCTCAGCTTCCACACTCGCCAAAAATATATGTTCTAAATACAATTCTAGAATTAGTACCCAACTTTATGCAATAAGTCCATAAATAAGTCCAATTAATCCACAGTGCCACAAAAAAATATCTTTATAATGTCCACTTTTTAATTTTAAAGAAATTCAATTTTTTAGAAACAAATGTGTAAATTTTGAAATTTTTGGTATTTTTTGAGTTTGATTTAGAAAGAATATTAGGAACTGATTTTTATAAAAATATTCACGATTTTTAGAGAAATTCCTACTTAGTACATCAAATACACAAAAATTTAAAAAACTTACAAAATGTCCTTTTGAATTGATAATCTAATTTTTCAAAGCTTGTTCTTTCAACTTGCATTGCTTGTATTTTTTAGAGTGCATAGCTCCCAGCTGGCAATTCACAGTTTCGCTCTTTGGTTCGCTCTTAGCTAAGAGCCGTGCTAAAAGAAGACATTGCCACATTGAAGACCACACACGAAGCCATCTTCCATCCTCCATGCTCCATGCTCCATGCTCCATCGTCCACCGTTCAGAGCTGCGCCACGGGCAACCACAACAACAGCAACAACCACAGCAAAAAGAACCACAGCAACAACAAAAACAACAACAACAACAACAACAAGAACAGCCACAGTAGTTTTGCGGCTCGTTACGTCCCAGTCACAGTCACAGTTACCGTCCACGTTCCAGTCCCCATTGCAGTCCCGATGCGAGTCCCTGTCCTCGATTGATCTTCATCTTTGTGGTCGTCGTTGGTGCGGCGCCAAATTGCAGAAAGGTAAGTAAAACAGCGTTTAGCATTTGTAGCTGTTATTATGTTCTTGGCCAAGAGAAACTGAGCGAAACTGAGCGAAATTAAGAGAATCTAAGAGAACTGGTAGCTGGTAGCAAGTCCAATCGAGCTGCGGTTTTGAGCGATAAAGTCTCCGTGGGATAGTTTGCCTTTTACTGTAATTGTAAAGTGCAGTTAATTGAAAAAAAGACCAGTTAGAATGTTTGAAAACTAATCAGAAAACTACAAGACTGTTTTTTACTAGAATAGAATAAGAGCTGTCTTAAAAAGAGAAGCAAATCGCCTGCAAAATTCTAGATTTTTAACATGATTCTTAAACAAAAAAGTTGATTGAAATCCAATCTGAAAACTGTATCAGCTATTTCAAACTAAACTTCAAAATGGGAAGAATATCGCATTGAAAAGAATCTAGAATGTCAACATGAATTTTAACTAATTTAACATTTAATTATTTTAATAATTTTCACATTTAAAGGAATTATTATTATCAACAAAAGCTGATTACTTTTGAAAATCAGATCAGTTTTGACGATTTTCCCTCAGCTTAAGATGTTTAAGCAACTTCAACAATTGAAAACTGTAATCAATGCTCAACATTCTTTGCTGCCTGAAGTTTAATTGTGCTTGATATTCGTAGGGGAATTTTATCGTGCTAGGATTAATTGCACTCAGAGTTTTCCACTTTGAGAATTGCATGCCATAAAAATCACATCAATCGCATCCGTTACAGAAACTAGTTGCTATAAAACTGCAATTACCCGCATACACATACACATACATACACACACACATATACATAAAGCATTCACCCCAACCATCCTGCAGGCCACTTCAATTTATTGTAGTTTCAGTTCTCCAGTCCCTAAAAAACACAAAAAAAAAAAAAAAGCAAAAAGCTAAAAGCAGAAAGCGCATTAAATCTCGCTGGCGAAATCTCACTTGAAATTTGTATGCCACGCCCCCTGCTCCTGCCAGCTAAGTTTGCTGGTGCTTCTTCTATTTTTTCTAGTGCTATGTAGTAGGGTAATTTTTCTCGCACGATAATAAAAGGGATAAAAGAGGACGCAATGCAAAAGCTCAATTTGTACCTCAATTAAGGCGTCGTCGCCGCTGCCATGGCACAGTGGCGCGAAAGCTGTCCGCCACCAGCTGAAAATGTTGCTTGTGGCGCATTTCCGTTTCCGTAGAAGAAGAACAAGAAGCAGCCCGAAAGCCCACCCATCATTGAGTTATGGCCCCGGTTCGTGCTCGGAGCAGCTGCATGAACCCAGATAAAAACTGTTTGCCTCGCCGCGTGCCGCGTCCCGATTCTTGCCTATTGCTGCGCTGCTGAATGGAGAGATAACCGAAACAGTGGCGCACAATTTTCAACACATTTCGCCAGGATACGTACAATATCCTTTTTTCGCTGCGTTCGCACAAGCTCTGCGCCGTCTGCTGCCCCTCCTTCGCATCCATGTCCTTTTTATTGCGCCAATGTTCAGGCTGCATTTTTTTTGTTTCGCCTCCTTTTTTTGTTTCTTTCGCCTTCCTTTTTCTTGTTTGCTTTATTGAGCTTTCAGCACTTTCGCTACTGCTGTCTGCTGTCCGGGGCTGCAAACTGGCAACAAGGAGCAAGCAGCTAGCAGCAACCAGCAGGCAGCAAGGAGCGTGGGCCAAGGGACGAGTGAAAAGTGCAGAATCAAATAATTTACTTTCCAATTCGCGCTGAGATCACGTTTTTAATTTGAAATTTTACAACTTGTGCGCACAATGTTTATTTTTCCAAAAGGAAGAGAAGTGCCGGCAGTGGAGGGGGAGGGAGAGTTGGGGGGTTTTGCGGCGAATGTTGCCAACTGGGTGGCAAACAGATTCCAATTGCGATTCCGATGCTTTTGGCTTGGTGTTGCAGGGTTGGTGCGCAACGCTTCTGGAATCAGCGCCACATTTGTTTGTGGCCCGCACATTTAACAATTAACCCTTATGTATATGTGTGTGTGTGTGTGATGTGTGTGTGTGTGTGGTGTGTGTGCTCGCTTTGCATATAAACAATTTGTTTTGACACTTGCGCATTTTTTGCACACGTCTGCACAGAAAAACAAAAAGTATTAATTAAATATTTAGCAAAAAAAACTTTTGCAGTAAGAAAAAAAAGCGCAGTAAAAACTTTGAAAGACTTGCAGTGCACCGAATATTAAATATACTTATAATTAATGAAGTTCTAATTAATACGCTCAAATATATATTTTTAAAGTTTTTTAATTTATGGAAAATTGTCTTTTATATTAAGAAAATTCTTTCTTTTTCTTTGTATTTTTTGACTTAATTAATTATTAATGAAGTATTTAGCTAACAACTCTTGCAGAAGAGAAAAGCAGTAAAAACTTTTCTAGATCATTAATTAATAATATGTTATTATATTAATAATATAATACTCTTACTATAACTGTTGTTACCCAAAATGTACATATTATAATGTATTTGCCAGAAATTTTAACCTAGACTTGTTATTCAATTCCCAGACTCTTGCCAACATAGATTTGATTTTTATTAGTGCTCATAATCATAATAATGTTGTTTATACTTTATACTTTCCTCTAAACAATTAAGGCTTAAATTTGAAGATTCCTAACTCTCTTTTTGGTCTCTTTGCCAGTTGCACTTTGTAGCTGTTATGCCCAGCGTCGCTGCAAGTGCGAAACAATACAAAACTAATTTGTTTCATTGCGCAAATATTTTCATTTAATTTGAGTGCGCGAAATGTTTGTCTTTGGTTTGGTCAGTTTGCTCAGTTGGCTGACTGACTTTCTGGCCAGCTTTGGCTTCGTTCCGCTCCGCTCGCGAATGGAATACCATTAATTAAACCAAATTTGGCTGTTGCCCACCCACCAAGCACAATGCAAACGTGCGATTTTGATATATGATCGAGAGAGAGAGAGAGAGACAGACAGGGAGTGAGAGAGTGGGATAGATCGTTAGCGATGCAACAAACCAATTTGTGTGTGTTTTTCGGGAAGTTTTGCATTATGCGAAATTTCATCGCATGATAAATGACAAATTTCCGCTTCACTTTGCCCGGCGACATTCAACAAGGAGTAGAAGAAACTCATTGTTTTTTGTCATATTCAAATGACAACAAAAATATTGTCATTATCGGGATGCGACTCTTTCTGCTGCCTTGGCATCATTTGTCTTGCAATTGGAGTTGCCATCTACTCCTGGGGGGGCAGCCACGCAGTCACACAGTCAGACAGATGGACGGACAGCAGACAGGCTCCCCACTCATATACTTATCCATGGCTAATGCATTCTGGCCTTAGTCAGTCAATAACCTTAGCCAAATGTGTCTGTAAGATTTCGCTGGTTGGCATCTGAGATATTCCCTCTATTGAAATAAGCTTCTCAAGCAGCTAACACAATGCGTAATCAATTTTATTCATTTATCGAAATTTTCTTCAAAGAATATACCCCATTCATCATAAATACACATATGTAATTCATTATGGAATACTTACTAACAACTTAAATTATATTAAGGAATCTATTTTCATATAAATATCCTTATAGTTTTACTGTTACACAAATAATGCTAGTTGTGTAAAGCATATATTTAATTTTGACTTGTTTCATAATCAATCACTGCCACTGGGCAGTTAACAAGCTTATTTATTTCACAGCTTGGCGGATACTTGAACCACAGTTCAAATAGATAAATATTTTTTGGTTGTTACTTTCTCGTTTCCAGTTTTGTCTATCTCCGACGAAAAGGAACTCAATGACATTTGCATAAAATGCAATTGGCTGTCGTGCGTATTACTTATGTTTATTTAATGCCATTAAACATTATTAAGCACAAAATAATGTTAATAATGTCATCATAATAGTCGAAGTCATAACGAGACCCACCTCAACGCATGTTCGAGGCCCACCCGTTAAATGGGAAATACATATTCAATTTTTATTGCCTCGTTGGTTAGACTGGTCATTTGCCATCGAATCGAATCGAATCGTGTGTTGTTGTTGTTGTTTTATTTATTCATTATATATTTATGAGTGTTTGCGGCGACTCCAAATGAAAATTCAATTCATTCGCTTGTTAAACATGCCTGCAATTGCGACTCCATATCCGCCTTCTCGGTGATTTCACAGAGGCGCCACACTTGCCACCCCACAACTGACAGTGGACATTACTTATATCAACTAATATGAATATACATATATTTATTCCCATTATCACATTGTGTGTAGTAACAACTGTTTGGAGAGGTCATAAAGTAGTTGTCTACACGAACGGAATAACCAAATGAATGCCATGCAAGAACTCTGATATTAAGATACTTTCACAACAATAGAACTTCGATAATAGGTGTATTTTTTATATAGAAGGGGGAAATATAAATGAAAATAGATTTTCCTTTGCTTCAACACTAAAAGATTAAGAATGCTCGTAGTTATTTTTGAACAGATAGCAAACATATTTTGAGGAAACTGCGCTCAGCCAGAGCCAGAAAATATTTGTTTACGCAAATCAATTTAAGTGCGCTGTGGCATCGATGGTTGGTTGTTGTCCACTGATATCTAAGACGGCCGAGGCGCCTTTGTTGACCAACTCAATTAGCGGGGCATTGAGAGCAGTTAGCGCCGCACCAACAAAAAAAAAAAGATGTAGAAAAACTCCTAAACTGCATTTGTTGGCTTGGCCGAGGTGCAAATTGGCAGTCAAACAAAGGCGCAAGCAGTTTGACCAATTAGCGTCCCCTGACACCCGTCTCCCCCCGCTGCCCCTTCATGGGTAACAAAAGACAATCAATTACAAATTACTGGCACATTATTTAGTTACAAAAACTCACAAGTTAACAAGCCAAATATTTAAGCAGCGCTAAGCGCCGCTAGATGCGATTTGGATTTAGACTGATGTTGATGATGATGATGATGATGATGACGGTAATGATGAAGATTAAGATGAAGATGAAGATGAAGTCGAAGAAGTGAGCTCTTGGAGTCTCTCTTGGCTCAAAGGCGTTGAGTCAACAGAATTGACGTTTCGAGTTGACGGCAATGATGATGTGAATATGAATGTGAATGTGAATGTGAGTCTGAGTGTGAGTGTGTGGATATATGTGAATATGTTGGCGTTGACTCTGACTTCTGCTGAAAATGTAGCCAAGTGTGGCTGCTGGAAATGCACGCCTGGCATTTGGAATGTTTGTTTAGGCTCTGAGACCAGCCAACCAGCCAACCAACCAGCCAACAAACCAACCAACTAACCAACCAAGCCGGGCAGCCCGTGTAGCGCCAGAGCGGGACAGGTTGAGAGATACTCACTTCAGAGATATTCACAACAGTTCATAACAACTCACAGCTCACAGCTCACAATTCATGCGATATTGTAGACGAGTCAAACTCAGCGCCTGTCTGTTGGCCATAATTGAGTGCACTTTCCATGGAACTCTGGCAACGATTATGAAATGCCAGCTCCAGACTCTAGTTGCAACAGTGCAACAGTGCAACACTGCAGCAACTATAAACTATCAACGCACAAATGGCGCACATCATACATTAAAAAGTTTTGTGCTTTCTGGCTTCTGAATGATATTGGGCGAGGTTGGTGGTGCTGGTGATGGTGGTGGTGGTGGTCGTGGTGGGAGGCGGTGCATTTTATTATCGCATCGTAAATCAATTGATAAAGCGAAGCGGAAACAAGTGGCATCTCCAATTGCCCATTACGGGCAAATAAATCTAGCAGACGCCGCAAAAACTTGTTCGACATTTACTAGATGCACAAAAATCCATATAATTTGTATTAGTCATGCACTCGAAAAACAATATTTGAAAAACAATATTTGCAAAGTTTTTCAAATATTCAAAACTTGCAACTGATAAACAAATATTCTATATATAAAACTCTAAATAGTTAAAAAAAAATAGTCATTTAATAAATAAATAAATAATAGAGACACTTAAATAAAATACAAATTAATTAATTGGAATTATTATTGTTATTATTACTGGAAAATCAATATAAATAATTATAAATAATAATAAAAATAAAAAAGTAATTGCAATTATTTATTAAAATTAAATTAGTATTTAAAATTTGGAATAAGCTAGCACTTAAATAAATTATAATCTGATTAGCAAGCATATATTTTTAATATAAATATTTCATTCGAACGAGAAATGTTTGAATTTGATTTTTTTTTTACAATATAAAAAGTTAAATAAAAAATCGAAGAGTTACTTTAGAAATTAGAATGCCAATAATACTAAATCTAAACTAAACTAAATACTAAATTGAGTAAGATTTGACTTAAGAGGAATAATATGGAAAACAAAACAAGAACAGTTGACTTGCTGAACAATCGACATTAGATAGTTGGAGATAAAAGTGCAGTCCGGTTTCTTAGCGTGTAGTCGGGAGAGAAGACGACTTTGTGCGGCCAGCAATTAATACGACAAACTGTAAAATGCCGCCTCGGAGTTGTAGGCAACCAAAAACGCAATTAGCGAAGGGGCTGCTGCCACGTGGCGATATCAAAGGGGAAGCTTGCCACCGCCAGATTTCTTTCGCTGCGCATAAATCACACATGTGAGGCAGCAGCAGCAGCAGCAGCAGTAGTGTGGAGAGGGGGGGAAGCAGCGCCCACACATCAAGTCAGCGCCAAAAGACAGGGGGGAGGATGACGGTTGACGGTTGACTTATGTGGCAGGCACAAGTGCTGCATATGGGGGTATAGTTTATTTGGTGGATTTTTAATAGCCGATCTTCATCGTCTACTTTGTATGCGCTATTGAAATTCCTTCAAGTGAAATTTACTGTGTCACTTGGCAATTTCAGCTAATTAGATGTGATGAAAGTGTTTGCTTTGACTAGCTATGAAATCAAATGAAATGAAATGACGAGTGCAAGTCTCAGTCTCAGTCTCAGTTTCAGTTCCAGTTCTCGACGACCAGTTGGAGAACCAGTTCATTTGCGAATTGCAATTGGCTAATTGGTTCATTACGTGCGCAAATGGATTGCGCCTCTATAATACGCCTAATTTAAGCTGAGTCGGGGTGCTCTGTGGTTAGGGGTATGCCCGCCTGCTCACACATAATCGTATTTCTTTCATTTGGCCACAATTAGCGTTGGCATTAATTCATTTAATGTGCGCCGATCTCGGCCAAGATTTCACATCAGCATCAGCATTTCAACGCTTGCCAGTAAATGTCAGCCGCCAAACTGCCCCCTCAACCCCCCCTTGCCACTTGCCATCTTGCCACCTCTCTATACTCCTACTACTGCAACATTTGTCTATGCCCAGACATTTTAGCAACTGTTTTGGTTTTTTTGCATTTATTTTCAGCAAATTAACGCGCGCCACAAAAATCTGTGCTAATAAATCATTTGATGTTGTTGCTGCTGCTGCTGCTGCTACTGCTGCTAGTTTTCATTTGATGGCAGCCAAGTTGTCTTCGTGTCACAATATTTGTTTATGTGAAGATTTGTTTTTAATTAAATGGCTGCACATCAAATCGTATCGAATGCTGTTGCCGTCACTCATCCCTCACACATGCCACCACACGGCTCATCAGCCACATACAGTCCCATTGTGCTGCCTATGACATGTGTGCTGTGATTGTGCAATTAGCGAATCAGCAGCAAATCCATCCCCCCAAACCCAACCCTCAATCACCAAACCCCATCCCAATCTGCTCCCAGTCTCACCCTCGACTGGTGACAAGTTTACATGATTTAAAGTTGCGACGACGACGGTGGCCTTTGATGTGAATCCAAAGCCAAATCTGAATCCGAATCCAATGCGAATGCGAATGTGGACATATTATGTGGAATGGAGGCGACGGCGCCTGTCTGTTGTTGGAGCAACATAGCCTATTAACCTGAATGCTGCCACCATGCGAAATAAGACAGCACTTAAAAACGAGTATCAATTATCCACCCATTTAAGTTACTAAAGAGCCAAAAGATATTTAAACTGATATTAAAACTGGAATAAAAAAAGCTCTAATTTGTCAGCTTAGTTCAATAAGTTGTGAAGAATCCGTGAATCCGGGTTCGATTCCGTAAAGTTCATTCTCAGCAAAAGGCAGTAAGGGTTATGGCTATTTTAAAGTCTTGTTCACCTATATGCGAAACAATCTTTATTGCAAAAGCCTTCAAAAACAAGCTCATAAATATAGTTTTAAAATTTGCGTTTGAGTTGTAAAATTTTACGACTTAGTCTCTTAACCAAATACTATATGCAAATGTTGAATTTACACACCGAACACTTTGAAAAAGTGTCTAATGAAATTAGGCAAAATTTGTGAAAGGCAAAAGAAAGCATCTCCAATTCCATATATATATATATATATTCTGATGCGATTGAAAAACCCAGTCAATTTAGACGTGTCTGTTTGAGACTATAAGAGCTAAGGACTTATATTTTGGAATACAAGTTATATTTCATCAAACGCATTGCCAATTAATTTAATTTAATCGAAAAAAATCTCAAATCTGAAAATATTTCACTCCAATCGATTGCCTTTCTATATAATATTGATAATCTTCTCAAGTTTCATTAAGATCAGTTGCGAAACAAGGAAGAAAATCGTTCACATTTGCCAAATTACGCGTAGACAACAGCCAGCATTTTCCTTATAGATGATATCTATAGATTTCTCCTGGTCGTACTCCCTCAATCAGAGCATTATAAAATGCTCTATTTCAAAACAAAAATGAAGATTCACTAGTTTTTTAAAACCCAACCAAACACGTTCAAAAAAATATTTAGCTCATATGTTTTAAGTTGTTTTTATTGTTTTCACAGCTTGTCAGTCAATCGCTTGCCACTTATCAGAAACCATAAATTAAAAAATCGCATTAAATAATCTTTTGAAATAGTTTTTTATTTAATTCATTTTTTTTTCAAGTTTTCTTGTTGGTGTTTTTTGTTTTCTTTTGTTTTAGCACAGGGATGTCAATAAATTGTTTTGTGTTTTATTTGGGTGCATTTAAATTTGTATTTATATTTCTTTTGTTTTTGTTTTATAACTTTTTTTCAGCGATAACATTTTCGTTTTAGCAGCTTAGAAACTAGAAATACTTCTTTTTAGTGTGTTTTTTTTTATAAATTTTTTTTCTAAACTAGAAATTAAGCTAAAGAACATTTAAATTACTTATAAACATGTTAAGCATTAATATTGAATCATACATAAGTATTTGTTTGTTTTTGCTCTTGTCTAGAAATAAGTATAGTATATAGATAGGATTAGAGATTGGATTTCTTGTTGAACTTTAGAGTGCAAAGCATTTCAGAAGCAGCTTGTTTCGCTCCGTAAGAATGATAATAATACTTTCTATGTGGGTTAAATAAATACTTTCCTCAGCAAGAACTTAGAACAGAACGTTGAAGCTTATCAAATACGATACGATACGATACGATACGATACGATACGATATAGGTATAGATAGTTGTATATTACAATTATATCACATGAACACTTTTGTACATCGCACAAAACCTTACAAAATCCATTTCCTTACATATTGCACACAGTTGGAAC
Source organism: Drosophila paracracens (assembly GCA_035044025.1). Taxonomy (NCBI): domain Eukaryota; kingdom Metazoa; phylum Arthropoda; class Insecta; order Diptera; family Drosophilidae; genus Drosophila; species Drosophila paracracens. Next base: position 315,949 of record JAWNMN010000242.1, read on the forward strand.
CAGCCGGGGAGTGGGAGTAGGATTGGGTATAGTTGGATGGAGATGGAGCCTTCTTACGGTATCTGTCCGTTCATGCGCATCTCGAGCTCCTCCTCCTCTTTGGTCAGCGGCACCGTTGTATGATTGTAGAGTCCCTGGGCCATCAGTTGGAGGGCCAGGGGATTTTTCGATCCAGTCGACTTCTTGATTTTGGCTCGCTTATTCTGGAACCAGATCTTGATCTGTGCCTCATTCAAACCCAGCTCTCCGCTCAGCTGCTGGCGGCGTCTTTCGGTGAGGTAGCGATTCTCATTGAATTCGCGCTGCAAACGAGCCAAAGAGAGAAAGAGAGAGAGAGAGAGAGAGGTGAGATTGTGTGGATTGGATGCGCAATAAAAGAGGCAACTAGGGTCGGGTCAGGTCTGCAGAAAAACAGTACAACGTTATGAAGATAGGCACAGGGCTGAGGCAAATCAATTATTTGCGGTTTAGTTGAAAGGCGACGACTGTGTGGCAGGCACTGTGTGGCAGGCAGTGTGTTGTGAAATATGAGCATGTCTAATTGGTTTAGTCGAGGACTGGACGACTCAGTGCGGTTGCCAGGTCGCCAGGATGCATGCACAGCGGGACACCCACCGTAAAGTGTGTAAATATTTTGGCTATAAATATGACACAACAACTAACGAATTTCGGCTAGCTGCATAGGTGTGTGTGTGTGTGTGTGTGTGCGTAAGCAAATAATGTAGCCCAGATTTAATTTTTAGTTCTACATTTTGAATATATATTCCGATATGTTTGCTTTTCAGTAATTTGTAGCCTGATTTTAGTCAAAAAAAAGTTTCGTCTTGGAAATTTTCTTTCTTCTATTTCCATAGTGTATATGGTATCGGGTGTGGCTGAGCTTGTGATGCTTACCTTGAGGCGTGCCAACTGTTCGCTGGAGAAGGCGGTGCGTGGACGCTTCTCGTCATTGGTCTTGTCCTTTGGTTGCTTGGGGCGACGGTAGCGGGGTCCTGCAAGAAGCCAAAAAGAAACAAAAAAAAACCAAATAGAAAGTTAGCATATTTGAGTATAATCCCACATACTTATGTCTGCATATAATTAATGATATTAATGGTTTAATTAGCATATAAACTCGTGCTCTGTGTGTGTGTGTAGAAGTTGACTCGTTGCTTTCTCAACGAACGTTGTGGCATGCAACGTGTTCAATTTGTCAGCTGTCAAACTGGCGTCTAACTAACGAACGACTGCCAGACATGGAGAAGGCAGTTTCTCGGGCAAGGGGCAAGGGGCAAGGGGTAGGGGCAGAGAAATGAGAAACCGTCGTTGGCCATTTTGCGAGGCAGACTTTAATTAATATGATGAGCGTTTGGCCGGAGTGCCAAAGTTGAGCAGGCTGAAAACAGCCAAAGCTGCTCAGCTCAAAAGCCAAGATTGAAAATGACTCAATAAACGCCGAGCTGCCAACTAAATAACTAGCTGTGATATTCAGCTAATTGGCATTGGAAAAAAAGGTTTCTCTCGCTGCCTCTATTGGCCACTTAATTGCCAGTTAGACGATTGTTAAATGCTGTTAATTGAAATTTTAGTCTTGGTTGGTTTTATTTCTTATTTTTTTTTTGAGTTGGTTTGGTTTTGGTTTTAACACATTGTAAATTATAATTTAATTGCTCGATTGCTCGATTGCTCGATTGCTTAGATAATTTGTTTAATCTCGCTGCGAGTAATCGACGGCTATCAACGCCTTGTTGTTAGTTGTTGGCTGTCTTTCCGACTGTTTCTATATACGATTCCATCGACACCAAATTAAAAACCCATTTCGAGTCATAAAAAAGCACTTAACTTGTCAATTAACGCATCGCAGCAATAACACACACACACACACACACCAACACACACCACACAGCACACACTCATGCATAAAGAGAAAAATGATTTTTCCTTTTCCTCGACGGCTTCCAGTCTTCTGTATTTCAGTATTTCAGTTCTTCCGCCTTTAATGGGCACTCTCGCAACGGGGCTCGTCAATCGTCAGCGCATTTGAGTGTCTTGCACCAAAATCAGTAATACGTGACCTGTGACCTTCGATCCGATACATGTTGTCACATAAAGTGTCAGCAGAAGCAGCAGCAGCAGCTCTGCGTGCGGCCAAGCCTGCCTCCCTCCCTCCCTCCCTCCATTCAGAAGAAGAAAGTAAAATGAACACTTCGCCGACAATTGACAATTGACAATTGAGAGTTGAGCCTTTGGATTGGGTGTCGGACACTGTAATTGTGGCAATGTCCTTCGGCATTTTATGACAGACAACAAAACGATGAGGCACGCATATGAAAGGCTGCCGCTCGCATTGGGGGTGGTCCCAAGCAACAAATATCATTGGCAGTTCGCATGAGAAGGTTAACAAATAAGGAGTCGGATTATTAATGCAAAATCTCAAAACTATAATTTCCATTTTAGATCACAATAATATGGATAAAAGATAATAGATATAATCGATCAGATAACTAATTGCTCGAGAGCATGAAATCTATTTCAAATTATATATTTATTGTAATGCCAGAATTTCAGTATTTTTGAAACAATATTTTTATTTTCATATTTCTATTTCCCCAATTGCTGAAAGACTTCTTTGCAAGCAAAAGTTTTCAGTTTTTCTTTGTAATATTTCTCATTTCTCAATTTTGACTACATTTGTGAAATGGTTCTAAAAATATATTCTAATTGGAGTTTTGCTCAAGGACAATGTGGATATTTATGACTAGCTACTTCTACTATCATCAAATGAATCCTAACCCAATCTTATCTGTACATTTTGGGTATACACACCTGAGCTGGGGCGATCACTGTAGCGGGTGCAGTAGACCCACGCGGGCCACATCTCGTTCTTGCCACCGTCGGTGGTTGTGGAGCCTGTCTCGGAGCGGGTGTCATCCGAGGATTCCATGCCCGAGTCTCGACTAACCGCCGAGGGTGGTGGAATGGGCTGGGGACTGTTGGCGGCATTGGCGTTGCCTCCATTGGCCAAACGGCTGCTGGGCGAGGAGTTCAGCGAGCTGGTAGAGGAGGAGCAGCCCGAGGAGGAGGCGCCACTGCTGCTGCTGCTGCTGCTGGCTGCTGTGGAGGAGGAACAGCTGCTGCTGCTGATGGTGGAGGCATTCGAGGCGGGCGGTGGACTGGCCAAATGACAGGCGCTGCTGCTGCTCGAGGATGCGGCTCCCACGGGCGTCGTCATCGACGTCGCCGTCGTTGACTGTCCAATCTGGGAGACCGTCTTGCACAGCGAGCCCAACGCTGACTTCTCCATGCCAACCGACTCCAGCTTGGCCGTCGGCGGCAATACCGCATTGGGATTATTGTTGGCGGCGCTGCGTCGCAGGCGACTCTGGACGAGCTCCTCGTGGATACGCGGATAGGCGGCGGGATTGAAACAGTTGAGCAGATTGGCTCGCTCCAGCATCATGGCTGCTGTGGCCGCTGCGGCGGCTGCCTGCTGCTGATGACGACTGAACTCCAGCAGATCCACGCGCGTGAAGGCGGAGGGCGTGGCAGCTGCAGCGCGACTCGCCTCAAAGGGGCGAAAGATAAAGGATGCCGCCGCTGCCGCCGCCGCCGCCGACGAGGAGGATGTGGGCGATGAGGTGGCGGATGAGGTGGTGGATGAAGTGGATTCGCCTTGTTTGCACTGCTTGGCAGCATCGCCAAAGCGATCGCTGAGTATGTTGGAAATAGAGAAGGCCAGCGACGGCTTCGATTGCTTCGACTGCTGGTGAGCTGGTGGAGGCGGCGGCAGACGTGCAGAAACCGAGGCGGTGTCATCCACATCGATGTCATCGTCCTCCTCTTCATCGTCCTCGGTGGCGGTCGTGTTCGCCGTCTGATTGTGGAAACTATCGCCCATTATGGAATCGTTCTCCTCCTCCTTGATGATGGTCAGCGTGGAAGCGGGCGTGGAGCAGGCGCCCGTCGACTGGGCACCCGGCGAACCGCCCGCACTCAATCTCTGCTGCAGTGCAGCCGCATGGAGAGCAGCCGCATCAAAGTTGGCCGCCGGATGATGAAAGACGCCGGCAGCCAATTGCTGCTGATGCAGTTGCTGCAACTGTTGCAGCTGATGCAGATGTTGCAGCTGCTGTTGCTGATACAACGAGGCAGCTGTTGCCACAGTGCCAGGCTGCAGGCTCATATCTAAAGCTGAAATTGCGATGGGTGACGAATGAATCACTTGATGTGGATGCTGCTGCTGCTGTGGATGCTGTTGCGGCGTTTGTGGTTGACAACCTGGTGGACTGGGCGCTGTTTGTGGACTGCAGCGATCCTCAAGTGCCATTTGTTGTTATCACTTTTAATATATATAAAACAGTTTGCAATTTGCAATGGGCAATTGGCAAATTCAATTTGTTCTTTGGAATTATTCACACTTCACACGAAAAATGCACTTTGCGTTTTTAGCTTGATTCGATTTGATTTGCGTTCGTTTCTCGTCTTTTTTTCTTTCTCTTGTTTTTTTCTACTTGCTGTTGCTGTTATTCCGACAACTGCGACGCGCACGTCTGTTCCATGCGAGCTCAACGACTAAATTAACTAATCACAGTTGGCCGTCGCTGCGACGAAGCCAGCAGAAGCAGCCAAAGCGAACGATTGAACTGTCAGCGACAGAGCGAGATAGACGACGACTGTGCTGCGTCTGTCTGTCTGCATGTGTGTGTGCGAGTGTGTGTGCGTGTGAGTTCGGGTTCGAACGAACGAGCGAACGAGCGTGCGAGGGAGCGAGAGCGAGAGAGAGCGAAATGTGTCTCTCAATGTTTTCTATGAGGTGACAGTGACGAAGACGTCTCTCAAACTTCGAATAACTGTTGAACTGATCGATTGGCAGAGATGCTCTCGCTCTCTCTCTCTCTCTCTGTCTGTCTCTCTGCTTGTGTTGGTTTTGTTGTGACACTCGACATTGTCACCTGTAATCTGACAGCGAGACAATGTTTTCCAGTCAGCGCACACTGCAAGAGCGAAGAGCCAACTGCGAACCGGTTTGCAGCAATTGAGTATTGAGCATGAGGTTTTTGCTTGCTCGCTTGCTCAATTTTGATTGCTGGCCTGCTCACTCCGCCTTCGACAACGACGACAACAACGACGACGACGAGACACGAGAGCTTGGCTTGGAGCTCGCGCTCGCTCGCTTGTTAGAGCTCGATATGACTTTATTATTGGGAGCTGTCATGCGGTTGACAACTGTGTCGCTGTCTGCGTCTGCGTTTGCGTCTGCGTCGCTGTTCTCTCGCTGGGCTGATTGGGGCGTTGCCAGGTTGTGTATAGATATATAGCTGGCTCGCTCGCACACACATGCGCATGCGAAGGAAAATGGCTGCGTTTTGTTGGTTTTGCTAGTTGATTTATCAAAATGCGCTATCTCTGTCTCTGCCGAAACGGTTGAGTGATGCCAACCCACTCAGCCCCCTCCCCCTCCCACACCAACACTATTCATATATCAGCATTTAGTTGTGTTGATTGTTGTTTTTGGCCGCAACGTTTCAATCTGTGTGTGTGTGTGTTGTCTGCAACAACTTTATCGGCACCCAGCACCAGAAAATGATCGACAACCGACCGAGGCAGCGAGAAAGAGAAACCACCGATATTAATTGGCTGCAATTTCCATACAATAACAAATTTAGATATTTATCCATATCGATGTATTTATTTATTTTGAAATCACAATTAGTTCCATTGCAGTTCGATTTGATTGATATTTAATTGATTTTTAATTTATTTTAATATTCCATCGGACTCATATTAAATATACATTTATTTTTTATTATTTTTGCCATGGTGCCAACGAAGCGTTGCCCATTAGCATCTCCATCTGAAAAAGAAGAAGCAAGATAAATAAATAAATTAACTATCGATTTGGCATTGATCCACAACAACAATAATAATGCTCTAATCAAAAATCACATCTACAAAAATGTGAAACATGTGCTGGACAAATTTTTTACATTTATAGCCCCTAATATATGGCACTTAAATCAAAACTCATACACAAAAAATAAATAAATTAGGCATGCAAAAGATAAAAATATTCAAATCGCTAATGAATTTCATTATTATTGGTATTTTAGTGCCAATATTTGGCCAATGAATTGTGTGGGGATTTTGTGATTTATTCTGTGATTAGTTTAATATCGACTATCCATTTCGAGATCGAATCGAATGCTTTCCTGTTTGCCGCTTAAAATATGCCACAAACGACATAATCAAAACAACAAAAGGCAAACGCCCAAAAAAACACCAGCAACTTTATCCATTTCAAGACTAAAAAAATAGATATATTTTTAAAATTGGTTGAACCTGTTTCTTTTGTCAATCGCACGATTGATGTTATTTTTATGCGCATTTTTATTTGAATTGAAAACATATTTGAACAATATACGCAGACGTTTATCAAACTATTGTCAAATTAATTAAAAAGCGATAAGTGATAGCCACATTAACCGTTTCGAAGTTAACCGTTTCGAAAGACTCGCACACTTCCAGTCCCGTTTCGGCAGTCAGCCATTACGCGCGCGCCCACTGGAATATCGAAAACACACGCACACAAACACAGAAATTCGAACTCGACGCACACACAGCTAGCTGACTCGCTCTCGCAAACGGACTGTGTGTGCGCTCTCTTCATAGCAATGGCTGCTGCTACTGCCGCTGCTGCTTGCCGTCGGCTCTCAGCTGGGCAATGCAAGCAGCTGTTGATTTTTGCCTTTGCAGCCTTTCCACCCAACCGCTCCCCCTCCTTTAACGCCTTTCTCTTTCGGTTACGCTTTTATATTGCGATGATATTCAATTATTACTGTTGTCATGTTTGTTTTGTGCACTTCGGGTTGGCCACAAAGGGTTAAACAGCCGCCGACAGTTGCGTAAAAACGCGTTAATTAAAGTTTTTAACTTGTTTTTGATTACACATGTACTTTTTTTTTCATTTCTCTTCCTCTCTTTTTTTTTGCTTTGTTAACGATGCTTAGAAAGAGAAACGAGCTTAGGGAGTTGTCAGCTGCTAATGAGCTAGCCACATTCCCCTCCCCCCTCCCTCTCTCTATCTAACTCTCTCTCTATCTTTGCTCATTTGGCTACTGTTTTTTTCTTGCCTAATGATTTGGTATCTGTTATAAATTGTTGGCTCTAGGCAAAAATACAAAGAAAAAACACGAATGCCCCCAAAATAAAAAGCGAGTGCAATTTACAAACGGCAAATGAACTGCACACGGCTAACGGGTATGTTAATCTTAATTGCGGCTACAACTCAATTTGGCCAACGACACTTTCGGCAAACCAAAATCACGTTTGTAATTAGCGCCTGCATTTCTCATTTCATATATGCAATTTTTGTCCGACTTCCCAGATAACAAAAAAATAAAATAAAACACAAATGTAAAAAACATGTCAGAAACTGTGCCCTTTGGCGGTCAGCGATGCTAAACGGTTTCTCTGTTAGTGTGTGTGCGTGTGTGTGTGAGTGGGTAATTTAAAATTCATATTTTAGCCACAGCAAGAAACGCGTAAATCCGTTCTTTGGACTTGTGCTGAGTGCCAGCGGATGGCGGCAAGAGTTATTAATGATGTACAGCATCATCATCAGTAACCCACAACACACACACGCACTCACACCAAAGTATTTAAAGACTGCTGATATAGTACAAGAAATTGTAGTAACTGTTTTTATAACAGCTGCCAATCAAAGCAAAAACATTGAAGATATTTTACTGCCTGAAAGTAATCTTATTATTAATGACTTTGGCTAATCATCGCAGCAACTGCTGTCATTACTCTGAGTCAATTACTGTTATTGTACTAAATTAAATTAAATTATAATAAATTATATTTAGTTATAGCAATATTAATTATTAAAAGTTAGATTTTAACCAAGATGTCCAATTATGTGGAGTGAATCCACAGATATATTAAAAAACCTTTTGAAAAACTGAATTTTAAAATAATATTTACATCCGCAAAGTATTAAATATTTTAGTTTATTTAACTTCAGAAAGTGACGATTTAATAGGCTAGCTTACACTTTAAAAGTCACACAATATAAAATATTTATTACAAAATATTTGTTAACAAACTTAAACACTTAAGGAAACTGACTATTGAATGGTTTAGCTTATACATTAAAAGTCTAACAAATTCAAACTGTCTCCAGAGAGAAGAAAAATAATTGTTTACAAACTTAAACACATCGGTTTAGGCATTAAAAATCATTTTAAATTTTCCTCATTATACATTTGTTATTGTTTTTGCTGCTGTTGTTGTTGTTGTTGTCGCCTTAGGTGGTTTTATTGGGTTTAGGGTTAAATGTTAATGAACTTGTTGATTATAAATTTGACTACTTTATTTGCCAACAAATGGAGGAGCAGCAAAGAGATGTGAAGAGGAGCGATGAGAAGCGAAGCTTGAAACGGGTTTTCTCGATTCGCCAGAAATTGTTATTAGTTCATGAACAAATGGAGCCCTCCAGAGATTTGGTCTCGACTATTAAAAACATTTTCAACTTGGATCTTTTACGAGTATTAAACAATTCAAAATCCGTTTTTATGTGCGACCAAAATGAAAAGTTATAAAAATATATGTACATATACATATATAGCCTAAGTAAGCAAATAAACCGATAAACCGAAAGCCATATATTCTTTATGACTTCATCACTTTGGGGCAGACACGAATTTGAATACGTTGGTCAGTTTATCAATTTGGCCAAAGGCAAAAACTGAAAATAAGAGAAAAAATGAGAAAACAACAACGCAACGTGTTTTCAATCAATTAACAGATATTTAATATGCGCTTGTTGATGCTGTTTTTTCCAGTCTTTTCATTTCGTTTTTTGTTGAGTTTCCGTTGCAGTTGTTTTTTTTGTGGTTTGTTGTTATTTTGTTGCTGTTAAACAAACTCGAGCTGCGGCTTTAATTTGCGGTTGTAACTCACCAAAATTGCTTTTCTCAGATAATTTGTCAATTTGCCTACGCGTGGTTTTTGTTGGGCATCATTTTTAGTTTTTTTTGTAGCTGGCTCGTTAAAGTCGTTAATTGGAAGCTAATGCCGAAGATTTACTTAATATCTTACTTTATTGTTTATACAATTTGCTCAATTTGCACTTTCGTTTCCTGTTTTTGTTGTTTTGAAATTTAAAGTTGACTTTTTGGCATTGTGAAAGCGTAAGTTCAAATTATATATAATTAAACTAAGTCATATTGAAAAGAAATCTATTTTAAAGACACATAATAATATATATGAAATTAGAAATTATTCAATTAAATACCAAATACCATTAATAATGAAACTAAATGGCAAACACTTGTTAGTATATAATGATTTATTTGTGAGCTAAATCTAAAATAAACTGAAATAAATAATTAAAATAAATAGTCGAACTATGAGCTTGTGTCTTAAGTCTTTAGTTTATGACTTACACATTTTAAAATTAAATTTTAAACAGTTAAATAGACAATTAAAATAAATTACTAAAACATGTCTGTATGTAAAGTTCGTGTCGTGAGTATTTTACTGATTTATTTGCTAATTAATTTTCATATTATATTTAAGAGCATCAAATAAATACCCATAATAAATGGCAAACACATGTCGAACTAACGAGTTCGTGTCCTAAGTCTTTCGCTTAGAAGGCAGAAACAATTTTCCAGGAAATTGTTGGCCAAAGCTGATTCTGCAGCAGATTGCATAAGCCAAATACCCAACAGCAACAGCAACAGCTATGGCAACAACAAGGTCTTAACACACTTTTGTGTGGCCTAATCCAATAAAAACTTAAGGCGATTGTTTTCATGTTTTTATTGTGTGTGTGTTTGCAAACAGGCCGAGTAGATTTAAAGGATAACTGGCCAAATCTGTAAATCTGTAAATTCGATTAAACCGCAAAGCATGAAAGCAAGCCGAAGGCATTCGAAGGCAACAAGGCCAAGGACTCGCACAGCAAGTGCAGCGATTTGGCAGCAATTTGCAACAGCGCCACGGGTTGTCCTCGCACAAAGGGACGGACCTCTGCACAAGGTCCTGCTCTGTTCTTTGCCTGTTCAATTTTGTAAATAATTGTGTGGTTTTGAGCGCAGTCACAGAAGCTGCAAATCAGTCGAGCAACAGCAGCAGCAGCTGTAAATGACTCCAGTCTTCGAATCGTCCTTGACTTGGACTTGGCATCGTTGTTGTTAGTTGCTAATTATGCTTTGTGCCATAAGGACATGTACTAATTTCATGTTGCAGTCTCGTGCATCAAATCAAGGCCAAGTCAGTGGAGGAGTCACACGACCAGCAGCAAAAGGCAGCCGCTTGGGTGGCAATCGCAATTGTCCTTGACCAAAAGGAATCGACCTTCAAGTCAGAGCAAATCTTCCACTTGCTGAGCGGCTGCTCGGCTCAACTTCAAACGTCTTTCTTTATTCTTTTTTTTTCGTGGCAGCCATTTTCTCATTTTCTAAACTGAAAAATAAAACTAATTTATGAAGCGAGCGAGGGAAACAAATAACCCAAAAACAGAACCAAGAACAACGTTAAGGTTCAACCAAATGGAACGCAGAGAATTAAAATCATTTATCATGACACCCAGGCTCATATAAAGTTAGCATTGAGTACTTTCCTCCAGCTACGGGAGTCGCCCTAATGATGCCACAGTTTCTAGCTTGGGGTCGACCCAGCTGGAAAGCGAGAGAAATCCAATAACATTTTAATAACAAAGCGCGCCCCATAAACAAGCGTATTTCCATGGAATGAAGTCCAATCCACACATCCCAAAAAAAAGAAGAAAAAAAACACAGAAATTGTATCTATATCTATTCAAGCATAGATCCAAAATAAATAATTAGCTACAGCTACGCGCCTGATTGAGGATTCGTATTGGAGGATTGCGGGGGTTGCGGAGCCCGCAGACACGCCCTCAAAAAAGGCCGCAAAAGAAGACACATAAAGATAGATACATAGATACATTCACAAGATGACGTTTGATACTGGGCCCCATCTCTCTCTGTCTCTCTCTGTCTCTCTCTCCCCTCTAAGCCATAACTGAGCTCTACATGGTTTCTCACTTATGTGCATAAGAAGAGATCAAATTTGTTGTGTGTGTGTACGAGTGTGTGTGCGTGTGTAGATCGGTCTGCGATTGTGTAGTCTGATTAGGGTAATCAATTTTTCATTTCAACCAATGCGCTGGCATTGGCCATAAATTAGACAGAGACCCTCTCTGCCATTGGTGATTGGGTCCGCCAGCAGTGACAATTAGTATCTTTGATTTGTTGCACAGTGTCACACTAGCCCGACATTCTTGTGGTATGGGATTGGTATGGCATATTCATTATCAATTGTTAATATTCATGCCATCAAATAAAAATGTCACCTGTGAGTAAGATAAACGAGTGGATTATGAATAGATTAGAGTAAAAGTATAGAATTATAAACTGAATGCGTATTCTTTACTCTTTGACTATGTATATATAAATATTCTTAACTTTCCAAATTTACTTTCTCATAATTATATATTTTTATTATTATTTGACCGAGTTGTTTACGGGTTTCAAGTAAGTGCTCAACCCAAGTTAATGCGTAGAAAAATGAAATGAGTGCTCTGATTATGCACGCAATAATAACAAATAACAAATTATATATAGAGTAATTGGTAAATTGCGTGTCATAATTGAATAACAAGCAGAGAATGTGTAAATTAAGTCTATTTTTATAATATATCAATTATATGCTAATTTTTAATGAGCTGCTCCAATCATATAAGCAGGTGTGTTTAATCTGTGTGCTTAAAGAGCTGCGATTTATTTCCGCCATTTAGCTAGAATCGAATAGCATTTTATATTTAACAACCTTTAAACTTATGCAGAGAGTTGGTATACCATATCCGTTCATATAAATCTAGTATAAATTAACAACTATTTCTGTTGGTTAACTTCTGTTTATTCTGAAGCCAAAAATGTCACTCATTTGAATTCTATTTCCCAAACACTTTTGCTCTTTTGAGGTTGGCTTACAGTTTTGATATTTAAATAACGTTTTCGTTGAGTGGAAGCTTATTTTATTTAAGCCATTCCCAATCACATTGAGCAAAAACTAAGCCACGTTTAACTCAAGCTTACGATTCAAGTTGGATATCAATTGTGAAAAGCATTTGAAATCTCATGATTGCCATCTACTTTTCAAACTTGATTATAGCATGTGGAATGTGGAATGTGCTTATGTTAAATGCACACACATACACACACACACACACAGACACAGAAGCACAAATAACCGTTAGCAACAATCAGGTGAGCAATCTGAAAACAGTGTAAATTATATACGCGCAAAATTGTGCGGTTAGAAAAAGTCTCAAATCCATAAATTAGCACCTCATTCCACATAATTGGCTGTGCGCTGTTGATTGAGGCGTATGCTGGGGCAGAGGGGTGGTAATGGAGGGAAGGGAGGGATGGGGAACAAGTGCTAAGTGCAGTGCAAATATTTAGCAGCAGCCACGCAGCTTTTCCGACTAGCTAAAGTTTGTTTTTTTATTCATTTATCCAATCGAGCGCGACCAACAACTGAGTCCACCACTTACACACCTCACACACACACACACACAAATACACACACAACTGACACTTCTCCAGTCGGTCGACTACCCAGTTGGAGTTCCCAGTGGAAGTCCAAGTCAGAGTCTTGGTCAATTCAATCAGTCAGACAGCACGCTGATTAGCAGCTTTAGCTGAGACAGACGAGCCGTCAAATGGCTCATGGCTCTTGGCTGTTTCCACTTGCCACTTGGCACTTGGCTAAGCACGTACTAAATGGTTAAATGGATATCGCCAACTTGGCGCACTTTACTCAATCAGACGGCAACTATATCGAGTGTTCCCTGTTTTCCCCCTCTCTCTCTCTCTCTCTCTATCTCTGTCTCCAGTTGCCAGCCACTCGGTCAATTGGCTGAAAATTAACGCATTTCGCGCTTTCATCGTTAATCTATACTCTGTAATATGATCATTTGAGTGGGTATGCTCAAAGGCACAGTGTTTGAGTTTGGCAACAATTATGGCCAATATTAGAAACAACTTTAGTCTTTCAATTATTTAATTAATAGCTATAAATATTAATATTTAGATTAGACTTGGATTAATAATAGATAAATATAATACAATCCTCTACCTCTCTCTCTCTCTCTCTCTCTCTCACTCTCTCTCTTTCACTATCTATCTCTCTCTCTGTCTCACTTATTTTATGCAATACTACGCAAATAAAACTTTAAAACAAGCAAAACAAAAATAAAACCAAATTTAGCACTGCAAATATTCGAATATAAATGAATGCGCTTAAAATATTAATAAAACTTTATTTCTAATTAAAAATAAATACAAATAAATATATAAATAAATAAGAAATTTGAATTGCTTACATTAATTTACTTAATTATTAATAATAATTTGCAATGGTAACTTGAAACCCAGGGTATCTGGGCAATCGGTTAGTGTCTAAGCAGCTGTCACATAATTGTTGATTGTTTTAAGCTCAGCAAATGGCAGCTAACAAGGCGACTCACTAAGTAGCCACGCAGCTAAGCGGCTAAGTAGCTAATCCAATTCGAGCCCGTTTCCACTTAATCATTCGATCGAGCGAAAGCCGGCAAAAATATTGTTATTAACAATGATGATCGTCAGGCTGATCATAATAATAACATGGATGAAGCTGAAGCTACGACTCAAGCTAGACTTGAAGCTGTGGCTGCTTTGAGGCATTTCTTTGATGATGTTGTCCCAAAAAAATAACAAAACAACAAGTAAAAATTATAGCCTGAAAATCGATGTATCGATATATGGGCATAGGTCGAAACTTCAAAATGCCATAACTTCGTCAAAACTCAACTTATTTTAGAAAAGACAAAATGGAAAAAACAGACGAACGCACTTTGTAAAGCGCTGATAGGCAAAAGAAGCTGCTGATGCTGATGCTGCTGATGCTGCTGCTGCTGCTGTCTCTAATCGTAAATTATGAGGGAATCATAGACGCAAAGCGTATTTTGTGTTGCCCTTTTTAGTGGTGCTGGTGGTGACCGATCCGATAAGCGGCCTGCGGACAAACGACAATGCAACAAGGACATTAGTGTCACATTTAACATGACCGCAGCCGACCCTAAAAGACGATCCCCTAAGATGCCCCTAAAATCCCTTTGACTGATGCTGCTGCTGTTGCTGCTGCTGAGGTTGCATCGGTTGCATTTTGGGAGCACATTGATGCATTCAATGCAACCAAGCGCTTATCACCGGCAGAGATGAGTGGGAAAAACCGCAGATCAACAGCCTGCAGTCATTTTTCATGTGTGTTGTTTTGATGTGACAACAAATGGAGCCTCAGCTCAGTTTGAACTCCCGCTGCTGTGTGTCATTGACTGTTATTTAAATGCGCTCTAATCAGGTGCTTGAAAGGGTGTGTGCGTGTGTGTGTGGTCCTTGTACTTGGCAATTAAAAGCAAACCAAAAGCCGCTTAAAGACAAGCTGATGAGGATGGGCATCTTTGTGCAGCTGGGCAGCTGGTCCGTGCGTGTGCATTTAATCGCCGCTGAGGTGCCAAAAGTATCTCTGGCATGCGTAGAATGCAATGCAATAGCAACAACAACAAACATACAACAAACAACCAACAAGCAACAACAACAACAACAGCAGCGATCCGCAACAGTTGCCGATTTCGTTGAAATTCAGAATCGTGAGAGAGTTTCCGTCGTCGTCGTTGCGACTCATTTAAATCTCGTTTGTGGCAGGCTTGGCCCTGACTCCTGCCAACGACTCTTGGGCTCCACAGCAGTCGCAGCAGCATCGTGTGTGGTCCAACTTCAACAACAACAACAACCACCAGCAGCAGCAGCAGCAGTCGCAACAGCAGCAATAAAGCGGCCCAATCAACATTAGCATCTACATAAATACTCGAACATCGGACGCAAAGCTCCATTGTCTCCGTTTTGGCACACACACACTTATACAATCACACACACACACACACACACTGACACACACAATTTTCGCGCTTATCAGCAACTGATAATGAACACAGCAACAGCAGCCGCTCCACTTGTAGCCAAGCACTCGTCGACGCCTGCCAATTAGGCCCAAGTACTCGAACCTGCACTCACACTCGCACTCACACTCGCACTCACACTCGCACTCGCACTTTGCACTCGTAATCGCATTCCAACTTAGAGCTCGAGTTTCAAATGTATCCACTACACTTGGAAAATGAAATGTTAAGTGTCAAATTGCTGTAATGATCACAATTTATTTATTTTATTTCATTTTTTATTATTTATTAATTGCTAAAATGCACTAAAAAAAAATGCCCAAAAAGCTTTTATAATTTTGCTTAATATTTGCCACGTAACATTTTCTTACTTAGACCATATTTCAAATTTAGAAGCTGTGTTTTGCATTTGGTTTCAGTTTCTGCTTTTTGTTTTAGTCTCCTAACTAGTTTATGGATTTTACTAGCCGAAATATACTTGCATAAATATTAAAATAAAGAGAATATTTAGGTAATTATATCTTTATGCTAACAACTAATGTTTTTCGGTGTGTAGTGAAGTGTAACAGTATCTGTATCTAATGCCAAGTGCCAAGTGCAAAGTGGCTGCTAATTGGCATCTATTCCCCGGCAAATGGCCAAGGAGGCGAAGAGCTCGCGTATCGCTATCGCCCGGCGCTGACAGAGTATGTCTGAATGGGTCTGACTGTCTGACTGTTTGACTGCCTGATTGCCTTGAGAGGCGTCCGCATATGTATGTATGTGTGCATATCCGACAGCGTGTGGCAATCTGAAGTTGAAACCGAAACTGAAACCGAAACCGAAACCATTTTGAACGTCAACACGCGCGATAAGCAACTAAATTATTAACACGAATCGCAAAGCGACTGCAATATTGAAAAAGCCGCCATCAGCCGTCCACGACAGCCAAGTCGAGGTTCCCGACGGCTCCCGTTGTTAATTCTGTTGAATTTTGTGCACCCATGTTTGCAGCTCCTCCGATATCAATGCGAATCGCATTGACTCATAAACTATATCGCTGACGCTGATATGGCGGCAAAAGCACCTGAGCCTTATTTCATATGAAATCGTTCAAAAATTCAATTTCAAAAGTTGATTCTTGTTACTTGTACTGCTGCTGCTGCTGCCAAGTTGTGGCAGCTGGCGCTGTTTACTAATTTGTTAGTGAGGAAATATCAAATTTATAACACTGACGCTGCCAATCAACAGTGCCTCCCAGCACACTTCGACCGCCTTGCAGCTGGTAAGCTATATGCACTCACCTTGCTGTTGCCCATGAAAACTTAATTTGCCATTGGGGAAAAGCGTGACTACCAATTGAGTTATGTCTAAAAAGAGAAGATGGGCAGAGGAGGTGGTTGGGGGAGGGAATGGTGGGCGTAGTTGGGGCTGCAGTTGCAGAGCTGTGCACGTGTCAAATTTGTGAGTAGTGAATTTAATGAATACAACAAATTTATACAGTTAATGAAAAGTGTTGATCATAAATAAAAAACTATTAAATAAATTATAATAAAACAAAAAAAACAAGAAGTAGAATCTGATAAAAGTAAATAATAAGTGAATATAAACTGAAAGATAATAAGTAGACTTTAAGACTCTGATTGCAGGTTATAAAATGCATAATTAATAATAAATAATTATATTAAAAACATTTTTATTATCGTTAATTGTAATCTTCTTAATTGGATTTTCATAAACTTATTTTCATTTTATTATAGTTATTTAACGAAACTTTACGCAGGTAAACTGGAAACTGCTCAGCGCCTTTCAATGCAATTAATTGTTAAGATGTAAGTGTTTACTCTACAAGCCCAATAATCCGTCAGTTGGCCACCTCTGACCAGTTGTGTAGATCGGTGGCAGAAACACAATTAAACGATCAAGCAGCGAGGCAACAAAGAGGCAGCCGAGGCAGCAGCCCAGAGGCAGCTTCGGAGTCAACCAGTCCAGCAGTCCACCAGTCCACCAGTCCACCGGTCAGCGGGTCGATGATGTATTATCACGTTTGTCAAAAGCAAAAGCATCGTGTCAAAAAATTCGCTACCAGGCAACCGGGCAACTTTGGCTTGCTCGCCCACGCAATATATATATATATCTGTATATATGTATATTTGAGATCGAGTGTGCATAATAAAATTATAAGCGGGATTAGTGTCGCGCTCACAAAGCCGCTGCCAACGAATTGAGACAAACAATGACAGACAAGAGAGTATCAGAGTATCAGAGTGGCCCCAGTGGCTTCCAGGAAGACTCGACGAGACTCAAGACTCAGCTCAGCTTGTGTAGGGTTTTTAGCTTCTACTGTGACTGATTGATTTGTGTGTCATGTTATTCATGTTTATTATTGTATTATTGTATTATTGTGTGACTGACTGTTGGCCTTTTCAAGGTGAGCATGGGAGCAATTGTCTGTGCGTCTAGCACAGCTCCCCCGGGAGGCGAGTGTTTCGTTTTTTTTATTTCTTGCCATAAATTGCTCTAACGGGGCCTTCAAATTGATAGAGAGACAAATAAACATTTGTTAATTGCAATTTGTTCGTGTGTTGACAACAATCTTTCGGAGGCAGCAGTTAAAACGGCAAATCAAAGTCAAGGTCATATTTGTCATACATTTGTTAGCACGTCCTTGTCCTTGAAGGACGAACGCGTGCCGAGTCGTGTGACCGGCTCATTGTCCTGATTAGATCTGCGCGTGGCATTCCATTCTACGGCTACTTAAGTCCAGCTAACTGCGTTCACAATTCTCGAGGTTAGGTTGCGACCTTGGCTTTTCCCGCTTTCTACTTGGCATTGATCCTAAATGCCGACTTGGTTGAGCTGCAGCACAAAATGTGACATATCAGATATAGTTTATATATATGTGAAATGCTTGTCTGCACTTAATTCGCCAACATTCCACGGCCAGTTCCCGCAGACCTTATATAGTAGAATGGGGGGTCGGGTAAAGGTAGTTCGACTTCATTAACGGTGATTTGTAATGGGTGTTCCGAGACAGCAGCAGTTGCAACAGTTGCAGCAGCATCGATAAATATCGCATTAAGCTCAATAAATGCGTTTGCCACACTCAACTCAGCCAAGCAACTTCAACGCCGTGTCTGTGCCACAGACAAGCTCGCAATTCCCAGTCCCAAGTTGGAGGCTGGGCATTATTAATTTGCAATTGTACCGGTATTGAAGCCATAGATCTTGCATTATATTGGCCTGTCTGTGTGTCATATGCGTTCATAAGAAGCGCTTACAAATTGCCTTCTGCAATTATCGCCAAAGCTGATAACGGACATGTGGGCAAAGATCAGCACAGCAGGCAGGCAGCAAGCAGGCGGATCAGGAGCAACTGCATCCAACATTCACCGAGCAGAGTTATGGCCAAGACGATGAGCTGGCTAATTGCTTTTAACGGTTGCTCCGTTGATCGAACGAGGCGGCTACCAGAGAACAGCCATGCCAATTATCCAGATGTATTTAGCCTGATTGCCACAAGGCGGCCCCAACCTGTTGCCATTTTCAGTTACCAAGCCAGTGAAAGCGTTTCATTCCAAAACAGCAAAAACTCATCAAAATTATTTTCATTACACAATTTAATCAATTTTCGAAATTATATTGTAAATGCCCTCTTGTAGTGGTGTATGACTACTTCCCTTGAGAGATGCCACAATATAAATAGTCACAGGCAAATAGACAAATATTCTATTAATGCAGTTTATAAACAAGTCAAGATTGCCTCCTTTAAGCCCAATTGTATTATCGTTGAGGCATCTGCATCAGATACAGATCATTCAATATGGATGCATGGATAATTCTTCCGATTGTCTCCCACAGCTAGAAATCGTTGCTGTTGTCGAGCGAAAATGCTAAACGATTCAGTTAGCCAAGTTGAGTGCTTCTGACTAATAAATTCGTAACAAATCAATGACCCGACTGCTACAAGAATCGACTGGATGGTCGGATGGATGCGGACAACTTGACAATGGGCCCGTGCACCAATAAAAACTACAAGCATTTCTACTTTAGCACCCAGGGCAACTGTTCCAAGTGCAGACTAGAATATTGTACTTGATGTCCTGTGTTCTTCACGCATCTCAAAATATGCTGGCCAAGGCAGAAGTCGAAAATATTCTCAATAAAAAAAGGAGTAAAATGAGAAAAATGAGAAAAAAGAGAAAAATCGTATGGCAAACGATGGTCGATTCGCGTTCCCACAAGTTCAACTCTAATTGTGACTTTATTTGCGCATTTATTCCGGCAGCGAATACAGCAAAAGATACAGATACAAATACACAAACCAATACATGTGCAAGCACAGCAGCAGCAGCAGCACCAGTCTCAGTCGAAGCAGTCGCAGCAGCAGCGCCCTTTGGAGCATCGCTGAGCTGTGCTGAGCGTCCACTTGGGTGGTCTCGAACAACTTTGCGGCGCATCTTCAAAGCCGACTCCAGCTCGGTATCCAACTTGAACATGCACCATGAGCGAACCAAACGAACAAGAACCAACCTGAGGCAGCAACAGCAGCAGCAGCATCGACTTCGAGTTGAGCTTCGACTTCGATTCTGCCTCGGCTGCTTGCATGCAACACAGTCTGAGCATGGGGCATGGATACTGTTTTTAGAGACACCCAAACTGAATTCTAAATGATCGTTGAAAATTCTGCGGAACAGTGTTTCGTTGGAATTTGCAAATGAGTTGTGTGTGTATGTGTGTGTGTATCTCTGTATGTGTGTGTGTGTGTGTATGCCGTGTGCAAAAATTCTTATATACAAGGAGCACAAGGCTCAGTTTCTGGTTATTTTTTTTCCTCTTGGAGTTGTCTTTGATTCGAGTGCAAATAATAAATTTGCAGCTTTTGTCGGTGGAGACATCCCGGAGACGTTGTAATCCAAAGTCGACTGACTGCTGACTGCTGACTCCAACTGCAACTCCAGCTCTGTCGGCACTGACCCATTTAGTGGTCGAGTTTTCGGTCTTGAGTCATAGATTGTTCCCGGAGACTTCGAGTCTCATGGGCTCCCAAGCAGATCTGAGGACCCGAAGTCGCAGCTGCGCCTAACAAATGCAAAGCTTGTTTTATTTTATTGGAATTAATCATCGTTGTTGTTGTTGTTGTTGTTGTTATTGTGCTGGTTGTAGCCAGGAAAAATCTTGTAATAGTTTTCATGCTTGATTGATGAAGTCGATTTTCGGATTTTTATTCGTTATTTTTTTATTTATTTTTTTGTTTTTTGCTGCCCAACCCGTTGACCATAAATCAAATTGCTAAACTGGCGAAACAGCCGCGAAACTTTCGCTGACAACCTGAGCGAATTGACCCGCAATTGTTGCCACACCGTTGTTGCCACAATATTGCCCCCATTGCTGACTGGCTGGCACCTCAACCTCTCTTTTCCAACCTCAGCTTCTCAACCAATGTCGCGCTGCAAATCAGCATTTAAAGTTAATTAAGGTCCTGCCTGCCTGGCTGTTAAAAAAATAAAAATAAATAAATATCTTTAACAGTGATTTCAACTTAAACTCGGACTTGGGACTCTGAAGCAGCTCGCGGCTTCAGTTGGACCCCATTTTGGTAATGGCAGCTGAGCCTGTTCCTATACCAATTCCCATTTCCATTTGATTTTGCATGTTGATTGCCCCACAAATTAATGGCTAGTCGCGTTGACTTTTCTGGACCTCTGTGGCTTTCATTTTACGTATTTATTGCAATGCAACTTCGTCTTTAGATTTATTTGTTGACCAACAATCTGACCCCGGGACTCTGCTGTCTAATTGCAAGCAAGCCAAAGGCCGCAAAATGTCATTTTACTGGCTATAAAATATAATTCAGCTAACTTGATTTTATGTGCGGGGTTGTGCGATTTATAGCAATATTTTATTATTTTTTAGTTAGCTGATAATAATTATGTAAAATATATTATATTTAAGGAAAAGTAATCATAAGTGAATTATATAAAAATAGCAATATCTTACTTACATATTACTTTAAATAATTCTGATTCTTAAGAAATAAACTTCAATATAAAATCTTGTTTATTATGTTCACTCTTCGCCGTTGGCTACAGCTAAGACAAAACATCAATTAAATAATAGACACATTTATATAGAAATAATTATTCGATGGCTAATTTGATAGTTTCTCGGATAGCAGGAACAGTTAATAATAGTTGAGACTTAGATGGATCTGCGCACCTCAAATGGATGCAAGTAAAATAAAATAATCACCCGTTTAACACATTGATTTATTTAATTGTCAACTTTTCAAGAGGAGTTATGTCTATTTAATGTTAAAATTTAATTGAATGTGATTTGGTATGTGCTTCGGCAAATGAGAAAACGGAAAATTCTTTGCGACCTTCAATGTGTTGCCTCTTTTAATTAGCCATTATGGCCTTCCACTCTCTCTTTGCGCATAACTCAAGGCACTTGTTAGCCAAGTTAGCAACGGAGCGTTACTAATTTCCAGCTACTGCATGACGGCACGTAGCTCTACAAAAGGCCATAAACAAAGCCACTGACAAAGGCTAAACTGAACAAGAAGAAGCCGACGACGACGACATCGACGATGCAGCTATTGCATCGAAAAGTTATAAATAATTTCCCAGCCAAGAGTCTTTATGCTGCCCATCACTGATAAATGAGCTACAGTTCTTGATCCCGCTGGAAGAGCTCTCATTTCTCCAGTGAGTGTTTTTGTCTCAGTCTGCTTATTGCCGGCAAATCTTCCAGAATGTGTTCGGCAGTCTCATCACTCTCTTTAAATTTCGAACTAAGTTAAAAGTTTTTTTTTATAATATATTTTAAAATATCTGAAAAACTCGTGCAAACCTTTCAAAAGAAAATGAAATCAACATTTTCTATACCTTTAGCAAATTATTTAAGTAACACATTTAGATGTAAATCGACTAATTATGGGCAGCATGTTTTGCCTAGGTTCTTAAGTCATAAATATGTATTTAATCATGGGCTGTAACATAATACTTGTGGCGCCACCAGCAGCAGTCACAACAACAACAAAGACAATAATAAAGAAAACAATTACAAACGAAACTGACATTTTACACCTTTTCATTATCTCATTTTAAGGCGGCAAGCAAATCAACAGACAGCCGCAGACGAACAAACAAACTGCAACAACTAATAAACAACAACAACAACTATAACAAAAAACAACAGCAACAACAAGAAGAACAATGCAAACATAACGAATAACGAACACTGCACAAATAAGTAGGTGCAATGTGTTATTTGTTTTATCGCTTAAATTGCTGGAGCCGCAGCCAAACAAGCGGCTAAAAAGCGCTTAACGTTGCCTACCCCACACCCCCCTTAACCCGAAAGAGACACCCACAATCACAAGCCACCATGTTGTTGATGCATAATGCCCCTCCCCCATTCCGAGCCCATTTTATCTGCCCGCTTCCCTCTGGCAATTTGTGTGCACCGGCGCGCAAACTTCGCCTTCCCCGCCTCAGTCCAAAGGAGAACTGAATACCGACTAGAAGCAGCAGCAGCAGCAGCAGAAAGAAGTCGTAAAGACTAACTAAACTGAGTAGTTGGACGGGCTGCTTGGTGCATAATTAGCTTTGGCATTGGAGCAGCTTCTTAATCGTGATCCATTTCCTACACTTGGCTGAAAATGAAAACGTTGCACATAATTTATGGCCACGACTTGCATACTAAATGCAACGTGGCATCTGCTTAAATGTCTTTACAGAGAATGTCTGTGTGTGTGTGTGTGTGTGAGAGAGAGATAGGGAGAGGGAGACAGTGAGAGTGAGAGGAAATTAAAAAATTAACTCGACTACTGTGAAATTAGCAGGCCATTTGGGGGCGGCGAGGGGAAGCAGCGAGCCGTGACAAAGCTAACATTACGGCAAAAGGTGGCATAAATTACAGAACAACGCAGCAACAACTAACAGCCACGTATCATTTAACAGGAAATTGCGACGTTTTGAAACGAACGCAAAACATTAAGTCATAATTGTGTAGCAGCCTCAACTGTCTCATCAACTGCTGCCGAGTACCTATCAGATACTTTTCGAACTTCGAAGGGGTAAAGAATGAAAAAAAAAACCATTCGAACTTCGAAACCAGTTTGAGAATGAGGAGAAAAAAGTCTACACACTCCATACTCCACACTCCACACACAAGCACATCTTGAACTCCTGCAACAGCTGCTTACACACACACACACACACGCACAAAGATACAAATGTATCTTTAGCTGTAGAGGGAGATGGCATAAAGTGGAGTCTGCTTTTGGTGGTTGTGCCCGGCTAAACGAAGAGGCGGAGTCAAGCACACACACACACACACAACTAAATATATACACACACTCACGCGCAGCTGTGTGTACTCTGAAGACGTTCCAAGGATAACAGCCCCCATATGCGCCTTTTAGCTCGCTTGATGGAATTATCAACGTTTTTATTTATGGCGCTCTTTGGCAACGGCCCCAAACCTTGCACGTTCCCAATTTAATTAGTCTTGCGCTGAACGCAACGAATCAGCAAAAAAGAGCAGAAACAGCTAAAAAAAAATATTACAAAAAAAAAGAGGAAAAACAATAAGAAACTCATAAACATCATGTGCAAAGTGCGCAGAACGTTCTTCTTTTTTTTTTCTTTTTTTTTTGCAAAACTGCAGTCGAGCCCAAGCCAATTAAGCGATCTTGCACACGAGCAACGAGCAACGAGCATCGAGCAACACCAACTGAAACAACCAACAACACAAGCTGGCCAAAACACAACACAACACAGACGACCAGCCAAACAGCCAACCAACTGTCCAGACCTGGCCAAGGCATCTCACTTCTTCTCCAATTTCCGTTGTGCCTTGTAGCGTTTTTAGGCAGCAACAGACGGCCAACAAATTGCGCACAACTTCATCATAATCAACGGCTCAACGAACACACAGCCTGTACAATGGCCACAGATCAGCGACAGAGGGGAGAGAGTATGCCACACTAGCAGATACTCTACACTGTAACTGAGTGTGGTTCGCAGTGCTTACACTTATTGCAATTTGAAAGAAAATCGTTTTGATGTTTGAAATAATTATTTTTAATATTATATTTAATTTTTCTTATTATTAGCAAATTAATGCTTAATATTATTATTATTGCCAATATATTGTATAAATAGTAAATATTATATCCAAATTGATTATTCGATTTTTAAATATATAAATTAAGATTTTGTTTTTGTTTTAACGATAAATGTATAATTTCGATCTCTATTTTTGATATATTTTTAAATATTTTATTAAAGCATAATTAAATATTATAAATCGTGGCGATTAGCTAATGTCTAGCCTGCATATATTATTGTAATATATTCTCAAGCCCCATTGTTAGGGTATGTTGGGCAAGTGCAACATTGCGTTTGCTACAAACTGGATGGCTGCCACAGAGCAGAGCAGAGCAGAGCAGAGCAGACGCTATGCGAAAAACTAAGGTTAAACGCTGGCTAAATTATTTTACGTGTCTGAGCCGAAGGCCCCCAGAGTTGCAGCATAACTCAGTATCGGCCAGGGACCGGGCGGAAAATGATGTGAAAATTGTGCCATAACTTTTGACTGTTGCTGCTGCTTTTGCTGTTGCTGTTGCTGTTGTTACTGTTGGTGTTGCTGTTGCCGCGGTTGATGATGCGGATGCTGAATGCTGCTAAGAGGCTTGCCAGTCTGGTTGCATGCCGCATGTTGCATGGCTATTGTGGTGTTTGCTGTTGCTTTTGCAATTTTTTATTTGTTTTAGAAATCACAGCTGCAAATCATAAATTGCATTTTACGATATTGATTGGCCAAATGATCATCCTGCTGTTGTTGTTGTGGGCGTGTTTGCTATTTGGCATTTTGCTGCTTTCGCGACTTGCGCAAACGTTGAATTGCAATTTTTGTACTTTGTGCAAACAGTGTTTTTGCCAGTGTTGTTGCTGTTATTTTCTTTTGATAGGACCCCGGGCAAAAAATCAGGCAACTCGGCATTATTTGCTTAGCCGGAAATTATTATTATTTGGCGAGAGATTCAATATCATTGAATTATGGGCGGGCATTTCCAATATGATTGCTCCAGCCATTGCTGTGGAGAGAGAGTTTCATCAATTGAAATGTGAAGTGTTTTAATTGCGTGGATATATAGCTACGATATGACAGGATATATATAGTCTCTCATTTAAGTAGCAAACATTAAAGTTACGAAGACAATCTGTAAAGTGAGGATTATGAAGAAACTATGATTAAAAATATGCTTATAAGGTATCAATGGGGAAGCAATTAAATGAATGACGACAACTGTATGAAGACATAAATTGGCAAATTGAAAAGCCTGTCGGTGGTGATTATGTGGCCTGATCAGTGGATAGGCAGGTAAATATTAAAACTCATTTCGACACTCTGTGCAATTTAGCTGATTCTGCGACCTGCAATTACACCATTAAATTAATGAGCAAGTGTGAGCAAGCCAAGATGGATCGTTGTGCATCCATTTAACCACTTTACGTAGACAGCCACTTGGCCTGGTAAATGAAAAACGCGTTCACAGCGGACACGCCTACTTTTAGCTACCACCCAGCTAATTGCATGTGTGGATGCAAGCCGAGGCTGACATTGGCGGCATCAAAATTGCATTTTAAACATGCAAGAATGCTCTAATCGAGGGAGCCCGATTAATAGATACCCTGAATCCACAAAATGGAAACATTGGCTGCTGGGTAATTTGGTAAATATAGTTAAGCGATTGTCCAACCCGAATTGCAAAAATAAACTTGGCAAGATGAAGCACCTGTTGCACATTCATTTAAAAATGAAATTGGGTGCTTAAATAAATTATTTAATAATATAAAACGCATACAATACATACATACATAGGTATATACAGAAGTATATGTTTAACTGTAAAGAGTAATCGAATGAGTGAGTGAGTCTTCATTTTGCAATTTCTCGTATTTAATCTTTGCAATTTACACACGCTGGCAGGCTGGCAAGCTGGCAAGAGACAAGATGCCCACGGAAAGAAGGAGAAGAGGTGCTTGAGCCTTTGATTTTATAATAACAATGCTGGTGCCGCCATAGCTGTTATATGGCCAACGGCCATGGGCCAAGTTAACAGCCCGCATATACATATATATATATAATTCTCCAGTTTATGACTTTGCTTTGCCCAGAGCCCAGATCCTACCACTGACCTGCTCGTTCTTCCTGTGTTTCTCGCACTATCTTTCATTTGATCGAACAATCATTTTGCGCTTACTTGCAGTGCAATTTAGTGGCCATCGTGTGTGTGTGTGTATGTGTGTGTGTGTGCTTGCCTCCACTCAATCACGCCTCTCCCTCCCCCCATCTGACTCGGCAGGCAACTTCCCCGCACTGCGTAGCCCCTGTGGCATGCTGCATTGTAATAAACATAATGGCGCGCACGATTTATGTTTTAATTTTGCATTTAAGCGGCAAGCAGCCAGCAAGCCAAGTTGAAGCTGCAAGTATGGCAACCACATCGCAACCAACTCTCCAACACCCAACACCAACACCAACAGCGACTCCAAGCTTAATGCGCATGGTTGTGGTCTTAACTTCAGTTTGATTGGCGCTGATAACCATGCAATTGATGCTCACTCTCTGCTTGTGGTTGTTGTGGTTTTTTTTTTATTATTGGCTGCTTTGGAAATTATGTTTGTAGTCGCCACAAATCGATTAAGTGATCCTCATCAGCTGCAGCAACGCTTCAAGCGGTGAACTGCCAATAGGGGCAGGTGAGACGAGAAGTCCGACGACAATCCATATCAAGGATCTCATATAGATGTGTTCCATTCACACTGATGGCATGTAGCCTGGTGATAGCTGTAGATAAAGACTCACTCCACTAAATAATCAGAAATCATATTCGATGATAAAGCAATAAACTAGTCTTACGTAATCCTAACTTCAGCGTTAGTTGATGATACTTGTGGAAAGTCTAAAGTTAATGAAATTAAATAGTTATCCTTGTTGCTCACATGTTGCTTTATATATTAATATAATATTCAGACGTGCCTCTGCTTTTATTTATTATTATTATTTTAACGAACTTTAAGCTCAAGTTGACTAACTATTTATATTTTTTTTTTTGCATTTGGAGTTGAGTTAAATTCAATTGAATATTTGCCTTTTAAGAAATCACAATTAAGTCGATTGCAAACGATTACTCAAATGCCGTCAACTGCGGCTAAAATTACTTGGCTTATGTTTTTACCCACCAACTTGGCCATATTAGTGCATTGTTTAATATGAAGCCGCATACCACATGACAATTGAAAGGTTATTTAGAGCTGCGACTAGTCGAGTGGCTAACCTTTTGAGGGAGACAAAAAGACAAAGCAGCTCAGCAATTTAGCATCTGGTTAATAGGAGAATAGGCGCGACATTCCCCTGCACCAAATGCAGCTGACAATTGCAATTGGCAATTGGCAACTGCAACTGGGATCTCTGCATTGCAACGTACAATTGCCAATTGCAATTCCAATTGGCTTGCCATGGCCAAAAGTCGTTGGCCAAATTGTCAGCGTGCAACAATCTACACCATTAAACAAACGATGCCAACGCAAAGAGACTACCATAAAAGGCGACCAGTTGAAAGCTGGCAATCTAATTAGTGTTCACTATTTGGCCGGGCCAACAACAATAAAGCCTTTTAATTACAAACTAAAAAGCGCCGCAATTAGAGTAACTAAAAATGCTCTCAACTTTTGGAGGCTGCAAGGGGATCGTGAGAATTGTGAAGGCAATTCCAGGCACAGACTACGGCAAAGAGAGAGAGCAGTGCAAGAGTCAGCCCAGACTTTGCTTATGTATATATATATATATGTATATGTATATGTGTTTTTTTAAGCAGCATCACTAGCCAAGTCGAGATAGCCATGTCCGTCTGTATGTTTCTAAACATTGAATATATCCGCAGAAAATCATCGTCAGCAGTTGCACATCGGTCTGCAAGGGTATATAATATTCGTTGTGTCTAAAATAGCCTTTCTTTCCTATTTTGTTCCATATTATTTTTGTTTTTGTTGGCTTACTAAATATTTGGTTAACCGCAGCAGACGCCGCATGTCGCAAAACCGCAGCGCGTTTAATTTGACGAGCTGCAAAAAAAGAAAATAAAAACAAAACAGATATATTTATAAGCGGAACACCTTGCTTGAGCTGCGACGGCGCAGCAAATCGTTAGCAGGATAAGCCAGGACACTGGGACACTCTCTCTCTCTCTCTCGCTGGTCATGCAGCTCGAATCGCAACTGGCCAACACATGGCAGCCCGGCACAGCAGGACATTGCACAACAATGCAATTGACTTCTTGTTGGCGCAACAATGATTAGTTTCGGTCAAAGTCAAAGGAAGAAACGGAGTCGGAGTCAGAGTCAGGGGTAGGTAGAGGGCAGTCCTCTAAGGATACGAGGCACTCGACGACAAGGCTTCATGCATGCCACCAGTCCACAATTTTGATCGGCTGCTGCTGTTGCTGGTGTTGTTTGTGTGTGGGCCCTAAAACAGGAGTCGCCCAAGGATTCGAATAGGAAACGGTTTGGCTGTAGAAATATATGTGTATACATATATAGAGAAGGTCTCCTCAGGTATGGCTCTGCCTGCGGTCGATTTGGCTGTCAAAACAAAACACGATTTATGCTTTGTATTGAGAGCAGTCCTGGGATAACAAGATGTTTGCCGACGCCCACTAAAAGGAGCACCGTGCTTAGAGGCATCCCTTCCGAGCGTCCTCGTCGCCTCTGTTGATGTTGATGTATGGGCTCTGATCGTGCATTAGATGCCATCGCTGCGTATTTAATGACCCAGGCAATTAATCTACTACTTGCATTTTATTTATCCGTATTCGTATTCGTATTCGTAGGAGTTGCCGTTGCTTCTCCATTTTGGAGGATTACTACTGCAGTTGCCACGAGAGCAGCTTGGTGAGTTAACGCTCTGCCCTAGATAAAATCAATTTAAAAGTCAGATCCAAGTTCGTTTAAGGAATAGAAATAAGTATCTTTCTAACAGAAATGTGCCTTTATATTGGGCAAAACAAAGGTGTTCGATTTGTAATCACACCTCAAAATAAAAGAGTGATTTCGCAAAGCAATAAGCCAAGTTAATAGTAACAGTTAAAATCCTTAAGCTATTAAATATTTCTGAATGATATCAATATCAATATTTATGAAGTGTTGCAGTTAAATTCTTCTTTATTTCACTTGTCTCATGTCAAGAGTTGAACATCAAATTTTAGTTTTCTTTTTCACGTCAACTCAGCGCTCATTGGAAATATACAAGCGACCCTCGCACGTGTTTTATGGACAGCAAAATTAATGCAACAAAGCGTCGTTATCAGGTTCTTTGGGTCTCTGAAACGGGAGGGAGCTTGTATGTAAGTGGCATACACTGTAAATCTCTTTAAATGAGCATTTAAGCGCTGACACAGACACCGATCTCGATACAAAAGTTGGACTGCGACGAGGACGAGGACGAAGACTCGGTGTGCAACCCGAGTTTGGGTTTGGGTTTCTGTTTCGGTTTCAGTTTATATGTGTGACTGTAATTCAATGCTCAATGCGTTGATAGCATCGAGCTGCCAACCCTTTCGGCTCGGATCGGCTTGGCTCGCAGTCCCAGGGAGTCACAAAGAGCCACTGTCACAGGTACACTGAGGAAAAATTATACGTACTCCAACTTTAGAAACAAATATTATCTGTGCATTCGAAATTACTTAAAATTTGCCTAATAAATGGTTATCATCGATAATCTGTATTATCACTATTACCAATTTCTTCATCAATTGGGAGACAGAAATAGAAATGTAAATCCCTCACCTTAATTCAATGGAAACTTTCTTCTTGTATTGGAATTTGTATGCATGTATACATAAGATTAACTAGTTTAAATTTGATTAATAGATTGTAGAAAAGATTTCCCCGATTAAACTTGATTTACTAATCTTAACAATTGAGTATTTTATATAATGTAATATCTAATTGATTTTAGAAAATTCAATCAAAATTTGCTGTGATACCTATAGAGTCAAATGAGCTTATGAGTGTTTCTCTAAGTGTAGCCAGCAGCCGATCACTGATCGCTGATCCGGCACATTGTCTGCTGGCTGCCGTTGCTGTCCTCAATTTCTTGTCTTCTACAGTGGCTGATATTTATTGTATTGTTGGTTGCATTTGTCGCTGACTTCGTTGTTGCTCCTGCTCCTGCTGCTGCTGTTGAAGTTGCTGCTTGTTGGTTGTTGGTTGTTTGTTGCTGCTGATTGTTGTCGTCGTCATCGCCGATCGATTGATCGGCAGCATTTGGGTGCAAGCTGCAAGCTGCTAGTCGTTTTGTCGCCTTAACACTTGGCCAACAAATGCCATGTTGCCCCCTCATGTTGTTGGCTTGCTATGTTAACAAGCCCAAAATAGCTAGGAGACCTGGCAGCTTGGCCAAATGATCACCCACTGACTCTGACTGGCAATTACAGGTCATATATCATGTGACAAGGACGACACATGTGCCTGCAAGGATCATAGATCTAAGATGCCGCCACTTGTTGCAAGGACCACCCAAATGGCCGTATTGTGGTAATCACCCACAAAACTGGGCATTATGTCGGTCAGTTAACAGCATAAAAAGTCAATAAAAAATCCCTTTGACATTTTCGGGCTCGTTTGACCAAATGCCGACATAATTGTTGTGACAGCCAGGCACACAACACAAGCACACACACACGCACAGGACATTGCAAGGAGCAAAAGGACACACAATAGCCCTAAGTAGATTATATATACACAGACTGACAATAGCAAAATTAATGGGCACCAGCTTCCCTCTGCTTGCCTCAGCCTCGCTCATCTTCTTCTTCTGCCCAGTGTCGTAATAAATGGTCACTTACAGCAGCTCAGCCAATGGGCAATCAGCGCTATGAAAAACTACTTGCTACCTGGGTAGGGGGGAAAGTGTTTTTTCTTGCTGTCGGCGAGCCTGAATTGCATCAAAGGCAGCCAAAGCAGCCACAGATGCCTCAGTTGCACAAAGATATACAAGAAGACACAAAGACACCAAATATCCCACAGCTAAAACGTTAAGTCATCTTTGGCCGATCTATCGATCTTTGCTTGGATCGCTTACAGGAAGTCTTGCTGTGTGCATAAATATTTTGACACTAAGTTGCCACGACGGCATTTGTCTCTGGAAAACTTTTCAAAGGCAGAAATTCATTTCGCTCAGTTTTTTCTTCTATTTTTTTTTTTGGGATTTTCTTTCATTTGCTACGTCTAAGCCTTTTATTGCATTCGCCACACTTGCCGCATTTCCTTTGATATTTGGATTTCTTCTTCTTCAACTTCATATTGTTGTTGTTGCTGTTGTTAATGTGGTTTCTGTTGTTATTGTTGTTGTTGACGCGCCCACTAAGTATCTTATAATGGCCAGTGAAGCGGAACTGCCCCCATGAAATCAGACAGTCTGAGAAAAAAAAAAAATTGTTAATGCTCATAAGTAAAATTTATGCCAATTCAAGCATTCCAACGAAAGCTGAGCTCATTGCAAAAATAAGGCGAAAGTCATCAAATAAATATTCATTAAAATGCTCGCAAATAATTAATTAGTACGAAACACAAATGTACAAATGGATAAGTAAATGGAACACGGCCATAATTAATTTAGTTTTAACCAAATCCATAGCTCAACTGCAACGTCACATTTAATTCGATTACATAACTGATAGCTTGAATCATATACATTTAAAAATGATAATGATAGAGATCATTTAAGATTAGATTTTATGGCTTGAAAGAGGCTTAGAACGTTTAAACGTTTTCAATTTTGTCAATGATGCTGATCGAGAACTAAAGAAATCTTTAACGAAAATACATAAAACAGACGAAAGTTTATTTATTCCAATTTTACTTCTTGTCTGCAGACTAATAAGGGTGTATTTTTGTAATAACACCTTCGGAATTTTTGGCTTAGCTGCATGGCTTTAATCTCTTTGCTTAATGTACAATGCGATACAGCCAAAAGGCAAATAAAATTGCAGATTATCCATCTGTAAAAAGTTAAGTAAACATAGACATGTATACATTATATATATACATTAAATTCTGCACAATGGTTTTTTTGCCTGTTGGGCAGAATGTATATTTTTTGTATCCATCTGCAATTTTATTTGGCTTTATATATATCTGTGGCCCGCACATTCTGAACTCGTCCTCCTGCTGTCTGTTGCTGTGTTCCTCTGTCGTCTGTCCAAATCGAAGAGACAGCGACGAGATAATTTTGCAATGCTTATGGCCGCCAATTTGCGGAAGATCGCCGTACAAGGAGCGCACGCAAGCGATCCAACAGCAACAGCAGCAGCAGCAGTTCTTTTCGGGTTGCTGCATCTTTGGATGCATGCCCCAAAACACACACAGATAGATACAGCCACAGACACGATTGGGCTTGCAACACGTGTGTGTTGATTGGTTCATAAGAAACGGGCAGCAAACAAAAAGCTACAGAAAGAAATCATTTAAAACAGCCAAACGGCGATCGTGCTTAAATATGCCAAAAATAAAAAATAAATAAGAAGAAATACACAAGACGAGACCAGCAGGCAGGCAGGCAGGCAGGCAAGCAAAACGAGGAGCTTCAACGACGACGACGACGACGAAGTGCAGCCATGCCACCGATAGCTACAACTATATAAAGAGCCCAAAAGGCAGCCAGGCACAGCTCAGGCAACGGACATGGGGGCAGACACGGACGAGCGGACGGGCAGACAGGCGGACAAGAGGGGCAAGCAGCGAGTGAAGCCGTGAGGCAGACAGGATCAATATAACAACAACGTCGTTTCGGGGTCTTGTACATAATTTTGCATTTTTTTATAGGGCTCCGTTTGGAAGGCAGCGAAACAAAATGTCGGTTACGGCCAAAAACCATTA
The DNA here is from genome assembly GCA_035044025.1 of Drosophila paracracens. Classification (NCBI taxonomy): domain Eukaryota; kingdom Metazoa; phylum Arthropoda; class Insecta; order Diptera; family Drosophilidae; genus Drosophila; species Drosophila paracracens. The sequence continues at coordinate 348,895 of JAWNMN010000242.1, forward strand.
AAGGCAACAGTCAACAGTCAGCAGAGACAGCGACTGCTGCAGAGAAGCGGAAGCAGGTTGGGAAAAGGTAGCAAGGAGTGCTTGGAGCAGCAGCAGCAGCAGCAGCATCCTCAAGAATCGACACAAGAAAATTAAGAAGCGTCGCGGATCTGCAGTTTTATTTTGCTTCCTTTATTTTTTTGATTTTTTTGTTTTTGATCTTGTTATTTGCGACGGTCTGCGCTGGCTGCTTTAGTAATTATTATATATGTGTGTGTATGTATGTAGAGTTGTGGACTTGTGTCCACCATGATGAAGATCATTTCAGGTTATCTGCACAGCATGTGTGTGCATGTGTGTGTGTGTGCATTTGTATGCTGTTGCAAGTTACTCGACTCGCATGTCATGTCCGCGCGCTGGGGCTGTCAACAGCCCCGGGATAAAATGATCAACATTGATCGCATAATGATCAAGCAGCAACAACAGCAACAACAGCAACATTTTTAAATGCTTTTCAGCTACAGTATTTTTTTTTTGTTGCTATCGTTGTTTAGATACAGATACGGAGCCGCGACTTCGGCACAGATTCAATCAACGCGAGCTGCTCGCTGCTCGCTGCTCAATCGATCGTCTGGCAGAGATCACCGAGTGGGGAACTGAGGCTTTTATTTACTCGTCTCTGCGTAGATTGATGATTGAGTGCGTGCCTCGGTTGCCCCAAACTGGAACTGGAAGTCGACTGCAGTGAGAGGTGGGAGGTGGGTTGGGGGGAGGGGAGGAGTGGTGTCTCTGTTGCTTCTTGGGCCGGCTAAGTAAGCTATTAGGCTTGTTGGTTGCTTGGCCTGACTTGGTTTTTGCTTTTGGCTTTTGGCTTTTGCCGGCGTTGCTATGATTTTGATCGCCACTTTTGTAGGCCCCGCATAATTTACTTAATTATATTTAATTGAATTTTAAAGCTACTGGTTAAAAGCAATCGACGGCGTTGTTGTTTTTCTCTCGTTTTTCTTTTTCTTTTTCACATTCTTATTTCTTAATTGCGTTTGTGGGTTATTCAACTTTCCCAGGCCCCCGAGAGAGAGAGAGAGAGAGAGAGAGAGAGAGGGAGAGAGGAATAGTGCAGCTTATGTGTACGTGTCAAGCAGCCAAACTGACAAATTTGCGTCCTATTTTTGTTTCGGTTGCTGGTGTGTGCTCACAGGATAACAGGATGACACTCGAACCATGTCCAATCTGAATCTGCGCAGTCGTTTATTACGGCAATAAACGATGCAACCAAAAGTCAAACAAAAATCCTGGCGAACCCCTTTCACAAAGCCCCCTTCTTGCCTCTTTAGAGAAACGAGGCGGCTGCTTTCCCAGGACGCGTGACATAAATCAAAGGCCACACAGACGCCGGCTCAGCCTCAAAAGGGATTTGTTCAGCCAAATCCTTTGAGAATTGATTCGTGCACGCTAATAAGCCAAAAACAGAAAACTAAATTATGCCCCGCACACAATAGACACCAGGCAGACAGACAGACAGACAGACAGACAGATGGACAGACAGACGGACAGCAGTCGGGGAGTTATTTCGCTCATTTCCGGTATGTGTGTGTTGTGTGTGGTTTTCTCCAAGCAAATGACATAATCATAATGAGAGAACTGTGCTTGCAAGGGTCGCATATGAATTTCAATTTTCAACCACCCCGCGTTGCGTTTTCCGCTTAAGGGTGGCAATTAAAATGTTTGCATTGCCCGCCTAGCATTCGAAACAAAATGGCCGCAGCCATGAAACAACCATGAACTTGTACATATTCCCCTATGTCGCACAAAACCAACTTGCAACTGTTGCAAGGCTGTGCGGGCGACGATAAGTGGCCATGACGAAGGCCACATCGAGTGCCTCATAAACTTCATATAGGGGTGCCAGTCCGAATAGACTTGTTCTGCTCAGTCATTGTTATGTGGGTTAGGTTAAGCTTTTCAAAATCGGTTCATTTTTAACAATATATGAAGACTACTGCCACAAATAATGAACTTAAGCTTATAGCACCGAGTAGGAATTTATTAATAAGTATCATTTGTTATATATATTTTTAATATTTGCATAAATTTTATATTGTAACTATTATGAAATATGTCTCAAAAGGTGGCTGGGCAACAATTACTTTTGAATAAATCGCTGATAAACTAGATATGAGTATTATCCTTTCGATTTGTGGCTGTACTTCCTGTTTTGGGCTATAAATAAATGTTTGTCTAATGATAGCATAAATGGCAATAACGAATCTCTTCGAAGACGCCCAACAACCTTTCATTTTCTATCTGCTGTTCGATTCATTTGATGCTCGCCGCGCCCATTTCGAATTCCAAAAGGCTGCCAGTACCCCCCGTCTTGTTGTTGTTGTTGCCTTCGACTGCGGCCAACTGGCGGCGAACATTAACGTCCAATAAATTGTTGTCAAATGTCGCGCACCCCGTTGATTTTAATGTGGCTTAAATAGGATAATAAAACTAACCGCAGCGAAGAAAGAGCGAAGACGGAAAACAGGCTAAGACTGTATGGGCCACAATTTATTGTTCGCTTGTATATAAAATAGTGCGTTTTATATACCCACACACACACACACACAAACACACAAACACCATCAGACAGGTTGGTCGCTGTCTGAAAAACCAATAACTTTTCCACTGAATAGTAATTTCACGGGCAGCTCAGCCAAGCGGATCAGAGTGTAGAGCGGAGAGGAGCAAACAGCTAACAGGTGCTTATCGTGGCTGCATCGTGACATTTTATTGGCTGCCTCCAGCGGCTATGATGCTTATCAATGACCCAATGGCTGCAGATGCCACCAGTTGGAGTGGCCGAGCGGGGCAACAGTGCAGCTGATATTGGGCCCCTAACTAATGCAAATGGTGAGGAGAAGCCACATGGAAGTGGAGATGCCCATAAAGAACTACAGCAGACATCGTTTATGACTGACACTCGCACTGACAGTTCGTAAAACGACTGAAACAGAGACGGGCTAAGGAGGAAGCATCAAGTTCACTGGAAATTTACATGTTTGCCGCTTTAATTTCGTGGTTTTAATTAATTTTCATGAATTTCACGAGCAAAGCGCACGCGTCGCTGCCAGTCAAAACAGTTCACAATAAAGCGAGAAAATAACACCACAGAATGGGATAAAAAGGCCCCAAATTAATTTGCCCAATTTGTTGCCATACCCAAATCAGCGGCCCCGCTGGGAGTTGATCAATTAGCCATGGTTGTTGGAGTTCGTGTTGTTGTTGTTGTCAGTGTGGCAAGTTTGGAGAGTGTCGGTCAGAATGAATTCCAGGGGTGCCTCACTTACATAAGGAGCTTCACAGGCGCCGCCTTCGCACATTTCATTCACATTCATATTCGCATTCACATTCACATTCACAGTCATATTCACATTCGCATTCGCATTCACTGTCCCAATTCCAGTGTCGCGGTGCTCAATCAGAGACCACCCTGAAAGGCAATCGGGTCCCCTTATTTGAGGGATGACTGTGGAGTTCATTTGCGCGTGGGTTAAATAACAACAACAAAATTAATTAAAGCTTTTTAATGATGCCGACCACTAAGAAGACGCCGGTGATGCATCCATTGTTGCTGCCTTAATGATTGCTTTTCGCACCTTTTTGATGTTGCCACAAGTGGCGGTCGTTTTATATTCCCCGCATTTATTAAGTAAATATTTTGACTCATGCTAATTGCTAAGCAGCGATGCCAAACTAAATGAAGCTTGGGATATGCCAAAACATGACACTCAAGATGAGCTTTGAGCAGGGGATGCGACTGTTTGTTAACCATATATAAATATACATATATATATATGTATATATATACATATATACCAGTTGGACCAGGGCACAAAGGGGTTGACAGCTGGTTAAAGCTGCTGCTATGATAAGCATGCCAAATATTTGTTTAGTTTTTTATTGCTCTGCTAGAGCTCTCCATTGGGATAAGGGCGAGATTCTGTTAGCTAGTTCAGATAAACTTGGTTTATTCAATGAATAAATTCGACTGAAAAACGTGTTTTCCAAATTATTTGTGGTTTTACTTTAGAAGCCAAAATATGAAAAAAAAAAAAGACATCACCTACCAAAATTGCTTCATGGCATTGAACAATTTTTAAGTTAGCAACTTAAAATAAACGTTGAAGGAAAAATTCTCATATACTCATTCATGTTTAAAGAAAAACTTGACGTCATCAAATAAAATAATAGTATTTAGTGTTTAAATTAAAACTATATTATTTTATTTCCAGGCTACAGCTTAGTTTCATATTTCTTATATATTCATTGTTCATTAAATTTATGAATTTGAGCATGCTTCTTATAACTGCCACAATGGCAACAGCTGCACCAACTAATGCAACAAACTACAACAGGAAATATTGGAAGGAGAAAAGCAACTTGGCATTATCCATTAGGAAGGAAGAACACCAATCCCAGAGAGGCAATACTAACAGCAAATGACACAACAAACAGCACGCGCACAAAGTTTTTATATGAAAGAAAATTAATTTTGTTTTTGGCCCAAAAAGGAAAAGCAATAGAAAAACTACGATATGACAAAACGAGCCGGACAATGGCAGGGGAAAGGGAAATAGGAAGGAGAAGGGGAAGGGGAAGGGGAAGACAGCGCCTGGTGGCCAAAAGTCAACAGCAATAAAATCGCAGCCGCAGCAGCCATAACACGAGCTGACGATGGACAGGAGCTGAGCAGGAGGCAGGAGAGAGGAGAGAGGAGGCAGGAGTTGCGCGTCACGTTGACAACAAACTAAGGCAATAAAACCGAAATCAGGATAATGGCACAGCCGTCGCCGTGGCAGCCAAACTCGATGTCAGCAAATTAAATAAATCCCCCGGGCCAGCAGATGTGCACAGACAGCAAAAGAGAGAATGTGACAGAAAGATTCAATGTGATAGAGAGAGAGAGAGCGAGAGAGAGAGAGGGAAGAGAGAGAACATGCGGCAGAGGCTTGTCATTAGGCCTCACATTGTGGCCAGCGAAGCGAGCAACAAACAATATTGTTAGCTATCAAATCAATTACATAATGAACAAGCCAAGCACCCAGCAAAGCACACTACACTCAGCAAAATTATTACCAAGAACTTTGCAAATATGTGGTTATTAGTAATACGTTTCCAAATTCAAAATTAGTACATAAATATATTTTTTTCGGTATTGCTTAATATTTTCAGGAATAATTCTAAATCCAAAAACATATTTAATTTTTTTTAATTGTAGAAAAAAACACTGCTAAAATATTAATGAATTTTCATTCTGTTTTCAACATATAAATTAAACTCAAATTAATAGATACATTTTAAATGCAGAATTAATAATTCTTAACTCTATTTAAATCTAAATTTTCTGCATATATATAATTACAATAATAACATTTTCAGTATGTTTGCAAGACTCGTATTTTTTTCGAGTGTATATAAATAGATTAAAGAAAAGGCAAAAGACCGAGAGCCGATTTGTCCTTAAGCAGTTTAGTTGACAAAAAAAAAATTGGCCAGCATTTACGGTAAAGGACAATGCCAAAAAAAATGCACATGATGCCGGTTCGAGACAATGGCCAAGATGCAGTCTGTTTTGGCCCATTTTTGACTTCTGTGCGGTTAGGCGCATAAAAACAAAAACGCATCCTGCTGCAAAAAAATAACAATTGAGCACAATGCCCGGGCCCAGGGCCCAGGGGCAGTAGCTGTGTATTCAGGAAGCAGCGCAGCAGGACGCGTGGTTTTATGTGCAAAACACACACAGAAGAAGAAGAAGAAGCAACTTCAACAAAGCGAATGCAGCCACAAGGCAAACAAATTTCATTAAGCAAAAACTGCCATCAGTGACACTTGCCAGTCGAAAGGACTTCCAGGAATCGCAATTCCCCCGCCTCTCTTTACCATAAACAAGCAGCTCCCTCACTCCCTCCCGCCGTCTTAGCTTTTGTGGCCAACAAGACGATGGCAAATTGAGTTTTTCTACGCAAAAATATATTCGGGCAAGACGCGTCCTGCTTTGGGGCCAAAAGTGTTGCGTGACTCAAATGTTTTCATCATTTCCGGTAAAACAATAATTTGCCATATAATATGGCACTGAGCCATAAAATTATGCCACAGCTATGAGTAATTCCCTGTCGTGGCAAAGGATTTCCAGACTGCACCACCCACCCTCGATAACTGAGGGCATGTGTCACAATTCCATTGGGAGAGGGGTATGCGGCAGGGGGGAGACGACATGAAAAACTAAAATGTCAAGAAAATTGACAGCCAACTGATTGTCGGCCAATATGCTCCACATTTGTCGGCGTAATGGCTAGAAATAAACTAACCAATTTAGTTGTACACAAAATTGGGAGGGCAACATGGCAAAGAATGACGGAAAAACCATTTGAAAAATATGAATGTTAAAAATATAAGAAAAGTCGAGCAAGCAAAAAAAAAGTCGTATCAAAAATAACTAACAGCTTAATGTAGTTGGATAAAGAATAACATTTAGAAAAGGAAAAAAAACGTAGTCAAGCCAATAAATATTATATCTATTTTATACCCTTCCAGAACATTTCAGATTAGTTAGATATAAATAGCGAAAAGATTCGCAAATGTCGAATATAATTGACTAATTTTTTGCACACCTTTTTGAAAGTATTTATGTAACAACTGGCAACTCTGAAAAATCTATAAAAAAAAACTCCCATTTTAATAGCTATAATTTGGAGTATGAGTTGTGGCCGCTGGATCTCTGGGCATTTACGATGTTTTCAACACAAACCAATCAATTTAATGGCCCAGTTTATAAATATAAAATCTGAAAAGCAAATATGTATTTAACTGCCTGCTGGAAATATACACACTCATAACTGAAAGATATACGAGCCCCAATCAACCATTAACATGTTCACTAATTTTACGATCGATTTTATAAACGTTTTCAGATTTTGTACTTTTTGCTTTTGTTTCAGCGAGTCATGAGTTTTCGAATTGGAAACCGATCATAAAATATATATATGAAAAAAAATATATATATATATGAGTGTGTGTTGCCAGGAGGGGTTTGTGAAGATTATAAAATTTTATGCGCAATTTGAAACAGTTAACAGCAAATTCTCAAAAGCTCATTTTAATACAAAAGCCGCAACGAAGACAAGAAACTTGTCAACAATATTTTACGAGCGCGAACAGATTTTTGTTGGTCAAAATGAACGCAAAAGAAAAGGCTGTAAAATCGAAAATCGTTAAATCGGTAACAACAACAACAGCAACAGCAACAATAACAAATCAACGAGAATGACGACGGCACCAGCTGCGCCTTCTGTGAGGCAGGAACGAATGGAGGAGTCGCCACCAAAACCAAATCGACGACAGCCATATTGAAAAGTCGATGTTGTGATGGAGATGGTGATGGTGATAGGGTCGGGAACGGAGGCAAAATGGAGTTGCCTCTGGGGCATCTCTCTCTCTCTCTCTCTCTCTCTCTCTCCCTCTCTCGGTTTGTTGGCCACATGGAAAACCATAATCATAAATAATATTACAATATGTTTTATATGACCGAGTCAGTTGGTCGCCAGTTTCTCGATCGCATAAACGCTAAAACGCGCATATATTTAAGTATCAAAATGGGACTCGCATTTAATTTATGATGTTTCCCCGCATTTTTGATTGTCCGCAATACACACAATACACACACAACACACACACCACACACCACACACAAAAATGTTGATCGTCGAACGTTTTGTAAATGATCGATGATTGATTTGTTGTTGTGCGCCTGTCTGCCTGCCATTGAATTCTTTAAAAACAACAACAACAAATTACACTTTGCATTAATGTGCAGCCCGAAACGGTAAAAGGTAAAAAAAAAACACAATACAAAAAAAATAAATAAATAAACGGCAGCTGCAATTAAGTCGAACTCCGAAGCAGCCAGTTGGGCCAATGCTTCAGCCAACAGATCTTTCAATATAGCGTCTGGCCATATGCGCAGCCAGCTCCTAATTTTGTTCATTTGTATCGCATCGCATCGTATAGAGACGTCCAAGCCAAAGGCAACACCAAAAACGAAACATGAACAGGCCATAAAAAGAGCCCAACAAAGTTTACTTATGAATATGTAAGCGAGTCGGGGCGTGGAGTTTCTAAATAGGTACAGACCAAACAGTCCAAACGGACCCCAGCCTCAACATGGAATCCAACTCCAACTCCAGCTCCAGCAGACTCCAACATCCGCATAAGGCAGCAGGCAATAATCCTCGCACAATGGGCTAAATAATTGCATTGACCTCTCTTAACTATTTCCAATTCAAGTCACACGCAGTCAACAATTGCATAAATAAGTCTCATTTACTTAAAATATCATAGTTATACTTAAAGCGAATATTGCTCACTTGACTTAACGCAGAAAATATTGAAATAATTTTAACTAGTTTGCCTTGAATTATTTGAGTTTATAAAATTACTTTTAAATAATAATACTTCATAACAAAAAGTTTTGAAAAATCATAATAAATCTCCCAAAACAAAGGCAATAAACCTCAATAACTAAAATAAATATGCTCAGATTATTTATTATGTTCAATAATGCATTTTAAATTTTGCATTACTTTTGTTTTTAATATAAGTAAAACTATTCCAAGGTCTTTGAATCTATGAATTAATCTTAAGCTGTAATCGACACTAAAATCTTATTTAGCTATTTTGCTACATTTTTTTAGATTTGAGCTAATTGGGATAAATTAGCTCATTGTTTATATTTCTCTGAATTTATTTTTGCATTTTGCCCCACTGTTCACTATTGGTTGCTTCTGGGTTGCTTTCATCTTGAACTCCATCTCGAATTTCCTTTGCAGCACTCCATTAGCCAAATGCAGAAGTCCCACTTCCAGACCGCTGTCTGATAACTAAAGTGGAAGTTGCAGCTCTTATAAAAAAAAGAAAAAAAAGCCAGCATAATTTGCAGACTCTCTTTCCGTCCGTCCGTCTTTCTGGTCTGTCTGTCTGTTTGGCTGTCCGCTTGGATGTCTGATAAATGCTATCGCTGAATATTTTGGCAAATGTGCGGCGCCCCCATATCAGATGCCGAATCGAGCGATATATATTTTATTTTATAAATGATGTGCTGCATCCTGGCACCAAACAAATTACAACATGTTGGACCGTCATGCTGTGTAGCACAAACACATACACACACACATTCACACACTCATGCAGAGGCAGACAATTGGAAAACACATTAAGGCAATCAAACAACCAAAAATTGAATTTGATAATGTAGCTGCTGTACGGGGCAGAAGGGGATACGCAGACGGAGGAGAGAGGGAAAACTAAAACCCATGTTCCCTAATGCCAGTGGCCATAAATTTTCCAATGTTGCCGGTTGTTGTTATTGTTGTTGCTGATGGTGATGATGCTGCTGCTGATGTTGCGGGCCATATGAAACCCTAAAAACCAATCGCCTCATGCATGCACCTATACATACAATTATATATATATATATATATATATATATATACATATATATGTGTGTGTATATATATATTTACTTATTTACGCATCATCATCAGCAGCCAGTCAGAGGGAAAGATTACATGCAACGCGCCATCGACATTTGCCACGAGATGATGAAGCAGCAAAATTCCGAAAATGGACGAACAACACGCAATCCATCCACACAAACCTCACTCTCTCTCTCTATAAGTCTGTCTTTTGTCTCTCCGTCTGTCTGTGTGTTTGTGTGAGTGTGTGTTGGAGGGCGTTGCAATATGTCTGTATGTGTTTGTGTGCGTCTGCGGCAGCTGTGCCCAAGTGCTAATAATCTCATAGTTCTGCGCAAACAATCAATAGATACAGACGGACTCATATGCATGTACACTGAGAGAAAAGCTCTGTTCTTAATTCAAGCTCAACCGGCTGTTGTAGCTGTGTTAAATTCAGTAGAAGCTTACTGCATTGAGCTTGGATCATTAAGTGTGTTAGCATTTCTGCGGTTACAAATTAAGGTCAAGAAATAAGATTTTGGCTCCAAAGTTGCCTCATTTTGTTGTAAGTGTATTTAGAGATGCATGAAGATGGCGCTGACTGGGAAATTTGAATAGCGCATTTGCTGCATTATCCATTTGTTATAGTTCTAGCGATGCTGCTGCTGCTGCTGTGGCTTGTAATCTCCGCTTAAATCTGTAATCTCTTGCCACAAAAAGAGACGCGTTCAATTTTTCAGTTTTGCTTCTTTCGTTTTTTTTTAGTTTTGTGCCATTTGCCTGGCGGGATATACTTCCCCTCCCATCGTCGAGTTTTAAATTTCAAACGCTATTAGTTTTTCCTCAACCTCAATTTCAATTTGGGATCTGGAGCTGTGTGCTGTCACTTTTCGGGGCGCTGCTTTGGGGCGTTGTTGATTTTTGGCTTTATCTTTTAATATGCACAAAATGGCGTGTCAAATGCTTAAAAATTTTCAATCAATTCTCTAAAGCGTTTTTGCGTCCAGCACGAAAAAATAAAACAACAACAAGAAAACTAAACGAACTCGTTGCCCACTCAAGAGTTTCTTTGCCCACAGCTACTGTCAAAAATATCAATTTTCAAACGATCCATAATCTTGGGCACGAGTCAGCTGCAAATTTAACAGATGCGTGCTCGGGGCACAAACACTGCCTCAATTAGCAATGAAAAACCTTTACAAATTTATTGGGGCTCAGATTCAGACTCAGACTCAGTTTCAGACTTTGGTCTTCAATAGGAAAGCTCATAAAATTGTTCAGAATTCAGTTTGAAAATGGTGTTCGAACTCACGAAGCTATCTGACTATAAACAAATAAAAGATGTGTGTCATGTGAATATATATAAATACTTATCACTTCAGACCACAATAAACCCACACATTGAAGGTAGGAAAAGTTTTCATCTGAGTTTTGTCCGCTCGCCCCCAAGCCCAAGAGTTGTCTTGCTGTCATCCGCATTAAACAGCTGCCGCTTCCCAGCGGGGATGCTCAGCGTCATCATTCCGTATGCGAGCAAGTACAACAAGTATTCATAAGCAATTAGTTGCCCCACTTACTCAGTCAGGCAGCTGCTGTTGTTGCTTTCACCGACACATCATGAGCATTTCCGCACTTCCAAGAAGATCCGAGCTGCAACTAGAGCTCATTAATAGCAATAAATGCCTAACAACAACAATTGGCATTCCATTCACACAACCAATCCACAACAACTGCAACACGGCCAGATCACAAACCAATGACAAATCCCAACCACAAGCCACTTACGTGTCGACGTCAGTTGTTACATGGACTTAGCCCTCGGATCTGGGATTTGAGATGTGGCATGTGGCATGTGGGATGTACATGTGGATGTGGTGAGAATTGCCATTTGACGACGGCTGTCATTGGCAACCCCTCGGGTAAGCCGCTTTAGCCGCATCGTCGTACTCATCCCCTCGTTAGCACAGCGTGTAAATCAGCCAAGTGGTTCTCACATTTTCACACACGCACGCAATTTTCCACGACCACACATCCCGTTAAGCAGAGTGAATGTTACGCCTACCCCCCGCCCCAACCCGACCCTTTAGACACTTGCCACACACACAGACAGAGACACACACCATCACAGATGCTGTGGCGCCATTTTGTGCTGAGTGGATTTACGAGGATGCGAACATACATGCGTACATACATATATATAGATAGATGTAAGTGGATCAGGACGCTGTGGCAACATTTGTGGTTAAGTATCAGTTACTCCTCCATTGACAGCCTGCCCCTGATTCGCATGATAAATGCCTTTTAATAATAAAAAAGAAATGTTTTTATAACGCTACGAGTCCTTGCGAGTCCTTCCCCAACCCACTCATTGCGCATGTTACTTACATATGTGCACATATATGAATGTATTTCAGCATTTACAAAGTTGCTTTGTCACTGAATCCCCAGTGATTCCCACAATTTTACGAAAGTTCTCTAAAGGCTTCTTTCATTCCCATTGCATATGACAGAAAAACTGGCAAAATATAAATTAAATATTAATTAAAGAATTTAAAACAAATTTCAAATTGTTAAATCGAAAGTAAATTTATTATTTTAATACTTGCATAATTATTATCGCTTAAAAACCATTATTTAAAAATTGATTTATTTTTGACAATGTGACAAATTTAAAATCGCTTCCAAGTGGATTTTTTTAGGCATATAATTGGGAGTCCAAATCATGTTGCCAAGTTCAAAAATAAAATGATCAAAAATACATTGCCTTTAAGAATGGGTTTAGTTTTGGCAAAGTTTTGGCAGTTGAGGCTTTAAGTATACGTTAGTTTATTTTTGGGGTAGGTAAAATTCTTGATTGCTTTTTGCTCGAACAGAAAATTGCTCCATTTCATGGTTTTTTGTTTCTTGTCCAAAATACTTGCGTAAATATCTTTATTGCCAGGCATTTCCAGCTAAGAAAGAGGCAACCAAAAGAACCAAACAAACGAAGGCATATTCAATAAACGAGCAAGTTCTTTGGTAGCTGCTCGGTTCGGCCATGCTGAATTCCAGGCATCATTAAGCAAAAGCAACACTCGGATACATAAGGGTCCGATCCCTGCCCCCTGCTCCCTGCTCCCTGCTTCCCGCCCCTCACTCTTTAGCCTGCCCGCTAACCGTAACGCAATTGAGACCCAACTGGTCGATGCGGCGAACTGGTCAAAATCGAGACTTGGGATCCCGATCGGTTTCAGAGTTGGGGCTTTGGGGGTTGGGAGAGTCAGCGATGTCGTGGCTGCAGCTTTCTACCTGCCACGCATTTATTAAACACGATCGGGGTATCCACACACACACACACACACACACACACAGAAGAGGTAACAACACGTTTGGCTACAACTTCACTTGATTGGAGCTGGGTCTCCAGACTCGAGACTCGAGACTTGAGACTGGGGACTGGGGACTGCACTTAGGCGTTTTACCTGAAACTTGGGACTGGACGCGGACTCGAGATTGGCATTGAGGGGGCTCCGAGGTCTACGCGTGCAGCAGGCAAACGCGAAAACGTTAATTAAGATTATGAAGTCATAAGACTTGCATATGTGTGTGTGTGTGTGAATCCTTAGTCAGGGTTCTCTCGCTATCTGTGTTGTTGTGTGCAACCTTGGACCGGTTTTTTGTTGTTGTCGCTGGCCAACCAAGCTGCACGATCTTCACGCGAGTTGATTTTTAAGTCAACAACTTGATTTTCCAGCAATAACAAGATTAAATTATTTAATTTTTTGCCTTATTCTCTTGGAGAGGAGGGGAGAGACAGAGACGCAGAGAGAGAGAGAGAGAGGACTGATTGCCGGTAACTGGGAACTTGGCTAGGCCGCTCTTTGATTTGCTGAAAGCGACTGAGACTTCCTAATGGCGTATTATAATTACGTAGCTGCCACGTCGGGGCAACTTGGAGAGAGGGGAGAGGGATGAGCAGTCCACTCCTGTCGCGGCTTAAGTGGCTTTTAATGCTAATGTATCGGACAGTTTCTATGTCTTTGCATTTATGGCCTCGGACACCGGCCTTTTGGCCATGTTAATGAAGTGCAGGCAGGCCTAAGAGCCTTTGGCAATATATAAGCTTCAAGCTGGGTCTGCTACTCATCATCAGAATCTTGTTTGCCTTTTACGACCGCATAGCATTTTAATTATGATAAAGTTGTAAAATTGCCCCGATCGATGGCCAATCTTTATGCCACATCGTCGCAACATTGCCACTCGGAGGTCGGCAGAAACAAGAAACACATAACCAGAAACCAGAAATTAGCTCCTTTTTAATTAGCTAATAAATTCATAATTCAAGTGACACGCAACCCAGTTATTAATTAGGCCGGTATACAAATATGTATAAGCTAATTAAATACATTTAAATATATATGTATGTATATGTATATATATATTTATATATATGTATATATAGTTTAAAGAATGCACTTGAAGAAAATAGCTGTTCGAGATTCAAGTAGAACCGACAAAGCATGACTGATCATTTCAAGTACTTGTTTACTTAAAATAAGTATGAAGCATTTGGGTTGCTAATTTAAGTTAAGTTATTGATTTGGATCATATTTTTCTCCAAGTAATTAATTTTCTGTGTAGTAATTAAGTTCAGTTTCTAGCAATTAGAAATTTTGAGAGTTCTTATAATAAGAGATTCGTTCTGTGGTCTATAATTTTGTACCTTTCAAAAATGCACAATAGTTTTTTATGAGTGTGTGTATTTGGCTCATTGGTTGGCAGCGATCGAGTAGTTGGAGTAACCCTCACAAGAAAGCACCCCTCCCTTTCTTCCTTCGGTCAACTGCAAATGGCGCCCGCTAAACGTTGCCATGCGCTTCGGTGGCAAGTTTTTCCCGGGTTGTTGCGGCCATGTTCAGGATCTGGCGCATAGTTCAGGCAAGTTTTAATTGCCTGACAGAAGGGCAATGAGGCAATGCGGCAAGGCAACAGCAGGTAGCAATAATAACAGGCGCCAGGGTGCGGAGAGACATTAACGAGACCCGATTTCCACATTTTCACTTGGCGGCCAGCCTAATGAAAATATAACTAAGGCCAACATTGTTTCCTTGTCCACCACACAACCCCTTGGCTACGTGGCCAATTATGAATTATGCAGCGCCAAGCGAATATTAATGGCAGCCGTCTCTTTTCCACATTGCGTGTGCTCGTTTTGAAGCATTTCGAATGCCCGGCGGGCTAAGTTTGTTGTATCATTCAATTTGGTGTTGCTCCTTCGCCTTCTCCTTCTCCAACTCGGAGCCAATGCGTCGCCCACTCGCTGGGAACCCAACTGGCCAACATGGCCCCCCTGGTGGGCGTTTTTTCAGCGGGGCGTGTGCGTTTTCCTTCTAACCGCACAGTCTCAAAGTTTAAATTTTCAACTTAACCTTTGAGCTTTCCATTTGGCATGTGGGCTGCACTGCACACTACACGCCCACCACGAGACCCACCTACCCCCGCTGAAGCATTGCTGGCCTTGGCCGTTCCATTGGTGGTCGACTCGTATTTTGCAAAACCGCTATTTGATTTTAATTTCCTAATTGAGTGGAAAATTTAGCAGCTGTTGAAATAATGACGAAGAGGTTTAGCTTTGTTATGGCCTTCGGGAACTTCCCAGCAATTACAGACTTGCGCTTAGGTGAACTTAAATTTGAAGCCACTTTTACTGCAATATGCTTGAATAATAATAATAAGATATGCACAAAGATCTGTGAAAGTGAGCTGATGGAAAGCACAACAATGAATGGCATACAAAAGTGTTCCAGCATATTTTCCTATTTTAAAACTTACTTTCGTCCTTGAAGAAAGGAAAATATATCTATATCAAATCAAGTATATATAATGAGCTGAGAGTTTCAAATACCTAGAAATTAAATCTAAAGTTTTAATTAAGCCCACAACTTCCTTCATTTCAATTATAGGTCTACCAATAATACTAAAAAATATATTCAAAACTACACTCGAAACTATAGCTAGTTGTTATTCGAATATAGACGCATAGAGTTATATAACTATGTGTGAACTAAGCTACACTTACTGTCCCTGATAAACGCATTGTAATTAATAGATACGTTGGAGGTGGTTGGGCCAGTAAACAATTTCATGCGCCCATGGAGATGTGCAAACTAACCAAAAACTAAGCATACAGAACACCCCCCTCAAGCCATGCTACTGTCGAGCACTGGTGTAAGTAGTACAAGCTGGCCGAAAAACCCATCATAATTATCATAACATATATTTAACCTAATAACTGAATTAATTAAAATCTCATTTTTACCAACGCCCGCAGAGGAAATGAAAATGTGAAGTGGGTTGGAGAATAGAAATAGAAATAGAAATTGTGAATGAGGCAAGTGTGGGAGTACAACAAAAGGAAGCAAACGAAACAAACTAAACATTTTTCGGTGCGCTGGCTAATTAATTCTAGCCTTGGTATATCAAATGCGACGAAAAAAAACACAACACTCGAGCCAACACTCGGCCATTCGCCGGTAAACCCATAATTAAAAGTCCGAAAGCAGCACACACAAAAACACAACTTTTACGACACTTGATTAGGGTCAACAATTTTGTTTGCGGGGTGGTAGGTGCCGAAGCTGAAATGGGCAAACACAATATGCAACAGCAACAACAAACAGGTGTCTCGCTCTCGCTCTCGCTCACACGCCCCGTTACACGATTCCTCCCACGATGGGGTCCCCTAATTAATTCAATCTGTGCAGTTACACGCTTATCAAAATGCCAGCAATCCACAACCCAAAACCCAAACCCGACTAACCAATCCAAGTGCTGAGCAGAGGAAGTGTCGAGGGTGTTGTTTTTGTCATGATTTTTAATTAACTTGAAATCAACCCACAGCCAGCCGGAAGGGTGGTGGAGTGGACAGGGTCTGGTCTCCTGGTTGCTGTGCATAATTTGATTACGGCTTATCACCATCACCGGATCTTGTTTAGCTCGTTACGTGCAAGCCGTGACATTTTCACGCAATTGTTGTGTTTGTGTTGTGCCCCCTGTGACGGGCAGTGGAGAGTGTAGAGTGCGGTATGGGGAGTGGGGAGTGGGTTGGGTTGGGTTGGAGTCACTCTTTGGGCCAGCCCCGTTTTCGCCAAGTTTATTTACACTCGCTGGCGTCAGATAATAAATTGCCACAGCCGGGGCAGCCCATACAGCCCGGGCACACCCACGCACTTTGCGGCAAATGAACAACAAACAGCCACAAGGATAATAAAACGATTTCCGCAACGTGCCATAAAATCCCTCGAGCAATTCAATTCAATCTAGTATGCCGTGGAGCATGCCACAGACCCCCGCTTACCCATCCCAGCTGCCAGCTGTAGGCCAAGTCAGTCCAGGCGGAGAGCACACTCGCCAAAATAGTTGACAATGTTGTCTTTGCCTTTTTTCAGAAGCTAATCCACAAAAAGCAGCAAAACAATCGTATAAAATTGAGTTTTAAGTGCAGCAATTCAAAATTATAAATAAAATAAAAACATTTTTAAAAATATTAAAAAACGTTTTACATATCTACTTTTCAAGAAGATGTTTACAAAAAAATAAAAATAAAATAGTTAGGAAAAAAGGAAATTAATTAAACATTTTTGTGATAGCCGATTTCTATTTTAAAAAAAAAACCTTATTAATAAATTGTTATTTATAAATAAATCCGATAGGAAGATTCTCTAAATTATAAAGCACATTTTTTTAAGAGTGCAGCTTTTGCTGTTTTACAAAGTGGCAATCTCCTTGCCCCACCATTTACCATTTACCATTTGATCTTTGCAGCGTCAATTTGTAATAAAAACACGCGCGTTTTTATTATTCCATCAGGGCTAGGGCAGCTCGACAAAAAGGAGAGAGAAGACGAAGAAGACGAAGAAGCAAGCGCAAGGCGAAGAAAAAGAACAACAGCAACAATATGCAGGGGGTTGAAAATAAAGGACCTGGAACAGACACTCCCTTGTGTGCCATCAGCAAATTAGAAACGTTTAGAGAGACGACCCTAAGGGTTGCTGCTGCTGCTCCTCCTGCTCCTGCTGCTGTTTCTGCTGCTGGCCATGACGTTAGACACGATGTGATGATGATGACGGCAACGCGATGGCGCAGGATAATAGCCGGGGGCTGTTTTCCCCTAACTCCTGATCCCTGTGTGTGTATGTGTGTGTGTGTGTGCTGCTGAATTTTAAGGGTCTTCCGTCCAAAACTAGTGGCCATATTGGCAGTGTAAAACGCGTAAAGCGTAAAAAGCGAAAAGCGCTTTATTGAATTAAATTTTAATTGAAAGACATGCGCGTGAATATATTTAAGCCAAATGATGATTCTCAGCTGGGTGGGGAAGTGAAGGCGGAGGAGCAGCACCTTAGCTGTGTAATTTCAATCATATATAATTGGCTATAAATAGTAAGCAGTAAGTAATCAACTAAATCATTTTTTTTTGTTATTGTTATCTTGAGAAAACTGAGAAAACAATAATCAAAACTTGTGAAATATTTACATACTTAGTGAAACTAGTTATAAAGGTGCTTTTCACAGGGTTTTACAAATTTAACTGATTTTATGCATTAATTCCTAATAAGCAATTGCATTTGCATCTTTTCAAGTTCATAAATATATTATTTAACAGATCAAATTATCCATCATAAATCTATAACTTATTTCAAAAGTATTTCAAGTACTGAAACATTGAGCATTCAAATAAAAATCTTGTTCTAAATCAGAATCGTAGTTGAAATGCACACAAATGGCAGCCAAGTGCAGTTATTCTGCATTTAATCAAGTATTTATGTCTGTTGTTGTTGTCATAGTTTCTGCTGTTTTAGTTGTTGTTGTTGCTGGAAATAACAACTGTATGGCGACCATATAGGGAAGCAGTTATGAGCAGCAGCAGCAGCAACAGCCTCCGATCTCGATTGTAATTATGAATGATAATGCGCATGCGCTTGCTGATCATGTCGAGAAGCAGGAGGATGGAATCAGTTGATGGGGTGGGGTCGGGTGGGGAGTGGATGGTTGGGGAGTGGTTCGAAACCGGATCGAAGCGAGTCGGCCTCGTTGATTAGCTGTCACTATTGACAGCCGCTGACCGCCGTCGATTGACGACAATTATTTTATTGTCCGATGACAAAATATAAACGGCAATTGCAGAAATGCCAACAACTTGTTGGGGCTCCGCGATTTAAGCTGGACAACCATGTTTGGGCCAGCGTTTAACAAGTGGTAACATATTTTAGCCATAATATGCTGCTGCCAATGTTTTTTTTTGTTGTTTTATGCCCCGGCCACCCAAAGCGCCAATTGTCACAACAATTGAGCCGCCTTGCAAGACTTGGCACAAAAGACAAGTCAAAGATCTATGGCACAACCTGCTCAAAGCAATTGGCCCAGAATGTGTGTGTGTGTTTGTGTGTCTAAATATTTACAGGACAACAATCAGTGTTTGGCCAACAGCACATTGCGGTCACTTCAAAAGATACGCAACACACACGAGCAGCACCAGATACAGATACTCGTACTTTGTCAACTCACAAATTGCCTGTGCGCTGGGCTCATCCTTTTGTTATCCTGCCTAGCCTTATTTATGGGGTGCAAGCGCACTGCTCACTTCTAAGTCGCCGCCGGCATCGCTCGGGCCACCCGCACGTTGCAGCAACATCAGCAGCAGCAGCAGCGTGAGAATATCTCCTTCCCGGAATTTGATGAACATCGACTCTAAGCGGCGCTTGCTCGGACGTGATCTCCAGCAGTTGGTGCGGATTGGAATTGGGCCTTAGAGCTGGCACCTGGCTGAGAGAGGGAGATTGAGATTGAGCACACAGAGACACATTTATGGTGTTTGGCGCATGGCGTCCAGCTGGAAAACTTTGGCACTTAAATGGACTCGAGTGCTTCATTTATGATTTCCACAATGGCCATAAATGGGACTTCCAACTGCGTGATCTGTCTGATCTGTGCGCGGCAATTTTATCAATGTCTAACCCTATCAAGTCCGGTGAATGGGCCATTATCAACGTCTCTTCACGATACTGCAGTCGTTAGTGGGAAGGACGTACAGGTTGAGGGCAATTTCCTTGACTCAAAACCCCATTGGCCAATTGTTAAGCATCTCGTGCCAGAAGGCCATCAAAATTATTACACCAGGCTTGAACAAAAAGCTCCGCCGGCCCGTCACCCTCTCCCAACCACACCATAACATTTCAACAGACATAACGGCTACGCCCCTAAAAAGCCAACTTATGGCTAAAAACAACAAAAACAATAAATGAGTACTATAAACTTGAACAGCTCGAAACCAAACTCAACTGCAAGATACCTGGTATATCAAAATAATGAGATACTTAATAATACTGTGGGACAACCTGGCAAAAGATTTCATTTCCTAAAGCAAAGTTTATTTATTAATAACAGATTCTTTAATATGATTCAAGCGAAGATTATCAGAAGTTCTACTTAGCACTTATAAAACCAAATTTCAGACAAAGCTCTAAGAAACTTTAATAAAAATATTTAAATTTATGAAAATAAGTATGAGAGTGGCTTCCAATTCAATTACCCTCAAATTGAACTTACTCGCAAATTTAAGATACTTCATTGCCTGCAGCAATAACTGAGGGTATCCAAATTAAAACCTTTGCCGAAAAATCAAAAACAACACCCAACAACGTCACGCGCTGGCGATTCGACGAAAACGTGAAGTTCCCATTGGGATTGGTGCGGGTTCGGAGTTAAAAAGCGGATAGTCAGGGGCCACAGCTGAGTCTGAGACGGAGACGGAGACTGCATGACAGGAGGCTGGCAGGAGGTGCAGGACATGCCCCTTATAATAATAATAACACAGCACTTGTGTATTATGGGCAAAAGTAAAGGCTGCTGATGCGATGATGATGATTATAATGGAAACTGGCCACAAACCTAATAAAGCAACAAATTTTCATTTCTTAATAACAGCTCAGCTGTCTATATTGTTGTTGTAGTTATTATTGTTGTTGCCGTTATTTTTGTGTGGAATTTCAACTTATTAACCTTATGAAAAATGAAAAATCAACAAGTGCTGAACACTGACGCAATTAGCCTGATTGCTTTATGTTGGCAGAAATTGTTGAATAGTTTGGCCAAAACGTGAACCCAATTTAAGCACTAAAATGGTACAACCATATTGCGAACATGAACTAACCCTAGTTGACCCCCATATTTTCCAATTAATCAAATTAATTAGTTTTAGCTAATCCATCTGCTTGTATTTATTACTCTTGAATGATTCAGTTACTCGCGTATAAATCAAGAAAAGGTTTGCCACAATTGTGATTGAAAGACTTTCTTGTTGCAAGTTAATTTAATATAATTTTCAAACAACGACTTTAAAGAAAGTAAAATGTCATTTCAACTAATGTAAATTGTTTAATATTTAAAAGGTATTTATATTTTAGCTGGAAGCAACTATTTAACTTAATTGCAAATTTAATTCAACAATAAAATGATTGTTTCACCATTATAAATTTAAAGAGATGATTTTGCTTGCTCTGAAAGAAACCCTTTTAAATTGACTTGCCCATGTGGCTAATGAACATTTGAGCCACGCTCGCCAATTGTCCAATTATGTGTGTGGCCATAATTCCACGAATAGATGCAACATGCAGCATGCAGCATCCTCGAGTAATCCAACAGCAAAAGTAAGTTATTTCCTGGCGCTGCGTTTGCCCCATGTCCCTCATCTCCCCCTGCCCATTATAGCCCTTTGCGCGCCATTTCAAATCGCTGGCGGTCAGCAGCTGGCATGCAACATGGAACATTCAAACGTGAATGGGCGGCAACGAGCCAAACTTGAACGCGACTGCGGATGCGAACGATTGCTGGCCCTAAATATGAGCATATGCGAATAGTAGTTGTGGTTGTAGTAGTAGTAGTAGTGGGGCAACATGGCCATTTTAGACATTGCAGACGATTCCAGTCTAAGCAGCAAGTTGGAGCTGGAGTTGGAGTGCGAGTCTGGGCCTTAAATGGGCCTCGGCTCTTTGGCTGCCTAAGTAAGTTATAAATAATAACTGGCATGTTGTAAATCAAAATTATCAGTTTGCAAAACTAGCTCCGCGTAGCAATTGTTCGAATTGTTCTTGGTCGGTTTCTCTGTCTGGGCCAAAATGGCTGGCTGACTGGCTGGCTGGCTGGCTGGTTGTCTGGCTGGCTTGCTGGCTGGCTGGGGTTGGTCAGCGAATTCAAATTATGGCCAGCTGGACGGCAATTCCAGACGCTGTCTGCCGTCCTGCACTGGCCTGATTGCACCTCTAGATGCGACTGTAATTATGAGGCACTGTTCAGCAGACAACGCCTTGGGGCTGGGGCAGCAGAGAGTGGAGTAGTCTGGCAAAGCGTTTAGCAGAGCTTTGGGGCTGATGCGTTTCTTATTGCATTTTAAATGGGCCACGGGCCAATTTCTTGCACTCCTCCTCCTCCTTTCCCTACTATTAACCCAGTTGATTTGGGTCGCTGTTTTTTTGGCAACAATTGTCTCACAAATCCGTGTTTGAGTCTGTGACCTGGCTGTGAGCTCATGAGCCATGACTCAAATGCAGCCTCGTTATACGTTTATTATTCGCTTATTGGCTCATTCCTTTCCTGCTGTTGTTGTTAGCCATGTTTCGCATGCAATTGAGCCATGTTCGATTAATCTCTTTGATTTATGCTCACGTGCGCCGCCATCGGACCAGGCACCCCTCAAGTAAAAAAAAAAGCATTAACAAATGTCGCCTGTCTGCGCCTTGCCCCAGCACCCAGTCACCCAACCCCCCTTCCACCTCATATACACTGCTGCATGTGCTATGCGACTTTAATTGGCGTTTACTGTGTGTATGAGAGAGATAGAAAGAGAGAGATAGAAACGAGACGCCTGACTGTGCAGCGGCCTCGACACCAACTAGGTGAGCCTCTGGCGTCGCAACACATCGGAAACTAATCGGGTAGGTTGGCTGAACTGGAACTCTGAAACTGAAACTAGTAAGCTGTTAGAAATGTCACTCAAAAGACGATTTATTAATTTCAATATTAATATTCCAATTAATAATCCAAGTTCAAATTCAGCTCAAGGGCGACTTTATTTCGATGCCATAAACAATATTCGAAAATAATCTTATTTTATGCATTTAATTGGAAATCGTTTACTATTATTACATTGCTATTGACAACTCCATAATGGATAGTTAATAGTCCCCAAAGCTAATAAAATACGGATCAATAAGTGATCAGCATTATAATTTACTTGTAATTAGAGCCGTTATCAACTCTTTCGAACTTTGTAAAAATATGAATTATTGAAAAGTGCTCAAATTGTCCAAGCAAATTCTTTCCATATAATTATTCAATTTTATTATGATTATATTTATTATTACTATTATTATTTCTTCTCTTCAGTAATTATTTTATTGAGTGTTGGATGGAGCTTACAAGAAATACCCCTTCCATCTATTAAATACAGGATATAGCAAGTCAACAAAACTAATAACAACATGGTCCAAGCTCACGCCTGGAGCTGAATCTAAAGCTGCACTGCTGGCCCCCGCTTTTGCTTTTTGGGAGAGCATATGAAATTTCAACACCAACGCCAGCGAGACTCCTTCACTTGAACTGTGGGCTACCTAGCTAGCTAGCACTCCTCCTCTGTCCGCTGTCCTCTGTCCTCTGTCCGCTGTCCGCTATCCACAGTGCTCCCTCCTTCGACATCGTCGTCATCGTCGTCGTCATTGACTTGAACAAATGTTGTGCCATTCGAACTCGCTTCTTCGACTTGCCGTATTATATATATTTTTATTTTTATTTTTATTTTTATTTTGTTTTTTCCTTATGGAATTATGAAGCCATAAATATGAAATTCAGCACATTTATTAGCGTTGTCAAATGTCGTGGCCCAAGTTGTTATGGTTGTTAGTATTTGGATTGTTGTTGTTGTTGTTGTAACCATTAGTGTTGCATATATTTTTGTTTTTGTTTTTGTTTCAGCTGTGTATTTCGCTATGGCTAATGGCCCCACTGAGCCAGCCAACCAACATTGTGCCTGGGGTTAGTCACTCTCGACAGAGTCGACTCTCGACTCTCGACTCTAGAGCTTTGCGTCTATTTCTTGAGCCGAGGAAGACTCGACAGCGTTTTGGGCAACTTGCTTCATACAGCTCCGAGTTGAGCTTGTTTTGGCTTGTATCTACAACAGTTTATTGTTTGCTTTTTTCTGTATATACCTCTCTCTATCTCCCTCTCTCTCTCACTCTCTCTCTCTCTCTCTCTATACACCTCTCATTTTCTGTTTAGTTTATTACGTTGACATCAAATTGATTGTGTGTAATTTGTGGGCTGTGAAAATATATTGAAGATAGTCGGTAGTCGGTATTTGAGTTGGACAGTCAAGAGAGCTTAACTGGAATCACACATGTCATACTTATAGCTAATACTATTCATTTATAGATTGCATAATGTAATTGACTCAATATTTTTCACATCATCATTGGAGAGTGACTTTTGTACTTTAAAAATGATGCTTTCGATTTAAGCCATGCCTTAAAGTTGTTGCAATATATTTCGTATAATAGATCCAATAAAAGTTAACATTATTAAAGATCAATAGAATTTACCAACAATTTTCTATTTATTCGCCCACAAGCTTCACGGGATATATTTTATAAATCAAAATGAATTTAAATATTTTTCATTCGTTTTGTAAATCTTTTGTTTTTGAGTAGATATGCAACATATTTAATAGCTGAGTTGCAAGAATATGTTTATATAGTTTTACCGCTCGTGGCTTTCACTTTGTGAATGAACAATGAAATGAAATGAAAAACTCCTACGCATTTTGAGCGGCTATCAGAGCAATCGTTAATTAATAAAATGCAATGTCCAATAAATTATGTCCCACTCGTAATGCAATAATTAGGTACATACGTGGCTACTGATTAGAACGTCCACTGCCCGCATTCCATGCCCAATTCCAATTCCAATTCCGCGACTCCCTCCATAAGTAGCTCGACTAAAATGCTAACCAGTCAGTCAGTCAGTCAGTCAGTCAGTCAATCAGTCAGTCAGTCAGTCAGTCAGTCGAGCGTGCAGTTCTTTATGGCCAATTAAAGCAAAAGTCCGAGCCGCACATAAATTGAAAATGATAAAAACAATATTGAGACTAATATTTGTTAATGAACCAAAAACGAGACAATCTGAAAGAGACAAAGGCGGAGACTGAGACAAAGACAGACCCGCACAATGGGGAACTCAGCTAAGAACTGGAAACTGCACTCAGCGAAAGCCAAGCAAAGCCACACAATTTGTTTACCTAAAAAACGTAGTTTCAACAAATATCTGATTTGTATAACTTGACTTTTCAGAAATAGTTACATTTTGAAAATACATATTTTGGAAAAGTTGTGGCTGAAACACTTATTAAACATTTTCTGATAGATTCCAAACTGGCTGGCTACAATCACTAAAAGTCTGTTGATTCTTTGAAGTTGCGTCATAATTTTTTCAAGTGTAAAGCGTGACTCTGGCAACAGATTCAATTGCGAGAGTAAAGTCGAGTCGCAGGCGTTCAGCAATTGATTGAAATCAAAGTGTAAATTGCAATTACCGCCGTAGCAATGCCAATGTCCGTTGTCAATCAACGTAAACAACAGCAGCAACAACAGCAGCAACAGCAGCAGCAACATTAAAATGGCTGCATTTAATTGTCTCATGCGTATCTATGAGATACATCGATTGGACCTGTAACGCTGTTACTAATGGCGATCAATGTTGGTTGCTTGTTCATAACTTGGCTGCGCTTTGACAGTGACTGTGGCAGTTGCAAGCGTCCGTTGCGGTTCATTAGGCTCATTAAAAACACGGCCACAATTGGAGCTGTGATCATCATTAAAACTAAATTGAGGCAAACAGCAACAGCAACAGCTGACCAATGAAGTTGTAGCCCATTAGCGCGAGCAGCCATCGTTGAATCAGTCTTAGAACTGGACAACAGTGCCTGCCAGCAAGCAGCGAACCAAGCCAATTAACGCAATTGTGCGAAATGTGGGCACGTAACTGAAATCGCATCAAAATCAGATCAAAACCAACAGCCCCAAACCCCCCTTCCCCCTTTTTAGCTGTTTTCAAGCTGCATCATTAAATGCAATTAAAGACTTGCGAATTACAATGGAGTGCAATACCAATGCCATTGTAAGTGTGCGAGTGTGTGTGTGTGTGTGTGTGTATCTATGTGTTGTATGTGGCAATGTGCAATTTGATTTTAGCTGGGTTCATTAATTGTATTTAGCTTTATTAATGCCGCAAACGGAATTGCGTGCTCAACACTTTCGACGCACAATTGCAATTTGCAATGCGAATAGTTTATATATATTTGTGGCACAGTTGTTCAGTTGCTGCCAACTTGCGTAGTTGCCAATTGTTAGACTCGAACAATGGCATTTCAGTCGGTTTCCCACTCAAGGCTCTCAGCCATTTAACATAGCTCCGAGTGCGGAAATCAGCAGTTAGTGGAATGCCACCATTCGAAAGTTTGTATTATTATTTAGCTGGTTTTTTGTTAGGCCTTGTTTCTGATCAACTCAGCTGCCGTTTAGTCAATGGGATTGTTGCCGTATTAGTGCGCTACTCAATACAATACTTATTCCGAATAAGCCTAGAAACAATATAAAAATGAATACTTGAAAATAAGTCATAACCCGATTAGCCCCAACGATGAGAATCTTCTGCATAACTTTAAGGAAACTAAGTTCAAATTCTGAGTCTAGTCTGGACGAGTATTCTTAGGCACTTAGGAACTACAAAAATACTAATTATGATGAAATTGTCAATAATGTCAGATGTGGAATTAAGAATACTTTAGTGATAGCAAACTTTTCCTATGTTTAGTATCAATAATTATACGAATAATTAGTGAAACAATGGTGTCAATTAATATGGGTATTTCTAGGTTTACTTTGATTGCTATCACACATTAACCTACTCGAGCTATACATTAGTGTTATTATTCACAATTGCTTAAGCTGGAACTGGTAATTACTAATTACTAATTACCAATTACTAATTAGTTTGATATCGATTCAATTATGCATTGATTGCTGCAGGCATGTTGCGTGCTGGGGGCCCAAAATCATTAGCACAAACAATCCTGATTGCCAAAGCTCCACAAATTGGTCGGCAATTACGGGATTTCCTGCCAAAACAGCTGCAAGAAGGCAAGAATAGCAAGCCCAATAATCATAATTACAATTCAGACACTTCAGTTTACACGAATAACCCGCAACTGTGCCGGCAATCAAAACGAGTAATTCAAAATTCTTTGGGAAAGGCTTCTAATAATTTCCATTAGTGGCTCGCCTAAGTGCCCTACACCTGCCTCCATCTTTAAGTCTGTATATATATATATATATATGTATATGTGTGTGTGAGTGTGTGTGTTTATAATATGCCATATATCATCATTATCAGACTAAAAACATTCCAATACGCGATGGCTGATGACTTTGCACATGTGATGCAGCTCAAAGCAGTAACACGACAGGGCCCAGTGCCATGCTATGTCAAGTTGCCAAGTTACCAAGTTACCATTTTGACCAGACCTGCACTCAGAGAAATTACTAGAGAGCTTCTTAATTAACCTACAAGTAATTCGGAAAATGTTTAAAATTAGTAGAAAATTCAAGATACATTTTCGTTGATCCAAAACGGCTAATTGTGAAACTGATTTCAAAATCGCTTACTGATAACATTTTATAAAAAGTTTGCAAATTGTGAAATTCAAATCATCATAAGCACACATGTCATTGCCATTCGCACAGCGTCTTTTTTGTGAGTGTAGACGCAGCCGCACAGTGCTGGCCATGGGATTAGTAACAAACGAATCAACCTCAATATGTCGACAACTTTGTACAAACGGGGGCTGCGGCTGCCATTTTACACGCAGCCAGCGCTAATGACCAAAGCAGCAACAACAGCAACAACAACAACAAGAGACCGGGTCCAAAGCAAAGAGCAGCAAAATCCCACGAAAAGGGCCAAGTCAAGTTGGTGTTTGGCTGTTGTTGTTGCTTTTGTTGTTGGCCAACCAGCCACGCAAAAGGTGGCAATTAAAATCGAATGAGCGCCGAAGCTTCCATGTTGAGCACTAATGGGTGCTCCCCGCTTCAACTGCTCCTCCGACACGTTCCCCTGCCCACCCTCCCAGACTCTCAGCTCGGTGTTTAATCGGTCCAACTTCGAGTCGGAGTCGAAGTTGTCGTCGTGCTCGTGGTCGGACTCCGAAATGCGTCTGCCCGTCTCCGCCTCCGCCACCGCCTCGGTAATTTGGAAAATGTGTAGAATTGTTTTAATGGCCGACAATATGGCCGACGAAGTAGGGAAGACTAATGCATGGCGATTAGCTGCCGGCCGGGCCGAGCCGTGCAGCTTCGTCAGAAATCGAGCATTAAATTTTTTAATTAAAAATTATTCGCCGCCATTTCCCCATTTGGAAACTACTCTTCACACATATTGCTACGCATAAATCAAGTGTCTGCTGCTGCTGCAATTTCCTTAGAATAACCCAAGAGACAATTACACTTGAAATCTGGTAACTTGAAACTCGGCATTTGCCAAGCCGAAAACTGAAAACTTGAAACGAACTGAGCCGCCAAGCAGACTGATCTCTGCGAGATTTGGTTTGATCTGCCAGAGTAAATAGTGCGAGCGGAAGTCATGATTAGCTGCCCCATTATAAGCACACACACACACATATATCCTACTTAACCCTAAAGTCGCTTGCCACTTATATACAGTAATGAGCCACAACTTGCTCCTCTGCATGCCTGTTCCTCCTCATGTTCAGTTTCAGCCTCAGCAAGTTGCTGAATTCTACACACTGAGAAAAAGGCTGTACTAAATTTCGAACGTATTATTCCACAACAAAATTCGTATAAATTCGATTTTGAATATTGCTAGACAAGTATTAATTATATTCGATTTCAAAGTCGATTGTTAAAGTTGCAAACATGATTGAATCCATTTCATATTTGAAATAAGTGAAAAACGTGGTAATTTCTTAAGCAAGAATTAACATATTTGTTTATATTTGGTGTGATTTAAAATAAAATAAATAAGTTATACTAATCTAAACACTAAACTAAATAAAATAACTCAAATATCCAATTATTGAATTCAAGAACTATCTAACCAAGTTTCAAGAACTCATTTGAAATAATTGTTTAACTTTTAGGAATTTTCGAGCTTCAAATTCTGTTCTTTGCTCTAGGAAAATCCACCTTATAAAGATCTTCTCTAGATTTCCAGCTTGAGTTAAGTAGAAAACTCTGTTTTACTTGTCCGAGTGTGGCTTAGGTGCAGAGACACGCCTGATGTTTTCATTTGGCGATAAGCCAACCGCCAACCAAAAGTGGATCTTTCTTGGACGTGGCTGTTTTCCACATGTAGAAAATTAAAATGCGAAAAAAAAACAAACTTATGCAAATTGTGGCAACCACAACAACAGCCAACAGGCAGCAGCCAACTGCAATTGCAACACTGGCAACACAGCCAAGTTTATGGAGTGCTCCTCCTTTGGCTAGCCTTGTGTCCATGTGTCACCAGTCAACAGTCCGCCAGTCACCAATATATGATGTTGTTGCGCTACCCGACAACAGCGACGACGATCAAGACGCGACGATAATAGAGAGAGAGTGCAACAGCAACAACAACAACAACAACAACATCAACAACGACAATAACAACAACGAACAACAACAGCAGCATTTGGGCTTCTACAAGCAAAAACCATGTCGGACTCAGGTTCAGAGCCAGAGGACTTTAGACACTGTTTGGTGTCTGCTGTGCACAACGAGAACAGATGGCATCATTTTCATCATCAGATCCGTGACTACTGCTGCTGTTGCTGCTGTTGCTGCTACACGCACGGCCTTGCAACATCGCGCTGCGTAACTAGAAGCTCAACAATAGTTGCAAACTGGAATTGCAAATGAAAGCGGATCAACACCTTAACTTACTTCACTTATTTTATATACCCTCGCAGGTGATATTAAAATCTTGATAGGAGACTTCTCCAACTCCAAAAAATATATTTACATATTCCAGATTCACATCGCTGTTATTAGAATACCCCTAATGCTCATGCTTCCAATTAGCTGTTATTCTTAAAAAACTATAAGCTTTTTGTCGCCCAAATAACTTTATGGGTTTTTTCGGCTTAATGCGTAAACTCTCATGCATATTGATTAAGCCACATTTAACGAGTGTATGTATTAGCTCAAAAACAATAAAACTCTTTAGAAAACAAGTTTTTGAAATATCTTCATCTGCTTGCTCGCTCGAAATAATACCTGATAAGATTTATGCGCTTCGATTCGGCAAAAGCCATTTGGTTCTGTGAACCGTTGACCCAGCTCTGCATTTGAAATTAATCACAAATTATTTAAATTTAAATTAGTTTTTGTACAACTTCAAACTGGCAGCAAACCCAACTGTTGCTACCAAAATATCCGCTCTGCGTATTTGATAATATTTAATTTACTTTAAACATGAATTGAACTTAATCACAACATTTAAACAAAGTTATTTGTTTACTCATAATAACTGCAATCCCTCAGAGCTACTTATTCATTTGTATTCTGGGCATTTGTTATCTGAAGCATCCTCTAATTGGAGCTGACATCTTTAAGGAGCGATCGGCTGTTATTGGAAACATTTTTCTTTTATTTTTGGTTATTTTGTGGCGACAGCCTTTGAGCTGTCATTAATTTATGAATATTCATGAGTGCTTGGAATATTCATGACTAATCGTGGCATTTACGCACCCATTTTATTTTTATTTTATTTTTATTATTTTTAATGGCATTTTGTGTCTTAATTAATGTCCCAATCACAAAAGCCAACTTCCCAAATGGCTGCAACTAAGTATTTCCAAAACTCCATTTTGGGAGCGACCAGCACATTTATATATGCATATATATGTATAGACAGCCCGCGGGAACATGCCCCATTCCCTGTGCCCTGCCTCTGCCTCTGCCCCCGCCCATGCGGCTGTCGCTTGCCCAGTTGGAGACAACTCCATGAAACTCGTTTCGTTGCACAGCACTAAATTAGTTTGCTGCAGCCTCCACCTCCGCCAAGTTCTCCTCCTCCTTCTCCAGCTGCCCCTTCCACAACGACTGCAGTTCCACAAAAGATTTTTCAATACATTTTTCGTTCTTAATTTCCAATGGAGGCAATTTTATTGCCCGCCATCCCGGGTAGCGTGCGAGTCCAAAAACGAAGTATTCCAAGTCGCTGGAGTCGTCGCCATCGACAGACAGAGGATTCTGAATTTCTTCTTTTTGTTGTTGTTGTTGTTGTTGTTGTTGTGCGGGGCCCAGTTAATTTGGTCATCTTGCATGATGTTTTGATAATGCTGCTGCAGCTGCCTCATCTTGTCGTGGCTCTTGCCGTTGTCATCGTCGTCGCCTTAATACCCTTTGCTGCAGCTTGTTAGATGGGATATGCTTCCCTTGCTGAGAGAGGGCAAATAAGTTTAGAAATGTTTCTAACATTTAGCCAAACAATTGATCAACTTATCTTCATATATCTTAAACAAAATATTTCGATTGTATTTTATGGCTCAAAAGAAACTTGTTACTTAGTTGGTAGGCGGTATTTTCAAGTTGAGCACAGCTACAGCTAAAAAGCTTATGTCGCCTCTGGTTGTTGTTGTTGTTGTTGATGACCCTTTTGAGAACAGCAACAGCAACAGCAACAACAACAACAACAATAATAATGCAGACGCTGCACGAAATGCTTGTTGCCCCGAATAATTACATAAATCAGTGAATTTTAAAGCGCTTCGAATTTCAAGTTTTCAATCTGTCAATGGCAAGCGTAGATCTCCATCTCCATTTGTATACCATATATCGTACAAATATATATATAAGCATATATATATATATATATATATATACTACGGGTTTAACGAGTCTTTTGCGTGCGCAGGTTCTCGGCTTTTGAACGCTGATTGCTCCGGATCTCTGTGTGCCAGGTTGTGTTTGGGGTCATTAAAAGGGGCACATTATTAACACCTTTAGCGAGGCCGCTGTTCCCACACACAACTCCAATGCTCAAATCTGACGAGTCCCACACTAACATTTGTTTTTAATGTTCGGCCAATTTCACAGTAAAAATCGCACCTACATAAAAATTGCTGCCAATCTGTCAGCGTTGCCCCAAAACGAGATTTATTAGCCACAAACTTAAGCCAAGTTGATTGATTTTTTCGTTTGGCAAATTCTCCGATAAGTATTCACTTTTTTTTGTTTTGTTTTTGTAATTTACAGCTGCAGCGTTTCCTTGCGATACAACATGCCCCATGCAGTTTGGCACATGCCACATTTCACAGCCGATGCAACTGTGTGATTATTGAGCCAGGTCAGCCAGCCAACCGACCAGTTACAAGAGCTGACGATATGGCCACTGAACAGGGCTAAATGACAGTTGTGGTAAGTTTTTGATGCGCTTTAAGGCACCATCAAGATGCGAATGTGTAATTGCAGTGCACTCAATTTTGATTACAGTCATTCAATTATATATGGTCCGACATATATCCGACATACCTCCAACTGTAAATGACGTGGCTAATATGCAAGCAATGGCTGTCATCAACTGACTACAAATCGAACGAAAGCTTGGGCGGGAGACAAGGGTTGATCTTGTGGTCTACGCATCCCTTTTGGATTTCAGGAAACTCGAACAGAATTGCTGAGGCTGGTTAACGATGATTTAATCTCTCACTTAATTGCAGAATGAAGTTTTTACACAGCAGTTAAGGAAGGAAGACAGATATTTTGACTCCAAATCATGATGTCAAATTTGAAATGGTCAAACGCCTTTGCCAAAACTTAAGTGATTTTAAAAGCAAATATATGATAATAGGTAACATTTGACTTATACCTTGATAGCCGTTACAAGACGTTAATTCTTTTCCGGTGCTTCTTAAGCACTTCTCATAAGTCAAGGCCTATAGAATATGTAAAATCATAAAATCACAAACAATAATGCGACATACTCAAATGTTCAGCCTGCTCCATAAATAAGTAAAAAAAAGAAAGCATACTTTAAGGCCGAAAAATAAACTCCTTAGAGAAATACTGTTTAACAAAATGAAAATTTGTAGTGCATACTTTCAGGGTGAACAGTAAAATCTGTTGTGCTTGAACCAGGTAATCTAGAAAAGTAGCTCAACATCGGTCTAATCGTTACATATTTTCGAAGGAAATGGTACATCATAATCTGCATTTAAAAATTATAGAGTCATCAAAAAACGTAAGCAGTTGCTTGACTCAGCAGTCGCCTTCTGGAATTTATCCATCCAAATGGACAAGTTAGTCCACAATTTTTTATTGTTCTCATGTCGAATCCTGGAAATATTTGAATGCCAATCGATAGTCCTGTTTCATAAATAAATGGCAAAAAGTAAGCTGCCCAATATATAATAAAAGACAGATTAATTTCATTTATTTACTTGTATTTGTTTCCATGAGTGCACAAATGTCGAAAGTACTTTTTATGATTTGACCTTCAGTTTAGAGAATTTTTGTTTATCGTAATTTTTTTGTGGGATTTTTGTTATTCGATTTCAATTTTTATGTTTTTTTGCTCACAATCATATGTTTAATATTCCGTCATTAAATATGTTGTATATGTAAGATATCATTATTAATTAATTATTAGTTAAATACGCTTTAAAAATAAATGTATTTCTGTTTATGTATCACCAAAAAACAACAACACACATGCGAATTAGTTATTGTTTTTGTTTTTTTACTGCCGACAGCTTCAAGTTGATTTCCTGGGCATCGAAAAGGAGGCGAAAGCGCTAAAAACTCCGAATTAACTTGAAGGATATTTGTTCGTCATAAGCGCTACATAATTACTACTATAGATACAGGTTAAAGACTTTCGATATAGTTTCGTATTTGAATGAATTGAGATGAAGTAAACCCAACTATCATCTGTGTGTGTCAGTGTGTGTTAGAGTGCGTCAGTGTGTGTGTGTGCGTGTGTGTGTGATATGAGGGCTCCAAAGTGTTGTTCTTCAGATATATACAAAGTGGATTGGGATCGAGTCTAAAGCATTCTATTTACAGAAGCAAACGTCAACTTTGCTGCAGTATCTCAACTATTGCATTGCGGCTAACACACATTTTATAAATATATAATATACATATATATAAATATATATATATATATATATATGTCAATTATAATGGCATAACGTATAGGTATAAATATGTACTGTGGTACTATTACTGGGCACTTTATACAAATCTATTATTATTAATGTCCTTTTAACCAATTCTGCGTTTCTGTTGCTCTTGTAGGTAGTTCGATTGTTGAGGTTCTCTGTCTATGTCGGGTTTTTCTATGGATGCATCATCTTTTCTCTTTTCGCTTTTTTCTTTGTTTTTCTTTAGCATTTTAATATTGTTTTTCACACAATCTAAATACAAGCAACATTTGTGAAAGAGTTCATTTGATTTGGTTGTATTTAAATGCGTTTGATGAACTTTGTTTTCGATTTTGATTCGATTTGTGATTTGCTTTTCTCTGTCAATTATTGTGCTGCACTGCAAATGATTTATTTTAAATTTATTCAAAAATTGTCATTATGTAAATATTTTGTATTTTGGTGTGTACTTTAATATCATGTGATTAACAACACTCTCTTTTCCATATTTATATATATATAGCATATATATATATATATATAATTATGTTTATTTAGTGTGAAATTTAATTTTGCGCTTGGTGTTCGGTTATGTAAGTTTTAAATATTAATTCATTTATGTAGTTTTCTTTGTTTTCATGCATTTTAGTTTTATATTTACAGCTAAAAAATTGTGCAATTTGCAGTTTCCTAATATGCCACATACATTTTTAGTTTTATTTTTATTTTTGTTTTTATTTTTGTTTTTATTTTTATTTTTATTTTTGTTTTTATTTGTATTTTTGTTTTCTGTTTGTAATCATTTCTAAGCTAAGCTGTAAAATTGCCTTAAATTTCTCCGATTGTTATTTTATCCATAAGTATTTAGTTAGATGTGTGTGTGGTGTGTGTGGCGTGTGTGGTGTGTGTTGGTGTGTGTTGGTGTGTGTGCTTCCTTTAATACTGTATCTCTATTCGTTTTAATTTCTCAACGTTTTCTGTTTGATCTGCTCTACAAAAATTGTTCACCAAATGTTGTTTTTTTCATGAAATTTTCACTCACGGCAAATAATTGATTTGAATTGATTTAAATTGATTTGAATTGAATTAAAATTGATTTGAATTGAATTAAAATAGCAAATTCATTTACAAAACATGTTTGCCGTCTTTTTGTTGAGTATATTTTAGGTAAGTTTTAGTTTTTGTTTTTTAGTTAATACATATAAATACAATCAATGCATGCGTACAGCTAAAAACTGTTTACTATATATAGTGTATATATATATATATATATATGTATATATATGTATATATATATATATGTATATATATATATGTATATATATATATATAAGTACAGATACAGATTAAAACTTAAATGAGCGCTTCGTGATTTCTAACAAATCAAGTACATAAAGTAAATCGATTTAGAGTTAAGATGTATAGTTACGAGTTACAGTTACAGTTCATAAGGTAAATTACTATTTAAAATATCTATTAAAAAAATATATGTAAATATATATATATATATGTGTGTATGTGTGTATCTATATATATATATATCGAAATAATATATAAGCAAAAGCAAAAGCAGCTTTGTGCACAAAATACTGTTCAAATTGTTGCATTGTTCATCTAGACACACTTCTCTCCTCAATTTAGTCGAGCTTCTCAATTTGTTTAAATGTTGTCTAAATAGTTAGTTAGTTGCTGCATGCAGAAGAACTAAAATAAGATAGAAAAAAAAACAGTTATCTCTCTCTCTATCTTGGCAAAATACACACACTCATTTCAATTAGGTTTACAGTTCAGACAGATCTCAAACCTAGCACGTTGAATACTCTTCTCATTATATATATATTATGTGTGTGTGTATGGGTATATATGTGTGTGTGTGTATAGATGTGTATAAATATAATAATGCGTAATAATACAAACTACAGCTACGTTCTTAATGCTTAGACTTCTTCTGCCTCTGCACACTCTGCTCTCTCTCTCCTCTCTCTTCCTCTCTCTCCTCTCTCTTTAACATATATATGATACTATATACAATATTCTATAGCTATAGCTGCTGCCTGATCTCTACCAAAATTGTGCTGCTGCTGCTGTTGCGCTTGTCACTGGCGGCATTGTCGTTGTTGTTGCTGTTTCTGTTGTTGTTGTTGTTGTTGCTGCTGCTGCTGCTGCTGTTGTTGCTGCTGCTGTTGTTGTTGTACTTCCAGTTGTTGCTGTTGTTTCCTCAGTTGCTGCTGCTGGCGTTGGTTGGGGATATCAGGAGTGCTTGTCGGTGAGTTCCGTCCAACGCGACTCGAAGAACTTGCGCATGCCATGCCCCGCCTTGCCCACAGGTGAATCATCCTCGTTGAACATCTCACAGTTGTCAAAGATCTGACGCACATCCACGCAAAAGTCCTCGCGACTTTTGTAGCTGCAACAAACAAGATGATAAGTATAAAGTTTGCAAATCGTATCGCATTTACTACTCACCTCAAATCGTGCAGTTTCTTTTTGATTGTGGACAGATCCATGGGCGCCTTAATGATCTTGCGATATGTGGGAAACTGTTTGGTGTTCACCGGCAACAGAAATGGCCACGAATCCTCATGAAGCTAACACACATTAATTAATAATTAGTTGCATAAACAAATCAATATATGTGTATTGCCAGGTTTACCTCCATTTCGCCGAGCAGCGTCTTGCAGACGTTGAGCTCCTTGATGAGCTTCTTGGTGGCATGCTTCTCCTTCTTCTCCTGCTTCAACTTCTCCTTGGCCTCCTGTATGGCGTGTATATTAATGGGTGGCGGCGACATCTGCGTAACGCCCGCTGGCGGCGTTGGTGTGCATGTCCTTGGCGATGGCATTGCCATCAGCTGTGCCTGCTGCTGCTGCTGCTGCTGTTGCTGCTGTTGCTGCTGCGGTGGCGATTGACAGGCAACATTGAGCAGCGCCGTTGGCGACGCCTGCATCAGCACAGGCAGCACTACTGGCAACGTTGCTGCTGCTGCTCCTGTAGGTGGCGGCGGTGGTTGTGGTGGTGTTGGCGTCGCCACTGGCGTCGGTGCTGCTGCCAGCGTCGGCGTCGGTGTTCTTGTCGGTGTCACTGCACGTGGTGACGACATCGCTGCCACAAATTGCATCGCCTGCGTCGGCTGTGTGGGCAGCACACCAAAATTGCCACTGCTGCTGAGCGGTGCATAGTTTGTGGCAAACGCTGCGCTGTTGCCATCCTCCAGTTGTACAGCGCCACCAACGTTGTTGTTGCCACTGCTGCTGCTGCTGCTGCCGCCCACATGCGAGCCGAAGCGACTGCCATCGATGGAGTTGTTGTGATGCTGATCCTCGTACGTCGCCGAGGCAATCGAATGCGCCGGACTGCAAAATGATAAACATTTCAAAAGAAGTTCAAATGAATCATGCAAAATCTAATTTATTTGCCAGATGTCTGAATAGAAACCGAATCTCACCTAAGCGGCGCGGGCAGAGATGTCATCGATTCATCGTGCGACGAATTCAGCGACTGCTGCGAGCTGTGCAACAATATTTGTTGCTGCTGCTGCAGCTGCTGTTGCTGCTGCTGTTGCTGCTGGTGTGGATCGATGGGGCACAATTGCTCCAGACTGCCACCAGCTGTGGCCATCATCAGTTGATGCTTATCGTTGCCTCGTCGCTTGGCAGCTGTGCTCGTTTCGCGATCCCGTCGCGATTTGCTGCTGCTGCCTCCACCGCCGCCACCAGCACCACCGCCAGCTGCACCACCACCTCCACTGCCGCCGCCGCTGCTGCTGCTGGCCGCGCTGCGTTTCTTGGGCGGTGGTGCACGAGTGATGCAGCCGTGGCAATACCACTTGCCACGCGGCACCTTCAACAGCGGCGGAATGTAGCAGTCGGCGTGATAGGCACGCGGACACAGATCACAGTAGATCATCTTGCCAACGGGCGAGGGACGATGCCCGCCACATACGATGCACTTGCGCTCGTTGGTCGCCTTGTTGACGCACTCATAACAGTACCTGTAAGCAGCCACAACAAGCATGGATTAGTTGCCACATAAATATATACAGAGGAGCCTAGAGCGGGACAGGGACGGATCTGGGACGGGGGCATAGTGCATGGCAAGGAAACAAAAAACGAAAACACAATTTAAAAACGCGACACAAACTGTGTGTGTGTGAGAGAGAGAGAGATGATGATGATGATGATGATGATAAAGGACGATGATGGGGAATGGAGTATGGACATTCAGTTAGATATTAAAATGAATTTTACTCACCAATCGCCATCGGGTATGTTGTCCATTTTGGGCTTGAAGCAGTAGGTGTGATAGCCCTTGTCGCACCCATCGCAGAGGAGCAGCTTGTCCTCGTTCTCGCCGGACGTGCAAAACTGGCAGTTCTGTAAGGAGTTTGAATATTTGCAAGAGTTTGTAGTAGTGCCGGAACGTCGTCCATGTCTTTTACGTTTGCCGTTCGCATTCGTTTTGCCCTCACTGTCCCCGTCCGTGTCTGAGTTGCAGTCAGAGTTCGTTTGCGTGTTCGAGTTGCAACCGTTTTGCGCTAATGCTTTCAAATTAATTTTAATGGTCATTGATGCGTTTGCTGGTTGCGTCTCTTTCGTATTTTCCTTTTGCTTCTGCTTTGATTTGATTGGCGTTGTTTTACTGTGCGACTGCTTCTTCTCCTTGTCCTTTTTGGACGACTGCTTTTGTTTTGTGTCATGTGGTGTTTGCTGCTGCTGCTGCTTCTTCTTTGGTGTTGCTTGCTTTTTGGCATTGCTCTTCCTCTTGCTAGACTTGTTGTTGTTCTTTGCGGGCGTTGCATACTTTTGTATTTAGTTCGAGTTGGAGTTCGAGTTGAAGTTTGAGTTGCGTTACGTTCGAAGTCAGTTTGGTGGAGAGAAGTGGTTGCGTTCGTTGTAGCGGGTAAAACGGGTAAACGGATAACGGTAGCGGGTAAGGCAACAAAAGCATTCGATTTGTGAAAACAAATGGCGTGTTTATGTTTGTATGTGTATGTATATGTGTGTGTGTGATTGTGATTTTTGATGTTGTGTGTATGTATGCATGTATGTATGTGTGGGTGTGTGTGTGTTGGTGTGTATGTGTGTGTGAGTATGAAAGCGTTAATTTCGTATTTGATTTTTTTTGGAACAAGAGAAACACCATTGAACACCACAAACAACAAACAAGTCGAAACATTCAGCGAAAAGTGTTAAGAAAGAAAAAAGAACAAACAATAAAAACATCGAATTAATTTCAAGGCAGTCAATAAATTTCTCGTTTAAAAAGACCGATGCAAATAGCAAATGCAAATTCAATTCCAATTCTACAGCAAACCACTTAATAAAAGCATGCAACTAAAAAATAAATCAAATCTCTAAATATGATTCAAAACACTACTTGGGGGAAATGGCAAAAAGTTGAATGATCTTTGAAATGATGATTCGAATGAATCTACTTATATCAATAACATATAACAAAAAAAACAGCTGATTTTACATCTCTGTGCACATATTAAAGAGCAGTTACGGAAATTGAGAAGCAATGCAAAAGTTCAATTTGATAAAGCCGAAGTTTAATAAAACTTATTTAAGTTACTAAACTTCTGCACGACTAGGAGATACCCTGCACTAAATTTGTATATGCATATTAAACTTGCTAATATTTCAATATGAAAATATGTTTTCTTTAAGAAAATCTTAATCGAAATTGAGATCTGAATATATCATATATATATATAGGAGCAAGGCTATAATTTTACAATCGAAAATCGATTTGTATGCATATTCGAGAGGCAGTTATCGATAAAAATCAAATAAACTTGAATTTTCACTCAAAATTTGAAGTATCTAGTTATTCTACCATCTGAGATTGGCTTGTGAATGCAGACGGACTGGATCTTTCTTCTTGTTCACTTTAGGGAAGTTGGACTGTATTTTTGCTCAAGCTACCTCAGTACAAGTTGATTAGCTATTCAAACTGTTTGCTTTCTTTCTTTATGAAATTAGATATACGATTAAAAAGAATGGATAGTGCACATGTATGTATGTGTGTGTATCTGTGTGTGTAAGAGTGTATGTGCATGTGTGTGTTAAGGTTATGTTTTTAAAGGTATTTGGATGAATACGAGTGAGTATATTCAAATGCGTGTTGAATGAAAGCCAAAAATAAAAATTCTTTTCTTTTTTTTGTGTTTACTTGTTGGGTAGATAGATATATAATATAATAGTAAAAGTGGGTGGGGTGTAGAGGTATAGGTATAGGTATGGGTATAGGGTGCCAAAGCTAAGTGATAAGCAAAAGCAGAAAACGAAACGAAAACGGAACGAAACAGAAAGCAAAAGAAAGGAGTAAAAAGTAAACTTACCGCCTTCATGATGCTCTTGTCCCACGCCACGCAAGACTCGAGCACGTAGAGCGCCATTGCCAGCTGGGCGGTGGTGTGGGAGCGAGAGACCGCATCTCTCCACTGGACGAGGCCCTTGGGTATATTCTCCACCTTCTCATCCTTGTCGCTGTCGCCGCCGTTGCTCGACGGCGATGCAGCACCCGAACAGGGCTCAACACTGCCAACCACTCCAACAACGCCACCCGCTGCCGCTGCTGCCGCCGCTGCTGCTGCCGTTTCGCAGGCTGCGCTGCTTGGTGCTGCTGCTGCTGCCACCGCCGCAGCTGCTGCTGCTGCCAATGCCATGGTGCGCTCATTGAAAACGGACGCGTTGAGGTTGCCACTGTTGCTGAGGTTGCCAGACTGCTGCTGCTGCTGCGTCTGATGTTGCTGCTGTGCTATCAGTTGCTGCTGCTGCTGCTGCTGTTGCATTTGCAACAGATAAGCAGCGGCCGAGGCAGAGTTCTGCGTTTGCGTCGACGTCTGCTGATTCTGGGCAATGACAGCGAGATGGGCATCACCCGTCTGGGAACCGAGTGGTGGCTTCAGATAACGTCGCTCAATGTTCGCCTCCAGATCAATGATGCGCTCCCTTATCATGGGTATAATGCTGACAAAGTCTGCCTCCGTCAGCTCCTCCAGCTCGGCGAGATTCACTTCGTTCTCGCTACGCGTCGGCAGCTGCCAGTTCTTCAGCTGCATGGAGGCACTGGCTATCTTATCCTCCAGCGATTCCAGTTGCTCCAGCAGCGCCAGCTCCACCCGCCTGGCCACATTCGGATTCCAATCGGCTGGCCTATCGGGCAGCATATATTCGGCCAGTTCGGATTGGGTGGAGTCGTTGGTCGACGCCTTCAGCTGATAGTTGACGCCCAGCGGCTGTTCGAGTCCCAGGAAACGCATCAGATTCTCCTGGAGTTCGCGTTCCCGCAGACCGGACGGATTCAGCGTCTTCAGCAGTTGTCGCAGCTTCTGTTCGTCGTTCAGTTGCCACCAGCCGTAGCGTTGCCGTCGCGGCACATAGACACCATGCACCTTCTCCGGGAATCCGGCCAGCTTCACCTGCTCCAACAGTCGATGCTCATCCGGCGTCATCGAGAGCGGCAATGGTATATCTATGGGTATGTAGGTCTGCACCGAGCTCAGCGACATGTTGGCTATGTTGTGATAGTAGGCCTGGGACAGTGCCTCATCCAGACGCAGCTCAATCTTGGGCTTTATCTCTGTAGTCTCGCCAGCTGCCGCTGTTGCAACAACGCTGCCGCCATTCCCCCCGCCCGTGTCCGGTGCGGCATCAGTGCGCAAACGAAAAAACGCTTCCGGTTCGGTTTTGGAAAGCTGCTGCTTCGGCTGCTGCTGCTGCTCCTCATCAGTTGGCTGGCAACGATGAGGAGAAGCCAGACCGTTTTTTGACACTGTTGTTTCGGTGACTTTTGCTGCTGCTGCTGCTGCCACTTTGGCTGTTAACTTGGCCAATTCGTACTCATCGAGCTTGGCCTGCATCTGTTTCTCATCGAGGCCGGACAGCGTGAAGATGCACTCCTGACTGAACTTCGTAGGATCCACCTTGCACTCCTCCATCGGTATGCTGTAGTATTGCATGTTGTTGATCAAATCCCAGGGATGACCCTGCAACTGCAGCTGGGCACTGCAGTGCTGGTAGCTGGCATAGCTGTGCTGCAGTTCCATTGCCACAGAGCCACCCTCATCCGCCGGCAGCTCACTGATCAGCGGCACTTCGCGCTTCACAATCGAGAACCATTTGGGCGTGGTATCCTCGCTGGGATGCGATGCCGACACAAGGATGCAATCATCCTCTTTCTTCAGATCCTCCTGGCTAACCACCAAGCCCACTGTCTCCAGCTTATCACAGTTGCCGTTGCTGCCAATGCTGCTGCTGTTGTTGTTCTCATTATTATTGTTATTATTATTATTGTTATTGTTGTTGTTGTTGTTCATGTTGCTGTTGTTGTTGTTGTTGTTGCTGAGAGTGGGTATCATCAGGCCGGGTATGGTGGGTATCTTGATCTCGGCTTCAAAGTCCGTTTTGGTGGAGATGACTGTGGGCGGTGGTCCCATCAGTTCCATTTCCGATTTGACCTTTATTTCGGGTCGTGCCACAATTGGTGGCTCTGTGGTTGGCAACACGACCTCATCATCATCATCATCATCGCCCAGATCGACAATTTCGGGCTCCACTTTGTTAATCTCCGTCACATCGTCATCATCATCATCGTCCTCATCGTCCACATTCTCAACTGGATTGACCGCTTGGTGATTTGTCGGCTCCTGCTTGGTGGCATCCACCACCTCGGCATCATCCACTTCCATGGGCTCCGTGACGGCTGCTGCTCCACCAGCTTCTGCACTTGCTGGAGACTCTTCAACTGGCGCATCCTTGTCGTCCAACTTCTCCTCATTGCTCAACTTGTCATGCTTCTCATCGTCCATGGACTCGAGTGCCTCTTCATAGCCACAGATGTCATTCTGTGCCGACTCGAGGGCCTCAATGAAGATGCCACCCGCCTTGGGCAGCTTCCAGTAGCGTCGCCAAAACCGATCCTGTCCAAAGCAGGCGGCCCTCAACTGATTGGTGCTCTTCTCCAGCGCCTCCTTGCAGTTGAGCGAGGCGCGCACAATCTTGTCCAGCTTCTTTTGCAGCTCGTCGGCACTCAAACGATTATCCTCGTCCTCCTCCACGTTGGTGATCTCCGAGTCCAGATCGGAGAGATCATCCTCAATGATGCTCACATCGTGGCTCTGCGCGTGTCCATCCTCGTTTATGGAGTTGCGTGCGCTGCTCTTCTTAGCCTGTGGCAGCAATGACGTAATGCTTCCATCTGTGGTTGCTGCTGCTGCCGCTGCTGTTGTTGCCGCTGGTGTTGTGATTGCTCCAAGTCCTGCTCCAGCAACAGTTGCAGTTGCAGTTGCTGCTACTGTAGTTGCTGCTCCATTGAGCCCTGGACACTCTTCCATTTTGGTGGGACTCACTTCGGAGTTGGGAGCAGCCACAGATTCAGTGTTGCCACTGTTGCTGCTAGGCAACACTGGAGCATCTGCATCCACTTCCATGGGCTGCGTTGCCTGCTCCGTGTCAGCAGCTGTGGCTGCTGCTGCTGCTGCTCCCGTCAGCTGTTGCTCCTGCTTGGCGCCGCTATGCTCCTCGAGAGCTTTCTCCTCGCTGTTGTTCAAATCAATGATGCAGTTGCCATCCGTTGGAGTAGGAGCTGTGCCATCCGTTGTCGCCTCATTTGAAGCGGCATTTGCTAGCAGCTTGTTGGCCTCCGCCTCCGCCTCGGCGGCTTCGGCCTCGGCCAGCTTGGCGATACGTTCCCGCTCCCGTTCCGCGTCGAGCTTCTGTTGGGCGAAGAGCGCTTGCATGGTCGCCTCCCTCTCCGCCTGGGCCTTCTCATAGGCCTCGATTCGCGCTTTGCGCTGATGGAGCGCCTTGTATTTGCGCACCTTC
The DNA here is from genome assembly GCA_035044025.1 of Drosophila paracracens. Lineage (NCBI taxonomy): Eukaryota > Metazoa > Arthropoda > Insecta > Diptera > Drosophilidae > Drosophila > Drosophila paracracens. Next base: position 392,430 of record JAWNMN010000242.1, read on the forward strand.
ATGTCCGTCATGTACTTCTCCTTGCGCATCTGGGCGCATGTCTCCAAACTGCCATCGATCTGTCGCAGCACCGCCTTGTTCATCAGCAGATCGTTGCAGAGGTGGGCCAACATCTGTGCCTTCCTCGTCGGATTTAGAGCGACAAAGGGCAGATCCTTGAGGGCATGCGACAGCTTCCACGTATCGTTCTCGTGCAGCAGCTTGTAGTACTCGTGATTCTTGGCGGAGTGGGTCGCCGTGTCGGCATCCACCTGATGATGATCGGGCACGCGACGCTCTCGCTCTCTATCCACGGTGATGCCGTGCATCTGTCGAATCTCGCCGGTGGCCGTGGCATACAGATAGATGCGTAGTATTTCGGAGACATTCGAATTGGTGATGTCCGCATTGCGCAGAGATTGACCCAGCAGCGTGGTGTGGCGTCCAGGATTGGGCACACCCGGATCCTCAATGGCACAGACCAAGAGGTGCGTCATCACCGACAGCAGCTCCTCCTCGGCGTCAGCATTGCTGTCGCTGATTAGCGCGTCGTGCAGATTCTGCAGCGATGGCAGCGACTCCATATCAAAGCCGAGCGTCTCACCAAAATTGTGAAGGAACTCAAAGACCATCAGGAGATCGGCCATTGCCTGGCCAGGTAGACGATTGCCCGCAATGCGCTCCAGTTCCGGCACCGACAGCTCCTGCGGCAACTCCGAATCCTCGTTCGGTTTGCGTATCAATAGCAGTATCTCTGCGTCTCGTTTACGCTCCGCCATGCGACGCTCTCGCAGTATCAGGCGATCCAATACCAACTGGTGCTTCTTCTTCTCACGTTCCTCGAATTTGCGACGCAACTCGAGCATCCGGATGAGGTTCATGTGCTGGCGACGACGTTCCCGTTCCTTTTTGAACGAGTTGTGATTAATGTTGAGGATTACTTAGAGAAAGATGTGGAACTTACCATTTCAGCAGCCAGCAGCAGCTCCTTTTGCTTCTGGAGTTCCTGTGGGCAACGAAAAAGAAAATCATATCAGATATAATCGGATAGAGAAGGAGTAGTTTGGGCGTGCTTTAGGATTGTGGGGATTGGAAACTAACCCAAGCGCAAATAGTCTAGAAAGTAAAAACTAAATCAATAGCTCACAAGATATATACACATATATCAATATTCTAGATATATACTATATATACATATAGTATATATATATATATATTGATTAAATCAAATATCTTTAATGACTAAGAAGTTAGTAAAGTGAAAATTAATCAAGTCTTCTAGCAAACTGATAATGAAAATGAAGAAAATAATATTTGGACCTGTAAAAACATATTTCTTCTATTTAAGATTGAATCAGATTTGAATCAAAGGAATCAAATGAAATTCCATTTCAAATATAAAGAACTACTTAAATTGTTAGCAATTGTTATTACAATCAATAAATTACTACATTAAATCAATGCAATCACATCATATTCTCAATCTAAGCTCAAACTGGAATTATAAGCAACAAGAATACGACGTCGGCTATATCTTTTATCTATATACATATATATGGCAAAAAATACTACTTGAGCAGAAAGTAGGAGCACAGAGAGAAAGGTTGGTCTTAAGGGTGGTTGGGTAGAGAATATGGATCTTGTTGTACCTGTTCTTTAGCTAGAATTGCTTCCTGACGTCGCTTCTCTTTCTCCTATTTAAAAAATATTACAAAGAAAATGCCAATTTGAAATTGAGAGAAGACCAAGACGCAAAAGAGAGAAGAGCTTGAACTGAATGCCAACTGACCTGCTGCTTCTTAAGCAACTCCTCCTGCTTGAGACGATCCAGCTCCTCCTGACGCTTCTTGCGCTCCTGCAAAATGGGGCACACATATTAGTTTAGATCTTAATGGATTTGGATTTGCATTTAGCTCACCTCGATGGCCTGTTGATTCTTGAACTCCTTCTCCTTGCGCTGCTGCTCGAGCTTGGCGTTCTTCTCCTGGCGCGCCTTCTCCTTGTTGCGGGCCAGCTCCTCCTTCTGCTGCTTCTTGGCATCGCGCATCGCCTGCTGCTGCTTGGCAATCTCGATGCGCTGCTCCACGTTCAGCGTTTGCCGTGTGAACACCTTCAGATCCTCCAGCCGCTTGGCCACATCCTCGTCCGTCATCCGTATGTATTCGCCATCATTGGCATAAGGCGGCGGCGCCGGTTGCAAAAATGAACCAACAATCGCACGTGCCGAGAAACTGAAATTCTCCCGCGTCAAACTCGACGGCTGCTGCTCCAACAACTGTGCCCAGAAATATAAATATAAATAATATAAAAACTTTAATCGTTTGTTACAAGTTGTGCCAAATTTGTTAAGTGTTGTTTTGGGAGTTTGATAAAAGCAAGAAAACTCTAACTAATTAATTAATAATAAATTAATTTAGAACTTTCAATTTCTGTTTAGTTTTCCTTTAAAATATTAAATTTTAAATGTCATTAATATGTTTATATGAAATGAATATCAAAAATAATTATGCTCTAATTTATGTTCTATGGCTGCCACTGAACTTGAACAACTTTGGGTTTAATCTTTGAGCAGTTCTTGTATAAGAAGAAGAGGAAGACAAACAACTTGAACAGTTTTTGTTTGTCTGTTGCTCTGTCATCGTTGCTTGTTTATTAACAAATAAATATCAAATGTTAACCCAAGGAAAAGATAAGCTAAAAATAAATAGTTGAATAAAGAGCATCTTTTTAGGAATAATAGTTTCGAGTGTGTGTTGAGCGTGTTGAATGTGTCTCAAACTGAGCAGTTGTCAAAAAGTTGCTTAAATGATCCCTACAAACTCACAGCAAACACTTGGCCAATGGTCTTCAGGGGCAGGGTGCTGCCTGGCGCATAGTAGGTGACCTCGCCACGTATCTGGCCCTGTTTGGTTAGGCCCCTGATGACCGTGTCCCGTTTCCAGCCGAGCTCCAGCGGCACCCGCAACTCGGCAACATTCAGGATGTTGGCATCCTCGCTCTCCGACTCCGAGAGGCCGCTCTCGGCGGCAACACTCTCCGAGTCCGTTGACGTTTCCATATGGGCATTCGCCTCGCTGAGTGCCAGCCGTATCTTCTCCTGTAAGTGATAAAGTTGTTTTTGAAACATTGGCAAAGTTGACAAAAAATCACTATATCCTCTTACGATATCGGCGCCCTGTTGCAGCAGCTGCTGTGTTGCAAGCATCGGCTTCAGGCCAACGGCGCGCGATTGCGCCAGCAGCGAGGCAACCGTATTTTTCTTGGGCTTGGAGACGCCACGACCCAAATTCCGTGGACGTCCCTCCTTGTATGCTGCCGATGACGAACCCGAACCGGAACCCGAGCCCGAATTCGATGTGCCACCGGAGCCGACGCCGGCCATGCCACCAACACCTAAACCGGGTGAGGGTGAAGCACCGCCAGCACCGCTACCGCTGCCCGAAATGGAACCACCGGGCATGCCGCCATTGCCGCCCAAAGCGGCCGTAATGGAGCTCAAGCTCTGCAGACTATTGACGCCATTGCCACCACTCTGCTGTACCTGATAATCACCGGCCAGGCCGCCCAGAGCCGATCCAACCGTCGATGAGGAGGCGGCGGCGGAGGAGGCGACTCCAGCTCCAGTTGGATTGAGAGTGCTGCTATTGTTGTTGCTGCTGCTGCTGCTCTTGTCCGAGGGTTTCATCGAGAGATTGAGTGGCGCATCGAAATCATCGATGGTTATGGGATTTGAGGCAGAGCCAATGGCACCGCTGGCCGGCATCGAACTCGACTTCAAGCTGAGATTGACGCCGGAGGCAAGTGATGGATCTGTGGTCAGGTCATGCAGCTCCTTGCTGCCACAACCCTTGCTGGACAAATTGTAGGCGCCATTCGAGGTGATTGTGGGTGGCAATTTGATCACCTCCACCCGATCACTGCTGGACTGCTGCTGGGCATTCTGACCACCGCCAGCACTGCTGTGACCACCGCTGCTGTGACTGCTGCTGCCGCTGTGACTCTGGCCTGCGCTGCTGGTCACCATTGATGCTGATGAGGTTGCGCAGGCGGATGCCGCTGCTGCTTGGGCTGCCTTCGACACTTGGCTCAACTGATCCATGGTGGTCATGCCCAGACCCATGCCCGACATCCCAGCTGCTGCACCCAGCATGCCGTGCAAATGTTGTTGTTGTTGTGCTGCGGCCGCCATTGCGGCGTATTCCATTTCGAGACGGGCGCGCTTCGCCGGACTGAGCCCTGAATATGAAAGCAGAGAGGAAATTGCATTTGTTGTTTGCATTTCTAAATCCTTCTGCTGTTGTTGTTGTTGTGTAAGGTGTTGTTGTTGCTGTTGTTCTGCTTGGTGTTGTTGTTGTTTCTGTGTGGCTTGTTGTTGTTGTTCTGTTTCAGAAATGGTCTTCTTGCGACCACGTGAAGTACTACCAGGTATCTTGGGTCCCACGATGGAGGACGTATACTTGATTATCTCCGTATCCGGCGGCAGACGCACGCCCAACAGCGAAGGATGCTCACTGCTGTCAAGGAATAAACACATTAAAAAGTGATCATAGCGATGCCTCCATCCATTTCACTTACCTGCTCATCATGGCCGCATTGGTCATGTAATCCTTGCCACTATTTTTAGACCCATTGCCACTGCCACCAGCCAACGTTGTGATGGGCAATTGCTGCTGTTGTTGCTGCTGTTGCTGCTGGGAGGGATGTGCGGATGAGGTGACCGTGGCACTGGGTGAGACACCCGTACTGGCCGCAAATGCATTCATTGCCGCCTGCATGCTCTGCTGTGGCGTCATTCCCAGCGCACCGAATTGTGATAGCGAGTTGAGCGCATTCAATGAGGGATTATTCTTGTCACGATCCCGATCCCGATCGCGATCCTTGACCGAGCCGCTGCCCGAGATGCTGGCATGCGGGGACATCGACATTCCTGGATGGATGCCAGCCAGCGAACTGGAACTGGAGCTCACATTGGTCGATGACTTGCTGCTGGACATGATGCCAGCGCCACTATTGTTGCCACCACCACCACTGCTGCTATTGCCCGCCAGACTCATGGCCAGATTAGATAGACCGTGAGCATGAACACCACCACCACCGCCTCCACCGCCGCCGCCAGCACCGCTCGACTTTTTGCTCGAGGAACTGTTGGAGCCACTACCGCCGCCCAGACCCGACATGCTACCCGAGCCGGAGGCCGCTGCTGCAACGGCCTGCATGGCCAACAGCTCCTTATGCAGCGTGACCGGATCGTAGGCGGATCCGGGATTGCTTGCAATACTGCTGATACTTCCCCCGCCGCTGCTCGTCATCGTCGATGGTTTCCCATATGCGCTGGCCGTGCTCTGCAAAAGTGAAGCAGCGAATTAGCGGCGTATTCAATTAAGATCGGAAATGCAAATCGAAAGAATTTTATTCAGATAATGATGACTAATCCTGTAGCCAAGGCAGATCAATTATAGAATTGAGATGGGAAAGTGAAATTCAACTTTTGACGCATCTCTAATGGATTCAGATGTTGATGCCACACGCAAAGTTGGGGTAATTAGCCAAGACTCACCTTGTAGCCACCATGGCTGGCGCTGCTGGTTGAAATGGAGGCGCTGCTCACCGCTTGGGACATGCTGGTGCCGGGCAGTCCAAAGCCATGCATGCTGGCCAACGCTGCGGCGGGATTATTGGCTGCTGCAGCGGCTGCTGCTGCTGCCGCTGCATTTAGGCTGTTGGCCAGATTCTGTTGCTGTTGTTGTTGCTGCTGCTGTTGCTGTTGTTGCTGTTGTTGCTGCTGCTGGGCGGCCCTTTTCTCCTTGCGCGATTTATTCGATTTGCTGCTGGAGCTGCTGCTGTTGCCGCCGCCACCGCCCCCTCCACTGCTGGCTCCAACGCCAACCATGCCCGCACCACCGCCTGCTCCGCCAGTGGAGCCAGTGCCGCCCCCGCCCATTGCCATGGCAGCGGGGCCAAAGGCGGCGGCCAGATCGGGATGCGGAAACGGTGAGAGGCCCGATGCCTGCAGTCGACTAAAATAGTCCTGAGCGGCCAGTTGGGCCATGGACCACCAGCCTGCAAGAGCACAACGACAGATTAGTTTATCTTTATATAAAACACATAAGTTTAGGAAGTGATATTAATCTGCTCCAAACTGTGGCTTAGTTAGTTACTATTACGTATTTTAGATTTTAAGGAAGAACTCAAGTATTTCTTAACAAAAGCAAGAAAAGATATGATCTGTACAAACAATTGCAAAAATTATATATAAATGTAATAATTCATATTGATAATTAACTGCTATTTAATTAGGCTCAAAAGAAGAAGAAAAAAACTATAATAATAATATTAAGCAAAAGCTAATTGACCAAGAAGCAATTATCTAAAGTATAACTTCAAAAAAAGTAATTTAAACAAAATAATTTTCATACAATATTTAAATATTAAATTACACAAAGTTCAGGGCAAAGGCATTTTCTAAGTAGTTGATGCAAATATCTTAAATTTCAAATATATCAAATATATATTCAAATATCATTTATATTTATGAATAATACTCAATAGGACAACACTGAATTTCAGATAGTTTCAACTTTAGCAAAACTATATAATTTATATAACTTGTGCTTATCTATTTATCGCAATGGTGGCCTAGAGAGCTGTTTTAAAGCCAAGCCGACAAAGCGTAAAGAACAGCAAGCGACTCGTTGCTCTGGGAGAGATTTCTTCAAATGAATCGCGCTTGATTTTGGACGAGACATTTGCTGTTGCACTCCACACAAATAATACACAATTTTTACTATTTTTTTCCCTCTCTTTAAAATACCACATTACGTAACAACAAACAGGATTCGAACCTGCCTCATTTCCTGTTGCACGCATTTTTTTCTATAAAAAGCGGCAACATTTTAGCGCAAAGCGCCAGCTCGGCTGCTGCGTCGCAGTTGCTTTAGTTGCCTAATTTATTTATTATTTATTTTTGTCGGTTTTTGCTTAATTCTTAAAGTTTATCGTTTAACGTATGCTAATCAGTGTTAACATTTTGGCTATTTAATAGCTTCTTTTTTTTGTGTGCTGAGAAACAATTCCGAATTTAAATTTGGCCTTTATTTTGCCTCTTTCAATTCTGACAACACTGACGCTAGTTTAAAGTTGTAGAGAACGAGAGAGATTGAGAGAGGGGAGAGTGGATTTGTCGATGCCGACATTTTACTCACTTGCTGGATGCAAACCCGCTAAACTAGCCGCCTGTGAAGCCGCAACGGCCATTGTGTTCTGATGATGATGGGCGCCGGCCGCTGCTGCCGCTGCCGCTGCCATCGATGAGTACCGGTCATTGGCAGCAGCAGCTGCTGCGCCCGCAGCATTTGGCAGCAGACCCAGACCGACAGCGGCGGCAGCATTGAACTGTGAATTAAACAGCGGATTCGATGCAGCTGCTGCTGCAGCCCCAGTCGGATCACGGCCCCAATACGCTGAGAAGAAGAGAAGTAATGGGAAAATATTAAATGTTAATATTTTTATTATCTTAACTAATATTTATGCTCACCAAATATTGAGGCCGCATCTAGCAGTCCGGTTGGATCGTGTTGTCCGCCGCCAGCACCGCCACCACCCCCACTGGAGCCACCGCCGCCCCCTTTGCCAACACCATGATTGTTTGAGTTTTTGCCATCGTTGCCGCTGCCATCGCCGGCATTTTTGTTCATGTTAAAGTACAAAGATTGCGGTTGTTTCTTCTTCGTATAGTTGTATTTCTCTTATTGCTGTGTTTGCTGTTATTGTCTATAATTAGAACAGCAAAAATAAAAAATAGAAAATTTGTATCAACATATTGTAAAAATTGCAGTTATAAAAACGAGCGCTCTCAATTTTTTGCTTTCTTCCGCTCTCATCAATGCTGGCAATGCTGTGCGAATGTTGTGCGCAAAGAGGAAAGCGAAGAAACATGAAAAGCACAACAAAACTACAAAAAAAAACTACTACTACTACACACGCCACACAACTTCCACTAATAACAAAAAAAAACAAAAAGAACGGAAGCGGTCGCTTGTTGTTGTAATATTTATTGTGTGCGTGAGAGCAACGCCAAAGAGAGAGAGAGTGAATACGAGAGAGCAGAGACGACGACGCATTCTCGCTCACCACTACACCTGCATATATAAGGGCAAACAGAAACAGGAACAGTAACAGAAACGCAGCGAATTGACAGTGTCGCAACAGAGAAAAAAAATATGCGGCGAAAAGAAATGTTAACACTTTTTTTGTGTGGAAAACGCGTTAAATGATGGCAAACAAATTCAACGCTTTAAACTTATTACACTTTTCCACTCATTAACCACAAATCCAAATAAACCGTAGGAGCGAAGCACACACAATAACACACATACACACTCACAAACACAGGCCCTTCTTTTGCCGCTGCGGCGAACGATGCATACACAAAGCGAAAAAGAAAATGCCGTTCGATTTGCAGCAGCAGCATTAAAACTTTGAGTGAATTTTGTTGTTTTTTTTTGTCCAAAGTGCATTTGTTCGGTTTGGTTTCTCTTGATCAATTTCATTCATAAAATGTTTGCAGTCGAAGAGTCATTATTGCATTTGCATTTTACACATTATGCATACTATTAAAACGCCGACCGACCCCGCTGCCGACGACGACATCACCGCTCTGCCGACGCTGCTGACTAAGCGCCAACTGCGACTCAGACAGACTGTCGGCCTTATTTTTTTTTAAACATACAAACAGAAAAAAGCGACGTCGTTGCTTACTTGAAAAACGGCACTTTGAATGCAGCAGGCTCATTTGCTGATACATTTCACATATTTTTCACTACATTTTTTACATCAAAAATCGACAAACGAAATTATTTACGGCCAAGCGGCAGCGAAAAGCAAACCAAATATCTGTGGGATAACGCGACGACTGACTGAGACCGAGACGGACACTGAGACCGTGACTGAGAGAGAGAGAGAGCGAGAAGTGAGCAAACACAGTAAATGTGCTCGGCTTGCTACAAGTGGAATTGAAACATGAGAGCCGCCTTTGCCATCTCGCAGCACGCAGCGCACAGCACGAGTGTGTTTAGAAGGCAATGAATGGACCGACATCGATGTCGACGTTAACGTCGCAGTCGACGCGCTTCCACAGTGGTTGATAATTAAACATTTTTTTGTTATTTTTTTGTTTTCTTGCGAAAAAGAAAATGCATAATATTATGAATTAATCATTATAATGAGCAAACATTTAGCAGCAACACACACAGTGCCAGCCAGCATAATAATAATAAAGGTGGCGCCCATTTTTGCTCTGCTCCCCTGCCTTTTAATAACAGTTATTGCGCTTTCTTGCTGCGGCTGCTGTCTGTGTCTGTCACGCATCAGATCAGTCGACAGATGTGCGTCTGCTGTATGCGTATGTGTGTGTGTGTGTGTGTATAAGATAGAAGGACAGAGGGGGGTTGCTCATATTTGAAACGGTTGCGGTTAATGTTGCTCGCATAGTATGCACAAATATTATAATAGCAGCATTACAACAAGAACAAGTAAATCGCTGTTGCGCTACTCTTGTTGTTGGTGTATCTTTTTCGTATGCTGCTTCGCTTAAGGTTTTTATGACAACGTCAACCACACGGTTGGACCTCTGCTCGGGTCAAAGCGTCGTCAACGTCGAACATGAACGCTAGCAGCAAAAGGCTGTGTGCGTATTGTGTGCATGTGTGCGTCCGCGTGTGTATGTGTGTGTTGGAGGGTGTGAGCTGAGCTGAGCGCGCGCCAACAACAACAATAGAAATAACAGCTAGCTGGCGTTGGCAATATGATTCAAGCATTTATCGTTGACGACAACGTAGCGACGTCAACCACGACGTCGACGCGCTGCCAATGAAAAGGTGCGCAGAGCGTGCGTATGTGCACAGTGGGAGGCAGGGAGAGGAGTGGGAGAGGAAGAAACAAAACGACTGCTGCTGTTGATATTTTTTCTTCTTTTTTTTCGCTAACTTGACGTACATATATATATTTTTTATTTTTGCCCATAGCGAATGACTGACGACGACTGCTGCTGCTGCTGCTGACTCGATGCTGCCCGACTCACATACACCTCTACGCCCCCTTCCGCTATGTCCTCCTCTTCTACACAACTGAGTGACTGCCTTTGACCAACTTGCCCTCGACCCCCCTCTCATGCTTGCTTTCAATATTTGTAACTGACAGAGTATAACAAATGTGAAATTCTTTTTATTGTGTGCTCGCCGCCCATCGTCGCCGCTGGCGTCACTGTCCGTCAATACACACACAACCCCCCCCCCCCCCACACACACACACACACCATTCTGCTGAATTTTCTTGTTTGTTTTTTTTTCGTTTTTTTTTGTGCTCTTGATTATCTCTAAGCTCAATTGGCAGTTGGATTGTGAGCATGTTTTTTTGCCTTTATGTGTGTGCGTGTGTATTTTTTGTTGTGTATCTTTGGCAAATGCCGCTGCTTTTGTGTTATACACACAACACAACAGCAACGAAAACAGTGACAATAATCATCATTTGTTGGTGGGTTTTCTATAAACGTCAAAAGCTAATCACAAAAGCTTTTAACTATTGCAATATTTGTTCCAATTAAAAATGAAATTTTATTCGTTAATGTTGTTGTTGACAGCATGCAAACTCTCGATTCAATTAATTAAGGAGCTTTTTTGCATGTGTCATAAAAAAGTGAACGGTAAATGATATCGAGTGCAATATATGCAATGAGCTTTGAGTGCATATACAAAGTAGCCGTGTGTATGAGTTGCATTGATTTATATTCGCTGCTCTCTCTCTCTTTTCCCTTTGACGCGATTCAATTCCAGCCGTGGCGCTTTCTTGTTACATGAACACGCATTCATACACACATACATACATTAATATTTATTTATGTTCACTTGTTTGCGGCATTCGTTGATCATCTTTGGACGCGACGTACACGCACACACACACACCACACAAACGCATACATAGGCATTTGTAATTTTGCTGGCATTCTTGGGGATTTAGATTTAGGTACACGTTGCTGCTCTTGCCCGGTTCTCATCCTCTGCCCTGCCTCTGCTCAGCCTATGCCTCTGCCTGTTATGCGTCGCGTCGCTGCCGTCGTCATTTGATTGTTGGCGGCTTTTTAACGCTCCGACAATTTCCAGTTCACTTTGACTTTGCCTTTTTTTTCTGTTGTATTTGTTGTTCTTCTCATTACTCAAGTTGACTCTTGCTGAGTGCGCGAAGAGACGGAGAAGGAGTGGTGGAGTTAGAGGAGAAGAGTGGAGTGAGTGAGAGCTGCTCATACACACGTATGTAACTCTTCTTCTTTTTCTTGGTTCGCCTGCCTTTGCCTCTGCCTGCTTGTTTGGTCTTCTGCTTCTGCTTCTTCTTCGTGTTCGTTGGTGCGAGGTTATTGACTTAAGCAAACAACAGACAGGGATAGCGATAGCGCGAGCGAGTTGCGTCGACGTCGCGATCTTCATTTCTTTGCGCGTCTTTGGCGGACTTCTTCTGTTTTATGCCCCACTTCTGCTGCAACGACGCCCGTCTGTTGCGCATCGTTCTTTTTGTGCCTTGACTGCAACTGCAACTGCGAAGGCGACTGTGCAGCAACAAGTACAGCAACAACAACAACATCAAACAACTTTGCCCTCTTTCAATTTTATGTATGTGTATGTGTCCACTATGTCTGTATGTGATTGTTTGTAATATTTTAACCTACGTCTCTGTCTCACTGTCTCTCTCTATCGAACTCACTTCCGTCCTCCTATTTATGGACACTTTTTTTTTGACCATTTTGCCCATTAGCAGCAAGCAAAAGTCAAGCGTTAAATCTAAATAAAACAAAAGTCTGTTTATTGGTTTAATATGTCATTGCAGGTGTTTTTCGATTATTATTTAGACATGTTGATTTATTTTCAAAAGTAAACGAATTCAATTTATATTTGCCAAATATGTCGGCAAACAAAATAAATGGGAATGGTAAGCAAAACAAAAGCAATTTCGATATGTATAGAGGGAGAGAGAGAAAGAAATAGAGAGGGAGAAAGACTGCTTCATTGTGCAGGTGTGACAATAATTATTTTTTATTTCCAAATAAGATTAACAGATGCACAATAAATAGTAGAGCACTTGGAGAGAATACTAACACTTGTTTAGATATCTGCAGCCACCTACCTCACCACCTATCTCATTATTTGTTAACTACTTGACACGAGAATGCTAACTGAAATTTTGGTATCACACTTTAACAGAGTTCAACAAGAACTCAATCAGACTTCTGGCAAAAAAGCCTCCATTTTTGATATTTTTAACTTAAAGAAGCAATTCTGTCCGACCAACCATAAATTTGGTAATAATATTGTAGGTGCAAATTTTAGAAATATGTTTAAATAACATTACAGTAATATAGATTTGGGAATTTTTTTCAGAAAAATGATTGTTAAACAACAAATGTTTAATTAGAGATTTGACAGGTTTTTCTAAAATTTAAAACTTAAATTTGACGAACGTTTAAGTAGATTTAAATAATAATAATGTATGTGGAACATCTGTGATATGTATGTCTTAAGCAGGGATTTGTAGATATTTGCAGTTATAAATGCCTTTTATTTTTCTCTTTTGTTTTTTTCTGTTTCATTGTATAGTAAGTCAGCTAGCTAATTCAGTTGTGGTTCTCGATGCTGCACAAGAAGTGAGATAAAAAAGAGAGGGCGACAGATGAAGTTGAAGAGGAAGAGGGGAAGGAAGAGCATGAGAAGTGGAATTAAATGAAATGGATTTTAGTGTAGCTCAAAAGCTCGAGAGGTTGTTGTTGTTGCCGCTGCTGCTGCTGTTGTTGCTGTTGTTGTTGTTGTTGCTGTTGTTGCTGACTCTTCGTCGTTCACTTGTTTTATTTTTTGTGTGTTGAACACATTACTATCAAGGATATCGGTAACCAGCAGCAGTTACGGAGTGGTGGTTCGTGCTGGTTGCGGGGGCAGGCGGCGGGGCTGTTTTTGGTCTGTTGGCTGCGCGCGTTCAAGGAAATTGTGTAAAAAAAAAAAAGGAAAAGGAAACAGAACACACACACATACATACATACACATAAAATGTAAACTCTGAACCGAAACGAGGCAGTGGCGGAGGCAGAGGACCGGGTCAGGACAATGGGTTTGGGTCAGAGACAGAGTCGAGAGTCCCAGCCAAAGCCCTGGGCTGTCGCACGGTTTGGCGTGTGGCTTTGCCAAGGCGAGCAAGGAGCCAGGACCCATACAGAGGAAGCGAGGCTCGCGCGCAAGGACACACATTGCGTGGGTGGCAGAACCACACACAAGAGTTTGGGAAGAGGGTGTGGGGGAGGAGTATGAAGAGTTGCCAGTAAAACGAACCCAAACCGAACGAAAGGCAGCGCAGCGCAAAACTAAAATTGAAACTGGCAACGCCGAAAGGGGAAAAGGCGAGCGAACACTGAGCACACTGAACACCAATGCAAACTGTGTATGTGTATGTGTGAGTGTGTGTGTGAATGTGACAGTGACAGCAGCGAACGACGCTAGCAGAGCGCGCTAGTAGTAATAACAATAACAACAACAACAAACAAATGAATTTATGCGGACAACAGCAGAAGGAGAAGCAGAAGCAGAAGCAGCTTGCAGTTGTAGTTGGGTATTTATGTAACGGTAAAATAGTTGTAGTTGTTTTTGTTGTTGTTGTTGGTGTTGTTACTGATGGTAGGAGGCGGAATGCATTGGGAGGGGGAGAAAGAGTTGGAGGTAGAAGTGGAATGCATGGAAAATGGCAGGCTCAAAGCGAAACGGGCCGAACGGGGACGACCCATAAATTAGAGTGACAGAAAGAGAGACAGCGGGAGAACGAAAGAGAGCGAGCGAGCGAGCGAGCGAGAGAGCACAAGGAGTACAAGGAACACCAGAAACCGAAACGAGAATAAGCAAAATGCAGCAGCAGCAGCAGCAGTAGCAGTAGTAGCAGTTTGAGCAGCGCAGGCAGGAGCGGAATGCGGGTGTAAAACATTGACGTATTTGCCATTTGCAACAGGAGCAAAAGGCTCGCTGGAGTCCCACTGTGTGTGTGTGTGTGTGTCGCCTGCTGCTGCTGCCCACACTCACTCAAACTGGAAACTCTCAAGCGAGCTTCGGGGCTATAATAGCAACAACAACAACGAGTACAACAACAACAAGCAAGAGTAGAGACACAACGCGTAGTGCAAGTAGCACAGCAGCAGCATCTGTTCCAGGCCTGACAGCAGTTGGAGCAAGCACACAAACACAATACACACACACATACACACAGAGGAGAGACTGGGAGTGGGGTATTTGCGACATAAAGGTGAGGGTGCACAGTTCGCGGGGTTATGGGTTTATAAGGAAAGGTGGTGTGGGCTGTTATACTGTACAGCATGTGTGCATGTGTGTGTGTGTGCATGTGTGTGTTGTTCGACTCTTTGTGGCTGCACTGAATGCAACCAAACGTTACCCCCCATCCCCGCTCCCCTATCAATCGCACTGGCATTGTTGTTAACATTTCAGCCAATGCAATATGCGAGTGGTAAACAAGGGTGGCTGGCAAGGGACACACTATTGGACATGTTGCATTATAAATATACATAAATACATACACAGATACACATCTATATATATTTTTGCACATGTGTGGTAATCCACAACCACACACACACGCCGCATCTCTAATCGCCCATAAACAAAAGTTGGTAGGCGCTGTAAGCCCAAGGATGTTTCCAGGGCTGCATGATTAGAGCTTCATATTTGCCATTCAAATTCGAAGAGTTTCTACAATATGTCAAGAAGCAGCAGGCTCTTTAAATATTTACCGCACAAACAGCTTGTCAGCTATTATAAAATACAAAATAAACACACTTTTAATTTGATGAAAACAAACAAAAAATCAAGTGAGAATATTGTTGTCTGGGCGCTAAGACGACTGTACAATACTCTGATACCAATGGGATTACCTTTAATTAATTTACTTTAATATTTTGTATATTTGTTTTTTTATGGTTGAATGAGCTCTTCAATGTCTCCTTCAAAGGAGGAAAAGGTATACTTCTGCGAGGGTAAACTGATATAGATCCCATCCCCCCATTCATTCTCCACTCTATCCATTTTTTGAAAATGCTCGCAAAAAGGTCTCAAATGTTGCGATTTGATTTCATTAGACAACAAAACACGATTAAAATGCTTATTGCTCATGTAATCTAATACAGACAAATTTAAGTCTGTATACATTTGTCTGACTGCGTCTGTGTGTGTGTGTGTGTCTGTGAGTGAGAGAGTACAGACAGACAGACAATTTCATCACAACATTTAATTAATGCTCAAATCGGATTATCCAACAAAGGAATACAGGATAAAGAGCTCGCAGGCGAAAGCTTTTCTTTAATTGGTACCAGCTGTCTCTCTCTCTCTCTCTCTCTGTCTCTCTCTCTCTATCTCTCTGTCTCTCTCTTCCGCTCTCTGTCTGTCTGTGCACATTTAAGGATGAAAACGTGATTTTAGGTCGGAAGACAAGTAAAAATACTGGCCATAGGTCGAAACTTAAAAATGCCATAACTTCGTCAAAACTTGACCGAAGACAAAGCAGAGTAGAAAAAGTTGAAAATAGCAACAATTTATTTAAAACTGTTTTAATAGTTTCTTAATTTTTTCTTTAAAGCAAAAACAATTAGAATACCCTTTTTGTTCTAGTTTATTATTTTCATTCCCAGGAATTTTGTTTTTCAATGAATCAGCTAATCGACAGATCGACAGATATCGACAGATATATTATATACACATATGTATGTAATTCACACATCTGTCGTTTATTTTGCAGTCTTTAACTTACCACAACATGAATCGATTGTCTCTTTAATCTGCTCTCCAATTGGAATGCTGATTCTTCATAGCGTTTTTTCTTCCATTTATTGTAATTTTCATATTTTAAGATTAAGCGACAACGCTCTTCTTGTTATCTTCGTCGTTGCTGTTGTTGTTGTTGTTTGTTTTGTTGTTTTTTGTGCTTTTGTTTGTTTTACTGTGGTTCATTTGTGTGTCTGGTTTTTCCTTTTTTGTTATTGCTCATTCATTAACTTTTGAGGGGATGATATTTTTGAAATTTGAATAATGATTTCATTTGGAATTTATTGCGGCTCTTTCTTGGCCTGGTTAACACACACACACACACACACGCTCACACACTCAAAGGCACACACAGAAACAGTCGGGAGATCAGCACAGTGTTTGTTTGGTTTTTTCGTTTTTTGGAATTATATTAATTGTTATAAATGATTGTTATAAGAATTTTATGTGCGTGTTTCTCGTTGTTGCTTTTTATTTGAGAGGCTAAAATGAAGTAGAAAGAGAAGAAGAGAATGGGGAAACCCCTTGAATAAATATCAAATAGATTAACGATTTTAACTACTTGAATCTTAATTATACACTTTATTCACATAAAAAAGTAGGTGTCTCGACACGAAATTCGCACTCAGCTTATGCTCTGATATTATATATATTTCAATCTATATAATTGGAAAAAATCGATAACATACACCAGTGTAAATCGCTATATCCCTCAATTTTGAAGCTAAAATTAGCAAACTTGCAAGGGAGCTTAAAAGAAACAGCCTCTTAAGATTGGTAAATAAAAGTAACTAAGGTTTCCACAATTTTAGAGCAACATCTACAAAATTTGTTGCGTTAAATTCTACTAATCCCTTCCGAAGATTTGTAAATATCAAAATAAAAAATATGCTACATTTATAATGGTTGAGACAGAGCATTTCGAAGTCGTCTACGCTCGACTGCAATACTTCTCGTTGGCTCTCGACTCGCTTAAATGAAACCGACAACAAAAACAACAACAGTGAGATCTATTGCGATTTTGTAGAATAAACATTTGTCATTTCATATATAAATATACACATTAATCTATATGTTTCGCTTGTTGTCTGGCAATTATTGCAAATGCACGTTAAAACACACACACCCCCTGCCCTTCGCAACCCATCCCCCGCTCCTTACGAGTGATTCAACAAATGCAAACTCAGCCAGTGGAAACTGATATTGCTGTTGCTGCTGCTGCTGGAAAAATGCGCACTGCACTGGAAAGAAGGCATCGATCAAATGGCGATACGCCAGTTTGCTGTCCACTTTTGGAATGAAAGCGAGAAAGAGAGAGAGAGCGAGAGCGATGGAAATAGATGCAGCAAATGTGCAAAAACAATAGATTCAAATTCAATGCAGATGCAATGAGAGTATATATATATGTGTGTTTGTGTGTGTGCATTGCGAGGGTGACTGACGTGAATCGGCTTGGAAATACAAATAAAAGGCGTCGGCAAACAAATGACTAAAATTAAAGGAAATAAAAAATCCATCATGAATGCCTCAAAATTGTTCGAGTTTAATTTGAAGGGATGATGACGACAATTATTATGATGATGATGGTAATGCGAGGTGCTGTGTGCAATGACAGAGAGAGAGAAAAAGTGTGAGGAAAAGGTAAAGTCCAAAAAAAAAAAGAAACTCCACGAGACGACCGCATCTGGAACTGCAATAACTACAGCAGAGCAAACATGACGAATTCACACACACACACACACACACAACAAGCACATGAAACGACGGCAATGGCCACAATAAAAACCAACGAAATAAATTCAACAATATGAAAAAGAAACACGTTGCACAGGGGAACGCAAGTAGAGAGAGAGACACAAGGCATGGGTGAATGGGCTGGTGTAGAGGGGGACGACAGGCCAAAGCAATCAGCGAGAAACGGGACGAAACCGCCACCAACGGCAACAGCAACAACAGCAGTGGCAAAACTTGAACGACAAATCGACAGACAACAGCGGCAAACGCAGACGGCAACTTTATACATACAAACAACGACGGCAGACTGACAGATGGACAGATGGGCGGACAAAACAAATGGATGGCGGCAGCAACAGCAGCAAACAGAAAATCCCAACTAAATATCGAAATCACAAATCCGCAACCAAATTATTGTATTTTAGAAACACAACACGAATGAGTGAACTGAACTGAGTTGAGTTGCGTTGCGTTTTAAAGGTATGAGTGGAATGGAATGAGTAGCTGTGTGGCAAAACTTAACTGGCCGACTGGGCTAATTCGGTCAGTTAGATTTCCATTTTCCCATTGATGCAGGAGAGATATGGAAAGAGAGTGGGTGGGCTGCAGCAGTATTCACGCACTTTTCTATTCTTTCTTTTGCAAATTTGCTTTGTACAGTGGAGCAAGCAAGCAGTGCGCGATCCTCGGTCGGCGTACGACATATCAAAGCCAACAACAACATCAATGGCAGCAGCGTCTGCGGGTCGTGTCATGTACACATTTCTACATATATACACATAAAGGCATACACAAACTGAACTGGGCAACCAGCAGCAGCAGCAGCTACAATAACAAAAGCAAGCAAGCAGCTAGCAAAGCAAGCAACAAACAAGAAGAAGAAGCATAAGAACAACAACAACAACAACAACCACGACAGCGAGACATAAAATAAATGAGCGACGCTGCCGCGCAAACATGTCTCCAATGCTGTAGTTGCTGCTGTTACTGTTGTTGTTACTCTTCTTGTTGTTGTTGCTGTTGTTGTTGGTTGGTCTGCCATTGCCATGCCATTCGTTCGGCCATTCGCTGTTGTTCATTGCGCCGCTGCTTCAATTTCGTTTTTTTTTTCTCAGCGTTGTTTCCTTCGTCGTAATTATTGATACATGGAAAATACAAAAAAAAAAAATTAAGAAACGCCGACGCCGCTGCGACGTCGCTAAAGTTGACGCAATAAATCTTATTGGAGTTGCAATCGCCATTTATGTACATGTCTGTTTGTATGTCTGTGCTTGTTGTGTGTTTGTGTAGCTAATTATTGCATTGGTCAGTAACTCGTTTAAGCACTTAATAAGTAGATGGCTGAAGAAGCATAACGTAAAACTTGATTAGCTCCCCTCCTTTTCACACAGTCAAATTCGATGCTGCTTGGTTTTTTTTTTGCTCTTCATCTGTCACATTTGATACACATTTGTTGCTGTATATTATTCACCACTATTGGAACTTTACAGTTATTAATGGCAACTGTTAACCAGCAAGGCAATGTGACGTCGACGTCGGCGCTGACTGTGACTGCGAATAGCGGCGACACTTTGCTTTGCTCGCGTTTTTATTGATTTGACAATTTGGTTTTATGTGTGTGTATAGCGAACGTGCAGCGGCGGCTTTAGATAACTGCAAATCGTACATTTGGATATGTATGTGTATGTGCATGTTTATATGGATATGCATGTGTATGTAACAATAGCAAATAGCGAACAGCATCTCGCAGTTTTAAATCCTTTTTGCTAGTGACACAAGGCACATCAGTGCGAGAGTGAGTGAGAGGGCATAGAGTTCACCACACACACATACACAACTGAACTGCCAAAAGGAAATACGGTGGCCAGGGTGCACACACACACATGTGCTGAGAGAGACGCAGACACACACACACACATGCGAGACAGACAGACAGAATTTGCTGCTTCTGTGCTCTGGCTCTGCTCCTCCACTGCTTTGTGCTCTGCTCGCTTGGCTGAATTCTTGCGCTGGCTTCGCTTTGGCTTTGGCCCAAAACGATTTGGATTTTGGGCATTTCTGTATCTGTATTTGTATCTGTATTTGTATCTGTATTTGTCGCACTTCCTGCATACACATTGTTGTATTTTTCTTTTCTTCAATTTTTTTGCAAATAATAAATATTGATAAATACATATGAGATGGAAGAATATTTCTACATTTGTTGCTGTTGCTACTGCTTGCGCTCTGCCTGCTAACTTTTGCTCTTCTTCTTCACACACAAACGCACTTCAACATTCGCACATACATTTAATTTATTTGTGCGGCGCGCACAGCATTTTTTTTTGTCGTAATTTTTCTTAGCTTTGCCCGCCGCCCGCTTTTTGTTTCTTTTTTGTTGGATTTTTGGTTTAGCTTTAGCTGCTGCGCTGTTGTTGTGGCTTGCTTGCTTTTGCTTGCGCGACCGACGAGTTACCGAACTAAACTAACGAAACGACAAACGACACCAGCCAACAATCCAAGCCGAAGCGAAGCCAAGTGCGAAGCAGCAGCAGCAGTCGCAGCGACAGCGACGCCGGCAGCAACGAGCGCGCTGATGGAGACAGCAACAACAATAATAACAACAACACATGCCATTGGCTTTTGTGGTGGGGTGGGGTGTGTGTGTGTATGTGAAGTGTGGTATAAAGATTGAGGAGGGAGGTGAATAAAATGACGACGACGGCGACTGCGACGACGATTATATGAGAAAATTTATTCAACATTTAACGAACATGCTTGTTGTTGTTGTTTTTGATGACTGCTGCTTTTTGAAATTGTGGGCGCAGCAGCGCAACTAAGCGACAGGCATACAGACAGACAGACAAAGGTGTCAGCCAGACGCTGGCGGTTGTCAGAGGCCAAAGTGGAAAGAAAGAAAGCCCCGGCAAAAGCAAAAGCAGAAGCAAAAGCAAGCAGACCAACATTCATTCCAGCAGCAGCAGAGCCATTTGTATTGTTTTCATTTCATTTCTGAGTTTTTTTAATACATTTTTTGGTTATACTGCTGCTGCTGCGACTGCGGTCGTCCATTGAAGTGCTGGTAATTAAAATTGCTACAATAACTAAATCAAAATGAGCGGAAAAGGGCGCACAAGAAGAGAGCAGCTGCGAGAGTAAATGAGTGTGAGTGCGTGTATATGTATATGTTTATGTGTGTGCATGTGAAAAAGGAACAAGTGATAACTTAAGCAAAACTGCACCAAAAAAAAAAGAAAAAACGCATACAACACGGGCTAAGTGAAGTGCGAGTGGAAGTGAGAAGCAAGCAAATTTTGTAAAATGTTGCGGCTTGTACTTGCATATTTGCGAGTGTGTGTGTTTGTTTGTGTGTGTATGTGTGTGTGTGTGTGCGTGAGCAGTGTAACGTAATATGAATGAGGCTGGCTGGCTAAAGGTGTTCGTTCCAACTGACAAGAGTCTGTCTGTCGTTCACTCGTCCCTCCGTCTTCTTCCTGCTGCTGTTGCCTCCATGTTGTTTTTGTTGTTATCGCTGCCAAAAGTTTTTGCTGCTGCTGCTGCTGGTGCGGAAGCAGCGATGCAAATTGTTGAATAATGTCAAGTAAAATTGCGCGCATTATAAATGGAAATGGGGAAAATGAATGTATTTGTGAAAGCAAAAGAAGACAAAACAAGACAAGGCACAACGTGCACAAACCAAAAGAGGCGTGGCGTGACGGGTGTGGGAGTGTTGAGAAAGGCATACTTATGTGCATGTGTGTGCGTATATAATAAATTTACATACATATATGCAAAGATCTGCATTTGGATGCCAATTGCAGGTGACGCAGATGACGACAACTAAGTATGCTCTAGGGGAGAGAGCACGATTAGCAGATACTCTGTTATGTTAATTAAATATTATATATTTTGTATTGAATGTATATGTGCAAAAGATATTTTGCATGCCTGGGTGCGTGCGTATGTATACATACAAGCAAATGTATCGGTAATCGATTGTTATCGATATTGGGAAACACGTAAGAAGTTATCGATCAAATAAAATCAACTTGATCTGCGTAAGCTATATATACTTCATGAGTTAGTTTATGCTACTTTTTCCCTTGTCCGTTACATATTCTTGCCAAACTTGATTACCCATTGATTATAGATACTCTTGCATAACTTGATTATACCCATTTACAACATTGAAAAATAGCAAGTGCAAAAATGTGCTCGACATTTTAAGCAATTCGTT
Source organism: Drosophila paracracens (assembly GCA_035044025.1). Lineage (NCBI taxonomy): Eukaryota > Metazoa > Arthropoda > Insecta > Diptera > Drosophilidae > Drosophila > Drosophila paracracens. Next base: position 414,210 of record JAWNMN010000242.1, read on the forward strand.
GCCACTTTTCAATTTTAATCCGCGAGTAATTCATATTTCTAAAAATACTTTGCTTATATATAGTTGATTGTGGACTGCAGGCAAAGCATTAGCCTTATTCTTTTGATCTACGTTCTTGTGTGTCAAATATCTTTAGTTTGTTTAATTAAGCTCTTTGATTATTGACAGTTGTAAGGGGAATACCTTTATATAGTCAGAGCTGTCTGTCTGTCAGCCAGCGTAATATACTTCGAATAAGGATACTACCAACAACAACAGCAATCTCAACAAGAATGGGGCAACAACAAGCACTTTTGTTGCAATCATTGGCATCGTTGTGGACTGTCTATAATAACAACAACAAGCATCCACTAAAATCTAAATACAACAACAAAAAACAGTCTTCGTAGGAACACCGAAGACTACATACCCTAACAAACTGAACTCCAACTCCAAACTACTTTATTTAACCCTTAAAATTGTAGTCCAATGTTTCTAAGGAGTTGATGGGTTTTTAAGTGAAATCATAAAAAAAACAAGTTGATTCAACAATAAACTAAATTTAATTCATTGCAAGAAAATGTTTTAATTTTTGCACTGCTTTAAAAAAAACAAAAGAGCCCCAATATCTTAAAAACTTTGGAGGGTTATCAAGCGCAGAATGTTTGGTGGACCTGAAGGGAAACAATGAGAAGGACGACAGCAACAACGATGGAAACGCATAGTGCAACAAAGTGGGAGACAAGGGGGGCTGAGAAGAGGAGCAAGCAGACAAAGGCAGTGGCTGGATGTCGAACATAGTTGGTTGCCAGGCTCGTTTGTTGAGTGAAACAGCGAAGCAGAGCGGCGAGCTGCATACACTGAGCAAAACACAAATATGCATTTGAGAAACTGTAATGATAACCAGTAATAACTTGTAATAAGTTGTATTTAGATGAAAGATATTTTAAATTTGAGAATAAATATTTACCAAGATTATCAAAAATAAACAAATATAACTAATAAAATATTAAACTAAATCATATTTAATTCGAGTGTAGCAACAGGGCACTAGCAGACGAAGAAGAAGAACAGCGGACAACGGCAACGAGTTGTTGCTGCAACAGCGTCAGCAGCAGTAAAGCAACAACAACTATGTTGAATGAGCAAAAGGCGAGCGTGCCAACTACAACAACAAGGATTACAATTCAAACTTGCTCGTCAGCCAGAGTTGCCAGCATGCCCAACTGCCTGCATGGCTTGCCTGCCTGCCTGGCTGGCTGCCATTGCCGCCAGGCAAGCATACTCAACTGACAAGCGAGCGAGATGGCAAATAAAATAGTTAGAGTGAGAGGGCAGAGGGCAGTATGAGTATAGAGAGGGAAGCGGGTCGTCCAGAGGAGTCGAGTCGTGCGATGCCTTCTGTCGTGCCGTGCAGAAGGTGGCATTGCCAACAACAACAGCAAAAACAACACAGGCTAAAGTTTTGCGCTTCCTCTCTGCTGCTGCTGCTTAGCTGCAGCTTCGGTCAGCAGCAGCAGCAGCAGCGGCAGCAGAAGACGAAGTTGAATACTCATGCATACAAAAGAAAAAAAAGAAATAAAAAAAAATTAAAGGAAAAAAAACTGTGTGCGGAAGAAAAAATTTATATAGGTACGTGCGTGTCTCCCGCTTTGTATGAGTGTGTGTTTGTGTGAGTGAGCATGGGTCTTCGCCTGTCGACGATTTTCTGCGGCCGCCTGTAAAATAATGAAAAGGAACTGCGGCATCTCCTCTGTTTCTCTCTCCACTCTCCTCTCCTATACACTCTTCTGCTCTCTTCTCATATACTGCTTGTTCTGCTTGTTGTTGTGGCTGCGTCGCGTAAAATAAATGAGAGCGCCGCAGCATGGCCAAAAAGCAGCAGCAAAAAGCAAACTAAAGCAAAGCAGAGCAGAGCAGTGCAAAGCCAACACATAAAACAAGCAAAGCGTGCTCCAGCAGAGAGTGTGCCGTTAGCGAGATACCCTGTAAGTAGATTCATCCAATACACTTACAGCAAGCAACTGTAAAAAGGTAATATAAAATTGAAAAGCAATAAGGCTGCATTCCATCTACTTATTTATCTCTTAGAGTCTTTTTACTAAGCATTAATATTATTATTATTATACATATGTATGTATTAATATTACTATTAATATTAACTATGTGTCAATCAGTTTTGTTTCTTTCAACTAGCAATATGAAATACAATTTTACACTCTGAAATTAATCAATATCAAAAAGTTTTATTGTTTTTCTACTACTTCCATCTTTTTAACTTGGATAAGTTTAACTTCAGTTGGTTAAATCATGTTAATCATGCTACCCCACATTTTTCATGTATACAGGGTAAACCGAGCGGGGTTTTTGCTTTTGTTAATTCTCATCAGAGTTGAGCAAATGAGTGCAACTGAGGTTAAGGAATAGAGAGAAGGCGGCAGACAATAACAAAAAAAAAAAAGGGAGGGGACACTAAGAGAGTCAGAGTCGCTGTTCGGTGAATTTCCTCAAAGGCCAACTAATTGGCAAGCGTGGCAGGCAGCAACTTGCAACCAACTAGCTGATTGCTACCAGCGTGGGCTGCTGCTCTGCTGCGGCTAGGCAAACCAGGCTTAGAATTTACACAGTCTAAATCTAAATCTAAATATATAATTTATAATCCAAATGCGATTGTCACATTTTTCCAGCATTTTCCAGCTTTACACTTCTCTTTGATGAATTGTCCTTTGATTTAAAGGGAGATCTCTTTGACTCTATAAATATATATTATTACATATTGTTGCAGTTAGTAGTAGATATGTCGGAGCCGGTTTGGATCAGACTACTATGTCGAACAGCTGTCATTGGAACAATCAGTCTAAAGATGAGTCCTTCTCTGAATAACTTATTTGTTAACCATGTTATCAGATGTCACTGCTTAGTAGTTACGAGCTTATCAACATCATATAGTTTTCATAGGAAGAATCGGTTGAATTTTAATTTATAATGGAACTTGGAAGTCGGCAGTTTGAATCCAATCTGCAAGGAGATTTAATCTTCGCTGTTTTGCTCAAAATCAAAACTTAACAACGAAATTGAATTTCTGTATTACGCAGTTTCTATATACATATAGATTTATATATGATAATTAACTATAACATCGTTAGCCTGTTTGAAGTCTCAGTCAAGTTGTATAAGTAGCTTACTGTTTGCCGATTGTCTTGGGAACCAAGTTTGCCCGCTGCACATGTCACATTTCATCTGCAGACGCAACAAAGTCTCTTTTGTTGCAAGCCACAACAGTTATTCGTTTAACTGAAATAAGTACTTTAAATGCTTTTGTTGCTCATGCTTGCTTTTTAATAGCTTAAACGGTGTATAGAAATTGGACGCTCAGCATATTCAAGTTGAATTCAATTAATTATAGAGTGGGTGTTTGTTTCTTTCTAGCTCGAATGGGTGAATCAACTAAACATCCCCCATACACCACCACCACCCCCTCAAAACCAAAGCAAGCAAGTCATGCAATTTACCACAATTTCCGCAAATAGATACAAATAGATATATATATATATATAAATATATGCATGTATCTAATGCAACTACAAGCAAAAAGGGTGCAGAGAGGGGAGGAGGGTGGGTTGGGGAGGGGAGGGTATATTTGCATATACATATGGTGACAAATGTACGCAGTTCGTTTGCTTGGCATCTGTGTTCTGTTGTGCGTTTAATTTCCAGAAGGAAGGAAATGCACGCTGCGCACCAGATACAAGTTGCAAGACGCAAGTTGCAACTTGCACACAGCTGCATATACACACCGAGAAAAACAGCCAGCAGAAGAAGAAGGCCAAGATGGAGGTGTAGCAATGCTTGTGGCATGCAAACACAAGATACGCATGTAGCATATGCCACTTATAGATACATGCAACACACACGCGGCATTTGATACAAAAGGAGCGAGCGAGAGAGCAACACCAACTCGTTTAATTCGTTGGGATAACAGCCCCGTTATGGCAAAGCCACATCGCAGTCACAGTCACAATCACAGTGAGAGTCACAATGCATGTCACAGTTACTTTCGCCACTTGCGCCCTGTGGCAACAAGCAGGCTGCTGCAATCGCATGCTGCACAGCAAGAATTTCTTATGGCTATGCTAATTGAAGTTTCTCATATTCAATAAATGGAGATTTTCATGCAAAATACATATTTATGAGAAGCATTAAGTTTAATTGATATTAAAAAAAAACAGTTTTCCAAATTTAAGCATCTTGCAACTCGTGCTTATACCTAAAATACATAAAATAAGTTAACCATAAATTTGTCCTTTATAATGGTAATAAGTGACATAAAGTGCCAATGGTTTAGCTGATGAGATACTAAAACAGTTAAAAAGGCGAATCTAATGAAGTGCTCTCACAAGTTTACTTAAAAAACAGAAAAGATCAGTTTTCCTAGGCACGCACTTCTGAATCAAACAATTCGGCAGATTCTTTCAATGAAAGCTATATGATATAGCAGTTCGATGTTGATGATTTTTGACACAAATGTTAGGAGCATAAAAAAAACTCGTAACTATTAAGTTTATACCTATTAACATAGTCAACAAATATAATACAGCATATATTTATCATCAAGAAAGCTTTTCTAGTGATGCTGCTCAAGAATATATACATAGTTAATGGGGTCAGAGATGTCTGCTTCAATGCGACTAATTATAATTATAATTATAATGAAAAGTTTTGTGTTTGGTTTTAGTTGAATGTATGGGAAAAATGGTCTAACGAACAATTAACACATTTCTTGATTATATGCATTTTTTTCTTACTGTGTAACATGCTTACAAACACCCACCCTCACACACTGACAAACAAGCAGCGGTTCACACTAGCACATTTGTCATGCCCATATAATGGAGTATATATATATAGTGTTAAGGCTTTGGGGTTGCTCTCCTCGTCTCCCCTCTTCGCTGCTCCCTGCTTTCCCCTCTACCATCTCATTTTTCCATTTTCACTCACTCGTATGCCTGGTGTCAGAGTCAAGCAATCGCGTGTCCAAGCAGCACCAACAACAACAGCAACCGAAACACCATTTTCAACAACAAGCCGCAAACGCGTCATCCGACCAGAAACTACAACAACAAATGCCAAGGGAATAACGAGAACAGTTTTTGTTGCTTTTGTCGTCTTTTTCATTGCCCGAAAAGTGGGCAGCAACAGCGAGTGGGAACATGGCTAAAAAGTCAGCACATCTCAATATGAAATTGCTGCAAAATGTTTTAGCCAAGTTCATAAATATTTGAAATATATTCTACATATCTATGAAATTCCAATACCTTAAGCACACAGAAAAAAAAAGAAAGGTGAGAGAGGGAGAGAGCGATAGGCAGACATCGAAACAACTGAAATCCAATTAAATCAAGCTAATTAAAAATGTTTTTGTAAGCCACAACAATACACACATAACAACAACAACAAATAACAACAACAACAAATAACAATAACAACAAGATAGAAAAGAAATCAACAACAACAACATTTCTGCTGCAGAAACCTAAAAACGAAAAATGTTCAAAATCAAATGAAATATTGTTTACCGTTAAAAGCGACGCCAGCGGAGGCGGCGGTTGTCGGGCATATAACAAACGAGCACCCAACGAAACAATTTTTGCCACACACACACACTCATGAAGAGTGTGATGGCGGGTTTACAATTTGGGGACTTGCAACAATTCGCACTCATCTTTCGCATTGGCAGGGCATAAATTCAATTACAACCAATATTTTCAAAGAATTGCCAACAACAAATACGTAAACAGCCAGCAAGAAATTCAATTTTCTGTTATCCATCGATTCTATCTATCCATCTGTCCTTCCGTCCGCCTGCCTGCCTGCCTGTTTATTTGTGTCCCTCTTTTGCTGCTGTCCCTTTCTGTCGCATATTTAGCGTGTGATTTTTTGCACTTTTCGCTTGCAATTCAAATGAGACTTTGCATGTGTATCTGTGCCCAAAACAAATAAAACGTGTGTGCCTGGTGCCATCACAATACATCTCCACCATACCCAACTCTTGCTGTTGTTCTTGCTCCTACTTCTCAATTCGTACTCAAACCCAACATATCCAATTAGTGGGCAGCCCCAACTGACATCAGTCAGCGCTGGTTTCGATTCTCATTCTCATTCTCATTGTTCCAACAACACCAACAACCACAGTAAGTGTTCGGTTTGGATTTTATAGCCTCTCGATCTGCTACTGTTAACTCTTGTTGTTGTTGTCGCTGTTACCGTCTGCATTCGGCATTTACTGTTGTTGTTGGTGTATGCCGAACTCTTCGCTTACGCTTATCTACCATTAAACGACGCGTCGTCGTTGTTGCTGTCGCAGTCGCTATTGCTGTTTTCTGTTCGCTGCGCTTCACTTTGCTCTGCTTTGGCTTTTGGGTCTTGCTTTAGCTTGGAACATTCGTCGTTTCGATTTCGGTCGCCACCCGATGCCCGTCGCAAATATTCCCGTTCCCATTTCGTACCCGCCGCGCATCTCACGACTTTTTGGAGCGCCCCAAGGTGCAACATTGGCAACGGGCCTGGCCAAACCAGACGCGCCGTGAAACAAATGCCAACCACACACTCGCATCGCATAGCATATAAGCTCTCTCACTCACACACACACACATACATACATATATAGATCTGGTGGCGTTTTGTCTCTGCCTGTGACGCCACCTGCCGTTTTGGGGGCGCAGCATTTGTCGCCATTTATTTACACGATTAGAAATCGATTTTATGCGTTTGGATAATATTTCAAATGTACAACAAATGTGTATATGTATATATATATATATACCTATATATATATATGTCTGTAGTGTGCATGTGTGCGTGAGTCGTCATTAAAATGATTTATGTCAAGTTTATCAGCAAAAGAGGGTTGCGAAATCGATTTGTGTGTGTATATATGTGTGTGTGTGCGTGTATTAAGACAACCACAATGCAAACATTTCCATCCAACTGAAACCAACTTAAAACTAAAAACAATAAAAAATAAAACAAACATAATAAACTATTATTAATTAGCATAGGCTGCAATAGCGGCTAATTAGCGCAAGCAGCGAACCGTTAACTTGACAAGATAATGATATACAATATATTTACATATACATTTACACCAAGTAACTAATGCTCAAGTACAATCGAAAAGCTTAAGACATAAACACAAATTAAGCTCCCACTATATCTGTAATTGCCATATGCACACACACAAAGTGGCACATATACGCACAAGTAAAAGCTAATTGATTAACAACATTCGAGTTCAGAAAGCTTAGTCAAAGGTAAATGACTAAAATGTCCAACAATAACTAGCAAACACTGAAGCGTACTCACTTCTCCAGCCAGAGAGAGATAGACTGCGAGAGAGCGAGCAAGCAAGAGACAGTGTGGGGGAACTGCGAGATTGGACCGTAAAAGAAACGAACAAAAAAAAGATGGCAAACAAAGCGCAAATAAAATAAAATCCAAATTCAATCCACTTGGTGGCGAAGCTGCTGCTGCTGCTGCTTTCTGTCCGGCATAGGCCGAATACTAGCTAGCATATAACACCAAACTACCACACACACACACACACCCACACTGCCAATTTATGCACACACACACAACTTAAATAACAACAGCAATTCGTGGGCAAATCTCAAATAAAAGCAAGCAGAGTCAATGACGCTTCGCTGCCGCAGCCGCAGTCGACGCTCGTCTGTGTTGATGGATTGTGCTACACATACATACATATTACATATACATAGCTACGGGTCGAGAAAAATACAATCCAGTGGAATCGTTTGGCCGGTGACTCTTTCGGCTTGTCTTCTGTTCCTTGTTATTTGCTGCTCTCCATCCCTCCCTCTCTTTGACAATCAACGAGTGCACATGTATGCATGTGTGTGTGAGTCGTGTGCCACTGCTCATGGCGTTCACTGTCCCTGAGTCCGACACCAAAAAAAAAAAAAGAAGCAAAACAACAAAAAAAATTACATACCCTGTGGAACGAAACGAAATGAAATATCAGGCAGAACTTTTTTCTTGCTGCCGCTACTGGCTGATGCTGTTCTTCTTTTTTCTTTGATATTTTATTTCGTAAATTTTTGTACTGTATTGTTTGCAGCGTTTGATGTGTATATGTGTTGTGTATGTGTTTAGTTGGAATTGGCAATCAACTCACTTCTTAGATTCCAACATCAAATTAAAAAGCGTTTCAATTGCACCTCGTTCCACACTGATATGAGTTTTGTGTGCTTTTAGCTCGCATCCCATCAAACATTCTCCTCCCCTTACCAATACAATGAAGGGTATGTGAAAATCGCAAACCGGTAAAAAAAAATGCGAATGCGAATACAAATTGTGCGTAACACCCCACTTTTTGGGGTAAAATTTACCTAGCAATGCGGCCGTGTAGCCAGTTTTATTCTAAATGCTTACCTGTGTCAAGTAAAACGCCGCTGCTGCTGCTGCTGTTGCCTCTGTTGCCGCTGCTGTTGCTTATTGCTGGTCTTTTGTGGCTGCGCACATTCGTGTCGCGTTTTGCTTCTCACACACATAAAATTTGGCGATTGCGTAGCATTTTTCTGCAATTCCAATTGATTTTCATCGCTTTTCCCTTTTTCTTTTCTTTATTTTTTTGCAAGCAATTTTATACGCTCAATTCACTTATTCTGCTTGTATCGCGCGCACACACACACAAACATATACCCGCACACACATACACCGATACGGGGCAATAATATTCGCCGTGGGCGTTTTTCTTTGCTTCTTACTTCTTGACTTTTTCGAAAATTTGTATTCTCAGCGACACAACTGTCACAAAGTGCAGCCGCCCACAATGCTAAATATGCAAGTTTTCACAACACACACAGATACACACACACACACATACATAGTTTGCATTTGAAAATGCTTACAATTGCAACAAAATACCACTTTGTACACACTTTTCACTCACGCTGGGCTAAATACGCGCGTGAACCGCACGACAACCGAAACGAAAATGAGCCCAAATGCCATGAAATGAAATGGAATTGAATGCGTCGCACGTTCGACGTCGGCAGCGCAGCGCTCGAATGCTCAGAGAGCGCTGACTAAGCTCAGTTTGAGCGCAACTCGACTCACCTAAACAAACAAAAAAAAAACTCAGCTCAGCGGGGCAATTAAGAACTCTTGAGTGTGTTTGCCAACTGAGCGTTATTTCAACATGCTGCTGCTGCTGCGTGAGTGGAAACGGTGTGGGAGTTTTTTTTTTTATATTTTTATTATCTCTGATGTTTGAATACTAATTAGGTCTTTAATATAAACAAAATTTTAATTATTGTGAAGGGTTTGCACGGTGACTAAACTAAATATTTAAGTATGAATACCCTGCAGTAAAATTTCAATCTAATGGGCACTTTCGACTCGAATATTTATACACTGCCAAAATAAACAACAAATTTTAAATGTTTTCTTTTTTTTTATATATAATAAAATGTCGATTTTGCAGATTGAAGATTTAAAAGTTAAAGGTTAATGGATGCACCGCAAAGTAGCCTTTGCTCTTTGCCACCTGCGTGGAGAGGCGCAACAGATTGTTGTCATTATTCAAATAGTTGCCATTGAACACATCCGTGGCAAGTCTGAGGACATCGTCGCGTCCTTGGGTGCATATCGCTGAGGCAGTCAACAACTCGTGATCCGCCAGTGGCAATCCAATGCAGTAGGAGCGTGAGGCACGTGCCACACTCGCCCACATCGCATAAATGATGCTCGCAATATTTGCCACACGTTGCAACTCAATTTGTCGCTCCACAACGGCGTTGCCATGCCGCGTGAACATCAAATCGACAGCCATGTGGAGGCGGGCAATCGAATGCTCGATGCACTGGGCAGCTGGCTCCAGTGTGGGGTGCACATTCTCTGCCAGCAGCATGCCCGTCTTGGGACTCTCCAGTCTCGATCTGCCCATGAATTTGCCAAAGATGTGGCCCGGATGGAAGAGGGGATTACGTGATTTCCGCACGCCCTCATTCATCCGTTGCTGCAACAAGGATTTATTAATTATTTATTTACCATATCTCAAGTGGACTCACCCCGGCATATTGCAGGCCCGTCAGCGCAATGAATATGCTCAGCGTGCTCAGGGATTCGCCCTGGGTGCACAGCTGGGCGGTGTCTCGCAGAGCCAACTCCGTCGGCTCACCCTGGTGCAGACTGCGTGGTCCCAGCAGACTCAGGCTCTGTGTGGAGATCGTGTGCAGCTGCTGCAGCGTGTAGTATTTGGTGATCGCACTCTCCAGCGTCACATCCTGACCGAGGAACTCGTCCAGCAGCCCCGCTGTCAGATAGACCATGCTCTCCATCGCATAAATGGAGCACATTGCCTGCGACAGATTCGCACGGGTCAACTCCAAATCTCTGCAAGAATTTATTTTTGTATTATTTTTTTATTTAATAATTTGAGGCACTCACTTGATCTGGACGCCACATTGTGTGGTATCCACAGTGAATGTGGTGAGCTGTTGCAGCAGCCTCTTGGCCAGAGCGATGCCTGAGTGGCTGGTCCTCAGGCGGGCGGAGCGCACCAAATGCTCCGAATGCCGATTGCCTTCGTGGGCTGAGCCAAGGATCTGGTCCTGCCGCAACTGCACCTTGTCAAAGTGCAGACGACGCATTGGCGCCTCCCGGCAACCAAATGTGGCATGCAGCTCACCCAACTTGACGCCCTGCTGCTGTGAGTCGACCAAGAAGAAGGTGGAGCCCCTGCCAATGTTGCCGGGCACATTTAGCTGCTGCGTCTGGGCGAGCACAAGGAACAGCTGACGTGTTCCCACAGGAGCAGTGACTACGAAAGCCTTCTCCCCGCTCAAGGACCAAGTACCTGTGACGGTATCATAGATGGCCTGGGTGCCAAAGAAATCATCCTCTGGCGGCGCATACTCAAAGATCGCATCCGTTGCAATCAGTTGGCCAGTGGCCAGCGATGGAAGATGGCGTTGCTTCTGCTCCTCGCTGCCCAGTTCTCGCAGCATATCGACAACAATCCGGTGCGATTGTAGGCCAAGTGCCAGGCTTGTGTGTCCCGCTTCCGGCTCACTGGCCATCAGGCTGGCGCTCCAATTGTAGCCCCTGCCATCGTATTCCAACGGCACATTCAATCCGTAGAGTCCCAGCTGAGCGAGGCTCTCCAACTGGGACTGCGACTGCGATTGCTCCTCGGCAAAGTAATTGTTGAGTGGCAACAGTGTATTCTTCAACTGTGACATTTCCTCGCGTGCAATCACCTCCGGATATCCTAGCAGCTCCTTGTCCGTAATGCCCATAAAGAAGTTCTTCACCAGTGGTTCACGTGCCGGCAACTCGGACTGCGCCGCCTCCGCTGTTGCCTGTTGTTGCTCATCGCGTTGATCAAGACTGCTACTGCCGCTGTTGGCTGTGCTGCTCGCAGCACGTTTTAATACATAGATTCCGCGTTGGTTGTGACTTTGATTTAATAAGCGGACAGCACGCGAAATTAAATTGTAGCGCATCGTGAATTAGGTAAGTGTTTTCTTCGATTTCCTGCTGCCAACTGCTGTTAACATGATCAGCTGTCAGCTGTGTGGTCACTCCAATAACATTAACATATGCTCAATGCATAATAACAGCGCGCAATCATTTCAATTTAATCGAATGTTAAATAATTTTACTTACTGCAGACTTTTAAAAACTACAAGCAGCATTAATTGCAAATCTCTTCTAACTTGTAGAAATCTACAAAGCATTGAATAAGCATACTTTCTATTCAAAGCGGAACAGTAGACTTTCTGCTGTTAGGCGCTATTAACTAATCAGCTGCTAGCTGTGTGGTCACCCTAAGAATTATAACATTTACTCAAAATGTTATGAACAGCGCGCAATGATTAGATTCAAAAGATTATCTATGAGAATTTTTCTATTGAACGTTACATTAAATAAAACCAGTATTGAATGCCGGTTGCCAAACTAAACATTTAAAAACAAATTGATAGATATTTCTAATAATATTAAAAATCGTTATGGTTTTTGTTTTATTATTTGTCCTTTTACCACTGAACTTGAAGAAAAACTTTCATGCTTAACTTAATACAAACGAAAGAAAACAAACAATTTTTGTTTCATTTTTGGATTAAAAACACAAAAAACCTTTATTTTGAATGATTTTGTATATTGGTGTTATATAATTGCTATTGACTGGGCACATTAAGCTCTCTACTTAAAAACAGTTAAACAAATAAAGAAAGATTTTTTTTTGTTTTTCGTTTAGTGTGTGATCTCTTTTTTTATTATTATTATTTTTGTTTCCTTTCAGTTTCTGTTTTCATTAGTTAGTTTCACTTGTTACGTGTGTGGAACTTATTTTTGTTTGTTTTTATTCATTGTTTTGTATACCAGCTAGATTTGAAAATTTGTTAATAGCGGTAGTTGAGTTATACAATAGTTATAGTCAGGTATCAATGGAAATAAGAGTTTTAGTTATTAGAATTTAACACAGACATAAGTATGTACACACTGAGGGGCATACACTCTACCTACGCATGTACACACTGTACACGCATACATACATACATACATACATACATATATATATATATATATATATGTTTATGCATCTTTAGCATTTATTTATTGAAGTACAGTTGTGAGCTTGAAAGCTGTTTGAACTTCAAAAATGGGTTCAAAAACTTCCACTTGAATTCAAACCAAAATATGAAGATAATTAATGAAATTAATGTGTGTATTGCAAACATTTTCGAGCACTTATTGCATATGTGAGAGTTGGAAAACAAAACTAATTATTATGTAAATTGCATTTGTTGTTGTTACTAACACAAAATAAACAAATTTGTTGAATTTGTATTTAACTAAAATCCTACTAAATATAATCATAGAGAAATACCTCCATCCTGATCAAAGCAGCTCATATCGTATCACAGGCACGCTTTAAAAAACACTCAATACACTAAGAGAAAACCAAATTCATGGCAATTCATAAAGAATTACCAATTTTCAATTGGAAAAATTACACTTGTAGATCACACACTGCTAACGCTAACAACAACGATCGATATGAGCTGCCCAAAACACATACAGGCACATACACACACACACACACACACACACATGGGGACAATCACACACATACTTTTACATACACCCCGTTATTCCATTCTCTGCTCACAGCTTGCAGTTTCTCTTAACTCGCACTCTTTTCTCAAATATTATCTGCTAATTTTGTTTGCTCTTATTTTGGTTTGCATTTATGCAACTGTAATTTTTCACAGTTATATTTATGTATATAGAAACTTTGATATACTCTTTCGAGCCTTTCGCACTTAATAAATTAATTTGGGTTGAGAGCCCATTCCAGTTATTACCAAATAATATTTCAAATTCAATTAAAATTTAGAAAGCTTTTTTTTGTTTAGCTACAAAAAAAGGTTTTTCTGTTTTTTTTTTGAGGTTAACTAAATATCCTTATTACAATCAAACTATAACTGAATGATATAAAGAAAAAGAAAAAATAATAGAATTGAATTTTCCGAAACGATTCGTGATTCTTTCAAACATTATTCATATGCCAACAGTCTCAAAAATGGCTTTTTGAATCAGATATTAAATCAGATATAAAAGTAATCTTCAACATAATTCAGAACAGAATTGAGCTCTCCTTGCACTCATTGATGTGTCCCCCTTAAAATTGATTAGCATTCAAAACACTCATTCGCACTCACACTCGCACTCGCACTCAAATTCTATACTCGTATTGCATATTTCTATGATTTGCTGCAACTATTTCATAAGTATTGCTAAACTGCGGAGAGCTGCTAGCTGCGGCTGCTGCTCCTACCCAAAACAACGGGTTTTTGGGGAGACCCGTTTCAATTGAGATATTTGTTTGATTTTATGTTGGCCCCCTTCACAAAGATACAGATAGGAAATTAGAGAGGGAGCAGAGAGAGAGAGAGAGAGAGTTGTTAATCTTTAGATTTGTTTGTTGTTCAAAACTTTGTTCTCTTTGTTGTGTAGCATTAAAACATAAACAATTCAAATTCAAACTAGTTGGCTTAAAATGAGGGCTTAAACGGAAAGGGAGAGTGGGGGGCGGGGATGGTACTAGTCAAAACAGAGATGTTTTTTCGATTTTAGAGTTACAATAACTAATAAAGCAGTAATGTGTTGTTGTTGTTGTTGGAAATTTGTCTCGCTTCCCGATTGTTAAGATTTGCCACATTTTGTTCCAATTACAACAGTTGATATTTGTGGCACTGCTGCCAGAGTTGCCAGCGCGCATGCAGCTGTTTCCACATGCGTCGCACAAAGCTGCCGCCGTTGCTGAAGCCACAGCAGCCACAACAGTTAAGACTGCTGCTGCTGCTGCCACATGCCACGGCCATGGCGTTTAGCAGCTACTAAATCTTGCCGGGACTCTCCTGTCGCGCACTGTAGCGCGGCTCCGTTGGCATCAGCGTATCCGTCACCAGCTCATTGGGCGCCTCCACCAATCCCTTGGCATGCGCCGCCGCCGTATCGCAATCCGTCCGCCTTGAGATCAACAGACGTATATCCGTGTGCAGCGACAAGCGACCCGAACGTGATGTCTGGAATCTGCAACAACAAAAAAAAACATTCAATTTCAATTCGATTGTGCAACATTTAAAAGTGTGGCAACTACTTATGTCAAGGGAACTTAAGTTAGGATATACATTTAAGAGTCCCAATTGATAATTCCTATATCTGCTATATATATCCAATTGTACCTATATAAAACTATATAGCTATAAAGATAAGTCTTTCACTAAGTTTGAGTATTGATGCAAGAATACAAGATAAATCGTATATACATATATATCAGCTATATTATCTTGATATATACAAAATGATATTGTAGTGCATGAGATCTATATATATATATATATATAAACTCTGCAGTTTTATCTCAGCTGTTCTCATTTATGTACAAATATATATATATTCTTAGTCTGCATCGATAATTGACTTGACTTGACCGGATCGAACTACTATATCATATTGCCAAGAGGTATTGATTTAATATCTTAATAAGTTCTGATTTGGAAATGTCCATTTGTTATCCTGACCAAATTAACAGTCACAAAAGTTATTATTGATCCACATCGGACTACTTGTTATACAGCTGACATAGATACAGTTGAACGGACTCTATATGTATATATATATATATATATATATATTCATTCTAGTTCTAAGATATCGTTTTGCAGTTGTTCTCTTCTTGCTACATTTGCCACGATTTGTGGCGATGTGCGACGCTCCCATTGAACTGAACTGAACTGACCTCAGGTGTATGGAGTAGCGGAGTCGCTTCATTTGCTCGGCACTGATGAAGTGGCCCAGTTTGCTGGTGGTGCTCTTCGCCGTAGGACTGCCTGGCTCCCGTTCCCGCTCCCGCTCCCGTTCCGGCTGCTGCATAATGATGCCACTGTTGCAGGGCAGCTCCTCGGCAAGGATGCGCTGCCGGATGAAGGTGCGATGCAGATTGGGCATGTCGCGCATATCGTACGGAATGACAAACATGCGCACCACAGTCCCCATCGGATTGAGGAGCGTCGCCTGCACCGTGCCCATCAACGGCACAGAGTAACCCTTGCGGGGCAAACGAATCTCGCACTGCAATCGTTGGATTCACAAATGTTAGCAGTGGAAATACATTTGGGAGGATGTGTGCCACACTTACCAGGTAGGGTGTGCTTAGTGTCTCGCCATGCAGCTCATAGAAATAGGAGGAAGCCGAAATGGTACGCTGTTTGGGACAAAAGACGCCCGAGGCGCCCAGCTGCAAACGGAAGCCGGCGACTTCAATTTTGGGCAGCAGACGCTTCTGCAGCAGCGACTCCTCCAGATTGCCCAGCAGGGGTCGTCCACCAAATTGGGTGGCGAGACGCGCACGGGTTTTAAGTGGCGAACCCGCCGGACTGCACATGCCCGACTCGAGATCCTCGTCGGAGAGCTGCTCATCGGAGCCGAGCGAGCTGCGATCCGAACGATCGCTGAGATGCCGCGAGCGACGCTTGTAGAATGCCGCCTGCTTGGCAAAGCGTGGCGACACCGACAATGCATTGGGCAACGTGGGCGCCGAATACGATTTCTGCACATGCAGATTGGAGGAGGATTGATGGCAGTCCGGCGGTGTCAATAGCGATTGCGAGTGCGATTGGTTGTGGGCATAACTCAGCGAGGGTTGCTCAAAACTGAACGCCAGACCGCTGTCAATGCTGATGGGTGCCGACGAGGAGGAGGTGGAGGGACTGTTGCCACTGCTGCTGCTGCTGCTGCAGAAGATCGTGTTCAGGTTGACCTTGGGCAAACCCTTGCGCATCAGCGGCGACAACATCGGTGAAGGTGTCTCCCTATCCAGCATAATCCCATTGCAATTCAGGCGCAACTGACTTGGTGCCTTGGACAACTGTTGTCCAAGTTGCTGTTGTTGTGATTGCTGCGGATGCAGCTGATGCTGGTGCTGGTAGTCCTGCTGCTTGAGTGGCACATGACTGATGGGTGTCTTGAACTGCACCACAATGCGCTCGTCATCCATGGCACAAGCGCCAACATCCGGCGGCGTCTGACAGCGTTCCTGGCCAGCATTCAGTGTGCAACGATCGATATTTGGCGTCAGTTTGGTCGAGGCGGTCTGCGAGTGGGACAAAGATAGATTAGGGCAAGGATATACGGGTGGATAATGTATATATGGATTGGAGTGTACCTGTTCCACCTCCTGATCCATGCTGTTGTCATCGCCAGCATCGCCATTGTCAGCACTGTTGTTGCTGTGTCCATTTGTGCCATTCGTTGCGGACTTGGAGGACTCTTGTCCAACTGCTGCAACTGTTCCAACTGCTGCGCCAGCTGCTGCTCCTGCACTCTTCTTGGCATTGGCAAAAGTGTGTTGGGTCTTTTGACGCTTGCACATTTGACAGCCGCTTGTTGGCGCCGCCGGCTTTGGACTCTGCTGCTGCTGCTGACTAGCAGTTGAAGTTGGCGCCTGCAGCAATCCTCCAGCTTTGAGATCATTATGAGCTGCTTTTGGATTGGGCTTTCGATTCTTTGGCGTCCGCTGTATGGCCTGGAGCAGCAGTTCTGCCTTGTTGCGCGGCGCGCCCACAATGAGATCGGAGCTGCTCAGGCTGCAGCTACTGCTGATGGATGTCTCCTCCATTTCCGAGGCACTCGTATCATCCACATTCCCAATTCCATCCCCAACAGCATCCCCATCGTCGTCCGCAGTGCAATTGAGACAGAGCAACGTCTTCTCGCAGCCACATTTCTGGCAACTGCTCAGCGAAGTTTGCGTTCCCGTCGAAATCATCGCAATGCGACGTGGTGGTGACATCAGCGATGGATGGATTAGGACTGCTGCTGCCGCCGGTGACTGTGGCTGCTTGGCTGCATCCTCTTCGTCATTGCCCTCGTCCATGGTGTCCATTTGCTCCTCGGTCGGATCATCGGAGGGTTTCCGTTCACGCTTCTTGTCGCGTCGCTGCATTCGCTTGCGATACTTTTGCAATTGTCGCTCCCGATGCCCGTCCAGCTCTTCCGTCAGCGCACCCGGCTCCCCATCCAGATCCAGATCCAGCTCCTGCTCCAGCTCCAGCTGCTCTTCGCAGCCCCTTCTCATTCTCTCGTATTTATCACAGCTACTACTTGTTCCGGGCGGCGTTGTGCTCAACAGCGCAATGCGTGCCCCCAAACCGGTGGGCGTGGCCGCACACATTCCCCCACCCCCGGTGGGCGTACCTGCCACTGGCCGCAACTTGCTGGCTGACGACGATGCAGCTGCTGCTGCTGTTGCTGATGCTGTTGCTGATGCGGCTGCTGCTGTTGCTACTGGTGGTGGTGGTGGTGGTGGTCGTCGTGGTGCTGGTGGAGAAATGTGGGGCAGTCCACCGTTGAAGCGGGGCAGACTCTTCACACAGACCGCAACGCTAAAGTTCTCCGCAATGTTGACGTGCGGAAAATTGTGTACAGTCGCCTTGGCGCTAAATCCTCCATCGTTGTGATTCCCATTCGTCGAATTGGTGGGATCGTATGGCCTAATCCTATAGAAGATGTTCAATCGTGGTCGTCGCGAATTAGCAGCCGTAGCAGCAGCAGCAGCAGCAGCAGCAGCCGAACTTGTCACCGTGCTGCTGCTGCTGCTGCCGCCACTGTGTCCAGCCAAATCTCCGGCTGATGTGCTGCTGCCGCTGGCAAAGATCACACGCCCGCTATCGTAGACAGTTGGATCGCACTTGCGCAACAGATCGCACCACGCAACGATCTGGGAAAAGTAAAGCTGACTCCGAATGGCGCTGCACAGCGAAGGCAGCGTCATCGTCGGCGGTGGCACTCTGCAAATCCAAATGGTACCCATGATTATATTGATACTGTTATTATAAATATATATATATATATATATATATATATTGGATCGAACTTACTTCTCCTTGCCGGTAATGATCCATTGCTCCAGCATAATCTTATGGCCAGCGGGGCCAAGGAACACCTCGATGCAGACGGGCTCCTTGCGCGCCAGGATCGCCTCCATCTTCATGCAATGGGCACGCCAGCGGGAACACTAACCAGGATTTGGAGATCAATTAGATGATGGAAAGGATTATTATTTGTGCTACTCACGGTTATATTTACGTAAGACATATCACAGAAATGCTCCTCAGCGTCGGCAGACTCGCCCTTGGCAAGCCCCATCTTCCTGAGGAACTGATCACAGTGTGGCCCATGTTTGGGTCGTGTGTTGCAACTGGAATTGGTTGCGGTTCCGGTTGCGTTGCCGTTTCCAGTTCCAGTTGCAATATTGTTGCTGGCAGTGGCTGGTGCTGTGGCTGCTCCCCCACCTACTCCTACTCCTACCCCAACTCCTCCACCATATACTCCTCCTAATCCCTCCACTCCTCTGGCGCCGCCGCCGCCCATCATTGTCCGACTGCAATTGTAATCCGACAGGCGACTTGCCGTGTGACTGACTGTTGTTGCTGCTGCTGCGGCTGCTGCTGCTGTTGCGGCACCAAAGCCAATGTCCAAACTGAGTGGTCTGGTCTCGCTGCTGCTGCTGGCAGTGGTGGGTCCAGCACCACCCCGCAAACAGGTGGTGGCCAGCGATTGCAGCGAGTGCATTATGTTATCCGAGCTGGACACAGAGCCGCCAGGTGAGCTGGCCGCACTCGAATTGGAGCTGCTGGCAGCCGCCAATAGCTGTGCGCCGGACGTTGATCCTCCAGCTGCGCCACCAGCTTCAATTCCACCTGTTGCGCCACCAACTCCACCTGCTCCTCCTCCTCCTGATGCTGCTCCTGCTGTTAGATGGTTATTGAACATGACGCGTCGCACAATCTCAAAGTCGCCGCGTTCCGTGTTCAGCTCATTGATGGCCAGGGAGACCAGTTCGGGCTCGACGGTCATGCTCTGTGCCGCTGGAGACAACTGACGCAGCTGGCAGAGCTTCTGCGTCCAACGCTGATGTGTGGCACTAGTGCTGCTGCTGCTGCTGCCACCTTGTCTATAATCATATCCGTAGCCTTGCGACTGACTGTGTTGAACATAGGCGTGGCTGTGGGCGGGTGCGTGTGCATAGGCGTGTCCGTAGGCAGAGCGTAGGGTGGGGCTAGCCAAGGCATAGGGATTCGTTGTAATATTGATGGCTGCCCGCGATGTTGAGGGGCGTGGCGAATGGCGACCGCTGCTCGAATTTGATGCCAACTGTTGCTGCTGCTGCTGATGCTGCGACTGAGGCTGCTGCTGTTGTGCGTGCAACTGCAACTGCAACGGATACTCGTCGTCTGCAATGGGTCTGCCCTCGAGGATGAGGGAGGCCAAGCCCAGCACAATTGAATTGTAATTGCTCTGTTGCTGCGCTGCTGCTGCTGCTGTCGATGCTGCGGCTGCTGCTGCGGCAGCGCTGCCAACGCCGCCGCCACCGCCACCGCCACCAACAACAACAACAACAGCAGCTGCTCCATTTTGGGCCAAGCCAGCGGCTGGCGGTGAGTTCGTAACACTTGTGGGTATCATCTGGTGCTTCTTGTCGCGTCTCCCTCCCTCCCTCTCTCTCTCTCTCTCTCTATCTCTCACGTACCGCCCTCCTCTCTCTCTCTCTTGCTTAAGAGCAGGACCCTCTCGCTTGGCTTTTACGTCGGCGACTGATCAACGTTCTCCTCTCTTTTATGTGATTTCCGTCCTCGCACGCACCTGCACCAGAAGTACACTGCAAAAAATAAGGAGAGTTCAATTGTAATTTTTTATTATTCATCATTTTAAAAATATTGTATATTAATTATCATTAAATTTTAATTTTAATCGTACCCACAAACAAAATAAATGTTTGAATATTTTGAAGTATTTTCAAAATATTTTCAAAATAATTTTATATGTTTAATAATTTTAATTTTAATTGAATTTTAATGTTTTTTGCTGTTTCCTCCACTGCTGTACTTTCAGTATGTTATGTATATGATAATTTTAATTTTAATTTTATTTTAATCATAGCTTGTAATTGCTTCAAATTAAAAAACTCTTTGAATATTTTGCCGTATTTTTTGTTGCTGATATTTTCTACTACTTTTCAAAGTTTCTTTAATCGCACAATTGGCATTGGCAAAATAACGCAGCTTGAATGCCAACAGCTGCTGCTGTTGCAAAACTAGGTCAGCTGGGGCACCCTGTATGTCAAATTGAATTATGCTGTGAAGGTCCCCCAATGAATACATGGTATGCAATACATATTAACAACTGTTAGAATTTACTTTGACACAGATCCTTTCTATGCTATAATGGCATTTCAGAATACATATATGCGACACAGTAACACGGCCTCAGTGTGGCCCAAAAAATAAAACCAGGCAACCAGGTCGTTACTTAATCAGGCAGCTGTTGCCAAGTCAGAGAATAGAACAACACACAGAGAGCGGGAGAGAGAGAATCGGAGAGGGAGGCACAGCACAATGCAATTGGCTTCTGTTTCAGCAACAAACATGTTGCAAAAGATGTGACGTCATTTGACAGATTAAGCCTAGCGCGCGCCACATGCAATTTTTTCTGTAGAAACAATTTACAATGTTTCCGAAGGTCAGCAGCAGCAACAAATATATATATATTGCTAAAGTTGCGCTTAGCAACATGCAAGTGCTAACAAACAGCTGTTCACTGTTGTTTGTGTTCAATTTTGTTTAAGCATGTGTTGCTCAACGCTGGCAACATGTTGCCACAACCATCACAAATGTCAGAGAGCACAGAAGAGCACGCTCTCACTCTCTTTGAAGCTCTCTCCGATTGTGTCGCTCTCAGTCAGGTTGTGAACATGTTTGTCTTTACTTTTGCTTTTGATTTTTGCGTTTCTTCTTGACCTGCATACACAATATATAACTAGCGCGCGAGACGAAGCCTATCTGTGCCTGTGTGAGTGTGTGTGTGTGTATACATTAGCAACAGAGAGGAAGAGAGGTGAATATGCTGATGTGTGTGTCTCTGTATGTGTGCGAGTGCTGTTAGAAAACATATGATTCTTGTGTTGGCAATGTTTGCTCAGTGTACATGTGCCCGTGTTCGTTTGCTTGCGCATGTGGCTCTGTGTGTGTGTGTGAGCAGTTTTGTTTATGGTCGCTAGCACACACACAAATACACTTGGCCCACAATAGACAAGCAAGCATTCACATAAACACAGCACAGCAACAACAACCACAGCAACTCGTACGAAAATGAGGGCAAGCGAATGGAACGTAACAGACCAAGCAACAATAACCGCAACAGTCGCTGTCGCAGCAGCAGCAGCAGCGGGGTTTAATAATATTTGATTACATTATCGCCATTTCGCATTTATTTATTTATGTTTTTCGTTATTTATTTATGTATGCATAATTTACTTTTTCTTTTACAGTAAAAACAGAAAAGCACAAAATGTTTGTTTATTTTATATTTGAGTAGCAGGAAAAAGTCACTCATCTTGCAAAATGATATGACGCAGTTAAAATGCTCTAACACAAGCAACTCGTGGCGGAACCCAACGAAATGGAAACGTGGCACTTTGACGTAAGGGCAACTGACCGAGTGCGGGAGTGAGCGAGAGAGAAGAGGAGCGCGTGTGCGGCTCGACGATGGATGTTAAATTAACGTTCTTTTCTACTTATTTTTATTATTTAATTTTTTTTTGTAATTTGGCACACAAACGCAACATAATCAATTGCACTTTTTGTTTTCATTGTATGAACTAATTTAATTTCGCTTTGGTCGTCCGTCCTTGGCATGGTTTTGATTTCGCAATAATCGTTTCTCGTGGTCTCCGATCTTAGTCTGTGTGTATATATATATATATATTTATTTATTTTAGCTGAGTGCGTTCTGTTTATTCATCATTGCATTATATTTCTTGAGGCGTATTTGCACAATGTGCATTTATTTAAATTTGTATATTACATTTTGGCTTTGTGTGTTAGCAAAAGTTTCGGAAAAGAAGAAAAGAAAAGGAATCAGCTGTGAAAGATAAATGTTAAATATATATATACAACCGCACACAACATGCATATACATCGTATATATTTAAGTAGGCAAACGCTAACGATAGATGGCGCTGGATTCGCTCAACAACTAAAACCAGTTCACAAACTGTATATTTGAAAAGCAAACAAAAGTGTGTTGCAACGTTTGTAACAACAAAAAAAAAACAGAAAAGAGAAAAACTAAAAAAGATCCGACGCTGACGTTGTTGCCTTTCGCTTAGTTCGATACTCTGCTGCAGCGCTGCTTCCTTTTTGCTTTTAGCAGCCAATTTGATTATGAAATTGCGCCAAAGGCAGGCGCGCAACGGGATCCGCTGCTGACGTCTGTATCTCCCTGTGTGGTGAGTTGGTGAATTGGTGAGTGAGTGGCGCACTCAGTGGAAAGCAAAGCGAGCGCCAACAACGGCGGATATGAAAAAGATTTCAAGCATGTCATTTTGATTTGGTCGACAGTCGAGCCAAACCCCATCCCATAAAATGCGTCACGATAAAGGCTTTATTAAAGCCAAATTAAATATATGTATTTATGCACATGCTTCTGCATGTGTATAATATAAATATTTAATTTTATCCACAGCAAGCAAGAAAATAAATGTGTCATATATTGCGGAAGTGTTGCAGCAGTAGCGACGCATCGCATCGTAATTAAGACAAGTACATACACACATACATCTGAATATAAATATAGATATATATAAATACATATAAATTATATCGCGCATTACATCACACACTCACACATTACAAATCTCTCTTGTGTATCTATCTCTTTTGACTCATATTAAATTCCATTGCCTGCAAATGTGCTGTCCAATTACTCATGCACACACAGTCGCACACACACACACATGCATGTGTTGTTAACTTGCAGATGACTTTGATTAGACAATAGAGCTGTTCAAAATCGCTGTTGACCTCGTTGTCGACCTTACCAAGTGCCCGTATTACAAAAAAGTACCGCAACCAATACACACACACACTTGTATATTTACTATATGTGTGTGTGTGTGTGTGTGTAGGGGAGGAGGGGCGCAATCCTCTTTTTGCCGCCTTTTGGCGTTTCACAGCTGAGCGAACGAGCTAGCGTATTGCTTTTAAGGGCCGCACCTACGGATATGGGTTCGCTTTGATGTCAACTACATACACACATACACACAAACGAACATACTTATGTATGACAAGTATATATCATAGGCTAGACTAAAGTAGAGAGAGAGGCCATGAGACAAAGCATTACACGACTGAAATCGTACAATTCGACACGTGTTCAACCATAGCTCAAGGTTTTCAAATGAACAAAAAAAAAGAGAAAATATTTAAATAAACATACAATTTTAGAACTGCGTGGAATGCCACTTTGTCAGAATATTGGCCTTAAGCTCAAATACAAGCATTCAATTTTAAGCATAAATTTATTGTAGTTTCTGATTTTTCTTATCAAAAACAATTTGTTTTAAGTCTTACAACATTTCCTTAGATTTCTTAAAAAGGAAATGAAAAATGAAAGGTAAGTTGTTAATTAAATAGATACATGACTTGCATTTACTTTAAGACCTAGAAATGTTGAAAACTAATTTGCTCTTGCGATAAAAAAAAAAAAATAAACGCTTTTCTCACTTACCTTTCGTAACTTTGTTAATATTCCATTATTTGCTGTTTGGTTGCTGCAATTAGAATGGGAAAATAAATGTTATTTAATTGCAGATCGGCAAGGCTTTATATATCTATGTACATAATATGGGGAGGGGGAAGTGACATTGTTCAGATAGCGCCATTATCTGTATTCATTCGATCGGGAATAAATGCATTTTGATTAGCCAAGCACAAATGTTGGGGGAGGTTGTGAGGCGGAGACACCCTGTTTCTTACACAATGAATGCCAATAAACAAAGAGTTACACGCGGTGTCTTGCTCTCTCGCTCTCTCGCTCTCTCACTCTCTTACACAACTACTCTCACGTGGCGCACACAGCAGACAAAAGAAGAATGAACTTCGCTCACATGTGCGCAGTAAATTGTAAAAAACCAACAACAACAACACGATTAAATTGTAAACAAACGCAAGCCAGCAGCAGCCGTCGCTTTTACTCTTGCTCTTGTTTTTGCTTTTGCTTTTGCTCTTCCTCATTCGTCTGGTAACGTGAGCACGTGAGCAAAGGAGAGAGTGTGGGGTGCTTGGAGAGAGTGATGCCAATGGTGACAGGACAACAGAGAAGCATTTACTTTGCATCTAACGGGTGCGTGTGTGCGTGCTTCTGCGTGTGTGTGTCTGTGTGCGTGCGTGCGCAAGCACTGCGTTTTATTTTTAACTAAACACAAATTCTGCTGCTTTGGCAAATTGAGAACGCAGAGTTGAAGAAACGTGTCGAATAGGAGGCAAAAGCAAATGACCGCTCGTCGACCGTGCCACAGACGAACAAGAAGAAGAACAAGAAGTAGAAGTAGTAGCAGAAGAGGAAGGAGAGCCCCATCAATGCTTGCCTCCTGCGCATTGTGCAGCGTTTTGTATTACTTGGTTCGCTTTCTTATTATTTGTGTTAATTATGGAATACATGCAAAGTGTTTCCATTCGTCTTTTTTTTTTGCTTATTGCTGCAACACACACAATACTCTCACCCAGCTCTGCTCAGCTCTACTCTGCTCATTTACATTACCAACTGCGCACGTATAAAATTACATGGGACGCAGCCAGCAGCAAACAACGCGACGCGACGCATTTTGTGTTTATTATCGTTGCTCTTTCATCGGTTTTTACAGTTTGACTGTTTTCATTTTTCTTTCCCCCACACCGCAATCAGCAAGGCAATGAATAAGGTACAAAATTGGCCCCAAACAGACGAAATGAAAGCAAAACAAAATTAGTTTTCAAGTGTATGTGTGTGTGTGTTTGTGTAATGCATATACAAATGTGTGTGTAGATATGCATGTATGTATGAGTGTATAAATGTATAGTCGTATCGGTGTGTACATAAGATAACAACAGCTGTTTGCTGTCTGCTTTTGCTCTTTTTTTTGTTTTTATTTCGAGACTCAAATTAGCTTGACCATTTTTGGGCATTGTATTATCTATGCATGATTATATGTCTGTATGTATGTATATTATGTATGTAAGTGTATATATTATTAAAAATAAGAAGCAAACGAAAAAGGTGAAAGCTGCAATAAATCTAATTATCATTTCAAATTGAAAAGCAGTTAAAAGATTAAAAACTTTGATCGATAAAAAAAAGCTTTTGGTTTAACCTTGATTTTACAGCTTCTGCATGATGTATGCATGTTTGCGTGTGCGTCTGTGTTAGTTTGTCTGTGTGTGTATGTGTATTTAAGCGTGTGAAGCTAAAGCTAGTGTTGCGCAACGCAGCGCGCTCTAATTGTAAAGTTCTTATCGTTTACACAAGGCCATTTTGGGTGGAAGTGAGTGAGTGAGTGAGCAGCTGTTAACTTGAGCTCTAACTACCTCGTTCTTCACACCTGCGCACCTCCTGCCTTTCTTCACCCGTTACAGCTGATTGGCAGCGCTGCCGCCGCGCCTGAAAAGTTGACAAGCTTGATAAATGATCCACGTTGCATATGCCTGTGTGAGTGTTTTCGTGTGTGTATATGTGTGAGCAAGTCAACTTTATGCCACAATTAGAAAATGTGTGTCAATTATATTACAACGAAAGAAAAAAAAGAAACGACTCAAAAGCAAATATTTTTCCTGACTTCACACATATATTAACACAAACTCACACATACATAGATACATAAAACTAATTTGAGGGAGTGGAGTAAGGCAAGCGAGCGAGTGAGTGAGCGATATTTGAATTGGTTTTTGTGTTATTTGTTATACAAGCGCAACGCCAACGCTCAAGGGGGCGTCGCATAGTCTCCCAGCGTGATTGCCTGTATGTGTGTGTCGTGTGCTTGAGCGATCTGCAATTATTCAACTTTGACGCTGACTGAAAAGCTTAATAGCGTGCCACTCATACACACATATATACATGTACATGTACATGTGTGTGCGAGTGTGGGTGGGCAGAAGCTTATAAGCTTTCGCTGTTGTTGCTCTGGCATTATTACGTCACCAACACATGCGCAACGCACAGCTGAGTGGCCACAGCGACGTCAGACGCACATACACACACACAAACACGCGCATACACATGTAGCACATACAGATTTGTGTATATTTAGTGTATGGAGTAAATACAAACCTTTATTCCACCAAATTTGTTCACTTTTGAAACACTTTCTCGCTCAAATTTGAATGATTTGCTTGGTCAGTTTTTAATGATGATGCTGATGGCCCCCTTGCATTACACTTATTTTCAGCTGTTTCAGTTCTGTTCTGCTCATTATTTTTATTTTTATTTTTTAACTCTTCACTGTGGGTTTTTGTCGCCGCTGTTGCTGATGTTGCAGATGTTTGGTTGTTGTTGTTGTTATTTGCTTTGTTTTAGTTCTCAGCGGCTGACAACGGCAGCAGCTACCCAAATGTGAACGTAGCATTTGAATTTTCAACGGGTTTGCGTTGCGTTTTCAACGTGAATTGAATCGAATCGAATTGAATTGAATTAAAGGAGGACGTTTGCTTCACATGCACACATACACTCTCACTCTCACTCTATTTGTTTCGCTTTTACTGTTTGATTTTCTGCTGCTGTTGTTTACTCTAAGCGACGAGAGCGCGAACCAAAACATAAAAGAAGGAAAAAAAAACAAACGTCAGCAGGCCCAACAACAACTGCGAGAGTGACCAACTTTGCACTGGGGCGCAAAAAAAAATTATTTTGTATTGAGAAAACTTGTTCACTGTTTAGATATACTTTTTTTTTGTTTTTGGATATTGTTTTGAGATTTATTTATTTATTTTTTTGTTGGTCTCATGCACTTTGCTGTGTGGCACAGCCAAGTTTCTGCTTGGGGAGCTTTTTATTTTGGGTTGGTGTTGTTGTCTCTCTCTCTGTCGATTTTGGACCTGGGAACGTTTTTGATGTTGTCGCTTGCGCTGTCGCTGCTTGAATGAACGTGAGCGCTGCCAGCAACTTTCTAAAACAGCTGAGCGAGCGAGCCTCAGCAGCAGCAGTAGCAGCGACAGCGAAGCACACGCCAGATAAATACAAACGTACACACATACAGCTACACGCTGACTGCTTGCTTTGTTGCTGCGCCTTGTTTATATACAGCCATGTATATACAACGCGAACGTGGCTTATATACTCTTTGTGTGTGTCTTATGTATGGAAACTACGTCGTTCATTTATTTATGTACACATTTATGTGGCTAGTTTGTGTTTTTTTTTGGCATGCCAATAAATACGTAGAAGACGCGGATACACGTTTGCGCTAGCAACTTATGTTGATAAGGCTTCTACGGCAACAATGTTGCTGCTGCGCATGTATACAAAAATCATATGGAATTTCCAAAAGTTAGAGAACGCTTTCGTCTCTCTCGCTCACTCTCTCTCGTTCTCTCCAAATACGTAGAAGGAAATGAAGAAGCAGGGTAAAACATATGTGCGATACAAGTAAATAAGAATAAAGTATCTATATATGCATGTGTGTGTGAGTGTAAGTACTAAAACAAATTGTTGTTGGTATTCGTGATAGCGATTTAATAACAAAAGCAAACCATGCAGACAACGCGACACACACACATACACACATGCGCATACAACGAACCCGTTTCCATATGTTTGATGACTGCTCTGCTGCTGCGGTGTTTGCAGCGCTGCCGCTGTCAGGTCGCCAAGTGCTGAATTGTTGGCTTTTGCCTTATGTATATATGAAAGATTCTATGTGTGTGTGTCTGTGAGTACTTGTTGGCTCACTTGCTTTGCAAAGTAAATAAATAAGCATGGCAGAAAAAAAAAACGCATGCGCCCCGACAACAACAACAACAACAGATGCAGCAGCAAAAAGTAAGGTTCGATTTATGTTTGTTTGCTTTATGATTTCTTTCTTGTTGCATTAATGCCTTATCAGTGGACACACGCACACATGTGCATATATGTAAATAATTATTGTATTGGTGTTTTTTTTCATTTCTTGTTTTCCCTGTGCTGATATGATTTGAGTTGATGGTAATGCGATTTCTGTTGTCTACAATGCCATGCACACAAATATAATCACTTGTCGCCGTCTTCGTCGGCGGCGACAAAAACAAACTTTAATGACCCATGAAGCCAAAGTTGGAGGACACGAAAAGGCAAACAGCACCAACAACAACAACAACAATGGCTTCATCATCATCATCGTCGTCGACAACAAAGAGTCTGCAAAGAACCCGCACAACAAACAAAGAAAACGCTCAGCGTATTTACTTCTTCTTCATGTCTGGTTCTGGTCTGGGTCCGCTCTTCTTCTTCCTCCTCCTCCTCATCTTCTTTTTCTGTCATCTGACCGTATGTGTGTGTGTGTGCGCCCATGTGTTGATTATGTCTGTGTCCTGCTCTTCGCCTGTGCCAAAACAGGAAAGCAGCAAAGAAATTGTTGAACCCTTGAAAATTGGGATTTGTCTGTCGAAAGGCAAATATTCAAACGCACACACACATACACACAGCAGCATATACAAAGAAATAAGTTATAAGGAATCTATAAGTTCTAAATATCAATATAAGTACAGTGAAATTTCCGTAAAGTGAATTATTCCAAATTTGTTGGAAAACATTAAGCAGAACTTTATTCTATGCAAAGTTAAGCAAAAGAAAGCTTTGACTTTAGGAACCACAAAACCACAACTAAAATAGTATATATATATAACGGAATATGTATATATGTATAGGCAAACATAAATATCAAGTATTAGTGCTAATTTTCAGTAGGGCTTTTAGCATACTTTTGCTATTTTCTGTACTTGCTCGAAAACTTTGTGAAATTTAAGCTGCGCCATCGAATGCTTTTAATTGGAAGTAGTATGACATACATACGTACATACAACATATGTATGTATTTAAATCAGTCACAAGCCTGTGGGCTTTTTTATATTATGACTTCATCTTGAGTTTTTCAGTTTCACTGTTTGCTTTCTGACGCACCTTTTTGGCCTATGTTGCTTCTTTTACCGTTGTATGTTTTCTTGTTGTGAAAATTTTTCTTGAAAATAGTGCTCGCTGTTCATGTTTTTTTTTTGGTGGAAACACGTTTTATTTGTACTTAGTACGTACATAACAACAACAACAAAAACAACAACAACGGAGCCAGAGACAAACATTGGTTTGTCGAGACAAAACAGGCTTGTTATCTCTCTCTCTCTCTCCCGTCTCTCTGTCTCCTTCTCTATATCGATAAGCTGGCCGACGAACCTTTTTCGGTCTCTTTTCGAGGCAAAGAAATTATTTGTTTGATTCTTGAACCAAGGTCAGTCTATGAGACTTGAAATATTTCATATAAATATAAAGGTGCTATTTATATATGTATAAATGTGCACATATCAAATTTGTTTCGCTCAAGCAAGTTAATTGCTGATTTTCGCTAACAATAATGGGCACACACTGTTTGTGAGTGTGTGTGTGTTTGTGTGAGGGGAGCCATGACAAAAAAAAAAATTATTGCTAGCATGCGCGCTCTCTTCTTCTTCTCTCTTGATCTCCACCTCCTCCTGCTAAAGCTTCACAGCTGCTGCTGCTATGTGGGCGAGTTCAGAGAGAAGAGGAGAAAAGAGATGTGTTCAAATAAAAAGGGCAAGCTTTGTCATTACGTATGTATGTGTGGGTATATTTGTTTGTGCGCAGTTGTTTTTTTTTCTTTTCTTGTTTTGCGATCAGCTGTTTAGTTAATTAAACGGTTGAGCACCCCTTACAAAGAGCAAAGTTAAAAAAAAAAAACAGTCTTTTAACCATGCTGTTTAAATGTTAATCAACACATTGTTAATAATTCTATTTTGTCTAGCAGCTTTGTTAGTGATGCGTGTGTGTGTAGGTGTCTCTATTTACCATAACAGAAATTGGAAATTATAGAGCACGTTTCTGTAAATGTGAAATTGTAAAGAACGCAATTGTTCAAATTGTACGCTGTGTGTGCTTATTCTGCTTGTAAATAGGTGTGCGTGTATCTGTGTGTGTGGTGGAGACTACAGTGGACTGACGCTTGAGATTGATAGTGAGCAAATATAGACGCTTGGCAGACGACTTTTGTACAAGGGACGGTGTTATATACAAGTGTTATATACATATGGATGAGTCCCCTACTCCCCCTCCACCTAATTAATGCGTTGCTAAAAGGCAACAACTCAAGTGCAACAAACAACAAGAGAAGTGGTCAAAGTCACAAAATATTCATATATTTGTGTGTGTGTGTGTATCGATAGCAGGTGCCACACACAAACCCATATATAACTTATGGCAATGTGTCTCATTTCAAGGTTTTTCAATTGTCTGCGAAAACGCTCGACTTAATTAGATTTAGCTATGCGGACATCATTACACAGAGACAAGAAATATTATATATTATAAAGTCGCTGTACAAACTTAATTAAACTGCGCATTATATGAAAATGAGTAGTGTATAAAGTAAACTGCTTTGTTTTATGTTTATTTGACGAATAATTGTTGCAACTAATCTAGCAGTAAAAAAGCATTATTTTGCAACTGTCACGCACCAAATATGACTGTAAATTTTTTTCAACTACGCTATAATTTTTTATACACTTATCTGATCATAATAAATAATTGAAAGGATGACGCACTTGAAAAAAAAAAAACATACATAATAATAACAGTAATGCGATAAGAAGCATTAGTTATTGAAAAATCACCGAGAGTGGATTTCTCTTCTGGAGTCCAAACACAAGGCACAGTCATCTCTTCTTCTTCGTGCGATGACTTCATGATGTTTATTTTTGTAAATAAATGAGAACAACAACAACAAATCGTTGTCTGCTAACGTGTTTGGAGAAATTGTGAAAAAAAAACGCAAATATTATAAAAAAAATAAAACAATGCACACGAATATCAATCAAAGCGAAACCATCAAAGTTTGTTAGCTCCCCTTTGCCCCACCCCAACCCCTGAATTGAATTGGCGAACGTAGAACGTAGCCAACAATAACGGTCGTCTATCAAATAATAAGAGAAACAACTACTAAATCCATTGCCTTAACTGTTAACTGTTATTGAAGGGTGCCACGAGACATCTACATACCATCCACTCTCTTACTCCCTCCCACTATCAGCCCAACCCATTACTATTACTCTCTCTCACTCTCTCCAACTCGCTAACTGTCGGCAGCAGCACACACACACACACACACAGAAAAACTGGCGTCCATCAGCTGTCTACATTTTGGTGGGTTCAATGGGCTCTCTGGCCACGCTCAAATGTTACGCTCTTTTCTCATTTTCTTTATTTTATTTTTTTTTTTTTTTTTGCGCACACGTTGTTTGTTGTCCAAAGTCATTCAACCCAAAAACCAAATAACGTAAAATAAAACGCAAAAGGAGGCGAAGCGACGGCTGCGACGACAGCAACGGGAACGGGAACGGGAAGCAGCAGCAAGCAATAGCAATAATAACAGCAGCAGCAGTAGCGGGGTCACTGTGCGCGCTGCTCTCACTCTCCCTCTCTCCCTCTCACTCCCAACCTCTGAAGCTTAACAAGAAATTACCCCAACGATACTTGTTGTTGTTGTTGAAAATATTGCGTAGCGTGGGTCCCCAAAACGCAAAAAGCAGCTGTTGTTGTTATTGTTGTTTTTTATGGTTGGTCAGTGTGTCCACACACCCAACAAAAAAAAACAGCAATAACAACTCAAAAGAACTCAGGATGTGCTCATTGAGACTCATTTAGAATTTTGCTCAGATCAACTCTAAAAAGAGCTGGCAATGCTTCTTCTTACACAAATGTCTATGCGTGTGTGTGTGTGCGACAACAGTAAATAAATGTAATTAATTCAATGCATGTGGGCAGCTAGCCAAACTCGCCCAATAGTCTGTGAAAATAACCATAAAACACTCATTGTGTTCATATTCGCTCCTCCTTATTTTGATTTCTTTTATCAGTAAAAAAGACTAATTTACGACTGAACTGTGCACAGACCTTCACTCCACCTCCGATATTCGACTGCGCGCATAATAATCAACAAGAAATACTGGTCTGACTATCTGGCAACATTTGATTAGCTTAGAACAGAGTGCAGTTTATTTTGTGTTATCTTCTGGTCCCCCAGTCAGCGGAACCCTCATAAAATATACATGATCATGAGACTACTATTTGTGAGTCAGGGTTTCTGTATAATTTTGGCTCTTTATTATGACAACTAGCAGCGACAATTCAGGTCAGATTATAATTTTTAATCATTTATAATTATAATCTACAATGTTTATAATTTCAGTTATATTAGTATTCGAAATACTCAAAAACCTAACGAAATATTGCAATAGAAATCAGTCGTTCGTTTTAATAAGTTATAGGAATAACAAGCAATAATATTCATGCTTTTCAATCAAATGCAATTGAATTTCAATATATTTATATATACAGACACACACACATATAAACATGTTAAATTTAACTGTCTAGCATCGCTTGAGCAAAATGTTCTTTGTTGTCTGCTTGCTGCTGGCGTCGTCATCGTCGAAAAGGAAATAAAATGAAGCCCCAAAGCAGCGTAAGCGAATAAAATCAAGGATACCAAATGAGAGAGAGAGAGAGGAAATGAGGGAGTAAGAGAACGCGTCAACAGTTTCTTTGTCCAAGCTGCGACGCTGTTGGAGCGAACGAGTCTGCAGAGAGAGAGAAAAAAAATCAGCAACAAGAACTAGGGAAAAACAAATCCAGCAAGGCGGACTACGATTACTGAGAGAAAGAGAGAGACTCACTCACAGCTGATTAGGGAGGAGTATGCTGCTGGGCAGGCAAGCGAAGGGATCTGCTGCTGCTGCTGCTACTGCGACTGTCAACAAACACAAAACACAAAATTAAAATGAAACGCAGTCAGACGTAAATTGAAAGCATTTACTTTTGCCCATAAATGGGAGGAGAGTAGTCCGTATGGGAAATATGTAGATAAATATGTATGTATATTTATGCCTGTGTACAATTATTAATACATACATACACATATGTTAGAAGAACGTTCATACACATGTATGTACATATGTACGTGTGTATGTATGTATGCCCAGAGCAGAAACAAGTTTCAAGCTCAATAACGCAATCTTCAAAGTTCGCTTGTGAAATTCAATTTCTAACTGCCATACATTTTTGCATGTATGCATCATGATGTTATGTAGCTCGCCGAAAGTTCAATATAATTAATATTCAATTTTTGATCTGCTAATAACATCCTATATACAAATATATAAATATATAAATATGTGCATATTTTTGTTGGCAATTCTCACAGCCAGGCGCAAGGCAAAGTGAAATGTGCAATCAAAATGGCCGACTTACCGTTTAACAAACGAATAAAAAGAAGAGCAAAGAACTTGCAAGGTTGCTCGTTTTTCGCGTTCTTTTTTTCTTTTGATTGTTGCTGTTGCTCTTGCCAAATCAATTTGTTGACTTAATTATAGACATTATTGCAGTTCATATTTATTATTATTTATTTTTTGTATAACGCAATTTGTTGTTAGCTGTTGACTTGTCTTCCGATCCGTTGCTGCTCCTGTTTCCGTTTGAGGCTGATGCTTGTGATTTGCCTACACCTCCACTTTACGCATACGCACACTGTCGCATTCGCACACGCACACAGATATAGCGATGCTCAGCTGTGCTATGTTGCCGCTTGCCCCCTCAGCCGCGCATCCAACAGCCGACAATGGCAAATTTTCGCACATCGATTATTCGGCTTCGCTTCGACTTACTATTACATATGATTGTTGCTTTTGGCTCTAATCAAATTACAGAATTATTACACGCACATCCAAAACACAGGTGCAACAGTCGACTTATGCATAATTTTCATACACTTGTTTAAAATGGACAGCAGGCGAGGCAAATAGCAAATAGGCTTCGTTTTTTGCACTGCATTCTCTTTCTCGCATTTTGCTTTCTGCTTTCCTTGAACTTATTACGTACCAAAATACATACACATATGCATACAAAAGACGCTGCAAGTTTATTGGCAAACAAAGCGGAAAACCGAACAAAAATAATCAAAAGAAATTAAGGAAAAACAAAAAAACAACGGCAATTGTTATGTTTCCTTTGCACTTGTCTCCCGCACTTGTGTTGCTCTCTTTCGTTTCGATTTCGATTCGCGTTCACGCACTGCTCACTGTATTGTTGTTGTCTTTATTTGGGAAAATTGATCGCTGCTGCAAATGCGAATGCCACAACAAAGTGAGCTACTATCAGCGCTGCGAGCCACGAAAACCAATTTCGCTGCTGCCACAACAACAACAACACTTTCACCGCCGTTTGGTGTGCCTATAGCTGCTGTGCTTTGCATAATTACCCGCACACACACACACACACACACAATCTCAAGTATAACTGAAAATGTTGATTTGCTTAAATCTCCGCATAATTGTTTATTTCGATAAGCCTCCGTCTACCGCAAAACCAATACATGTACAAACTGATAACATCGAGCGATGTACGCCGATAGGTTGCGGTGGTTGAACGATAACCGATATATGCAACTAAACGGTGTTGTGCTTTCTACTCAAAATTACCGACGGTTGATTGGGTAACACTGAATGGCGCGCTAGGCTTAAACAGTAAATTAAGGATTAAGATTAGGATATGATCAACATTCGAATATTTAAACGCACACATTTATTTATGTACAACGTTGGCTGATTCCCCGCTTAGCCCAACGCATTTTATTAAGCAAATTAATATCTGTTTAATAAATTCAAGAATTCTTTTTGCTTTCTTGGTTTAAAATTATAAACACATACAATTACTTAGTAATTATCTATTGATAGTTTAATTAAAAGCAATAATTCGGTATTTAAAACGCTATAATTAGTTTGAAACACAAGAACTACACAAATACTATAATATTGCATTTTTTCCGCTGACAGAATTCATAAGATTTATTTCGATTTAGATTATTGACGAAAAATACAACTATTTTTCACATTTATTCAACGAGAAGTTTGGGGAGTATGAAACTCTTGAAATTTATAACGAAATAATACCCCATTGGATTGTTATTGTTCTGCAATGTGATTTTTGTATGTTTGTTTCTTATTAAGCCATAGTTCCAGTATCTGCGCACAATAAAAGTAAATAGGATACGATTTGAATTTAGAATTGTGCGCAAAACTTACATCCATTTATCATATTTGTTTTTGGCGGCTTGGCGTGGAATACATTTACAAAATAGACAGTTATACATGTATATAATTATAGAATTAAATGTATATATATATATTTGTTTTCATAATGTATATATAGATTTATTTATTTACCATGTGTGTGATTTTCATTTCATTTTATGTACTAAATATATATATATATTGTATGAGAGAGTTGTGTTTTAGAAACGCTGATCCATCTGGTTTGTTTGTTTTTGTTTTTGTTTTAGTTTTGTTTATTTGTGTGTAAAAGACTTGCTTGCACTTTGAGGGTTATTTTTATTTATCTCTTTTCGTTTCTTTTTCGTTTTTTGTTTTTTTTTTGGTTGTTATCTTTATCATTTTGTGTTTGTGTTTGTCGCTTTGTTCAGGGTGTAATATACAATTTGGATTTCGTTGACATAGTGTGTAGCCACACACACATAGAGACACATGTGTATGTGTTGTTAGTATAACTATAAGTTAAATGTTCTAGGTTAAATATATATATATATACATATATATAAATATATATATGTATGCTTAATTATGGTTTTTAGCTGGCACTAAACAAAAAAACCGAATATAGCAACATTTATTGGGGAAATAGCCTAAGTTTTTCACTGTGACTGAAGGGTGTGTCCGAGTGTGTGTGTTTGAGTGTGTGTGTTGAGTGTGTTGGTGTGTGTGTGTGTGTGTGGGTGTGTGTGTTTTGGTGAACGCTTTGTGGTTCTATCGACATGTTTAGACTTCATTAAAATCTCAGTTATATATTTAAATATATATTTATATATATATAGATATACTATATGCAATTTGCTCTCACTTATTTTAAAATCAGAAAAAAAATCAGCATGCGTGTTTCCAGCTTTCTCTGTGTGTTTGTTGTGTGTGTTTTTATGTGTGTACAATTATTATAGGGTATACAAACATACACATTGACATGAAGAAGCTTAACTGATAGATTGAAGAGAGAGAGAGAGTGGGGAAAAACAGAAAGCAAACAGGAATTGAAACTAATTGAAAATATAAAACAGATGCCTAACAATGCACACGATAAAAGCCTGTCCTAGTTAACATAACATCCTTAACATATCAAATAAAATAATCACAATAATTACAATGTTGAAGGGGAGTTTTGGAAACTCGCACAAACTAAAATACTAAACGTTAGCTTGGGTTCGTCATTCATCAATTATCAATCATCACTTAAGAACTACGAATTTCGTTACAATTCTGCTTGTTTCAAATTATATCGACTTGTTAGAATCTTTCTTCAGTTATGTTTTGTGTGTGTGTGTGTGTGTATGTCTGAGTGTGTGTTGCGTGTTGCGTGTTCCGTCCGTGTCCTGAACATTATCAATTAGACTTCATCCAGCAGACCAAGTAAATACAGCAACGTGATGAGCATTAGACTCAAGAGCATGGCAATCAATACGATTGCCGACACAGGCCAGCATCAGTCCGTGGCCGATTTGCGCATTATCCTACGGGCAAAGCCAATGGCCGTATCTCAGAGAATCTCACAGCAGCGACAATAACGTGGTCGGTGTCCGGTGGTCACCGCTGGCGGTGTCACAGGCGCAAAGTACGCGTGCACCTTGATATTTGGTAGGTGATTCTATCAAAAACAATAAAACACAATTTGGATAAATTTGGGGAATGGAGCATAGATTTAGAGAATACCAGAATACCTTTAGTTTGCGTATGGCGGCGCGTGAGATGAGCTGGCAGTCAAAGAGTTCGATGCGTTGCAGATTGTGGCAGGACACTAAATGCTCCAGCGTGCGATCCGTGATCAGCGGACAATTGTCTAGCTCCAGCACGGAGAGGCTCTCTGCCGCACAGCTGCCCGTGGTCAGGTGCCGGATGCCATCATCCGTTATCAGCTCGCAATGTGACAGCGTCTGTCAAAAGGCGAGTCAGTTAAGTCAGTTATCATCAATGGATGGATGGGAAAAACTCACCAGTTTCTCGAGACTGGGACAACCGGTGGCGAGATGGGCCAACGTTAGATCCGTTATCTGGCTGCACTCCTCCAAATCCATGCGCTCCAGGTACTTACAGTTGCGTCCCAGCGCCTGGAAACCAATATCCGTAAAATTGCGACAGCCGGACACTTCCAGTGTATTCAGCTGCTGATTGTGCTGCGACAGCGACATCAGCGAGAGATCAGTTAATTCCACACACTTGGACACGCACAGCTTCTGCAGCTTGGGGCAGCTGGCAGCCAGTTGCCTAATCGACGAGTCGCTGATCGTCTAAAAATAAAATTGAACGGAATGAGACTTATTTGATGGCGGCATATTCATAAAATAATCTAATTTATGGCAAGACTCTTTGACTCTAGTCAAAAATGTAGAATTTCTGTTTTTTTCCACGCAACAAATGTTGAAACATTTGGCAAGAAATGTTATTAATTTTTTTTTAAATATTTCTTCTTTTTCTTTTATTATATATTTGATATTCAATTTTATTTTTAGTTATGTTAGTTATATGTGTCGACTGACTTTAGTTGAAATTAATTAAATAAGAATTATAAAAATAATTACAGTCGAATACAGTTGAAATCTCTCTCTATATACATATATACTCGTATATATAATTTATATATCTATATAGTTGAATAAATCAACTTGTTCTTGAACAAATCAACTTGTTCTTGAACAATTCAATTTGTTCTTGAACAAATCAATTTGTTCTTGAACAAATCAACTTGTTCTTCCTCTATATCATATACATACTGACATGGTAATCGGTAGTTCTATCCTACATATATTATACCCTCTAAAAATGCAGTTGATGCGTATGGATTACCTCACAGCTGTGTAGATTTAGCACCATTAGATCGGGACAGTATTTGGCCAGGCACATGATGGCATTGTCGTTAATCTGTTTACAACCTTTACTGCTGAACTTGCGCAGCTTGATGCAACCGCGAGCCAGCGCTTCGACGCCATTTTCGGATATCAGATGGCACCAGGAAGCATTGATCTCCAGCAGGTTCTAAAATCGTATAGACAAATCGAGAACTGTTTTAAATTTCAGATAATGTTATTATTTGATTGCATTTACCGGACAGCCATCCGATATATATTTGAGACTATTGTCCGTTATGTTGGAGCACGAGTCCAAATTAATGGCGGTTAGTTTGCTGCAGTATCTGCTTATATCCGTAACTGATATATCTGTGATCTTTTTGCACTCCGACAGATCCAAGTGCTCGATGTTGTGGCAGTGATTTGCTAGAGTTCTGCAAATATAATTAAATCGATTAAAATAATATTAAGACAAGATGCACAACAGCAATTATTAATCTTGATTAATATTATGAATTAAATCTCACTTTGCTACACTATATATTGTGTCCGATTACAATCGCTTTGTTATACCATATATATATATTCAATATATTTTGCTTACTTGATGGACTGATCTCCCACGGATTGGCAACCACGCAGCGATAGGGATTTGAGGAAGCCGCCACATCGTTGCGATATATTCTCAATCACCGGACCCTGTGGCACAACAAGAGAGTGTATTGGTGGATAAGGAAGGACAATTGTTCGAACTGTTGTTTAACGCACCTCAATATCACGTTGAAAATCGAACAAATTGATTTTCTGCCAGCTGGAACCGTCGAGGGCGAGCACATTCCAATATTTGCACACCTGCAATGTGTAAATCATTTATTAGATAGCACAACAACAACAACAGCAATAAAAAACTAAAATGGAAAGGTAATCAGCAACTCGTAACACACCTGGGCACAGCGGCATAGTGAGACGACATCCAGGTAGGAGAAGACTCGCAGCAGTACCTCCTTTGGCAGTTGTTTGATTAGCTCATCGTCCAGATCCGTGGCGCCTAGGAATGTTTGCTGTGAATTGGAGAGAGACATGTGGCCTCAATTTAAAGACAACAACAACAACAACGACAATAACATGCATATTGAGTGTGATTGTTTAATTGAAAATCTTGATGGGTTTGCTATACGAAAACAAAACAATTGACTGTCAATCTAATTGAGCAGCAATGATGCCCCCGAAAAAATTCTTCCAAATAAAAACCAAAAAATTACAAATTAATTGATGAACAATGCGCGGCGAGAAGAGAGCGAGTAAGAGAGAGATAGAGAGATAGTGGCGCCCATAGAGTAACAAGCAAAAGAACCGAGGCGAATTTAGCCTCAGCTCAGCCGCTTTGACCGCCGTTCATAATACTTCCAGTTGGAAACGATCGGTGCGCTTATTACTCTATGGCAGATAAAGGCGTGGCGATGTTGGAAGGCAATGGTACAAAATGGTAGCCTTGATGGAAGGCGACAGAGAAAGAAGGGAGAGAGAGAGAGATGACATATCGAGTAGGTGGAGTGGAGTGGAAAACAAATAATCAAAGCGAGATTCGATTTTTTTTTTTATATTTTCTTTGTTTTCAATTCGTTTGTGTTTTTCTTACAGACTCCTCTTTGTCCTGCATTGCGTGCAAGTTGGTGTTGGTGGCCACTGTACGCTGACTGAGCTGCTGCTCCACAATGCACACCTCATCGACGACGCCGGGCGAAATTGAGGACGCACTAGATGAATAGCTGCTGGCGCTGACGCTGGCGCCGACGCAGCTACTGCTGCTGCTGTTGTTGCTGCAGCTGCTGTTGGTGTTGCTGTTATTGGCGACTGCCATAACGGTGGCGATGGGCGCTGCACTGCCAAAGGTTGCGGTGCGCCAAATACTGGTGCAGATGCCGCTGATTAGATTTGCACTGCCGCCGTAATTATTGTGATTGTTGTTGTTTGCATTTGCATTAGTAGAATTATTATTATTATTATTGTTGTGGCTGTTGCTGTTGTTGTTGCTCAGTTGTAAGCTCAGATTACGATTGGCATTCGCATTGTTATTGCTTTCCCCGCAGTCCGCAGTCGATGCTGGCGCTGATGCCGGCGTTGACGCACTAACGCTGACGCTAATAAAACTGGCGCTGTTTGTGGCCGTTGTGCTTGTGCTGTTGTTGCTCCCGCTGCTAAAACTGCCGCTGCCACTAATGCTGCTGCTGCCGCTGGGTGGACATAGCAGTTCAATGCTGCCAGCAGCGCCTCCCCCTCCTCCTCCACCACCTCCACCGCTGTCACTGCTACCAGCTCTGCCGCTGCCCACATTGGGCGCAGCGCTAATTCCACTGCGCGCAAACATCAATTGTCACTGTATTTGTGTCCGTTAGTCGAAGAGCAGCGTCGCTTTAGTCGTGCCTACGACTTTTTTTCTGCTGCTGCTGCTTTAACTCTTTAACTAGCTCTCTCTCGCTCTCGCTCACTTTAATTCGGTTTATTTGCCGACACCGACGTTGACGTCTTCGTGTGAATGCACGATTAAATTATTCACAAATTGCGTCTTTTGGCAAGTCGCTTCGCTGGTGCCCCTCTCTCTCTTTCTTTTCGTGTTTATTTCCGTTAATGCTTAATAACATAAACAAACCATAAGATTTATGGATAAGAGAACAGACTGCTGACTGCTGACTGCCGACTGCGTTGCTCTCTTTTTTCTTTTCTTTTTTTTTTGCTGTCAGCCACAATAGAGCTTTACTTGTTGTCTTTCTTTCTTGATATCGCTGTCGATGCACATTTGCTTTAATCGCTGCTTCTCTTTGTGTATTTATTTTGAACTGCAGTTAGCAGTTGGCATTTTAGACAACAACAACAACATCGATTTCTCTTAGTGTTTTGATTTTGATTTTGATATTGCTTTATAACAGCTGCTGTTCATGTTGTGCGGCGCACGTGGGAAATAGAACAACAGAAATACATATTAAAAGACGTTAAAGTGTTGCCCAAGGTTGACGGCATTGACAACAAGACAACAACAACACAGCAATTGAATTTATTCATTATGTATGCACATTTTAAATTTGTTCTTTTGTGTTTTGTTTATATGGATAAGTGATCTACTCGTATGTTTAAATAATTGAAATGTGCGCGCCCAACTCGTACGCTTTGAGTTGCGCCTCAGACTGAATGAGGCCCAAAAACTGACCACCAGTCAATGGCCATGTGCCATGCTTTTGCACAACCCCTCACCCCCCATCCCAATATATATATTTATATATATATATATATTTAAATGTATGGCATTCAGCTTAAATGAAAAATCATCAAAGTCAATTTAAAGTGGCAATCGAACGAACGTGTCGCGAATTCCAGCTGAAAAGCAACCACAAAGAATACAATGACACAAGACAACACAAGCATCGGCTTGGAACTCGATGATGGAGAGCCGATCATAACTGGAACTAACCAGAGTATATATATATATATATATATATATGTTGACTCACTGACTGCCAAAAATGCGTGTTAGCTCCAGAAATTAGAATAATTTCCAATTGTTCCAGTGCCAACAAGCAAGACTGGAAGACGCGCTAAACGAGCTTCCAATACAGCAATATTCCAATATGCTTAGTGCCTGCAACCAGCTGTTAAATATATTGCAACACTGCATCTATTAACATGCTGCTCTCTAATAGTTGGTGGTCGATCAAATTATTGAGGTATATTTCATAATTAATCCGAAGACTGATTTTATTGCTATCGGGAATCGATTTATATCGATATACGCGAAACTGTGAAGTTATCGGCAAAAGAAAAAGTAATCTTGATCTTCATTTGGTATAAAATAATATACATTTATTCAGACGGACATGGCTGTTGAGCCAGATTGAAAATATACTCGTATATATAATTTGTGACCTGCTTACATCTATTGCTAGATCGATTCGGTTATTGATCCTGATTAAGAATATATATACTCCATGGACTGGTGGATGCTGGCTTCCGCCTTTTGCATTGCTTTGCACAACTTCATTATACCCTT
This sequence comes from Drosophila paracracens, assembly GCA_035044025.1. Taxonomy (NCBI): domain Eukaryota; kingdom Metazoa; phylum Arthropoda; class Insecta; order Diptera; family Drosophilidae; genus Drosophila; species Drosophila paracracens. The sequence continues at coordinate 456,794 of JAWNMN010000242.1, forward strand.
TCTACTCATTTTCAATTTAAATGAAGAATTAATTTTGTTTTGCTTAGCCAATTCAAATTTGTAGGTACAGCTGATTTAATTGAAAGAGAATATAAATATGTTCATATATTTATAGCACATATATAGATGTATGAATATATACATGCTTGCATACGTATGTATTAATATCAATAAAGATGATTGTCACATTGAAGATCTACAAAATGCTGATTGGAGGAACATGCGATGAGCGACAAACGCTTTTAAATTAAATTGACATTTAAATAGTGGAAATGACACATGCTGAATATATATATGTATGTATATATATATATATATATATATATATATATATAATGTTGCCTGGGTATAACAGTTATATATAAGCACATATTACATTTCTTATATGGTATAAGTATGGCCATTATGTGGCCTAATTGAGCACAACTCTATAAATTATTTATGTAGCAAGTAACAGAACAACTCTCATAAATATTCATTTCTATGCAGCTTGGATAAAAACTAAATGCACAATGAAAAATCTCAAACTCAATCAGTGCTCAGACTTATGAGCAACAACAAAGCAAAATCTAACTGAGAAGGTGAAAATACGCATATATATATATATATATATATATACATATATATAATATGTATACAATTGGACAATAAAATAGGTGTGAAGACAATAAGTTGTGAATTTTTTGAAAATCAGAAGTTTCTGGCTTAGGATAGCTAAACAGCTGAAAATTAAGAAACCATTAATTTCTCCAATGATTTGATTGGCAAATATATATTCATTAAATCTCAAGTAATATTAAATGGTGCAAGAAAAGTACGACTGAGTTGAGGAAACAAAATAAAGGATATATCTAAGTAACAAGTAAGATCAAGGAAATAATTAAGAATTGCTTAACTACAACAATTGGACGCTCGCAGAACTGCCTTACAAATGCAGCACATTCTCGAGAATGATGAAAATCAGATTAATATGCTTGCTAACGATGCTAAAAGCAACGTTAGTCAGCAAAATGTAAAGAATTCCATAATAAATTAGCTAAAAAATCAGTCATGCATGGTGTTTGGGAGCAAGTTATTGTCTTCCCACCTATTTTACTGTCCAGATGTGTATATACACTACATATGTATATAGTTGTGGCACACATATCACACACACACACACACACACCCAAGACACTTGCGTGAATCGTTGACATAATTCGGTTTCATTGAAAATAAAGTGAATCGCAACAATTTGTATAGCTTTATTCGGTGCACACTTTTCGTCTTGACTTGGGCAGCACACAACAAGCTGCGATGGTCACACTAATTTCCACTGATTTTGATTAAATCACACACACATACTTAAGTAAATGTATACATATATAAATATATAAATGTGTGTGTGTGTGCATTGAAGTGTATATTTTGGCTGAGAGTGTGCAGTTTGTAGAGGTTGATAACTTTGATAAGCCATAAATTGACTTAGGACTCAGACACAGCTGATTAATATATCGACCAAGGAACGGTCACTTTCTGAACTGTCTTGAACTGTGCATTGTGTGTGGCGTGCAACTTGTGGCATGTGATGTTTGCTACGTGAGTGGCTCTGTACACATTAACATTAGAGTCAGGTCGTTGTCCCCCGATTTGGTAAGCACGTAGTAAAAGCTAAGGCCAAAGTACCTTTAGAAATTTGAGAGCCTTACAATGGATTGTTAGAGACAGCTCTGCATGATAACCAAGGTGAAAAGGAGTCTTCTCGCTTATGAGGATAACGACGCGAAGGCAACGACCCTGAGAAAGCGTAGCAGAGATTTTATTCCTTTTCAAACGACAAAGCAGGCAACTTAACCTTTGAAGAAGTTCATCGAAGCCAGTTTAGCCTTTAAATTGAATGAAACTGGCTCGAAATCTAAGGCAAATTTCAATTTAAACTTTGAGGTATTTTTGTTTTGTTTGCTAAATAATACAAAATTGTATTGGTTAAAAAAAAATTTAAAATTGTATAGTTTTTTATAGTTTATAGATAAAATTCAATTTTAAATTATCCATTTAAATATTTCAAGCGATAATTCTCGACTTTTAACTCAAACCAACACAAAACTCATATACCCTTTTGTTCCTTCGGCAGCAGAGTGTAGGAAAAAAGGTTAAAAACAAATAACAGATGAGCAACACTGTGTGAAAACAAACTGTTATCTTTAGAAGGTGTGCAAAATAAAAATGACAGTAAAAAAGATAAGGAGAAATGTGTAAAGAGGGAGAGAGAGGTCGGAGTTTGTGTATGTGTGTGTGCGTGTGTGTGAGCTTGTGCACACAAAATGTCTTAAAAAGTAAACAAAATAATGTACAAATGGATTTTGAATATATAACAAGTCCAACGTGATGGATTTTATTGTTATTGCACTGATAGGCCATACAATATGTATGTATGCATATGTATATGGTACATATGTACGTGTGTATCTATTTATGTACATGCTGCAAAACGTATATATATTCATGTACATGAGACAGCCTGTAAGTGGTTCTGCGAAGGCCACAAGGTCAAACCAAAACTGGGTCAGCTGTGTGCATATCTGGGCTATATATTTACCTACACACATACATACATATGTATATATTCATTTGTGTGTGTGCATGTACCAATCAAAATTATGCGAGCACGCAAAAAACAAAATAATCCAAAGCAAAACTCAATAAAAACAATGCGAAATAATAAAAAGCCTTATCACAAAAATACACACACACACTCACACACACAAAAGCAAATTTGTCAATTGCAGAAGTCTTGGGCCAAAACAGACAGAAAAGCAGAAAACAGCTGACGACTCAAATCGGGGCAGAAAACGGAAAAAAAAACACAATTTTCATGCAAAGCAATAAGACGAAAACTAGCAACGGTAATATAACGTAATGTGCACAAAAACACACACACACACTCACACAAAAATACACACTGAGAGTCAAGTATTTAGCAATATTAGACACACATACACAACAAATTAATAAACTGCAGCGCGTACCATTTGTTTATGTTCAAAAGACTGATGAATTTTCCTTATGTTTTTCTTGTTGCTGCTGCTGCGACGTTTTTTACATAGAACACGCAGCCCACGCGCACTCTTCAGCAATAGATTTTTACACAACTAATTTGGTTTTTGTTATATGTATTTTTCTTAGCTGTTAATGTGTTGTGTTGGATGCGCTGGAAAAAACCTTAAAATCACACACAACCAGAGTAAATGCAGACACGCGAGCCAATGACAGCAGCAACGACGACGACAGCGACTGTGACTGCTGCGTTCACTTCAATAACAACAGAGCGCAGAATGGTAACTGAGCGAGCGAGCAGCTGAACAGCTGAAGCTCAATGGCGCTGCTCACAAATGCATGTGGGGTCACACCGACACACACACACACACACACACACACACACACACACACACATTCATATTAATATGTGCATGCACACACACACATACACACAAGCAGATAGTGCTCACGCTGCGTACGCGGGGGCGTTGCTTGGGGGCCACAAAAATAACAAAACACAAAAAGTCTCAATGAGTACGTATGCATGTGTGTTTGCGAGTCGAAGAGAGTGAAAGAGAGAGCTCAAATGTTCGACAAACAAAACCAAATGTCGGCTACTAAAAATTCCATTGCTGCAGCTTAAACTGCCGCCATCGACGTCACCCCCCACCGACCGACCATCATTTGCTCTACATCTAAATATGCATTCACTTTTAACTGCCTGTGCATAGTGCTGCCAGACAGTTGCACTTTGCATGTCAGCTGTTTTCTTTGCACAATGCACAAACCGTCTTTGTTGTTAGTGCCGTTCCTGACACAAACTAACTGTAATCGTAAACACATATGAATCGTATGTGCCGTTATTTATTTTAAACAGCTGATTATTAACCAGAATGCAAATCAACAGAATCACTTCGCCAGCTTAGCACGAGCAATTAGCACGAGTCTGGCAACTACAGAGAGGAGAGCGGGTTGCGGGGTTCTGCACTCTGGCTCCAATTTGGCGCCTGGCGCTGACTCAAAAAAAAACACTTAACTCTTACTCTTGCTCTTATATACGTTTGTCAGTATGTTTGTGTGTGTTTGAAAGTTATTTACATTAATGACTTCAAACGCAAGAAGCTCCCGTCACTTGCGCATAAGGTGGGCGGCAAAGGCAGAGTCAGAAGCAGCAACGAGTTTATTGCACTTTTGCCAATGTCGCTGTTAACTTTTGTGTAAAAAGACAAACAGTGCGACACAAGTGCGGGGGGCTGGTTGGTGGCAGCCACTTACACTTTTAGGAGCGGTTTGGGGATTTGCAGCAGCAAGCGGGCAGCGTTAAACAAAGGCGACAAAGAACCAACTTCACCGTAAAAATAAGCATAAAGAAATCAGAAAGGGAAATATGTTCTTATGAATGTATGTGTGAGAGCGAGTGATTGCACAGTGGAGATGAGCACGTGATTCACGAATGAACAAAATGCAAGCAACACCATTTTTCATTCAAATTTAGTTAAACATTTACATAAATGCTGGTTTACAACAAATTTATCATATTTAAAACTGATTCCTTATTTATTTATGTTTGGTGAATAAAAAAATTATGTTCAACCAAGAATAGTATTACAAAATTACTGTTATGATTATTTTAATGAACTTGTACAATTTTACGTTCATTATTATTTTTATTATATTATCAAATTCAAATCATTATCAATATCAATGACTCAACATGTTGCGTTGCATGCGTGAGTTATTGCCTCAGTATCACAACAAAGGAACAAATACTCAACTGCATCTGCTAGCGAAGGGGGCGTAAAGAGCAAAATTTTCTCTGTCTGTCGTTTACTACTAGTGCGTATGTGCGTGCATCTGTGTGTGGGTGATGCGCGCAAACAAGAGTTCAACAAATATGAATACGAATACACTCACTCACACCTACACAAATACACTTGTTTGTGCAATCAAATGGCCAATGACAGTCGAGGAAACTGTTTATTGTTGATTTTTGGCATTTATTGCCGTTTATTATTGTCGGCACTGCGCTTAAATTGCATTCTCAGCCAGTCCAGACGAGAAATAATGCAAGAAACATTCTCCAAACACTGGTTTCAACCTTACGCTCCCGCAAACGAGATTCTGTTTTGTTTTCGATTTTTGTTTTGTTTTTTTTTCGTATGAATGGGACTTAAGGAAGTAACGGCATTACAAGGTACGTACATATATAAACATGCATATGTATGTAATAATTTAATTCATACACATGTTCATAATTTCAGCTACTTACATCGATTCGATGATGACGATGGTTCGAATTGGTCATTTTATGCGCCGCGAATTGATGTCGTTGCCCTCTCTCTCTCTCTTGGGTTCGCTCTTCCTCACTCTCTCTTTCTCGCTTGCTGCGTGTGTGTGTTTTTGGAGATATTTTTCTTTGTTGGCCGGCCGTTACGGCGTTCCCTTCCCACGCGCGCAACAGCAAAAGCTCTTCAGTCTCTGCTGTCTGTGCGTGTATGTGTGGGTAAGCAGGAAATTATGCGTCGCACTGCGGCTGCTGCTGCTGCTGTTCTTGTTGTCGTTGCACCGATTGGTAGTTGATGTACTGAAGTTCTTTGTTCTTTCACGCTGCTGCTGCTGTTGTGTCGTTATAATTATACATTATAACAATGTGCAACTGTGTTTAAGCCAACTGGTTCTTAATGCGTAAATCCGTTTTTCCCTGTCGAGCATTTTCTCTCTTTTTTTTTGTATTTTCGACTGTTATTTGCAGTTATTTTTATGACACACACAATTACGCTAAAGCTAAACGCTTATACAAACAAACAAACACAAAACGATTAGATATTAAATTATTTCTATCTATTTTCAAGAGGCAATTTTTCTTTGCAAATGCAGCGTTCAATTGTAATAGTATTAAATAACGTTTTGTCACTCTTCGCACGTCTCGCTCTAACTTTGCTCTGTTTATGTTTATTTTTCTTGTGAAAATTTCGACTAGATAGCCCATAAAGGAACGATGAATCCGATTAATCGATGCAAATCAGCTGTGTTCAGTTTGCGCTCATCTCTATTTTTGCGATATGCAATATGCGATAAGAGCTGGTCAGCTGTGAAAGTTAATAGCCGATGTTAATTAACAGCAAGTTTCGGAACACAGAAATATTTATGTATTATTTAAACATATCTATGCTGAAATGCCTTGTTCGATCCTTTAATCTAACTGCTGTATCTAACATCATTCTGTTATATTTAATGTATCGATTAAGTGTGCGTTAAATTTTTTAATAACATAAAGTATTTTGTGTATAAATTCGTTATATTATTAAGTAACTAATAATTGTAAGATTGCAAGAAAAGACTCATGTTCCTTGTTCATAAATTAGTTGACCAAAACTACAGGGTATATCGATATAAACAAAGATGCAATGGATTCCACAATTCATCGTCGCAGCAGTGTGACCGTTTGCTTATCCAAAATTAGTATATTTCTGTGACCAAGTGCCAATTGCAATAGCATGTTATCATTTTCCATCATAACTCGGAGAATTGGATTATTTCATTAAATAAATTCTTAAAATGTGGCCTGTAGTTATGGCCCTTTTGCGGCGCAATGCTGTTTATATAACATTGCCGATTGCAGCCGTTGTGGGCTTTATTGGCTATAATCTGGAGGATCTCTTGTCGGACAAATATACGCCATATAGTCGTGAGTAGAACTTTGATCATATTTATATAAATGTGCTTTTTATTTGACACTTTTTTTTATGGCAGCTTCCATTCAAGAGATCCGCGTTAAGCGATTAGCTGACGAGAGCTCAGTAGAGAATGCCGCTAAAGTGGAGAAATTGCGATTGAATAGTTCTGTTTTAGAGCGCAATTTGTCACCGTCTTTGCAGCCAAAAACTTAATCGGCGCCCTTTGGCAACTTGTTACTTCAGTTATAATTAAATGTGTGATGAAAATTAGACTGTAAAAATAAAAAAATATGAAAAATCGTAATCAAACTTCATTTTACTGAAGGTCAAACTTGACATCCCTTGCGGGGATCGAACCCGCGACCTTTGGATTAGAAGTCCAACGCGCTATCCTCTGCGCCAAAGGGACAGGTGGTGGACGCTTTGCCAATAACTAATACAATTCAAGTGGAGTTTTTACCGTAAAATTCTTGAACAAAAGCTCATATTGCGCCTGCAGATGGCCTATGAAATAATTGCAAGAGCATTTCTAAACACACATTGCAAAGCTTCAAGCAGTCGACTTGGCACGTATCTAGAATAATTCTGGGTAGAAGTAGATTCTTAATCGGGTACTACAGCATGGCCTCGGTGGCGCAGTTGGCAGCGCGTAAGTCTCATAATCTTAAGGTCGTGAGTTCGAGCCTCACCCGGGGCATGTAATTTTTTTGATTTTCCTAAAAAGATTTTAATATTCATAATGGTTATTAAATGTACAATTGTCTTGCTTTGCCCAATAACTTTGACAAACGCACAAATTACACAGTTTGGTTGTATTAAATATTTGTTATTTTTATTTACTTTCCGCTTAAGCTAAAACAAAGGCTATTTAATTGAGGCAGCGGTTCTTTTACTTTGAGAATTCGCGTGGCTTATTTTCCCATGCGCTGAATGGACCACTCCTGCTGGCACAGCGGACAGCGATTGTTCTGCTTCACCCACAAGGACATGCAGCAGTGATGAAACGAGTGATTGCATTCGCCCCAAACAACAACGCAATCCTGGCGACCCAACACATCCCGCTTGTTCTCCGCCTGGCAACGCAAACACGAATCTGCAACGCAAAAACACAACAAATAATTAGAGAATTACATAACTGATCTCGAGTGCACGCTGCACTTGAGACGACATCGAGAAATGTCAGCCAAATGCGACAAACAACAACAGCGACATTATTGGCTGCCAATTAGAGGCGACTCTCGAACAACCCAACACAGATGACGCAAATACTCCCCGTTTGTTTGTCCGTCTGTCTGTCTGTCCCAGTAAGTGCAAATTTCTACGAGTTTCTTCCGTCTTTTGACTGATGATTAAGATATAGAGTCAAGGGGTATATCGTTTTCTAATTAGCAAAATATGTCTGCAAAATGTTCTCCTTTGTTGCCAATGTCAATAAATTCTTATCGATATTAGATAAACGATAGAAGTTATCGATAATATTAAACAAACATAATATTTGCTTTTATATATAAAATTTAAAGTCCCTAGCTCTTGGAGACTTTGAGATTATACATAATATGTCCAGGAATTTAGATATTATATTTGTAGTTTGCACAAAAAAAAACTAGCTAATAATTTATAAATAATTAAATCTATTTTCTGTACAAATACACTGCCAAAAAACTAATGCAATTTGTCCTACAACGAATGCCATATTTCCCATATTTCCCGGATTAGAACAGAGAGTTTTTTGTGTTAAAATATCGAATAAAGTTTCGTGTTCCGCTTCGATTCGATTTCATTTGCGGATTTCGCAATGCGATTCGATGAGTGATTTTTGTCGTGAAGTCGGCACATTTTATGATTTCATTCAACATTTTGTTGTTTTTTGGGTAATTTCACATATATTCATTCAATATTCAATGAAAAGTATGTAATCCAATAAGTCTAAAGCCACTCCGGGAGCCTTTTCGTGGGAGAGGGGTCACTGACCTGCCCAAAAAACGATGCGCTTCATTTTTCACTCAACAAAAAAAACTTTTCTCAGAATTACTGTAAAACCTTTGCCACTGACTATGCAAAAGTGCATGATATATATAGATATATATATATATAGATTTGTGTAGGCATCACCTGAGCCACTTTGTAATGCAGGTGTTGGTGTTGACATTTCAAATTCTGAATGCGTTAGCAAAAATTTATAAGTAATTACTGCCTATATTGACAACAAAAACAAGTAGATTAATGTTGTAATGTGATCTCGACTGTAATATACCCTGTATGCTAAGGCAGCAACAAAGCAAGTCTTTACTTTGCTTTCACTCTTTAAAAAAAAAAATAACTAACAGTATTTATTATTGCATACTTTTCAGCGTTGCATATTGGAACGCACAATGCCAATCAGAATCTACAGCCAAAACAATTCCAGTTTGACACAGTTTGGAGAAATTATTCAATTATTATTAATCTATATTAAAGGAAAGTTTTAAAATTTTAATAGTAAGATAACTATAATTAAAAAAAAAATACATATTTTTGAACATCACTTGCGCGAATCGAATCTTTGAACTTTTAGTTCTAATGAACTTCAAATGAGTTCAGACCAGGGTGTCAAACTGAAACGCATTTTAGTTTGACACCCTGGTTCAAACAATAAATTACAAAATGAGGCGGAGATCGAGAGTATTAAATTATTATAAGATATATTTAAGAGAGTGTACACAATTTTAATAAAAATTGTCATGTTTATTGTTTAAACAAAATTATTTAAACAAATGAATTAAAAGATTGCAAAGTACTTTAGAAAACTCCTTCAAAGTTAAGTCCCATTTAATTTCTATTGCTGAATTGGCATATGCCCACTTCTCGGTTTTTACAGGGTATTTGGGAGTGATAAACGCACAGCGTAAAAGCGTCCACAATAAACTGGTTTTGGGGGTGGGTGAGGGGGGGTTCAACAAGTATACGCCACATTGGCTGGGCTGCTTTGTTTGCTGACTAGGCCAAAAAAAAAAGTGATAAAACATTTCTCGTGGGCGCTGCAAGGGGAAGGTGGGGGGGGGCAAGTTTTACATTGAATGAGTCAAAGAATTACATATGTACGTATTTCTGTACATATGTTGATTCTTACTCATATTTGGTGTGAAAAAGTGCATGATTTATTTATTTATTTTTATTTTGTTTGTTCTTTCTTGTTTTTATGCATTTATGGATTGAAATTGAAAACCAAGAACAGGAAATTGTTAACATATTTTTTTGCATGAATTTCCACGAATTTTACATTTTACTATAGAGTCAATAGCCGATCGAGCTGATCAACAATAACCAGGTTTATTTTAAATGCGTTTTAACTTTGGCCATTTAATGGGGTTTTTTGAAATTCGATTCGGTTATTGGCCTTTCAACTAGGCCATGTTATATGAGACGATTATGTTTTTATGTTGTCTTTTTTCTGTGCATTAATCATAATCATAAAAACTATTCACTTCTTATCGCTGGCATTGGGCAAGCCTACTAATGGAAATTTAATGTTGATGCTAAAATTATGATTAGCCAGATAAGATATCTCAAATATAGATAGATATATAAATTGCCTCTCACAGATTACAGTTTAGTTGCTGAAGCGTAACATAACAATGAATATTTACATTTAAGTACCTAATTAAAATACTATTTAATGTTGTTAATATATATTTAATAACAGCGATTAATGAATTCTAATGAATTGTGTTTATGGAACAATTTAAAACCATTTCGACGGATTAAATATTGTTAGTTGTTAGCTGAAATGCGATTGATTCAAGTGCTATTCGGATTATTGATATTCCGCACTGGTTTGGTGGTAAGTTTGGGTCGATTAATTGAAAATAGAACTGGATTAATCGTAACTTGTAGGGAGGAAACCTACTAAAATTCACAAATATCAAGTGCAAGGATCTGCCGAAAAACGATGGGTTTAGCAGGTGGGACTATTGTCGCTTGAAGGTCGTAGGCCGCAACAGTGTGGAGCTCTCACTCCGGATCAGCATACTGCAGTCGCCCATCACGAATATGTCAACCAGACTGCAGTTCTTCCAACGCATCGACGGTTATCGCCCCTTTCTCTACAACATCTACTTCGACTTCTGCAAACTGATGGCCAGCACCAAATATGATGTTTCCGTTGAGAGATTCATCTTCGATGCGATACGAAAGCACACCAATTTGAACCATTCCTGTCCGTTACACGAGGTGCGTATCTGGTTTCTCTTTTCTACATGATCTCGTACTGACTCATTTCCAGAGTTACATCAGCGTGGATCGATTTGTTATGGACCCAAAAAAGCGGAGTATGCCCGTACCGCCTGGTGTCTACCGCATGGATTTCACATTCTATACCAATAACACAGCTCGCACTTTAGCGCAGGTCTTCTTTGAGAAATTGGACTAGAATATAGTCTGGGCTTATGGTTGGAATTCGTTGAAATACGTAAATCATAGCACCCAATGAATATTTCATCATTTGCCTTTTTTATTTGCTTTTGAGCTTGAATTCATCCATAATAACAATTGTCTGGGCAAGTTAAAGCCAATCAATTCAATAAACAATTACAAATACACACATGCTATACATCTATCAGTATATGTATATATATATATATATATTGACAATCTAACGTTCTTTTTAAATCAGGGGCCGGAGCACCGTGGCACAAAAGTGTTAGAAAATTGTATGAGCTTAAGGTCTAAGTTAAAAGTAAATATTTAATGGAGTTAATCAAGATAGCCCCATTATATATCTTACTTTTAGAAATTGGATCAACAAAACAGAGTATTAGTTTTCCATATATTGATGCATGTCATTAGCACGCTCTATTGATCTAGATAAATAAAAAACATTGGAAAACTTTTGCTGGAAACAATTTAAGTGCGCCATTTAATAGCTGGCGATTGGAGGAAGAGTGTATTCGCTGCGAGATATTTAATATAGATACTCGTATATATATCTGAGACAGGCAAGAAGCTGTGTTATTTTCAGCAGAGTATTAAGCAGTCGACTATTGAGTGTGTGCTGTCGGATCTGATCAGTTGTGGGCCCAGATTAAAAGGAGGGTGTGTCCGCATTTTGCATCTTTCTCGAATAATGCAACGATACGAGAACTAGAATGGGAACGAGAATGCAGGGCGACAGAGTCGAGAGCGATTAAAGCGTGTTAATTAAAAATGTGCATTGTCAGGCCTTAATAAACGAGCAGCGACAGACGGGCAAATGAAACGTGACAGAAGCCAGACTCAGACTCAGAACTCAGTACCCACTAACCAGAACGTAGAATTCGGAACTCAGAACTCAGGTGACTAGCGAACAATGAACAAAAATGCAATGTTGCATTCAATTCTTCTGTAGCAATCAGCTATCAGCTGTTTGCTATGACACGTGATGGGATCATAGCAAGCAGACTTTAGCAGGCACACAATTTGGCAAATTTGGGGGGCAAGTGAAACTTTCATAGAAATAATAAATGTGTGTTTTTATTGCTCCTTATCGAAGCAGAATTTATACTATAATAAAGTTGATTTACATGTTTAATTGGTGCACTCGAGCGGTGATTTTTATTGAACTTGTTAGATTTAGCCGCATAATAAAAAAGCAATTGGATCTTATCACACTTTTTATATACCCAATAACATTTGAAGTGTGTAGGTAACATGTTTTTTGGTGTATGGCGCTACTTAAAAGATAACCTTTCACAAATACTTCAAAAATGAATAGAAGTTTTTTTGATTTAATATATTTCGTTGTATTTTCTTGATGTGTAATGATTTCTCGTTGCATGACAAATCGAAATTCAAGCGATATATAGTGCATAAACCCACATCTGAATAATTCTATCGCTGCGGCGTAATACGTCATACACATTATTTTTATTTACATATGAAAGGGCACTAGGAACAGAAATAGAAAACAAAACTTGTTCAGCTGGCATTTGAAATATTTTTATTGGGCAAGTCGGCTGATTCGAGCAGACATCTAACTATAAAAATAGACGTATGCTAAATGACATTGAAATACCGGTTTGCAACACCTGACTAGACAGACAGCCAATGAACCGGGCCTAATGCATTCAGACCAGACTCTTACTCGGAATATGCAAAACATGCCGCGTCTCTCATTTAACCCGCGCTCGCCTTATGTAACACAACTGCCCACTGTTAAGTTCAAGGTTAACGGGTTGCGGGGTGAAGAGAGTAGCAATAATGGTTGTCTGTCTAAAATTAGCGTACTGCTTGTTCCGATAATTTCAACACTTGTCACACACACGAGCAGTCAGCAGAGAGCAGAAGGGAGAAAGAGAAACGAGAAGTTCGAGCGGGCCTCTTTTTATCGTTTCTATAGAATTGCGTCTTATCGATGGGTAAAAAAAAACCAATGGAATATTGGTCACATGTTGTGCCTCTACCCCCTATTTCGTTTCCGTTCCACACACATCACGTTGCACGATTGCTCTCTCTCTCTCGCTCTCGCTCACACAACTCGTTTTCGAGTCATTGTTGCTCTTCTTCTTCTTGTTTTCCATCGCTTTTGCTGTAACGGTCTAGTTTACGTGACGTCATGCACGGGGGCCTGTCTTGTGCGCAACCACAACAACAACAACAACAACAAAACATCAAAATAACGAACGCGCCCCCAAAACCGGCCCGCCATGCTCTTACACAAAATAGTTGTATTCGGCTCTCTTTCTCTCTGCTTGCTGCGCTCTTAAGTGCATCGCTCATCAGAGGCTGCCTTAGGGCTTAAGAGTAATTGCAAAGTGTAGAGATATTGTTGGATGCAGCTGAAGACCGCTGCAATGGCCAATGGAAATGTAGACAGCAAGTAAGTTGTGAGGAAAGTTAGTGGTTGAGATGTTGTTTTTTTTTATACTTAGAATAATTTGATCAGCATCAATTTGTGGAAAGTCGCACATGTGACCCAAGTAGCAGGTGTGAATATTAACAAACTGATAACCAAAGAGCAGGCTGAAAAACGTAACAACAAACTGAGAGAATGTTTTCCTTAATTAACTGTCTTCAGACAAACAACAAACAATTAATATGGAGTGGAAATATTGATATTGATTATTTCAAGATAAATATATGTGTAAATAGTTAGGTTCTAGTTAAAAATGGCAAAATGTATACAAATTTTAATGAAAATTTAATTTAAAAAGAATTGATTTGATTTTGCCAAAGTTTGAATTGCTTAAAAATCGACTCTTGTAAAACAAACGATTGGAACTGATGCCAACTCGGAAATAAAGTTGACCGCATCTGTTTTTTTCTTCTACTGTAATCTTTTTTTTGGCAATTAGTCGATATCGAGGCAATTGCGAAAACGTGCAAATACCCGATGGTTAGGATAGAGAGGCGGCAGAGGCGGAACCAGGCAATTCTGGCAGGTTCCACTTGTGGGTCGAAATGCCCAAAGTCCAATCAATGTGACCAAAGTGAACGGTGAATGATCGCAGTCACATGCAGCGAAAGAGAGCAGAGGACAAATGAGAACAAGACCAAGAAGAAGAACAGCAGCAATAACAACAACAACAAAAGAGTGTATTTGTGTACGTAAATGTCGGAAGAGTAAGAGAGTGTTCAAGTGCTCAATGAGATCCGCTGGGGAGGGGAGGTGGTGGGAGGAATGTGTCTTCTGCTCATTGCATCCCATCTTCTGACGCGTTCGACAAATGAATGGAAAATTTCGATTTTCGTTTCGCTTTTGCTTTACACATTTGTCTTTCTAAATGTTTGCACTTCTTCTTCTGCATCCATATGGCATGTGTCTGTATGTGTGAATGTGTGTTTATGTCGTTCGTTTCCCTCTGTTGGTAAATTTCCATAAAATTTTCCACGCAACTCTTAATGCACGCAGCATACTGTACATACAATTATCTCTTCCACAACTTTGTTAAAAGAAGAAATTACTGTCTACTCACAAGGTAATCAATAAAAAACAGATTCATTTTATAGTTAATCATAATCGTCTAGGAATAAAGCCCTATCATAATTAATAGGTTACATATTCAAGTTGTTACCAAGATAAATCCCTGCTTATCAATTGCATAACATTGTTGTGACATTTTACATCCCACTACTAAGCTTGACGGCGTGTTACGGGTTGCAAATGTCTGGAAGACTGGAAAGTCCGCTGTTGTCGGCATGTTTTGCACGTGTGGATGTTGGTGTGTAATTGTTTGTAAATATCTAAATGTATTTATCTGCCTTCCAGAAAGGAGTCTGATTAATGTAGAGTGTTCCAGAGTGTACAACTTGCGCGACAAGCACGGGAAATATGAGAATGCATTTGATAATATTCTCGACATTTGTTAAACAATGTTCGAGCCGAGAACAATTCAAGCAGACATTCAACACAGATGCAGGTATTAATTTATTTCTGTTTGTAATACTCTATTGAAAGGATCATCTGTATAAATATTCAATAGTGCATTCCATTCTTCAACAATAGTTACCCTTCATACTCTGCATGACGAACATTAAATACCCTATTACAATATCATAGACTGGAGAATTGCTATTTTAACTTTTGCATAATCAGCATTATTCAGGAGAATATTTATTTACTTCAATTGTGCTGTTCAAATATTGCTAGTCTACGATTCACGTTACGCTCTAAAATTATCGTCAATTGTCGTTTAATATTTGACTTGTTTGTAAACATTGACTTGCTTAGCTAGAAAGTGACAAATGCATTTAGTTGCAGTTCGATGCAATTTTCATTATATTAGCATAATAAAGTATATCAACTGGTAGAACTTGTCTCTCTCCTACACACAGCTGACTCGCTTCTATTCCGTTACAATTTGCTTCCAGCAACAAGTAAAATACAAAAAAAGGCAAAAAATCATGCATTCTGAGTGCCGTATGAATGTCATTTGAATTGTCGTGTTGTAATTGTTACAGTCACTAACTTGAACTTAAACTGCAGTTGTTACTACTAATTGCTAGATTAGGTATAACTGACAACGGACGTGTGCCGTGTCTGACAGACAGACAGATTAACTGGCATAAGGCATGAGAAAAGCAAACAAAAACAGTCTTTTTATGGCATAATTTAATAGTTGTGCTTAATTTTATTTGGCGCACGCAATTGTTATTTAATTTGGCACGTTTTTTATTTTCTGACTGGGCTGCTGCTGTCTAATTTAAACAACAAATTCTACAAATCACTAAAAATATACATATATATACAAAATAATAATAATAATAATCGCAATTTAGAGTGAACAATATATAAAATATAAAAAAATTACATGCCCCGGGTGAGGCTCGAACTCACGACCTTAAGATTATGAGACTTACGCGCTGCCAACTGCGCCACCGAGGCTTGTTCCTACACGAAAGCCGATTGCTTACTTGACAAGCCGCCACGTGGCGCCGCCATCCCTCAGATTTATTCTCAGTCATTCTCTCTTTGTTAATCTCCTTCATCCTACTGGAAGTTCAATATTGTTCGCTGTTTTTATACTTAGGATATAATTGCATGAAAATTCAATTTGAATTTGAAATGCATGGAAAATTACTAAAACATTTTTACTGCTGTCTGCTGTTGGGGAATACATTCAATTTAAGACTCGATACTTTCAATCAGTCGTTTTGATAAATTTGTTAATTGCTGCAAATCAGTCAATCAATTTTTATATTGCCACAATTTAAAATATTTATTTGTTGTGTGAATTTTGAATATACATTTATTCCTACGCTAAATTTTTTTTGTTATTTTAATAAAATTGCAAATTAACTATAAATTGTTTGAAAATTTATTTTTATGTTTAATCAGGTTAACTTAGATAAATTCTCTAAATACAGTTGGAATTAAGAAATTTGCATTCTATTTGTCATTCCGGGAATATATAGTCAAAACTAAATGCAAATCTAACAGAATCGCAATTTTTCTACTTCATATTTTCAATCAATAATTGAATTTTTACTATCCAATTACTCACTCTTAAATATTTTTATGACTAAGGGGCATGCTAAACCAGACTATTAACACTTAATTATCTAATACATATTACTAATAAGCAAAGTACGATCGATCGACGCAAAATGATTTAAGAGGCACCAGACGAAATCGCGTGAAAAACTTTGAACTGTTCGGCGGCGTGAGACGACTTTGACCTTGAGTGAAGGGCGCTGGCTGGCGTTGCCATTTAGCCATAATTAAGTGAATGAGTGTCTGTGTCTGTGCATCAAGAGCAAATACTTGCGTGGCATGCTCATGAAGTCAGTCACAGCACGCGTATGCTGCCCTGCTGGCTACGTATTTGAGAAAAATAAACCAAAAACAAATAAACAGCAAAAAATGCTAAAAACTTTGCACATTGGAGCTTGCGAGCTTTTTATTCGTCTGGTTAAAGTTTAAAGTACTCTTCGCAAAAATTGATTGACAAACGACAAAGAGCCATAAGTATGCGAATTATTAGTTAATATTTGTAGCAACGAAAGTCTAAAGTTCAGTTTAAGCTTTCAATTTAACCCACATTCGGTCACCAGCAATATCTTCCGACTTGACAAATCGAGCAATTCATGCCAATTTTTTAAAATTAAAGAGAAACCATTACGCTCAGCGTATGTGTGTGTGAGTGTGCTGCTTGCTGTTGTTTGTGTGTGTATTAGTTGGTTTGGAGGCTCGTCAGTAGTCACCAAGCTAGCACGTCATCCGAACCGCCATCATTACATTTGCACACATTAATACACACAGACAAACATTGGTGGGTATTTATTTATTTTTTTTGCTCATGTATCATGTGCCAAAAATTGGGCCCACGTTTTAAAATAAATATACAATTGTTTCTAGACACGCAGAGCGGCTGAGAGGCGCAACGTGCGGCATCACATGCTTAAGTCAATTTTAAATGTTTTCTTTTTTTTTCATGCTGTACAATTTTTTTTTCGACTTCGCACCCAAAAATAACCTTTTTTTGGCTACAAGAAAGCATTGCGCTCTGCTCTGCATGGGTGTGTGTAAAGTCGCGAGAGTAATTGCGATAAGAGCAACGCTCTCTCTCTCTCTCTCTCTCTGCCGACTACGTGTCATGTGCTGAAATTGAAATGATTCTTGGATCGTGCGCTGCGATTGGATAAATAAACTTGCTTTTAATGATTTTGTAAAATTGATTTTAATTTGCTCAAGTTTTATTATTTAAGTAACTTTATATCTATGGTTCTGGCAACTTTAAGACAAATAAAGAAGAATTTTTGGCTGACGCAATAACTAGCAATTGCGTCAGCATTTTTGGCAACCTGCGCGCCTGCGTGGCGTCACGACGCCAGCAGTGCGTCGACTGCAGCATTTTTTATTTTTCTTTGCGGTTTTACAGTTTACATCCCAGTGTTGCCAAGTGCTGCCTTTTCTCTCGACATTTGCTGTGCTGTGGCTGTGGTTTTTTTTTTTTTTTTCTGCTGAGAGCTGGGAGAGCAGCCGTTTCCCGCCAAGTCTTGGGGGCTCGTCTGCTATGCTGTGTTCGTTGTTGTTGTTGCTCGAATTTTTGCCATTTTCTGCTTAGTTCGCTCTAAAAATAGGTAAAGCGAGAATAGGCAAGCGAATGCCATTGCCGACGGCTGATTGCCGATTGGCTGACTGCGATTTGAAGTTATTGCGCTACTCATAAGAATGAGCAGGTGGAATTTTCTGTTGCGTCATGCCAATTGTCAGTTTTACTACAGTACGCAAATACATTGTGACAATTTAAATGTTTATAAATGTAATTATTAACTATTTCTATAAATACTGAATACATGTTGTAATTAACATTTCATGAAACAACACTAATTAAAATGAGAAGAGGTACGCAATGGATAAATATATACCGATATAATTAATCATCGTTCCCTTTGTTGCTTTTACTTTAGAAATGAGCAAATGTACATTTAAGTTGAATGCACTTTCTTTTATCATCTACTTTTGAGTACATTTGGCAAGCCATTTTTAAGTTCTCTTTTGAGGATACACTCTGCACTGCGGACAGCTTTTTTTGGCTAGCAAAACGGGTTTTGCACTCGTGACGGTGACTCGTGTTTGACCTCCCCTGCATATTTGTTGTGAGTGTATATGTGTGTGTGTGTGTGTGTTCATATATTATTTTTACTATATTGCTTTCAATTGAAACCTTGATATTTGAAATATAATCATAACTCTTGGTCCGCGGTTGTGTAAATGTATTCTAAGCTAATGTCAAGGGCAAATGACGGTCACAAGCTAAGGTGCAAAAATTTAAAGCTGCAGCGGATGATACGATGTCTGAAATACCCTGTATACTCCAAATACTCAAAATACATTATCTAAAATGCTAATTAATGTAAATATTATTGTTATCGAATAAATACTATGGTAAATGAGTCAGAGTTTGTGATTAAAAACTTTCCGCTTATCTATGTGTGTAGATAAACTCCACACATACACACACTACACACATACCTATGTACATACATATGTGCGTATTTTTACCTATCTAATGTATTATTTGTTTGCAATGACAACCCGTTTACACAGCAGAAACAGTTGGAACAAATTGTGTGGAATCATTGAAGAAAGATGCAATGTGTATGCCATTTGTTGAAATACATAGAAAGACGAGCCCCCGTCCGACAATTGGGGGCGCGTTGTTTGCACCAATAATAGCAGACGATGATGCCACAATTATTATGAACACAATTGATGTTTTCTATTGTTTTTTTTGGCAATGAAAAATGAAAGAAGAATCGTAATCACAAGCAGAAGAAGCCACGCAAAATGCGCTTCAAGGCTGGGCAGGAATTAGAATTTGCACGCGCCCTCAAAGTCAATTTAATAATTTTCAATTGAAAATATGTGTAAATAGAAATCAATTGGCTCAAACAAGAAACGCATGCGAGGCAAACAATTGAAACGACTCCAAAGTGGAGAGAGCGACAACGGCAGCCAAAACAAATCAATAAAAAACTATGATGATGATGCTGGTGCCACTGTGTCGCGTCACGTCCTCCAGCAAGAGATGCCCAAAATGCGTCATAAAGCAGCGCAGCAACAAAACCGTGGCACTCGCGGCAGCGCAGTCGCGCCGGCGCTCACCAATCTCCCGCAACAGCAGCAGCAGTAGCCAAGCAACAACAACTCCTACACCTTTGACTTTGCTCTCCACTCATCTATCATCTAATTTTGGCGTCGTCATCACACACACACACACCTCGTTTCATTCATGCCTTCTTTTCGACCTTCGCAGACTTTGCTCTCCAAAAATTCAGTCAGTTTCCTTGCTCACCAGCCCTCACACAGCACACACACACAGCACACACAGAGGCGCGCATAGTGGGAGAGCCATGGCGCTCTCACTCTCTCTCTTATTCTCGCCTGTTTTACCGTTCAGTCGGTGAACAGTGTGTAAAAAAAGCTCGAACGAGTTTCTGTGAATTGCTGTGCGCTATATAAACGTTGCGCATTCGAATCTCGTGCTTCAGTACCACAATAGTGGATATCACATTTAGTAGTTTGTTCAAAAGGTAAAATAATTCAGCGTTCGCTTCGTGCAAGCAAAGGCGAAACTATGCAAAAACTACACGTTCATTAAGCAAATAAAATATAAAAATGTGCAAAGTAATAATACAAATTCAAAGACAGTAAAATTGCAAAACCAAATTATTTAGATTCGTTGCTATTGTTATTTATTTATAGTTTGTTTGTTTTTTTCGCGCTCTAAGTTCCGGTCGTAGTCTTATCAAGTTTTGTGTGTCGGGCCGTTTTTCATCTTAAATTTATTCAGGCAACACTAACAAGTCCATTTGACGATAAAGAAATAACAAAAAAGTCTCTAAGGTATCTGGTGCAAGAAATTTATGCGTCAATCATTAGTGTTAATTTATGCGCATTATTTGTAAGCGACGTCAATGAGCCGCCGTCTGGAAACTAGTCTGAAGTTATTTAATGAATTTGTTTTACGTAATTTGTGTGTTTTTTTTTTTTTTTGGCAATTTGGCAAATGTGATGCACAACAACAAACACACATACTCGAGGCTAAGACAAGTTGAAAGAGAAAAAATTGCCAACAGTCGAAACAATTTTAGAGAACGCCTGACCATGAAAAACTTGTTAATTTTAGAATTTGTAATTTGTTTTTTCGCAAATATACACAACAGACGAGAAAGTATTGCAGATATTTAGACAGCTAGAAAGTTGTATGCATATGCATATAGACAGATATATATTGTTTGTATTTCACGAGAATTGCGAATTTCAAAAATGAGGCTTTTGAACGCGCACAGTGAAAAAGTCAGAGAAGCTTTAACCGCAATCATAATGTGGGCGCCTCTCAATTGCAGCCAATTAAATATGTAGCAAACAGGATTTGACTTTGCTAATTAACAAAAATGTACAAAGCAATATATATACAGAAATAGCATACATAAATTTGATGTAAAAATAAATGTCCAAAAACAAAAAAACGAAAATATACAGATTGAAATTCGCAACGTTGCAATGTTAACAAATGAGCCGTCCCAGCAACAATTTGCCTCTGTTGCGTGAGTGTGTGTGTGTGCTCGATGAAAGAGCGTACGACGTTTACGGCACGTGAGCGCAAATTAAGAGAACGAAAGCAATTAAGAGAGCGCATTTGAAGCTAGAGCTAAGAGCATAAAGCTACTTATGTATGCATAGGTTCGCGTGTGTGCTAACGCTCTTTATCGGCGGCCGATCGCTCAATAGCGACAGTCTCTGTGCCCCCAACAACTTTACTTTAATTATGCGTGTTTGTGCATGTGTGTCTACCACGATTCATTACCTGTCCACACAAACGTCTATGTGCAGTTTCAAGGCCAATTAACACTTCTTGGCGAATTAAAAAAAAATTAATATAAGCCAAATGCAGCGATAAAAGACACACACACACACATACATATTTATAAATGTAAGTCAGTCGCACAATGTTATATCATTGATGGGGGCAAACCAAAAACAGAGGAGAGAGCGCAAAAGGAAGGCAGCCACAAAGGCGTCGGCGTCGCTGTCGACGTCATGGCGCCCACGCGTCCCATCAGCATCAGAATCACATGACGCAGGAATAACAAATGGCAAACAGACAAACAAAAAAATCACAAATCGAGCAAAAAATTGGTCCACGAAAATTATAATTAACTGTCGCAGCTAATAGATAGCACTGCAAAAATATTTATATAGAAAAAAGTCGAAAATTTGTAGGTGGAAAATTTTTAGAACATATTTTTGCCAACTGTCGCCACATGCAATGCAAACATAAACAACATTTTTCTCAAACTATTTTTGTGAAAGTGAAAAAGGCGCCAACAGTGAGCAGCGGAAATAAATTGACACAACTACAAATGCTTGGCAATAAAAAAGCAATAAATACAAAACGACATAACTTCGAAATGCGTTGGTTTAACTTATACAGGAAAATTAAATATAAACTCATTTCCATAAGCAACGCCACAAGCAATATAAACGTATAAAAAAAAAGAATTTAACCAATTGTCGAACAACAAATGAATCAAAATATTTTAATATTTGAACATATTTTTATGAGCAACTGTACACAGAGCAAGAGCGGCGCGTGCTCTCAAGGACAAATAGTTATATATTTTATATATCTATACATTTAGAATATATAAACACATATATGTATATGTATTTAAAGTGGGTGTGTTTCCCCCATAGAAGGAGGGCTTGCACTATCGAAGAAAAAAAACTTGAGGCACGATAAGACTGCAGACATCATTATAGTTAGATAATGAATATATAGTATATACAAACTGATTAGTTTCACATGGGTAGCCACCTTTGGATTGGTTTCAAGTGCAACAGTTGTAAATTACTATCTTATCTAGACTATAAATATAACGACTATAAATCTTATCTCTCTCTCTCTCTATCTCTGTCACTCTTTGCAGCAAAGACAAAATCCAAAATACAAACAAAGAAACAAAAAAAGAAGAAGAGAAACGAGACATTGTTTACAATTACATGCAGCCAAGTGTCTTGTCGCATATTAATAAAAGTAGCTGAACTGCCCAACCGAAATAAGGTTAAGCAATAAGTTCAAGTTCAACACTAGCCTGGCAACAATTCGCTGATAAGATGAGTGGACGCGACAATCGAGCCGCCGGCGCCGGCGGTGGCGCCGGAGGTGGAGGCGGAGGAGGAGGCCACCACCACCACCAACCGCTGAGCAGCGCAATGGGCAAAATAAAGGGGAAACTAACAAGAGCTGGTGTAAGTATTCTAATTTAAATACAATTTGATTCTTTAGATTGCTGTTCGAACTGAACTAAAATAATTCGTGTTATGTTTTGGTCTGCAATGGGTTACAATAGCTGATCAGCATCAGCATCAGCCTTGCAAGATTTGTTGAGACCTCGTTCTTAAAAGTGTCATTGAACGTCTGCGATAAGCACACGACAGGCCACAAAGATTCAATTGAACAATTTGTATTATAGCGTTATCAAATGGGAATACTCTAAGCGGACAAAAAATGCGGATTTCCGAAGAAAAAAAGCACCGAGCCGTCCCAAGATACCCTAGAAAAAAGACATATTTATAGAGTTGTATATAAACAATTGATGAAAGACAAAACATTTAGAAGCATGCGTAGTTTTTGGTCAGGAACAACGCTTAAGGACAGCCTAATAAAAGGGAATAAAGGAAAAAAAGTAGAAGTATTGCAGACTATTAGCAGAAATTCATTTTGATGCAGGTATTGTTTATGTTTGCTAAAATGTTTATTATTTTTTTGATAGTTACTAGCAATGATAATAATTTAGATAACTGAATTGCTGAATGAAGTTGCTAAGCTTTGAAGCCTTTACTATGAATTAGGTTTAACTAGTCTGCTGATCCATTAAATAGTGATCAAATTATAAGGTAGCAAATGACGGATGCAGAACTGAGAGCTGATAGATGTTGATAAGCAAGCAGCAGTTTAATGCTGGCATTTAACCTTTGACATTGGCAAGCAGCCAAGAACAGTCGAGAATGGTAATCGACGGCGCTGAGAGCGAATCTCAGTGCGTAATCGAACACTGAGTTGCTGACTATATTAATAATGCATGCAAATATGTATTCATGTTTAATCATAATCCAACTTTAACAGGAGGAGCTCGGCTATCAACGTGTCGAGAGCAATCTGTCGCCATCGAATACGGCTACCAGTTTGGACACAATATTACCCGAGGATCCTTTTCCATTTCCGCAAGCGGCGCCACAGCGTCATCCGCAGCAGCAGTTCCCATTTCTGCAACAGCAACCACAGCAGCAGCAACAGCAGCCACAACAGCAACATCTACGTACACAACGGCAACAGCAACAGTTGCAGCAACCGTTGCGTCTATTGCATGACATTGATGACGAGCCGCCGTTATCATTTCGCCCACTGCTCGAGGACGATGACATCCACGAGCCGCCACAGCAAATACAACAGCAACAGCAACAGCAGCAGCAGCAGCAACAACAACAGCAGCAACTGCAACAACAACGTGGCAACTTGCGTGCCAGTGGCAGCTTGGAATTGACGCCACTGCCACCGCCACCAACATCCTTGGAGCCGCATCGCGATCGCCAGCAGCGAAGCATTGTGAATGAGGAGCTGCATCGCAGCAAGCAATCGTTGAAGGGTTCGCGTGTCTCCTTCGAGAAGGCGCCGCAGCAAACCACCAACAACAACAACAATAACAACAACAACGGCAGCAAGGCAACTGTTGCCGCGGAGACCAGCGACGACGATAGCTTTGAGGATAGGCGCGTTGGTTACCAGCAGCAGAAGGCGACCAGTGTTGATCACAAGGGCATCCTGAAGGATTTGCGTCACATACTCGCCAGCGATAATCGCCGTCAGTTTCAGGCCAAGAAGCACGTCTCGCTCGATATTAAGGGCACCCGATTTTTGGAGGATTTGCTCAAGGAGTCGTCATCAGAGGAGGAGTTTCACAAGACCCGTCGCGAATTCCAGGGCCGCAAACATCAGAGTCTCGATCCACGGGTCACATTCAAGCTCGACAAAGTATTACACGGCTCCAGCACCGACAGCGATGAGGAGGGCGAGGACGCCGAGCATAAGCGCCTGATACATCGTCCCAAGGATATCACCAAGCCAGTCATTATCGACCTCAAGGATCTGGAGAGCGAAAGCGACGAAGATTTCGTCAGCTCTCGACAGAATTTCCAACAACAGCGCTCCATCAGCACCGATTCACGCAAGAGGTGCGAATCCAAACTTAATCTGAATTCTGAATCTGATTTACAAATAAATTAATATATATATTTTTTTTCGATTTACAGCCGTCGACTCTACGAAATGGATGAGATGGGCAACAAGCGGGGCGAAAATATCCGTCATGCGGTGCCCTTTGTCCGACAAATTACCGAGGATGGCAAACCCAAGCTGGAGGTCTACAGGCCCACAACGAATCCCATCTACATATGGACACAGGTACGTCAAATCAGATTCGTGCAAGCTGACCTCAAATTTAAGTTCAAATGAGATCGGGAAAAGTATTTGAATAGTAACAATTTACTCAAACAAGTTCCTTTAAAAAACAAACATAAGAACAATTGGCAAAGTCAGAATTCAATGTTGCTCAATTCTTAATCAAATTATTCTTAAATCAAGAACTTTTCAAATTGTTTGGAATCCATGAAAACCAAGTTCAAATTTGAAAACTGAAAATGCTACAATCGTACATGTTTCAAATATTATTTCAATGCTCATTGAGTGTTTTTTTAATCTTTGTTGTCGATTATTTTTCGCTGTGACGTCTTCGACAACCAAAAAAAAATTAAATATTTGTATCTGATTAGAAGGAAAATACTTGGAATTTCTTATCATTTTCAACATATCAAAATGTACACAATTAACAAATGGCGAAAAATAGTAAATTCTTAATAGAATCTATAAATAATATTAACCTTAATGGTTTAGTTGCGATTTCGTAATTTGTTTATACTTAAACGCAAACGCTTAACCGGTCGCCATTGTTGGCTTGTTAAGCGAGCACTCACGAGTGCGAATGAGTGCATGTGAGTGTGTGATGGGTAATGGCCTTATGAATGCCATTCATATTGCCCCCATAAAATACAACAACAACAACAACACGAGAAACCGTTGAAGCTCGCATTCAATCTTTGAGCAATTTAGAGCGCTTCGTTTGTGGGTCACCATTGGGAAAAAGACGCGCGTGGCTGATCTATTTTCGCACGCCTAGATTACTGCCAGCCCCCCTTTCCCCCACCCCCTCCCCCACCCACGCAAACACACTCGCTCTTTAATTGAAATTGAAACTGAAATAACGGACTTAGTTAGTTACTTATGCCCAGACTAAAAATATAACACTCACTGCACCTCTGTGCCTCTCTAGGCAGACGGAGAGAGATAGAGAGACAGATAGAGAGAGGGAGTGAGAGTGAGAGAGCGCCTTGATAACTGATGGATGCATGGCCTCCATAAGCTACCTTTTCGATACACTTTCTGCTGGGGTACTATAATTTTGTGTGCAAGTATGTGCAGCTTTAAAGAGTACATATATAATTTGTGATCAGCATTTATGCGGGCTTGAAACTTAATGATAACTGACATAGATCAGAACGAACTTATCAGGCGATAAATATGTCCAAGTATGTCTAATCAGATTACTATATCATATAGCTGCCAATGGAACAAGGATGATTTTCATTATCAGGATATTTAAGGAACAGTCTTGGGTAAACAAACAAAAACCATTGTAATATTTATCATATACAAAAAAAGTTGAGATTGTTGAGTTGTTGAGTAGTGAACAACATGAAAGTATTTTAGATTAGTCACCAAGTATTCAAGTTAGAATTCCCCAATTTCCAATCAACCATTGGCTCATAAGATAACTTAAGATTTTGATGCTATCAAATGAACACCTTTTGGCAAAGAGCATTTAAGCGTCGGCTTTGGTGAAAGTCAGAGTTTTCAACTGTGGCACTGAAGTGCAAACTGCATCTGTTCTTGCTGCTGCCTGCTGGCCAAATGTGACTTAGTTGCACTTTGCATATTAATCGAGTCGCATCTGGTTCTCTCCCTGAGAACAAAAATAAATTAAAATAAAGAAACCGACGTAAACCGAATTTTTGCACATTTAACTCGCGAGCAAGTGTTTTGTTGGGGCACTAATCTTGAGCCGTAGATTCATTTGGTGGCACACGTAAACAGCGTGATAAGCTGATGTCAACAGCTGTGCCTCAGAGCTGACCATAATTGAAGCAATATCTGTAGCTGATGCTAAAGCTGATGCGGAGAGGCTGCTTGTAAAGACTCAGCTGAGCCGAGACATAATCAATTGTTGCGCACTGGCCACTGATTGAATACACATGCCCTGATAAGCCACCGTATCTATCAGTTATTGCTTGGAAAAAAAAAATATATATATGCATAAATAGTTTATATATATATATTTTACATTATAGTTCGCATATATAGTACGTGACCGTACAAATCGCACTCGAAATTCTAACGGCCTAGCGGAGCTAAGCTGAGCCAAGCTGAGCTGAGCTGAAATCGAATTGCATTCGAAATTCCACTGATTTCAGTTTCAGTTCACTTTTGTCCGGCAAAGCGCAACAAATGCGTTAGTTATCTCGGTCTCCGTCTCGATCTCTCGTTGTCGGTGTCCAAATCCGAATCCAAATCAAAGTTTCCGCCTCCCACGTTCTGTGTTCCGTTTCGAGCAAGGCTTCGAGCAGCGTTTTAGTGAAAGGCGGCAGTGCTTGTTGTTGCCAGTTGCCAGTTGCCAGCAAGGTTGCCGACTCCATTTGTTGTGTTCTGACAGCTAGCAACGATCTCTGATCTCATCACAAACATGAAGATCCTAATGCGTGCGGACACTCATGTGTCCTTCTCGGTGCCCATAGAGGAGCCCAAGGCCAAGTGCACCTACTCTCAGGTAGACTGGGGCACACACACACTCACACACACACACACACACCTCCATTCCAAATCAACAAACATTCTAATTTGAAATATTATTTTCTCCTTCATTTACAGGTGCTCGCTGCGCTAAGCGTCTCCTTGGGCTCCCTAGTTGTGGGTTTCTCCAGCGCCTACACCTCACCCGCCCTCGTCTCCATGACGGACCGAAATCTCACGTCCTTTGACGTGTCCGATGACGACGTAAGTGTGAAATGAAAGCAGAGACAGGAAATTAGATCAGAATTTGAGAAACATTCGATTTAAAATCTGAAGCTGAATTAAGTCGGACAGTAATTGACGTCACTGATTGCCAGAACAGTTCAAGATTAACACTTAAAAGTCGAACACGTTTTTTCATTCAAAACATTTATATATATAAATACATGTATATATATATATATCTGTATCTGCTGTATAAATTAATTAAATTTGTATTTAAATTCTTTGCTAAAAAGTTTATTAAATCGTCTCCCGTTTTGAACAAAGCGAAAACTCTGTCAAACAACAAAATTGGAATTCAGCCAATTTAATTTAAAACTTACTTAAAATGCTTGCTTAAAAGCATGTCGAAAATGTTTTTTAGGAACGTGTTTTTTAAGTGAAAATAGTTGGCAAGTTTTGCATTTTTAACTGCATTGGATCTTGATCAGCCGTGTCGATATACCCATGTAGGCAAACTAGTCTTCAGTTTTAATATATATTTATATATATTCCGCACTCCCGGCATGGAAATTTATAAGCCGAGTCCTATTAACACAATTTTCTTTTGAATCCTTTTTCAGGCCTCCTGGGTAGGTGGAATTATGCCGCTTGCTGGCCTCGCTGGCGGCATTGCCGGCGGTCCATTAATTGAGTATCTGGGCAGGCGCAACACGATTCTGGCTACGGCGGTGCCCTTCATCATCTCCTGGCTGCTGATCGCCTGTGCTGTCAATGTGAGCATGGTGCTGTGTGGACGCTTTCTGGCCGGTTTCTGTGTGGGCATCGCATCGCTATCGCTGCCCGTTTATCTGGGCGAGACTGTGCAGCCGGAAGTGCGTGGCACGTTGGGTTTGTTGCCGACGGCATTTGGTAATATTGGCATATTGTTGTGCTTTGTCGCCGGCACCTATGTAGATTGGTCAATGCTGGCGTTCCTCGGTGGAGCGTTGCCTGTGCCATTTCTCATTTTAATGTTCCTCATCCCGGAGACGCCGCGCTGGTATGTTAGCCGCGGCCGTGAGGAGCGGGCACGCAAGGCTCTCGTCTGGCTGCGTGGCAAGGAGGCCGATGTGGAGCCGGAGCTGAAGGGTCTGATGCGCACCCAGGCGGATGCCGATAGGCAGGCGACACACAATACAATGCTGGAGCTGCTGAAGCGTAGCAATCTGAAGCCATTGTCGATATCCCTGGGCCTGATGTTCTTCCAGCAGTTGAGCGGCATTAATGCCGTCATTTTCTATACGGTCCACATCTTCAAGGAAGCCGGCTCCACTCTCGATGGCAACGTGTGCACCATCATTGTGGGTATCGTCAACTTTATAGCCACATTCATTGGCATATTGCTGATTGATCGTGCCGGTCGTAAGGTGAGTGTCATTTAAAAGCAATGCGAATTAACATGGATTTCAATTGGGATCTCTCTCGGTGCTTGCAGATTCTGTTGTATGTGTCCAATATAGCGATGATATTGACGCTGTTCGTACTGGGCGGCTTCTTCTATTGCAAGGACAACGGCATGGATGTGTCCAACGTGGGCCTGTTGCCTTTGTGCTGCTTTGTCGTCTACATTCTCGGCTTCTCGCTGGGCTTTGGTCCCATTCCTTGGCTGATGATGGGCGAGATTCTGCCGGCCAAAATACGCGGCTCGGCGGCATCGGTGGCCACCGCCTTCAATTGGACGTGCACGTTTGTGGTGACCAAGACGTTCCTGGACTTGATAAGTAAGTTCCTTAAACTAAGCAAACAATAAAAAACAATCTGAGCATAGCTCAGAGTTTACACAATTTATATATCCGAATATATATTCTGTTCAGCATATTAATCATTTAATCCATTTGCTTTACAGAATTAATTGGGGCACATGGAGCTTTCTGGCTGTTTGGCTCCATTTGCTGCATTGGCATGTTCTTTGTGATATTCTACGTGCCCGAGACGCAGGGCAAGACGCTCGAGGACATTGAGAGGAAGATGATGGGACGCGTCCGTCGCATGTCCTCTGTGGCGAACATTAAGCCATTGTCCTTCAACATGTAAACCCATAGGGACAACCATAACCACAACCACAGCTACAACAGCAGCAGAAAGCAGGACCTTGATACGATCAAACCAAATATTAGACTAGTGCCTTAGTGCTTAAGTTGTACAACTATCGATATCGATATCGATAACGGTAATTAGAGAGAGAGAGAGAGAGAACGCGCATGTTTTTCTTAACAAAAAAAAGAATTTCCTTTATGTATACATATATAATTATTATTGTTATTATGATTATTATTATTTATATCGCTAAGACACTCCCCACCCCCTCCTCCCCCAGCCCCACCCTATGTAGTTTTTATGATTGTGTAAATTATGAGTTTAGCACTAATTATGTTGACTAGATATGACCGAGACATGATCAAGTTTTGTCGCTTTAGAGAAATGACATATACTTTTAGTAGATAAGCGAAAAAATACTATCCCAAAAAAGCCAAGAGCCCCCACCTTACACAAGACATAAGAAATATATCAATCCCATTGGCTATTCGAATATTAGCACAGCATGTAAAGAAAAAGATAATGAATCTATATAGAGAATAGTAAACGCAACAACTGCGCATATATATACATAAATATCTATTTAAATGACTATTGTAAAATAATTTAATGAAAACAAAATATATAAATATATGAAACATACGAAATGAACTGTTTTTTTAATGAGTGGCATATATATATATATATATATATGTAACGGTTTTAAAAAGAGCGTGGAAAATTGGCATGCGACCTTCGATTTGCATTTTACGGTTGCCCAATGTCGACGCATACGATACGTGATCAATATAAATATATTATTTTCATTTTGATGCTAACCGGCGTGCTTGCGGAATATATATACTCATATTCATAGCTATAGTTGTACTTAGTTGAACATGAGACGAATGCGAAAATATAAACGTAATCAGTTTGTGTCGATTTATATATACTGATCTTTATAAAATATCGGACGTATATACGTATAGGCAAAGTGACCGAGTTATTCAACAGTTCGTGTCTGTGTGCTTATCGCCAGCGTTACGGCAATCCGAAAACAAGCAAGGAAAACCCAAACAGCGATGCATTCATTAGATTCGATTCACTGATTATGCACTCTGGATTATGCACTAATCAGATGCATAATACAAAGAACAAATACAATCTATAAGTATGCGAATTTGACATACATCAGCATAAAGATGATACAATTATTTACACAAATGCCATTTTTTATGGTTTAAGAAATCGTGTTTCCAAACAGAAATGTACTATTAAGATAGAGATCAAAATATTTTGCACAGTTATATATCGACAAAGTAATCGCATTATAAAATTGAACTCATTTGTGTTTAATTTAAAAAATATATAAAACACTGAGCTTGTATGTGAATATGTAAAGGCCTTTATGAAAAGCCATCTATTGATATAGAAATCATGTGCGTCGACCAGAATTTTATATTCTTGGCCCATGCACAATGTGTACATATAAATCAGTGAACTCTCAGTACAGAGTAATATTCAAATGTGTTCAAGGACATCTTGCCAAAAAATCGAATGAAGACCTCCGATTGAAGTGGACATAAATAATGCGCTGTTAGCTGCCACATCTTACTCCCTTTGCTTTACTTCAATTGTGGCTGAAATAACAAAGCTCCAATGTTTAATTGCTTGTGTTTTTGAAAAGTAGAGTGTGCAACTAAAGTGGAACAAATTCAATAACAATTAACAATATCTTGAACACTTACCCATTACTTGGACGCGGCAAATAGCGCAAATATCGCATTCGACATCCCAGCTCCACATTGCGACTGCATTCCATTTCTTCAGCGTGAACATTTTTTCTGGTTTGTTATCATCTGTTGCTCGAGTGTCCACTGAGTTTTCTCCATCGTCGGCCATTTCGTAAGCACACAATTTAAATTAAATATTGTTCAAGTTATTGTTTATTGTCAGATGTGACGCTGTTTTGCTTATTCTTCATCGTCTGCACGAACAGCTGATTGGCAAGATCCACACCATCCACACAAAACAGCCACCCTGTGTGAAATAAATCGAGACGGGTTTTTGCCACAGGGTGATTCATCTATTGAGGCGCGCAATTCAAAGCTAACAAATGAATGAAATGCATACAACTAAGTTTTCATTGTACACAATTGTAATGATTGCAGTTACGAAATACAGTCGTGATGAATGTAACTGTTAGCACTTGTGCCAAAAAACGAGGCCATTAAATAATTGAGCGATCGTATCTTGTACTCCGTTCGACATTTGTTGAGTTTGAGCAATAAAACTTAAGCAGCACAAATTGCACAGTTATTGGCAATACACTGGCAATAAATAAAATTGCAAAAATCCTATTTGAATAAGAATGGAAACTTTAACATTTTCAAAACGAGGCAGTTAAAGAAAAATACAAAAAAAAAAACAAAAAAAAATCCAAAACAAAAATTGTTGCGAAAAATGTTTATATTTACCAACTGATTAATGGCTTTGCTGGCAAACTTTACGTTTCTTCGTTGCTTCCTGTAATTAGTTTTCAGCTATGATGCAATCGCTAATCGGGCCTTCGTTTCACTTGCATAACGAACTGGCCAAGAATACACACAGCAAAATTGCAGACACGGCTATATCAAAAGCAACAGCAACAACAACAACTCTTAACTGGTTTTCAGTCAGTTTTCAATTTTCAGTTTCCTTTCAATTTATTACGTTCGCTTTTGGGTCGTTAGCGTGTTGTGCCTCAGTTGCTTTTCGCTTTCACTGAATATTGCCCTGTTTCCCGTTTCCCGTTCCGCCCCATTTATAATTGCATTAAATTGTTTTGTTTTTTTCAGTGTTTCTTTCGCTTATAATTTAAATAAAAAACTTACACAATGATACAAATAAAGTATAACACATTTGGCTTCAAAACATATGCGAAATTCCGAAAAGGTGTTTTTTGTTTTTCGTTATCTCGCAAGATCTCGCTTAACCAAGTAGCTAGTTAGTTTGTCCTCTCACTAGCTACCTGTTATTCTACTCCTTTCTCCTCTTCCTTCTCCACTTCCTCCTTCTGCTCTGACTCCTACTCCTCCTCCTCCTCCTTGTGTTTATCACCCGTTCAACGTCCAGCTCAACGTTGCCTAGTTGCGTGAATGCGATAAGGACTCTTCTGCTAGATGCCCTTGTGTCTTCTCTCACATTCTTTTCTCTTACTCGTTCTTGTTGTTCTTGTTGTTCGTTTACTCCTTGTGCTCGCTTTCTGTGCTTTCTTTAGTAGTGGTGACCACCGTGATGATGGTAGTCATGATGATCCTCATGGTGCTCGTGATGCTTGAATATGGGCACCTCAACTGTATATTTGTGTGGTACGGGGATTTCCTTGTGAATGGGCACCTTCACCTCCGTGTAGACGGGAATTGGCTTCTCAATTGGCACCTTAACCTCGTAGGGCACTGGCTTCTCGACGGTGTAGTGTATCTTCTTCTCGACGGTGTAGGGCTGTGGTACGGGCACCTTTACGTGCACGGGATATGGTTTTTCCACCTGTTTGAAATAGCAAATATATATATATATATATAAATATTTCAGTCATACTGAGATATTTTCGCTTCCAGCTAAGACTTACCTCAACCTTGTAGGGCTTATCGACTGGCACCTTAACCTCATAAGGCACCTTCTTCTCGACAACGACCGTGTACGGTTTCTCAACCTCAACATCGTAGGGCTTCTCTACCTCAACGTTATAGGGCTTCTCCACCTCGTATTTCACCTCATACGGCACCTTCTTGATCACTTCGTAGGGCTTGGGCACCGGCACTTCGATTTTCACCTCATGTGGCACCTTTTTGATCACTTCGTAGGGCTGTGGCACTGGCACCTTAACCTCATATGGAATTTTCCTGATGACTTCATAGGGTTCGGGTACATGGATTTTCACTTCATAGGGCTTGTCGACGGGCACTTTCACCTCATAGGGGACTTTCTTTTCCACAATGTAGGGCTTTGGCACATGGACGGGCACCTTCACGTATTCCTTGACATGCACTGGATATTTTTTCTCAACTATGTAGGGCTGTGGTACGTCCACTTTAACTTCGTAGGGGATCTGAAGCAGGTAATTCAATTTTTTATGATTGTTACAAAAATTCGCTATTATTTATATAATATTTGTTTAATATCTCCAATTCTTTCTCCTTTCAGTCTTTTCCCTTTTTTTTATGTTTTTTTTAGCTTGGACTAAATAAAAAAATGTTTATTTACCTTCTTTTCAACCGTGTAGGGCACATGTTTGGTCACTGTATAGGGCACCGGCACCTTCTTCTCGATGGTCACCGTCTTGATGTGTTCATGATGATGATGATGATGGTAGTCACCCAGATGTAGGCCACGCTTCTCCACCGTTTTGCCATCATCGGCAGCGGGTGCAGCAGCAGCAGTATCAGCTGCCTTCTCATCTTTGATGGCAGCACAATTGGCCATTGCCAAGCACACGGCGAGACAAGGAAGTACGAACTGCAAAAAGGATAATGCGGAAATGCCATTCATAAATATCTATACATAAATGTGTATATTTATGTTTCGCATTGAGGTATTCCTTCACGCACATACACACACACAAATTATACACTGGGCGAATTTAAATTTAATCTTTACCAATCGCATTGTTGAGCTGTTGCTTTGACGTTTCACGAGGAAAACGAATACTCCACAATAATCTGTGTTATACCAATAACGAGATCCAAGCTGGTACTGATTCGCTGACTTGCTGCACAAAGCTTATATACACCAAAAAATTGGTCTATCGCAACGCAATTCACTAATCTTCATTCCCCCCGTGACTTTACCTCCTCCTCGGTAAACCGACAACAACAACAACAACTTTAGTTGCGGCTGCGCGCAAAGCACATTCGCAACTTGCTGTTGTTTTTTTTGTTGTTTTCGTTGAGTTACCCTGTACCTATTCAAGATGTGTAAAATGGGTATTTTGCCTCGAATTGTTGAGCAAATCAAATACACAATTAAGTTGTAATATAGTCTATAGGAAGGTACTTATAATAAAATAAAATTGATCAACAGTATAAAGTTCATGAAGATCGGTTAAGAGACACAGCAGTTGTTAGGTAAATTTTATATTCATATTGATCAAGATAGACATAAACAGGGCATCTCCCATTACAGACGTCTCTCTCTGTCTTTTCCCCTCTGTGCCGACTACACTCTTGCTAGTTGTAAGTCGTTGGTGTTGTTGGCTTAGTAATGAAATGTTGGGGAACGGTGTGTGTCTTGTTATATGAACAACTCGTTTCCCAACGGGATGGCAAACGGACTGTTAAGGAGCCATATGCATGATATATTATTACAACAAGGTAGCAGGGTCGTTATCCTATAACAATACCTAGGAAATCGTTACACAGACCCAAATAACTATGAAATCCATACAAATATGTTGCCATATTTAGTGGTAGCTTTGATTATCATAAAATCATATGCAATTACTGTAGCTATTCTCCGATTTCAGGCTTTATGTAATGCATCATCTAGACATTGACAACTTGACTTATTCGGTTCCGTTTTTAGATACAAATGCAGACATATCAAAATACCCACTACAATATCGTATCATACGTAAAACAATAAACAACTACAGATTATGTAAATGATGTGGCCTGTTTGCCTTTTGAGTGCTATTGACTCTGCAGCAACACGATGAAGATGTGTGGTAAGTGGCAATAACAATAAGAAGGTTAAATACAATGCATTTGATATTTGATCCAAGACATACATAGACCATATTTTATGCGCAGTATCAAATTTTATGATCGGTCCCTTTGTAATCGATACAAACATGTATCGAGGCCAGTGTTGGGTAAATGTAACTGCCAAAGGGTTAAAGCTCAAACAAAATATAGGCACGCAATAGCTAAGTAAAAATCGCCAAAAACTAGCCGAAAAGTTTTCAACTTGAGTCGATGTGTGGTGGCATGATCGTGATTACAGCCTGCAGGAGCTGTCAGCGTGACTCTGTGTATGTATACTTGAGCACTTTTCATGTTTGTATATCTTTGTGCAATCATAGTCATTAAATTGAAAAAACTAAATTAAAAAATAAAAGCAATCGGCTATTTAAAAGCCATGCATCATGCAACTTACTTATTTTGCTAAAACAAAAAGTCGAGTTTAGTTAAGCACACACACATAGTATATATATGTAAATATATATATATATATATATATAGCCGCTGGCATGTGGCATTAGCAGTGCATTAAACAATAATGATAAAAAAAAATAAAAAAACAAAAAACATTTTCGTATATACAATTTTTCGAAACTCGCCAACAGACGCGGAAGACAGTCTGAGAAAGAGAGACGGTGACTGGAACCAGACAACAACTCTGAAACGAACAATGTACGAAACAGTAGCAACAACAACAACAACAACAACAGCAAAAATAACAGCAGCAGCAACAACAAAAACAACATTTACATGCCTATTCTATTTCATAATCAAATCGAGCGCTATATTTCGCGCACTAATTGCCCATTATTGCGTTTATATTTTAAATTAGCGCCACTAATTCGCTATTACACTTCTTGGTGCCATACGCGCAATACTACTTAACTACTTAAAATCGTTAACAAACTTTTCTAACAAGCATACATAGCTGTACAAATAGCAACTGTCGCTTTGGTCAATGACCTTCAATTTGAGTTTACGGTTGCCTCTCCATTTGGAGAGAGTTCAAATCTGTAAGAGTTAAGATCTGTTGAAATCTGTGTGCAACAGCACTAACCTTGACCCAGTAATTAGTTTTCCCAAAATAACCATAATTTTTGCTAGTTAATTGCGATCAAGAGATTGTCTAGCCCTTTTGTTTATAATTAAACCTCAAGTGGAGTTCGTTTCCACGGTTTACTTCAACAGTCGAAAGTGTTTGTAAATCAGTCGGAAACAACACAACTCCGCGGTATTGAGTGGCTTGTGCAACATCTTTGTGATAAGTCCTTGAAAACTGGTCAACATTGTGGTAATTATGATGAACATTTGATTTTAAATTACAATACAAGATGGGCACAATAATATAGCAAATCTTTATCTTTTACAATGCTCAACAGTTGTTCGTGCTATTTAGTTTATTGTTCGCCTGATTTATTCAAAATTAGTTAACTAAAATTGGTGGCATAAAAATAAATTTTTTATACGTAGAGACACAATCGAGAACAAAAACAGCAGTAAATTTAGCATTATGTAGATTTAACTTATGCATGAAAGTCTATTGTTTTGCATGATGGTAGCAATTCAAATTTAGTCGTACCGCGAACGAAGCAAGTGTGACCGCATTTGATGTTCACACTGCGCGCTCTATGCAACACTGTTGCTACGAATCTTTTACAGCACTGATTAACCAAGCGCTGCTGTCATTTTTATACGCAAGTCATTTTGGCATCAAAAGTCATTCCGGCATTTGGAAATTGGTTTGTTTGTCTGCACTAAGACATTTTGAAAGAACAGTAAGTAATTATTTCAGGCTTCACAAAAATATATATAAAACGAGACTTGAGCAACTAACTTTCTACTCTTTTGGGGCACTTACAGGCGAAATAGAGTCATGTTTCTAACACGCTCCGAGTACGATAGAGGTGTAAACACCTTCTCACCAGAGGGCCGCCTCTTTCAGGTCGAATATGCAATTGAAGCCATCAAGTTAGGCTCCACAGCCATCGGCATTTGCACCAATGACAGTAAGTTGGGATTTGACGCATATTTAAGTGCAATATTACATTAGTCTGCCTTTTCCAGGCGTTGTTCTGGCCGTGGAGAAGCGCATTACTTCGCCGCTGATGGTGCCAAAGACTGTGGAGAAGATTGTTAAGGTGGATGAGCATATTGGCTGTGCCACATCTGGTTTGATGGCCGATGCACGGACATTGATCGAGCGTGCACGCGTCGAGTGCCAGAATCATTGGTTCGTCTACAACGAGGAGATGACCGTGGAGTCCTGTGCCCAGGCTGTGTCCACATTGGCTATACAGTTTGGCGATAGCGGTGATAGCGATGGCGCTGCGGCAATGAGTCGTCCCTTCGGTGTGGCTATACTCTTTGCCGGCATTGAGAATGGCAAGCCGCAACTGTGGCATATGGATCCATCGGGCACTTACATTCAATACAGTGCTAAGGCCATCGGATCGGGCAGCGAGGGCGCCCAACAGAACTTACAGGATAAATACACACCAGAGATGACACTGAATGATGCCACCGATCTATGCTTGAACACCCTCAAGCAGGTAATGGAGGAGAAACTAAATGAGACGAATGTCGAACTGATGACCATGACAACGAGCAAGAGGGAGTTCACCATGCTCCGCGAGGATGAGGTGAAAAAGCTAATCGAAGATCTGGTCTAAATGTTAAATGCTACTCCATCATATTTTTACACACAGCAACATTTTGGTTATTTGAAAAAACTATACGTGAATAAAAGGGGATTATAAATCAATCTGCTTAGAAAATAAAAAATTATAAAGCAAATAATATTTAGTATTCCTCGCAAGAAAAATCATCAGATGGAAATGTATTGCATACTATTAGGCTGCATGCAAAAACTACATTTGCAAACGCATGCTGGATACTCTTGGGGATGCCAGGCCAGAGCTATGGCTCAAAACTATTTACAAGGATAGAAGCAAATCTATCGAGCTGCATTCAAAGATTATGAGCTCCTCTAAGAACCAAAATTCGATTCTGTAGCCAAGCGAAATTTGTTCGAATTCACAAAATCGATATTTTCTCGAAAACTACAAGAAAGATTTGGATGTCCTTTGATCAAATGGTTAAAACTCGCAAGAATCCGCGGAGAGAGTACTGAAATATGGGCAATTCTGTTTGCAAAAAAATATTAGTATTATTTTTTGAATCAGCAGACCAAGAACTAACTGCGGTTCGAAAGATATCCTGATAAGCCTAGTTAGACCCCATATTTAGATTTTATAATTTTACACAAGGAGGTACCCTAAGAAATATAGGAAATACAAATTAAAAGAATCATTTGTGTATTTTATATACAGTTGACTTTATTTTACGTATTGATTTATTTGTGTGTATATACTAACTAAAACATTTTGTTGGGCTCCTCGACAACTTGGGGGAGACCCCTACAATACATTTGTTTTTAAATGTCCGTATATTTATGTACTTATTTACTGTGTATATACCGTATATATATATATATGTATATATGCTAGTCATGAACTGTTGAGCAAATCAAACAGCTGTCGATTAACTTGGTTAACCGCATTATAAAGGCAAATCATAAAGAATTTTCATTACTATTCTTTGCTAGCTTGTTCTTTTCTTTTCATATATATATATATATATTTTTACTAAATATTCTCTTCGATGCACAGACTTTTTCATTAAATGTGTAATACAAAAAGATATCGAACGAAAATATCGTAATGCAAATTAAGGCGCATATGCAATAAATCTAAAGATATTGTTGAGTACAAAAGGATGTGTTTGCGTGTGGAGAAGTGGACAAAAATAGTACACAAAATTTGTTTATATATATGTATATACCTATAACAATACGAGTATTTATATATATGTATATATATATATATATATATCTGTATAGTATATATATAGAGCATTCACAATTGTTTACATCACACCTAGGCTTGATGTTCGCCGCCACTGGGACTATTGGTGTTGCTGTTTGTATTGGTGTTGTTGGTGTTATTGGTGTTGTTGTTACTGTTGCTGTTGTTGCGCAACATGAGTCGGGATAGACTCGTATTTGGCTCGCTGAGCGAATAAATTTCCGGCTCAAAAACCGGCGGACATTCCATATTGGGATAATCCGGAGTGGCGGCTTTTGAGTCTAGGGAATTGGTGTTGGATACTTTTGGTGTTGCTGGCTCCACTGCTGCTGGTGGAGCATCTGCAGCAGCAACAGTGGCACCAGCTGTTGTTGGTGTACCTGCTACCGATGGTGTTGTTGTTGTTGCTGTTACCGCTGCAACTGTTGCAGCTGTTGGTGGTGGTGGCGCCGGTGGCAATGGCGGCTGCAGCGCCTCAGATGCACACAGATTGGTATTGGAACGATAACTACGCTGACTATTCTGTGTGGGAAAGATGACCTGCGAGAAGATCTCATGATCACAATCCGCATCCAGATCAATGCTGCTGGGTGAAGGCAAATGATGATGATGTTGTTGTTGTTGCTGCTGCTGCTGCTGTTGCTGCTGCTGCTGATGATGATGGTGCTGATGATGATGGCCAAAGAGCGTGCGATGCAGCAGTGGGGAGCCAAGGAAACGATTCTCCTTCGAGGGACGCGTTGGCGTCGCACTGGAACCCGACGATGTCGTCGATGATAAGGACAGTTTGGAGAAGATGGTTATCGGTGCTGAATTCTTGCGATGCGCATCATATTTGGTGCCAACGATCTTATCACGCAAATCCTGATTGTATGTT
Source organism: Drosophila paracracens (assembly GCA_035044025.1). Lineage (NCBI taxonomy): Eukaryota > Metazoa > Arthropoda > Insecta > Diptera > Drosophilidae > Drosophila > Drosophila paracracens. Next base: position 497,093 of record JAWNMN010000242.1, read on the forward strand.
TGACTCTTCCTAATGCTGCTGCTGCTGCTGCCACTGGCCATGTGGCTACCGACAATGGCATCGCTGCCGAGAGCATGGTTCGACTTGGATTTCTTGTTAAGTGGCAGGGTCATTGTCATCGGCGTGAGCGGAAAGCGTCTGTCGCTGCTGCTGGTGCTGCTCGACTTGGTTTTGCTCTTGTTCTTGCTGCTGCTGCTGCTCGACGTGATGGAGTTGACATCGCTCGACTCGTTGTTGTGCTGCTTCTTGCTGCTCTTGTGCAAGAAACTGGACAAGTGCTGCGAACGCAAAAAGTATTTGGAGCGTGTGCTTGTCTGCTGTTGCTTCTCCTTCTCCAGCTGTTGCTGCTGCTGCTGCTGCTGGTGCTGATGGAGCAGCAACTGTCGCTCGTGATGAGTCCCGCAGCTGCTGCTGCTCGTTGCCGGCTCATCGCCAAAGATCAGCTCGTAGCCGAAGTCGCGCAGTTTTTGTCCCTCCTTGGTGCGCGTTCGCTTGATGCTCTCATCATCGGGCTTGAAGCTGAACTCATAGTCCGGCGTCTTTGGCAGACTCAGGCTCTGAATCTTTGCGGGCTTTTCACCATTGCCGGCAGGCTTCGCCGCAGCACTGGCAGCCGCTGCCGTTGACGCAGAGGTCGCCACTGTCTGCTGGCTCGCATTGGAGTCGGTGCGCAAATGACGATTGTGCTTCTCCACACCGAGATGGACACGATTGTTGTACATCTCCTGCGATTCCTCGAGCTGTTTGCGCAACATTAAATCCTTTAGGGTCATATAACCCTGGATATTATTTGTCTGATGATAGGGATCCAAGGTGCATCCATCGTTGCCGACACCACCGCCGCCGCCACCAGGTCCGCCCGGTTTTTTGGTCATGAATGTTTTCGTGTGCGAATGATGATATTCAAAGACCTCCAGATTGGGATTGGAGGCGTGCAAATATTGATAGGGCACTTTCTTCAAGCTGGACTTGCTGCTGGGACTTTGACTCTGGCTGGGACTTGCACTCTGGCTGGCACTCTGGCTGGGACTGGGGCTATTGCTCTCCTCATCCTCCTCCTCGTAGCTCTGGCCCTGCTGAAGTGAACTAAGCGTAGGCGCCGGCGAATTCGGTGGTCCCTGGCTGGTCGACGAGATGCTGACCACCGAACTGCGACTGGAGCTGCGCGACAGCTTGCGCGAGAGAGTGCCACTCGCCGTCGGCTGCTCCTGTCCCGACTTGACGGGCGGGGAGACGAGTGTGGTTGGAGGCTGAGCCGGATCGTGATAGCCGGGAGTATTGGCGCCTATTTGGATGCCACAACTGCCGCCGGGCACCTTGCGAAACGTTTGAAAATTGGCCGTGGGCACGGGTATATCGCTGGAGCTGCTCTTGGTTGCATTGCTCTTGAAAGTGCCCATGGTGAACTTGCGCAGCGAGTCAAAGTAGCCACGATCATGCTTCAGACTATTGCTGCTCAGGCTGCTGGTGGGCGTCGAGGCGTTCGAGGCAGCTAGCGTTGCGATCACATCCTTCGATGCCTGCGGCGACGGTGTACAGAGATTGGTGTTAATCAGCGTATCGCTCTCCTCCTCGCCAGAGCTCTCGTTCTCCGAGTAGAGATCCTTGCTGGTGCACGACTCGCTGCTCACCGCCGGCAACTTGAGCGAGGCCAGGCGCAAGAACTCCACCCACTGATTCAGTGCGTCTAACGACTCAGCGGCAAAGTAGAAACTCTTCGCCGTGTGATACACCTTAAAGGCATGCGGCTTCGAATGGACCTCCTTGGCCAGTGAGACGGTAAAGCCGGGCAGAAAAATGACCAGACTCGCATTGGAACTCTGCTTGCTGCGAAACCCGTACAAAATTGTGTCCAGCATCACGAAGTAGATGCGTGCCCAGTAGGTGACTCCACGCAGATTCTTTGTCCTCCTGTACAGATGCCCCTGGATATCACCTGTGCCCAGGAGTTTCAGGTTTGTATTGCGCCGCTTGGCCATCAAGCTGTGCTTCTTCTTCAGGGTTAATGTGCGTGTCTTGCTGGGCGTGAGCAGCTCACTGATCTCCTGCTCCACGGGTGCAACGATGGTGGCCGTAGCCACAGCAGCGGCCGCTGCTGCTGCCGCCGCCGCTACTGCTGCATGTTGCATGCTCGCCGGCTTGGGTGGAGGTGGTGGCACCACCGGCGGCGTCAGTTCCCTTTGCTTGCGTGGACGTGGCGGCGGCGCTGGCGGCGTCACTAGCAGAAACTCCTTACGCGGCTCAACGGCCGGTGGCGGAGTATCGGATTCACCACCTCCACCACCGCTGCCGCCTGCCTCCTCGCCAGAATTATCATAGGCGGGCGTGCTATGACTCTTGTCGAGACGGCCGCGACGATTCTGCTGCTGCTGCTGTTGGATTAGGGGCGTATTGATGGCCTCCGCCAGCGGCGGCGTCTTACGCGTGGCCAGTTCCATGGCCTGGATCAGCTCGGCACTGGTCTCGCCGGCACAGCTGCGCAACGTTTCCAGCGCATCCTCATCGCCCTCATCCGCAAACGGAATGGGCTCGAACGTCTCCAGTATGGTGTTCTCCACATTGCACGTAAATTTCTCATTCTTAACCACATAATCCTCCACCTTCATGTTGGCGTCGAAGCGCACCACTTTGCTAACGCCGGGCTTGTAGCGATCGAGCAGCTGCAACTGCTGTTGCGACTCCAATCCAGCCTCCGTCAGCTGTTTCAATTTGCGCGCCTCGTTGAACAGCCGCTTGGCTGTGTCTGCACTATCGCTGGCCGCCATACCGATGCAGGTCGTCGGCCTGGGCGCAATCTCCAACCCGTAGCCAAAGGAGATGGACTTGTCGCGAATGCTGGGCGAGCCAGGATCACAGATGGCGTTGGTGTTGCCAACGACGCCACTTCCGCTGCCACCGCCAACGCTGGCGCCGGGTTTGCGCTCATGCCACGAGGGTATCACCAGATGCGGATGCTTCTGACTGAGAAACTCATCGCCGCAAATTGTGTTGCGTCGCTGGAGCAGTGCTCGCGGCTTTGGATAATACAATCGCATCTCACGACTAACCGACTTGGGATCGGTCGGTGTGGGTATATCACTGCAACTAGAATCCGAATCGGAGGCGCCGACGTGCGTCTGCACCTGCTCTGCACCATCTCGCTTACGTTCCCGCTCCCCTTCAACCAGCTCGGGCACTTTGACGCTTCTGCCCTCGGATTCGCTGGATGGGACTTTGGGCGCCGTATCGAGAGTGAGGAAAGTAGCACGCGGACTCGGACTGGGCAGATTATCCGCCCAGCGACTGGCCATGTTGCGTTTCTTGCTGGGCAGCCGATACGGCTGCATATAAATCTGACCATACATTTTGGTGTGCTTCGGTCGCTTTTTCACCGTGAGCACCACGTCGGGCAGCGCCTCACACAGATGATGGAGCACAGTTTTGTGCTGCCAGCCGACAACGGTTTGATAGTTGATCTGCACAATCTCGTCGCCATCCTCGATCTTGCCCGAGTTGTGGGCCGGCGAGTTGTACTTGATGTCCGTGACGCGATGGATCCCATTATAGCTGGACTCAATGTTGAAGCCCAGATCCGATTCACGTTTCTTGAGCGTCACTAGATTAAGGGAGGCCGGCTGCAGCACCATCGGATCCGATATGTCCTGTATAATAAAGTTCGCCAGTCGCTCCAAGCGCTCGGCCGTCGCCCGAATCTGTGCCACCGGTCGCTCTGCAAAGCGATCCCTGTGCGCTATCGTCGCCAGTTCCAAGCCACAGCGCAGCACATTGCCACAATACTCGCGATACATGTCCTGGTTGCGAAATGGCGAACGCTCCAAGTTCCCAACCAGCGGCTTCAGCGTCGCAATCGTTCTCGTTATATCGTGCAGCATCCGCGTGTCAATCTTCGTGCTATCCGCATGATTCTTAGCCAGCTCACGGTGCAAATTGCGCGCCGCGGTGCCAACATGAAGCGCCATAAACTGTAGATTATCATTCTTCAGGTGATAATGCTGAAATATGTAAAATCTCATTAATTTCAGTAACTTTTAACTATACACCATGATGACCAGTAGTGTTGTGTTCGAACGTGGACGGTAGTCAGCAAGGCATCAACTTTGGGGGATCATTTTTTATATATATATTTATAAGAATGTTAATCAGTCCATCATAGTTAATACTGATAGTTGACAAACTTGAGGCTCTGATTCCCGTTTAGAATTATTACACCAGTTGACAAAAAACAAAAAAAAAAATGGCAAGCACTTGTTGGCTACCGCTGGAACACAATTCTCACCAGCACCTCTGATGCACTTTGGACACACTTACAAAGTTGCGCAGGTTTTCAACGGCCTCAAGGACAATTTCCTGACGGCCAATGGCCTTCATGCCCAAATTTTCCAACTCATATGGCCGTATATTGAGCAGGGCTCGTCCACCGATATTGTGTTTTGAAAATTCGTATAAATAGCCTTTCATGGACTCGTCGAGACCTTTTGTGGGGAAATTCATTAAATATTAAACGTACACAAATTGTAATTACATTCAAAATGGGTTGTGAAAGGAATGTGGTTGTTGTTGTTGTCACTGCTGAGTTGTTGCTGCACTTTTCCTTGACCTGTTAATGGGGCGATCCATAGATTTATTTACCTCTGATCCAGTCTGTTACTTGGTCGGGCGTCCATTCTGTTATGTTTATATAGGCCATACTAGTTAATACAAGCACCAGCAAAGCACACAACTACTCCATTTTAATTTTGACACAACATAAACAATTGATTAAAATAAAAGTTTTTTGTCCACAGCCAGGGATGGCAAACAACGAAGTTATCTGATATTGTTGCGTCCACTAGCTGCATTCGAGATGGTACGATATTTGGGTAACCGCTATTACCGGATCACTGTTCTTTAAATGAGTACATCCGTTTCAAAACTAACTCCGTTATTGAATGCTCCCTCGCTTGTTTAGCAATTCTTTATGAAATATTTTCGAACGGCTGCAGCATATTTCTGATGTTCGGATATTTCCGTTCAGAATTCAGAGAAATCACAGTTTCGCATTCACAGGCCGTACTTTGGATTAAGTGTTGAAAATGATTAATACTGACGAAACATCTATCGGTTATCGCAATCTATTGGCCAACCACCACAACAGAACAGCTGAGATGCGTATGCTTATAAGTGTTGGGTAAACATTGCTCTATTTGCATATGCCTTTGAGAAAATCAGCTGACTCAAGCAATCCCGAATTACCATTTCCAATAATGCTTCAATTGCTTCAACTCTAACATAAATTTATTCTCTTACTATTCACACATAACATTCAGCTACAAAACATGCAACATGACCATTTTACAGAACAACGCAACTGCGCACACATTTTTCAAGACCTGAGACATGTGTACACGATAAATCATTCACGTTGAGAGAGAGAGAGAGACAGACGTCGAAGTAATCACCGCGTGTTTCCTAACGTTTTTGACGCATTGCAATTGCAGCCGCACAGAAAACTGGGCAAATATGTCTGTAACCCAGACGAAACAAATCAAATTTTACAATCCAGCGAGTTCCGCGAGTTCCGACAGGTAAACACAAATGCATTTGAAGTGAAGTGGCAATAATACTGAAGCTTGCAAATCCAGCAACCAACAAAACTCATTCACCACATTTTAAGCAGTTGTGCACGCAATAAGAAATTCGTCTAATCACAGTAGCAACATTCCCATGGATGCCGTTACTCACATGCATGTTTAATGAAATACACATGTATAGATTTACATAGCCATAGGTATACACATATCTATTGTATATCTCTATCTATATATATAAATTAAGCGTGTGATATAGCGTGGTTCTGTTAGATACCTAACATACATGTAAATATATACACACACACACATACGCTCATATATATATATATGTAAATATTCTCGCATACGTATGTCGAATTCAATTTCATTCGCTACTCAAATTCGACGTCGAACGTCGCGACAGAGCGCTGCAGCAGAATTTAAAAAAAAAACCAAAAACCAACCAACCAACAGACACAAGCACAGTTATAACGCAACGAAGCAGCGAACACAACAACAACAAGAAGAACAACAAAAAGTAGCTGCTCTACCTTTCGGCTGTACCTTTGTCGACGTCGTCAGTTGCTTTTAACCTTAGCTCTCCGAATCGACAGACAGACACACTGAAAAAATAGACAGTTCCCCGATTGCGATTTCTTCACAAACACCTCACATTTTTCAGTCATTCTGCAAACGCGATTACTGTGTGATTGAATCTACATCTTAATCGCCGCCGGCAATTTAAGCAATAGCTGCAATACATTGATATAAAGAAAAACGATAATACAAATAAATTATAAAAGAAAAAAAAAATAATCAAAAATAATAAGCACGCTGTTCTAAGTAAGCGTCAGTAAAGGCACACATCACATGCGAAATCTGCTGCCATCGTCGTAGTCGTCGTCGTGTGTGTGTGGGAGTGTGTTTTGTACGTGTACGTTCGTGTCTGTGGCTGTGTGTGCGAGAGTGATTGACCCATTTAGCAAGTAAAATTCTGCTACGTCGCATTTTGGCTCCTTGGCTACAATGAGCAGCATCACGTTTTTATGCAGTAAGACGAATAATAATAACAACAACCACAAGAATAGCAGCACAAATGACGCTGCGAATGGAATTTTAGCCTCATCATCTTCACCAGTATTTGCATCAGCCGGCTTATTAACACAAACAACAACAGCATCAGCAACACGCCACCAACAACAGCTACAGCTGCACAACCAGTTGAAGAAGACGAAGGTGAAGGCTGCAGCGAAAAGCAACGGTCACAGTCACATGTAAATCATTTGCATTTTTATTCACATATTCTACATATTAACACAAATGTATGTGCATATATGTAAATGTTCATATGTGTATGATGCATGTCTATCTATCTGCCTATGTTTCATCATCTGTTATGATTGTTTCTTGCGCATATAGTTGTCCAGACCCACAAATGCATACATACAAATTCATGTGTGTGTGCGTAAAGCATGTTTTAATTGTTCTGTTGTCATTGGCCAGTTTTTGTTGCTGTGCTTAATTAACGTTAATTTTAATATCGTTTATCATCGTGTCTGTCTAAATCAACTGTCGGTCTACGTCGATTTGGAATTATAAATGAAAAAAAGACTGCATATATACATACAGACACACACGCACATATATAGCGTCAGTAAATGCTGCTGCTGCTATCTTTCTTCAATATATCTGTGATCAAGCCACGTTTGCAGGCCTCTTCTCTTTTTCTCTTAAAAATTTCTCTCGTCTTGCACAAAATGTGTATTCGTGTGCAATTTTTCACATTTCGCGCTGTCTGCGTTTTACGTGTGTGTCCTGCAGTGCTGCCAACCTGTTGGGCGCAACACGTGAAATAATGAGCACGTTGGCGATGTCCCCTTTCCATTCCATTCTGTTTCTAACTGCTGCTGCTTCATCAGAGCTGCTTACATGTGTACATAAATGCATATATGCATACACACATATTGATATTTATATATGCATGCATGTGAGTGCTGCAGACGTAGTTCAACTATAAATAACAAGCAAAATTGCCGCAGTAGCTGCTGCAGCTGGGAATATCCATTGGGAAGAACTTCTTTGTGAAATTGACTTCGTAATATCGTACATATGTATGTATGTTTGTATGTACGATTAATATATGCGCATATGTATATTTGTAGTTGGCAGATGCTCTCATCTGAAATAGCATCAAATTGTCTGGCTGGATAAAGGGTGCATAGGTTATGTGAGGTTAGTCTCGCCAGGTCGATCAGGGACGGAGAGTCTATGACGTCATAATGTGTGCCCACTTTAATCACTGCGAATCTAAATTATAAATAAAAGAAAGCAATTATTGAATCGTTTTTAACTTTGACAAGTGAGTAGCTATCAGTATTTATATTCAAGTAACCTTATCGGCATTTTCTACATATGAATAATTAAAGGATTTGCAGTTAACAAGAAAACGTATTATATTTCAGTGTACATCAGTTTATCATCATATGTATATGTATATTCTATGTACTAGGTATAAATTTGTCGACATTTTTTCGTTCGCATGGTATAATCTGATCTGGTATAATTCTGGGAACGTGAAAATTCCTATTTACTTTTGGGGCATTCTCGCATTCTTTTCTGAGTGTGAAATCATTTTCGCATATATATTTTTACATTTGTATTTGTTGTACTTAGGTCTGTATATTTGTGAACTGTCTAGACTGTGAATATGGAAAACAAATAAATGCGCGAGATATATAATTTGCCTGACGGTTTTTTTATTTATTTTTGCTATTACTTATATGTAGTATATATATTTTATTCGAAATGCTCTGGAAACTTCGAGGTCAACAAAGGAAGGCAGTTAATTGAAACAGTTGCTGCTAGTATTAAATACAACCAATTCGAATTAATTAAAATACAATGCACAACACAAAGTAGAATATCTTTGGTCTGTGAGTATAATAATATGCAATTGTTTTAATTGCACAGAATCTATATATAAATGTAAATTGCCAAAGTAAAGCATTCAATAATATTGAACAAAGAATAGGAGAAAAAATAAAAAATAACGATATCTACATTTAACTATAAACTTTAAAACCTACCGATTTTTTATGATATTTTGCTAAGAGCATAATAACTGGCATACGTAGTGATCCGCATAACTTTACAAATAAAATAAAGTTATTCTTAGAAAAATGTATCTTTCGACCCGATTTTCTTATGGCAGGTATATGAAACAGATATCCGATCCAACCGGCTACAAAATATGTACTACCTGCAGCAAAAATACACTTATATTTCAAGTTTAATCAAGATTTATACAAAAATTGAGGGACTATGTGGAAATAGCTTAATGGAGTCGGATAGGAATGTTGATAAAGATATGTCTTATGGGGTCGGCGTTCAAAAATTCACGACCCAATTATAATACGCTTTGCAATGTATCAATGTATAAAAATGCGTTCCTGGAATTTAACAACAGTCTTAAAAATGCTTAAGACGCTTTGTAAATAAATTTGTATTCAGATTAAACAAACCTACTGTAAACATAACATAAATTTTGTTAGTCATCGTTTATCAAAAGATTTAATTAAAAATGCGCATTTTTCTTACTGCTGATAACTAAAAGTATATACATAAATTTAAATGTGTCCAATTTTGACCATGACATGTATATATGTATATAAATATTACACATAAACGTATACAATTTCGTTAGTCGCTTAAAGTCGCGTGGCAGCGAATCTTATCGCCGGCTAATAACCGAAAGCGATTATATATGGTCTTTATATTTGCACTCGGTGTATGACTAGTACTGGAACGGATTTCACATTCAACCGGAATTGTCCGATAATATGTTCTAATCGTCATATTTATTTAGGTCACAGAACTTCAGCTAACTGCTCTGTGTACTTTGTTAACTTTTTTAGCGACGATCGGTCCGATGCAACAGAACCGCTATTTATTGATGCCGGCGCAACGGGTGGTGAACTCAACTGCTGTCCGGCATCTCCCACAACGGTTCCGGCGAAATCGTCACTGGAGTCGCCGATGCGAAGATCGGCACGAAGACAACGCACCACATCCATTGGCAATCAGACGACCACAGCTAATCCATCCGAATGCATAATACGGGCCAATAATCGCACTATATATACGGCCGGAAGGCCGCCATGGTACAACTGTGCCGGACAGCAAGTTGAACCCTTTGTCATAGGTGCGTCTAATAGTAAATTGTGCCTCATCCGTTTATCATTAATCGTGGTTAATTACTTTTCAGGCATTTGCGGTGGCAGCGCATCCGGCAAGACGACCGTTGCTGAAAAGATCATCGAGAGCCTCGATGTGCCATGGGTGACCTTATTATCCATGGACTGTTTCTATAAAGTAAGTGTACTCTCGACACTGGGCAATTAAATGAAGTATAATCTCGAAACTCATTGCCAGATCCTAAATGAGAAGCAGCATGAACAGGCAATCATCAACGAATACAACTTCGATCATCCGGATGCTTTCGACATCGAGCTGCTTATCGATGTCCTTACCAAACTGAAGGAGGGCCGCAAGGTTGAAGTGCCAGTTTATAATTTTGTGACGCACGGTCGCGAAAGCCAGACGGTGAGTATCCCATGAACTGAGGCGCGTTCAACAAATTAAATATTGATTTCCCTTAAATTAAATTAAATGCAATTTAACTGAAATTATTTATAACATTATATAGAAAACCATGTACGGTGCCAATGTCATCATATTCGAGGGCATACTCACCTTTCACAGTCCTGAGGTGCTGAAGCTGCTCGACATGAAGATATTTGTGGACACAGATCCGGACATCCGTTTAGCCAGAAGGCTCAAACGGTGAGTGTATTTTTTCACTTGAGTTGAGAGAATGGGAATCTAATTGTGCTCTTGCAGTGATATCTCGCAGCGAGGACGCGACCTGAGAGGCGTGCTGAAGCAATACCTGAATATGGTGAAGCCCTCATATGCTAATTATATAGCGCCAACGATGGCGCATGCGGACATAATCGTGCCACGAGGTGGCGAGAATACAGTGGCCATTGCCCTGATAGTGCAACACGTCCACACCCAACTCCAACTTGTAAATTAGATGAGCATTATTATAATTCGCTTCCATAATCCGACTAAACTCTTTTTGGCCTTGATATATTTTAGCGCGGCTTCAAGCTACGCGAAACGTTGGCAAATTCGTACAAGGATCAGCCAATGCCTGATTCATTGCATTTACTGCATCCGACGCCACAGATCAAGGGTCTGCACACATTTATACGCTGCAAGAATACGTCGCGGGACGAGTTCATCTTCTATTCGAAGCGCCTCATTCGACTGGTGATTGAGTACGCGTTGAGTCTGTTCCCGTTCAAGACGACGTGTGTGGAGACGCCACAGGGCGTCCTCTACGAGGGCAGGCGCATGGAGTCGCGCAAAATATGTGGAGTATCAATTCTGCGAGCTGGCGAGACCATGGAGCAGGCCGTTTGCGATGTCTGCAAGGACATACGCATTGGCAAGATTCTGATACAGACGAATCTGAAAACTGGCGAACCGGAGCTTTACTATTTGAGGCTGCCCAAAGATATAAAAGACTTTAAAGTGATACTTATGGATGCCACGGTGGCCACCGGCGCTGCTGCAATGATGGCCATTCGAGTTCTGCTTGATCACGATGTGCCCGAGGAGAACATCATTCTTGCCTCGCTGCTAATGGCCGAGATCGGTGTCCATTCGATAGCCTATGCTTTTCCCAGAGTAAGTAACATGTATTTAAATCCAACATTATTATTATAATTGAATATTTTCGTTGTGTTCAGGTTAAAATTGTTACTTCTGCTCTGGATCCGGAGATAAATAGCAAGTTCTATGTTATACCGGGTATTGGTAACTTTGGCGATCGCTATTTTGGCACCGAACCCTCCGACGAGTACTAAGTTAGGGGCCAATGCGTAATATTCCTAGGCTTAAATAAATGCAAATCGTTACTTAAATTATCAATTCAAGAACTAGCGCCTTGTATTTTATTAAAAATTATCTACTGATTTAACAATCGGACGAGCAACTGCAGCAGGAATGCCACGGCGCCAACTACTAAAGCAATGCCCACGTAGCGCTCTCTCCGACTGCTGCTGATGCTCATCTCTCGTTGTGGCTGTTTGGTGTTGGCGCATCGCGTCCATTCCTGCTCCTCGTCCAATATCTCACCAATCATGCTGAACTTGCTCGAGGATGTGATGCGGACACGCACACGCGTGCCCAGTAAATTCTTGCGCATGGGTAGCAACACCTGTTCGTAGCTCTTGTTGTGGCCCACATAGTGCAGCTTATCGTGTGAGATCTCTGTTACCAGCACCGTGTACCGCTGACCTTCACGCCCTGCATACGGCTCATAACTGTAGAATAGATCCGTTAGTCGCTTGGTGCGCTTCTTCACCAGATTCGCCGGTATGCGTTCCATTTTGGCAGCTGGTGTGCCCGGACGCGGAAAGAACTGATTGATGAATAGGCTGGGAAACTGATATTTCTCGCACAGTGTTATTGTTTCCTCAAAGTCTTGTTCCGTCTCCGTGGGAAAGCCACAAATGATATCGGTGGCAATTGTCAAGCCCGGCACACGAGAGCGCAAAAAATCCACCACATGCTCAAAGTCCTGGCGGCAATATTCGCGCTTCATCTCACCAAGCACTGAATCACTGCCGCTCTGTGAAGAGTTACGGATTACAGGATACAGTTATAGTTATAGGATAGATCTCTTACTGCTTACCTGAACAGGCACATGAAGAAAGGCGTAGACACGCGGATGCTGCAGAACTTTGGCGACTTCTTCGAGATGCTCCAGTATGTAGGGGGGATTTGTCATGCCGACGCGCAGCATACAGTGCTCGGGTATAACCTCGACCAGCTGCCACAGCAGCTCTGGCAACGAGCTGCCAATGTCGCGTCCATAGGCGCCCGTATCCTCGGACGTAAGCCAGATTTCGCAACAGCCCTCGTCAAAGGATTGACGTGCACGCTCGACGATCTCAGCTGGTGGGTAGCTGGCAAGGTCACCGCGGGCATGTTTTGTTTTGCAGTAGGTGCATTGGTTGAGGCAACCGCTGTTGATCGAGATGATCTCAATGAGCGGATTCTTGCGCACCTTCGGCAGGGATAGGGGGGCGCCGGCGACACGACGACCGTGCACTTTCTTGCTCTGCAGCAAGCGCACGCTATGTCCCTTGAGCGTCTCCTCAACCACCTCGACAACGCGATCGATTTGCTGGACACCAATTACCGATAGGCCACGCAAATAGTCGGACTTGGGTGCGCCCTGTGGCACACAGCCGGCGACAACGACATGCTTGCCATTGCGCATGCCCGCCTCGATCTCGTTGCGGAACGTGTCCTCCGATGGGTTCTTTACGGTGCAGCTGTTTAGCAGCCACAAGTCCGCCTCATTCTTGCCACTCAGCTTATAGCCAAATGCCGCCAGTTGGCCGGCCATATACTCGGAATCGGAATTGTTGTGTGCACAGCCCCAAGTTTTCACATACACCTTCTGTGTGCCGGGTATAACACTCTCGTGGATGATCTTCTGAGGCTTCGTCTCTTCCTTGTCGTCATCGCTTAGCGTCGGCTTAATTGGCGCTCGCTTCTTAGCGCGCACTGTGACGCTCTTCTTATTCTCATAGCGCTCACGCGGTTTAATATCGTCGGCCGATATTAAATCCTCGATATCGTCAATATCGTTTCCCGGCAAATCCGACTCAAATTCCATTGTTGGATTTTATTACTTGCAGCACGTGTGAGCTTGCATGCATTCAGCTGTTTACATTTGCCAATTCAATGTGACCAGACTTTGTGTGTGGAGTGTTGAAAAACGAATAATTGTTGATAACTAAGAGGCTGGGCTTTACAAGTTTAAGTTAATAAGAGTCTGGAGTGCCCTTTAGTTTATCATTTTATTTGACGATAGAGTGTTTGACGCTTAAGGTCGAGCTGAAGGTCATAGTCAGAGCTAAAGCTATATTTTTTTATATAGAATATTAAGATTCATTAACAGACATGAGAGGTACCTACCTCTGAAAATGAATATGCTGCAAATTTTCAGCTCCGCTACACTTTTGACATCTTATCAGCCACAAAACGCTATCGGCGCGGAGACAGTGACAAGTTCCTTAAGCACGTTTGCAACCGAACTGCGCCCATATTGCTAATCCGGCGTTACGAGATACACATACGATGATACACATTAAATGTAAAGATACCAATCTGGACCCGATTCCAGTCAAGGTGAGCGCTGGCGTCTCCATATACACACACACACGTATTAAACCCTTACACATGCAAATAGTTTTATTTTTTACAATATGTATATTTTATTATTAACATGTAGATTGGCATCATTGGTGGCTCTGGTCTGGATGATCCGGATATTTTGGAGCAGCGCCAGGAGAAGATAATTGAGACACCATATGGTGCCCCATCGGATGCGCTGATCGAAGGTGAAATCGGCGGGGTGCAGTGCGTCCTCCTCGCCCGCCACGGACGCAAACATGATATTATGCCATCGAACGTTAATTATCGAGCCAACATTTGGGCTCTACGTCAAATTGGGTGCACTCATCTGATTGTGTCCACCGCATGCGGTTCGCTCAGGGAGAACATTCAGCCGGGCAACTTGGTGGTGCCACATGATTTTATTGATCGCACAACGAAGCGACAGCAGACGTTCTACGATGGTGAGCATGCGGGCGTCAATGGCGTCTGTCATCTCCCCATGTATCCGGCTTTCTGCGAGCGCACTCGGAAGACGCTGCTCGATGCGGCAAAGGAGCTGGAATATGCCGCTCATGAGAAGGCAACGATTGTCACCATCGAGGGACCGCGATTCTCTTCCCGCTCGGAGAGTAATATGTTCAGGCAGTGGGGCGGTGATCTGATCAATATGACAACCTGTCCCGAAGTTGTGCTGGCCAAGGAAGCGGGCCTGTTATATGGCTCGGTGGCAATTGCCACGGATTACGACTGCTGGCGTATGGGCTGCGAGGGTGTCAACGTCCAAGATGTGCTCAGGACCTTCTCCGAGAATGTGGTGAAAGTGAAGCGCATCTTGGTGAATGCTGTGGGCCGCATTGCCAAGGAGGATTGGTCCGAGGATATTCTAAATGCCAAGGTAAGATCGAATTTTTGAAATGCCACAACTGAGTTTAATAAATTCCCTTTTTCGATTCGCAGCAATGCGTCTGCAACAATACCATGTCCGGTGCCATGTGACGCTTTTTAAAGCTCTGCACCGAAATAACCAGAGACACGATTAGCCGCCGGAAGCCGGTCATTCTGCCAGTGTACCCGAAGAAGAACTCCAAGAAGCGTCTGCCAAAACTTCTCTCCATCTCCATTACCTATGAACTAGAGCCAGGCCGCGGCCCCAAGGAATTCACCATTAAGCCAGAAAATCAAACTCAAATCCAAACAAAACGAGAAACCCAAACTCCGGCAGCTGCGAGCGCTTCAACTTAAACTTACGACATATCCCGCACAACGACTACATTTAATAGAATTACTCTTGAAGCATTTGGCTTGTGATGTTTTTAAGTATATATCTCAAAATGTTTGCCAAAACTCAAATAAACTAACCACAAAAGGCGTACGCAGAGGACTCAAATCTATTTTGTAGAAAATCAACATTTTGAAAGCATACTCTTGGGGTAACAATTAAATCTACGATATTAACTAGTCTCAGCAATCCAAAATTGTCAAAGCCCAGTTTTAGGTTGAAAAATAACTCAAACTTGACCAAAGCGTTGTAGGTTTTTTAGGGGCATTTTGGGTTAGCATCGCAAGGACAGCCTCTATTGAACTGCATTCTATTATGGCTTAAAAAAAGTGTTTTAAACAGGATAATAATAATATGACCGATGGCTTTAAAAAACATCCGTTTTAAAAAAACGTTCTAACTATCCCAAAAGGTAAGACTTTTGAAGAAAATGGACATTTAAAGGGCTGGAGAATCTTCGTCATTTTGGAAGTTCATATTCTAATTTCGCAGGACAAGGAATACTTAGAAAGTATTTTCGCTTTAAACTATATATTTTTATAAATTAAAAATTAGGAAAGTAATCAGAATGTGTTAAAGTTAAGATGTTGGAAAAGTTGTCAAATGTCTGAGGTAATCTCGCGAACTGTTTGAAATGTCGAAATCTACAATTCTCCACATAACATTATTATTAAGAAGTAGAGGAGCAGCCCATTAGGATTTGCCCATTAAATAGCTGAATAATAGCATATAAAATTATCGTCGTATTGGTTTTACTAATTTTACATTCAAAATTGGAATTCGTTTTGCTTGGCTTGCGTTTGGCTTAGGGACACTTGCGCTCCACTTGGCTCTTGCCAGCCTCCTCGTACTCCTGAGACGATATCCACATCTGCTGGAAGGTGCCAATGCTGGCCAGTATTGAGCCACCAATCCAGGCACCAAATCGTCGCTCCACACTGCCATTGGCTGAAATCATTTTTAAGCGTGTGTTCGAAGGTGCGCGCAATTGCAGATCCCGATTGAGTCGCTCGGGGAAGCCTTGCAACAAAGTGTTGCCACCTAAAAAGCACACACAATTTTAATATAAACTATTTAGTTTATGATGAATATTTAAATTGTTTTTACCTGTGACCACAACGGAGCCGAAGAGTGACATTCGGACATCGGCATCGCACATGCCAACGCTGGTGGAGGCCAATTGACCCGCTCCGAGCATCGCATTGTCGAACAGGCTCTCGGCAATTTTGAAACGCTCCGATCCAAAGTCTTGATGATAACCATTGGGGAACTCATAGTGGACCATTGGTATTTGGGAGGCGACACGCTCATCGAATGGATTCTCCAGCACCTGCAGCACATTCATCTGAAAGTCCTGCATCATTAGCTGCACCATATAGTTCTGCCACGACGGCATTAGATTCTCCGGAAATTTGCGCAGTGTAAATCGTGCATTATCGCGCTCCTTGACCACATCCTTGGAGGCAATCTTATACACGGGCGACAAATCAATGTTGAGCTTCTCCAAATGTTGTCGGCATTGCCGCGAGAGAAAATCACCGCCTAGCGGTGACTTGACCACAGCCTGTGACAGCACATATCCCTCGTGCACGGGCACCGCCGAGGTGTGTGTAGCTCCACTGTCCACTACCAGAGCCGTCGCACGTCCGCTGGAGAAGGCGGCGAGCACAGCGTTCTTTACTAGAAAGAATGCCGGCACATTGTATTTCTCGAACATGAGCTCCGTCAGCTTCTCGCGATTGTTGCGCACATTCCACGATGCCTCAGAGAAGAGCACTGGATGATATTCCGGCTCCGATTGGATGACATTTGCGTACGCATAATCGATAACCTTCTCGAACAGCTCCCAGTTGTCAATCATGCCATCCTTCATATACGTCTGCACCTCCATTTGTGCTCGAGGCACGTTCACATAATTCGTGTCCACATAGTATTTTCGCGCGTCGGCGTCTAATGTATAGAGAAGGGGTAGGGGAAGGGGCATGAGACTGTAAAATGAATGGGAAAAATCGTACTCACTGTTTGATGTTACGTTGTTATCTGTTTTGGTCTCTGGATCGAGATTGGTGTCGGGCGCATTGTTGCTGTTGTTGCTGCTGCTGCTGCTGCCGATGCCAACCACAGAAGGTATTTCAGCTTTGGGCGAATCCTCTTGAGCGTAGCCCACGCGCAGCGAATGGTGGCCGGGATCGAAGACCAACGCGCCAATCTCATCGCCGCCATACAACATTGTGCCGCCACTCATCTTGGCGCTTTATTTTCACCTTTCTTATGGCTTTGTGGCAATAAAATAATGTGCAAAATGTGTGTAGATTGTGTATATTGTGTACACGGGTGCCTTAAATCACCGGCAGATGCTTAAAAACTAGTGTTGCACATCGCACGAAAGTGAGCAAAACAAAAAGACAGCCCTGAAATGAGCGAACTTGTTTAATTTTTATAAAATATTGCAATTTATTTTATGATTATTAACGCCTATAATTAAAATCACAGCTTTGTGCCTAAGGAGTTAATAACAAGCGAAATGAACAATTTTATTGGAAGCAACTAGTTCGCTTTTGATTAAT
Source organism: Drosophila paracracens (assembly GCA_035044025.1). NCBI lineage: Eukaryota > Metazoa > Arthropoda > Insecta > Diptera > Drosophilidae > Drosophila > Drosophila paracracens. The sequence goes on from JAWNMN010000242.1 coordinate 514,747, forward strand.
GTTCGTCAGTCGATCGGAATGTCCATCTCTAAGGGCGCCAAATATATCGATTGCTGCATTAGGTGTATTCATGATCAAATTATTACGAATATTTTGTAAGCTAAATTGAAACAAGTCAGAAAGCTGTAGTAGAGAGCTCGACTAGGAGATACCCTGTAACAAGCTTTTAAATGACATGGTAGACTATTTCAGTATAAATCTGTGCATATTAATAATCCACTGCCCAAATTTCATTAAGATCGGATAAGAAACATCCAAGTTATAGTCGAAAATATATTCTCATATTGATCTCATTTCTATCAGCAGCCGCAAGCATTTTCTGTATGTATGTAAGAGGATGGTATGATAATCGCCGCGAGCGTCAATATGTTTTTGTATGTATTCTGCAGAGACCCGTTGTCTAAGATTGCGTGTATATATGTATGTGGACGTGTCTGTAGCCAGTCAGTTCGAGCTTGTGATTAAAAATATGCGCTGGCTTAGCATTCCTTGTGCCTTCCATAAAAAAAGAGAAAGAAATTTGCCAATAAAACTAGAATATTTTTAACAACTGGTTTCAGGGTATATCGTAGTCGATCTCACTCGACTACAGCATTCTTACTTGTTTTTTTTTTTAGTTTTATATCAAATGCACAATAAGTTTATTTAAAAAATACATTACTATAAATTACAACTTAAAGCTATGTTGTTTTTTATTTTTGATTTTTTATCTAATTTGATTTTGCAATATTTACTAAAGAACAATTTCCAAAACAAAATAGCTAAATACAAAAAAAACACACACACACACAGAAAAACATTGCTCGTTGGCCAGCAGCAAATATGTCCCATATATGATAGATATAGGATATATATATATAAATAGGATGTGGTTCCTTTTTGTCTCATTCAATTCAAGGAACTTGGCTACTTGTACAATCCATTTGTTTGCCTTTCTACGTATATATGTATTTGTTTCCTTTCTGTTTTTTATTTTTATTATTATCATTATCAACAAGAGTTACAAGAACGTAGTAAATCAACATGTCTACAAAATACAGTCCATGGTAATAAAAAAGAAGAAAACAGCGCAGCACTAACAAGTTAACTAACAAACAACAAAGCCACACAAAACCCAGCAGTCAGTCGGTCAGTCAGTTTGACGATGATCTGGGTTCCCAGAGTGTGGCATACTTTCATATGTGGTACGTAGGGGGGAGGGAAGGGAGAGCACAAGGGCGGCACATATCCAGTCTAAGTCATTTAAAAGAGCTGATCCGCCAAATTGCCAATAAACGTGGTGAGGTTCATTGAGGAGCCCTCCTTGAATTTCAGTCCAATCGTTTTTCCATACGCCTGTATAAAAATCGCTCGCACAGCATTCAGGCGCTGCTTGCGTCTGCAAAAAGCGAAATAAGAAATCAAAATAAATATACGATTTATACAAATATATATATATATATATATATAGTCAAGATTCGGCTTACAAATTGATGCTCTGCTTGGAGGAGTTGTTGGTGGCGGCGATGCCGTTTCCCACATCTTTGGCGGAGGAGGAACCGTTGAGGAAACCGTGCGTGTTGTTGCTGTTGTTGCTATTGTTGCTGTTGTTGCTGTTGTTGCTATTGTTGCTGCTGCTGCTGGCGCCGCTGGGCATGTTGATGTTGCTGCTATTGTTGGTGGTGTTGCTGCTGCTGCAGTGATAACCATTGCCTCCGTTGCACATTGGAATGTTGTCTGCCGGCGTCTGCTGCTGCTGATTATGTTGTTGAGCCACAAAGCGCATCATGTAACTGCCATTCATCATGGAATCTATGGAGCCAGTGTCGGTGACAACCTGCCAGCTGCCATTCGACGAAGTCGACTCCTGACGCTGTCTAGCATTCGAGCCGGGCACAGAAATGGGACTGGTGCGGGATCTGCATAAAAGTAATGTAAACAAAAATATATTTATTTATATATATATATATATTGTAAATGTTAAAAAATATATTTATTACCGCTTTGGATTTGGCGATCGGCTGGTGAGCTGATTAAGGATTGATGTTGTTGGTGCTGCAGTTGCTGCTGCTGTTGTTGTTGTTGTTGCTGTTGTGGCATAGAAGTTATCTGTTATGGACATATCACAGTTGGAACAGTTTGAGTAGCTATCGTTGCTATCTTGATCGAAGGCCAAAATGTAATCCCTGCAAGGTTAAAAGTAAAAAACGTTCAATTAGTTCATCGTATTTCATAATAATAACAAGTTTGATGGCTTTAGTAAAATAAGAGCTCGACTAGCAGATACCCTGCTCAATCAAATGCTTAGGCTTGTATGCAAGTTTTACAGATGAGATGATTAGATGATAATTAGAAATATGTATATATAAAACCGAGGTTTTTATTGCTATCGATTATCGATTATTATCTATTTTGTGACGTAAAGAAAATAAGTTATCGATCAAATTATACAAACTATTTGCGTATTGCAAATCTAACTTTCATAGGCTCTGAGCTAGACTTGTTCATGCAGACAGACAGACGGACCTGCCTAGATCGACTCTGCTGTTGGTCGAGAATATATATAGAAATACTCTATGTAGTCGGCTATGCCCTTTTCTGCTTGTTATATATTAAATACAATATTCTTTCATTTCCCATGGATTGACCTAGACATCAAAATTAAAACTGCAATCAATTTTTAAAGTTAATTAGCCTATTTCTATTTGAGTTATACAATAAAAACTGTTTTGAGTGTTACTTAAATATAGTAAAAATTAACAAACTTTTAAATTAGTTAAAGTTCCTCAAGGTTTTATCCTCACTTTACCCCATTGAAATCAATGCTCATAATTTATTCACTAACATTATTTGTGTGTGCTTTTGCCTTACTCATAAATCAATATTTATAATTATTTAATGATTGCTATTTTCAAGGCCCGCGTTCAGGGTTGGTTTTCGTTGATATATTATATATTATATATATATATATATATATATAGTTTGACGCGGAGAGTTCGTAACTGGAAGCTAGTTTAGAAAGCTAGCTAAACTAAAAGAAACACTTAATTCTTTTGACGAGCGATTGATTAATAATGTTAATCTAGTTTTAGATTATAGAATCGATATTAATCCAAATGAGATTTTGAACTCACTCCTTGAGCGGCTCATCGTCGCAACAGTCGGACTTGATGACGATGACGCTGCTGCCGCTGCTGCTGGACGTCTTGGTGCGTTTGCGATGCTCCACAATGCTGAACTCCTCGTCGGTGATGAACTTGAGCACGTGAAAGCAAAAGAACATAATGTCCTCGCCGCGCTTGAGGCGATCGGGCAGTTGATGGCCAAACAGATACCAGTCGTAGGCCAATGTAAAATACGCCATTTGCAGGGCATTCAGCGATTTATGGATGAGGCCATCGGCCCAAAGCGATAGACGCACCAGTGAGACGAAGAGGGGCGTCCGATCCCAGCCGCTAATGCAGTGGATGAGCAGGCCAGAGTTATCCTCCTGGATGTACTTGAGTGTGGCGCGCAGATAATTCTGTGTGATTGAGACCAAATCCCAGTCACGATATTCCGGCCAAATAATATCGATGTCGGCAGCTGGTCCCAAATTGGGTATATTAATGTTGGCATCGTTGAACGATTGCTTCCAATTGTAGTGCAGATTCTTGGCCATGTAATTGTTGTCCCGGAACTTCTTGAAGAACTCACATCCCGGATACGGCAGCGATAGTAGATTAAAGCTCTTATAGTGCTTGCTTGGATCGGCCTTCTCCGATGAAGAGACGCTGTAGAAATAAATGATGGAGATTACAGTGATCGCTCCAAGAAGAAGAACAGCAACTGGAGCATTCTCCAGAGATAGTACGACTTACGCCATAAAGTATTTGATTTTGCGATTCTCGACCATGAGGTCAACAATTGTGGACACGTTCAGCGTGTGCAGCAGCTGAATGTCACTCTTGATGACCTCGTCGTAGCTGAACTGAGACTGGGCCGGATCATTGATGTGATTGATCAGCGATTCGTCTGTGGTATCCGCCTCGTTCTCCTCACCATTGGGGGTCGCATAATTGCCGCTGAGGCAATCGTAGGCATAGTCAACCACTTTGCGTCCATATGTCTCCGGCATGACGGAGAGGGTAGCCGAACGACAAATGTATTTGCCACGATACATAATTACGGGTACGGCGAAACGCTGCCGGCAGCGTGCATATTTCGCCATGGTGATCAATTCACGCATCCGCTGTATATCGTACTGATCCTCATAGATGGTGTTCTGTTGTTGCACAGCCGGTTGCTGCACCGATTGCTGCTGCTGCTGTTGCTGCTGCACCACCGGTTGCTGCAACGTTTGCTGCAACGGATTGGCAAAAGTCACGAATGCCTGAATGCCAACGCCGCTGGCTGTGCTGCTGCCCCCACCCACACCCCCACCATTGCTGCAATTGCTCCCCGCACTGCTGTTCAATGGTGTCGCTGACGCTGTCGTTGCGCCCGTTGAACAACCTCCATTCCCAAATCCATCTGCTCCTGTTCCAGTTGCACCATTGCTGGGCATTAGCGTTTTGGCCATGTGGCCATGCTCGAATTCCGGTATGAGTATACGGCCAGGATAACGCGCACTCAGCAGGCCGTTCGTATTGTCCAGCTCGATGAGGCTATAGTCGAGCTTGAACAGAAATTCGCATTTTTTTGAGATGCCATACTCCTGGGGGAAAAAAAGAAGAAAATCGCTGAATTAATAGATTATTAAGCATGTTTTGTACTCAAAAAATAAAAATAGCATTTACAAATAAATTTGGAAAAAAAGGCACGCGTTTCACAAATTAAATAACTGATAATCGGAGCAGAGAGACTCAATTAAACGCCATTGAACCCCCTCTGGGGGTTATCGTCCATATAAAAAAAGTCAAGTAACCATTAAATTGTCAATTCCTGTTGTCACGTTTCCATTAACAAATTGTACAACAAAAATATGTTTAAAGCTAAATCAGCAGATTAGAACGAATGCGAATGGAACATGCTGTTCGCAGATCATTCTCAGAGTTCACAACACTCGTTCCATTTCATCATTTCCACCTGCATCAGAGTGCAAAAGCTACAAAGCAAAACTAAAATGGTTTCTGATACGCGTTGCAAATGTGGCAAAAAGCGAAAACACATTTATTAATGCCAATCTGGGAAAATTGTAAAGGTTGTTTAGCCAACTAAAAATAGATTACAACCAGGCCAGAGGGGAGTGGGGGACGACCCAAACATCTGTCCCAGACGACAACGAGCTAGATAATAAAAAGGAACTAATACACGCACAAGTCAAGCCAGCCAAAACCTTGACAGAAATGAATGCCGTCCACCAAACAGGTTTTAAGCACAACAACAATAACAACAGCAAGCAAAAAAGCATTGCAAAGAGAAATGCGAATAAATGCAAAAACAAACATGTATCGAAAACTGCGCAAAAAAATAAAAATAACTGCGGTGTAAACTAGCAAGACTGCGAACCAAATACCAAAACAAACGTGGCAAAAAGCGAGAGACGACGCACGGCCACATACACACAAATTGTATACATATACACATGCATGTGCGCGTGTGTGTGAAAGGAAAACTATGCAGAGCGAAACAAACGAGCAAAACAACTAAAACGCAATTACTAAATGCCGCTGAGGCTGTCAATGTATGCGTGCGTATGTGTATGTGAGACTTTTTATGGTAGGCGCGAGAGTAAATTCGGTTTGTAGTGAGAGAAAGTTTCTGTGGTGAATGTCGGCACAAACAGCTTGTGTGTGTAGGCAGCGAAAGAACAAGAAATAATAATCGTTGTTGAGCAGCTGTAGAAATATATGCACATAAAATTATAAGTAATTATTATGTAAATATTTTCTAAAAACCTACACATGTCAAACAATAGTTTGTTGTTGTTTACATTAGCGAAATGAGAATGAGACAAATATCTTTCATCTCACACACACATGGCAAGCAATGTAAGTGTGAAGAGAGGCACTCACCATGTGCATGTGTGTGTGTGTGTGTGCACATCTTGGTGTTTTTATCGGCAACTTGTTCGCATCGTCTCGCACTGTAAGTGTGAGTGAAACAGTAAGCAGAGGAGGGGAACCGCTACTTGCTCGCCTCTGTTACAAGCACGAGCAGATTAGCTTGATTGTGTGTGTGTATTGAACTGCTTGCTTGTGTTGTTGCGCTCGTGTTATTGTTGTTGCACTTTTTGTACTTGTGTACTCTGTACTGTGTGCTGTTGTTGTTGTTGTGTAGTGCACATATTTATTTTCTTTGTAAGCACAGCATGCATGCAGCTGAAGGGGACTGTGCTTTTTTCGCTGTGCGCCTGTTAATAAGGCGCTGTAAAACTTAAAAACAACAAACAGACGCGAGAGCGCGCGAAATCAAAATAGTTTTGCAGACAATTGTTGTTGTTGTTGATTTTTTTCCTTTCGCGCTTCGCGATTACAATGCAATAGTTTTGCTGTTGCAGTTGCAGTCGCAGTCGACGTCAACGTCGTTGTCGCTGTTAGCAGCGATCAGCATCGACTGCTGCTGCGGTCTGTTGCTGCCATGACCCAAAAAAACAAATTTTAAGACGAAAACTGCTGCTGGCTGCTGCTGCTGCTTACAACATTCGCGTCTTGTCTTCATATATCTCAATCTCTCGCTCTTCCTCTTGCTGTCTCGCTTGCGCCAGGCTCTTTGGCTCAGGCAAATGCAGTTTTCTTACAAACCCGGATTTTGAAGACTTTGCCAGTGCTGGGCAAGCAGAAACAGACGCTGCTGCCCGCGACACAGTTAAGTTTTTTTTTTCTTTGCAGCGCGCGCTGCGCTTTCTGCAATCAAGAAACCAAACAGCACCAACAGCAACCAACACCAATGCGACAGCAACAGGGACAGCGACAGCAACACCGACGCCATTATAGACCAAGACCAGGCCAACAGCAGCAGCAACAGCAGCACTGTTAAGAAACAAGAAAAGAAAAGAAAAGAAGAGAAAAACACAGAAAGGCAGCCAGCAGCATGTAAATACAAATATACATTTCTCGTTTCGTTTGGCTTCGCTGCCATTTTGGCAAAGGCTTATCAACGGGCATCACATATACCTATATGTATATATGTATGTATGTATTTGATTCATGCATATTCATCAATTGACAGTACACGGAAAATGGCTTTTCTTGAATGAATTATTCACAGGGCAGGCACAGAAAAACAAGTTGACATCAAGAGTTCGGGCCACTGACCACACCTCGACTCGAGCATGCATTCTGTTAAGTTCCGTTGTTCTTGTTGTTCTTGCTGTTATTATCAGCCTTGCTTTGCGTTCAAAGACCCCAACAACAGCAGCTTAACAGCTAAACACGTTTTCGTTAAACACTCTTTGTGTGTTACAGTGTTTGGAATTTGATTTTTTCATCTTCTACATATTTAATTTTGTTAGTAAACAACACTATGCAAATTCCTCAACAAGTTCGTTAGTAAATAATAATAATAAATTATATGCTTCAGTCTTTGACTACTCATAGTTTTATCATTAGGCATTTTTTTTGTTTATGTCTATAGGTTTTTTTTTGTAAATTGAACGTTTACAAACAAAAACATTTCAGACTAAACAACATTTTGAATATGCAAAATTAATGTGATTTTAATATGCAATTGGACAAGGTCATTTTCAATTTCCCCATCTAGATTAACATTAACAAATCTATGTCGAATGTTACACACCCTTGCACACCGGAGTTGTCATGATGACATCAACATTTTACTATAAATGAATAAATTACAGTGATATTTTCTAAATGATGATAGTAGTCTAATAATGATGATAGTAGTCTAATAATGATGATAGTAGTCTAATAATGATGATATGTTGTCCAAATGATACGCGCACAATTGGTGAGTTTGTTCTGGATAACTTGGTAAAAAAAAGTGTTTCTTACAAGAACTAATTTTTCGACGAATCGCCGTTCTTTTTAGTGCTATAAGATATACTGATCCTATTTGATCCGAGTCCAACATATGTATCATCTACAGCCGAGTTTCATCAGGATAGCTCTTCAAAACAAAGGGAATAATGTGGAAAATATATATAGACTGGGTTAGTAATGCTGATCAAGAATACATACTATATTACAAACTTTACAACAAAATAATAATACTCGCAGCAAGCGTACAAAGACTGTAAATAGTTGTTTAGCAGGAAACTGCAATCTTGCATATATGGAAATATGCATTGCACATTGAAGCATGAGCTTTGTTTTAATTATTTGAAAGCAAGTGACATCAAGTTGAGGTCGTTTGCAATCAGGAAGAGTTTTCGGTTTCAATCTGACAAGTGTTAAACAGTCACACACACGCACACACACACACACACACATGATAAACACAAGCAGTGTGTGTGTGTTGTTTTTTCAATTTATTATCCGATCACAGTCTGCTTTTCATGTTCGCCTGGCAATCAGTTCATCCAAAAGTCTCGCAGAGGTCATTGTTAACGATGCCGACGCTGATGATAATGATGATGATGATGAGCTCCCATCATTACTACCGCAAATATCATTTGTATTTTGTAATAATATGCAACATTCATATGGATTGCTTAATAAGTATTGCCCACTAGTAGCGGAAACTAATTTACTAGTTAAGTAATCATGAAATTGTTGTATTTTATTGACTCCTATTATAAACTACTCAGTAGCGATAAAAAGCAGAGTTATCTTTATGTTTTAATCTAGTGGATTCTGATTTGGCGGATTGTTTGATATGGAAACTGAAACTGAAACCGGAACACAAAATTTACGGATTGAAATTTAAAACCGATATACGATTTGCTTCATAGGAGACATTTTTACTTGATAGAAATCACACTTTCTTCACAATTTTAATAATCAGAATATTTATTCAGTTCATATTCGCATGAATACACTTATTCGCCATAGCTCAATGATAAATTTCAAAGTCTGCCAGCTGTTCATAATAGCAAACATAAATAATTATTGTTGACAAGCGTATTTACTGTTTAAAAATATAATTAAACTTTGCTATTTGCTATTTTTTTTCCTCTATTTCCTATCATATTTAAAAGGGAGTTCAAGTTCATAATGAAATCTTTTAATGGGTTATTAATGTCCATCAAAGACACGCCAAGAACGTAATTACGCGTTGCCAGCTTTGGCATTGAGTGCATTTGATTTGCTAAGCCCAAGAGGCAAACACATTCTACCATTCTGTGCGCCCAAAATGAATCTCTCGTTGCTTGCAACAAAATTGTGGCTGATGTTAAAGAAAATCGCTGGCCCGCCATTTAAATTCTTATCGATTTTATCTGCTCGCTAGCAGGCATTCAGGACGCAATAGTAAGCAACCGAAGCATTATTCTCAATATTATCAGGCGATGGGGTAAAAGTTTAGCAGGAATCATTCGGCTGCATCATGCGAACCCAGTTTTCAGCTCTGTAGCTGTGTCTGGGTCAAAAATCAAAATGCCCGTTCGAAGCATCGAAATCCAGGCGACGTGGTCCCATTTACTGGAAAAATTGGAAAATTTTACAGCAATCGGTTTCGAATCGAACTCGCTCGCTGCAACAACAACAACAACAACAGCTCCAACCAACTACACATCCAGTGCAGTTCCAGCTCCAAGTACAGTTTCAGTTCCTCCTGCAGCCACACACACTCTCTCTCTCTCCCTCCCTCCCTATCACTCTCTTTCTCTCTCTATGTGCCAGTCATGCGCCTACGCATTGAGTTGCAGTTTGCAGTTCCCGTTAACATTTCTTCCAAATGGCAACCGCCACGAATTTCATGCGGCCCTGTCCCAAGTGTCGTCTCCAATTCGAACAACGCACGTTGCGGCAACAGTTTGTCAGTTGCCACTGGACAAATGAAACAACAAGTCGTCTAACACAACTAAGCGACCATCAATCCAAGGCCACATCACTTCCATGCCCCAAAGTTCATGCAACAGGCAATCATAAATGTTAGAGGCCAAAATCTCATTCGTACAGTGGGCTTCAAGCTAAAGTTACAAGAAAAAAAGAGAAGAAATTAGCAATGCAGATAAGGAAAAATGTTTCTGTCTTGGATGTTCCTGCAGGAAATGATAAAATCTAGAAGGTTGGAGATCGACCTGTTTCACTTTCAATACAGCTGCCATTTAAATCCTAGCTTATTCATTTAAGGAACTATTTAGGATATCTTTATTACCTTTATTTAAGTGTTTTCTTTCAAGTTAAACTCCTTTTCATAAAATAGATCTTTGGCGAAACTGTTAATCTTATTCGAACTTCAGTAGAACTTTTTGGAAAATGGTCTTAATCAAAAAATGGGGAAAAAGGCATTTTCCATAAGTTATTAATTTAGCCATGTTTGTCTGTCTTTCGGTCGAAATCAGACACTAAAAGAGCTAGAGACTTCAAATTTGAAATATAAGTTCAAACAGATTATTATATTCTAGAGAATAATATCCTTTTCGTAAGAAGATTGTTTAATTATATTTGTAATTTTTATATAAATTAAATTAAATCTATTCAAATCGTAAAATATATTTATATCGCATTTGATTCACCACAAAACTCATTTTGAGGTTGTACAAAATATTGCTCATAAATAAATTTAAAAATAAAAAAACATTAATGTATTTTTAAGTATGAAAATACAAAGCGTAAAACGCAAATGAATCGTAAAAAATATATATATATATTTCAACTTGAGATAGGCATAATAATAATTTAAATACAATTAACCTTAGAGCAGAGCATATTTGCAATACATTCCAGTTTAAATAAAACCGTTACAACTATTTGACAGTGTGCAACGAACGAGTTGCAAGTTGCAGCGACTGGAAATCATTGGCTGTTTGATTTATGAGCGCCTGTCTGCGATTTCCATGTCGCCCACACAACGACAACGGTACAGTGGAGCAGGCGTGAGAGATGAACGGCACTGTGGCACTGTGGAGACTCGCTAAAAACGTAGTTGCATCCACACACACTGTTGATGCCAGCCGGCACAGGCGCACAGCAAAGTGCAGCAGAAGCAGCAGCAGCAGCAACAGCAAAGCTATAATAAAGGCCACGTAATCGTCGCACATCGTTCGTCGTCCTGCGCACTGCACAGAATGTTCCACAATAATGGAAAGAGCCCCCTTAGCCAGGCCACACTGTGACGCCACAGCTGGCTGGGCTGGATGGGAAGCATGCAACAACCCCCGAAAAAGGAAATAACGCTGAGAACATTGCAGTCTGGTGCGTAATTAGCTGCGGCATACTCTGGGAAAATATTCCCCCCATCATATCGGGAAATCGACTATTAAACTATTGACTATTGAATTTGAATAGTCTAGCTATAGATCTGTGTGGTAGTTGTCTGTTAAAGACAACCAAACATCTTTCAAACATATTTATATTCTATACAAATAACATAAAGGAAACTACAACCCAAATTTGTGTGGTTTTATCGTTTTGCTGTTATCGATGTTATCGATATCCCAGTTTGCCGATAAGCATAGCAAACCTTAGACAGTCTCTAGCTACAAAACAGATTAAAAGTTAGTTTCAAGTCTCGAGCAATATGCACCTTTAGCTTCGTTAACAGGGTATAATAGATATATATGTGCAATTTGCGTGGGCGTTGCAAATGTTTCTGTTTCGCTCCGTTTTGTGCAGACTGGAAGCGATTTTGTTGCAGGAAGTATACACAAAAACAAGCCTGCTACATGCAGCAACCTGCAGTCGCAGTCGCATTCTCAGCTTGCCTGGGCCAGGCCAGCAAACATTTTCAATTGCGCAGTTTTTTTTTTCCTGTTTGTGCAAAAACGGATTTTTGCACAACAAACGAATAAAGTTGAAATATTTTAGAAAATCGGAAAATTTGCTGAATGGCTCTCGAACTGGAGGATCATTTATTTTTTGCTTTTCTCACAATAGTGGCACTGGAGTTCTATGCCCTGATGCATTTGCTTGCCATTTTTTTCAACACGTTTGGACTGGTGCTGACCACCATCAACCTCTGGCTACACAACATCATCTAAGCAACAACAACAAAAACAACAACAACCGACAATTAGAATAATAATAATAACAACAACAACAGGTGGGTTGCTGTGCAGTGTGCAAAAGAGCTGAACAAAGCCAGAAAGTGAAATGAGCATATAACGAATACTTTATATATATATGTATATATTTATAGATATTTATATCTAAATATGATAAATCTGTTCAGCTGTATTTTTAGCTGCTGGCTAGCAACAAACATAATTTTCATTTTTGGCGCCCACTCGAAAGATATACATGAATGTGGCACAGTCTCGTCTACGCACACTCCAACAATTATACACTGACAAAAAAATTATGCGTAAATGCGTAATGAATGCAGCAGGCATATCTTAATCAGCATCAACATTCGTTTATGTCTGTCTGAATACAGTTTATTATATTTTTTACTTTAATTTACTTTTTACTTTTTGTTGTTTTTAAACAAATAAATATTCCCAGTTCTCCTAAAGTTCATAGTAGGTCTAGAATTAATTCTTAACAATAACTTTAATAAATAAATATAAATGTTGTATTATTGATTTCTTAGTTATTTTTTGTTTATTTTAATATTATGTTTAATTTGTGTTATTTGTTAGTTTAATAAAAATATACAAAAAATAAATAAATGTTATTTTCAGATGATGCAATTTTAAATATCCACTTATTTTGTTCAGTGTACGCGCACACAGCACAAACACAAACACACACACACACATGCCATTGTTGTTGTGACTGGGCTATGTCAATGTCAGTGGGCAAGGTTTGTAATAGAAACAACCAAAATGCAAACAAACAACAAAAAACAAAACAAAAAACATTTTTAAAGCAGCCATAGAAAAATTTGATAAATCTTAAATTCAAACGCAGCTTTTTACTGGTACAGTAAACGCTTGATAGTTGGCACATTTCAGTGCCAAAGTTCAATTGAAAATTATATTTTTTTTATTTAATTTTGTTTTTTATTTTATTTCGAATTTTGTTGTCTTTTTTTTTTTAAATTGTATATTTTCGCTTCACTGCACTTTCTATTATATTTTTGTTATTTTTGTTTGCCAGCAATATTTTTTAATGAGCATTTGAAGGTTAATATTTAATCGGGTGTCGCCGTAGCAACAGCTGATTAAAGCTGATTGCAAACAACTCTAAATTGTTGGCGTGCTTTATTATTAATAAATGGTTATTTGAGATAGGCTGAAATATAATATACAAATATATTCACATTGCATTTGTTTTGCCAACATTCCTTAACGAAAAAGCCAAATGTTTTTGCAAATCATAAATTTGCAACTTTAGTTGCTGTCTAATTATCGATAACTGCACAAATTGAATGCAAACAGTGCTTTAGCCTTTTTTTTTTGTCAAAGCTGTGCTTTTTGTCAGGAATCAATTAAATATGGAAATAATTAAATATTTATGGGATTTATATACTCTCGACTAGCATTAAAAGAATATAATTTTTCGTTTGCCAGACAGATAAGTATACAAATCAATTTAAGTTAGCTATAAAATATACGTTTGCAAAGATATAAGTTTATAGTTGTTATAATGATAAGAAATTCGATTATGATCGGATAAGAAATGCAGAAAAGATGCCAACAAGTATTTTCACATAACGACAAACCACTTTCTCGATAGAAATGATTTATATGACACAGAGGATTTTGAAATACATCATTTTGATAGTTAATAGTTATTAATAAACTATTTCAAATCATTGCCATACCAATCAAAAACAAACTTCATCTTAAAATGTGACCTGTGTCTTTTATTATTTTGCTATTTTTATATTAATATTCGATATTAAAATATTTTCAATCATTCAATCAGTTTTAGCAACAGTTTTTCGTGACCTTTTTGCAATTACAACATATCCGAAAAGATGGCTACCAATGATCAGGACGGCTGGGCGCAGCGCATGAAGAGCTTTCAGACCAAGCAGGTGGACATTAACCGCATAATAATGAAATATCTGATAACAGGTGGGTATATATATATATATATATATATATATACATTTATATATATGTATATATGTATTTGTATAGTTCCCCCAATCAATTATACTAATCGCCTTATCGTTCAGTAGGTCATTCAAGTCCCATTATCGCTTTTTTCTTCTTCTAATTTTCAACAAGCAAATCTGAAATTTCAATAATTTTCCAACAAATTTCTTTTCTTTTTTTTGTTTGTTTATTTTTAGTTTACGAAATTTTAAGTTACAAATTTGAACAACTGAACGATGATGGGACTTGTGAGCCACAAAGCGATGATAACAATTATGAACTACTATACTATTTGGGACTCAAACCGAGAACTGAGCCATGGGTTCAGTAAGAGGTGGAGAGGGAGACAACTCTCGAGTGGATTGAGAAGAGGTGTAAGCAATACCTAAAGTTCGAATTTATATTTGACAGACGGCTACATGGGCGCAGCTCAGAGATTCGAGGCGGCGGCAAAACTCCAAGAGGACGGACTCCAAAACACCCCGGAGTATCTGGCTCGGGTGAAGCATGCGGTGCGAGCGGGACAATTGCAGTATGCCCTAGATTTGGCCAAGAAGCTATATCCCAAGCTGTACGAGAGCGATAACTATATGTACTTTCACATGCAACAGTTGCGCCTCATCGAGCTGATTCGGGAGCGAAACCACTTAAGTGGGGGGACCAATGCCAATAACTCCTCCTCCTGCGACAATAGCTCCGATCCGTTTCAAATGGAGCAACAGCCGCAGCCAAGTGGATCGCAGCAAAGTTGCCAGGAGCAGATGAGCAGTGAGCTGGATTGCATGGCGATGATTGAGAACGAGGAGGCCGCTTGCATGGAGCCCAAAATGATGTTCCTGGTGAAATTGATACTCTGGGCGCAGGGTAAACTAGATAAGGATGGTGTCGGCTGTGGCCTCGATCTGGAGTGCGAGGACTTTGAAGTGGAGCTGAGGCTGGCATTGCAGAAGAAGAGCAATTAAATGAGATTCAACTAGAAAAAACGAACGATTTTTAGATCATTGATCACAATAGGATATGATTATATTAACTAAGGCCAAACGATAGGACGAAATCTGGTGTCTGCTGCTATACTATATAGAAATCTAAGATAAATGTGGAATGAAAAACCTACCTATATTTATATAAATGTATATGTGTACAAAACGTGTTTTTTTTTTTAGATGTGCTTAAATACAATTATTAAAATTCTTGATGTGCAACCAACTAGTTCAATTGTTTTATTTCGGCAAAAAGACGGGTTTATTCCAACGATAGCAATGCTGATCAAGAACATATAAACCTTGACAAAAATATGCCCCCGACTCAGCAGTTATTCACAATGAAAACTGTGTATTTTATTGCTATAAGAAATCTGCCAATGGCGAACAATAACTTATACTCCACATTTAAAGTCTATAGCTCTTATAATCTTTGAGATTACTAAGCCGCCTCATGCTGATCAAGAACTTATATCGTTATACATACTTGGGCGCAACTCCAATGTACCCCTTTTATCCATTTATATATTAATAGAAACATAGACTTGCAGACCGGAGTCCGTCCACCTCAAATGCTATTTTATTGAGTTTTACAAAGTAGTTTTGAATACACACTTTGCATTCGCTTATGTAATTCCCCTGGATGGGTCGGACTTTGCCATATCTCTCTGACTGTAACTGTGACTCGTCGAGTGGATGTGGCGCTTATTCATTATGTAAGGTCGAAAATAATTATAATCTAAAACGCAAATTGCATGCTCACGTGCCGCCATCAACTCTATAAGCTATAAATACACTTCTCTTTAATTACAAACAAAACAACCGCAAATAAATAAAATACGACGTACGGATAGTAAAAAAAAACACATATACAAAAAAAAAAACACTCATAAAACAAATCCACCGCGAAACAGCAGTTTTCTGATAAGCAACTTGGTTTTAAACAAAGTCGATTATTTCTGCAGGTCTAACAAAGAAAGACGCAGCCTGGTTGAAGAATTCGTATACTTCTCGGAAAAAAGGTGGCAGAGTATAGAGTAGACTTTGAGCAGTATTCGGGTCATTCTAAATTTCGATGTAATTTTTATCTAGTTGTCAAGAAAGGCCTGAAAAATATTGGATTTGAAAATCTGATCGTGTAAATAACTAACAAAAGTAAAATAATAGAAATAAACAAATTCAACGCAATCGCGCAATATAATTAAATTTCTCAGTTGACATATCTAAAGTAATTTGATCAGATTGATTTGTTTTTTCGTTTCGCTTTCAACTTAAACTAATAAAACCAGATCGTGTCATTTACACAATCAGAATAGAACGAGTTCTTATTCCATCGTCAAATTTGTTGGAATAATTTATTGTCATTATTATTTATACTATTGATATCAACTCTGAAAAGCTTAAAGAAAGCTTTCGTCTGATAAATGCTTAAGGAAAATAATAAAAGATCATTGCACTTAATAAAGTTCATTTTGAATTGCTTGAATTGACGAACGAGGGCATTTCTTACGTTTGCACTTTGAAATTGCGTATTCTCTGATAAGGAAAACTATTTGTGGTGATAAGCAACAAATGTTTGGTAAACGAACTCTAGCAACTGCTGCAACAATGTAACAAGAAACAAGCAGGCAGCCAAGACAAATATTTACGTTCAAGTTGAAATGCATTTGTTATTTTTCATTTCAATTGATTGCAAACCGTTTGTCGTATTTTCTTTTTATTTTTTTTTTTATTTTGCTGCGAACTGTTTGCGGTTTTCATTTACATATCTAAATACTCTCTCATTCTCTCTTTCACACACACATATGCACAGACCACACTTGTACTTAATCACACACACACATGCAAAACGTATCATATATGAAAGTTTGTTGCTATTGTTGCCGGCTTATGTTTAGCGGCCTGTTTACATTCAATGATAACAGAAAAATGTTAAGCAAAAATCCAACAGTGAAAAAAATCAATCAAATTTGTATGAAAACTTGATGGAATTCAATTCGAATAAAATTCCCCCATTTTACTTACTCGCTTGCATCGTTTTATTTATTTATTAGCTGATAAAGAGTTAACATTTCTAAAATATATAGAACAATTTATGACCACTGTGCAGCGAGAAGTAAACGGTAAATATTTGAGTAATGAGTTGAGGCCTGTCAAACAAATAAGTCAAGTGCGTGTCAAACAATTTAATGTTATAACTGCACATTGACTACACACACCCACCCACAAACATAACCGTAAATCGAAACGAGGGCAAAGCAAAGCGAAGAAGAAGAGGAAGAAGAACTTATCAAAAAGTCGCACAGCATGTCAAGCAGTAGAAGAAGAAGCAGCTGAAAGCCACTCAAGCATGTTGTTGCTGTTGCTGTTGAGTGAAATAAGTCTTGAGACGATCTCATCGATTTCTAGTAAAAGTGGAGCGGGCATAAAACGGATTTTATATAAATTTTGGGGCGCGGCACCCAAATCGTAGCGCAAAGGGTGGAGGATTTGAGAGGGCTGGGAAAATATGTTGACCAGCTTAAAGTCACTGTTAAAAGTGAACTTTGAAGCGGTCACAGCATAGCAGCAATGTTAGTGCAACTGTTATTGCTATTAGTTACTGTTATTGCACGTGCACGTGCCTTGCAATATACGTGTGTATGTTATGCACACACACATGCATATGTAGATAATGTCACAGCGTGATGAACTTACCGTTGTGCCTTCCTCAAAGGCCACCGCCTCGAATGATTTTTTTTCGAAAATTTCTAATAGATCGTGTAAATCCTGCTGTGTCACGTTGACCATTTCGTTTAGCGTTATGCTGCTCATTTTTGCGGCGCTGCATTTACCGTACGTTTTTTTACTCTTCTGTTTCTGCTTTTCTTGTGGGTGTCGCGTTCGTCTATGTAAATTATATGTTTGTGTTACGCACACTTGCACACTTTACTCTTGCTCTTTTTATTTTTTGCACACATACACAGACACTCAAAATATATAAAAATATATAGATAAATATGCACAGTAGATTAAAGCAATTCCAACTAGTGTTTAGCTCGAATTTTGATTTTCTTTATATTTTTTTGTGGTGTCTGCTTTAATCTGCTTTCAACGTTTGCTTGTCAACGCCTTTTTAGGCTCGAATGCGACGTCATCAACTTTAGCCGCGACGTCAGCAGCGACTTTGGCATCACAGCGCGACGACAACGAACAAAGTAAGCAACAATCTGCACACGAAATGGAGCAAATTTTTGTACAAATTTGATTCATTAATTACGCGCTAGCGTTTTTACTATATTTCTTTAGTTTAATTACGACGTAAATAGCACACACAGCGAACCGAACACAACAAAACTCTGAATGCGTATGTGTGTTGCGTTTATGTTTATTCGACTGCTAAGCTAACATTTTGCAAACATGTTATTTAACAGCGATTGGCAAGTTTTTTCGATTAAATACCAGTACTGCTCTTGTATGCAGATCGACAGAAAATGTGGAATTATTGCTCTTGTGTAAACATTATTTGTTATTGTTGCAGTAAAGGAAAAAAATTGAGTTAAGTTTGCTTGATAACATTGCCATAACAGAGCTGAAACAGTGCCGCATCAGAGGCATATGTCAAAAAACTAGAGCTGGCATAAAGTCGATATCAGGTTCGCTGGCAAAACAACAGAGTGTTAACAGTGCTGCACACCCTTCAACAAAATCAAGTAAATACTATGAGAAGAATAAATAAATTTATTTATCTGCATTTTGTACGACCATTACAGTTATTTTGGAATCGGGCACTAATAGTACTTCATGGTTTTTTGTGCGAACTCTTAACATTCGCAATTCATCAGTGGGATCAATTTTCTCCATTCCACGCTCCATTCTGCCCCGCAGCTCTTGAAATAAACCAGCAAATTTCACCGAGTTCTCAAAGTCCATGGTACTCTTAACCGGATGACCGAGTTCGTTTATAACCACAATATCGTGAATGTTTTTCTTTTCCTGAATCTGTCTGAAGACTTCTTCCACATAGCGAATTGTTCGAGGTGGCTTCAAAATAATTCTTATTTAGCAATTGAACTGTTGAAATTTAATTAAATATTACCTTTTCTGCTGGGTTCTGGAACATATTTACCTAAATAAAAAGTCGGTCAAAATTCAGTAATATTCTAGTGTTTTTGGTTGTCATGACAAGTATCTAACGGTAACGACTGTTTTATAGGTTTACGGGTCAAATCATGTAGAGCAGTGTGACCGTTACCTGTTTTTATATATGTGTTTTTTTCCAGATTTAAATATATAATTGTATGAGCTTTCTTTTTAAAATTATCGGATAAATTAAGCAAGTGAAGCGCCAATAGATTTTAATAAATATCGTTTTTCTAACAAATACTAAATAAGTAAAATTCTTATGCCATTATTTTCGCTGTTTTCAAGTTACTGCATTCTGGTCACACTGCGCCATCGAACAAACAAAAGTTTATTTTCCTTTTTGCAAAATAGTCAATTTATTGACGACAAACCCAAATTCTTAGTAAAAATGGTAAGTTTCAGATCAAAATTAATAATTAAAGTTAAATCTCAAACAATATTGTCAGTCACAAGAAGTAGAAGAGACGCTGAAGCGAATCCAAAGCCACAAGGGAGTCGTCGGCACAATTGTCGTCAACAATGAAGGTGAGTGAAATACAAATTTAATAAATACGTATATGCAAATTTATGAGAGTAACTGAATGTTAGGTATTCCGGTGAAGTCGACGCTTGACAACACTACAACCGTTCAATACGCTGGCCTGATGAGTCAGCTTGCGGACAAGGCGAGAAGTGTGGTGCGAGATTTGGATCCATCCAATGATATGACATTCCTGCGAGTTCGCTCCAAGAAACATGAAATTATGGTTGCTCCCGATAAGGACTTTATTCTTATTGTCATACAGAATCCAACCGATTAAATGCCCATCGATGCTTATAATTGCTGTAAACCTTGTCTGTTTATTTATTCGCCTTTATACAACGATTTCATGTTTATGGATGGAATATCAATTAATGCTGGTTTTCATCAAGAACAATTAACTACCACAGCTGTGATCTCATTGGGAGGCGTTACTGCAATAATAGCATTTGCCTTATTGTTATTAGCAGCGGGCAGCACTGTTAAATCTAGTTGGCGATGAGAGGTCAAAGAGTAGTATTTAAATATCGATAGATAATTAAGATATAGTTTTTTATTCTAAATTGAAGCAAACCTAAAATGCTTAGAGCTACTTCAACTTTATTTGCTTAATAATAAGCACATCACTAAATTAACAATGTTTTTGTGTCACTATTTTAAATAAATACCAGAAATGATTCGTATATATCGCCAACAAATATCGATATAGTTTTGTATCGTAGAAAGCCCCATCAATTTGAATATATCGAGAGGATGTCATCTCCATAACCTCAGCGAGTCTGTCGACAAGTCGTGTGTGTGGTAGTGGTGAAAACTTATAAATCGTTTGGGGAAAAATGCATTTAAGAAATCGTTAAAGCAATAAATCCAATAGCAAATAGTGTAACAAATAAATATAAACATCGAATAAAACGCTCACACACACAGTGTTCGCGGTGTGCCAAGCAAAACCAATAAAATAATTACAAAATTTTAACAAAGAATAAGGTAAATGTGAAATTGGGCGTGCAAGAGTAAAGAAAATGGCGTAATCACGCACTCAAACCAACAAACGGCAAACCAAACGGAATCTACGCCAGTCCCCAATCAGCCAGTCAGCATTAAATGCTCGTTCCTTCTTCCAATATTTGATTAAAAAAAAAAACCAGAAATTACATACATACATTTGTATGTGTGTACATGTGCTTATATATGTATATATACATATTTATATATGTATATATTGAAATTGGTGTGAATGTGAAAAGTTTTAATAAGCTTTAAATGTGAGCAGCGTAAGCGTTTTTCAAAGCAGCTTTGTGCAGCCATATTTGTTCCGTGAAAAATGAAAATGATATGTACATACATACATATATATACATACATACGTATATATTTATCTACACATATATTTGTGATACACGTATAAAGAATTAAATGTTAACGAACGAAATAAAAAAAAAGGTATCGCTTCGTATCAGATCGTCGTCGTCGTCGTTGTCCCGTTGTTCGCAAACCCAAGCAATTTTTCAACGTCGATACATTGTGTGTTATGTACAAATGTTCATACATACATACATACGTACTTTCAATATCGACGATATGGCATCACACAAGAGCGCACACGCATACAAAACACACACACACAAGCATGCACGCACGTAGTACGTAGAGAGACAATGTGTGTGTATGTATGTCTCGCCAACGGCTGGCTGGCTGACTGGCTGTTGTACATAACAGAGTTGAACACATAAGGGCTGGCTCAATTTATAAATAAGAAGCGAAGCATGTGCTGGCTGCGCAGCAACTGCGCTGCTGCTGCGACTGCATTGCAGCGCAAGGGATTTTATTACGTACAGCGTTGAGTGTTGTTTTTGTTGTTGTTACTGTTGTCGTTTATATTTTTGGATATTTACATATGTGTGTACATGTGTGCGTGTGTACGTGTGAGTGCATCTAGGAGAGCTCCCAGTTAATGCATAACGTAAACGCGACGCCATAGAAAACAATCTAACTGTTTGCTTTAACGGTCCAATTCTCATTCTCTGCCACCCGCAACGCGTAATCCATGAATGTTTTTTTTCTATCTTTTTCACATTTTGTCGCATTTCACTTGCACACACAAACAAGCAAAAATAACAAATTTACATATGTGGTGCATAAGGAAAGGAGGAGATAAGGAAAAAAGTGCCGTTGCAAATATGTGGAAAGAGAGCATCTGTGATAGGAGAACAGACGGAATAATCAATATGAATTGGTGTTAAATGCAATACTATTGTGAACAGTGAACAGTGAAATTGTGAATCATATTGGAAATATAAAAATCGAAGCGAATAATAAATACCGTTTCCACGAACCAAAATGACAGAGATATTATGACGCAAAGAAATATTTTTATTTGAGTTAGTCAGCATTGAACAGATTTCGAAAGGGTAAATTTTCTGTTGATGGGTGTAAAGATTGTAAAACATTGCAAGGGAAATTTGTACGAAGAAGCAGAAACATAAATTGCTATTTTTACTCGTGTCACATAAATATGTCATCGCTTAAGGTCCAATAATAATAATAGCAAATAGCAGCAATAACGTAGCAAAATTCTTTTCGTATTTTGCCAATATCTTATCGCAAATGGGGTGTAAATAATGTACACAATGTCTATCTATCTATGTATTTTGTATTTGCACAAAACACACTACACACTACACTACGCAACAAATTGGAAAAATAAAATAAAATATCAATCACAGCAGAATAGAATTGCGCATTGCAATTTCAATTATTTTTATTGTCAATATTGAACAACTTTAACGTCATGTGCTGAACTTTCGAGCTACAGCTGAATGTATATATATATTATATATATATATATATGTATGTTTAAAAATGAATAAATATATTAATATTGCATTTGTATCTATATGTATATATAAATAATATAAGGGTTCCAAATTTAATTCTAGTAAGAGCATAAAAAACGAGGAATTTATCATAATTAAAAAAGAAGTGCTTTTCTATTTGTATAGAGCCATTTACAGCTAAAATTTTATTTATCATTTTTTATTTAACTCGCTGAACTTTCGGTCAGTTGCTACAATACATATATATATATTAATCAGGTAATTGTAGTCATAGTCTAAATTGCCATACACAAAAAAGGGAAATTTCTCGTATTTAAAATTATATTCCTCTTAAAACACCTGGAAGCAAAGTATTTTTCACTTTTTAAATCGCCATTTATGATTTGTGTACTAGCATTGTATTTAGTATATAATCTGTGTATGAGTCTTCGTCAAAGCGTATTCCCAGAACTGCTCTCAGCAGCTGTCTGCTTTTGCTGCACTCGCTTCTTCGATCAAAAGTGACCGACATGCGACCGACTTTTCTTAGCCTGCTGTCGCCGTAGCAGCCGCAGTATAAAAAAGAATACGGCCAAAACAGCCAGCAGCAGCCAGAACAACCCCAAAGAGATAGACACACACGCACACACACTCGCTCACACGCACACACACAATTATTGCTCTCGCATAGCGGCGAATGTTGTCCCAGCAGCAGCTTTCTTCCCTTACTCTGAAATTCTGTTGGTATCGAAACTGGTTTTCATCCCCGTTGTGCAAGCTTGGTTTTTATTTCATTATTACTGCGGCATCATCTATGGTTGGAGAAATGAGGCGGAATCTGATTCTTCCACCAAATCATTAAATTGCTTTAAAAAATAAAACACTTTTCTTTTTGGTCAGCTATTTATCGATTGCCAAAACAGCGAACAGATCGATAAGAAAAAATGTCAATTTGTTATTACTATTATTTACCAAATCCGTGATTGTACTCAAAAAAAATAAAAACATAAAACTAACAAAACCAAAAAAAAAAAAATTCGTAGATTTCCGGGTAGCTGGAAACAGGCCAAATTGTCAGCACTGATTCAGCGGAATGGCGACGCTCGCTCCGAGTCCAGCGAATACAAAGTAATCAAATTTATTAGCTAATTGGCGGAGTGAGGAGGAGGTACAGAGGGGGGGGGGGGGGGGGGTTCGTGGCTGGAAGATGGAGATTGGAGCATGTGCGTGCTCGTTCTCGTGTCTATAGCACCGAATCGTTTGTCAGATGATAAAGCTCGCAATATGCACACGTAAAAGCAGCATTTTGGCCTACGTGTCTGTGTATATACTTAATATTCAAACATGTGTGCGAGTGTGTATGTGTGTATACTTGCAATGCATCTGTACATGTACATGTACGTACATACAAATGCCGTGGCGTTATCGCTGTAGCTATGATGGTGGTCGAAAAAAAAATCAAAATAGCAAAAATTATTTTTGGCTTGTTTTTTTTTTTGCCCGACTCCACCAACAAACAACAACACGCAACAAAATTGCACAAAAATATGCGATTATGTCTACAAGGTAGATTTATGTTGAACTTTGTGTCTGGGAAGCAGAAAAAAAACATAGATTCGTGGAATTTGCATTGACTGGAAGGATATTTTTTATGTGGATAATCAGCAAATGTCTTAAAACATTTATTGTTTGCATAAATAAAATTGTAACTGGGTCAGCTTTGGATTTAAACAAACACACAACAAAAAAATTTAAATATATCTCAACATAGGTATTTTAAAAATTTGCTGTAGTTTTTCTAGTTTATTAATTGCGTTTCGTTTCGTTTATAGTTCAGCAAATCAACCGGTTTTCGTTCCAGGGAGGAACGCTTGTGAATTCGCATGTTTGTTTGTGGCTGGGTTTTTGTGTATGTGAATTGATCGAAACATGTTTTATAACAGCTGGACAAATGTATGGGATCATTTAGATCCAACACCTGCCGGAACCCCAATCAACAGACAACGGCCTGTTGTGGTTAGTCCCGGAAATAATTCTGCTTCATTTCTGTGCTTCGCACAGCAGCTGAACTTTGACCCAAGCCACTTGTTTCAACTGCAGCATCCTCAATGCAAAAAAAAAAAAACAAAAAAAAAACAAATATGGCCGCAAAAAATATCTGCAAAGTGAAATTCGCTAAAATTCCCAAAACACTGTGGCAAAATTTCCGAAATACGAAATGCACTTGTGTGTGTACTTGTGCGTGCGTGCGTGTTGTATGTGTGTGAGTGCTTATGCTCTCATTTTAAAAGAAACGACAAAAACAGAGCAGAGCAGCGACGCTGACGACCTTTTTATTTACTTTTTGGCATAGGGAACAAAAAAAAAAGAAAGAAATATAAACGGGGACTTGAAATCTGAGTACGTTGAACATCTGTTCAGAAATGTTTTTCGTGCACAAAGAAGATTTCACCAAGAAAACGATTGGAATACATGTTTATATATGTTTTTTTTGGGGATCATGCAAGTCGCAAGTCGCCAGTTAATACATATAAACATAAGTGCGCATGTGTGTGTGCATTTGGAGTGCATTTTATATAAGTCGGTTGGCTTGTGTGCGTGTGTGTGTATGAGAAACACAATGCAAAGTGTTAAACAAGAGTCTTTTTCGTATACTCACATACCTGCTTCTTATTTTATTCCAGGTAAATCGACGTCGACGACAACTGAATACCTAAAAGCAACAATACAGCAACAACAACAAGAGCTACAGCAAGGGGCAACATCGAAGCAGCAACAGCAGCAGCGGCACGCAGAATAAAGAAACAAGGAAACATTTGCACACAGCAAGCAGCCGAAAACAACAAAAACAACAACAACAACGGCAACAACAACAACAACAACGGCAACACCGACAAGAAAAACCACTTCAACAAAAGAGGATAACATATTGAAAGAGCTGCACCACACACACGCATATATACATTCATATATGTATATATAGGGAACTGCTAACTCACACACACACGTGCATGTGTACGTGGGAAAGTAAACCGACATCTTTTTACGAGTTTTGCAATCGGGCAAAAGAGAGAGAGCAGAGAGAGAGCTCCAGCGAGCTTAAGCAGAGCAGAGGGCCAGGGCTGCAGAGCCCTTTGATAACGCACGCACTCTCACACACACACACACACATACGGACAGGCAAACAGGCGATCGAGTGAGCGCGACTTGAAGAGAATCGCCTGCACGTGAGAGCGACAGAGAGAGAGAGCGAGACTACGTTTCGGTGTTGCCCAACAACCGTTAATATACAAGCGAATTTGGGAATCACAGCAATCGTGAAAGTGCGTTGTTTGTCATTCGTTGTGCGTAAGCGTAATTCAACACTTGGAAGAAGACCAGTGTTGCCACAGTGCAATCAAAAAGCAAGCAAAACCAAATACAACAGGCTCGTACTCCCTCAGTCACCTGCATTTACGTAAGACAAGTGCTGCCAGACAGCTGTCAAAGCTGCACGCAGAAGCGTGCAAGAAAAGAGAGAAGCAGCTAAATAAATCCTTGCAACTGCGACGGAGGCGACGACACCCAAATGAAAACGCTCGTGCTCAGTCCCGACGATCTGCAGAACTTTAACAAGTTCATCTACGATCCGAAATCTGCTGCACAATTGGCCGCAAGTGCGGGCGCCATTGCTGCCGCTGCCGCCGCCCATGGACACCACCATCATCCAGGTGGTGGAGGCGGAGGAGGAGTGCAGCTAGTTGCTGCTAGCAACGCTGCGGTGACTGCAACGGTACCAGTCGCCCAAGTGGTGGGTGGCACAGTGGGCAACGCGAGCGGCGCCAATAGTGCCAATAAGTTAATGGCACTGCACTACTATCTAAACCATCAGGGCAACTATGTGGGCGTCCAGGCGCCAAGCCATGCAACACAACACCAACAACAGCAGCAGCAACAACAACAACAGCAGCAACAGTTGCTAGCACAGTCGCAGACGCAGCTGAAGCAGTTGCAGCTGAAACAGCCAACAATACATCAGCATCAGCAGCACATCAGTTATCATCATCATCATCCCTACTACCAACAACAACAGCAGCAGCAGCAACAACAACAACAACAACAGCAGCAGCAACAGCAGCACAAGGTGCAACAACAAAATCATTTGCCTGTCCATGCGTTAAATCAAAACTCCAATTTCTCGGCGGCCAGTTCGAGCACTGGCGGCACTGCATCCAGTCATGCGCCCACCCAGCAATCCAATGGCTCCAGCATCTCACCCACAATCATCAGTCATCCATCACATGTACATCCACATGCCCATCCACATCCCCATCCACATGCACATCATGCACATCATGCGCATCATCAGCAAGCGGCAAGCGCAGCAACAGTTGTTGCCAGCAATAGTAATATTGCTGCCGCCGCAAATGCCTTGTTGCGTGCCACAGCTGCAGCGGCAGCAACAGCAGCAACTGCTGCCACAACAGCAACAGCAGCGGGTGCAGCAGCAACTACGTCGTCCGCCGTCTCCTCATCAGCGTCGTCATCATCCTCGTCGTCATCGTCATCGGCCTCTTCATCATCGGCTGGCGCAGCATCCTCGACGGCGTCGACCACAACCGGCTCTGCCAATTGTGCCAAGAAACTGAAAACGGAACCGTTGCTCTCGCAATACAATCAAACGGAGCGCCTGAATTTCGCCAACACGTACATTGTGTGGAGCGAGGAGCACTGGCGCCGTGTCGTCTTCCACGATGAGCGACGCTTCAATTTGGATGGGCCCGATGGCTTCTCCTATTACTTTCACGATCTGCGCAACTATGAGCGAACGTTGTCGCAACGGCCGCGTGGCAACTCCGTCTACATCTACCTGATGATCTGCGTCGGTGGCGCCATCCATTTGGATGTCTCCTCTGCCAAGCAGCGACCCGAATCCTGCATCGAAGCCATACTCCGCGAACGTCCCAATATCGTTAGCAAACTGGGTGGTGGTGCAGGTGGAGGACAGAGTGCTGAGTTTGTGCTGCAGGATCACAATTGGATGTCGCATGCGTTGCCCACCGCCCAGGAGCTGCTCAATGCCGAGGGACTCAAAACGCAAAAGTGGCCTACGATTGCCCACGATCTGAACATCATGGAGAACATTTGGGGCTGGCTCATTCGAGAGGTGTTCGATGGTGGTCGCAAATTCTCGCGCAAAGATGACCTAATCTTTCGCATCAAGGAGGCGTGGTCCCGCCTGCCGCTCGACCTAATCACGAACCTGTACAGCACGCTGCCCGAACGGATCACCGAGCTGTATTACACTCAAGGCGTCTACACGAATTGTTGACAACCGACGCCGCCAAAGGACGTGCGAGGGCAACAGCGGGATCGGGAACGGGTACAGCAGGAGCACTTATCGAAACGGAGACGGCTATCAAAGGAGGCAGGATGGGGTAGCAGCGAAGGTGACTTCACTAGCAACTCCACACCAGGAGCACTCCACCACACGTGGCAGCTGAATCTAATGCATGCAACATCAACAACAACAACAATAAGAACACGCCGCATTATTATGTTCTAAAGGCAAATAATCCCAGATGGCAGAAAAATTTACCTTTTTTTCGTACATTTAACTTGACATTTTTTTTTGTATGTATAGCTTTAAGATGCGTGTGTGTGTGTGAGTGTGTCTCTGTGTGTGTGTGTGAATCTGATTATGTATCTGCAATTTGTAAGCGTGTCCGTTTCTGCTCTGTTTATAGTTGTGTATTTAGGATTTAACTAACAAAAACAAAATGCGAGATTCGAACGCAAGCGCCGCCACAACAGAGTGGCAACGCTGGCAACAAACTCACCACACCACACAACTCACCACGCCGCAGCCAGTGTTGCCAATGCTTTGTAATTAGTGTTCTCTTATGCAGCTCTACGCAAACTGCAGCAAAATACCCCAATTTTAAATATGTAAGGCTCTAAATTTTAGTTGTCGTTTTTAAACTATAAATACACCCTCTCCACTCCTACCCACACACCCCCCACCAACTTCCCCTAACCCCGCTTCATTATCCACTCTATTTAGTTACAAAAACAAAAAACAAATTTATTTTAACTTTGAAACTTAACTCATTTTGTTGATTGTTTTTAGTTATGCGAAAGTTGAAGAAGTTAAGAAAAAGAAAGAAAGAAAATGGCGAACAAAATTAATGCAAAGCGAAAAAGTAAAATAAACTTGTAACTAAAGTATTATTTGTAAGGCATAGTTTTTTGTTGTAGCAAAATACACACATACAAAAACTAAAACTAAAATCCTATCATGTAAAATTGTTTACGAACAGAAATAATAATTAAACTAATTATCAATGTAATTAATACTTATTAAAATTTAACAAAAAAACAAAAAATATTAAAAAAATAATATAAAAATAGAGGGGCAACAAAAGTGTTACTTTAAGATAAAAACAAATCAACTAATTTGGTAAAAGCACTCAAGAGAGTAATAAAAAAACAAAAACAAAAGAATGGGATACATTGTGAACAAAGAAAACATGCTGAACATATTTAGAAAAGTCAACTAAACATTTTTGTCGCCTGATCCTACACAAAACGACTCGAGCAGGAGTCCACTAGTGATGACAACCTTTTTATCGATAACCGATGGCTGGCACTTCGGCCGTTTTGTGTTTTTTTGAATAAAGGGAAGCATTATCGACGAGTACCAGGAAATACCTATATAAATATACATATATAGATCTAAACAAAGTACACACAGACATATAATTACACTATACAATTTAGCATATGACGAACTGAACAAAATAAACAAATAAATGCAAAACATTTGATTGCAGGCATACTAATCATAAAACCTAAATAGAATCAAGAACTATGCAGAAAAAAGAGTGTTCATCCCACATCCCTTCTTGGGAGGGGGAAACTGAAACTGAAACTCCTCTTAACTCGACTTGTAATTCAGCAAATTATGTGATTTTCTCTTTGTTTCGCTTTTTGCAATGAACTCAAAATGTCAAACAAATAATAATATTAACAACAAAAACAGAAGAAGAAAACAAAAAACAAATCAACAATCTTTATACATACACATAATACATAATATACAAAAACGGAATTATTATGATTAATTAATAATGAAAATGCAATTACCAATAAAACTACCAGCAAATACGTAAAAATAATACAAAAATTAAGCGACGTTTTATTTATTACGAAATTTGAGTTAATTTGGCTTTAATAAATTATGGGGAATTTAATCAGATTACTGTTTTACCCATCTCTTGTATTGGGATTTTCATATTTCCTGCCTGCGATGTGCCTCAGCAAAGGAAATTCCCACAAGAAATTCCCAAGCAAAAATGGAAACAAAAATGGAAACAAAATTGCATTTAAAACATTTTATTATATAAAGTGCGTTATAAAAATGTCATTTAAAATCAGTTTCTACAAAGCGTAGCTTATAAGCGAATTCAATACTCTGCTTTTGGAATATGCAAGCAGTCTATAAACTTGTATTGCGAGTGTGTAAATATAACTATAAGATCCATAGACTATTGGCACGGCTAAAAATCGCAATTGTGGATTGCATATCTATATATAAATATATATATATATATGTGTAAACTTGAGGCACTTTAAAATACAGTTCAAGCAAATGGGAATTGTGCACGCTAGGAGTGTAATACATACATCGATATTTATATATCAGTTCATATTCATATTTTGTGCGTATTTGTGAAATACTGTTTTGGTTAAATTTGCGAATATTTAGGCCGGAATAACGCTTCGCACACAGGTCGGACTGCAGAAGGGCATGTTCTGCTTGACGCAGAAGCGACCGCCGATCAGCGACTTGGAGCAGTCCAGGCCCGCACAGACAAAGCAATTGCTGTGCCAGTGTATGTCTGCCCAGGCGACGCCCTGATCCGCTGGGCCAATGGGCAGCTTGCAGCTCTTGCAGGTGCCGGCATAGAACTTGTCGTAGCACTGCAGGCACAGCGGCATATTCGACTTCTCCTCGGGTATGTACTGTTGTCCGGCGAGGGGTTCGTCGCATTGCAGACAACAGAAGTGCTTGATGTGATAGGTGGCACCCTCGGCGGCTGTGTACTCCTTGGTGAAGATCAGCTCATCGCACGCCTTGCAGCGCGGTATCTTCAGCTTGATGGCCAGATCGCGACCACAGTACACCTGGCCATGGTGGAAGAAGTACACCAGATCCGCTAGCAGTTCGCGGCACGTGTGACACTTGAAGCAGCCCGGATGCCAGGCAGTCTCCTTCCCAGCACGCTCCGTCTTAACGGCCACCTCGCCAAACTCGATAGGCAAACTGCAGTCGCGACAATTGAAGCTGGGCACAGGAGCAGCCAACGATCCCGTTGAATCTGAAATGTGCAAGGGAAGCTAGTTAATCAGTTGCTTACTTAAATCAGAGTATCAGCAAGAAGAGATATGCAAGAAGAGTGAAGCTAATTAGTCAGGTGCTTACAAAAGCTTAGGAATGATGTCAGCATAGAGGAGTAGCTTATATATAGGGTTAGCTTATACATAAATACTTATATACACCTCTGGGCAGTAAAACAGGTGTGACGACAATAAGTTGTTCACTTGCACTTTTGCATATCATGTACAAAATACAATATATTCATTTGTAATCGGAAGTCTCTGATCTAAGTGAGATAGATGCGAGCGGCATAAAATTTAGAAAACTTTAATTTCCTTACAAAAGTTAACATTTAAATAAAGGCTTAACTGAGCTATTAAATAATCAACTGCTCCATAGGGAATACTTAGTGCAAAGATATCTAATGGAATATCCAGTAAGAAAAGATGGGGAAAAACTTTGCAATGTGCAACAAAAAAAAATCGCAACATTCTCTAGAATGATGAAAATCAGATCATTTTTTTTTTTTTTTGACGTTGCTAATAGAAACAAAAATGTATAGAGTTCCGTAAGTCATGCTTGGTGCTTGTTCAGATGCGTCTATAGTTATAGACACCATATGGACAACAATGAGGACCACATAAATTGCCTAATTAGAATTCTGAATTCTAATTCGATTTGTTGCTCACCCGTTGAGATTTTATCGTCGCCCAGCTGGAGTTGCTGGAACTGGTCGGGCATGCCGGCGCAGCTGGGATACATGTTCATGTGCTCGATGCCCGGAATCGTTGTGAATTTGCCGAGGCTGGCGTTGAGCTCCTCTCCCGCCTGGCCCGGCGTCGTTGGCTTCGAGCAGAAGCCGGAATCGTGACTGGCCGAGCTGGGCAGCAAATCGTTGCCATAGCTAATGTCGCCAGCCCCACTGGCTGCCCCCATGTCCGCAAAGAGTTTATCAATATCGTCCAGCAGTTGCTCATCGTTGAGCAGCCAATCGTTGAGCTGCTTGAGCGGCTCCAGCAGCTGGCATTGCTCGTGGCGAATGCCCTTCTCCTGCAGCGTCTGATAGAGGCGATTGTAGTACGGAGCATTGGCCACCGCCGACTGCAGCATCTGTTTGTCCACACCCACATGCTCCAGCTGTGCGCGGATGCTGGGCGTAAGACCCGGCAGCTGTTGCAGATTACCAGTTGCCGCCGGCGTTGGGGAAATGATAACCGATGGTGCTGCTCGACCGGCACGCGCCTCCTGCAGCGCCTGCTTCAAGGGTTCCGCCTGCACAATCTGGGCAAAGACCGGATCCCGTTCGTAGTCGATGTGCGCCGGCATCCCGCAATCATACAGAATGGTGGAGACGCCGCCAAATTTAACCCGGCGCATGGGCGTCTCCTGACGCCTGCTTTCCCCAAAGCGTGCTAGCACCGGATTCTTTGTGGGCAGCGGCGAGTGAAATGGTGTTCCTGGCGAGCCTTTCATTGGGGATGACGACGACGCCTGCGTCGGTCGTGGACAGACTGCATTGATCTCAGCCCTGAACTGTGGATTGCTCACGTATTCCTTGCGAAACTCAGCAATGGGTCCCAGTCGAGCATCGCGGGATATGTTGAGGTTCTTCTCCTGCAATTGGGCTTAGATTAAGACAAGATTCAGTTTCGAATTGATGCTCACCTTAAGCAGACCCAGCAGCTTGTCGTAAATGACGCCATGGCTAACCAGACTCTGCATCTGGGCTCGATTGATGCCCAGCAGTTTCAGCTTGGTCTCCGCACGCAGCGCGGGCTGCTCATTAAATTCTGTGGTGCAGTCGCTCAACGGCTCCGAGAAGGCGACCAGCAGCTTGGGCTGAGCATGCGCCGCCTGCTGTGCGCTGAGCGCCTGCATCAGCTTCGGATTGGAGAGCAACTCTTGCAGCGTGTCATCCACTTGCGTCGGCAAACCGAGTGCAGTCAACAGCTTGCGAACAGCAGCTGGCGGGGGTGGCGCTGCCTGTATGCCTATGGAGCCAATGTGCTCCACTTGGCCGTGGCCCAAGCGACCCACGCGGACAACGATGCCTTGGCCGACGCACTGCTCTCGCAGCTTCTGCACGTAGAGCTGCAGTTGTTGCGCCTCCGTTTCGCTCAGGTTGTCGCAGAGCGCCGCGTCCAGATCGTGTGGCGGCACCTGGAATTCCAGCTGCTGTTTGCGTTTGAGTGCAGCATCGCTGCCAGTGACGGGTATCTGAGCGGCGCCCAGTTTGTCCATGTAATCCGTGATGACATCGGGCGATGCATTCGGTGGCACCCACTCCACCTGCACCTGCTGGTTGGCCAGTGCCTTTATCTTGATATCTGGCGAGGATTAATGATGTTACATATGGGGGAGTCAAGTTAATTTAATATGGTCAGCTTACAAGCTGGCTTCGCTCGGATCTGGCCGAGAATCTCGAACTGGGCCCAGCCGGTGTCGTCATCGGTGCACAGGTGCTGATCCTTGCGGCACATGCAGTTGCGGCACACCTTGCGCCAGAAGTGCAAGTCCAGCCCTGGACACTTCTCCTTGCACTCGCCACAGGGTGCTCCAGCTCCGGATTCGTGTCCAAGTTTTGAGCGCTTCAGCAATTCGCGTCGACTTTCCAATTTCGATAGCCATTCGGGTGCGGTGGGCGTCTCCACGCAGGAATTGGATTTGTCAGTGATTGACATGCTAATGACTTTAACTGAACTTTTAAATAAAAAATTAAGCAAATAAATAAAACTTTGTAAAGACAAAGCAAAAAGCAGTGTGACTGAACAGAGAAAACACGAATATACCAAAATCTATAAATTGTTGACCTGGAATGTGGAGATAATTTTGCTAAGCATAGACACCAACACTTTCCAACTAAAGTCGAACTTAGCTCTTTCTCGAACTTGGTATTGCGAAAATATTTAGTTCGAAAAAACCACAGATTCGAGCATTTTCTGTAAGCAAAGACACCAACCAATGCGCAACTAAATCGAAAAGTGACAGTCGATAAACTGCTGTCTTTTCGAGTTCGAACACACTAAGATCGAAAATTCTCGGTTCGAGAACATCATAGTTTCGAGCAGCATTGTTAAGCATACACACCTACCATCGAATCGAATTGTTAAGCTAGGAAACTAACACTTGTTTTCGATTTTAATACTCGAAATCAAGACAACGGCTGGAATGTGAAGAATATTTCGTTGAGCTTAGACACACACTAGACTTTCCAGCGCATGCAAAAAGTCCCAATCAGCTGATTTTTAAATTTCGAATTGAAGTTATCTTGGCTGCAGCTCTAAGGCTCTGTGCATTGTTTTTCGCAGTTGTGCAGCCCTGGCTCTAACAACCAAAACTAAGTTGCCAGCCATTGCATAAAAAAAACATATACCGTGCAGAAAACTCAAAAATTAAACGCTACAATACGCTCCAGCTATATAAAAGAAAAATATTGTGCATATTGCTGGAATAAAAGTGTGGAAAATAAAGTGATAAAGCGCTGTGATCACAACGCATATTTGCGAAACACACCAGAAAAATGCAATAAATGTATGTATGTATATGTGTATGTGTGTATATGTATAAGTAGGTGGCAGCAACTGCGTCCCACGGAAAAGTGAAAGTGCAGCAGGCGAAACGGACAGACGGACAGACTTAGCTGAAGCTATGCTGAGCTGTGCTGGAAAATTGGCAAAAAACTAAGAAATTCGCAGCTGCAATTAAAGAAATTACAATCGTTTTTTTTTTTACCGGTCTCGCATTTTTGGGCAACAAATTGACTTTGAATTTCTCGTACGGTGGTTGTTTTTGCCCTGCGTGTGTGTGTGTAAGTGTGTGAGTGTGTGAGTGAGTGAATTGTAGGTAGTTGAAGTTGGTTTGATGTGGGGGAGGAGGGGGAATTGAGAGGGGAGCTGCAATTTGAATTTGAATGCGTTTATGAAAAGTGATTAAGAATTTGATTTATGCAGGGGTTGTTGCTGCTGAAACGACTGCTCACATTTGATGTGTGTATATTAAAAATATATATATATACAAATATATATGTTCACAATTATTCCCTTTTAGCTTATTGTGTGTATGGGGGTCATTGATTAGTAGCCAAAATTGAAAATCGATTGCTGATTGCCACTTAATTGACCCATAAATATGACCGAAAAATACGACGGCAACGGCGATTATTCCACCTACAACGAGGATGAGGCCAATGAGTATGGTGGTGGCGGCGGCGGCGGCGGAGTCGGCGTGGGTGGAGGAGGAGGTGGTGGCGGTGGCGGGAAGACGCGCGGCAAAAGTGTTGGCAACAGTGGTGGAAGTGGTGCCCACAACGGCGACAGTGGCATCCACGATCATCATCATGGAGGCGCCGAGGGCAGCGTCAACAATGTCCAGCTGAACGAGAAGGCCAGCGAATACATACGCGACTGCATGGCCGAGAAGAATCGCATGGATCGCAAGTTTCCCATTGCCGAGAAGCTGCTCGAGGGTGGTAAGCAGTAATCCATTGATATATATATAAATATAAATTTAAATTTAAATCGTCTCCATTTGGCAGAGATCGAGAAGGTGCAGACGACGGGTCGCATACCATCGCGGGAACAGAAGTATGCCGACATCTATCGGGAGAAGCCGTTGCGCATATCACAGCGGGTCTTGGTGCCCATACGCGAGCATCCCAAGGTGACTAAAAAAACGAGTAAACATGTATATGCAAAATATAAGGGGATCTTCACTGAACTCTTAGATTATCCCCATTTTATATGCCTATACAAGTGTAATCTGAATCTAATTTTATTGCGGTTTACAGTTCAATTTTGTGGGCAAGCTGCTGGGACCAAAGGGCAACTCGCTGCGTCGCCTGCAGGAGGAGACGCTGTGCAAGATGACTGTGCTCGGCCGCAACTCGATGCGGGATCGTGCCAAGGAGGAGGAGCTGCGCAGCTCCAAGGATCCAAAGTATGCGCATCTGAACAGTGATCTGCATGTGGAGATATCAACGATTGCGCCTCCTGCAGAGGCATATGCGCGCATCGCGTATGCAATGGCCGAGCTGCGAAAGTATTTGATACCAGATAGCAATGACATTATACGGCAGGAGCAGTTGCGCGAACTGATGGACAGCACCAGCATCAACGATGCCGAGAACACTACTAGCAATGCCAAGAACACGTACAAGAAAGTCTCGCACATGCAGAGCAGTGGCGGCAACGTTGGCGCCAATGCTATGGGTGGTTCGGGTCCGGCCAATTCTGCGGCTGGTGCTGGAGGTGGTGGCTCGGGCATGTCCAAGAATGTGTCCCATCACGGTTACAGGTGAGTCCATATCCAATGCTAGGTATGCTTAGTTTCTGTTCAACTTGTTTTAATTGTTCATTGGCAGAGGCTCACAGCAGTCATCGTTTAGCAAAAATGTCCTGGCCCCCAAACAGAAGGTCATGTCCATTTTGGAGAAGGCCAGAACTGCTATGGATGAAACTTATGGGTGAGCTTTTGCTACGTAGCCCAAACTACTCACTAACCAGCTTGTCTGGCTTTTTTGCAGTCGCGGCTATGACGATGGTATATCCTATGATCTGCATCAGTCCTACGATGGCTACAGCTATACATCACATGGGCATGGACATGGCCAGCATGGTCCGCCTACAAGCATTCTGGGCGGCGTTGGCAATATCAGTGGCGTTGGCGCTGGAGGCGGAGTCCGTGGCGGACACTATGAGACTCAAGATTATGAAACGGATTACTCGAGACGTGACTACTACCAACACTCTCCAGGATATGCAGGTACAATTGATGGGCATTTTTTATAAATGAATTTCATGTGCTAAATAGTATTATTAATAACCCATTTTTATAGGTGGCGGATCCGTGTCGCAATCGAATCCAAACAATGCAGCTGGCCTAAATTCGAATCACAATCGCAATCACGTTAACAGGTGAAATTTGGCGGGGCCGAGCAACGCCAGCAATAGTGTAGATGATGTGAAAGGAGGCGGCACAAGCAGTGCGACAAATTCAATGCCGGATACCCATAAACCGACCGTGAAAGCCAAATCAATTGTCAACAGGAGTAGCAGCAGCAGCAGCCGCAGGAGCAGCAGGAGAAACATTTTCAGGCCGAGCTATGATAAACACGAGTGCAGCAGCAACAAATACAACAACAATTACAACAAAAGCGACTGTTTTCAGGTAACATTTATTGAGAATTGCGACAGCTTTAAAATAACTAATGATGAACATTTTTTGGTGCAGCATCAAACGCAACATCACCCACAAAAATCGTCGAAATTGGGACAACAACTACAACAAGAACAACAGCAACAAGAAAAACAAAAACCAACACAACAAAATTACCCACCGCACAACAATAACAACAGCAACAAGAACAAGAACTACAACAACAAAAACAACAACAACAGCAACAACAAAAACAACAACAAACACAATCACTTAAACAGGAATAAAATGAATTCCATTGATGTGACCATGACGACATTTTCAATATCCTCCTATAAACCGAACCAAACGGATTCGAAATATGGCCAAAAGAATGCTGTAGCTGCCAGCAACAACAATAACAACCACAACAACAACAACCACAACAACAACAACAAAAACAACAATAAAAATAAGAACAAAAACAATTATACGTTATGCAGTAACATCCAGAATAACATGTCAAACAAGCAGAACAACACAACAACCACAACAACAACAACAACAGCAAATGCTACAATTGCGCCCAGTATGCTATTAGTAAGGTATTAAAATTGCAATCAAAAGAGCACACTTAATCAAATGGACACTACAAGAACAAGAACAACAAAAACAACAGCAACAACAATTTCACTTGTCCAGTCCAGTTCCGCACTCCTGCTTTGCTCCTTGCACCATCTAATCCAAATCCAATTTTGTCACGGCTTCTATATGGGAATGTTAATACATAGACAAATTACATGATATCTGCTTCAATATATATATATATATATACTATATAAAATACATTTAATCACAAATTTGAGAATATCATGGAAAACTATTTATTTGCATTTACAAAAGACGAAAGCCGTCGACTTTCAGACCAGACACATTTTTTCTAAATACAACTTGCATTTCTTACAGCCCTTCGCTTCATATTCGTGAGATTCCGTTCCTGCCAGTGCAGTTTTTCTAATCACATTCTAAAAATCAAACAGATACAATAACTACAACAACAGCAACAACAACAGCAACAAACAACAACAAGAACAAAAACACCAACAGAATAATGCTAAACAATAACAAGAAACAAACAAATCGAGAGACAACACCACAAATACTTTGTACACTAAGAGGGATGAATATTTACAAACGGAAACCTTAAGATATATACATACTTATATAAATACAAACATATACATTATATACACTTAAATATATGATATATTTTTGAGTGCAAGGAAATCGTTGGATGATAATGCAGCTGGATCTACAAATTGAAGTTTTAACTTGGGTGTTAGCTGGTGGGACGATGGACAATTTATGTCAAGGATATATTGTCCGGTTTTTTAATATATATTTACACAAAGAGCAAAAACATCTTTAAGATAAACGTATTTAAAGTGCGTGCATTAATAACTAAAATTATTAAAAGATATAACCGTTAAATAATTAGATAAGCACAGCTTCAAGCTGGCTTTGATACTTTGATATTTATAATAACAATAAACATAATACTAAATACTTATTGCAAACAAATATGCTAAAAAGAACAAAATGTAAACCTTAATCGAATACATAAGTACACAAAAATATATATACACACGGCTCGACCTCCAGACTATAACTATGTTATCTTATCAAATAGTTTCAATCAAATGTATTTCCCGAATATGGAATTGTTTTATCCAAGCAATAGACCCCAAATCAATTATTATTGTAAATCTTTGATTTTCACTGGCATTGCAGAATCTCTTTTTGATGACAGTAGTTTTTATTACAATTGTATGCTGGGGATGAGGTGTGTGTATATATATTAATGAACATATGTGTAACTAACGCGCAGTAGGGCTGGAAATCTATAAGATTTAATTACTCAAAACTATATAATTGGGCACACTTAAAATAAATAAATATATCTATATACATACAGAATTTAATATTTACATTCGAATAACAAAGGAATTAAATAAATGAATAACATCAAAAATATAATGATATTTATATATAAACAATATGACTAAAATACTCATAACTTAAAGTACATATTTATATATTATTCGGAGATTGTGAGATGAAGAAATCCCTATGTGGATAATGCTGCAAATGATTACTTTACTGAAACGAACAAAAACAGAAACAAAAAAACAAAACAAAACTAAAATATTATAATGAAGAATTACACATTAAGATGGAGAGAGTAAAGAAAAGCTCAAAAATGTACTTTATTTTCAATTGTATTTTCTACTTTACTTAAGTTCTCTCACTAATACTTTGATCCGCAAATCGGAAATTTGAATGGAAATTTAAAAATATATAAATACCAAAATGTTAAGTTAAGCTAAGTAAAATGGTGGCCTCAAAAATAAACTTGAAATTATTATGTATGTTTGTGCCAAATGTAATTCACAACCGATAAATAATATTGTCAAAAAAAAAAACAAAAAAAAAAAATTCAAATTCGGTATTTGATTATTGTTTATACGAGTCGAAATTAAGTATTCAACATTGTCGTACTTATGAATTCCCTCTACTTTTTTAAAATAATTTTAAACTATAATTTTATATAACTTATGTAATCTGAGCTCCAATGGATATGAATATAACAATTCTAGCCTATTGTTAGTGCAAACATAATGAAAATCCGAAAATAAATGATAAATGAATATCTTGTCCAAAAAAGCAAATTGTTGCAACTAAAGAAAAACGTAAGAGACATTTACTTATATAACAATGTGAACGTTAAATTGTTGAAAACAATTAAAA
Source organism: Drosophila paracracens (assembly GCA_035044025.1). Lineage (NCBI taxonomy): Eukaryota > Metazoa > Arthropoda > Insecta > Diptera > Drosophilidae > Drosophila > Drosophila paracracens. Next base: position 554,498 of record JAWNMN010000242.1, read on the forward strand.
TTTAGATTATAAAACAATATCAGTAATACGAAAAAATACATTCATTTATTTCAAGTAATATTATTGTTATAAATTATACAAAATTATGAAACATACATACTTAAAAGACGGTTCCCAAAAACCAAATTACAGAATTTAAATTATATCTACTAATACTTAAATGGATGGTAAAAAAAAGTTAAAAAAAATAATGACAAACCATTTCAATACAAATATATAATATTCAATACTAAAATAAATTTCCCCGCCCTAAAAACAATAACAAATATGAAGACAAACGCGAATATAACTAAAATATTGAGATATTCTCATTAATTATTTCATGTACAATTAAATAATACAAATTATAATAAAAAATATTTTAAAGTATATGCTGAAATTGAATTGTATATTTTTTGTGCCCAAAGGGAAAAAGTGTTTGTGTGGAAAATGTTGCGAGAATGAGAATGATTTGAAATAATCCCGTAATGGGAAATTATGTAAATCAATTTATTTCAATTTTTACTTTATAGGGTTGCAAATGAAATGCAGTCATAGATGCAAAGGGTTGAAAATCGTTTGTTATAATTGATGATTAAAATTATTTGATGTCAATTTGCAACCCCGTGCCCGCACCCCTTCCTTTTCCCTTAGTCTTTTTAGATGTTGCGTCTGCTTTTCATTGTTTAGTTTTTCTAAGCCTGCAGTTGCTCGCACTTGCTGCTTGCTACGACACGTGCAGCGAGGACACAAACCAAACAGCTCAGAGCTGATTCTAATTTGAAGTCTTTTATTACAATTAATAACTACTAAATTTGGGTAAAGGGTAAGGATTCAATTGGAAAACTTTAAAATAAAAGAAACACATTTATATTGTTATAATGTATACAATTTATTTATTTAATGAGCTTAAATTAGTTTTTATATTGCTTCACAATAACTGACTAGAGTAAACAACCTTAAATACTACAATTTCCATCAATTGCAGTCGCTATCCCATTTTTACATTCAGGTTCGCAGCACAAGAAATAACTCCTTTTTCTCTTTTACTCACAATGAAATTGCAGTAAATTGACTAGAATAAACTCCGATAAGGGAGGAATTGGAGGATGGAGTTGTGCCACATTATCATTCTGCTTAGGCTTGCAGCAGTCCATCGCTTTGGCCAACTAGTTTGCCTAGCAGCGCCTTGTATAACATGGATTCCGTGGAGATGCCTTCGCTCTGCAGGAAGAGCAAAGTTTCCCTGGCGCACATTGCGAATCCCAATGCCTCTGCCTCAGTCCGACGACCAGGCGTTGAATGTGGCCGAGGATTAGGTGAGAAGTTAACAGCAGCCACTTCGGCATTCAGATCTACTTCATCTTCGTCATCGCTATTGAGCTCACTGGCTTCACGCTCATCCAGATCGTGCTCGAATGAATCCAGCTCCGCCTGAAGTTCCATAATCTTTTGTAGTGCCTCGAGTAAAATGCTATTCGGTGCAGCAGCTGCATTTTGGATCATGGATGGACTGTTACTACTACTACTACTCGACTCCGCCGGCGGTGTATCCGATCTCGCCTGCAGTTCCAAGCGATGCCTCTTCGCCGCCGTCGACTCATTGGCTAACTCCTGCTGCCGCTCCGCACGTTTGCGTTTCATAATCAGTTTTCCAGACATGGAGGAAGAATCCTCTTCAGTTTTGCCTGCAGTTTGGTCTTTGGGTTTTGGTCTTTCGGTAGCGCGACACAACCGTCGTTCACCTGGCGATCACAACAACTGAAATGTTGAATGCACCCCAGCGCAGCTCGAACTGTTGCAGCACAGCGCGATCCTGCTAAAACCAACCCCAAGCAGACAGCCGAGCATTAGGGGATGTGCCGAGAAAAAAAAAACAGAAAGCGAACGAAAATTGTTGCAGCTGTTTGAATTTTTGTCGGCAGCTGAAGCGGGAAGGCAACAGGATACTATCGACTACTGACTGCTGGCTAGCCGGCTAGCTGGCTGGCTACAGGATATTGTGCTGCAATCGAAAATCAACCCCTGACAATCTGCTCTCTAACTGCAGCAGCTTGCTGCTATCTCGTCCCCTCACCGTTCCTCGTTCCTCGTGTACCTTTCCCTTTCCGCTTTCCGTTGTCGTTGTCTCGTGGCTGTTCCTGTTCCTTCCCGGCTACCCTCACTCTGGCATACTCTACTCTGCCGGCGTGCCATGTGCTGTAGCGCATTTGACAGTCTGTATTCTCTACAACGAATATTTGCAGCTGGCACGCTTCACATTCGAATATCTCTTCGATTTGTGCCCCTCTTAAATACGCGTTGACCTGCCATTGTCGTGATGATAACTGAACACCTTATGCTACACTGTCAAAAATACTTGGCACAGTCTAACATAAAATTAAGAATTTAAATATTAAAATTACTTTATTTATTTATTTTTGATACGTATTTTTCCTTATCGATCCAATTAACTGGCAGAGTAAAACATCTCTTATAGAATAATATATATATATTATTGATCAGCAACCGAGTCAATATCTCTATCAAACTCCGTCCGTTTGTCTCTAATTTTTACTTGTTAATATTTAATAAGTAAACAATACACTCTAAAATATTTTCTCATATTCCTGATTATCAAATTGTAATCTCAACAACTAAATATTCAAAATAAAATTAACTGGTATTTATGTAATATTTTAACTGCTACAAATTTAACGTTTTTAAGTAAACTATATTTTTTTTACTAGTAAAAACAATAAAAGAATTATTTGAATTTCTTAAAGTAGTCTTTTTCAGCGTAAAATTACAATTTTCGCATTCGTTTTCATTCGTTCTGCACAACAAATTTCTCAGTGTACTTCACAAGCCACATTAGTTTTTTTTTTTTTAAATATAGATCGTGCAGTGTGCAGAACATACAAATGTATGTATTTAAGAAAAGCATTTTTTTTTGGAAATTAACAATATCAAAGCAATTCGAAATTTAAGTGGACTATCCTGCTTATAGGGTGTCAGCTCAATCAGATTATTCTCTTTGCAAAAAATACACGACTATAAAAAATTATAATCTCAACAACCTGCTCGGAGTGAAAGATTTTAAATTGAAATTTTATAAAGTCAATTTTCAAACGATTTGAGTCCAGTTTGCGAGTAGATCGTGTGTTGAGAGCATGTAAGCGTCTAGAGATGAATATCATCTAAAAGTCAATTATATAGTCACTGCAAAATAGTTGATTTCTACGAAATGTGGATAATTCACCAAATTAATTATAGCTTGAATTGCCCGCATATCAAAAATGATAAGCCTCAGGTTATAGAGTGAGATAACCCCAATTTCTAAAGAATACACAAAATATATACGCGTATGTTTCAGAATTCGTCATACTTCCCTGGAAATTGTATAATTATTCAAACTATTGTGAAATGACAATTCAGATTGTCAGATTTTTATATTTTTACTGCTAGGCAGATCTTTGAATCTACGTGTCTTAAAATTATAAACTGGTAATCATATTGTAAAGTAATTGAGATATAGAAGTTTTGGGGTAAAAATACAAGTGACTGCAATCATTATCGACTGTATATAAGAATATTATCTGAACTAAAGTAATTATTTACATTCTAGTCTACATTATGCAGATGTGGATTTTAATTTGTTTGCTGCTTTTCAATTACACAATTGAAGCTAATCCCATCGCTGATGTGGAACCGGCCCCAACAGAATTCATTATCCTACACAATAATGATATTCACGCCAGGTTTGAGCAGACGAACAAAAATGGAGGCGCCTGCAGCCAGGACGACGAAAGTAAGGATAATTGTTTCGGAGGATTCCCACGTATCGCCCATGAGTAAGTTTAAGTGTGTTTCATTTGTGAAACCTAATCTATCTAAAAACAACTTTAGAGTGCGAAAATATCGCGAGGATGCGAAGAATGGAGGAACTCCTGTACTGTTCTTAAATGCAGGTGATATCTACAGTGGAACTACTTGGTTCTTGGTCTTCAAGGACAAAATTGCCAGCGCCTTCATCAACAAAATACAGCCAGATGCCATGGTGAGATATTGTATCAGATATTTATCGCTATATGCTAATGCTTACCTACGATTCTTGTAGTCTCTTGGCAATCATGAATTTGATAAGGACATTAAGGGACTGGTCCCGTTCCTCAATGATGTGAGCTTCCCCGTGTTGGCCTCCAATGTGGATATTTCGCAAGAGCCCGATTTGGTTGCTACCAATAAAATACACAACTCAACTGTTCTGGAGGTAAACGGAACTAAAATTGGCATCATCGGTTATTTAACGCCCAAAACTAAGGAAGACTATATATTTAAAGTGGAGTTCCACGAAGAAATCGAATGCATCAAGTGAGAAACTCTGCCAGGGATTCACCCATAAGGCAAAACTCTAAAACAGCTTCCAAATATTTACAGTGCTGAAGCGACGAAACTGAAGGAGCAGGGCGTCAACATATTAATTGCCTTGGGACACTCTGGCTATCTGAAGGATCAGGAGATAGCTCGAGACTGTCCCGACATTGATATAGTTATTGGTGGTCATTCGCACACCTTCCTGGATGCGAATCAACCCGTTGCTGACAAGGACGACACCAATCCTGAGGCTGTGCGAGGACCCTATCCCACCACAGTGGTGCAGCCAAGTGGCAAAAAGGTGCCAGTGGTGCAGGCCTTTGCGTTTACAAAGTATTTGGGAAAGATACATGTGCAGGTAAGATGAAATCAACAAATATACAGATAGATATAGTATATATGTATATATAATAAACCCAATCAATCGATTTTCAGTTCGATGCCGAGGGCAATTTAATAGAGGTTAATGGATCACCGATACTACTGAACGCTTCAGTTCCCCAAGATCAGGACCTTTTGGATTTACTTGATGTGTATCGTCCAAATATTACAGCTAGAGCACAACAAATTATCGGTCACACCGAGGTGTTTCTGGAGGGCGGCAGAATTTGCCGACGGAGAGAATGCAATCTGGGTAATCTGATTGCCGAATCCATGGTTTATGCTCGCATGCTGGAGAACAAGGGTCCCTGGACTGACTGGACAGATGCACCCATTGCTCTGATTTGTGGCGGTTGTCAGTATACAAGTTGATGCCACATTTCTTACAGTATTTAACATGAGGGATTTCTTTTTAGGTATACGTAGCTCAATCTATAAGAACACAGAAGGATCGATTAGTTTCAGGGATATGGAAGAAACCATTCCGTTTGGGAACAAGTTAGCGATGACGCGCATTACGGGCAAAACATTGCTCAACGCCTTGGAGCACTCTGCGACAGTAAGGAATACGGATTCGAACGGAGGTTTCCTACAGTTCTCGGGCATTCGAGTGGAGTACGACTACGCCAAGGAGGAGGGACAACGGGTGACATCAGCTCTGGTCCGTTGTGCCGAGTGTATTGTACCCTCGTACAGTAATCTCAATGCAACGGCCTACTACAAAGTAATTGTGCCAGACTTTCTTCTAAACGGAGGCGATGGCTTTATCCTTACTGAGGCCGTGGATCCTTTAACAGAGTTCTTGGAAAAAGACGACAAGGGTGCGCTCCAACAGTATCTGGAGCATCATAACATTGTCTACCCCGAAGTCGATGGTCGTATTGTCATTAAGTAAATAGTAAATCTATTTATGAATACTCAATATGTAAACAAATCAAAACAAAACAATCTATCAGATATAGATATCGAAATACTGAACCCGACGAATCTGGGTTTAACGCGAGAGCTATAGCCTCTGCGTGAAGCCCCCAATAATAATAATAAAAATAAATTACTTAATTTGACTGACCTTCGGCTTTCTAAAAGTGTACTTACTTACTTGAATGGCGTCTGATCGTGCTCAGTGAGACATAACTGACTCAGAAATCAATATTTAATATTAATTAACAAATAAATAACCAAGCATCAATGTTATTTTCAGGGTTAATAACCCAAGGGCAAATATTAACCGGTTTTTGAACATCTGCTCAACTCTGATCGGATAAACATATATTGTTCCAGTCTAAATACGCTGAATAGTATATTGAAAGATATTTTCAAAATCGAAAGAAATTGCATTACCATAATAAATGAAAATTTGATGAGTTTTTTAATTAAATAATAAAATTTTACTAAGTTAAAGATTGTCTAGTTGCAAATGTTTATTGGAAAGAGAGCACTATAAATAAATACCTTGAAATGTCAAATGATGTTTATCAGAAATGATTAATGTGCGCTATCAACTGAAAGATCATTTAATATTTCATAACTGTGTCTTTTTTTTTATTATTATTTTCAATTGAGTGACAATATATGCCTTTGTTGTCATAATCATAAATTATTTTTGTGTAACATCTGTTGATAGCTGAAGTGTTCTACAATTGCTGCTGTTCAAAACAACTTTTTGGCATGTTTCCTTTTTGTATTCTTGGCAATGTTAGGCAACTTCAATGTATAGCTGTCACTTATTTCGACTTTGACATATGAATTTGAACTACACACATTTATATTATACATGTATAAATAGCAATTTAAAAAAATATTACAGTAGCAAAATATATCTGGGTTGTTGATATTTGCGTGGGAACAGCACGTTCTGTTTGAGCAGCTGTCCGATATATAACAAACCCTATACGATTGATGTGTGTACACTTAAAAAAAAGTACGAATCATTGTATACGTAAGTCAAGTTCAAATATTAATGAAACAGACTTTGGCTAAGACATGAATCGCAGACCGAATTTTTTCATAAATTTATTTTTATTTTGAAAGACTATTGAGCTTATTTAAGTTGGGAATTTTTCTCATTTTTTAACACTTGCACTCTGAAAACCTGTAAAGATGTTTATTAAATAAATAAAGCATCAGATTACTTGTAGTAATATTTTTTTGCTTAGTGATTTTAATTCGTTAATTAATCCTGATATCATCTTAAGATAAGACTTAAGCAGCTTGAATAATGAATTAAAGTATTTAAATTTAAAGCTAAAACTTGTAATACATATTTAGTACTAAAAAATTGTTGTTATGGGCACTTTTTAATCAATTAAATACTTTGTGTTTTTATTTTAAGTACACAAGTTCTTAAATAAATGCTGATATCAACTTTAGATAAGATACAAGCATCTTGAATCATTAATTTAAATATTTAAATTTAGAGGTCCAATTTTTTTTTTTTTATATATTAATATATTCATATTATTATATTCATAAGTAACTTGAAATTTCAAGAACAATTCTAATTAAATGTCTAACATAGTTTTCGCTGAGTGCATATTTGCACGTGTATCATCGCCCTTAAACACGCAATAATAAAACAGAAATTGCGATTACACGCACACTTATGCAAAATTACTGATGAGGTGTCCAGCGTGCACTTGTTGCCACCGCTCAACTCCAAATACAACGGTGCGCGATTTAGGCTAAGTGATAATGGCAATATGTCGGTGTCCTGGTTAGTGATAACAGTTCAGACAAGATAATCACAAATGGCAATTAGAGTCGTAGTGCGCTCGTATCTGGCAATACAACAGACCTATTAAAAATCATTGCCATCAACTAAAACAGAGCCAAAAACGAAAAAAAAATAATAACGGAAAACACAAAACAAAAGCAAAGGCAGCAAAAAAGAGACAATCACAAACCGCTCGCAACTCGTATCGCCAGACAAAAAACACAAAACGAAAAATAAACCGAAAAAAAAAACAATATGCACGGTATTGAAGTAGTTGTATTTTGGTTATAGCCGCGGTTCCACGACGTTTTCGGGCCAGTTTGTTAGCGGATTGTGTGTCGAGAGCAGCGTAAGTAGTAAGAAGAGCAAGCGAACCGTAAACGTGTGCCGTGTTTCTGTTTGATTGTTAACCAAAAGCAATTTGTATCGCATTCTTAATTCTACCTGCCAGCTGTTATCGTGCCTATTGTCAATCTTTACACTTGTTCGACTAACTAAGAAAAAGGCAGAGCGAGAGAGAGACGGCAACTTCTTACAGATCCACATCAGAATGTAGGAACAAGAGAAAGAGAGAGACAGCGAGAGAAAGCGAGAGTGATTCTACATTAATTCACCTCTTCGTTAGCTGCTAATTAATCGTCTTTTTAGTCCATAACAAAAGTAATCGCGTTTTTCTTTATTGCCGCTAAGTGCCTACTTATATGTATATATGTCTATTCACAAATATGTACGTTTGATTAGAAGCACAAATGACATATATATATAAAGAGGGACGACAAATCAAGATCTCATGTATTTCGACGCAATTAAGCGAACATCGTATCTTGTGCATGTGATTAGATTTAGTACCTATTATAAACTCTAAATATTGGTTTGCCTTCCGATGTTAGCTGATAGCGAGTTATTTGTTAATGAAACGCAAATTAATCTATATATATATCATATATTATCTATATTTATGTGTAATATGAATCAGATAAACGATTTCATTAGTTTTACAAAAAATTCAACATGAGATTGCAGTTGAGATTGCGAGTATTTATTCCGTATATATTTTGATGATATATACTGTAAAGCTTTGCCAACTCAAACCAACATCAAAGGTATCAAATTCGCTTTTGCGAAAGAATCGATTAGTGAATATATAATATATTGTTATGGATACAAAATTGAATAAAACATTTAATATTAACGATGCGAGTATATATGTATATATATATATATATATTTGTATGTGTAAATATATATTTTTAAAAGTTAAATACAAAAACTTATCTGTACTGAATAACAAACTCATACCTTCGTAGATCAAGAATGGCTTATCAGCTGATAATCGTGGCATGCACTCTCCTGCTGAGTCAGACTACCGCCAATCCGGTTCTAGAGCCTCGTGCTGTTGCCACGGAGCTGATAATCCTGCACAATAATGACATGCATGCGAGATTTGAGCAGACGAATAAGAATGGTGGCACTTGCTCCCCGGATGATGCGAACACGGACAAGTGTTACGGAGGATTCGCTCGCGTTGCCTACGAGTAGGTGAAGGTATTCGATTAACGCTGGAAAATTGCTTTCATTCAAAATCGATTTCAGAGTGCGCAAATATCGCGAGGAGGCAAAGAATGGAGGTATTCCCGCCTTTTATTTGAATGCAGGTGACACGTATACGGGCACGGTCTGGTTCTCGGTGTTTAAGGACAAGATCGCCAGCGCTTTTCTTAATAAACTACAGCCGGATGCCATTGTAAGTTTCAGCAAGATAATCAATTCAATTTATGGCTAACTCAACTCAACTACATTGCAGTCACTTGGAAATCACGAGTTTGATAAGAACGTTGAAGGCCTGATACCGTTCCTCAATGCTGTGCAATTCCCCGTCTTGGCCTGCAATTTAGATTTGAGGGAAGAACCCGATTTGGCAAATACCAAAAAGTTGGCCAACTCCACAATTCTTGAGATAAATGGGGTTAAGATTGGTGTGATTGGATATCTCACTCCCGATACCCAGAATCTTTCCACTCAAAACAATGTTAAATACACAGAGGAAATCGTGTCCATCAAGCAAGTTACTCTAACAGATTTAAACATATGTAAATATATTTATAACACCTTTTGAATATTTACAGTGCTGAAGCAAAGAAACTGAAGGATCAGGGCATCAACATATTAATTGCCTTGGGACACTCTGGTTACAAGAAGGATCAGGAGATAGCTCGGGACTGTCCCGACATTGATATAGTCATTGGTGGTCATTCGCACACCTTCCTGGATGCGAATCAACCCGTCGCTGACAAGAACGACACTAATTCTGAAGCTGTGCGAGGACCCTACCCCACCACAGTGGTGCAGCCAAGTGGCAAAAAGGTTCCAGTGGTGCAGGCTTACGCCTACACAAAGTATTTGGGAAAGATACATGTGCAGGTAAAATGAAATCAACAAATATACAGATAGATATAGTATATATATAATAAACCCAACCAATCGATTTTCAGTTCGATGCCGAGGGCAATTTAATAGAGTTTGATGGATCACCGATTCTGTTGAATGCTTCAGTTACACAGGAGCAGGAACTGTTGGATCTACTGGAGGTATATCGTCCAGATATCCAGAAACTGGAACAAACGATTGTTGGCTACACCAAGGTTGAGTTGGAGGGCGGCAATGTGTGCCGCTTGAGAGAATGTAATCTGGGCAATCTCATTGCCGATTCCATGGTGCACGCTAGGGTTCTAGAGTTTCAGCACCCAGATTACTGGACTGATGCATCCATTGCCTTGCTACAAGGCGGCGGTACGTCAACTTTATTTTTGGAGATGGTACAAGTCTAAATGCATTTCGTTTCAATTCCAGGCATTCGCAGCTCCATTGAGAAGAACTCAAATGGATCCATTACAGGCAGCGATATACTTACAACACTTCCGTTTGAGAATAGTTTATATATAACACGTATTACGGGAAAAACATTGCGAAGCGCTTTGGAACGCTCGGCTTATGTGCGAAACTTGGACTCGAACGGAGGATTCCTACAGTTTGCCGGTATTCGAGTGGAGTACGACTACGATAAGGAGGAGGGACAACAGGTGGCATCCGCGCTAATCCGCTGTGCGGAGTGCAACGTACCCACGTATAGTAATTTGAATGAGTCAGCCACCTATAAGGTAATTGTGCCGGAGTTCATCTTGAATGGAGGCGATGGCTACAAACTGATCGAGGATAATGAACCGTTCACGCAACTCTTAGAGAAGAATGATCAATCTGCCATTAAACAGTATTTGGAGGTGCGTCATTATGTTTATCCAGAAATCGAAGGACGTATTGTTATCCGAGAAGCCAAAGACTCGGCAGCTAGCATAATGGGCTCTATAGTTTTAATTATGCTGTCCTCCCTGATTACGCGATTTTTTAACTAGTTACAACGCAATTTAGCAAAGAAGTTTTAGTTTGAATTTACACATTTAAATGTCAAAATAAATACCCCAATGCCCTTATGCCCTTATTAGATCTGTGGCACAGGCGAACCATGCCTTTAGCCAGTTTCTTTTCTTGATCTAAACTGATCCACATGAGTTGAAAATCTCAGATCTATTTGTGGCTCATGTGTGTCGTCCAAAAGTGTGTCTAGTATTTGTGTGTACCATAAGTATATATGTAGTACAGTAGGAACAGTCACAACAATCGTTTATGTAGTCGAGTATATTGTGCGAAGCAATCAGCATAATGCGATAACTTAAGCGCGAAGATTTTAAAATGTTTTAATGTGTATGTATGTAAAATATGTAAATAAATGCAAAAATCAAAATAAACACATTGCGGTTTATTGACAACAGTTACAAAAATGACTAAACATAGTATATATAATAAATACTATTAGAAATTGAAAAACCGAATACAGCCTTAAATTTGTGATATGCAGCGCATAAGCCTTGTGTGTTGATTTCTGCGGTTTAAATTTAAATTCTTTTCACAGACACTTAACTTTAATTTCCGAGCCGATGCACTTAAGAAATGCGACTCCGTTCACTTTAATTTAAATCTCATGCAAAACGACATTGATTCAAAAATGCCAACTTGACAGCCAGCTGCAGATACAAAAGCGAAACAACAACAACAACAACGAGTTCATTGTTTGCACGAGCAATTATCTACGATCGCGTGACCCAAACACCCCCATGTTGATAACGACTGTGCGATAACGAGACCAGCAAGCGAAAGACAGCATTACAACCACATATCCAAATATGCTGCACTTCACTTCATCTACTCTCACTCTCACTGTCACTCTCACTCAGTCTCTCTCATGCGAAGCTGATGGGAGTGCAAGTGTCTAAGCAACTTCGATAAGTGTAGCGCAAATCATTTCTACTCTCTCATTCTCAGCACTCAGGGCTCTCTCCTTATGAGTGTGGACGCTGTGTTCTCATTAATTGCTGCTTCAAGTGTCTAACAGAAATACGATAAATGACAGATCAGTTGGCAGAACTGAGGCAGCGTCGCCAAGTCAAATGTCGGCATATCTCTGTCTGATTCTCTGCCGGCATTCGCACATAATCCATTTAAATGGCAGTGCGGCTGCGGACGTCGTTGGAAACGGTTGACTCGCTGACAGGTTGCGTTTTGTGATCTTCGCAGTTGTTGTACGTACCATGTACTAAAATAATAAAATGGAAACATATGCTTTCATTTTTGTGAATGTGTGTGTGTCCCGAGTTTACTTAACTGGGTTTGTTGTGGCTCTGTTTCCAGGCAACTTGACTTAAGGGTTTTTACAATCGATTTGAATCTGCAAATTGTTACTGCTCAATTGTGGCACACTCCGTGAGTGTGGGTGTGTGTGTGCAGTCACACTTACTTTTTTTACAAGATAATAATGCATAGTGTCCACCATAAACAGTATCTGCAAAAATAAACAGACACTAGTTTTGTTGCCCACACCATTAAAATAATTGCTTGTTGTTTGCAATTGTTTATTTTCCAATTGTCATTCATTGTTGTGAAATTTGAGTACTCATTCTAAAAGTGTTTATATTTAATTATTATAATTTGCTTTAAGTTATATATCGGTTGAATGAGTTTTCAAATTGTGCTTAATACACAAGTAATTATAGCACAACAAAACTCTGGTGTTAACAAGGCGAGTTCAAATAAGCAATCTGATTTACAGCGAATTTATATTTGGACAGTTTGGAATTTCAATCTGACACTCAATAAATATTCAAGAACTTTCCAGGTGTTGAGATATTTATGAGCAGCTGCAGTTGCAAAAATATACATTTTTTTTGACATAGCTGCATAAGTAGCTGAGGTATATTGTTTCCTTCTCAATATTGAAGTCATTGACACGCACAGAAACAACTGGGCGAAAATTTTGTTATGTAAACAAATATTTAATTTGTGAAAAACCACATTCAACTCTTCGAAACTCGTTTGTCTGTTCGCTTTTACAAATTGACCATCCGATTGTTGGGCCACATCAATATCTGTAGATAACTCGTTTGAAGTCAGAGCAAGTCATCTCTATATGGCGATACTTTGGTAATTACTTAGATGTGAAGCAAATGCGCATCAAAAACTTTTGTTTGATAAAGATTTGATTAATGTTACTCTTTACTTAACTGCATTATTGTATAATTGCCCTGTCGATAGTATGCAGCTCGTTTGCTATAGCCGCAATGAATTGGAAATTCTGATTACTTTATATTTATGAAATAAAAGAATTCCACCTATAAGGTAATTATCAAGAAATTATGCGGGTAGGTATTATAATAGTTAGCTGGTAATCTGAGCTACGTGTCATGCTCGCTATGCAATTGAATAAACTAGAATGGTTCGAGACAATCTATTAGTTTAAAATGAGTTTAACTGCCAGACTCTGAATGATAGACAGACAGGCATTAACATGTAGGTTACCGGATACTTAGATAGTGGTTTTCCCTCGTTTTATATAGTTAAAGATTGCCCTTTGCATATAAATCTTGATTTAACTTAGCTGCAGGCAGACCGATATTTAATCGTAGATGTTTGCTTTAAAATAATTGGTTAAAATTTGGCAAACGCATCAGTTATGCATGATTTTATAATCCAAACATTTTGATAAAGAGGTATAACATCGGATTACTATAAACTATAGCTCCCATAGAAACGTTCGGTGGATTTTCTAAGTTAAGTTGCCTAGGATATCAACTATTGTCTGTACAAAATACCATATTAAACAGTTACTATAAGTATAATCTAAAAAAAAAGGAGTTTATTTAATAACAAAATTCTTTTTATTTTTCCTTAAATCTCCTTCAGGTTCAGCTCGAAAATGATTGCGAAATGGAGAATTTTGGGTATCGTATTGTTGCTTGGAAACAGTATAGCTGCAAATCCTATAGAAGTGAAGCCCGCGGTAGCTACTGAGTTTATCATACTGCACAACAATGATATGCATGCCCGATTCGAGCAGACGAATGTGAACAGTGAGAAATGCCCGCCCGAGGATGTCCGCAAGGATAAATGCTTTGGCGGCTTTGCACGTGTAGCCCACGAGTAAGTGAACCAGGAAACCCTTCTGATAAATATGCCTAATGATTATCTCATTGCAGAGTTAGAAAATACCGAGCAGACGCTAAAAATGGAGGTACTCCCGTGTTTTATTTGAATGCTGGTGATACTTATACGGGAACCGCGTGGTTTACAATCTTTAAGAATAAAATCGCCAGTGATTTTCTCAACAAACTTCAACCGGATGCTATGGTAAGACCAAAAAAATTATACCATACTTGGCATTATTCATGAAATAGATTCTTTAACAAAAATACAGTGCCTGGGAAATCACGAGTTTGATGAGAAAGTCGAGGGTCTGATACCCTTCCTGAACGAGGTGAATTTTCCCGTGCTCGCCTGTAATCTGGATCTTACTAATGAGCCCGAAATGGCTGCCACAAAGCACTTGGCCAATTCGACAATATTGGAAACAAATGGTACTAAAATTGCTGTAATCGGATATGTGACGCCAGATACGAAATTGCTTTCGTTGAAAAACAATGTGGATTTCAAAGAAGAAATCGTTTCGATCAAGTAAGTTGGCGACTAGTAGAGAAATCGAACTCAGTCGAAGATTAATGATGAAATGATAGAATGAAATATATAAACATATATATATTCTTCATCACAATCAACATCCGAATTGATTTGGCCGTGTCTATCTGTATTCGATAGTAATTATCGAAAATTGTCTACCGATAACAAAGAGAGTACCTCCTAGTCGAGCTTTCTCGACTAGATCATTTAAGCTTATTTAAATCTTAAAAACCCACATACTATATCTTCCTTATATACACAGTGCAGAGGCGGCAAAGCTGAAGGCTCAAGGATTCAAAATAATCATAGCCTTGGGTCACTCTGGCTATAAAAAGGATTTGGATATAGCGGCAAACTGTCCGGAAGTCGACATTGTTATTGGTGGACATACAAACACCTTTCTGTTCAATGGAGAAAAACCAAGTGTGGAGCGTATTGATGGTCCATATCCCACAGTAGTTACTCAAAAGAATGGAAAACGGGTGCCGGTAGTTCAGGCATACGCCTATACAAAGTATTTGGGCAAATTACATGTGAAGGTTAGCGGAGATTACATATGTATACCTCAAGAGAAATGAATAACAATTTATTTTGTTTCTATAATAGTTCGATAAAGATGGTAATTTAATTGAATTCAATGGATCGCCGATTCTACTCGATGTGGCTGTGCCACAAGATAAGGAAATACTAAACCTGTTGGAGCAATACCGGGAGAATGTTACGGCACTGGAGAATTCGATTGTGGGCCATAGCAAGGTGTATCTGGAGGGACGTAAGATCGCCTGCCGTTCCATAGAGTGCAATATGGGAAATCTAATCACCGATGCCATGATCTTTAGTCGAGTATTGGAAGATCTGGGCGGTGACTATTGGACAGACGCAGCGATTGCTCTACACCAGGGTGGAGGTAAGTTTTAATAAATGTGTAGAGCTAAAATGATATAAAATATTTCTATATTCCAGGCATACGTAGCTCAATTGAACGGAAATCGGATGGCATTATAACACAGAGCGATCTGCTGACTGTTCTGCCCTTCGAGAATGATCTTCATGTAACCAGAATCAGTGGCAAGGCGATTAGGAATGCGCTCGAGCATGCGGCTGCAGTTCGACATAAAGACTCCGATGGGGCATTCCTGCAGGTGTCCGGTGTCCATGTGGTCTACAATCCGGATATGCCCGAGGGCCATCGTGTGGTCTCTGTACAAGTGCGTTGCGCCAACTGTTCGGTGCCTGAGTACAGCAGTTTAAATGATTCCTCCTACTACAATGTGATTGTGCCTCAGTTCATATTTGATGGTGGCGATGGCCATGTCATGGTCGATCCATCGAATCCAGTGACGATGCGTATGCAGAAATCAATTTTTGAAGCTGTGCTCCAGTATCTGAAGCATCACGATGTTGTCTATCCGGCACTGGAGGGACGCATTGTGTTTAGAGGATCAGCTGAAGGTAAATCGGCTGCATCGTCCATTAGCATGATGAGCTCTCTGGCATTGCTACTCTTCTCATTGATAGTCACTCGACAATTTGAACAGATCGCCATATAAATATGTCAGTATTAATTGGTATTTAAATACTGAAAGCTCTTTATAATTATTTGACAAAAAACAATGCCCAAGCCATTTATATGTGCCAGTATTAATTGGTATTTGAATACTTAAATCTGTTTGTAATTTATATCATATGTTAAATTTCTTTTGTTCCTTTGTGTGAGATATATTTGAATTGACATAGCTCAGTCAAATATGATAATGATGGTTATTATTTTACTTGCTTTTACTTCTATTTTGTAAACTTTAAAACTTTAAATACATAATAAATTCATATTTGTATTTGAAATCATGTCCTTTTGGAGAAGACAACTAAGCTAGCCTAGAAATTTATTTAAATATTATTTGTATTTCACTTTGTGCTCCATTAGGAAGTAAAACGAATTAGACTATATTTTGTAATGCCAGTTTTAATCCTGTTTCTCAGCTTAAGTGTGAGAGTAATTAGCACAATTTAGCACAAAAAGAATGGAGTCACTGTGCAAATATCGTTGGACCTGCATATTGATTATATTATTGATAAGACGAGGAATTGGTTTTAAGTTAACCGTTGTACACAACAATGATATGCACGCTAGATATGATCCCATGAAGGGTTTCAGTGAGAATTGCCGCAAAGGAGAAGACGAGCAGGGATTATGCTTTGGGGGCTTTGCTAGAGTAAAAACGGCGTAAGTAAAATACAATATGTGATAGTATCCATAGTAGTATCTATTCCGCTTGAATTCTCCAGTGTGGAACAGATCCGAGCCGAGCGTACGACGCTGTTTCTAATCGCTGGGGATACCTTTCAGGGTACACCCTGGTACACCTTGTTTAAGGGCGAACTGGCAGCCGCTCTCACGAACAGGCTTGGCCCAGATGCAATGGTAGGTGGAGCTCTTAACTTGAACTTAAATACATAATATTACCAACGAATTCAGTCACTTGGCAATCATGAGTTCGATGACAAAGTCGAGGGCTTGCTGCCCTTTCTTAATAAGGTCCAGTTTCCCGTTGTGTGTGCCAATTTGGATTTGACAAAGGTTCCCAAAATGAAGGCCATGAAGAGTTTGGTCAACTCAATCATTATCACAAAATTCGAAATGAAAATTGGCGTTATTGGTTATTTAACGCCTGAAACTAAAAGTTTAGTTGCATTTAACGATGTGGAAATCTATGAGGAAATACCAGCGATTAAGTAATAATTGTATTCAATTAGTTGTATTATGGAAAACTTATTTTATTGTATTTATGTCAAGTGCCGAAGCAAAAAGGCTCACAAAAGCAGGAGTCAAAATTATAATCGCACTTGGGCACTCTGGCTATCAGATGGATAAGGAAATTGCCAAAAGTTGCGAGAATGTTGATCTTGTCGTCGGTGGACATTCACATACGTTTCTGTTTACTGGGAGTCCGCCGGACAAGGAGAAGCCAGTGGGTAACTATCCAACAGTGGTAATAAGATCAAATGGCCAGCAAGTTCCCGTTGTTCAGGCCTATGCGTTTACCAAATATTTGGGCGTAATCGATATGGAGGTAAGTTTGAGATACTTACAAAATCATAGATTGTACCCATATCTGTATCATAAAGAATGAGAGCAAAACTTTCACTAATTAAAGATCATAATCATATTTATTTTCCCTGTCCCATAAATCGATTTCCGATAATAATTAGAGATACAATTTCTGCGATATAGTTTTATAAAATTTACCCAGCATATTATTGATCAACTTTAAAAATTTCATTAAGATCTGATAAGATTTGATTAATTATAACTTATTTTCATATTAGATCATATCTCCAAGTCGAGCTCCCTTGTCTGCAGCATTCTAACTTGTTTATTTGTGTATGAAATAGTTTGACAATGGAGGTCGCCTGCTCACATTCGATGGTGCACCCATTCTATTGGATAGCACAGTGAAACATGATTCTCAAGTCAAGGCATATTTGGGCAGGAAGAGGCAAGCAATCGAAGAGCTTGAGTCTCAGGTGGTGGGCGAAACTAAGGCCTACCTAGATGGCGATAGCTATCGGTGTCGGGAAGGTGAATGCAATCTGGGGAACCTTATCACAGATGCCATTGTCTATGCTCGTGTTGCTGAAGGTTTTGGCGGTATTTATTGGACAGATGCGTCAATAGCGTTGTTCAACGGTGGAGGTATGTAATCAATTGTACATGTGTTGTACAGGAGTAATTATAAATGTACGATAGGAATACGTGCGACTATCGATCCGGGAACTGAGGGAGCTATTACGAGTGCGGATATTATCGCGGCTTTACCGTATAAGAATGAAATGATTGCCTCCAGGATTCTGGGCAGGGATCTGCTTAAGTCCCTGGAGTATTCGGCCTCCGTGCGCAAAACAGCAGCAAGTGGGGCATTTTTGCAGGTGTCTGGTATTCGATTTACCATCAACTATAATTATCCCAAGGGAAAACGCATTTCATCCGTTTATGTCCTATGCTCCGAATGCAGGATTCCCAAATATGAACAGCTTCATCATGATGATTACTATTGGGTAATAGTTAGCAGCTATCTTTTGGGTGGAGGGGATGGTTACAAACATTTAAAGGACCCTAGACAACCACAGATCAGACCGCTGACACTTACCGATACCGATATATTAACCAAATACCTTCAGGAGCACAAAATTATTTATCCCGCATTAGACAATCGCATAACTATTGTGGAGAAGAAGTATCGCCGTAACTCGGCAATTCAAGTGCAAACTTCACTCATTCCATATCTTATATGTTCTTTATATGTTCTTTTGTAAGTTGTGTCATTTATAACTAAGTTAGAATTATGTTCTAGAAATATATCAATATGAAAGTGTTTTTTTTATAATATTATATAAGCCATTGTTTTACTAAATAACTTCATTCGAAACGTGAAACTTTCTTCTAAAAATGATTTATGATCTTTTAATTTTCTTATAATGCATCTTTTTTATAATTGTAGAAGCGGATGGATATGTTAGATATATAAACGATTACAGCTATTATCGATGTTGATAGCATTTGTACAGATAGAATTTTCCTTTGAAATTGTCATTTTTATTGCTATCGCTGATCGCTGACAAATAAAAAAAAACTATTGATAAAATTAAATATGCTAACTGTTCGCGAATATATACGAGTAGTTTATGGTATCGGAGATGCTTCAATGCTGATCTATTAACTTTCAACGGGTTCTAAACGCTGTTAGGTCAGAGAATCGGTAGAATGTTCTTACTCTTAATCGCTGTCACTAATTGACACCAATAGTTAAAGCAACGACTAAGTAAGCATGTTTGAAATGTGATCATCTCAGTCTGAGCCTTAGATCATTAGCCATCTGATGCGCAGTTTTGCCAGCTTAACTTTTTTCCCCATTTTTCTTTATTTGTTAATTACATTAGTCTCAGGGTCGTCGCACCGCCAGGTTGTGCATTGACCCTCCACTATATTATGGCGCCCTTGGGTGTAGACAGGTGTGGTTGTGAGTGTGTGTTCCTAAGCCCCACTCTGTAAATGACACGCACTGATAAATACGCTCTCTACTCTGCTCTGCTCTGCTCTGCCACACTTGGCCCTCTTGGTCAGTCTTGACCATTGTAAGAAGTGTCTGTAGAATCTGATCGGCTTGGCGAAGTAAAGCATAAATCTTGAACTCATCCTTTACAGCTCATCCGATGTGATAAGGCCAACTCAGCTTCTAATGCCATTAAAAAAGTTCAGGATACTTTTCTGTGCTTTGATTTGGCAACACATAGAATAAGTTTGGGGCTACATTAGGCAATCCGAAGATTACATTCACCGGAATTAAAATAGTCTTTCACTAAATTGTACTATAAACTCAAAAAATTTAAAATGTTTCTATGAAAGCTATATAACAAATTAATAAGCATATTAAGTAAGTTCGGTTAAGATATCCTAATAAACAAAAAGTGTTTTTTTTTCACAAAAAGTCATCTTATAATATCCTCTATAAGAAGTACATTCACATAATAAACGAACATTTATTTAGCAAACGAAATCTTTACACTTTAAATATTTTCAATACTTAAGTATATATATATATATACATATATTATTATATATATATGTATTTATATGTGAATAAGCTTAAGTGATTAGTTTCCTGCACTTTGGTCTCTCATAATAATAAAATCATATGTGAACTTAATTAGCTAATTATTTTAGTATTTAAATGACATGATTGATCAAATTTGAGTTGAGAATTCTGTGTTGTTAAATAATCAACAACTGATAAGGAATTGCTATTAGTTTAGAGATTGTTTTTGGCTACTGCGAACTGATCATGTTGCGGGCACCCTTGTTTATTTGCCCCAGTGTGTATTAGAGCCGTACAGGCTGAGTTGAGGCCCTTGCCACACTGATGTGGCTACCGGGCTGTTCCACTGATGCTCTGTTGTTGCTGATGCTGTTGATGTCGTGAGAACTCGACATACATTGTGTATTGTACATGTGCACTTCGAGCTTGGTCAAAAGGCAGCAAATGATTTGGTCGTAGGCGACACTAACACAGTCAGTCAGTTAGTCAGTCAGTCAGATAGTCAGCCAGCAGCCATTCCAGCGGTCCATCATCATAGCCTAAGCCCCTGGCAGCTGGCAACTGGCAACTGGCAACTGTAATTATGGCTTAAACACTGTCTCGGTACTTGATGTCAGCTGGGCTCTTGGATTCTCGCTTCTCCGTTCTGGGTTCTGGGTTCTTTGGCTGGGCGTCGGTCAAGTGCAGAATCGGGCATTTTGCACGGCATTTTAGCTTTCAGCTTTCAGCTATCAGTCATTCAGTTAGTCACGGTTCAAAGAGGTTCTTGAACTTACCCACACTCACAATCACACTCACACCCGCATTCACATTCACATTCACATTCGTAATCGCATCCGCAATTCGCATTCGCATTCGCATTCGCATTTGTAGTCACACTCACATTGAATGTTGGCTAAAATGCCGAGATGTTGGCGGTGGCATTTCAATTACGCAAATAGACTCGCCACTAGTTATGCCAGTGTGTGTGTGAGTACACTCAGAAAAATATGTTGAAAAGAAAATGTTGCAGGGAAAATCAGATAACGAAACTCTTGAATAATACATATTTGAGCACATATTCACAGAGAAAAAGAATTAACAATTCTAACTCGATGTTAGTCGAGTTTCTCTGAGTGTACTCGTATGAGTGACTCTGTCCGTGCACAAAAAAGACAGGCCTGTGCCCATCTGTCGGACCGTCAGTTTGCCACAACTAGGTATAAGTATTGTATAATCGTCTCAACTGTTTTTGCTGGCCATTTAAACGGTAAAAAGCAACTTCCGTCTTTGAATTTCGTAGTTTGATCTTTGCTGCACTGCAAGAAATGCGCTAATAGCCATATTAGTCTATTGCACTAAGAGAAAGAGAACGACAGATAAAGAGAGAGAGAGAGAGTCTGTGTTCTGTGCATCCATTGTGAGCCAGTTGATTCAATTTGAGACACGTAGTCAGTCGTGTTAAGTGTACTTAGTGGTAGTATCTAGACTAACAACTAACAGTTAAGAGCAACAAATTAGTTTAAATAATCTTCATTCAACGCGATTTTCGTGTTGCCCTGTTGCTGTTGTTATTTTGTAGCTTGGCCTTTAGTTGTTGGTGCTGTTAGCTGTTCCTGTTGGTCGTGATTTTTGTGCCCAGTTCGCTGGAAACGCTGAATTGGCTTCACCTTTTGACATGGAATTCGAAATGACGTGAATCACACAGAGAAGAACTCAAAACTTTTTCTGTTGCTATTGTTGTTGTTTGTTTGTTGTTGTTGTTGTTTTTGTTGCTGAGACATCATCGGCATGGGCCAAATTTGCCTCGTCCTCATTCTCTTTGATTGCCAGCTAGTTTTACCAGCTTTACTGTGCAACCATTGCCCATTAGGCACCAGGCAACGATCATCGGGAATGGGGCATCGGGAATTGGGAATAGGGAATCGGGCATGCGAAAAGCTCATTTGCCTCGTTTGTGTCTTGTGTCTTTTTAGCTTGGCTTAGTGATCGAAATTATTTACCGTTGATATGGTTATGGTCAAGGCAAAAGCAAAAGAAATCGCTTGCTCGCTATCAAGGCGTCCAACGAGAACCAGCCAGATCTCAGATAATATACCCTAGCATGCAGATATAACAACCTTGTCACGTTTTTTGTAACGCATGAATAAATGCATTTATCAACTTATGAACTGTATACATAAAAAAGCCCATTGAATTAAGATAAGAATCATATTTTGTATAGCTATCTATAGCTATGGATATAAACAAAAAAGAAACACATTTCACTAAAGATAAGATACAAAAAATGTATTTATTAAGTAAATCTTTTGAGAGTTTAATTTGCTAATTTAAATTGAAAGATTTCCGCTTAAATAACAGATAAAATCATAATTAGATATGAAAGATTAAATTGCCAAATACGTTATGGACAGATGCTAAATAGAAGCACAGATAGATAGTACATATGCCATATAGAACTCAATTTAAGCCATTTAGATTTAAAAAACAAAAATAGATTTTTTTGTATAATATTTAATTAATTTATATTTGTATTTAAATTAATATGGATTCATGCAAGAAGGCGAGAAAAATAAATGAAATCTATTTTATTTAAATGAATATCCTCCTTAATATTTATCGATTGTATTTTAGTGGAATATTATGCCAGAGCAACAGGGATTTCAGCTGATATTGGAGCGATTACCCCCCAAAGTCAATTTCTAGCTAAAATATGATCATAATAAATATTTGTAAATATCTTTGTTAGGGTATCTAAACGTCGACAGCTTCACGGTTCGCATATTTTTCGTAGAGCATTGTCTGCAATTTAGTTCAAGTTAATAATTCGTTTGTTATGCTAAACATTTATTGCAAATGCTGTCCGCGATTCCGCATATTTTAATAACTTATTGCACAGGATTCGATGAGGCTGTGCATATGAATTTATGTATGAATGAACCGGAGGGTCTGTTCTGGTTTGTTTATGTGATTTTGTGGGCTTGGCCCTCACGACACGTGGCCTAAGTGCTGGCCAAGATGCAAATGCTGATGACCTTCGTGGATCAAGGACACGATAACTGAACAGCATCCGCTGGGATTGGATAGTTAGGCGAAAAGAATGGTAGAACTGCTGTTGCTGTTGCTCTTGTCCCAAAATCAAGACATTGGATTTGGAATCATGCATGTGGAAATATGATGAGCTCTTCAGAACAGTTTCAGCTTCATCTTCAGCTCGATGTCATTCCTGATGACAGTAAGAGGTCCAGAAAGACATCCGTATTCGCTGAGCGTACACTCGAAGAAAAACTAATGTTTTTCTAAATTCAAGTGCAATTGGAGGAGGAGAAATCTTCTCAATGAAATTACACAAGTGATAAAAATTTGAAAATGAAATAAAATTAAATTTAATTAATATTAAATTCAATATATTTAATTTTAGGTATAATATAGAAAAAAAATTGATTAATTCAAACTAGTCTTGAAATTCTAATCGCCTATATTTAATGAAATATATTTAACTGTTAAAAAACGGATTATTCCTAAGTGTCTAGTGCCTAATTAAATTTGAAATCCATGGGTAATACTTGAGTATTTCTAATAAGTCATAAAGTGCGTTGAAGACCTGCTTCAAATGAGATGATTTTCAAACTTTTTTTTTACATTTTATCTTTGATTTTTTTTATTATTTTTATTTTTATGCAAGTGTAAAATGCTTAATCCTTTGACTTCATGTGGAAAATCTACCTGCATACTATTAGTTGCTGTTTTTTTTTTTTTTTTAAGCTATCCCGCTGGCTTTTGAATAGGTAGCGTGCCATGAGCATGTCATCATCGTCATTTCTGAAGTTGACGCTAAAGTGGATTGTGAATATACTGGATATACAGGAGCAATGCACGCACCTGAGAGATACAGATTCAAATATTTATTTACACCAGTGTGTGTGTGTGTGTGTGTGTGTGAGAGAGTGTGTGTATTGGTTAGTTTGCAAAAATAAAGCGAACGCAGCCAGCTCGTTGCTCGTCTGCGCGCTGTTGCCAAAGTCCGTTTGCAAAGTCGAGGATTTCTACCAAAAGGCGAATTAAATTCCTCAATCTTGTGCCAAGTTTATTTTTAGACCCCGAACAAGTCACTGCGAAAACTAGCAATGAAATAAAGCAGAGAAAAAAAGGGATACAACAGCAACAACAACAGCAACAACAAAAACAACAACAACAACGAAGACGAAGTCGAAAACGAAGACGAGCCAACAAAGCAAGCACAAACACAAATGGTGAAGATCACAAGATCAACTAGAAGCTGCAGAAGCAGCCGTGGCAGCCGTAGCAGCCGTAAAAAAAGCCAGCGAGGAACAGCAACATGTATAGATGGATATGGATGAATGCTGTTAAGACGAAGGCCATCCAAATAGCTGCCTTTAGACGGTAAACTCCCAGCCTCATCCAGCAGCAGCAGCAGCAGCAGTAAATCCAGATAGCGAGGAGCCAACTGACGCGACGCGGCGGTCACATTAAACTGAATGCGTCGACAGGCGTCAGCGTCAGCAGTGGCAGCGGCAGCAACAGCAACAGCGGCGTCGGCCCGGCGGCAGCTTCGACAACAGCAACAACCAACAGCAACAACGTCAATAAACGTTACACGTAGGGCGACCCAAAATCTTGGTGCGTTCCTCGATAGAATTTTGATTGCCATACGCACGCACAGTCTCAGACATGGGTGTAGTAAGGGGTGGCAGAGTGGCAACCCCCAACCCCCAAATAATGAACGAAATATGCTTTTCAAATGCGAAAAACTCTTCGAACTTCGAGCCAAAGTTTTTTGATATTAAACAAAGAATCTATATAAAGAATATATATTAGAATGCATTAAAACTTTTTTTTTTGTATTTCAGAAAGTAATTTTTCAATCGAAGAGTTTTTTAATAAAGCTAATCAATCATCATAATAGCAACAGCCATAAATTAATCAAAACAATTTTTTTTTTAATCCAGAAAGTTTTTGTTGATCGAAGAGAATTTTAATCAGAAATAATAATCGAAAGCTAATTCAATTATAACTGAATATATTTGTTATATTCTTTGAATTTTTACTACACATTTTTGTTTGTATTTATTAGCCATTGAAAATGGACTAAAAGGGTATATTTTGAAACATAAAAGATGTTTTTATTAGCCATTTGAAATGGGCTAAAATGGGCCTATGGAAATATATTCGATCTCAACAGATAAAGTTTATTTTTCATGATTTTTTATGAAGTTCTTTAAAGTTTTTATGATGTACTTTACAAGTGATGGACTGCCGAACCACCTCCCCCCAAACTACATAAAATCCTGGCTACGCCCAAGGGCCCAAGCTAAATCTTAAGCTAAAACTGAAGCTGCTGCCACGGATTCAGTGCCAACTTTTTTTTTTTTTTGCTGCTGCCGCCCAGCAGCAGTCAACAGCCGCCTAGATTCAAGCTGAGGTTAATCCACAGCCCTTTCGGGCCCTACTACTAAGTACCCGTCCCACAACCATAGCCATCGCCATCGCCATAGCCATCTCCATTGGCAGTGGTTGGCGATCGAAGGAGGGCCTGGCAAAACTGGGAAAATTAATGCATTCCATTTCCCATGACTGTTAATCACCTGGCCATTATTATGTTTACTCGTATTCGCTGCTGGTATACTATAATTATACCCCACACACATACACATACACACTCACTAATCACAGCTATCCCGACCATCCAGGCCATCCACCTATTTACCCATCCATGTGTCGAATTGGATTAGCTATTGATTAAAAAGACCCTGCGGACTATGGGACACCATGAAAGATGCCACAGTAAATACATAATGCCAGCAAGGCGATGCTATAATAAATTAAAGCGAATAACTTGGCTCTTAACTCATATTTTTATTTTTAGCCTCATTCCTGTTAAGCCTTAAATTAAAAGAAAAAACGTCAACAATCAAAAGATTTTTATATATAATTATGTAATTTAAAATCTGACTCTAATATGGAAATAGATAAACAGGAAACGGAAAGATAAAGATTAACCAAAATTAATATTCTTAATAAATTCTAGTTTTATTCGATTCTAGTTTTATTTGTGCAGTTTCATATAAATTAAAATAGAATAATTAAGAAATAATTAATTAATCAATGTTGTGGCTTAGAAACTTTAAGGTAAGTAACTATTTTGGGTTAAAATTTCGTACTCTTAGCCAAATGAATTTTATACCGATTGTATATCTACATATGCAAATAGTTGTTAAGAACGTTTAATGAACATTACCATTTTATATTACGGGGCTTTTTCGTTTTGTCTTCTTGCAACTTGATGGCATTTATTTTTTTTTTGGTGGGGGCACCCGCAGAATTATTGTCAAAATGCAAAAGAGAAGATGATTATTACATTTCACGCTTCCAGGCAGGGATCGTAAAAGCCGAAACCACAAACCAGTCGAAAAGACGAACGATGACTGCGACGTCGACGGCGAGTGCGACTGAGACGCTGACTGCGATAGCGTACCAAATTAATGGAACCATCGCGCAGGGCTGGATCTGTAGCTGTATGGCAAGGGAAGGGGGAAGGTGCAGGGGAGAACGGAGCCCTGAGACAAGACCAGGTAAGAGAAGTGGGACCAGCAGAACCTAAAACCAAGCCCGACGTTGTGGGAGAAAGAATAAAACTAACAATGAACAGTGGACTGCGACTGCGACTGCGACTCCCATTGGAATGATGGGCAGCAGCGAAGACGACGTGCAGTATATGAATGTGTGTGTTAGTGTGTGTGTTGGTGGTGTGTGTTGGTGTGTGTGTTGGTGTGTTTGTGTTGTGTTTGGTATTTTGGTTTTGGCCCGCTTGTCTGTACCTTTGCAGCGATGGCAGCGTCGCTGCTTTATTGCGCTCTTTGTCTACCAGTGAGTTCTCGGGCCGCAACGAAGAAGACCAAGAAGTCACATCAAGCCACACGATCGCAAGCACGCACACACCCAAACAAACACACACACACGCACACATACTGAAACACGCACAGCGTTCCAAACGTTCCTGGGCTAGCAATCACACATCCACGAAATGCGCAAATAGCTGTTCGGCTTTTGGGAATGGAAATGAGTTCGGGTTTGAGTTTGGAATCGAGCTCGGGTTAGTTCTTGTCTTTTCTTTGCTGCTGGCTGTTACACTCAGAGAAAATAAGTCGAGCCGTGCATTCCCAACAAGTACTAAAATTTATTACACTTATTCTAAGCATACATGCACTACAATTGATATTTAGTATTGTAGAAAAAGCTGTTAGAAGTTCTATAACGTTTGTTTCTCTGAGTGCACTGTCACATTTATGTTGGTGTTTGTATTCTTTGGCTTGCTGCTTTCCATTGCTGGCTCATTCATTCATGCTCACACATACATATGATGCATATGAATTGGCCCTGAGGCCTCTGTCCGCCAATTTCCTTTTTAAGCTAACAACGTGGCCCTCTTCACGACATTTACATTTGTGTACTTGGCCAGGCAACAACCGCACTAAACTCCGAACCGAACACTATTTACCCCAAAGTTATCAAGTTCTATTTGTGTGTTCATTTAGTGCAAGGATTCCAGACGCCTTCAAGTGTCTGTTTCTGTGTCTCTCTCTCTGTGTGTTAATTTATTTGTGAGTGTTAGTGTGTGTGTGTGAGAGCTGTTGGGTGCGAGTCATAGTCCGTCGTCCATCGTCGTCTCAATTCGTGTCGTGCAGCGCGTATTGGAAGAGGAAGTTCACGTTGTGACTGGAAACTGGAATTGGAAGTGTTGGCGTTCTGTTTCTTCTTCAGCTTCTTGACGGCTCGCGGTTGCGTGATATAGCCTGGATATCAGTCAGTTCAGTCGAAGGCTTACAGTGAACGCGTCGAAAAGTGCCAACGGTTGCTTCCTCGATCTCAACAGCTTCATCGCGTTCGTCCTCTTATTATAACCTCTTGAAGTAACAATTATGGCCAAAATCATTTTGTTTTGTGTGCTCAGCCTTTTGGCATGCGCTGCAGGTTAGTATTTAAAAATACATCAAACGGCTAATTACAACTATTATTATTAAAGACATCTTCAAAATTCTTTGAAATTTGATTTCATTCGATTTCAAAAACCATTCTTTTTACAATACTATATTTAAAGTGCTTAAGGAATGAAAAGAAATAAAGTGTTGAGAAACAATGATTTTCATATTTGGAAATATTAATTTCTTGACGCAAAGAATTTGAGTATAATAAATAAGATTCCATTGATTAACATTATTAGAAAAAATGTAAATGAAAGAATGAAACTATTTTTTTTAGATATTCACAGGGGTTCGTAGACAATATAAATGGATAAAAGAAATCACATCATTATTTTCCAGTCTTTCGAAGTATTCTTGTTTTGCAGACTTTAATTGCATTGTTAACGTCTTTCAACTGATCTATATATTCAATTGTTAGCTCTTTTTTTTTAAAGAATTTTGTTCGTTATCTCGGATTACATCTTTAGGCGATCGTGCATAATAATCATTTTGCCTGGCAACCGGAGGGCATTTAGGTGCCAACAAATAACTAGGCTTAGCATCATTTGATTACATTTGCGCCTCGAGCTACTTAAATCAGGATCTGAGCCAAATTCAACCAGAACTGATTCCAACTCTGACACTGACTCTGAGTGCATCATTAAAAACGTGCTAGATTCGTGGTACTATCATCTACCTGCAGCGGGATCCCCTCTGCGAAACGTAATTACCTCGAATTATAGTGCTCAAGTAGTTTTGCAAACTGGGAGTGCAGTTCAATTATTGGGTTGCTCGATGGGAGTTAATGTTGATCATGTCCATGTCCAAGCCTCCAATTCAAAGTGGCTATTTTGTTGCGCTTTGGACTGCATTTATGCTTGTTTAATTCAATGAAAGTTGCGAATCCATTCGAACCAATATCAGTTCCTTATTGAAATTACTATTATTATTATGAAATTGTTTTTCATGATGTAAGAGATCTGTAGCATTTTTTCTTGTTCTATTATTCGATGGTTTCTTGTGCTTTCAAAATTATGAGTTTATTAGATTTATACTTTTTTTCTATACTTTTATAATACGAATAAAACTAAATAATATATTATATATATTATGATAATAATAAATCAAATATCCCATAGTTATTACTGAAGTTTAGTTTAACTATATACAATTTTTTAAACTTTTAAATATTATTATTAGTCATTTGTAATTCTCAAAGAATAAACAAAAACGTTCAAGATTCGTTGGATAGCTTTATCCTTAAACTGTTAAATTAAATTGGGGAATTTCTTTTTTTGTCACTCTTAATTTGATAGTATATTGTTTATAGTCGGTTTAATTGCCAATGTGAAACTGAATATTCCTTAGACGCGTGACAAAAGAACGGAGACAGAAGACATACATTGTACTGATAATGTGTGTGCCTGTCAGTCCTTCGTTTGTTTAATGAAATCAGAAGACTTTGACTTTGTGTGTGTCTTGCATTTAAATCGCCGGAAATAATTTCATATACAAACACACACACACATACACTTGATCGGACATACACATACAAAGATACAGACAGACAGAGTGGCAAACATTGGGCCCTTTGAGAGTCGATATATAGCTAACATAAAGCATACTCGCTTACCTATCCATGGCAAGTTCCATAAATAGGCAACTGTCCGCCCAGGCAGTCTTCCGTTTTAGCTGTGCGGCACCGATTCAGAATTGAAAACGAAAATGAGTATCTGCGGCATCAACATCAACATCGGCATCGGCAATCGGCAATCGGCATAGGGTGTTTGTCTTTAGGCCCAACACAAATACCCGCTGAGAATACGGCTTGTTGTTGTATTTGTTTAGCACGCTCCGACTGACTGGCCTGAACAGGGAGAGAGAGTGAGATACAGCGAACCCTAGAGAGGGAGAAAAAATAAGAGGGATGACCCTTCCAGCTACCTGTTGCCCCATGTACGAAACCCAAAGCAGTCAACTCATTGTCATCTTGAAGATCGTCTTTTTAATGAAAGCAAAGCGATTACAAAAGTTGAAGTTGAAGATGAAGAAAAACCCCACCAATTATAAAGAAAATAAAAATCTAAGAGTCAGTTACTTTCGTTCTTGGTGCCTTCTGAGCTAATTAATGTCATCAGCTCCATTATTTTTCGTCGGATTTAACGTAATTAGCTTTTGTATCTTTTGCATTTGTATCCGTATCTGCTCCGCAAGGGTCAGAGACCGTTAAAGCTTCTGGTCATCATCATCATTAGCACTGTAATGAATCATCCAGACACATTAAACAACCAACAGCGACAACAACTCGCCAACAACATTCCAAGAGTCCAGAGTACGACTTTTTGCTTTTATAGACATGGTTCTGTTTTGTCATTGGTATTGCTCGTTTTGGTAATCCTATTTAATGATATTTACTTTGAATATCTATTGTCGGCCGATTACGCATGCGATGCCGAAAACCGAAACCGTTACGGTTACAAATTGCGATTACTCAGTATTCAGAGCGGTATTTCTCTGTCTCTCAATTGGAGGGAGTTCATTGACCACAGTAGAACCCTAGTTCCCCAATTTTCACAGTCGGAGCGTTAACTAATTCTTTTCTTTATTATTTTTGGACTTGCATTGGTCTCTTTGTTCTTCAATTTTTTTATTTATTCATTGTTTTTTTTTTCTGCTTAGGTCAACGCATCACGACCATACATCTGGATGGTGTGCAGTACTTCATCAGTCGCATGAATCCGTACTCCCCGGAACTGAATTACTTCCTGGCGTATCAGTATTGCCGATCGCTGGGACTGCAGCTGGCCTCGTTCGAGACCAAGGAGAAGGCTGAATCGATGACCACGTATCTGAAGAATGCCGGTTATGGCAATTATGATTTCTGGACATCCGGAAATCGCTTGGGCACGGGCATGTTCCTATGGATGAGCACCGGACTACCGTTCAATGCGACCTTTGATTTCTTTGAGAATTCGGCCGATGCCATCCAGGCTGGACTGCTCGATCCTGTTGATCACAATAGCAACACCTCGCCGCAGCGTACGGCACGCGACAGGTAAGAGATCCTGGATGTTCTCATCCTTATAGTCATCCCATGTTTCAGTTTGCAGCTACTTGAGGCTACCTTAAACCATTTCACGCACTTTTTTCGTCTCTCTTCTTGTCTTTGTTATTATAGCAGCAGTGGTGCAGAGAAGGGTTGCGTCATCCTGAAGCAGCCGACGCTCAAATGGATGCCCGAGGACTGCTCGGCCGTCAAGGATTTCATTTGCGAGCAGACTCGTTGCTATTATTACAACTACGGCAGCATTCCGGTCTCGTCTGCGCAGGGGTAAGGACAACTAGAGAGAGAAAGAGAGAGAGAAAGAGAGCATGAGGCGCCACTAAAAACAAACACGATTATAAAAGAAGCAAAAAAAAAAACACAAAAATAAAAATAAAAATCATATATATAAACTTAAATCAAATAATAACTGAATTACAATAACTATTCACCCCTTTCTTAAGTATAAACACACAATAAATCGCTACACAAATGCTTAAGTTTCACTCTAAGCGAATGTCCTTAATTAAGATAAACAAAAACAAAAACAAAAACAAAACAAAAACAAACACACACAAAAACGAATAAACATACATATATATTTATAAACACATAATGCAATTGAGCAAATTGATAATAATACGTGATTAATCAAAGTTAATTTAGTTGACCACAAACGAAATAAGAAAAAAGAAAAATATACACTCAAAATTACACGATTACAAGAATGGAACAAAAACGCTAACGAAGCGTTCAGTTCAGAAAGTAATACAAAACTAAATCAAATAGGTGAGCTAAACCCCAAATCGTTAAACTATACAATTTACTACACACAAACACACACATATGCAGATTCTGGAAATCGGTTCAGAATCTGGATATCTGTATCTATGTTTAAATACCTAATACAGAAGACTAATGCGCAGCTATCAGCCTATTACTAACTAAAAGTTCACAACAAATCAAAAAAAAAAACAAAAAATCACACAAAATTTTGCAAAAAAAAACAGAAATGAAAACTTTGTGCAATCAGCCAGGAAAATAATGAAAATTAATAATGACAATATCAAGTTGGTAAAACTTGAGAAAAACGTAATAAACTCAAGGCAAACATTGGTTTTGAAAATGAATCGAAAATCACATTAGTTTCCTTTGCCGTTTGCACAAATATATTTTGGGGCCATTTTGAGCGCCACTTTCGAGATTCCTGCTAAAAAGTGGTGGTTTGGGGCTTAGCTTTTCCATAGTTGTTGTTGTTGTTGTTGTTGCCATCGTTGCTGTTGTCACCAAGATTTGTGTTCAACTAACTAACTTTAGCTTCAGACTCGCTCTTTCGCACTAACCCAATAATGCCAAGCTCGCTGCTAGTCGATCGACATATGTGCACACATATCCAACTCTACATACACTCAGAGAAAAAACCAAATGAATTTTGTACTTAAATCAAGTAGACTAAAACTGAAAAACCAAATACGATTTCTCTCGTTTCTAAGCAGATGCGATCTTAAGACATATCCAAGAATTTCTTAAATCAAGAGCTTGCTTACTTGGAATAAGTTCTTCAGTTATGAAAGGTAGTCAAGTAACTCAATCATTTCTGAAATTATCTAAGTCGAAAACTAAATCAAATTAAGTTTTTCTATTTTTTTTAACCTTAAAAAAGTAATAAGGATTTTAACGTATTAAAGATGTAATTTGACTGGTTTTATAACAGCCTTTTTCGCTGAGTGTATGTAAGTGGTAAGTGTGTGCATATGAATTAAATAAATGCCGTAACACATGAGTGTCTTTAACTGAAGTTGTTCTTTGTTTCTTCGTGTATTCCCTGATCCTCATCGCCTCCGATTGTAGACGGCCCATCACCTCGACGACTCCACGAACACCCGCCACACTCGTCAAGCTGCCGACGACAACACCCCTGCCCCTGCTCATGTCCACCAGCGGCAGTCTGTTCGCCAAGCCAAAATCTTCGCTGGTCGGCGATAGCTCCTCGGATGCCTCTCAGCAGCCGTCGACGGTGTGGTTCAAGCTGAATCACGATCGCTCGCTGGCCGATGCGGCTGCTGCTGCCGGTGATGTGGATGCCGATCTGGAGGCGGATGTTGAGGAGCACGACGATGCTGACGGCGATACTGATTTCGATGAGCACGAGCACGAACACGACCATGAGCACGAGCACGAGCACGAGCATGAGCCCGATAATGGCATTGGTGGAGATTCGTCCGGTGAGCATGCTCGCGAGTTGAGCGATGGCGATGACGTCAAGGAGCACGTTTTTCCGCTGAACGACAATGAGCTGCACAACGAGATGCATTCGATTGAGGAGCTGCAGCTGCAGTTGCAGCAATCGCACGATGAGCATGATGAGGACACGGCCGATGCGGATGCAGATCATGAGTCCGATGCGGAAACTGATCCTGAGACAGACTCGCACTACGAGTCGTCGGCCAGGCCAGATGCGTTGCCCAGCTCCACGGAATCGCCAGCGATTGAGGTGCGTCTTAAGCAGATCGCACAGGACTTTGAGAAGATGACCAGCTCGCAGGAGCTGCAGCGTGCTGCCGTTGTCAGCAAGGATGAAATGACGCCACAATCATCGCTCTCGCTTAGTGATCTGATACGCACTCTGCGTCCCAATGAGCAGCAAATCATTCCACAGATCGACTCCGACTACTCGAATGCCATGCGTGTCCTGGGCAAGACATCCGCCGTCGTCCTCAACAACAATAACAACAACGAGGATTCGCGCAAGTTCAAAGTGTTGCCAGAGCCACACAGCTTTTAAATTGAGGAGCGGGATGATGAGTGGGCCACCGTTTGTTGGGTTCCACTGAGGAATGTTCATTTCTTGGTAGGCTATTGAAATGACGCTTCTCTCTGCGGACCCCCAACAGTTTATACTATTACTCCAGACTCTCCCTGTAGAAATTTAATGATCAACTTTAGAGCGAATGAGAGAAGAATAGAAAGCAAGCGCGAGAGAGAAAGAGAGCTTAAAAGAGTTAAGATACACACTTATTTACTGCTTAATTATACAAATACATATACTATATGCTTTAATTGTATGACAAAACACAAAAAAAAAAACAAAACTCTTGATTAATAAAAACGAATTTGGTAAATGTAAAATTGAGAATTATTCATCCTCTAGGCAATCTGAGCCGTGATTTATTTGTACTCATCGCAGAATAGAGCCTAAAAGCCAATAACCATAAATTATGTGTTACATTCTAAAGCGTGGCTTGTGTTAGTTCGCCAGAGGCTGGCAACTATCATCATCATCATCATCATCATTATGATTGGGGCTTGGTTTGTGCCCGGCAAATGTGCAAATCATTTTTCTTAATTTTAAGAGGATTTCAAAGAGTTGAAGCTAACGCATTACACAATATTTTATGTGCTGCTTCATCTCATTGTTGGATGCAGACGATGCTGAAAATGAAGACGTGACGGATCGGACACTGGACACTGGACACTGGATAGATAGCTCACAGTGGACGGAACACATTAAACAGACGAAGACTCTCCCACCCGCCATTAGCCTTTTTCTCTGCCTTTGCCAGCATCTTCAATTTCTTCGTTTTATTGTGCTTTGGACACAGACACAGACACAGACACAAACGAAGGCGAAGGCGGAGGCGTCTCTGACTTTGACTTGAAGTCTGAGTTTGTTTGATGTTCTACTGACTGATCATATTCCTAACACACTCAGCAAAAATATCATAATAATGTTGACTTTTTGTATTATGTAAGCCATAAATAAGTGTACAGCATTCAAAATTAAAGTGGAATGGTGTGGAATTTGGACAATTATCATACTCCGACAAATGGGAGTTTCTAAAACACAGAAGCTTGTCTGAATACCAACATTCCAGTTTGAAGTCCAGTGTATTTATATAGCAATACAGTTAGCTGAAATTTGCTCTTTTATATTCATGAAAAGTAAACACAATTATTAGTTTTATTGGTCGACTAGGGACAAGAGGTTTTAGTATTAAATTAAGTGTAAATCAAATTATTCTAACTAGTCGATTAAGGATTAAGGATAAATATCTAATATATATTCACAGATTTACAAATTAAATTGATGGTTATTATTTCTAAAAATCACAAATTTGTTATGGTTCTCAGAGCAGTTTTAGTTCCATCTCACGTATTTTTTTGAGTGCTCGGAAAGTGGTTAATGAAAGGAGTCTATACAGTTTTACGGCTGTGCATATGTGTGTGTGGCTATATACACACACAAATGGGGGGATACTGACACAGACAGAGAGACGCAGACTTGAAGTTCTGGAGACAACCTTGAAAAGCATGGCAGGGTCCAACGAACGTACATCATAAAAAGTTTCTCTTTTGCTGAAACGGCAATCTCAGACCACTCACAAAAAGGTAAACATTCCTCACGTACATGTTTGAAAAGCTGCAGCAGCAACAACAACAACAACAACAGCAACAAGTACAACAATAAGAACACCAGCTACAGGTAACTGTGATAATTGAGAGCGCAAATTAAGAATAATTTTTCACGCTTTTCACTTGTCCCACAAAGTGCGAAAAAACTGTATCATAAGGTTGTTTTAGGCCACATAAAGATCTCAGATATCTAATTGAATGCGTGTTAGAATTCTTCTGAGCTTCGTACTTTCGATAATCTGTAGATGCACTCTCCATTAAGGCAACATAACTTTAATAATTAACTTAATATATATATCATTTAAAGCCAACATCTTAAAGATAATCAGTTGCAGTCAATGGCTAACTATATTATTTAAAATCACGTCAAACACCCAGCGGAAACTTTAAAGTACTTTAAAATTTAATATTTAAATTTCAATGGTTGAGATGACCAATAATTTGGCATCTTCTGCAATGGATTTGAGCCAACTCATTACTGATTCTACCGATCGATTCAGAATCTTTCCCTTATGTTAATTAATTGTACAAATTAAATTGTCATCAATCAAAGTTACTTTCTATATTTATTTAAATCGCTTTCAAAATTTAAAAAAAAAACTTCTAAATAACTATAGCCATGTATTAAAGGTATTAAAAACTTAATTATAGTTGATTGGCTGATTAGGGACATTGCACTAGACACAGATCTATGAATTGTGATCGCGTGAAT
The DNA here is from genome assembly GCA_035044025.1 of Drosophila paracracens. NCBI lineage: Eukaryota > Metazoa > Arthropoda > Insecta > Diptera > Drosophilidae > Drosophila > Drosophila paracracens. Next base: position 590,712 of record JAWNMN010000242.1, read on the forward strand.
TGAGGTTTCATTTGAACGTATGCGCCATCTATATATCAGTTGGAGTACTACAGATACTACCCATGAATTGTTCGCCTCTAATATGATTCATAGATGGAAATAGATCTTTGAATTTAGAGCTGGGTATTTGCTAGTCGGGCACTCGTGAGAACTCTTACTTTTTATTACCAGCTTTGTGGTGCCAAATATGTTGTATCTTTGATCTGTGTGGTATCTCATCATTTATAATGCATTAATGAATAAGGATAAATGATACACAATTGCATTATAAATCAAGTGAATCACACAACAGAAGCTTTGGCAGTTACAAACCCAAAAAGACGGCACGTCGATTGATTGGCGTAATGAATAAGATATATGTATTAAATATGTCTTGTGTTACCTCCTGAGATCGTAAGGCTACATTTTATTATTTACATTTCGAATGATTAAGTAAAAATAATATCTTTTTTATACAAATTTAAATATATATTAAATTGCTACTCATAACTATGTCACATTCTGAATATATTGCTTAAAAGTAAGGAAATGAATATATAAAAGTCTCATATAATACATTACGTATTATGAAATTCATTTTACTTTTTATTACGACACAAATCAACTGGTTGATTTTAAATACTGAACTGACTGGTAAAACTCAAATCACAAAATATTTGATTATTCATAATCTTATGAAAATTATGGACCTAATAAAAAACAAAGGGAGACGTATTTTTATACTTTGTATAATTTTGCATGGCACGACAATAATTTGACAAAATATTTCATTAATATCAACCAAAATCTATAATCTTACGTACACGCTGATAGTCATGAGATCAATATATGTATATGTGTAAATATATATATGTATTGCCATCGGCATCGGAGGAAGCGGAGGAAGTTATCAATCAAACATAAACCTGATTTGTCCGAGGTATACGAGAACTTATATTACAAATTTTATGTCTCTAGCTGTTACAATCTCTTCATACAGAAGGACATGGGTATATCGACTCCGCTGTTTATCCTGATTAATAATGTGCCGGAGATGCTTCCTTCTGCCTGCTACAAGACTTATATACCCCTTCGACCTATTTGTAAAGGGTATGTAAAAAAAACTAGGAATAAATATGTGATTCCCCGTTGGATTAGAATTAATCTTATTCCAATGATATATGTGAATAAATAATTAAAACAAACAATCAATTAGAATCAAAATTTGTTCGTTAATCACAAAACAAGTTCCATAAAATTGAATATACGACTTTGACTACGATTTCGGCTATGAGGCTCGCGATTGCTATAATTTCCACTCCCCTTCAACTGAAACACAAGTTATTAGCGAATAGAACCGGAAAGGTAAATACTGACATAGTTTAACATATACATATATAGTATCAAAACGTCGCTTAAGAAAATTGTACAGTTTGCAGGACAGAATGAAAATGTTGTTTGTTGTACTCCTATGCGTGGTTGTTGCCTCAGCTCAGCTTGGTGACGGCCTTGGCGTCTTTGGAAATGTGGCAAATAGATTGTAGGAAGGAATAAATCCTTTGCTCATGAATGATCTTTGGTGACTTATTGGTAAAAAACCTGAGAGATACTCGCTGAGAGAATCTCGCTGAGAGATACTCGCTGAGAGATACTCGCTGAGAGATACTCGCTGAGAGATTCTCGCTGAGGGATACTCGCTTACTGAGAGATACTCGCTTACTTCAATTGCAGTCAATTGCAAAATACATTACATTGCATTAATATCAGGTTATTCACGAAGCGGAAGCTTAAAAGTACTTTGAATTTTAAGAATTAAAATAAACATTTTACACTTGCACTTTTTGGTTGCATTCCATTACAAGGAGAAAGGTGTTTGTATAAAAGTGGAGTTTTCGGGGATGCAGAATCATTGCAAAGACAGCACTTGAAACGTGAGGACATCCTTCATTAAGTTACCCTCAAACCACACTACAACAACATGAAAGTAATGATCCTGGCTCTGATTGCCTCCTTTGCATTCGCATCGGGCTTACCTCAGCTTGAACGAGGCTCAATATTTGCACCGAGTGGAGTAAGTTCTCTTAAATCGAATATATAGTCCTACAACTGTAAAACTTTGCTAATTCGCAGATGTTTGAGATGACCAACAATTTGGCAGCACCTCCAGTGGATTTGAGCCAACCCATTGTACTACTGCCAGTGGCCACACCCATTACTGAAGAACCCCAGGAACCGAGACTCACAGCCCGTCCCTTGATTCTACCAACTAGGGCACCAACTATGAGACCAACCATGAGACCAACTATGATACGGAATGTGACACCAACTATGAGACCAACTATGAGACCAACAATAAGATCTTAAAAAAAAGATAGAGAATTATTTCTTTGTGTTAACTAATTATACGAATTAAATTGGCATCTATCAAAGATGACTGCTATATTTAATTAAACTTAAGCATTATCGCTTTTTCACTAAAAATATATAGGTAATAAACTATAACCATACATTAAACTTAATTTGTATATTGGCTTATAAGGCAAAGCGTTTTGTATAGTTACATTATTTATTTGATGACCGATTTTTTAATGTCGACCAATAAACGTTGTTCAATAGTAGGCGCCATCTATGTATCAGTTCGTGTACTACAACGACTACCGGAAAAGAATTAGGCGCAAATTGAAAGTTTTGAATTTGGGAGAATTTAAACACAATATCATATTTTGAACAATTAACACATTAACAATGCTATAATTACTATTATATAATATATGTTTTTATTATACAGGTCACTATTTAACTGCCTCAATCAGTAAAATACTGTTCGGGACTCGATGATGTTAAATTGGCCATTCTGTTGAGTTTCTAATCATAATTTGTTTTTTTTTTTTAACACAAAACAAGTTCCCTGCGGTTATCATCGGAAAAAACATAAGTTGCAAATGTGTATATACATTTATATAGGGTAAAATCAAATACATTGCTACTGTGTCGCTAATTAGTGACTATAAATCCCAAAACCAGTCGAGATTTCGAATGATAAACATCCAGTTTTGTGTGTGGTATAAAATTTTATCACAGTATTTGTGACTTACATATATGCAAATACATACATACATTCATAAGCTTCGCATTTACATTTTTCTAATATAATTTGCATGAAAACGCAGAATTGAATTTACGATGATCGCGATTGCTATAAAAGCGCAGTCTCCGGCAACTAAAACTAGCATTGATATTGGCGGATCAGACCCAGAAAGGTTAGTACTGGAATAGTTTTCAATATATACATAGTATCTGTAGGCGTATCTTCAGTGCAAATAGTTTAAAGTGAATGTGATTTATATTATGTGAAATAAGAACAAAAGGGCAACGCACTCAGCGAGAGCCCTTCAATTGGTTTTTGTCATTTTGCCATTTCTGGATGAAGATTTGTTGCCTAAGCCCAAAACAAGTTCCCTGTGGCTACAAAACATAATAGAGCAGCACATGCAAATATATATATATAAATTGCTAGCCATGGCGTTAATTAGTGACCATAAATCCCCAAACCAGTCGAGATTTTAAATGCTACCCGTAAATTGGTAAGCATACAGTCTTAATAAATGACAGTATTTGTGGAATTATATATATGCATAAATCTCGAGAACTATATGCGAGCAGATATATAAGCCATTTGAATTGAATTTATGACTCTGACTCCGACTTCGACTACGATTATCGCGATTGCTATAAAAACGCAATTTTCGCCTACCGAAAGTCACATTTGTACTGACGGTTCAGAACCAGAAAGGTTAATACTTGGCATAGTTTGAAATACACATAACATTTGTAGACGTAGCTTCAGTGCAAGTCGTTTAACAAAAATTAATTCCTCAAAGTGAATGTATATATAAAATATAACCAATACTTAAACGTAATTTAATTAACTACGTAATGTTTGCCAATTGCACTTCAACGCAATTCATCAAGTAATCAATCATGAGTGCATTTCAGTATTTAATCACCTTCATCTTATTGAGGTGCAAGGTTTTCTGGTTTTTTTTTTCCGGCTAATCGCTGCTAAAGTGAAAATAAAATATTTAACAGAATAAGCACCGAGTATATATTTAGAATCCAGAGGGAACAGTCAAGTTAGGCACGCAGATAATTTCATACGTATTCAGACCGGAATTCAATTGATTTTCATTATAAATATCAAAAATCGATCGAGATCAAGATCAAAGTATTTCACAGTCCACGACAATATAATTATACACTCGTCAAGGGCATGTGTAATATTTATTTGATTTCCCCTTACTACTGCGTTCAGTTGAGCTGAACAAGCAAAAATTGTTTATATAAGGTTTAAGAATATTGTTAATTAATTTTGGAATAAAGAAGAAAACAAAACTTGCTTAAGAAAAATGGAAAAATTTACTTACATTATTTATTTACAGATCAGAATGAAAGTGGCGTTTGCTCTACTCCTATGCGTGGCTTTTGCCTCTGCCCAGTTTGGCACAAGCTTTAGAGGAGCAGCAAATAGATTTCAGCAAGGAGTATCAAGTCTAGCTAGCAGAATCCCATCACCACCTACGCTCAACAATGTGCAAGACTTTGGTGACTTTGTGGTAAGCTGATAGAGTTAACAGCATCGAATTGCTTTTTAAATCTATTTCAACTCCACTTCAGGCACAATCGGGTAAAACCTATCTGAATGCGGCAGATCGGCAATTGCGCGAGGGTCTCTTCAGTGCCCGTAAATCCTTGGTTGATTCCAAAAATGCGGCTTTCGCTAGTGGTGCCTCCGGCTTTGAGTTGGCTGTGAATGCCTTTGCTGATCTGACGAACTTAGAGTTCCTTCAGAGGCTCACGGGATTAAGGAAGTCAGCAAGCGGCGAGTAAGTTGGGGAGCATAGATTAATAGTTCTTTTCAGTTTATCTACCAATATTAACTAAATTATTTATATTTCAGCCAAAAAGCGAGGGCACGTCGTTTGTCACCCACGGTGGCAAAGGGAGTTCGTGTCCCGGACTCCTTTGATTGGCGTAAGAAGGGCGGAGTGACGCCTGTTAAGTTCCAAGGTGATTGCGGCTCCTGTTGGTCCTTCGCTGCAACCGGTGCCATTGAGGGTCATGTGTTCCGTAAGACGGGCACATTGCCAAATCTGTCCGAACAGAATCTGGTTGATTGTGGCAAGATTGATCTGGGTCTGGACGGTTGTGATGGTGGCTTCCAAGAGTACGCTTTCAATTTTATACAAGAGCAGAATGGCATTGCCAAGGGCGATAGTTATCCCTACTTGGATAAGAAGGATACATGCAAATATAAGTCGAACATTTCGGGTGCACAAATTACTGGATTTGCTGCCATTGACCCGAAGGACGAGGCAACTATGAAAGCTGTGGTTGCCACTCTTGGTCCAATTGCCTGCTCGGTGAATGGACTGGAGAGTCTTCTTCTGTACAAGCGTGGCATCTACGATGATAACGAGTGCAACAACGGTGAGGTGAATCATTCCATCTTGGTCGTTGGCTATGGCAGCGAGAAAGGCAAAGATTACTGGATTGTGAAGAACTCGTGGGACACGGCCTGGGGCGAGGACGGCTATTTCCGTTTGCCACGTGGCAAGAACTTCTGCGGCATTGCCAGCGAGTGCAGTTATCCAGTAGTTTAATCTACTTTAATATCCACCGGCACCAATATTTTTTTATTCACATTACAACTGGTTCTGCAATTTCAACAAATAAATTTTAATTTAAGAATCGGTAAACGTTTAAAATTTCAGTCTTCAATACAGCATTGAGTATTTCATAACATTTGTTTGAATTTGCGTGTGTACGAGAGTTCAGGGCTGCATCATTAGTAAACGATTATAATAACCTATGCAAATGTGCAAATAATTATATTTCAGCTGGCATTGAATGTTAACTTACATTTGTTATTTATACCATATAAAATCCTTGACCTTATTTTGGCAAAACGATTAAATATATAATTGAATTATTGTGAATGCCTTGTTGCGCGCTCATTGCCAGTGTTGTACAATTTGTTCGTGAACTGAATCAGTTCACTATGCTTTTGTTCTCCATGCTCACTCATTCGTGAACAGCAACACAACACTGTCTGGTGTGGGAGATAAATAAATAAATAAAAATAAATCGCCAGCAAAGACAAAATTGTTCATTTGCCAAACGGAAACGAGCAATTAATGTTGAATAAAATGTGGCAGCCATAAAAGATGACGAGTGTGCGTCGATTGGAGCGCAAATACCCAATGTTGTTCCTGCAGGTGTGTAGTTAAATAAACAAAAAAAAAAAACAACAAAAAAAGAATTGTATTAAGACAGCAAACAAGCAACGGGGGGACCCAACCCACTTTTTGTTAAAGTAGGCGTTGTCACCACCCCATTGTCACAAGGCTGTTCTTAATTTCGTATTCGTTTTCGTTTTCGTTTGCTAACCAAACCCATTGTGCCGCGTTTCGCCATTAATAATGTTGTGTGTGTTTGTAATTCCGATTCCTATTTACAGAAATGTGCTTGCTAGTCTCGTGCATTGATATTAATCCAAAGAAACCACCCCCAGGGTCATATATACTTATATGCATTTTACCAATACAAAGCCAACAACAACCATCACCACCACCACTTAATTGTCATACCCACTTGACTAACTGTTAACTGATCCAACAAAAAAAAAAAAAAAAAGAATAAAAATGGACGAAGACATTATGAATGCAGTTGAATCTCTTTTCGGGAAGGATGTGAAAATTGTTGACTGCGAGACGTCGTCTTCGGTGCAGCAGGAGGAGGTGCTGCTCATCAATGGGGTGCCAGTTAAATTGGATGGCCTGCCGGCTGACGATGCGAGTGCCATTAAGAGTGCCCTGCTCGATGGCCAGATGCCGGCTGTGGAGCATCTGAATCAGTTGCTCTTTCGCGCCGGATTGGCACAGCAGCCCATCGAGGTGGAAACATCGCTGACTGTGAAATCCTCGCTGACGACCACCGAGGAGGTGCTAGTCTCACGCAACGGGAAGGTGTTGGACGAACGGACCGTGGAAACCAAAGAACACTTTAATCATCAGTCGCATCAGAAAGAGATCTGGCAGCCAGTCAGACAGGAGAACACCTTGGCACGTGCAACGCCGGAGAATGCACTCAAATATCGCACAAATTCAAATTCCACATTCTCGTCCCAAGGTACAACGACTGATGGCGAACCGCATAGAAATGCCGATCGTCTTGGCCGACAATTGAATCAAACCTTTTCGAATGCCTCACTGGTGTCAAGCAGCTCAGCCATAACTGGGTCGGATCAGGTGATTGGGTCCGCATCGAATGTGTCCAATGCCACAACACTGGGCGACAAGTCTTCGAATATTAGCAGCTGTGACTCGGGCCACGACGGGCTCTTCCACAGTGTCTCAATGAGTGCGCCTTATATGCAGGGACATGGACAGGGACAGGGACGCGACACCCAAACGGATTCCTTGTACTGTGACATTCCCAGCTCAGCTGATGAGGCCGACGATGCGGTGTCTGTCGCCAAGCTGGTAAGCCAACCATAATCAAAAATTGGTAAATGCAACCGATTGGAACTCGCTCAATTCATTTGCAGAGCACGCTTCTACAGATCAGAGAGTCCTGTGACATTGTCAAGGATTGCCAAACCAAAGACTTGCCAGCCGCCGGTGATTTAACCGCGCTAGTCACTCTCCTTACCAGCTGCAGCAATGAGGAAATTGAGTTCACACTTCTCCTCTGCGCACGTTTATTTGTCCCGATGCAGGAGCTGCTGGCAAAGATCATCCAACAGTGCCGGGGACAAGAGGATGTCCTGCTGCGTCTACTCAGTCACTGGCTGCGCATATGTCCCAACGATTTTCGCAACGAGACGTTGCTGCAAGAACTACGCAGGCAGCAAAGTAGCGCAGGATTAAGCGCTTTCCTCGATGGCATTCCCGATGCACTGCACCAACTGGACGCGAACAATCGCTTGCAACTGCAGTATATGTTGGCCAAGCAGGCCTCGGCCAGCTCGTTGGGGCGACAGAGTAGTATTAAATCGCTGAAGCGTTTCGCCGCCAACGTTTACAAATCGGACAATGTGCAGAGCAAGTGCGGCAGCGCCTTTGAACTGGCCCATCAGCTGTATGCCATCGAATATGCCTATCTCTCGCAGATACGTCTCGAGGAGTTTGTCCAAATGCTAAATACGGGCGAGTTCAAAACATGCATGTCGCAAACAAAGGCGAGCACCCTCGGCTCCAACTGCAGCTCTGGCAAGCAGCCCGAAATCAGCATTGCTGCCTATGTGCAATGGTTCAATCAGCTCTCCCATTTGACTGCCACAGAGATACTCAAGGTAAGTGTATCTAAAACCACTTAAATATACTCGTTTAACTCATTTTCTCTTCTTCCACAGCTTTGCAAAAAGTCGCATCGCGCTCAGATGGTTGAGTTCTGGATTGAGACCGCCTTGGAGTGCTTCAATACGGGCAATTTCAACAGTCTAATGGCCATTTTGACGGCTCTAAATATGAAGGCGATATCGCGGCTTAAAAAAACGGTTAGCAGCTATCCAAAACTTATTTACTTGCTGATCGTAAATAGTTCTCTTTGATTGCAGTGGTCCAAGGTGCAGACAACCAAATTTGAGGGCTTGGAACATCAAATGGATCCCAGCTCCAATTTCCACAATTACCGCTCGACCATGAAAGCAGCCGTTTGGCGCTCCGAACGCGAGGATGCCAACAAAATTGAGCGTGCCATTATACCGTTCTTCTCGCTGTTCCTCCAGGACTTCAGTGTCATCAATGAGAGTCACGCAAACAGGCAAGCATCCTTGAGCATACTTCATATTATAATACTTATTGACTACTGTTTTGTTTTAGACTCGCCAACGGATACTTTAATTTTGAAAAGTGTTCGCTTCTTGGCGCCCAACTGCGTATCTTTAATAAATGGCAACGATTGGATTGTCCGTACGAGCAACTGGCCAGCGTTGTGGCCTATTTACAAAAGGCAGAAGTTTTCACCGAGGATCTGCTGATGAAATCTTCCTATGAGTGCGAGTCGCCGGATGGTGCTGACGAGAAGGATCATTACAAAGCAATGAAAGCTGCTACAAAATAATCGAACACACATTATTCGAATCATACAATAAGACGTTCAATTTTTTTATTTTGGGCAGAACTTCGAATCGAGCCTCGCGCAAACTTCCATAAGAGTTTGTACACAAATGTTTTTTTGTTGTTACTTCCATTTGCATTTGCATCGCAATAACGATAATAATTTTAACTCTGAAAAAACACAATCGTATTTGTTAATTTGTACTTAAGTCTCTAGCATTATATATACAATACACAATATATTCAACTGATTGTAATCGATAGGCCATTCAATTTGAAAATCCAATAAATTTGCATACAACATTAACAATGGCGTATAAATTGGGGGGGTAGTCAGGTCTAACTTCGCCAAACATCTGAAATATCATGCCTCTTTTTTTAAACAGAAAATTGCCCATAACTCAGTCGTGTACAGTTCTGTGTCAAGCGATTCGTTTTGACGAAGGTTACCAGCTGGCATTCAAATCATCTTTGCCATTTCCCACAAAACAAGTACTGAAATTTGTCGACCCCATAAGCAATTGACCTTGCCTTCTGACCAACCTCAAAGTATGCTTTAACAATTTAATTTTTCCAAGACTAGTCTTTTATTGTGCAGCCTAAAAGTATGCTTTTTATTTATTCTACTTATGTTCCGACATAAAATCACGTTTTCAACTTTAAATGTACGATTTAGGGGCAAAACTATGATCAAAGAGCCCTCGCTTTTTAAAATAAGTTGAGTTTTGACGAAGTTATGGCATTTTGAAGTTTCGACCTATGCACATATGCCGATTTTCAGGACAGAATTTTAAATGTATGTATATGATCAAAACCCCGTTGATTTTCGTTTTGTATTAAGTAAATCTATTTTATTTACAAATATAACCGAAAATGACACGGAATATTTGTAATTCAGAAAACATAATTTAAGTACACAATAAAGACACATTGAGAGTGTATTATTGCTAGTTAACCTACTTGTGCATATTTTTAATTAACGTATGGTAGCAAATTTTTGGAAGTCAACGGAACCAAATTTGCCAAAGAGCTCCAAAGGGTAATGTTTGCCCTCGCCGCCACAAGGGGCGTGCACACGAATCTGACGCATGTGCGTGTCCCTACCATTCTGATGATTCGAAATGACGGCAATTTGGAGCATGAAAGTGCGTAGGGATTTAACATTGCCATCCTTGATGGGTATTTGGACCCAGCCGTTTGGCTCTGTCAGATCAATTACTTGCAGCTCCTGCAGATCATTGAAATTTGTGCCGGATCGAATGGAGATGCGAGAGGGTGTGTAGCTCTCGTCCAGCTTGTAATCTGTATATATATAAATCTGACTGATGTTCGTTCGCTTGTGAAATTGTATGTTGACCAAATGTGGCAATTGGCCATCCGATTGCCAGTATGTATCCATTATGTTGTCACGCAATCGCTCAACGCCAAAGCCTGAGAAGTTGGAGTTGGAAGGAATAGATAAATAATATGCAGTCTTTTGTATTTATTTCAGCTTACCTGGCTTGCAGGAGGACAAACTCCAAACGGCCTGCGCGCCAACTTCTCGCACATAGCCTAGTCGCTCCTCGCCAAGTGGATCCTCTTCGCTTGTATCGGCTGTCTTCGCTGTGGATTCCTCCTCCGCAGTTGTCGCCATAGCGATTTAAAGAAAATCTCACAAAATTATCTTACAATTTATTTATTATATTTTACAAATTATTTCAGCCAGCTCGATTTGTTTCAGCTTACAGCACTGTGCCGAACAGCTGCAAGCGCGTTGTCAACAAACAACGCACAAGCGCTTTCCAACACTGACACATAACAACGCACATGTCAAGTTGAATTTAGAATAAAATAAAATAAAATACGATTATGGTGCGCAAGCTGAAATATCATGAGCAGAAATTGCTCAAGAAGGTCGATTTCATTACATGGAAAGTGGACAACAGCAGCAAGGAGAACAAAATTCTGCGCCGCTACCAGATACAAAAGCGAGAGGACTACACAAAGTGAGTTCATGTCGTCATATAAATATTATATTCAAATAATAAAATTGATCCTTTGTTTAGATACAACAAATTGGCTCGTGAAATTCGAGAGTTGGCAGAGAAAATAGCTAAACTTGATGCAACGGATCCTTTTAAGGCCGAGGCTTCAGCGATGCTCATGAATAAATTGCATGCGATGGGTGTTGCCAACGATCATCTCACTTTGGAGACAGCCAGCAAAATGTCAGCGAGTAACTTTTGCCGCCGCCGCTTGCCTGTCATCGTGGTCAAATGTGAGTGTAAATTGGAAATTATGTGGACAAGCAGAGCCTAATTATATATACTCTTTTAGTGCGAATGTCGGAGAATATAAAGCACGCCACCAATCTGATTGAGCACGGACACGTTCGAGTCGGCCCTGAAATGGTTAAGGATCCTGCTTTTCTCGTCTCCCGCAACTTGCAAGACTTTGTCACCTGGGTTGATGGATCCAAAATTAAGGAGCATGTACTTCGCTATAATGACATGCGCGATGATTTCGAAATGTAAACGACAATTACAATTAAAGTATCTTCTTTTTAGTAAACAGAATTTGAACATTATAAAGGTAGCAATTTGTGATTTGTTAAATTATCATTTTTAATAACTTTATTACATTTCATATAATAATGTTTAGATTGCATTAATATAATTCATTAATGTTTGGAAGCCTTTCACGCCAAGGGCGCCTTCGGGCCACCACACATAAATATAGTACACACATATATAAATTTGTTCTTTAGAATCAACCCTTTGACTTTTCCCTTCGCTACATGCCCGAAGCCGAAAATATCATTTTACTTATGGCGGTAATCAGATTTAATGCCTTATTAGTTTCTTCACATATATTATTAAACTAGCTCTATTATTGATCAAAATATATAGTAAGGTTTTGCAAAAATAATATCGTTAAAAAGAAGAATATAATAAAATAGCCACTAAAAGAACTCAGTTGAAAATATAATACGGATAAAGGAGTTAAGAAAAGTTTGGTTTTTATTCATGTATATGCATGTATGTCAATAAAAAAACAGGATGAGTGTCAATTAAGGAATAAGGTGCACGGTTGAGCGGTCTAAAAAGTGTATAAGTTTTAAAACAGAGCATATAGACAATAAATTCTATAGTTCGATTGATGGCAGTTTTACGCTAACATGGTGAAATATCTGCGTTTTCGAGGACCTACCGCTAAACTTGCAAGATTCCCTGGCCACAGGCACAAGGGGGGTTGTGTGGAAGCCAATCCCAAAAAAATATATAAAATACATTTGAAAAAACGACTTAAAAAGAAGTGTTTTGAAAATATTTAGTGTGTTTGATCTGTGTAATACAATTTTTAGAGTCCGATTGCATTTTTTCATTGGAGCATCTGACTGTATTTAATATTGTTAAATAAGTAAAATAATAATAGATATAAAAAGAACACACACACAATTTTGTGTTTCCATAGAATTTGTACAACAAAGACAGCTTAAAATGTCAGCCAGTTAAAAGTCTTTTTTCAGTTTGTTGCATAGGTATATATGTATGTATCTCTGTTTAAATATTAGTTGTATTATTTCTTTTTAAACTCGCATAAAAAGTAAATATTAATTAGTCTTACAAATAAATAGCTAGTGGCGTTAAAATTAGTGTCGACTGGCGAAATTAGTTGTGGGCCCTTGGCCCCTGACAGCGGCCCTCACAATATCCGCATCTGCCAAAGGGTAACCAAAGATTTCGCATAAAAAACTTCATAACAATTTAAAACAAATTAATAAAATAAAGATTTTCTACAATATCTGTGTTGTTCCGTTTCCTTGAATTTCATGTGTATTGTGTGGGTGTGACAAAAATGATTAAGTTATCCGCTGGATATTATTTTGGCTTTTGTGTCGGGAGTTATCTATTGAGTTTGCTTTCGTTTTTTGTTTTTTTGTGTTCTTTGTCTTCTTCTTTTTCTAGCTTTCTTCTTATGCTGGATACATTCCAAATCGCATTGTAATAATCAATACTATATATATCTATATATATATTTGTTTTTTTTGTTTTTTAAATTCCAATTTGTTTGCGCTGTCGCTCAAACGTGTGCAGTTAGTTATTAAGCCATAATATGCCGTATCCTGCCCAAAACCCAAGTACAGCAATCACTCGGTGCCGTTTAAAAAACGTTTTTAATTCGCAGTTGAAGTTTTAGAAGTTTGCTGCATAGTTTCAGCTATGCGCAGTTGTTGCTCGATACTCGATACTTGTACCTAAATGACAAGCGCCATATCCTTTTTACTGGGCAACTGCACCCGCTTGCCCTGCCACAGCGAATTGTGTATTGTGAAGGCGTCTATCGTGACGGTCAGATGCTTTGTGTGCACCTGTGAGAAGCATTTGCCACCTGAGTTGTATCTGCAAGCGGAAGAGATGAGAGTTAGAATTGCAAACATACATATTGAAGAAACGTAATCGACTCACTTGAAGAACTTATCGAACATGACTTCGTCGACTTGACTAGGTCCCGTGCCGTACAGCTTTGTCACTTGATCCGTCTCGGGCAAATAGCTGTAGAGGGCGCGGAATTGGCAGCCCGCGTCACGGAAGAGTACGAGGAAGTGTTTCGCCTCCGAGCGTGCAATCTTTTCCAGCACTTTCTGTTTCGCCTCACGGTTGACGGCGCCGGGAAAAACGCAATACTCGACGGCGTTTAATATAATGCCGCGATTCGATTTGGCCGCTGGTTGCTTATACAGTTTTGGACCTGTCGATTAACACAATTCAATGAGTTATGCTCAATCTCAGCTACACATTTGAGTTTATTGTGAATTTCTACTCAGTGTTAATGGCAAGCTTCTGTTAACTTCGGTTAAACAATAAAAATCGTTTTAATTCTTTTCGTTATGCAAACTGGAGGCTACGTGCAATTTGAGCATACATTATATCAACACAGATATTAAAACTTGAGCGAAAGCTGCAGGTTACACTGAGCGAAATTGAGTCTTGTCAATTCTTTCATTGAACCTGCAGCATTCGAGGGTAATTCAAAGTGTAATAGATCCATTTTAAAGTTGGTAAGCTTGATGGACGGATTACGCTTAGGAATTACGCCCCTCAAGCGCTGAATTATTTATATGTATGCAAATACTTACATTTTCAACTAGCTAATCTTAATTGGCTACTAAATGCGAAACATTCCAAGAAATTACAAATTATAATATAATTTTAACAAAACTATATTAAAAAAAACTTAGAAATAAATTGCTTGCAATTTTGCATTTGATTTAAATCATTTTTGTTGTTAAAGTCTGCAAATATTTGAAGCGGTTAATTTGGGCCAATCTGGGGGTTAAGTTGAATTTTTTTTATTTGTTTGTTTGTGGCATTTAAAAATACTATTTGTATATGGGAGACACATCTCCGGTTTGACTATCGAAGTCGCGGATTTGACGGCGCAACGGAAGATCGAATGGATTGTTGCAATTGCATGTAGAAATCCCTATTTACACAATACACATATGCAGAAAAACGTAAAAATCATATATATATATATATATATATATATGAACGGAGGGAGGACTTATGTAGTTGATAAAAACAATAAGAAATGTAGATCAGACGAATACCAATTGGCATGATCGAAAGAAATAAAAACTAATCTGAACTGAGGAATGAAAAATAGAGAACTAAAAAGAGACAAAAAGTGACATAATTCGTATGAGGCGTTCCAAGAAGATAGAGAGAGATGTACAAGTGATGTATATATGTATGAAGAACCAATATGTATATATATATGGTGTTTTTATGTACGATTATGATGATGATGTCTGTTTTGTTTGTTTGCTGTTGTTGTTTGTTTGTTGTGGATGTATAACTGAGGATTCTGATTGGAACTAAGTACAAACCCGAGTATTCCATGATTGCATTCGCAGTTAAAGAGAAATCGCTTGATCCATCATCAAATCCGCGACGCTTCGATAACAAACCTGGCGGCAAAGAGCCTGGTCCAGAGGGTGATGGCATATGCCTACCTGTCGCCGTCATTCCTGGTGACGGTGCGCGCCGTGGCGGTGTTGCTCGTCCCAGTCCCGAATCTGTGTCTAACCGGTAAGCGGGGATATCGAGGCGTTCATCATCAATCATCATCAATCACGCATCATCATGCATCAACACAGCCACATAAAAGCATAGCACCAACAACCAGAGAGACACCAGACACCGACCAGGGAGAGAGTGAGAGGCACACAGAGAGAGAGACAGAGAGCGGGGCAACCCAGTTTCAGAGTTGCCAGCCATGCAGTAAGTTCATTCGGTTGATGTGGTTGCATTATTGATGATTATTTGTTAGTCGCCACCGGATGACGTCGATGGGAGCGATCGAGCGATGAGTGGTGTTAAGGCATTATTTTTTTTATCGAGTTTAGTTAATAGATTTTGTTTCACATTTGTTGTTAATCAATCAATCAATCAATCAAGAGTTCGGGGTTTTTTTTTGTACACAAGTTTTTGAATTGAAAGAAACGAGAAAAAAGAAGAGAATGTGTGCATTGAATTTAGTTAAACAATTTTCTTTTTTAGATGTGATAAAGTTACTTAAGGCCTAAATATATGAACTGAGTCTGAGTTGTGCGTGTGTATGTAGTGTGGGTGTGGGGGTGTGTGTGTGACTGTGCATATTTGTGTGCGAGTATGTGTGCGTGTCTGAGTTAAATCACAATTGAGGATAAAACAAAGAATGGCAATAATCCTGTTTCCCAAAAAAGCGGACAATACATGACGAAAGCAAACCGGAACCACTTGCGAATTGTTGGACAAGTTTGCAAACTTGGCCAGCAGCCAGAAATACCGTTACCGCTTCCTTTTTTTTTATAGTCATAACGAATTAGTCAGCAAAGGAAAAATTAATTGAAAAGAAAAAATGAGAACCGTGAAACCTAATATAGCAAGTAAAACTAAAAACTAGATAACAAAAATATTATTATTTATTTAACTTTAAATCGGATTAAATTGATAATATTTATTTTACTGTACTGAAATTCAAATTCAGCATTATAAATATGAATATATATTTATACAAAAAATTACTTGCAGAATTTAATACAATTTAAACAAGAGCAATGCAGATAATAATAAATATTAATAAATCGAGTTTATATTTCAATATTTGACTTTAGAACGAATGAAGCAAAAATGAGATTATATTTTTCGTCTGCATCACTCTTAAGCGAAGAATAATAAAGTTATATAAAAATAATTAACTAAAGAGAATAAACAAAGAAACTGCCACCAGCGAAATATAAATTGATAAGGATAAAGTTTGATTGAAAATAAAATAAATGCAAATATTTAAACAATGCAACTCAGACTAATTAATAATAATAAAAGAGAGAACCTGCCACCAAATGCAGCACAGAGACAAAGACAAAGGATAATTACTGAGACCAAAACCAACAGACAAATATATATATAATATATATAAATATATTATAGTTAAACTATTACACAAATTAAACATGAAGTAGCAGGAATCGAGTAAGGATAGATAAGAGAGTAAAAGTAAAAGGCAAGCAGCTGTTTTTTTTTTTTTTTTTTTTTTTTGTAATTTGTTTAGCTGTGAAACGCTTCTTACCGCACAAATTCATTAGCGAATTGGACTTTCGGCCACGGAAATTAAGGGTGCTCCCCTTAGCAACTGATATACGCGACAGGGTGCGGCCCCTTTCGACAGCAGGCTCTGTAAAAATTGGCACCACGGGAGACACGCAAGAGCCGCAAGTGCATAATACGATATATTGATCAAGTTCAGTTTCTTACAAAGGTAGTTCAACATGAGTCACAAACACAAATTAAATATGAATATGCAAATGGAAGAGAATTTTAACTTGACCCCAAACAACCAACCAAGTGTTAAAATATAATCAAAAATATGAAATCAAATATCTAGAAAAACCTGCACTTTTCACCCACAGCGTTTACCAAAACCCACTGGCAATTTTCCCCAGTGCATATGCTTAACAAAATGTGCGCTGGCAATTAGTATAATTAATAATCAATTATGTTAAGTATGCGTTTTGTTTATAACTAGTTTTAGTTTGGGTGATTTATAGCGTGATTTTCTAGCGCTAAGCACGCGTTAATTGATAATTATTAAAACAAATTAATAGTAATAACTAAAAGTTGTGTGTTAATTGAGCCACAAAGAAGTCCAAGCCAAAAACAATGTTTTTTTGTGGCATTTTTTTTTTTTTTTTTTAACCAATAAAAGCAAGAGTAGAAAAACAAAAGAGAAAAGAAAAGAAAAACTAAATAATGCTTAGTACTTGCTACCCAGCACCAACCTCTGGAAGTTTTGTAAGATCCCCGTCGTCCAATCGGAGTTGAACTTGTGCTGGGATAATCATCGGGGGACTCTGTTGAACGAGATTAGTAGTTATGACTTATGTAATACAATTCGTGTCCTTCATGGCAATCACCACTGTATTAGTTAATTCGTATTAATTAATTAAATCAGATTGAAACCATAATGCCCCTACTAAACCAAAAAATATTACTACATTACAATAATTAATAATAATTCCAGTTAACGCATGCTTAAAACAAAAAACCAATAACAAAATGATATTAACAATGGTTCAAAGGATGAAAACGATAAAAACAACAAGAGAACAATTCAAAAATAAATTACCTTTAACAGTGAGGGAGTCTTGCGAGCCCCTATAAAATTCTCTTTTCATTGAGTTTGAGCTTAGTTGACCGTAGCCTGGACATATTTATGGGGCAACCAGGTTCAAAACAAAAAACGAAAAATTCAACAAATTAGCAAAACAAATACAAAAATAAAATACGTTTAAGAAAACATGAACACTAAATTAATTAAATTAATTAAAACAGAGCAAAAAAGTACAACAATTTCGACAATGCCGAAATTCACACACACACATCACACACAATTTGAAAGGTATCTTTGGTAAACATTTACCAATATGTACAGAAAATAATTCAACAGCGCTCCAGACTCTGTTTCGAGTGAAATTGATCATCGTAAATATCAATTAAGAAATGAATATAATAATAATATTAATAATAATATAATATAGAAGGGAATTCTGGCTTAAGCAAATATTTGTTTTATCAACTGGTTGCTTGTGCCATAAATTATAAAGCGGACTAACAAGATATCCCAGTTACAGATTGAATATATTCTGGAGACGAGTTCTTTGAATATTTCAAGACATAATTATCAATAATCTAGTCGATTTTTAAACATTTTTTGCAACATTTAAACAGCCTCGCAGTTTAAGAAATGCGCCACATGTGAATATTGTTGTTGTGTGTAGAAATTGGAAAGGTGGGCGAGTTTAACCGAGCGCTCACCGGTTAGATTTGAACTTGAGCCCTTCTTGCCCCGACTGGAGAGGCTTGAAGCCTCACTGATATCCACGCTGGCATCGTCGACGTGAATGGTTTTGGGGCGTGGCCTCGTCACACGCTGCTGTCTTAGACGTGGCGTGGACGCGTTCGATGACTGCGGCTGCAGCTTCACGTGTAGATCGGGCCGATCCAGAACTTTACCCTGCGACACAACACACAATGTGGTTTAGTACTTGCAACTCAAAGTGCAACATCGAATTGTGACTCACTTCTCGCTCGGCCTCTTCGATGGCTTTCTTTAGTCTATGTTGTTCCAATATGGCCGCACGTCGTGCCACCTGCTCCTCCTTTTTGCGCGCACGCTCCTCCTCCTTTTCGCGCTCCTTCTCTCGCTTCTGCGAGCCCTCGATCTCCTTGCGCGCCTTCGCCTCCTCCTGCTGCTGCCGACGCTGCAGCGACAGCAACATTATCTTCTCCTTGCGTCGCTCCATTTCGTCCACAGATTCCTGCAAGCAATACATATATGATTAACTGATCTAAGTATTGCTGACAAGTCAAGGTTCTTACCGGATCCAGATTGGCCGTATCGACGCCAATGACCAGCGCTTTGTTCTTGGCCGCTTCGGCGCTGCTGCTGCTGTGCTCGGCCCGGAGTCGGGAGGGAGAGAGCGGCTGCTGCAGCTGGTGTTGTTGCTGTGGCTGATTGGTGAGGTCCTCAAGATGCCGACGCTCGGAGGGCATGCCTGCCGGCTCGGCTGACGATGCAGCCATTTGGCGCAGCTGGATTGGCGGCTCGTCTGTGTATTTGTTGTAGGTGGCATTGCCGGCGTGGTTGTTGTTGTGCAGCTGACTCAGCGACTCACGCTTGAAGACAACTTGGTTGTCGACAAGATCACGGCCAGGCTCCTTTTTGGGCGATTTCTTGGCGCGCAGCGGCGGCTTCGGTCGCTTCGGCTGATCATTGTCGAAGGATATGTAGAAGCCCTTCTCGGCCTGCTGCTCCTCACCGCTGCCACCAGAGCCACCACTACGCGGATCCTGAAAACTGTTGGCCTGAATGGAGGGGCGCGACGGCGACGGTATGCGGTAAGTGAGATTGCCGCTCGTTATATTTAGTTTGTTGGAAATCAGCTCGCCACTATCATAATCCTCGGAGCTGCTGCCGCGTCCGCTGTGCGCCGCCGGCAGCTGTTGCTGCTGCTGTTGATGCAATCGTTGCTGCTGTTGCACCACAAAATCAGAGATGCGTGTCGACTGCATCGATTCGATGATGTTGCGCTCCAGCTCGTCCACATCCTCCTCGTCGCCAATGAAGCATATGCTCTGCGGCGCCATCATATCCTCGTGCTGCCCCATCGCCATTGCCATTGCCTGCTGCTGTTGCTGCCCCATTTGCCCTATATTCGCACCCTTGGGCGAGCGATTGTCGCGCAGATTCGTTAGGGATTGCTGACGCTGAACACCGTTGGAGTTGCCGCTGACGGACTGTATGCGTTGCATATGCTGCGGCGACGATTGCATTTGGAATAGATGCTGCAACTCGCCACCACCACCGCCGCCGCCACCACCACCGCCGCCGCCACCACCACCGCCATTCTGATGGAGCACAAAGCCCTGAGAGGCGCCAGCGCTGGAGGGCGGTCGATTTGGCCAATTTGGCTGCTGTTGCTGCTGCTGCTGTTGTTGCATCTTCTTTTGCGTTTGCCAGGCATTCACATCCAGGAGTGGCTGCTGCTGTTGCTGCTGCTCGTAGGCTGCAGCTGCCGCCGAATGCGCCCAGGTGCGTCGCTGCGGATGCGAATGCTGCGGCGGTGCCTGTTGCGTCGATTCGTGCAGGTAAAAGTGATTCGCCGGCTGACCGTACTCATCATAGACACTATTCCTTTGCGGATGCTGTTGTTGATACTGCGGCTGGGGCGGAGCAGCTCCATACGGGGAGTGATTGTTGTAAGGCGCACCATTGTCGCTGTAGATGCTCTGCGGCTGCATGTAATGTGCGGGTGGCGACATATACTGGCCATGCTCGTTGACATACTGCATCGGCGGCATTTGCATCGGCTGCTGCTGCTGCTGGTGCTGGTGAGGATGATGATGCTGCTGTTGCTGGTAGGGATCACGGCTGGGCGGACGGGAATTGTAGGCGCTGACTGGCGCATTGAAGGCCTGCGGAAGATGCGGTGATGAGCCAAAGCTTTGCTGCATGGGTCGCTGCTGATAGTGGTGATCAGACAGATGCTGTTGCGAGCCATATGTTTGTTGCTGTTGCGCAGGCGGTTGCGGATGCGGTTAAAGCGAGCGGGTAACGGAAAGAGGAAGCACACAGAAATTCATTCGTTAAACATACAATTAGTCAAACAACAAATAAACAAATGTTAACAAAATGCAGACGATAGATAAACAAACAAAATAAAATGTGGACATTGTCAAAATGATTAATTTCTGTTAGTTTTTGGTAATTTTGAGTGAGTGGACAGGCGGCGGCGGCAGCGGCGGCGAAGGATGTGCGTCGTGGTGGGTTGGGCTGGGCTGGGGTGGTTTTTTGGTTTTTGGTGGGTGCGCGCTTACCTGATTCAGCATGTTGGCTATTTGCTGAGCCTGCATTAGTTGCTGGGCTTGCAAGTGCTGCGCCTGCATTTGGCTTTGCTGGGTGGCCAGGCGATGGATATCCTGCTGGATATCCTGCAGATTCATGTTCATAATGGCGATGCTTTGCTGTTGTTTTTTTTTTTTTTTCGTCATCCAATGACCAGTGTTTAGTGGGTGTGTGTTAATGTGTGTGTCAATATGTTTTGTGTACAAATTGTTAATGTTTTTTTTTTGTCGAAGCGACCACGAACACAATGAAGGGGGAAGAAGGCGGTGGGTTGGGTAGAGTATAAAACGAGAGAGACAAGCGAATTAACATTTATCCGAGGGTTAAGACAATATCAAGCGTTTGCGATGGCAGAGAGACACATTCGAGTTGCACACACAGATTCCTTGTGGAGGGAAACTCACTTGGTATTTGTCCATGTCAGCTGGATCGATTTCGGGCGTGCGCTTCGATTCGTTGCTCATCGTCTCCCACTTCAAGACGTCGGGACACGATTCCAAGTCCTCCTAAATGTGGGGGACAAGAACAGCGATATTAATACAAAAATATTTGGTTATTATTTATTGTTTTGCCTTTCGGATGCTATACAAACCTGGCAGACCTTCTCCTGATGCCGCTGCACAGCCATTTCGATCTTGCGCTTATCCTGCTCAATGCGACGTCGTCGCTCCTCCAGTTTCATGCGCATCGTCGACAACTTGGTGGCATTCTCGATGGAGCGCAAATCATCGTCACAGATCTCGAGTTGCCAGGCGGCCGGACTCGCTGGCATGCTGCTGGTCGATGATTTACGCACGGGCGTACTCTCCGGATCGTAGCCGGTGGATCTGGCGTCATTAAAGTGCTCGTGTGCATGGCTGTAATCCCTGTCGATGGAATGTTGCTTGTTACGCGCCGGCAACGGACTGCCCGCATTCGATAGGTTATGCGCCGACACCGTGGGCACATTATCCGCACTGCTAATTAAATAAAATTGTCAGCATTAGGAAAATGTGAACGACAAGGCTACTCACCTTGCCTGCCGACGCATTGAATACTTTTCCGTTTCGCGATCCTGTTTCTCGGAGCCCGAATCCGTATCGTAGCCTAACTGCAGCGTGCCACGAGCATCTGCCACAGAGGAGCGCACTGCAACAGCAGGCTCTGCAAGTATTCGAAAGATTTGATTATTGACTGGATAATTAGATTATGCTTTTGAGTGTTTGTAATACTAACCCACACTTGTGTTGGACAGTTTGCGTTCCCTGTCCCGTTCACGTTCGTAGCGCGTGCCCAGCGTATTTAGTTGATCCTGCGAACCGCCAAAGTTCTCAATCGTCAACTGTGAATCTTCGCTGGAGGAGTTGCGTCGCGAGCGACGACCTGAAACATCATAAGCCATAATTAGTTGGGCAAATTAATAAGGAAAGCTACTCGCATTGGATTGTTGGTTAACTTAAACTTGGGCACATTCACATCACACACACATACGTAGCACACGGGAAATGGAAAACAGCGACTGTAGAGATTTGTAGCATACCTGCAAAACTTGGACGCCGGCTCTGTTCCCAGTTACTCGGTCGACCCGCAGCAACAAAATCGCCTGTTTCGATTGTTGATTTGTGAATAAAATGAATAGCATAAACAAATTTAAGATTTAAGTAAGCTGGGCAACAAATTAAAAAACGCAAAATGAAAAGATGAAGTTACAAAAATGAAACAAAAAAATTCAAAAAAAAAAAATATACAATTCATGCAAAGCACTGCACTATAACAATATCTCTCTGATCCTACAAAAAAATACCTTCTTTAAGCCATAATAAATCAATCATACTTTTGTATGAAATTAAGTAAAGTAAGCACACTTTAGTCTTTACTCTATTCAAATGTTGCTTGTTTTAAAAAAACGTGTTTGGTATTTTCAAAAGCTGGTTTTGCCCTGTCAGTCGTCTAAGCCTAGTTGTATGCTTTGTGAGATAATCAATTAGCTACAGTAATTAAAAGAAGTCTTCAGCTCATCGTTGCAAGCTTTCTGACTTCAGATTAACAGTAAAAATGTCTGCTATCTTATTTGTTATCTTGCAAACGGAATACGATTATTTTTTCAGTTGTTAATGTAACTAAATAGAAACAATTTCACAGATAAAATTATGCATAATTATGCATGAAACTCAATTAAGACGATCTGAGGAGGAGCTGGTGGCAGGTGAGTAGTAGGTGAGTAGATGGAGCAACAACAAAATAAATGAAATATGCGTTTAAAAGAGTGGCAACGAAACCAAACCTCTCTCGTCTGCCTTCGATTCGACATTGTTCTTTTCTTTAGCCTGACGCAAACGAGCTGGAACCAATGGCTCCTGCTGTTGCAGCTGTTGTTGCGACTGTTGCTGATACTGTTGCTGCTGCTGCTGCTGATGTTGCTGTTGCTGCTGTTGCGAGTGCATGGATGAGAGTGTGGTAATGCCACGCGACTTGTGCACGACGAACGCTGCTGGCGGCACGAAATGCCACATGCCACATGCGAATCGAGCAGCGAGTGATGGCGGTGCCGAGACGTCGAGGTGAGGCGTGGTTGTGGATTTGGGAGTCAGTTGGGCGGAAAGGCGCGCATTTACAATTGTTTCAGTTTTTTTTTTTTTTTTAATTTGTTTTTACGTTGGTGAGTGGTTTTGAGCGTGTGTGTGCGGGCGGGTCGAGTTCGGTGGTTGCGAGAATAAGAAAGAAACAAAAGGAAAAAACATAAGTAAAGAAATACATGTTTGTTTTTTAAGGTTTTTAGAGCTTGCAAATTAAAAACATTCAAGTGCAGAAAAAACCAATGTACAACAAAAATGGAAGTGTTTCAATTGTTAAGATTAATTACCTTCGCCTGGAGTGCCATCAAAGTGATTTGATTGCATCGCTTGATATTCGGTGGGCGGAGTTGTTCTGCGATTTAAGCCGCCGCTAAATGAATTTGTGGGCGGAACTAAAAATACAAAAGATAATTCAAAAACAAAACATATAAAACACAGTCCCGTAAATCATAAAATAAAAGCTTCACGCAACATCAAAAAAGCACATTAAAATAGTAAAAGCAAAAATGATTATTAAAAAAAGACAGTAAATTCGACATTCGATGGGGTTTTCAGATATACATCATGATAAGCAGAACTTGTGCGTTATTTTAGTACAAAAATTGATTTCATCCAGCCTTAAGAAAACTAAAAGCTATTCAGAAAATTAAAAATATAATCTAAACGATTTATTTAAATCGGAAAACTATTTGAAATGTTCATTTATAAATTAACTAATTTAATTAAGTTGTTCTTTTAATTTTAAACTATTTGCTAACCTTATAAGTTGTCTTTCCTTGCTTGATGAACTGTTTAGAAACTGCACCCATTAAAAATGGATATTATGAAAGTGTGCAAAATGATCTAAGAAACAGAAGGAAGCAACTCCGACCTTGGACAGTTTATATATTCCGGATCAGAGACTTCAAATTTGGAACATAGGTTCATGTGTACCATATGTAAATCAAGTTTATTTTATAATAACGATTACTTTGTTCATTTTGCGTATATCGATACATATCGATTAGCGATAGCAATAGAAACCTTAATGTTAAAGATATATCCTTCTAAATGAATACTTTTACATCTTGCTATAATATTTCCCCAGGACTTAAAAGACGTATAAAAATAACAATCCGAGATTAATTATTTCTGATTTATTTTTGCTTTCCGCTCATCTATATCTATTTACTATATTTAAATCAGTTAGACTGGGTTCCAAAAGGGTGCAGAAAGTGCAGCAAGATATTTTTGAAAACAATGCCGAGACGTGTGCCACAAGTGTAAGCAACATTCAAAACAAACAATTTGCAGGTGAAGTTTCTTTTCTAGGGTGAAATTATCATCATAATATGATGTTGCAGGTGCACAGATCGGTGTCGTTAGTAAACTTAAATGCTACTGTTATCGATTTGTTACATAATTGCAAGAACAGAACGGCTGCAGAGTGTGTGGGGGCGGGGTTGGTGGATGGTTGTCAATCATGAGAACAGGCAAACGAACGAACTAACAATTAAACAATCAACAAACCAACAAACAAACAATGAAAATGCAAAACATTCACGTTAAGAAACAGAAACAAGGAAACAACAAACAAATGCAATTGAAGGGGGAAGAGGGTGGGGTTTGAGGGTGGCATTTGGGGCAGGCACACACAAGAAAAAAAAAACAAAAAAAATTACACACAGACACACACAAAAATCTCTGGATTTCTGGTAAGAGTCCGAATGAAAAATTAGCAATTAAGAAGAATTGAAGAAGAAGAAGTAAAACCTTGAAACGGCGGCCGATTTGAGGGGGAGCCAATGGGCGGCTGGTCAAGATCGCTCCGTAAATCGGGTATGGGCGTTACGGGCGGCATTGTGAGCCCGCGTCGATGACAGATTCCGTGCTCATTGGCGCCCAGGTGGCGCCTGGCGATGACATCTATTTATATATATATATATATAAGTGAATCAGGTGCGTGAATACAGATCGGTCAAAAGATACAGAGTTGTTGTTGTCGTTGTTGTAGTTGTGGGTTGTTGTTGTTGTTGTGGTTGCATGTGTGCGTATATATATATAGAGAGAGAAAGAGCATAGTGTTAAGACCCCATTTCAGTTGTGGCAATTTGCGGTTTGGTTGGTTTGCACAAAGCGTTTTTGGCACATAATCAAAGAAAGAGAATCAAGTTTTTAAAATCGTTTTCGTTAACTTAACTACTTTGTGATGATCAAAGTTAAATGAGTGCGCTCCAAATTGATCGACGACGCTGATGACTCACTGTGATTTTTAATAATGTTTGGTGATGCGAGGGCAACCGCTGATTTACTGCGTGTTGAAGGTGATTTCGATTTAAACTGTTTGCATTACTCTAATTCCTGGCTGCGTTTTTTGTACTTATTGCTGAGTGTGCGCGCTGCTTGAAAGCAAGTTGAGTGGTGTCTTCGAATAATTGTGGATATTGATATTTAATGATATTTTAGCCTACATTTCGAAAATGGGAATCATAGTCATCCGCACTTGTCCAGCAGTGAGTTTCTCCTCTTACCTAACTAATTGCTTATACGCTCAAAGGATACTCAACTTCAGTTTGTTTGTTTGTTCTTAACCATAAATGAAAAAGTTCGTTCGAATTATTTTTACAAAATTCCTATTGATAATGAGGAAACAATATTTGCAGCGTAAAGAAACAAAAAGAGTAAACATAAAAAGATGCAAAAGGCAAATCAAAGGCGAAAGATTCTTGTGGCATATTTATATTTACAGCACAACGAAGCAGAAGCGAAGACGACGACGACCACGACGAAGACGACGAAGATGACTAATAATAAACATGCCCTGAATGGAAACACACAACATGGGCCAAGGGATGTGGATAGTTGGTAGACAGAGGTCGATTGGAATGCGATGCGGTGCATTGTTTGGAATGTTCGAATATGGACTGTGCTACTTACCCTGCCCATCCATGCCCGGATAGCAAACACATTTCGCCGGATGTATCTCGAACAGATTGAACAAATCCGTCAGCAGCAAGACCAGATTCAGTTTCATTGAGCTGTCGAAAGCGAAACAGCAAGTTAAATATCAAATATATATATATATATCGATTTGGCGGGGGATGCCATTTAACTCACCCTCGCATATAGGTGATGTCCTCGGGCGTCATGTGGAAGACACCGTATGGCAAATGCTTCTGTGAAAAACTGCTCACCAGCAGTATATTGTGTATGGAGTCCTCCACCGCCGGCAGATAATTGATGCGCACACTTGTCCACGGCACCACCTTGGGACAGTAGTAGGAGATGAGCAACGCCAAACAGATGCCATCGCACAGATCCTGAAAATCACGCACGGGCGGTATATCCGGCGTCTGCAGACGCGTACCCTGCGGAAATTAACAAAATATAACTAATTACTTAAATGCACATTGATTTAACAAAATGAGTACTTAAAACAACTTAATAACCAACTTAAGTTTATGATTTAACAACACAATTATTCGAAAACAAGTTTTAAATTACGATTATTTAATTTTCAATAAACGTTTTTGAAATTAGCATTTCTGGTTTCTGCTTGAATGTACAATTCATTAACTATTTACATGCTAATGACCTATTAGTTCACAATAATTACTAACTAATGCAGTAATTCTTACGATTTCATCCGGCACACTTGACTCCAGCTCCTTGACGATGCGCTTCTTTAAGGAAGCGCACGCGTGCGATATCCAGGCGAGTAGGCCATGCTCATAGTTCTGGCCCGGAGGCGCCTGATAGTTGCTACCAGATATTCTGTAAATAAAGCAGCACTTTAGTCAAGTAATATATATAGATATAAAGTACTCTGCTCACCTTCGAATAGCTGACATGACGCGATCGCCCGATGATATTTCCTTTGCATACAGAACCATCAGCGATTCTATCACAGACATGTGGGCGTTCTGTGGAATGATTTCAATTTAGTTTGGCTTAGGTAATTTGTATTGTTTGACTTACAATTCGCAACGGATTCGTTTGAATTAATACCGTTTCGGTAATGGGCATATCCGAGGATTCGGCAACGGGTACACCCTTGCGCGCTAGCGTCTGTAATATTGACCAGTGATTTAAGCTTTGGTAGTTGGGATCGGAGTACAGATTGGACAGTGTCTGACAATAAATTGTCGCATTGCCCAAATCGACAACGATCTGCGGCTTGAGGCGCTCCTGGTTCTCGTGATCGCGATAGAACGGCTCCTTCAGGTTGTCCGGCACGCGATTGTTAAACGCCTTCGACAGCAGCCATTTGACGGAAGCACGTTGACGAGCCTGCAAAATGATACAGAAACGGTTTTTACTCAATTTGTTCACATTTTGTTTTTCAATAAGCATCAGGAGACATAAGAGATAATTCTTTTAACAGCTGTTCACATCAATCTTGACTCAAAAAGCGCTAGATTTAAAATTATGTGAACCAAATCTGGTAATTTAAGAAGCGCACTTAAACCAAAGCGAATTTCAGTTCTAGTTCTGCATTTTAATCGGTTTATTTGGATAAACGATTTGATTTCCTGAATTATCAAAAGAAATATATCTTAAGTGCATTTTAATAGAAGTTGCATTGATCAATTGGAGTCCAAGAATCTAACTCGATTTTCTTGCAGATTTAATGATTTGATTAGCAGCAAAAACAAATCTATAATTGCTGTTGAAAAACAGCGCAATTTAGTTGAGCATGCTGCATTCAATTTAACATCCGGCTAAAAGCACTTTTTTTTTTGTAAGAAATTACAATCGCTGTGGAGTAGCCAAAGTCGAAGAGAAATAAACCTTCCAGTGCATTTTAATATTGTAGCAATTAAGTTGTGCACTCTGCAGTTTAGTCTGAGTATCTGTTGAATTGTATCTGTATCTGAGTATCTGTGCTGCATCTATGTTTGTGTGTGAAGCCATGCGTACAATCTTCAATATGAGTTCGATAAACTCGCTGTGTTTGGCTCTTGGCGTGCGCCGTTTCTTCAATGTGTCTGTCTGTCAGTTAGTCTGTCTATCTGTCTGTCTGCTTCAACTGTTTGGATGGTCACTCAGCATGAAAAAGAAGAGGGAATGGCCAGACCCAAGGCACAGTTGTTGTTGTTGCAACTTTTAGAATCTCAAGTACAACAGCAACAACAGAAGCAGAAGCAGAAGCAGCAGCAGTAAAATGCATCGTCAGTCGGCAGAGTGATTTCAATTTGCAACTGCATTTTCCACTAATCATTTCGACACACCACAGTCTCCACATTCTCTCTGCCACATAGAGCAATCGGTGCCCATTTTCGTAGAAGCAACTTGAGAATAGCCGCTTATTAGTTTCTATACGGGGCTCCTTGTTCTCCAGCGTTTCGTTCAACTTGGTAAATCATCATGGCATCTTATCGGAGTGGGGAACACAAGAAACCATCTGACAGGCAGGTTGAACGAGACATAAAAACGATGATCAGTTAATTCAAAAGACTTTGGCAGCCCAAAAGTGCCGGTCAGATAAGAGCCGAAATTCCTTAACTGTGTTTCTATTAGTCGCCTTATCGCTCAAATTAATCAATTTTTCTTTCATACACACACATTTTTATAGTTTTATGGTATGTTTGGAATGTGGCGACGACTGATAAGTTAAGTGTTAGTTGTGTGTGCTTTCCCTTTTGGACAATTCACACACATTGTATTTAATTTGGGATTAAATTTGAGGAAAGACTTTTTATCAATTCTTGCTCTGATCAATTTCTATGTAAATAAAAGATAATGGATAAATATATAATAGATAATATCTTATCTTTTTTTCTGATATGTAAAAGCTAGATTTTGAATAAGATAAGAAGCTTGTCGGGATCAGCAGCAGCCAACAACTAACAATTAAGCTAAGCATAAACTCAAAAATATGAAGTAACTGTCTAACGTAATTCGCATGCCCATCCCTGGGCTTTGTCGGCGCCTTCCTTCGGCGCCTTCCTTTGTTTTCTCTTTTCTTTCGCCTTGCCTTGCACATGCAAGTTCACCATATAACTCACTCTCGTTTTACCACTTGTCGGTCACGGTTATGCATTGGCATTAAAAATTGATACGCGCATCAATAGGCAAAGTTAAGCTAACAAATAAGGCTTATAATATAAATACAAACGCATACGTTAATTTAAAATAACCAAAACAATAAATAAAACAGCACATGAAAGAACATAATGTTAATGCTATCGAGTTTTACATTTAAACAAAATAAATCACCCCAATCTGAAAACAATTCGAACATAGGTGAACACAAAAAAGTGCCTCCTCAAAACATTTGGTGACCCCGACGTGATCAATGCGAGTTAATGACTCACACTTACTGGGAATTCCAAGTTCATGTGAACAGTTTCAGTTCACAATCCCAAGCATGAAAGTGGTTCAGCGGTTTACCCGGACCTCTCGGTCTAGGAAATACACGTTGATACTTTCATTGTAGCGCGCGTGCAGCCCAGGACATCTAAGGGCATCACAGACCTGTTATTGCTCAATCTCATTATTGCTAGACGCAATTTGTCCATTTAAGAAGCTAGTGTCCTTATAATGGGACAAACCAACAGGTACGGCTCCACTTACATAAACACATTCAAACACAATAAACATTTTACTGCCATCGCGAATGAAGGCTATATAAGCTTCTACACCATAGTCCTGAAGATATCTATTTAATATATTTGAGTCTCGTTCGTTATCGGAATTAACCAGACAAATCACTCCACGAACTAAGAACGGCCATGCACCTCTGCCTCAACTGCCTTCGCAAAGGGCATAGTCTACAGCAATGCAAATCTGGTCACTGCAAACATTGTCAGCAGAAGCACCACTCGTTGCTACATATGGACACAAGTTCGTCTGCACCTCAGCTGCCCGACCCAACGCATGCTTCGCTTGTCTCTTTATCCACATCGCCACCTAGAGCCCTAGAACCAAATGAGAACGATTACGTGCTGCTCCCAACGGCCATCATACTCGTCAGAAGTCGATCTGGCACATTCATACCTTGCAGGGCGCTGCTGGATTCAGCATCGCAGCTCAACTTTATCACTACTCGTCTCGTCAACCAGCTTCAGTTGGAGCCACGCCGTTCAAACATGTTGGTATCAGGTATAGGCGAATCTTCTCTTTCGCTCAATAAAGCAGCTGATATTGTTGCAATATCAGACACTGGCTCATATAAGGGATCTTTCTCTGCCGTTGTAACGCAAAAGATCACCGACTATCAGCCTCACTTCGATGTAAACACCAGTGGATGGAATATACCAAGCAATTGCCACCTCGCCGACCCACTATTTTATAAAAGTCAAAGGATCGATATGCTAATTGGCGCTGGCATATTGTTCGACCTGCTTTGCGTTGGACAAATTCGACTGGCAAATCATTTGCCCACACTTCAGAAGACCAGATTAGGTTGGATAGTTTCTGGAGGCTGTGCTATCCCCAAACGCTCATCTTTAGCTGCAGGGATCAAGAACCCGGAACCATTATTCGACTTAGTGAAGCAATTTTGGGAAATAGACAACTATTGCGGCGCTGCAGATATGCCGTCAGACGAGGACACCATTTGCGAGCAATTATTTCTCCGCAATTATTCGCGTCTCGAATCAGGCCAGTACGCAGTTCGACTCCCAGCTAAGGATCATTTCGACGCGCTTGGGGACTCGCATAATCGTGCCCTACGTCGATTCAATGCACTCGAATCGAAACTAGCCAAAAACGCAGCTCTAAGGTCGCAGTATGTGGCATTTATGAATGAGTACATTGACTTGAGGCACATGTCAGTAGCCTCCAAGCAATCCACCATACCGCAATACTTTCTGCCTCATCATTGCGTGCAGAAGCTCGATAGTACCACGACCAAGCTGCGAGTCGTCTTTGATGGGTCCGCAAAAACCACATCTGGACTCTCTCTGAACGATTTATTGTTTGCAGGGCCATCCATACAACCAAAAATATTCACCACATTACTTCGATTTCGATTTTATAAGGTTGCTCTATGCGGTGACATCTGCAAGATGTATCGTTGCGTTCGCGTGGCTCATCCAGATCAATACCTTCAATGCATCCTATGGCGCGACAAGGCGAGCGATGAAGTCCAGGTGTACACCTTAAACACCGTCACATACGGAAC
This sequence comes from Drosophila paracracens, assembly GCA_035044025.1. Lineage (NCBI taxonomy): Eukaryota > Metazoa > Arthropoda > Insecta > Diptera > Drosophilidae > Drosophila > Drosophila paracracens. The sequence continues at coordinate 622,406 of JAWNMN010000242.1, forward strand.
AAAGCCTGCGGCATTTTTAGCTATTCGAGCTATGCAACAGCTTTCTTACGACGAAGAAAGCTCGCTACCCCTTGCTTCAAAAATCATTCGAAGGGATTTCTACGTTGACGATCTAATTACTGGAGGCGATACTATCGGAAGAAGTTGTTGAAATTCGTCAGCAAGTCAAGGAGCTGCTTCGAAGAGGGCACTTTCCTATTCGCAAATGGTGTTCAAATGAGGAAACTGCTCTGGATGGCGAGCTGGAAGCAGACTGCGAAAAAATGGTGAAGTTCGACGATGGAACCGATGTCAAAAAGGCCCTGGGTTTGGCTTGGGATACGAATTCTGATCATCTCCTATTCAGCCCGTCGTCTACTCTCTCCGACAACATTGTAACCAAGCGTGCAATATTAGCAACAATCGCCAAATTCTACGACCCCCTCGGGTTAATATCTCCTATAATCACGAAGTTAAAGATATTCTTACAGACGCTGTGGAAGGACAAACTCAATTGGGACGAAGCCCTTCCTCAGTCTCTGCACTCTGCCTGGATTGAGCACATCTCCCAAATAGCAGTAGCTGGTACGCTCAAATTCCCTCGCTTTGTTCTACAGCCGCACTCATCATGGGAAATACATGCGTTCTGTGATGCAAGCCTAGCCCCGCATACGGCACCTGTGTTTACGTGCGATCAGAGGCGCAGGGTACCTACTCGTCTCATCTTCTATGCTCCAAATCAAGAGTTTCACCACTAAAAACGCTTACAATTCCTAAGCTGGAACTAGCCGCTGCACATCTACTATCAGAGCTCGTCTCTAACATCGCTCGATGCGCACCGCACCCTTGTCGGTTCTATTGTTGGTCCGACTCAACTATTGCACTCTCTTGGATTCGACAAGCTCCATCTGAATTTAATATTTTTGTATCCAACAGAATAGCTCAGATTCAGGAACGCACCAAGGGGATGATTTGGAACCATGTTCCTACCCATTTGAACCCAGCTGACATATTATCTCGTGGCTGCGGAGCACTCGAACTCTTGGAATCGGATCTTTGGCGTGAGGGACCTGCCTTTCTACGCTCATCTACTGACGATTGGCCGCCAGACATCCCTACCCGCTCAGATCTGCCCGAACGTCGTCGTCATGCCTTAATTCTGACGGACAAGCGCTCGACATATCGTTCAGATGCAAGTACCAAAACTCTTTTGGCAAGATGCAACGAGTCTTTGGATACATATACAGGTTCTCTCAGCGCAAGACGAACAATCAAGATCGCTCCAAAGGCCCACTTACAGTCGACGACATAAAGGCCGGTACACATCTTCTACTCAGAGGAATCCAAATGGTGCACTTCGCCGAAGAACATAAGGATTTGCTCGCAAAGAAGGTTGTATCATCGAAATCAAAACTAATATCGTTAAATCCGATAATGGACAACTTCGGATTAATTCGCGTTGGCGGACGTCTTCAGAACTCGTTTTTGGATTACGAGGCAAAGCATCCAATAATTCTGCCAGCTCAGCACCCCGTCACCATCGCCATCATCGATCATTTTCACCGCCAATTCTTGCACAGTGGACCACAAAGCTTGCTGGCTGCACTGCGACAGCGATTTTGGCCCATTGGCGGGCGAAAAAACGTGTCAGCAGTCATCGGCAAATGCATTCGTTGTTTTTTCGAATGAAGCCCAAGCTACTCGAGCACATCATGGCACCGTTACCAGCAGATCGAGTGCAACCAGGCCGCCCATTCTGCACAACTGGAATTGATTTTTGTGGACCATTCTTCACCAAGTCAGAAGTCAGGAACAGGCCGCCCACAAAGTGCTACATATCAATATTCGTCTGTTTTGCCACCAAGGCAGTACATTTGGAATTGGTTGAGGACTTATCTACCGCATCGTTCATCGCTTCATTAAAGCGATTCATCAGCATCAGAGGCAAACCCAATTCAATCTGGTCGGACAATGCAACAAACTTTGTTGGAGCCCGGAATGAACTGAACGAGTTGAGGCTTCTCTTTTTGAGCGACCCTCAGGACCCTTCGAACTATTGCCTCTCGATCGGAATCAAATGGAATTTCATTCCGCCCCGGTCTCCTCACTTTGGTGGTTTGTGGGAGGCCGCGGTAAAATCTGCCAAACACCACTTCTATCGCGTCGTTGGAAAATCTGTCCTCACACATTTCATGAGCTTCGTACACTTGTATGCGAAATTTCTGCAATGTTAAACTCACGACCTCTTTGTCCCATTTCAGAGAATCCAAGCGATCTAGAAGTTCTCACTCCTGGGCATTTTTTGATTGGAGCTCCATATGCCACAATCGAAGAACCCGACACAAGGCATATCGACATCAATCGCCTAAGTCGCTGGCAGCGCGTATGTCAAATACAGCAAGCATTCTGGCGCAAATGGAGCACCAGCTACTTGTCACTACTTCAAGAACGCTCAAAATGGCGCTCACCGATGCCCAACTTGATGACGAACTCAATCGTTGTCCTGAAGGACGACAACGTGCCACCCCTACAATGGCGTCTTGGCCGGGTCGTGAGCACCATCACAGGAGAGGACGGCGTCCCCCGAGTCGCCATAATCAAAACTGCGGCTGGCACCGTCAAGCGAGCCGTTGCAAAGATCGCTGCTCTTCCCCTGGAAACCAAGTCGGTTGAAACCCTTGCGCTTTCAACGGGGGGAGCATGTCGGGATCAGCAGCAGCCAACAACTAACAATTAAGCTAAGCATAAACTCAAAAATATGAAGTAACTGTCTAACGTAATTCGCATGCCCATCCCTGGGCTTTGTCGGCGCCTTCCTTCGGCGCCTTCCTTTGTTTTCTCTTTTCTTTCGCCTTGCCTTGCACATGCAAGTTCACCATATAACTCACTCTCGTTTTACCACTTGTCGGTCACGGTTATGCATTGGCATTAAAAATTGATACGCGCATCAATAGGCAAAGTTAAGCTAACAAATAAGGCTTATAATATAAATACAAACGCATACGTTAATTTAAAATAACCAAAACAATAAATAAAACAGCACATGAAAGAACATAATGTTAATGCTATCGAGTTTTACATTTAAACAAAATAAATCACCCCAATCTGAAAACAATTCGAACATAGGTGAACACAAAAAAGTGCCTCCTCAAAACAAAGCTTTTGAGGACTTTCAAGCGAAGAAGAAGAAAAGAAAGCAGTTGATTGAATTAAAAAAGTGAATCATTCATATAGATATTGACATTATCTTTCAAAGCTGTTCTATGAACAATTGTTAATATTTATATTTTGATAAAACTCGAAATGTTCAAGGCAGGCGAGTGTGTCAACCTCAGATTCATTTTATAGAAACTATAATCGGAGTCAAACATTTCCTGTTTATCTTTTAACATTTTTGTTTTTGTATTAAAGGCTATTTTAACATTTTTCGCTCGGATTTGAGCATATTTAGTTAAGCCACGAGCTCAATTTAGTATACTGCCAATAGATGTTAATGTATTCCGAACAAAATCAATTTTGAATTGAACTTTGAAAAAGCTGAACTCGTATTCAATGTTGAAATATACAACCATGACAAACGATTCAATATGTGGTAGCTAATGGTCATATTGATCATATTACTAAGCATAATTATTTTAAAAATCCAAAAATGAAAAATCGAAAGGTATGGAGTGAGTTGAGTTGTCGAGCAACAGGTTAACACTAACGTGTCTTTCTTGTGTCAAATATGTTTGTTGGCGTAGGTCGCAGACCGTTGTCGAACTCTGCGAATTGGCCAATACCAGTGGGTAGAGATAGAGAGAGACTCGGTGGACAGGTGGACAGATGGACACACTTCCTGCGCAACCAGTTTGTCTTCTCATGCACTTTCCAACACACAACACACAGCGCCCTGGCAACGGAAAACTGCACTTTTTTTTGTATAAGTGTTTTTATTTTTGTTTTGAGTGCATAAGTGTGTGTTTTGGTGTGTCTGTGTTGAGAGTTACATAAATACTCGTAGCTCAAATATCGAAATTGTAAACATTTCAGGCTAGAGCAGCAACAACAACAACGACGACAACTATAAAGAGCGGCAATAAATCGCTTCTGATTTGGACACCCACATGGATGGCATAGTTTTTTAGTTGATTGTCGCTTCACACACATACAGACATTTATTTGTATGCATACAAATAACTGCCTGTATATAAGTGCTAATGTGTGAGTGTGTGTGTATTTTTAAGTACATGCACGTTTCATGTGGCAATGCTCACAATTCAAAAATTGCGGCTTGGCGCTATTTATGACTTCTTTTCTATTTTGTCATTATCTGGCATGCCAGACAAATGCGACGATGGGCTAAATTTAAATGCAAAAGGAACACGAAAAAAAAAATTTGGAGCTTCGCAGAATGAAGAGAACGAGCGCCTGTGAGAGAGAGCGAGGGAGAGAGAGCGCAAGCGAACGTTTGAAGCTGTCGTTTAATTTTGATATTGGTTTCTTTTCCTTTTTCTTTGTGTTTTTGAAAGCCCATAATGCGCTAATTGCTCAAAGAGCTTAGCAGAAACAGCAGCAGCAACAACAACAAACGGAATGGCAGCTAGATAAACATTTGGAAATATAGTCGATTGTCTGCTGCTGCTGCTTGTGAGGCGTTTAACTTTCTAGGCACTCCGTTTAAAATTCATTTGTGAACGAAGGGGCGTATGTGGGGTTGCCAATACACGCACGCAAGCACACACACCCTGCCATGTATGTGTGTAAGTGTGTTTTTTGTATGCATGTGTGAAGCCGAGAACCTCCGAAGGTTGCCAAACTGTCAAAGAGTCAAACAACAGTCAGAGTTAATCAGTTACACTTTTGTCTCTCTTTCGTGCGTTAAACATGCATACAAACATACACATACACATTCACGTATGTATGAATATACAACAGTGGTAATTCGCGAATAATTCAAATGTTTGGGTGTGCCATTTTTTCTAAAGAATTAATATATATATAATTTATTTTCGTAGTTAACATCTTTCTCCGTAATTTTTAGTTTTTCAATTTAAGATTAATAATTTTTATAGACCAACTTCAAAGTTGCCTATATTTGAGCGATCACTGTACACTGTGTTTTATAAACATAGCGATTAGGTCATGCAACAGCAGTTCAATAACAACAGCAATTTACGCAAAGTGGCAAAAGCGAGAACGTTTTTTCAAGCATTTTCCGGCTGTGAGACCAATTCATGAATGGAGTTTTAAAGTTGATTGAACATCAACAGCAGCAGGCAGTGGGGGGTTGCCAATAAAAATAAAACGGAACAGCTGGCCACACTGATTGCTCTGGCGCTGTTGCTGCGGCTGCTGCTATTTTGTTGTTTGCATTGGCTTTTAAAAAACCAGTCAAACGGTAAGTAGGTGTCGGTCGCATATTAAGGCGCTTTAAAGCACTTGGCCGGTCAGTCAGTGGGAGCGGCGACGACGACGTCGGTTACCTCAGCGCACCATTTTGGCGAAAGAGAGTAGGTGGCCTGAGCAGCGAAGTCAGCATCGACAAAAGCCGTTACGCCTATGGCCTTTGGCAGAGACGCTAGCAGCGTTTGATGAGCGCATTCGCAAAGGCGTTAAAGCAAACTTGAACGGCGACAGAGACGACGTCGACTTCAGCGTCGCAGTCGCTGCAGGAATTTTAATGAGCGCGATTTTTAGTTTGAGAGCACAGACACATACATACAAACAAACATATTTATTAGAAGCATGTATTTGGGCAAGTGTGTGGGGAGCGGGGAGTAATGACGTATGTAATGGCTTAAAATATATATTTAGATGTTTACCTGTCGTATTTCCTGTGTTTCGGCATCCATGTTGCAGATGACACGATGACACTGCACTTTACCAAGCCGTAGAGACTTTTTTGACTAAAGATTTGTTGCTGTTGTTGTTGCAGTTTACAGTTGCAGGCCGACGTCGGACGGGATGACAGTTGACAACACTGGCTGTCCGACGCCCAGTCTCCGCTGCACTTGCAGTTCACTTTTCTTTCTTCGCTAGCCAAGCGCGCTTTTCTTGTTGTTGTATTTTCCACACTTTCCTTATTATGTCTCGCTCTCTTTCTCTCTCTCTTTTTATATTTTTCTCGGGCTTGGAATTTTCACTTCAGCCGTTGAGCAGCCTAAAATCACGAACACACATACACACACATTTATAAATACATATTTACAACACTCAATGCATAAATATTTATAAGCACTTTTACAACAATTTTTGGTTTTTTCTTTAATTTTTTTTGCAAATTAATTGCGCGCACGCATTTGCTAACAACTCGCGCAGCACACAGCGAACAACAACAAAAATTCACATAAAAAAGCATAGAAGAGAAAACAAAAAAAAAGAAAAACTAGCAAAAGAAAAATGTGAATCATTCACTGGGCGAACTATGCAGTGGGTGGCAACAGAGGAAATGGAGGGGGGTGGGGGGAGTTAGCTTGAAACTGTGCTTGGCACAATAACAGAATAACAGAAGCAGTGCAGCAGCAGCAGCAGCAGAGGACCAGCGGCAGAGAGGTGACAATTTTTTTTTTGCCTTGCCACACAGCATCAGCTGTTGCAATTTGGGGTCACTGTTGACAGAGAAATGCAGTTTTTGGTTAGGTCGCGTCAGCAATCGGCTAATTAGTGCACAATTATTGGCGTGGCAATTGCGGTTTTTTGCAATTTTCCACTTTTCCGCGATGACAGGCAGTATAAAATATGAAAACATTTTTCTTTTGACTTCGTTGTTGTTGCTGTTGTGCTCGCCATTGTCTCTCTCTCTTTTATGCACGATATGCCGTCAAATTGGTAGACACTGTTATGCTCTTCGCTCTCATTGACGACAAGGCGTATGATGACGACGACGACGGCGACAGCGACGTAGGCAGCGAAGCCAGCGTTGACGTCAGTTTGTGAGCAGCAGCGAAATGGGGACCGAAAAATCTAACAATGTGTGCGTGGTGCACACGCACATTCTACTTAATCTATGCATTTGCTTTACCGCCTGATTTCATACAAATGCATTTTACACGCTCCGCGTTCGCTTTGCAGTTGATTTTACACAATTCTATTTGTTTCAAATGCACGAAAGATCGAATAACAACTAGCTTCTTCTCTTCCAAAATTTTCTCTGTGAGCGAGTATTGGACAACGGCGAGAGTTCACGTATGCTAACACTGAAATTTATCAAATCGCTATCGGCCAACCGCCAATAACTATCGGAACTAAATTACCAAAACATCGAATCTTTTGGCATATTTGATTCAAGTTTCAATTTGGGTTTTGATTCAGCGATATATTTGAATTAATTTGAACCAGTTGAATTTTCATTTGAAATTTTTCTTAGTAATAATTGATATTTTAGAATTAATTTACTAATGGTGTGGTTCAGTAAGAATTGTTGTTTATAAACATGATTTTATTTGAAGATCGGAATATCTGCGTATTTTCTTAGGGATCATATTCTCGGGCGTGTGCGCGGTTACTAAATCAACGAAGAGACCATCATCCACCTCCTTCTTGATGGTGTCTAACATTTCACAATTTTGACTGCTCTCCTGGGGACAGATGCGTTTCGTGTACGGAGAAGCAATTGATTAGTTGGCGGAAAATGATTCATGGCCATCTTATAAAACAACATGATATTGCACCAGTGATTCTAAGAGATCCATCAGTTTGAGCTTCACATTGGACTCAACTGTAGTTTGACTCGATTTGCTGCATTGTTATCACAGCCAGTGCAAATGTGGAATGATGAAAAGTTGGCAAATTTTCATCCTCCAAAGTCCGGAAGCATTTCTCAAAGTGTCCAAGAAGATTGACAACTGAAGAAATTTCGTGTTGGTTATGGCCACTTGATTGACTTTAGCATGTGGTAAATGCTTTTCCATTCGTTTGGCGAGTGGTTGACCAATGGCGTCCCTAAATTCAAAAATAAACCGGAGTTTTGCATATATTTAATCAGCCCCTTGGCCTGATTTAACATATCCTTCAGCATTTTGTTAATAGAATTCACTTGCCCCTATCCGACTCAATGTCACAAAAATAGTTTTATCTTTGTCCCACACGCACTGAAAATCACTCAAAATTGCGTTGATTTGCATTGTCTATAGAGAATCTGCAATCAAATTTTAATAGGATATGTATAGGTGAAACATTCTTAAATATATACAACCGAATTTGCCAAAACAAATTGAATTATTATAGATTCCATCTATTTGTCCTTGCCGCGCAAATATCCAGGCGCACCTTCTCCAATGTGTCCTGGTACCAGTTGTATATATTCATAGTTATGGCCGTTGTCTGTGGCATGAGATCATCCACTTTGATTTGGCTGCTCAAATTAGCGCCCAGCTCAATAAATTGTGCTGCTAGCTTCCTTAATCCGGCGTCCTCGAAAATATCCAAGGCTCAGCAATTCTCGATGTTCGTTGCGTCATCATCGTCCAGCAATGCGTCGGAGCTCTTTACTTCATCCATCTAATTCAACGCCATAATCCCTTTCTTCAGCGCTGGAGTAGATTAAATCAAACATCAGCTGGTATTGTGATTCTGTGATTTGTCAGTGATCTATCGGCCGTCTACCACTTGTTATCGGTGCTTGGGCTGTTCTGAATCATTTAAAAATCACACAACAGCTAAATGTTAATAAGATCTAAAAATAAAACTTTTATTTATTTAGTGTACTCCATTTATTAATAGAAATTGAATTTCGTACCTCTATAAACATTATGTTATTTTTTATTTAATGGTCAATTCATTGGCTTGTGACGTTACAGTCGCTTGCTGCAGACATGCCAGTGTTGTACATTTTCACAAATCTGTTGGTGCATCGTGCTTTACAACACGGTTTTGTGCGTGACTAAAAATCGTGACATGCGTGTCGCAAAGTAATTTTTACATTTTGGGTTTTACATATTATTTGTTGATTTGAAAGGAATTGGACGGTAATAATGCATGTCGAAAAGAAATCGGAGCTGAGAAGTCTTCTGAAATCGGGTGACAAGCGCTGTAAGCTGGTCGAGCCACGAAATGCAAAGAGCTGCGTTTGGCGTTTCTTTAACCTGGTATCCTGTGATGATCGCATTGAGCCATATGCCTGCTGTAAAACCTGCGGCGATCTCCTGTCTTACAGCGGGAAAACCGGGACCGGTAGCCTTTTGCGCCATAGATGCCTGCACACGGCTAACGGTAAGTTTTGGATCTGATATTCACGCACGCCCCCTCACACTGCCACGCGTGTTCACAGAGCGGATTGCGTTCTTGTCATCGCCACCATTTCTGCTGGTTTATGTGTGTGTGTCCTAATAGTGTTGTGATATGTTGTACTCCACATTAACGGGATGCTGAATAATTTCGGGTATTGCTCGCACTGGATTTTCAAAAAAAACTTACACACTCCTATTTTTTGGGTGTTAATAAAAATCGACAATCGTCAGCTGTGCGTGTGTACACAAGATGCAAATAGGAATAGCAAGGTCGCCACCCAATAATTGAAAGCATCGAAATAAAATAATATACTACTGCTAAAATGTGCAGTAAAATAAAAAGCATTATGTCATTTGACTGCAAAAAATGTGGATTTAGTTCATTTGTAGCTAATAAATAATTTAGTTTTGTTTTATTCCTTTGTTTTGTGCTATTAGACATTGTCCAACACTGTTTTGTGCCAGAGTTTTCCAACACGGTCAACCAGCAACGCTAACATCGCTATTGCGTTTTTGCTGAAAAAAATTCTTAATTGTAATTGAACAAAGTAATTGTTTAAATAAAACGCAATAAAAATGCCTAAAGGTCGCGTTAGCAATGTGTGGCAGCATTACGATATCAATGAAGAGTGCGAAAACTTTGCGGTCTGTCGCTATTGTAACAATAATATATCGCGTGGCGGCATGGCAAGCAATCTGAAGGGCAACAATACAACCAATCTGTGGACGCACTTGAGGCACAAGCATTCCGACGAGGTGATCGTCAATCCCGTACAGCAACGGCCCCTTAGCCGAATCATTACACTAAAGAAAGGTATGTCCACACAACACAAGGCTAACGAGAGAGGCAAAAAAATGGCGCGCTTATCGCAACACACAATTATTGACCTATTGACGAACCTATCGATCCCGAGCGACTCTTCGCAAAAATTGGAAACTATCGGTAAATTAACGCACAGCCCTGCATTACAGCTGTCTGTGGTGCCGGTAATAACATATATATTGACATCTGACTTGTCGCATAGCAGTAGCATAGTTCAACCGATATTCTATTTTCTGCAGATAAAACATCGCGCATTGCCAAGGCAAAGGTGGTGCGCGAACCGATTCGGGTTGCGAAACCTAAGATCGATGTGCACGCATCGATTACAGGTGCATTGCCCCAGAAGTGGGAGGAGTACGAGCAGAACGAGGAGGTCAGCGAGGATATCAAGGACATTATCTACAGTGAAGATCCGCTCTGCTACAGTCCCATCCAAGTGGTCGAGGATGAGATGATCGAATCCGGCGAGAAAGTCACCCTGATGAGCAGCGGCAGCAACAGGACAAGCTCAGTGCCAGTTGTCGCCACTGTCGTCTCGGGTACATCAAGTGCGGCAAAAACGTTGAAAAACAACTTGGAAACATCGATTGACCGCCTGACCACCGTCAGTGAACAGTTGAGTTATGTCATTCAGCAGCAGCAGGAGCAGCACCTCAAGGATGATGACTACTATTTTGCACTAAGCCTGGTGCCTGTCATGCGACAATTGTCGTTGACCCGCAAATTGTTCGTGCGCAACACAATTCAGGAGTTAATGTACAAAGAGAGTGAGGAGACTACGACTAAAATTGAATAGTAGAACAAGCATAAGCTACGCATGATTATTCATCCTTTTAAATTTACCCAATAACATGGAAATAAAACTAAAGCATAAAAAGAAAACAAAAAGAAAAAAAATAAAATGTATTGTCTTATCAACAATTATTCATGTAGGCTACAAATGTTTATGTTTAATTATGATTACGTACATTTTGCAATTGTAGTAGGAGCAATTAAATAATAAGCACACGTTTATGTGAATATATATATATATATATATATGTATATATATATATATATATATATATTTATATCGATATATGAACTTAGATTGTATGTATGTATTCAAATATTTAACGCAAAACTCTTACACACCGCTAATAAATTTACCTAAGAACTCCCAAGTCGTCATTGATGTCCTAGTTTGTGGGCAAGCTATGGACACTAGTTCGTTTTTATATAAAATCTCAAATTTATGTTCTTGAAACATCTGAGAAACGTCCTAGGCATACTTTTCGAATAATACAAAAAGTTTGGACGAATGCATCACGGGAATAGCTCTAACTCAGCTAAATCTTAATAGATTTGGGGGGGACATGGTGCTTTAGAATCGCAAGCATTCATTCACGGATTATGGAGTCATCTGGGAGTCAAAACACTTGAAATATTTCAGAGGGTGAATGGAAGTTAGTCGGAATCAGAAAATCGTTGTTTACTCGAAAGCCGCGAGGACGATTTGAAAGCTCTTTGGCCAGTTGGTAACCATAGTCAAGGCAAATTTGTTGATACAGGACTTACCGGAAATGGCAGAGATATGACAGAGCTATGAGCAATATCCTCTTTTTTTTAAAAAGGACTATTTATCAGCAAGGAGGTACCCTTATGTAAAATATTTGCAAAATGTTGGAAAATCGAAATTTTTTGTACTGTTAATACTTGAATGCAAATCGATGGCTTAGCTTACTACGAACTAAAAAATGTGTATCCCTTAAAGATTCCGTAGGATGTGGCCGAGTTATGACCCAAGAACGAATGTCCTTTTTACAAAATTAGCCCTAAGTCGGCGAACTCCTGAGAGATATTCGAAGGACATGGTGCGTTAGCATCATAATCTCTGTACTCTCTACGAAATACATTGAGAATGGTATTGGTTTATATATGTTTTAAATAAATTTTATTTAAATAACTTGTTGAGATTTACAAAACAGAGAGTATTACTAGAATTATAATTTACAAATCGATATCTGGAGCTAATTTGTATGGCTTATGCAATGCTTAGAAACTAGAAATATTTGTTTTGTATCATTAATGCAATATTATTATTAATATTTTTTTGCTTCTATATAGCTTTCAATAAATGTATGTGTTTTTAGCAATATGCATATATAATACAATATCAATTACAATAAACCCTACAGATCGAGTAATAAACAATAATCTTACTATGTATATGCACCCCCAAATATCGTCTATATATATGTGTATATATATATATATACTTGTCATATGTATATTTATATGTTTACGCTTAAGCTCTAGTCAACAAATGTTGGGCATTTAATCGTTAGTTGATTAATCTTCGATTTTGAATAGCGGATTTGTTAGTTATTGGAGTCTAGACTAAATGATGTATGAATTTTAAATATGTGTGTCTGATGTGTGTGTGTGTGTGTGTGTGTGTGTATGTGTGTGCTTATATGTTCTGATGGGATCGACTAAGTGCACGATATGTTTGCCAAAATCTTTGATAAGTATCCCTTATGTTATGTTAGTTAATTTATTTAATACAGTGCAATTGGCTGGATATAATCGGGTATAATTAGCTAGCCCAACCTTTTCTTCATTTTATTTATTTATTTGTTTAGTTGTTTAATGTTTTTATTTAGGTATATATCATTTTGATTATGGTTTTTTTTTCTACTCTGTCAGTTCGACATCGTTTTCGGCAATTCCAAAATATAATGCGTATTTATCAAAATTTGTTCGTATAACTTTTGGAAAATGATATGAGATATGATAAATATATATATAATTTGTTAATCGTTCTCCGAAAAATGTCACGATATATTGTTTTGTATATATGTTTTTTGTTTTTTATTTTTTTGGTATTTAATTTTCGTATACAAGCATTTAGATATATCCAAAAATTGATTTAAGTTTATTCGGTTTTTGTATAATATTATTTTCGTATTACTTTCAGATCATCATATGGTAGGTATGTAAATTGGTATAATTTGTTCTATTCACAGTTCCGATTATTATATCCAATAAATATTTGTGATATATATATATATATATATATAAATATTTATGTACATATATCGATTAATCAAGCAAATCTGAAGTGTGCTAGAATTCCGGTTTCGATTATAGACACTGGATTATCTTAGTTCTTAGTTTAGAGCCCACGATATGATATGAGTTTGCTTTCTTTTTTTCATATGTATTCAGTTATTTATGATATGGACTTAAAAAAATGATTTTTTTGGGTTGTGAATTTTCAATAATTTACAAGGACATTTATAAAAAGTAATCAATCAAAAATAAACAACATTTTGTTTTTGTTTTTCATTTTGCATATTTATACAATAAATAGATTAATGTATATTTTAAATATTTTGTTGAATTTGTGGAAACATTTGCATCGCTTATTGCACTTTCGAGCGTCTTTTTTTGTTGTTGTTTTTTTGTTCATTTGATTTGATTCATTGGTTACTTTGCTGCAACCACAGGGGCGGGTTCAAGGGTGGTCAAGGATCATCGCGGTCCTTGGGGCATCGGCGCAGCACAAACAAGAGCAGTGGCCAATAGCCTCATTTAATAATAATATTATTTGGTTGATGTCACCAGCTGACTGGTGCTGTAGCCCTGTGTATTGCAGGTGGGCAGGGCAAATGGATTGAAGCTCAAACTGCTGACCCCTGGAACGATAAGAATGAAATGGGAATTTCGTTAAGATTGAATGAAAGAATTCTTATGTAGGTTTATACAACCCATAAACACTTATAATTCACAGTTCCCTTATTTTCCATCAGTATCTGAAGCCTGTGCTTAAAATAATAAACTAACTTTTCCAAGAACTATAAACTTATATGTAGAATGAAAATTCCCTAGACATAAATGAAAACTTCAGAAAAAACGATCTATGTACGAATAAATAGTGGGTTGGGTTGTACTTGCTTATATTTGAGAAGTAGTCATCGAGAAGTAATCCTGAATTAAACCTGAATTTATTTTGTTTTCTATTTCATATTCTTAAAACTTTTACTAATATCTTTTTATCCATTCCTACTTATAAGGCAAAATTAATTATGATTTTCGAGCACGAATATTTTTTCCAAATGTCTTAAGTATTCCTAATAATTTAAATATTTGGCATATGTTTATAAATATAAACATAAAACTGTTCAGTTTGAGCATATATATTTTCTACATGTTCCTAAAAGGTTTGGTTAGAACCAACTTTATCAACTAGCTTGAAAACTTGGTTAAGAACTTAGAATAACAAATTTCGAAACGTATATTAAAAAATGTTGTAAAGAAATTATAAATACCGTTGAATTTTGTTTTGGTTTTGTGTTGATGTTGTTGCTGTTGTTGTTGTTGTTGTTATTGTTGTTGTTGTTATTGTTGTTGTGGTGCATATGTTTTGTTCTTTTTTTATGACAGACACAACTCGACGAAAGCACACACATACACATACACACGCACACCCACTCACCGTAGTCGTTATCGCTGGAGTCGGTTGAGTGCAGCATTGTTATCAATGAACTCTTCTTGCCCAATGTTGTTGTTGCCACATTTGGGGGCGTCGCTGCCCGATAAGCTAGTGCTCTAAGTTTGTGTGTGTGTGTGTGTGCCGTGTGATGTGTGTGTGTGTTTGTGTTTGTGTGTGTTGTGTTGTGGGCGTGTTAGCTGCTCCAATGTTGCATGCTGCTCCTGATCCATAATGATATACTGTTGTTGCCGCTGCTGTTGCCGCTGCCGCTGCTGCTGCTGCTGCTTCTGCTTCTGCTGTTGCACACTTAAACTGCGGTCGCTGTCGCTGCTGTAACGGCAGGATTGTGCCAGGGCTGATGCGGATGTGGATAGTGATGCGGGTGGTTGGTGGCGGCGGCGACATGATGATGCTGCACAAGAGCCGAATGCCAAGGCGTCGACATGGACACTGTTGGGGATTAATGGCGAAAATGCACTTGCTGAGCAATTTTGTTTCACTTGGTTTTTTTTTGTTTTGGTTTGGCGGGGGCGTTTTTGGGGGGTGTTTAAGTTAGTAGTTTTTTGAGTAGGTTGTTTTGTTTGGTTTATTTCTTTTTTGTTCTCCATTGAGTGGTTAACTAATAAGCAAAAATAAAATAAATACATACAAATGTAGACTCGATGGAGAGGGTTAAATAATAGTGTTAAATAAAACATAAATCATCGACAAATAATACACAAAATAAATATCTTAATAATAATAATAATGTTATCTTTTTTATATTATTTGTTTAGTTAGATTCGAATTCCAACGGTTTTTTTTTAAATACATATTTTTTAAATTTCATGCAATTTAGATTTTAAAATTAAATAATTTTACACAAATAAAAGAAAATATTCTCGCAGCAAGTAGAAGCATTTTTGTACTTCGAATGAAAATAAAAAGTTTCTCAATTCTAGATTCAAGCTCATTTCTGTAAGTGTACTTCGAGCAAGCAATATTGAAACCACATTTGAGTAGAAATTATCTATTTTTTCCCTCAGTGCACTTAGCCAGTTATCTCACTAGTAGAGTTTAAATGTGCAAAACTAGTTTGGCAAATTTGTATGAATTTGTTTGAGGGAAAATAAACGAGTTGGTTTGCTGCTGGACTTACTTGATGTGGAGTTGAAGACGCTGCCGGGTGAGGAGGAGAGCGTGCCCATATTGGGGGCAGGCGCATAGCCGTTTGCAGTGCCTGCAACGCTGGCGGTGGTTGCTGTGGCCCCGTAGGAGCCACCCGAACTGTGGGGCGTTGAGGCGCTGCTGCAGTAGCCGCCACGTGGACTGACACTGCTCGATTGGGCGCGCTGATAGTCATCCTCTGTCCACTGGCCGGAGCCATCCTGTACGCTCACCGCCAGCTGACCCGCATACGAATTGAAGCTGGTGGAGCCACCGGGCGATCTGCTGCAGCAACGGGCACAAGGATTAGAGGATGCTGCTGCAAAGGTGCCGACACTTTTTGGCAGAGACGCTTACCTGGGCATCGAGTAGAGAGCCTCAACGAGATCTGCGGCCCGCTTGAGTATGATCTCCTTTTGCAGTTTCTCGGGATCGCCGGGATGCCGTGGGATGAGCTTCTGCAGTCGCTGGAAGCCATAGTCGATTGTGGGTTCGTTGAGTGCTGCTTGAGGCGAAACGGAAAGCTTAGACATGCTAACGACTCCTGGATGTGCCTCACAGATGACTACTTACAGACATAGACAAAGCGACCGGGTGATCCTTTGCAGAACTGTTTGCTCTTGTAGGAGAGCGTCACCTCAACCACACCGGGGATGTGTCTGGGTGGGGTTTGGACGCGTATCGCATGCGATGTGATTAGCTCGCTCCACACCAGCATGGTGCCGAACACCACCTGCAAACCATCGAAGAAGTTGTCGCCCACAATGATCACGGTGGCGCCACCTGTTGTCCAGCCCTCGCTGGGCGATATCGCCTTAATACAGGGCGTGGCCACGGGCAGCGGTGGGTAGAGGCCTAAAAGTGGGTCAGCATTAGAAGTATGGTTAGTTGCGGGTCAGTGGGCTGCACTGGTTGGGAGTTGTACACTTGCAAAAATATCTATGCCCGAGAAACTGGAAAATCGCCATATTATTTATTTATTTTTTTTGTTAATTTTTAAAATTTTCAAATGGGCATATTTATCAGAAATATGTTAAGAAAATATCATTAATTTCTGCTGTAATTAATGATAAAAATCTCATTGATTTCTTTAGTAATTAAATAGATATTTTCATTCTAATTCGATTTTCTCAATACTAGAGCATACTTTTTATATAGTGCACAATAAATGAAGAAATGGGTTTTGAGTTTGCCAATTGCTACAGAATCAAAAAGAAAAAACAAACAGAGGAAAAAAATGAAAACGTTTCGCGGAAAACGTAAGAATAATGAAAGGAAC
Organism: Drosophila paracracens; assembly: GCA_035044025.1. Classification (NCBI taxonomy): domain Eukaryota; kingdom Metazoa; phylum Arthropoda; class Insecta; order Diptera; family Drosophilidae; genus Drosophila; species Drosophila paracracens. The sequence goes on from JAWNMN010000242.1 coordinate 639,319, forward strand.
TAACTAAACTAAACTAAACAGATCGAATTAATTTGGAATTTAGTTACAGACCATCGTAGGTACTGTCGGGCGCTAGGGGGTGACCGGAAATGGACAGGGATGAGTTGCCTGTACCTTCCGTAGTGTCCAATCGCTTAGCGCGTCTGCCATGCTTGGAATTATTGTGCACGAACATATTATCCGAGATGGCCAGCAGTGGTCCATCAACGGCCACTTGGGTGGATATGACAACCTTTGCATGGGAGAAATAGAGAAAATATAAAGTTAGGATAGGATATGTAAGATATAGGATTATTTGTGAAGAACTCCTTCATTTTAATATCTACAACTTGAAATTGAACTCCCTAATTTCGATATCTACAACTCGATTTCAATTTCAAGTTGTTATGTTTTATCTTTTCAAATGTTATTATTTTTTATCTTTAAATTCGATTTGTCCTTTTTTCAAGTTTCAACTTAAGATATGCAATATAGTTGAGACCCACCTGAAATCTTCTCATGTCCCGCGGATTGCCAGCATTCTTGAGGCAATTTTGATTGCACTTCAAGAAGAATTTGAGAAAAAAGCTGCAAGCACACAGAATCAAAAGACATTAATTAATAATTTATATTTAGTAGATATTTAATAATTTATATTTAGATTTTTATGATTCACTCTTAAAAAAATAAATTTAAATTTTACGATTCAGATACTCATAGATAGGGCAGATATAGATCCAGATTCAGTACTTTATGAGCTGCTAATGATCGATTGCGCCTTTTGCAGTTGTTGCTGCTGTTGCTGTTGCTGCCACACAATCATTTTGCAGCAGATGTGTCTGGCCTCGGGGCCTGAGTCAATCCACTTGCTCTCGCTGCTGCTGCTACTGCCCCATCCCTCCCCTCCCCGCTCGTCCAGTTGTTGCCTCGGGCGCGACAGCCCAGCGTGTGATAAGCGCTTGGACTTGGGGTGACAGTTATGCGAATGGAATGTCCTGCAGGCAGGATATCTATATATATATATATATATATTCGAAATTGACACCCGTGTGTCGCGCATTTAAATGGTGAAATATACCCACCCACCCCCTCTTCGCCTACCCAGCCGACAACGAGTGTTGTTGATTTTATTTGCCGGAATAATATTTGGCTGCTGCTGCCACAGCAGGCGGCAACATTCAGCACTCTCTCTCTCTCTCTCTCTCTCTGTGTGTTTTTTTTTGCAGGCATTTTTGTTGTTTTCTCACTCGACAAATTGGACAAATTAGTGCAGGAGGCGTGTCACTCGATTCGGTATTCGAAATTGGGGGCAAGGGGCGCATAACAGGATCACAACAGGAACAGGAACAGGAACAGAAGCGGCACACATCTGCATATGCACATATGTCCTGTTAATGTGTCATAAATTTGTTTATTGTCGATATTGTGAAGTGCTCCTCAAGAGGATGTCCTCCTGAGTGATGTGAGAGAGGTGTTGAAAGGTGCACGAAAAACATGCTTATATTTTAGGCGTTTTTCCTACATATTCTCATATCTATTCAGACTAACTCAGCCAGCCTGTGGGAAGTGTTAAGCAATTCAAAATATTGAAATATTCCATAAAGTGGAGAAAAATATCCATGAAATTTGTAGAATATGTTCAAATCCAAGTTAGGAGCACTAATTTCATGGCATCTTATAACATTTATTTGAACTACATGCTGAAATATCTATTTTACAACTAGCTCAAACGCTTCTTCTTCAAAATTACAAATGTATTTACTTTAAAAATATTTAATTATACATTTTTTGTTGTCTTATGTTAAATCTTATTAAACATTTAACATTTCATCTTTCTGCAAGTAGCAAAAATTTAGCTATTCAATTTTATGCCTCTCAGTTATAAAAAAATCGAATCTTGAACAGGCTGCTCATTTCTGCCTAAATAAATCCAAAAGCAACATTTTGACGATATCAAGTCACAAAAAATATGTTTGAAAATGTTCAATATTTGAAATTTGAAGTGCATATTTGATAAAAACACACACGAATCGAACACATGACTGAAATTGGGCTTATCAGTCCATTTAAGTGAAGGCGAAATTAATTATGAGCTTTAAGCATTTATGTATATATATACATATATATAAAAATATATACATATATATATATATATGTATATTACTCATTTAGAGTCACGCGTACGATGTTGTGAGCTGATTGTGAACTTGTTAAAAGTCAGAGTTTGACTTCGACAGCGGCCTGGGAATGAAAACAGATGTGTGTTTCTATATTTTTTTTTTATCCATTGTGGGAGCAGCAGCAACAACAACAACTACAACACCAACAACAACATCATCGACAACAAACATCATTAACACGGCCATCGGCTGTCCCTCAAGGGACTGAAGCGCCGTGTATCTGTCAGATGCAATATCGAGTTACATACATACGTATATTGTGGCAGATACCCTCACAGATGCAACTGCAACTGAAATTTGAATACGTATCGAGTGGATATATATATATATATATATATTGAGAGCAGCTTAGGTTAACTCTATTACGGATCATTCATGGTACTAATTTCACTTGCAGCCACCCCCCAATATTTATGTCTCTCTCCCTCTGTGTGTGTGTGTGTGCATCTTTAGGGGCAGCTAATTGACTTTCTCGGAAGTATCTCGAGTCGCACGCTTGAATTACAATGTTTTCAAATATGCTGACAGGACGCATAAATTCCCAGACTCCTCGAGTGTACAACGCTTGCAGCATCAATCGTTGTTCTATATTCAGCGGGATTACTTTTCACTTTGCATAGCAGCGACCCGGTGAGAATCCTGGCTGATTCAATTTAATTTGACAGGATTTTCGGGCAACTCGGACCTTTAAGCGATTTGTGTTGCAATTAAAAATTCAGCTCGCGTCCTGCCAATAAATCAAAGTGTCTCCATCTTTGTCTTTTTTGACTGCCACAGCAGCAGCAGCGGCAGCATCAACAAAGTTTCCGTTGCCTTCTTTATGTGCTTGACTTCGTCTTTGTTGTCCTGGCACTCCTCTCTCGATTGCCAGCGACGCGAAAATTTTCATTTAATGAAAAGCTACGCATCATCAAACGCCCGCACATGACATTCTGGCCATGGCCAGCTAAATGGCCAAGAATAGCGTCCACTGAGCCCATTGGCAACTGGAGCACGTAGAGCCAACGAACTGCATAATTGGTCATTCATATTTGCCTGGAGGGAGAGGGCGTCGTTTCGGTTGTGGGGGTGGCTGTGGCTGTGGATGTGGGTGGGGGTGTGGGGTTGAAGACGTGGTCGCGGATTCTGCCAATCGCATTTCAACATTTTTAAGTACCTGCCTCGGCTTTAAGTTTGAGTTCGATTTGGTTTCAGATGCAGTAAGTGAAATGGCGAATAGATTTATTAAAAAATAATTAAAATACAAAAAAAAAGTTTAATAATATTTTTCAAACATTTCGATTAGTTTTTTGAACATATTTTTCTGTATGCATTTTATCTAAGACTTTCATTGGTAAGGGAAATATTTTTTTAAATTTCAAATTTCCATATTTGAACAAATCACTAGCTAAAAATATTCACTTCTGAGTTTTGGTCATTGAGATACACTTAACAGATCGATTTTCACTTGTCCAAATTAAGTTAATTATAGACACATAAATAATATACAGAAATATCCCTTTCGCACAGCGTCCTCAATTGAAATAAAAAACAAACAAGCTTCTGGCGATTTGTGTGTTGAATTTGCATCAAATGTTCACAACGATTAACTGTGAATTTGTGAGGAACAACAAGAACAACAACAGCAGCAGCAAATGAAATTAACAACAACAACAACAATGAAAGCAACATAGCAACAAAAAGAGGCATTATCTTTGCATCGCTCGCACAACAATTTAATGATGAATACGCAGGCACATAAATCGCTTTGGGTTCCCAGTTCCCAGTTCCCAGTTGCCAGTTGCCAGTCTTTGGCTTGGAGCTGTCGAGTTGGCGATGTTATCTCGCAGCCATTGCGGGTGCTGAAGATGGCGTTAACAGAATGTGGCCCAAAGCGTTTCTGGCGCACGCCATTTGCGCCATCGCCCAGGTGAGAAACAGCTACCACAATGTCTGTCTGTCTGTCTGCCTGTCCGACTGTCTCTCTGTCTGTCTATCTGCCTGTCTGTGTATGTGTTTTAGCTGCGGGCAACTTGGCGCTAATTTTTCACTAACGATAATATTCAAAATTTTCAACTTTATTGCCGCATAAAGTCAATGACTATGGCAGACAACCAACACAGAAGGACGTGTACACTCAGAGAAAACAAAATGGCATAGTAATGAAAACAATATACATGTTTTCGAATTTGAAAAACATTTTAAAATTTATGAAATGCATTTTGTTGAACATATAAAAAATAATATATGTATATATTCATTTCGAAATTTTAGTTAAATCTACTCTGTAATTCAAAAATAATAGTCTACATTTTTGAAATACTATTTTTCAAAATCACTTCAACTACTGGTTTATATATAATAATTTTTCTAAGTGTACACAGTGACACTGGCGCCCAAAACTGTGGAAACTTACTTTGGCGCCATTTCTATGGCATTTTCACGCACAAACAATACACACACCCACACACACCCACACACACCCACACACACCCACACACACACAGTCAAAAGATGGCGTCGAACGTCACCATTTTGTTGAGGTTCAGTTTCAGGTTCAGGTTCAGGGCTGCTGCTGCTGCTGTTTTCTATTGTCGTTGGAACTTTTATTTATTTATGCTCTTTCTCGACTTAACGCTGCACGCTTCGCGGCGCACGCACAAAAATGAACAGCCCGCAGGACCCCAATCTCTATGAACCGTACCCCCCCTCCTCCCACCAGGATGGCAAGCACAAGCCCAAAAACCCATAAGCAGTTGTAAAGATTTGCTTGCCACCCAGCAACACCCCCCTCAATGACGCGTCGTCACACAATCCTTATCAAAATCGCACTTGGACTTGAACGTCTTCGGCGTCGTCTCCTTCTTCGCTGAGAGTTCATAGCTTTTGGGGTCTTTGCATTGTAATATAGACTTTGAGGGCGGTTTTCTACTTCTACTTCTGCTCTGTTTGTGTGTGTGTGTGTGTGTGTGCGTGTGTGTGTGTGTGTTTTCTTGTGTTTTGTATTTTGTGTTTTGTTACGCTTTCGCTTTCGCCTGTGGTTCATCCTTTATTTTATTTTTATTATTTTTTTTTTTGGGCGGAAGAGCGCAAAAAAAAACGAAACATTTGCAAAGGGAACTTGTTGAAAACACTTGCGCTTAATCCTGCTCACAGACTCTGAGAGCGAAAGCGAAAGTGAGTCACAATTTTTGAGTGATAATTGTTGAGTGACTTGTTGTCGCTCAAAGAGCAAAGAGAGCTTTCTTTTGGCAGTGTTCATTTTGGTGAATGAATCTCACAGTTTTTGGTAGAGTTGCGTTTTGTTGTGGGTACGTCTTTATTTTCTCTCACTCTCTCTCTGGGTGTGTGGGTGTGTGTGTGTGTTGGGGGTTGCTTTGGGATTCAATGTCATGCCGCTGGGACCAGGGAAATACCTCGTAAATGTTTTTGTTGTTACTTTACCGGGCAGCAACAACAACAATGGCAACTTTGTTTTTGTTGTTTGCCGATTTCTTCATCTTTAAACTGATTATTTCTGTAAGCACACGCATGCTGGGCATGTGTGGGTGTGCGTGTGTGTCGCTGTGTGTGTGTGTGTGACCATAAAAATACCATATATAGAGGTTAAATATCAGACATCGATAAAGGCTACAAGCAGACAAAGATACAAATACAAAATGTATCTTCTTTTGTGTGTGTATCTGTATCTGCAGCTGTGTGTGTGTGTGTGTGTGTGTGCTTGTTGTGTGTGCCTACAGCCTTTAACTTTTTGCTACTCTTTAGCTTAGCCCTGCGTCCTGTCAGCGACAACGTTGCCTTCGCCTTCGCCTTCGACTTCGCCTTTGCATCCGCTTCTTAACCTTTGGCGAACTACTGAGCCATCAAATTATCGACCTTATTGAAATGCGCAAATTATGCTAACTATTTGCTGGCACAAGGGTGTGTGCCTGTGTGTGTATGTTGACTGCCAGTTAACGCTTTTAATGTAATTAATTATGCAGCATGCGTAAATGGCTGAGGAAATGGCCTAAACAAGAGCTGAACTCTGCTCCGCTCGACGCATTCTAATCAGGCGAAATGTTTGCATCTGTAAATTTTAAATAACATCGCGGTCATTTCAATTATGCACATCAGTTAGTTGCGCTGCCACAACATTATTGTTAATTCATTGGGCCCTCTCAAAGTGCGTAACTGTAAACTATTAATAATATTTCAACTGGCTTTCTTCTTTGCCTGAATAGCTACATCTTGAAGGCTATCCATATCAATCTAAACTATTTGACAAGTGGAATACCCTTGGTGCTGTTTAGATTCTAAACTATTTGGCAGGTCGAATTGGAGTTTCTTGGCATAGAATTCTATATATTTGACAAGACTTCAAGCTTGCTGCTGCAGCTGGTAAGCAATTTGAAATTTAGAACAAATAATTACAATTTCGAGCAAATCGTTTTTAAAGCGCACAAATGTTAATCTGCAATTTAAGTGTACACTTGCATATATAGATATATATATTTATGATTTAATAAACTGCTTTTCCCAGGAGTTAACGATTCGCAACGAATGCCATTTAAATGGAGATAGAGAGAGAGAGAGAGAGAGGGAGACAGCTCGTGTGAAAATTTGCATTAATAATTCAATTTCAATAGACAGGCAACAAATATGCAAATTGCGAGCTCTTTGAAATGCAAAAATTCAATTCGATGCCCCCATTGATTTATGAGGTGCGAATCAAGTGCAGCCAGCAGTCAGCAGTCAGCAGCCAGGCCAAGACATTTTCCTAGTCTGGTTGCAGAACGGCGAGTTCAACTTCAAAAGATATCTATGGGGAAATTGTGTGGCGATAAAAAGCCAAAATGTATGAGCGGCATTATCTCCATAGATAATTAACTGTTATTGCCGCTCTCAGGCAGACTCTGTCTCTCTGTCTGTCTGTCTGTCTGTTTGCGGCGTCTGCCCAATATTTCATATGCCTGTCGATTGCTGACCACAAGTGCCGTCAAATTTGTGTCTGGGTTTTTTTTTTTTGCTGCTGCTGCGTCGCTTTGAATATTTGAGTAGCTACCCCAAAGAGAGAGAGAGAGAGTGTTGTAGCAGGCACTCACTCGCACATTCGTGCCACAAACTCGTCCACGTCCATTTGTTAACCATGCCCACCGCTGCCCCCCACCCACAACAGCCACCTGGAACAGGAATCGAATGGTGTGCCTGAATGCATTTAGAAAATTAAAAATTGTTGCCACAACTAGCAGCAGCAGCAGCGGCAACAGCAGCAGTTTTGTCATCATTTTTAGCGCGATTATCAAGGCATGCAATGGCCACAAAAACATTTGCTTGCCACACGCAGCCAATACCCTTAAACAACAGTCGTGGCCAGGCATATTAGGCAAGGCAGTCAGTAAATGGCAAGTTATTTATTGTAATCGCATATTTTATGTAATCTTATATTATTATTAAATATAAAAATAAATACTTTGCTCTTAAAATAACTGGAGAATGAATCAGAGAAACTTAACTTAAAAGTCTCTGCTTCTGATCGATGCAAGCTTAAGTTTAATTCGCAATATGCAAAGTAGTTGTACTAATATTGTTGGACGCCACTGTACCCACAAAAACATCAATTCTATTTGTCGCCAAACGTGGAGTTGAACTGGGTTTAAGGGGTAAAAAAGGGGCGGTGGCGGTGGGCGTTTGCCCACCTTTGTGGGTAAGTTTGCACTTAGTTTATTTGTCGCGCAGGCAAAAGAAAAACAAAATACAGAAAATTGAAATAAAGCGAAGAAAATGCCAATGACGTGGATAAATGCAAAAGCGGCAAATTTCGGATTGTTATGGCTTGCTTCTAGCTTTTTCTTGTTTCTTCTTTTTATCAATTTGACCAGCCACTCTTCCAAATAGCAATTTTCAGCATTTTTCCCCTAACAGATGTTGTTGCTGATGTTTCTCGGTTTGTTTTTGTTGTTGTTATGTGTTCCTTAAAGTGCAGCGCGCAATTTACTCAAATTAAAAAGTCGAAGCGAACATTTGACACGCGATAATCGTTAATGGCCATAGAAGTTATGATTGTGTGTATGTGTGTGTGTTGGCATAATTTGCGTCATTACGCATACGCCAGATGTGGCCTGTAATGGGCACATGAAATGAGATTAAAATTGAACAAATAAATACGTAAAACAAAATACCCAAATCCAAACTCAAACTCAAGCTCAACAGCCAACACCAAAAATGTGTGAAAAAAAAGGGGAAACATGTCGCAAACAGCAACAACAACAACCAATAAAATGAGAACAACAGCAACAACAACAATAACAATAACAGCCACAACAAATGCCACAGCTGACCACAGAGACCGCAGAGCCGAGAATCCACGGTGGCGACAGTGCGACCACCGCCGAAGTGCTCTTTAAATTCACTTAATTATGGAACACACACGAAGCGCATACCTAAAAAAGTACACAACAAAAACAAAAACAAAAATAAAATAAAAAACAGCGTAGCAAACGTTGCAATCGATCCACACACAATGATCCAAGTGTCCTCGCAAATCATAAATAAAAGCTGGTCTCAACTTGCAGCTAAACTGGCGACGAAGAGCGACGCTCGCGGAGGGAGAGGCTGGAGAGGATGGCTGCAGAGGGAGGCTGGACTGAGCGGCAGACTGCAGCCTGGTCAGTCTTCAACAAACGCCGCTGGTAATTGCAAATCCTCAAGCTATCTATATATGTAGGTACTGTGACTAATACTTCAAATAACTACAACTAAATTTAATCGTAATTAGTTTGACTTGATTTTAGTTGCAATTTGATGAAATATTTATTAATAGTCTTTGCTGGATTGGAACTGTTTTTGCAGATTGTGCATTACGAGTAAAAAATATATGATTAATTAATCAAATTTAACTTATCGATACCAAATATCGATATCAAATATAGTGAAATACTTAGAAGCATTCAAAATCAGCGCAAAACTATTTCTATTTTCATTTAAAATCACAGATTTGACTATTCATGAATAATATAATGTTTAATGTTTTTAATACTAAATAAAAGCTAATCAAATTAACTATAACTATGCACTTTATTTAATTAAATATTTATTTAATTAAATCGAACGTAAATTTCAATTAAATAGTGCAAAATTAGATATGCAAAAATGGCATCTAAAATATTATCAGAAGCAATTTTTCATCTAAAATAATATTAAATAAATGTTGATTTTTTAACTTTTCATCTAAAATAATATTAAATAAAAGTTGAATTTTTAACTTTTCATCTAAAATAATATTAAATTTAACTTTTGCCTATCTGTTTATCTATCAGAACAAGTTAGGAGTAGATTTTATAATCGTTTACGATTTGATTAGTTTATGTTAGTTTTGTCCCACTGTGCGATCTCACCGAGCATTGTGTGCACAATTTCGGCATCTGTAAAGCTCGCTGGCTGGCAGAGAACTGCCGATCGTTGCATGAATAACAGAAATTCATCAATAAAACATGTGGAAACCAAACCAGGCACTGACTGACTCCTTGTTGTTGCTGTTGTTGGTGGCAGCTCTCTCACGGCACACGTTCGAGCGTCATGCAAGTGGCATGAACAACAGCAACAGCAACAGTAGCAACAGTAGCAACAACTGGGAGGGCGATGTGTTTGGTGTTTTGTCTGCCCGGTTGTTGTTGTCATATGTATCAGTTTTTGGCTTAGCCAAGTGAAGTGAAGCCAAACCGAGCAACGAGCCACTTTGAAATGCAGGCGACTGTTGGCCACAGTCGGAATTTTCAATCAGTTCCAATTGTTGCGCGCTCAGTGACAAGTTTCAGGCAGTGATCGTTGTTGCTGTTGTTGTTGCTGGCTGAGTGGCAAAATGTGCGGGACCCCCAGCCAAGTTAGCGCTTTAGGCCATGTCGGCTGTGCCACAAAATTTAGTTGCGACCACATAGATTATCCGCAAAGGCAGAACGAGGCACACACAGTTTGGCGGCATGATCTACTGCAAGGCATACATATCAATGAGAAGGGGGGGGCGGGGGGCAGGAGCGGCAGCAGGATGAGCAAAACTCAATCTGTGATCCATGCCGCCCCAAGCTCTGATTGGGGAAGCTGTGATTGATATGCGCCTCTCAAGCTGCAGCTCTGATTCTGATTCGGATGAGAATGAGGATTCTCTGGCCATTGCCGACAAAAGTTACAGCCCGACTGACAAATGCGACATGTGCCGAGTGTCCAGCTAGCGAAGCGCTGGATGGATGCTGTTGGGAATGTGCTGCGGCGGGATTAACCAATTTGGTCTTGCCAGCTGCCAGTTTGGCCGGTTGGCTAACAAGGCGATCGCATTGCGCAAATAAGCTGGCGAAAAATGAATTAATAATCGTAAATATCAAGCGCAAAGTGTCGCGCCTCCGCACGTGGATAGCAGCCTAGTTTAGATCGGTCTGCCACACGATAACTGTTCTTGCAGCGGATCGGTTGGCATTGTGGAGCACGTAGCGTGCTGCAAAACACGCTCAGCAATTTTAACAAGATCATAAATGTGAGAAGCTCTGATCTTGCCGAACCCATTGAATGCGGCCTGAAAAAGCACCGCATTCTGCACTCATTCAAGTACACTGCACAAAAACTATGATTGATTTTACATGCTTACGAATTTAGAAAACTGAACTTGACTTGAAGAAGGAATTTTAATTAATGGATTGCACTTGTACTTTTTAAAAACAATTCCAAAAACGGGTTAGAAAACTGTAGATTTTGAAAAATGTGTTTCTAGAAAGTAGAAATAACTGTTTCTGTGTTAATTAACAAAAAAAAAGAAAAATGTTTCTTACTTTGAAGAATTATTTTGTAAAAATTTCAAAATTATTTCACAACTATTTTTGGTAATATTTTTTTGTTGAGTGCACAACTAACTTGGCCTGGGCAGTTGCTGCAATATATTTCCTAATTTGCAAGCTGAAACCAAAGCAGAATATATCTCCTCTTTCTCTCTCTCCATCGCACTGTGGCTCTCTCTCTCACTCTCGTACATTAAACAGCCAACACAACAAGCAATCAATTAAATTTAATTATGACACCAATTATGGTCTGATTGCCAGTAACCAGCCAAGGCATAAATGAGTCCATCTCCAACTCCGACTCCGATTCCAACTCCATCTCCGATTCGAGCCTAAGTCTCTTGGTCTTGGCTTCCCTTAACGCTTTCTTGTAATATGTAATAGAATCATTAAGTCTCTTGTATTTGCTAATGTTGTTGTTGTTGTTGCTCTCAGTTGGCTGGTGGCTGGTGGCTCGAGGCCAGCTGGTATTTAGCCGCAGGTTTCGCAGAATACCACCATGGTCGGTGAACAACTTGCCTTATATACAAATGTGGCCGATAGGCAAATAGTTTAAAACACCCGTTCCTTGATCCAATCGAAGGGACCACCGCAACTTTGTGATAATCAATGATGGTCCCCTAGCACCCTAGCACTGACAATGATGTTGTTCTGCCATCCATCCATCTCGAACCAACTCGATCATTATCTGCATAAGGTGCGATTCAATTGACCACGTCGAAATTGTTTCACAAGTCTGTCGCGTGCACCCAGCTGGCCAATAAGGCATTCGAATCATTCACGGGCAACTCGATTATGCAAAAATGTTGGGCAAAAGTATTTAATATAATAAACTGGATTCAATTCAATTTAATTCAATTAAAGTGCAAATGTACTCAATTTCAAAACTGGTTTAGACGATAATTATGAATGCGAATGATTACTGGGAAATAGTTAATTAAGTCTGATTAAAAATTCATAAATTATACTTTAAAATGAAACTATTTTTTTCTCTGTTTCTCTTGTCTTAGCTTAATTCCAATTCCTTAAATTAAGTTCAATGTATTGTTTAAGAAATGAAGAAATGAACCATAAATGCAGTATCAATAAATTGAACTTGTGTACTTTGAGAAGTACTCCCTTAACTTGCTCTCGAACACTATTATTCAAAACAATTCACAAGCCCCTAAATAATTTGAATGAAATGTATATTCTTGAGTCCTAATCTCCGCCCCCTTTTGCCCGCCTACTGCGGCTACTTATATATAAATGTGTGTGTTTTGTTTTTTTTGTGCTGTGTGCAAACAATTTGTGTTTCTCTCTAATAATATTTCCGAAGCCAATTAGAAGCGACGCACTCCCGGCTGGCGGTCTGCCGCTGCTCCTGTCCTTGCGCCAGGGAAGTGGCTGCGGCAGCCGCAAGGATGTGCATACAATTAACATAATTCGCTTGACACGTGACAGGCAGGGGCACAGGCACAAGCGGGGGCAGCAGCGGCAAATCGAGGGGTGCGGGGATTGGGTGTCAGATTGCCTTGTGCGAGTGCTGCACTCGTCTCAATTTACAATTCACAATTTACAATTCCAACAATTCACAATTTATGAAAATAGAATTTGAGTTTGCCATTTTTGATGAACTTTGTATTTTCTACGAATTTCAACGCTTTTCCTTCAATATGAGAGAGGGAAAGAACTAGAGAGAGAGCGAGAGAGAGGGAAAGAGGGAGAGAGAGCGTGTGCTGCCAGAGCTCAAACTGTCATCCGTCTCTGTTGCTGTCTGGCTCTGGCCTTGGTCCTGGTACTGGTCCTGGCCATGTTGCCGCATCATGTTTTATATTGCAGTTGATAATAATGCCAATAAATCAACGATACGCATACAAGCCGCAAAACAGGCACAAATAAAAAGCGCACACAGCGACGATGATGAAAAGCAGCTTAAAATGTCATCTTTTGTGCTATGGCACATCAGTTTGGAGTTCCAAACGATACACACATATATATATATATATATATTTATATATGTGTCTGGACATGTATATATATATTTTGATATGCGGCTACTTACCGATCAATGATGACGGGGTCCGACGGCGTCTCGTTGCGGTTACCACAGCTCTTCTTATCACAGCAGCGGCTGCAGTTGAATTAAGTACAAAGAAAATCAATTGGTTAAAAAACGTTGTTTGATGCCACTTAAAGCTAACAGCGAAAAATCAGCAAAAAGACAGGTGTAGAAAAATTCAAATATATCAAATGAAAAATATCAAATATTTTCTATTTATTGAAATGCTAAAAAGTATATATTGAATATGCCTGGCTATAATAAATAATGATTGTCTTTAAATATGCATTAAATAAATTGCGAGGCTTTTTTTTAAACGTTTTTTCTACTTTTTTTCTATTAAAACATTTTTAAACATTTTGAATTTATATTCTACATGTATAAAAGTGTAATATTTTTTGCAGAAATTCATTTAAATAAAGGGAAATATATTTAAATGTGTATTTTTTTAAATTAATCTAAAATCTTCTTTAGATATTTATTATTAAAAAGGGACTCAGTTGATAAATATGAAAATTCGCTAATATTTTCTCTTGGAGTAATGCATTTGGCTTTATTTTTAGGCAAACACACACACACACACACAAACATAAATGCACACGCATTGAGTTCAATGGCTGCGTAATTTTTTTTGGTCGCACAGCCTCCGGGCAGAAATGATATTTAAGGGTATGGGGCTTGGGGGGATGAGAGTTGGGGGGTTGTTGTTCTGTTCGTTCAAGGGGTGGCACACTAACTGGGTGGCTTTAGCTAAAGCTTGAGCTTTGGCATCGTACTGTGCGCAACATAAACATGGATGACTAAAATGGGCGAAATGCCAAACGATAAAGAAGATGCCATTGTCGCTGCCAGCAACGACTGCGACGACGACGGCAGCAGCGACTGCAGCAGTGACTGCAGCAGCGACTGCGACAGAGACGCCAAGAGTTAACGCCGGTCGCCATTGTGTTTGTATTTGCTTTGTGTTACGCGAAGCTGTTGATTTTTGCTGCTTTCTTGGCCAAGCCGAAAGCTAAGGCCAGAAGTAGTACAGGCAGCAATGGGGGTAAAGGGGCAGGGGCAGGGGTGAGAGCCAAAGTCAACCCCTGTGCGTTGTCCCCTTGTTTTGATAATGCTACGCAAACATAAAAACTGGGTGCCAATCCGAAATAATAAAAGATGGCCGGCCAACGCGCACCCTGAAGCTGCAGCTGAATGGAGTTGCTGGGTCGAGCGGGGGACGGGGAGCGGACTGGCTAACGGGGACGAATCTGCGTAATTTTTTTTTTGTTTTTTTGTTTGTTTCTGCTTTTGCTGCGCCGTTTTTTCTATACCCATTTGCTGTGTAGGGGGTATTAATGCGGGTATATCCCGCTAAGAAATGAAAGTGAACTGGAATCAAGCAGTAAATAATTTGAAGAACATCTTTATTAATGCTGAGGGTGGTTAAAACTCTTGAAATGTGCAAACTATTTATTAGAAAATGAACAAAGGACTCAAATGTTTGGAATTTAAATATATAATATTCATCGTGAAGTCAAACAACGATAGAAAGAGTATTACTACTAAAAATTGGTTCAGTTTCGGTAAAGTTAATTAACTGAAAAATTATAGAAAATTATCTAAAATTCGATTAAAGTGTGTTGAATCATGAATATGTATATTTATGTTTTCTAAATGTTTTTTTACTTTAATCTAAATATTGCGCTCAAGGCTTTACTTTCTAGGGTATATTTAAGTCAGTTAGTGGCAAATAGATTTTCATTTGTGTTATTTCGAGTCAACCTTCAACTGACAGCCGCTGTTTTGGGCGCTAGAAGGGTGAACTGCCCAGAGATATGATGATGCTAGATGGCGAGCGAGAGAGAGCGAGAGAGAGAGAGACAGAGAGATGAAGAGAAGGAGAGAGTAGAAAAGGGGGCCGGTGAAGAGGTAGAGAGAGAGAAGTGGAGAGAGAGAGAGAGAGAGGGGTTTTGTGAGTGGCTGCTATTTATACGTTTCAGCTCGCGTGCGTTTGAGCGTAAAAATAAAACGAAGCCAGCTTGAACTGGACAGACAGCAGAGGAGAGGAGAGCAGAGAAGGGGGCAGAATAGAATAAAATAGGAAAAAATGGAATAGCGATGGACATCAACACGGGACGGGCCAGGAGGTAAACTAAAAAATCAACAATATTAAAGCAGAGGCGGTCACAAAAGCTCAAAGCAAAAACAGAAAGAAAGAAAATCGAGAAAAAAGCAAAACAAAATATGCGTTGCTGAAAAATCAGGCGGAAAACGCTTAAAAAACATAAATGAGCGTAGCTGCCAATTGCGGAACGGAAAAGGCGAACTTTGCTCACAAACAATTTGAGTTTGAGTGAGTGAGTGGCTTGGAGCAAAGCTCACAAGCCAAATATATATAAATGCTTAGGCAAAGTCCCCGGGGAGTCAACTGGGGTGCACCCCCGAGACAAGGGAGCCGAAAGGTGTGGATTACAAAGTAAGACAAAAGATGGAACGAAGCAGCGCGGGAAGTACGAAGTGAATGCATTCGAAATCATTTGTAGATTATTAACGGAATACCCCTGATTTTTTTTTTTTTTTTTTTTGATTTTGTTTGAAACTTACCTGCACATCACCTCGTGCGTCAAGAGGACACGGCACATCTCGGGATTCTTGTCCTGGCCCTCGTAGATGATGGCCTGCAAGCGGAGAAAATTGTGTACAAATTGTAAGTAATTGCTTA
The DNA here is from genome assembly GCA_035044025.1 of Drosophila paracracens. Lineage (NCBI taxonomy): Eukaryota > Metazoa > Arthropoda > Insecta > Diptera > Drosophilidae > Drosophila > Drosophila paracracens. The sequence continues at coordinate 655,006 of JAWNMN010000242.1, forward strand.
TTAGATGCTCTTGGCAGTTGCCAAAACTCACATATCTCACTTACTTATGCGAGAGCTTATGCTAACAATGGGGCGTCTGATTAGACAGGGTATAGGCAGGTGTAGAGCTATTTATTTACTCAACTAGATAACTTATATATATCAGGACTTGCCTGTCGAAAATACACTTAATGCTTATTGCCTATTGACATCAGGAATTGAGACTGATTAGTATCTACTGATGTCAGGAATTGTGAATAAGCTGACTGATAAGTTTTCAAATTTTTGTTGTCATTTGAATTTCATATTTAAATGCAGCATTTAACTTGAGAACAAACAATGATTAAGAAGACTTTGCATTTCAAAATTTGTTAAATTCTTATTGGGAATTTGAAATCTAGTCTAGCTCGAATTCTGCTCAAAATTAGTTAACCATTTAATAGCTGCTCTATTTTTTATTGATTAACTGAACTGTTTGCTCAGCTCTGTTGATTATATCTATCGTCTAACTTACCTCATTCCCAGTCTACCCCAAAAAGTGAACCTGCTATCAAGCCCAGCCACTGCCCCATCAGCACCACCCGCACCACTTGCACTTCCCCTCTCTGAACTCCACGGGCACAGGGCAAATAGAAACACACATAAATGCTAATTACAGTGCAACTACTCGAGAGCTGCGAGTTGGTCAGAAGGTCGCGACATATGGGACATATATACATGTATATGTACGTGCTACATACACTGCAAATATTTACACACTCGAAGCGAATACCTCAAATTTTGGCTAATAATAACTGGGTGGTATTTGTATTTATTTAGGCGTAAAAAACAAGCTGAGAGGGGCTAAACATTTTAGTGTCAGTGGCAGACTACACAGAAAGAAAAAAATAATGAAAATCCTGACATGTGCGGTGCACACGCACTTCAAGAGGAGGCGGGGGGCGAATTGGTGACCGCAAGTGCAACTCACTCTTGTCAGACAATCTGCTGCAATTTCCAGCAGGATGCTACGGTTGGGCGGGGGTTCGAGTTGGGTTGGGTGCTGCCTCCCCCACTCCCTTTCTCGAGTGTGCTGTGTGTGCGAGTGTGTATGTGTGCGCCTTCGGCCAAACAAAAACAAATAGATAAACAAATGCGAAGCAACCACTGCCAAATGAATTGGCCCCGCAGCACGAGCAGTGGGCAAAAATAAAAAGGCGCATAGTTCTCTAATTTAAAAATGATTAAAGCGGGTTGCTGCCTCTCCCCTGTGCCTGTGCCTGTCCTTGTGTAATCCAACACTCATCCAATGAATTAGTTGGGCCAAAAACACGGCATATGCGACAAGGGGGAGGAGTGGCTGGCTGGTTTCTGCGGCACTCGGGGACTGCCTCATTCATCACTATCAGTGTCCTTGCCGTAAAAATGCATACACGCAAAAGTAATAACAATAACTACCTAGATGGTTGAGCATTGGCGAGGAGAGCACCTTTTTTCATCCACCAGCGAATGCTGCCACTTGCCACTTGCGTCAAGGACGAGTGCCTTCCTGTGACGTCACCAGCATATGTGCATTGTTTTTGGTTGTCTCTCGCTGCGACTGAGACTCATCCCGGCCAGCCTCAAACAGATAATCAGAAATTAATTTCACTGCAACCAGTCAGGCAGGCACCCCACCCCACTCTACTCCAACCCGCCCCACTCCACTCCACTCCACCCCCCTGCTGTGTTAAGGTAGCACATGTAAAATTATGATCATCCCTTATTATCCCGTTTGTTAGGTTAATAATTCTTCCCACCTCCCCATCACAAAAAAAAAACAACATTAACAGCCTTGCCCTTAACAAAAGGATGCTCTCTAAGTCCTGGGATAACAACAACTATAAGGCAAAGGATAACATACAACCAGCAGCCTTACGGGCTCAATGTCAAATACTAGTTGCCAGTTACCAGACTTTGCCTCTGCTTTTTGTGGGACAAGCAAGTGCAGCTAATTATAGAGCTGGCTCAATTCCAAATCCAAGCCCGGAAACGAAACTCATCCTTCGTCAAGGATAGATTTTTTGTTTGTTTTTGGGACAAATGTGCGTGTTTGTTGTTGTTCTCCTTGTTGTTGTTTTATGCGTCGTTCTAATGGACTTTCAATGTTTTTGCAAATACATTTTTTATACTTGTATTTTAATATTGACATTAGATTTTATTGAATAGATGTGGGCACTGCTGGACAGTACTGAAGAAAGGAGATTAACAATGGTAATCCCATACTATATACATGTAAATATCATTAAAGTTTTTCCACTAGTTATAAATTATGTATATACATTAGGATAGTTCTAGTAAGCCAATTAGAATAATCAAAAAATGGTTACCAATTTCATTTCGCACTCGTACACAGTTTTTGATTTAGGCGCAATTAAGAATTGCAAATATATATAATAATTGGGTTTATATATATGTTATTCCTCAATTAAAATGGAACACTTAAAACAATAAATTTTGGTCGCATCAAATTTCAACTGTGGTCCATTGAAAAATATGCAAACATTTTTGGCTTGAACTTGGAGCTGTGGAGCAACAAAGCCATCAATCATTGTGGGCGATTGGAGCTCTGAAACAATTAGTGCGGCTAGAAATCTGGAGAAAATCTGACTGGCAAAGTGCCGCTAAATGGTGCATCTAATAAAAAACTAAACGGACAAACACTAAAACGGGAGTAAAAGCGTTTAAACTACGATTTATCATCCCGGCTGCTCCGGTCTGGTCTGTCCAGCTGGCTAGCTGGCATTCAGCCAGGATAACAGTAAAACAGAAAGAAAAAAAATAGCCAACAAAAATCAACAGACAACAAGAGCAAAAAAAAAAAAAAGAGTCGAGTGATGATGTGACGAGTGGGGAAAAATGGGAAAAGGGCAGTTGCAGCTGAACATGATGAAAGTGGCGACTGACGAGTTGCCAATTGACAGTGGCCGTTAAAATTTAAACGTTTTGCATCAAAATGTTGCAAGCACGACACTCTTAAATGCTTTGTTTGTTATTCTCTTGGTTGTTTTCCATTTTGTTGTTTCTGTTGCGCAAATTGTTATTATCGCTTTTTAAATAAAAAGCGCAGCGGCTTTTGCATTATTCACGCACTTGCATCCTGCATATTTAACGTGCAAAATAAAAATCTCGCCAAACAAGATAAATTATCCCAGGCAGGCACTGTAAAAAAAATATAAAAAACACATTGTGTATATGTATGTGTGCAAAGAAAAAAGGCATCGAGGGTTACTCTTAATTTATTAAAGCGCCATTTATCAGCGCCGGTTTCGGCACTGGGGTACCGCATAAATTCCAGGACCCGGCATACCGACAGGCACAACAAAATAAAAATAAAAGCAATGCTTTAAAAAGGATTCGCTTGAAGTACCCATCTGCATGCACACACTGCATCTACGGTTTCTTTTCAAGTGCTTTAAATACGTGTAAAAACTCATAAGAATATTATTTTAATAATTCATTATTTAGACAACTAGATTTCTAATTCGTATCAGCTAACAGAACATTGGTTATAGAAAAGAATAATAATTTTAAATAAATAAAATAATAGTAAAAATGGCTCATGTTAAGCTTTCAAGCAATGAATTCTGGCTGATTTAGTTTTTTTTAATTTGATCTGTAATACCTAGAGTGAACAATAAAGGTCTAACTTTTAGTTATCAAGTGCTTTATTAAAGTATTATTATATTAAAGATTGTAAGAGCAAAGGTAAGAATTTTGAAATGTTTTCAAAAGGACAAATTCGCGTTAGTCAACGGAAATGTAATTTAGGGGTGCAGAGATTACATACATACAATATGTAAGTGATATTTAAACACACAAACACACACATGTACACACAACACACAACTGCTGCAGATACGTAAATTTACATAATGAGGGCGATATGAATTGCAGTTTTTTATTTCTTTTTTGCTCCAAAGAGCTGGCAGCAGAGTCGACCGCAGAAATGGAAATGCACTTGCCGTGAAAGCATTTTTAATCGCATTGCAACAACAGACACACACACACACACACACACTCACACACAATTTGCATGCCCATACACAAACAAATTAGCAGCACAGCAAATGGCGACTGTCGAGATGAAAGTGTGCAGATTTTCTGCACAATCTGTTGAATTTATTGAGTCGCCTGCAGCAGCAGCAGCAACAGCAAAAACAATAACAACAATAACAGCAATAATAACAATAACAACAACAGCGCGTGCAATAAAAACAAAAAGCAATTGTGCACCGGATAAAATGGCAAAATGAAATGTGAAATGTGTTATTAATCGAAAATTTCACGCTTTATTTTTAAGTGTTGACACACAAATTAATATTATCGCTTAATTAACACACGCACACGCTCAGACACACACACACACACGATGCAAGCAGACAAAGGCGCAGCACAAGCGAGAGCGAGTTGGCTGAAGGATGCGTATGAAGAGCGAACGAGAGACAAATATCGCAATGGCGTGTGATGAATGTGTTAGTATTGGTTTTGTTGTTGTCGCTGCTGCTTTTTGCATGTGTCAATACTCAATTAGTGATGCGCAATATGACAATATGGCTGCGACAAACTCGTTTTTGCATACACCCAGAAAAGAAGAAGCGCATTCTGTGCGTAAAAGTAGTTCTGAGAAAATATTATTATTTCAAGGTGTTCCTTGGGCGAGCTAATAAGGCTGTTTGTGCATTGTTATAAAATGCAGAACTTACTTCTAGTAAGATATTAATATATATGTTATATAAATTAATAATCAGGTAGCGTTTTTGTCTGAGTGTATCATTAAGTACTTATGATAAGAGCTCATGAAATTGATACATATACTCTGTTACCAATATACACATACAAACATTTACATTTAAACCATGTTCACAATCACTTGTCGCAAGAATAATAATACATTCCTAAACATTACGCAGTGACTTCTAATATTTGCTCATCTCTAATATGTTTATATTCTCTTTTGCACAATGGCGTCACAACTGCAGTAATAACGGCGCTTTTTAGGCAACTCATTAGCTGCTGGCTGCTGGCTGCACACACATTTTTCGGCTAGCTGCTGCTGCACACACATAGAAACTAACATATTTGCTTGCAGTACATATTGGCATCCCTCGCTTATCGGAGTGCATTAATCGCCGCCTATCGTCAATCGCCAATCGCCCCTTTTCGCCTTTCGCTGGTTGTTCGCTTTTTGGGTTTAGAATTTCGCTGCGCTTTTTTTTGCTGGCCGCATAATGCGTGTAAATCGCGATAAGCGCAACTGGCTGCGCAAACCAAAGGATTTTGGGCAGTTGTCGCAGTTGGCACTCGCTTTTGTTTTATGTGGGCATCAGGATGAGAGCGAGCACGAGGACCACGACCAGAATGCCGCGAATACGTTGTGAAATATGAGCAGCAATTGAGTCGTACTCATTCTGATCCTGGTACTCCTGATACTCCTGATGCTCCTGCTGCTGCTGCTCGTTAGCTCAAATTGCAATTGTGCCGCCTTCGCTGGGCGTTATCTGATCGAATGTAATTATGATTATGACGATGATTTGCTACATTACTACTACTGCCTCTAATGCAGCGATAAAATCACCAAAGCTAGCTGGAGGCAAGGGTTCGCGGCACGTGACAACTGTCCGCCCGTTTTTCTGTTTCCATCGCTTTCCCATCAATGCCTAAGACAATGTCTCTCTGTCTCTGCGCGAGTTGTCGCTTAATCGCATTTGGCTGCTACAGTTTTAAATTTCACTTGTGCCCCTGATAAGGAGCAGTCGCTTATCCCACGAATAACGGGAATAACGTACGCCTGCCTTGCTCTTGTTTACCTGTTACGCACTGTTTGTGCTTCAGATAAAAGCACAGCAGCCAACGCCTGCCACGCGTATGCAAAAAATTACACAAAACTGAAATGAAGGGATGACATTTTGACCAGCTCGCGCTCTAATCGTATTGTTTCATATATATATATATATATACATAGCAACTCTGTCAGCTTAAGCCCACCTAATCCGATCAAATGATTGTTCTTTTTTTGTTTTTTGTCGTAACTCATTTTATTTTTGACTCTTTGGCAAATGTACAACACATTCGGAACTCAACTCTGACAGACAGCTTAGTGTCAGCGAGGGGGCTTTTTTAAGGGGTAGCTACTTGCACCAAAGTTGTGGGAAAGTTTCGGAAGTCCATCTTTGTTAAACAAAGTTGGCAGAAATTATTAATATATTATGTTTGTTTAAGTTTGTTGTAGTAGTTATTCGTTCATAATATTTCTAAATATGTAGTAATAATTACATATAATAATATATAATTTAATTTAAATGAGCTTCAGTTTTCAAATCTTTTTTTAAATGTATTTATTTGAATATAATGATTTTATTAACATTATTATTTGCGGTTCTTGATTATTGAATTTTGTAGCGAAACTATTTCTGCAAGCATATAGCAGATCTTTGCTTTCATATATGTATTATATGTACATTATATAAAGACTACTTTGTGTATATTTTTACAGTTTCACATTTTGTTATTTATTATTTTATGATTATCAAGTCAGCAATTTCTTTAACACTTCCTCAAGGGTGTTTTAACTTCGTTACACTGCAAAATATTTTGTTTTTGTTTCTTATCGCACTCACATTTGCAAACTTTCGACTTTTTCTATAAATGTTTATATGCCGATTTCTTGTTATTGCTTTTAAAATCTGCTGCAAATAAAAACATTATTGGGCAGTCAAAAGAGCACATTTGCTCATTAATGGTGTGTGTGCAGTGCGATTTGGGTCTATTTTTAGTTTGTTAAATATTTTGCGATTAAATTCCATTTGGCACACACACACAACAACACACAACAGCACACACACACATAATGGAATCACCGACATTGGTGACCGGTCTGTGTGTCCGTCTGTGTGTCTCTCCTGGGTAGGGGGAGGCTATCGATAATTTGTGGGCAAATTTATTGCGATCGGGGTGCAAAAGGAACGCCCCCAATGGGCGACCAAATAACGGAATACGAAGGAAGAAAGAAAGCACGCAAAGCGAACGAGCGACAGGCGAACAAACGAGCAAAATGTCTATAAAAATTTGTCACTCGAGAAATTAATTGCCCTTAAAAAAAAGGGGGAAACAGGAGGCGGTGGGCAAGGAGGCAAGCAAGCAGTTGGCAAGGCGGCACGAGGCAAGAAGGCAGCGTACACGCATTAGGCTCACACAAAGCTGACATATGGTGCACCGGGGCTTGAGTGCCATGCCTGCAGCAAGAAGGATAACGGCGGAGCACCCACAACAAAGCGCATTAACCATGTTCAATTGGATTGGGCCCAGATCCTGTCTCAGTTACACCCCTTTCGGAGGCGCGACGAAAAATGCTCGTTTGCCTGGCTGGCCAGGAGGACAGGACTAAAGGACCAGCTAGCACCGTTTGACGACTCAATTTATTGGACGCACACACACACACACACACACACTCACACACAGACGGAGAGGACACACTTAATTAGCCGTGACAATCAATTTCAAATGCAACTTATGCTCGAATCAGCAAAAACTCTGAAAAACCCAATGCGAACGCAAGGACCTCGAGTGCACAGCCAAGTGGAAGAAATTAGTTTTCGATTGCGTGGCAAAAAAGCATTTCGACTTCAAAAAATGAGCAGCAGCAGCAGCAGCAGCAGCAGTGGTGGCAAGAGGTGGGCGGCAATGAAACTTAAGTGTATTGAAATTAATCTCGATGGAAGTGTGGATGTGGCACTCAAATACAGTTGTCCATTTGGTCTCCCAAAGTGATTGAATGCGTTAATTTGCATGTTGCTGTCAAAGTTGACAACAACTTTAACATTGGCTGGCAGATAAGGGTGTTCAAATCGCTGAATAAAAATAATTTAACCATTTTTTCTAACTTTCCCTGGTGTAAACCCGAAATTTAAATGTGTGATTTGAAAGTAGATTTCAGGCGATTAAAAAAATCGATAAATATCGATAAAGATCTCTTATAGTACAGAATCGAATTCGATAAGTAGAGTTCTTATTATTATTTAACAAAGATGAGTGAAACTTGAGCAAAATTTAACATTTTTATCAATTTAAACACGAAACATGAGAAGATTGAAGTAGAAATTTCTTTGTAACACTGAGAGTATTATCTGTTTGAGTTTTAGGATATGTGAATTTTATATAATAGTTAATATATTAATATATGAGGATGATACCAAGTTAGAAGTTAATCAGTTCCTAACTGGCTGTGGATAAGAGCTTACCAACACAGAAATCCTGGCTAACTTTATCTTTTTTCTATTTAGTTTATCTAATTAACACAAATCTTAAGATTCTCGGGTTTCTATAACAATTTAAATAGTTTTTGGAATATATATTTCAAATAAATGTGAAAACTTACCGCTTTGGTTACGGAATCGATGAGTCTGACAAATATATCCTGCTCCTGTCGCGCGCCTGTAATTAGGAAAAACGATAAGTTTCTTGTAACTCTTGCCTCTTGGGGGGGATCTAAACTTACCGTTGGCGTAGAGCAATTGCAATCGATACTGGATGCCATTGTTTGTCTTCGTCGAATCCGACTCCGAATCCTTCTCGATGAACCCAATGAAGGCCGTCCTCTCGATCTCGATGGGTTGCCCCGACCGATCGTAGAGTGCAATCACAAAATGAAAGAAATTTGACTTGCGCAAATTGCTGGGCGGCTGCTTCTCAAAGTGGGCGCGTCCAATGCCCAAACTGCAATTAGACGGATGGCAAAATGTGTGTGTTTAAGAGCAGGTTTCCTTCTAATTATGCCATTAGGCAGCGAAAGAGGGACGGATAGGCAGCTAGAGAGTTAGGCCTAGGGCTAGAGGCAATTAGACCAACTAATATGTCTCATTGTTTTGGGACGACTCAATTACTGGATAGTGACATTTAACCAGCAGCCGGTGGTAAGTTGCCAGTGGATACACTTAGACAAATATGTGAACTAGAAGAACAGTTTCTTAAAAGTATATATGTTCATCGTAAAAATTGTTTATTTCCTTCAAATACATTTTCCTAAAGAAAATTTGTGGATTATTTCATTAAATTATGAAATTATTTTCAATTAACTTTACATATTCAGAAAGTATCTTTCCAAAGTTCCTCTGGATATAAATAATATATAAATTACTAAACGTCTCCAGTTTTTCATTTAGAAATGTGTCTCAATTATCAAGGTTATCAAAATGTTTTCAAGTGTATGCTGGCTAGTGACTAGTGTGTAGTGTATATAGTGGTTAGTGGTCAGTGTCCAGAGTCCAGTGACAGCTATCATTAAAAGCGCATAAGCAACTTCAACGTGACACAATAATCCTGATGAACAAAGGAATTAACACACAACAGCTTCAGGGAGGGGGGAGGGAGGGAGGAAAGCAGGGAAGAGATGGAGACTTGAACAGCGACTCGTGAGTCGGCAAACAAACGACAAATGTTTATGTTATGTGGGCCAAGCACAAACACTGTAATTATAAGGCCAGGACACACAAGGACTTGAACATGGGCCAAAGGCTTGTCCTTTCCACATATGCCAAATGTCAACACACACTCCTGTGTCTACTCCTCCAGCTCATACGCCGGCTCCTGCTCCTGCCTTTGCTCCTGCAACGGTGAGTGGGCTGCTCACCTTATGGCGGACTCGTGTCCTGGTCTCCTGTCTGGGCCTGTCAGCGCAATTACCGGACAATGCTAACTACCGCAGGATATGCGACCCTCGGACACGGCCGAGTAGTCCTGCTGCGCTTTCTCTCTCCCACTCTCTCTCTTTCTCTCTCTTTCTCCCACACTCTTTCGTTTCGTTTCATATGCATAACGAACAATTTAATTTAGAAAATGCTGATTTTATCAGATTTGTATTATTTATTCAGGAAATGTCAAGAACTATGCCCAATCCCCTCCAAACACACCCGGCATATACTCTATCTGCTTGCCTGCAATTATATACACATTTGCCAAAGGATAATGCCTGTGGACTTCAGTTCAAAACTGTGTGGACTCGCAGCTAATGATAGTTCCAAATGATAAATCGCTTGAAAATTATCCAACCCACACCCCGAAAATATATCCGACTTAATTTGGGTTACGTCAACCGCGGCAAATGTTTCTGATTTGAAGCACTTAACTACATATATTATATGCAGCAGTATATTAATAAATTCCCTGAAGATTCGACTGAAATAATTGCAGCTTTGACATATCGAAAAAATAAATTATATTTTGTGAGTTTATTATAACAAATTTGAAGCAGCTTGTAAATATTGTTGACCGATTTCTGACTTCTTGTTTCATTTCAATCTGATTCATTAATTTATTTTACTCCATTTTCATTCTGAACATTTTATAAATAATATAGAAGAATTGGAAAATATATAAGTTCTTCAACTTAATGAACAAAACAGCGATTTAAATTATATAAAATTAATACTTAAACCCGATAAGATTATTTAGCAGAAAATATGTGTAGTCTTTACAGATTGTTCTCACAAACTTGAATACTTAAAAGAATAAATATTTATCTAAAAATTGTTTCTTGTTCATTTTCCATTCAAGTTCTTAATTGAAGAACTTTTGTTTTTTTTTGGATGGGTTTAACTAATTTTGCATTCGCTAAGCCAAATGTGATTACAAAATTCTCGCCTCTGTGCACAACATGAATGCAATTTCAATTTTGGCCATTTTCGCGACAACAAATGAAATTAGACAATTTGTGGCTGCTGAGGCCGAGTTGGCGAAAATCGGCCAGTGCAACAGGGACACCAACCAGGAGCAGACGGAACAGCAGCAAAGTGGGAGTGGGTGGATTAGGAGGCAGGTGACATGGTATTCCCGTTCGATGCGATTCAAATGGCAACACACACACACAAGTGTCGAGCAAAATACGACACATAAATGAATGCCAGACAGACAGAGAGACAGACAGAGAGACATGTTACATTCTGGGCGAAAGGTTATTGTTATGGCGCCGTTCCAAAAAATAAAAAGGAAAAAGAAAAAGTGAACAGCAAAATATATAAACCAATGAGCAAATAAAAAATTGCGACTCTCTGTTACTGTGCCCCCTCTCCAGCAGCTACTCCCACACTACAATGCTTTGATGACTGGCAGGGGGTGGGGGGAGGGGTTTAGTGGTGGGGACTTGGGGAGCTAAGCACTCGATTGTTGACTTTTCCGAGTTGGTCGCCGTCATTGTCAACGTTTGTATTTTTTTTTTGCTTGTTGTTGCTTTGTTTGCACTTGCCGCCAATTTGCGAAAAACGTTTTGTGGCCGTTTTGCTGTTGATTTTATTATGCCAACATTTAATTGTCGGAAATCGATGCCCAGGTGGCCAGAGCTGGACCAGCGTGGACAGGACGCAGGACTCGTGCTCACGTTTTGACTATTTCGCGCACGTGAATTTCCATTTGGTGTTTTTTTTTCCTATTTTTATTTACACTCGCATCACATTCTGAACTCTCATCGAGTGTCCTTTAAAAAGGACACTTTATTTGCCATATATTGTTGCTGTTTTTTGGAGAAGGAGCAGAACATTTTATGGCCATTGTTGCATTGTTTCCTCGATTGCAGTTCGCTTGCAATCTTTGTTGAAATAAATTTCAAATATTTCTGATTTATGATCGAAATTGCATGTCGCATGCTGCATGTTGCATGTTGTTTGTTGTTTGTTGTATAGCCGTACTTAGTACAATATGTAACAATAGATAAATAAATAAATAAATGGCCAAAAATGTCTACCTACAAAATATTGAGTACGACGACCGATAATTGTGCAATTTATTCCACGGACAAAGTTTTCCGCTTGCTTTTGTTCAACAAAGTTTTCGGCTCACAATCAACAATAAATTTAAATTTAACTTCAAGTTGAGTTTTGTGCTTATTTCTTTGGCCAATGGCAGGATAATAATAATTGCAAGTCAAACATGAGACGATAACGTTAACAAACTTTTCAATTCTTCATCAAAGGGCTAATAAAAATATACCCGATTTGATTTCAAAAACTTGAAAAATGATTTACAAACAAGAATCACATAAATGACATATGTGGAAAATCAATCTTATGACATTTCCAAGTTGAGCGAGCATCAAATATGTTGTCAGATATAAAATCACAACTTTTATGCAAGACTATTAAATTTATTTTTTGAATATATACAATATATGAATATATATTTATGTTTCTCAAGAGATTTAAATGGCTTTGATTGAGTTAAGGATTGATTGGGAATTATAAACGAATAACTTTTGCAACTCAAAAATGAGATTTTGAAATGGAAATGTGAATTATAATTTTACAAGAAGCAGCATAAAGATATTTTGGAAAATAAGCAAAATAATATCTTAATTTCCAACTGATATACTTTATAGAGTTTCTCAGCTTGAAAACGAATCATTTTTGTGGACGGATGAGTGCTCAGTTTATTATTTTCAAATACTTAACACTTTGATAACAAATACTCTTTGGTCACTTTCACAGCTGTGATTAGCTGGGAAGTTTATAGATAGGAAATCACAGTTATATTTTGATTTTATTAATTTCTTACCTCACATCACAGCGCATTATTTTATTGTTTGTATTATTGCTCAGTGTTTGATTGTGATTGTGATTATGATCCCGATTGAGATTTAGATTTTCCTCCTGCTGCTGATGATTATGCTGCTGATGATTATGATGTTGATGTTGATGATGATGTTGAGTGTTGCTGTGCCTGTTACTGTTTGTTTGATTGTGTTCGTGAGTGTTTGTCTGTGAGCGTTGTTGTTGTTGCTGCTGCTGCTGATGATGATTTGCCGTCGCTAAATGCACTGAATGAAAGCCCGCTGTCATCTTCGCATTCACACTCGCACTCACAGTCGCACTCGCACTCGCACTCGTATTCACACTCGCATTCACACTCGTTGTAGATGCTTGATTCGTAGTCGCACTTTCTATTTCGGCCACACGCGCACTTCTTCTTGGCGCGAACATCTCACGCTAGAAACATCTCAGACGCAACTAAACAAACAGAACAACACAAAACAGAGCTGAACAGAACAGGACACAAAGACAGGACACGGCACACACAGCCGGGACACAAAGAGAAGCTTTCGGGCAAAGTTTTCTAGCAACCCCACAGCCCGGGGGCGCTCTTCTTTCTAATTCAATTGAAATGAACGCCAAGGCGAACAGTAAAAGCGAAAGTAAAGCGCCACAAAAAAAAAAACGCAGAAATATAAGAAAAAATACAACAAAAAAAGAAGAAAACATCCCTTTGAGCAGCTTACGCACTCCGGGAGCACATCCCAACGCATCAGAAGTCAACCCCAGAAAGTGCGTGCGGCATCCCCAAAAATGAACCAGGAATCAACGCCGTGAAACACTCAATTTCGAGTGAAACTTTGAGTGCAAAATGCGAATGTTTTCATCTTGTTGTTGTTGTTGTTATTGTGTGTCGTAAAAAGCCCCCTTTTTGCTTGACTAACTGAGTAACTGACTAACTGATGAATGGACTGACTGACTGACTGAATGACTGCATGACGCTATTGCGAATAGCTTTCCCCCGTGGGGGCATTATTATCTCGGACGTCTGCCGGCTTTGTGCAAAAGTAAACAAACGCTTTTTGTTTTTGTGGAGACTTTTTTCTCAGTTTCGGCTTGTTGCCGCAACATGCTAAATGTTGCTGAAGGCATTTATTTTGGCCAAATGTTGCCGCAGCTTCCGCAAGCAATAAATTTGCATTTGAACTTCATTTATCTGCGAATAAATGCCTTTGATCAGCGTGACTCTTTGTGTGGCTTTCTGTTCATAGAAAATTATGTGAAGCTCCACATTTAATCAGCTACAATAATATTAAATTAAATTAGGGATTAGGTAACACTCGATTGGAAATGCTTCGATATTTATTTTTATGAATAGTTAACTTCTTTGAAGCCTTACTGTCATTAACTAGAGAACAATTATTGAATTAATTGAACAAGAGCATCAACTAAAAGTGTATAAAAAACTAGATTGAAATCCCATTTTTTTAAATATATAAAAGATAGCACAATTATATTAATTACTCTTTCTTTCGACTCCAACTAAAAATCTTTAGTTGATTAAAATGCATTGAATATAATAAATCCATATAAAAATCATTATCTTATGACTAGATAACAGCTACTTAGGCTAAACCTTATGCGATATCGAGTTCTATTTCAAAATGCTGAATTACAAGAAGACAAAACTTCACTTTAAGCTCTACATATTATTTGAGGATTAACGTCAAGGGGATTATTGTCAAACATAAATTCTGATTAATAAAAATTCCTTTCAGGAATCCCCACATTTCAAAAGCTCCTTTTAAAAATGAGTATGAAATATGAAAAGTTGTTCAACACTTGGAATGCATTTAAAACCAAGACAAAAATGACGAGAAATCTCAGACAGATTAAAGACACTTCTTTCAGCTCATTAACTTCATTTAAGAATCGATAAGATTAGATTGCATTATGGACATTTGCGCTGATTAAAATTGTCATAGAGCACCTTAATTGTCACTTACTTGGTCTGATCGACAACTGGCTGCATTGCCCAGCGTCCGCTGAGTGGTTCATCCTTCATGGCTGTCATTGGTCCCCGCGGCTGATTCAAGTCCGCCGCCGTTGGTGGCAATGTGAACATTAATCCGCCCGCCGATCGGGGTCCCGCAGTGGGATACAGTTTCCTGCCCCATTCCATGCCCAGCTCGAGCGTTGGCCACGGCGAGGCCGAGCTGAAGCCCGGCACCGGCTCCTCGGAGCGCAGCTTAAAGCTTTCGGTGCTGGTCAGGGGCGCTGTGCTAGCGAAGTGATGATGCTGGTGGAGATCAGCGTACGGATATTCACTCACTTTCGTATAGTTGCTTGCCGCGGGCGTTGTTCCAATTGTGGCGGCCGTTGTGAATACTTTTGTTGTTGCCACACTCAACTATTTATTTGCTGTCGTTTTTGTTGTTGTTTTTTATTTGTCTGGGTCACTATCGCGATCTCTCTGGAGAGCAAGAGATATACGGAGAGGGAGACAGAGAGAGCGAGCACGATTACTGATACAGATACAGATACAGATACAGCTGCCACTAAAGTTTAGCCCTTTTAATTTGATGGCTACGCACAAATCGACACTGAATTGTAATTGGGGGCTTTGTGTTTTCGGCCCGCTTTTTGATTTTTGTATTAAATATATATATATGTATGCATGTATTTATGTGTGTGGGTGTGTGTGTGTGTGTGTAGGCCTCTGGTGTAAAGTGCCAATGCACCGCAGAGAATTTGGGATTTTCGTGCAAAAATTGGTCTGTCGCAAGACACACAAGTTGAAGCGTCGCGCGCTACCGTCCCGAGTGGCTGTTAAACCCCAACTGAATCCGACTACGCTGCCGTCCGATGCTGCTGCAAACTGCGAAAAGGCGACTGCGCAGCAGCCGCAGCGAGTGCAGCGCAAAACGGCGACGCCGGCAGCGCCGGCAAACGACCAACGAGAGTTGGAAACGAAACAGGCGACAAAAGCAGCGCAGGAGTGTGTATGTGTGATTATGAGCATGTGTGCGCGTGTGTGTGTGTGAGTAGTGTGAGGGTGCACAATAAGACACAACTGGCTAAGAACGACGAATGGAAATGCTAACCTATCGCTGGGAGTGGTGGTTTTTTCTTGTTCCTTTTATTGTTGTTGTTTTTGTGTCTGCGCACAAGGGAACCGAACTGTCAGCAGAGCATCCACCAAACGAGGACGCGAACGCAAGCGAGAGAGAGAGAGAGAGATAGAAAGACACGAACAGACCGAGACACAGCAACAACAGCAGCAGCAGCAACGGTAGCAGTAGCAGCAGCAGCAGAGCAAAGCAAGTGAGAGAGAGAGAGAGATAGCTGCGGGAACGCTGCGAATTGGCACAGTGGCAATTGGAGGTGCCTCCAAGTGGGTGCCACATAGAGCCATTGTTGCTTAGTGGCAAGTCCAGGTCGGGCTTATCTATGGCCTATTCCCTGGCAGCGACTGCCAACAAATTTTCGGGGCCCAGCGAGGCAATGAGAGCAGCAACAGCAGCAGCAGCAACAGCAGCAACGGCAGCAAAAGCAGCAGCCAAAAAGTGTCAACGCCCCATACCAAAAAGCGAATGGGAAACCATTTGGGAATCGGAACAAAATGTCATTGTGTGCGCTCCGCTGATTGGCCAATGCCATTTCAATGGGACTTAATCCCGTCGTCCAAAGAGCGCACACACATTGCTCGCATCAGAGCAAGCCGTTGCTGCTCTTAGCACACTGTGTGTCGGCAAAGCAGTGAAACGAGCAGTGCAACAGCGAAACGAATGGAATAGTGAAACGCTTAAGAGTTATTTCGAGTGCGCGTCAAATTTAAATATTAAAATTATTGCTATTATTTCAAGATAACAAAATTTGCAAAAAAAAGAATATGTATTATCTGTTCTGGTTTTTTTTATTTATAATTCTTTTGCATTAGTTTTTATTTTAGTTTTTGTATTTTGAGCTGACAAATAATTTTTTTTTGTTTATAAGTTTTTTTTTGAATATTTTTATTTATTTTGTAGTTTCTTTGCGAATGTTTCTCTTTTTTGGTTTTTAATCACTTTCAAAATCTAGTGTTTATTATATTAAATCTAAAGTGTATTGTTTAACATTTACCTTTCAAACATGCCAATTTCTTGCTTATTTCTTTGTTCCAAAAACAAAAGTGAGACAAAGAATGAAATATTTTCTTGGATTTTCCCCATTTTCATAAACAAGTTGTCAAACAAATTTCGAGTACCTACTCTTACTACGAGTCCTCTACTTAGCCCCGGATTAGCAACGGGCCGTGTCATGTTTGAAATTACCAAACATCAGCGAAACCGCCCACAAATTTTCACGCCTCATCAGGAAAAACAACAGGCAGTCAGTCAGTCAGTCAAAAAGTCAGTTGAGCAGGCAAACAATTTGCATTTTCCGCATTTGCGGTTTCTCACTATGCTCACTGGAGAGAGAGAGAGTGAGGGAGACAGTGGGAAAGTGAGAGGGAGCTACAAGCAGGTCAGTGTAAGAAAGAGAGAGAGAGAGAGAGAGAGAGAGAGAGAGAGAGAGAGAGAGAGAGAGAGAGTGGGTTGCAAGTCAAAGAGTTTGTTTGCGCTTCTGTGAATTAATTCGAGGGGTGTTTTAATCTCATTAGGTTTTCTCATGCTTGCATGCTAATACACACACGAACACACATACACACACACACACACACACATACATATATATAGAAAACGTCAATACTAAAAAATAGCTGCAAGTGCAGCAAACAGAAGAACTGAAAAATACTGAAATGCACTTACAAAAAAAGAAGAATGAAAACTAAATTTTACTTTAAATAAAAGCAAGCGATTTTTACCTTGAATGATATATGATATAGTAGTTCGATGTTGATGAATTTTTATTACCAGTCTAATTACATATATAATTAATGAGTTTCGACTGAATAAATTGGTAAACAATAAAGTTTTCCACTCAGCTTTCCTTTGGCAGCTGTTGGATTTGAAGACGTCTCATTTGTCATAAATATTCAAAAACGAATTGAGCTTCATTTCGATGCCCCAATTTTTTTACTGTGTACATACGCACATATTTTATGAGTGGTATTTACAAATGTTCCAAAAATCTAGTGACATTCGAAATGTCTCCCAGCTGAATTGGGAACACGCGTGTCAATAAGTCGCTAGGAATTTTCAAAGTACAAATACAAATATTTAATGCTCGCATCGAAAGGGCAACAAAGGATGTCCCCAGACATCGCTAATTAGCCAATTGGCTGGCTGGCTGCCAAAGTCAAAGTCGACCCCAAGAATTATTTTGAATTTACCGACTATCAAAAACCAAAAACCAAAAGCCCAAAAATGGAAAAGTATGCGGCACTCATTAACGCCAGCAGCCACAGTCGACCGCAGAGCAAATCTGTGCCGTGAACTCGACGGCGACTTGGATGCTCCCGAGCGAATTGTCATCCCAGTCGTGGGTCCAACTGCCAACTCCCTCTTCCAACTCCCAACCTGCAAACGGACGCTCGTTCGATTAACCCCTTTTATCACGCGCTATTCTCCACGGGACTTTCTCTCTCTCTCCTTCGCTCTATGGGACCCAATTTTGTACCTATGCCCGCCAGCTGTCAGCCCTTGCCTCAACGCACCTCCACGCCCCCCTTTCCAGTTCACAATGTTGTTTGTTTTGGTTGAGCACATTGAAAATCATTGGAAAACAGCAGCAAATTTGAATTGTTTTCAATTGGATTACATTTGACGGGCAACTTAATCCAAGGCACCCCTCTCACTCTCCCTCTCTTCCCCCTCTCTCCACACTGCCAGCAATTGGTACTCATGACGGACAATTAAATGCTGGCAGTGACTGTAACTGTAACTCAAACAGTGCCTGCTACTTAAGAGATTAGCAAAGTTGTTTTGCTTATTATTACAAATGCTGCGGATTGACTTTTAACCAAAACAAACAGACAAGGACAACAACAGCAAGCAGGAAAGAGATGGCACGAAGAGTGCTCAAGTGACAGAGATGACAGTTGAGGGTTGTAATGAAAGTATGCAACAGGTAGAAGAAAGCATCTTCGAACCCAAAAAGTATATTTAAAATGAGTTTTTGTAATCAGATCAAACTCATTAAAAAGTAAATTAAACTAAGATTTGCCTTGAGACATTCATACGATTTATAAATAATAAATGCACATAAAAAACTAAATATTTATTTATTTATTATTGTCTTCATGCCTTGAATTCAAATACTATTATTGCAAATTGATTTAATTTATTTAATTTTGTAAATTTGATGAGGTTTCACATGATTTGGCCAGACGCCATTTTCAGCAAAGCGTAGCCATGAATAATTTAGGTGGACGAAGCAGGCTCGCATGTAAATGCCCCATTTGTCAACCATAAAGCAAAGGCACAGGGAAAAGGGAAATGGGAAGCAGCAGCAGAGGAAAGGAATACTTTTGACTTATGCCACATGCAAGACATTCACAGAGTGCAGAGGCAATAAATAAGCCAGGCGGGGAAATGGAAAATGTGGAAATTTGAGGCGCTAACATTTTAATTAGTTTCCTTTTATGCATTTTTCTCAAGTGTCCTTTGTGCTACGGGGATCCTGGCTGCAGACCAATATGCAAATTAGCTAAGAGTAATGTGGAGGGAAGAAGCAGCAGCAGCAGCAGCAGCAGCGGCAGCAGCAGCAGTCGTCAAACATAAATCATTTTTAGTTTCCAGTCTTTTTCTCTCTGTAGCTCAGTTCCCGTTTGAGTCGAAGAATCTTTATTGGAGGTTCAGTTGAGCAGTCCAAGTTCTTCAAAGTCATCATCATCATCTATTCATGGAATTTGTTTAAACACAATCTCTGTGTGTGTGTGTGTGTGTGCTTGTGTAGATTTGTGCTCTCTGCGGATTTGATGCCAGATGCCGTCGCTTCTGATTGTTGAACAATAAAAGTATGTTTGGAAATGACAACATATGACAGTTGCTTTGTCTGCCAGCCAAACAAAGACGGGGCGAAGACCACCAAAGTTTCGATGAGGCATAGATAGTAATGCGATAGTAGCTGTGGAAAGTATCAATGGAAAGTTGTACATACACTCAAAGAAATGGGCGATTCCAAATGGGAGAGAAACATATCCACATCAGCAAGAACACAATTCTTAAGTTAAGTAATAAATATTCGCTTCTTATCATCCAAGTCCTTGTCAGCCTAAACACAACTCTTAAATTAAGTAAAAAAATATTAATTTTGATTATTTGCTGCACATAAAATCAGTGAAAGAAGTTTTTGGATTTACTTTGGGAATTCCAAAGCTTGATTAGAGCTTGCTTAGTTTTGGAATGAGATTCGCATTGATTTAAGAGCTGGAATACTCGTAGTAAGAGTACAAATGTTTCCTTAAGTAATTAAGTGTAAGTAATTGAAAAAACCATTTAAAAACATATTAAATATTATATAAATCGAAATTAGAATTTCGTTTTCTGGTCTGGGATTAACTTTGACAAGGTTTAAACTTGATTAGAGTAAAATTCATTGATTTCTCTGTGTGCACATTTTAGTTAGAGATACTTTTATCAAAGTGCTGTGCTCTCTCTCTCTCTCTCTCTCTGCCGCCCTTAAGCCGTGTGTGTGTGGCAAGTTGCACTTGCCACAATTGAGAAATTACCCCAGCTCCGCGAGCGTTGCCAACGGGTGCTGAAGTGTTTGCCACTTGAGTCAAGTTCGGGTTTTGAGTGCAACTTGTTGTTCTATTGTGGGTCGCAAGGACGAAGGGCGAAAAGCATAGGACGTTTAGGTCAGCTACAGCTGCGGCACGTGGCTGAAGCATAACACAAAAGCCAAGCAAAATTTAATTAAATTATCTCAAACACGTGTTTGACCAAATGCAACGATTTTGCAAAACAATCGAGAACAGTTTAAATATTTACAAAGCGCTCGCTAAACGTCGCCGAGGGGCAAGGTTTCAGCAAACAAGAAAATAAAAAAAGGTTTCGTTTACACAAGTACAACTGTATATATATATATATATATATATGTATTATTTTTTACTATGCTCAGATTTATGCTTGAGCGTAAAAGTTCTCAACGAGCGGTTCTCAAGGTGTTTGAACTTTTTTTTTCTGTTTTTCGCACACCTCACCTGGGCTGCAGCAGCTTATCACTCCAAAGAAGAAGCAGAAGCAGAAGCAGAAGCAGAAGCAGTGGAAGACCTGTTTCGCGATAAACATGAAGCAAAAGCAAAATAAAAAACCAAAAAGCGAAAATAAAAAACAGCAACGAAAAATGCGCTATTCATAAATATTTACCAGTTGGTCGATCTCGGCGATCAGCGATCGTCGCGTCTGATAAACGTTGAAAGAAGGGAAAACAACTTTGGAGTCGCATGCCATAAATACGACGGATGCCAAATAAGTTGCAACTGCAACCAAATCAATTGAAAAATCGCATGAAAAATGCTTTATTGAAAATGGTTTACATTCTGACGGGTACAAAGTTCATTAGTGGCCACAGCAAGCAGCTGGCCAAAAGTGGCAAACTGTTTGATTTTGTGTGTGCTTTTGGCCAGGCCAAAAGATTTCAGTTAGCCATAAGTAAATAAATAAATGCATAAGTAAATCGCATATGAAATATCGTAATGCAGGATCCGTTTTTATACAACTTTTGCTTTTATGGCTGTTAGTTTTTGCAACTTAAAAAACAAAACATATTTTTGTATTTATTATTTATCAGATTTTAGGGATTTTCATACTTACTTATTTGACGCAATTTATTTTTAAATTAAAATTATAAATTAATTTAAAAACAAGAAATATTTATAAGATTTTTGGAGGTAATTTAAATGCAAAATGCTCCAACATTTGTTGCATGAATTTGGGAAAACCCAGGCAAAAATCAGACCAAATATTATATATACATATATATTCTCGATCAACTCAGTTCAGTCTGTTCAGCCTGCCTGCTTATATGCAAAACTAGACGCTGAGTTATGGCCCTGTTTTCCTCTTGACTGTTGGAAAATTTCAAATTGTGTGTGCTTAAAATGATTAGTAAATTATTTAGAGCACATTCGGGGTAAGTTTACGATGTGTGCGTCTCATTTGGGTTTTAGAGGCTGCCCGCTGGGAGTGCCTCCCAGCTGCAGTATAAAAAGGGGTGGGGGGGGAGTGGGCAATTGGAGGAGACCAGAGAGTGAAACCGTTGTAAATATGCGTGCCGCGGATCCTCTGGAGAACCACAAAAACGCGAAGTGCTCGCATCATGCAATGTGGCATGAGGCATGCGGATGACTCCATGTGACTCAGGGGGTGGGGTTTGAAAGGGGAGTGGGATGGGAAATGAGACCTGTAACTGGGGAGACATTCGCCTCGCACGACACATTTACTAGATTAATTAGCTCATTTACAGTTAACAATGTTCGTGTTAATTTCAACGAATTAAATGATAACATCGTTCGCCAAATGAAACTGGACGATGTTGTCAATAGCCCCTGCCCCTACCCCTACCCCTACCCCTACCCCTACCCACTGCCTGCCCCATGTCTCTCACGTCTCAAGTGACTTGTGACACTTTTTCGGGCCAAATGCATGTTGACGCTAATCAACACTATTTACGGCCTGTTGCACAGTTGGGGGTGTGTTGCAACATTATCGGAGGCACCTCAACGAAATCGAGGCTCAATTGTTGTTGCTGCTGCTGCTGCTGCTCATCGCGATTTGCATAATTTCTTTCGTCCTGGGCGCACCCATCGTCCGACGCCCTCCTCGTTTGTGCCGCATATGCATAATTTGACTTCATTATGCGAACAGTTGTTGTGCCTTTAGTTTTGGTAATTTATTTCAATTTTCTTTTGTTTGTATACCCTATTGAAAATTGCTAGGCGGGGTGGCATGAACTTGTGCAAAGGTATGCAATAAGCAGAACTGAGAGTCCAGTTAGCTTTGTCTGTCCGTCTGTATTAATGTCTTCAAAATTGGAATATAAGTTCTCGTTCATTATAAGTAGAAGAAGCTCATTTTTAATGTTATCGATAATTTCCTCCTTTGCTGATATATTGTTCAAATCGATTAACGATAGTAATGAAAGGAGTTATTTATATATGTATATATATATATATATATATTCAATTGGTTCTAAAGATATCTTGCTAATATATTGAGCAACTGTAAAAATCTCTTCAATAGGCAAAAACTTGGCATCTTCCAGTCGAGCTCTCTCGACTAGTGCACTCTTACTTGTTTTTTTTTTATCACGTGTCGAGTGCCGCGGCAATAGATTACCAGAAGCGAGTCCTTGTGCGATCTCAACCCACCCCAAAAACTACAAAAAAATACCTCTAAAAGGGGTTAATGCGTCCTGCTGTACCATCTCTCTCTCTCTCTCTCACTCTCACTCTCTCTCTCTCTTTCTCTGTCTGGCCAAAAAATGTGGTCATATGCGTTATTTGTAACTGTAATTTGTGTTTATTGTCTCTGGCTGGCAAACTTTCGACACAGCCAAAGGTCCTCGCAGCAAAAAGATGGCCAAAAATAATTAAATAAAAAATATGTTTGTCAAAATAAATAAATTGTGTGTGTGCCTGTGTGTGTGTGTGTATATATCCTTACGGTATTCATAATTAATTTTTGTGAACATTTTCAAGACTCATCATGTGCACACTGCAGTGGACCAAAGAGTGCAGTCGGTATGTGTGCAGGATATATGGGCGACTCCCAGGAGAGCAACCTTTTGGCCATTTAGTGTTGGACACAAACAACACACACAACACACAACAAACAAGCTAACGGCACTTTGTGTGGGCGTGGCTGGCTGACTCGTCTCAAGACCGACTGTCTCCCGCCCGGCATTTCCAAGTACTCATTTGAGCCAGGATATGTGTGCAGAAATTGACACTTTGCATTTTACAGAAACAAATCCTGTCTCCGTCTCGGCCACAGTCTCAGTTTCGGACTCGTCCCTCTGCGTCCTTTGCTTTGTTTGTGTTTACTGTTGCTGATGTTGTTGTTGTTGTTGTTGTTGGCAACACGGATCACTTAAAGCACATAACCATGCATATAAATTTGATTATTATTAAGTCAGGCACATTAGTGCGAATGCCTGATGAGGCTCACTCGCACATGTCCTTTAGGTCCTTGGGTCAGCCATTTTGTGAGTGCCCTGCGTGTGTGTGTGTGTGTGGCAAAGTTAATTTATAAATACTCAGGTTTATGGTTTCATGTATTAAAATATTTAGCACACTTCTTGGCTGCCAAGTTTTTTGGAAAAAGGCGTGGAGCGGGCTGAGTTCTGTGTGAGGTTTTCATTCATAATTTATGAGTCCGCAGGGCAACATGTGTGTGTGTGAGTGTGAGTGGGTGTGATTATGAGTATGTGTGTTTAAATATGGCATTCATCTTCTTTAATAAGCTGAAATTCAAGCAGCTGCCAATTAAGAAAGCGGGCTATTAAAGTCAACTTGCGCATGAAAGGAGACTTTTTTAAACCAAAATAAGCAGAACTTAATAAAACTAAAAATAGAATTAACTTTGAGGAAGTACCAGTAATGGAGATTTCAAGATTGGCAAAGTACGGAAATTTCAATTTGATGTGTGAAGGTGAATGAATTTAGTTATAAAGAGTGGATATCTTTGGAATACCGAACTGCAGACTGTACTCAACTTTGCGGTATCAATTGTTCCTGAGAAAGCGGTATTATATAGTAGTCTGATGCTGCTGAATGTTTGTTCAAAGTTTAAAGTAGCCTGAGAAAAAAATAAATGCAATTTTCGACAAATATCTACAAATCAAATTTGGTATTTTTGGTTTTCTTATAATTTTATAGTTACTGCCTCATAAAGATTATCCGTCTTTTTCATATCAAGAGATTATTGCTACCTAAGGATTATTATATGTGCAACAATTAACATGTCAAAGACAATCAGCTAAGTGCTCCTCATCATTTTATCCAGTTGGAGAGCGAGTATAGGACTCATTATATGATTGTTGGAAGACGAGGCAGTTGGTTGTGTCCTGCCTTCCGAAATGGTCGCCACTTAAATGAAGCCATTCCGATTCGATGTTGGGCTTAGCGATTTCAATTATCAGCCTTGTATCGGGCTTGTATCCGGAGGGGGTTGCTTGCAACATGGAACATGCAACCGCCGATTAGCACGTGCCGCTAGTTCCGCAATACCCGCCCCCGTCGACCTGCTGGGCTGGCGCCACGTGACCTAAATGAGGACGGGAGCTGTGTATCTGAAAATAAACATAATTATGCCAACTGCAGGCTGCAAGAGGCGAATGGCGTGAGGCGCGAGGCAAGCTGCAATCTGATAAACGTCGCAAATCGGCAAACACGCAACAAAATTTGTCATCATCAAACAAAGTGGGCGTGAAAATTGCGGATGATACACCGGCCGGAAGGAAGGAAGAAAGGAAGGATGCATGTACCGTAACAGCTTCCTGGGCGGATGCAATCATGTCTGGGCGTGTGCCCAGTTTGCCAAAATGGCATTACGACTATTTGCCTTTCCCATGGCAAACACAGCCGAATTATGCAATCCCAGATCAAATAATAATAGTTCTCATTGATATGGCATATGCTCTTTATCTGTAACTGAATCAGTAATCTCTGGATATATATATCAGATATATGATTAACACAAGCTTGCTGGAAGATATCCTTATACACTCTGCCAAAACAATGACCTAGTTTAATATTTGTTTTATATATTTGTAAATATATTCAACAGAGCAGCAAAACTATGCTTGCTTTATTCCAATCAAATGTATCTTAAATATATATTTAGAGCAGTTTCTAAGAAGTTACTTTTCTCTTTTGTGTGTTACTCATTTTTCTAAGTGTATTCGGGCACACTAGGCAGCTGAGTGCTTAACCCTCCACTTTTCTTCGTGTCGGACTTATTCTTATGCACTTGGCGTATTTCACTTACCTCACTGTATTCCATGTTTGACCATCACGTAGTCGTCTGTGTTGTGCTGCATTCATTACATTTTAATTTGGTGAATTTCTTGATTTCTCGGCATTCCTGTGGACTTTCAGCCATTTTGGAGTCACTGGATTGCTCTCTGCGCATTGTGTGGCTCCTTGGCACTTGCCATTCATATTGTGGGCAGCAGACACTAATCATGCCCCAGCAGCTGCCATGCATTATTTTGTGCACATTTTCTGATTGCAAAAATCACCGGAGAAATCAGCAAAGTGCGTGACTATTCGCCGCACAAACTATGCCGGAAAACAATCCACATGCCCAACCCAGCGGTAAACAATTTTAGCCATTTTCGACAGTGGGCCAAATTTGATGCCAGTTTTTGGACTTTTTTGTTAGCCTAGTCGAAATGGAAAAAGCAAAATAATTTAACAACTGACAATTACAATTTTTATAACGATTTTGTCAGTTCTGTCTTAAGCAAAACATTGGAAATCAATTTGTAACTTTTTTTGTATATATTTAATTTTTAATTTTAGCATTTAATAAATATATTTTATAGATTCCAGGTAGCATTAAAATAGGTACGATTTTTTTTCTCGATATAATAATTAAGTCTATAAATTATAATGATTCTTTAAAATTTCGTTGGAAAATTCGAATAAGTTGTGCATGATTTCAGCTGCTTTAATTACTCAAATTTAAAAATGCGAAAATAAGAAAAATAAGAAAAATAAGAAAAATAATTATAATAATTATAACAATTCTCAGGCGAATTGCTTTTGTGAATTATGAAAATGAAAAAGTGAATAATTGAAAATCTGACAATGTGACAGATACAAAATGAAAAAGTAGAATTTTGTTGGTAGATTTTGAGGATACTTTAGTACTAAAATAGGTCCATATCTGTAGCATACAATTAAAAAGCGTATGATAAGGTATGTGGGTGGGGGGGGAAGGAGGAGGAGGAGGCTGGGGAAACGCAAGCCAATAAATCACAAATACTGAGGCCAATTTCGGCACGTCGAATTCGAGTTTAGCACTTAGTACCCATGTCCCGTAGATGTCCAGGCATTTGTCCCAGGTCGCCTGTCAAACATAATCACCTTGAGCCGCAAGTGCCCCGAAAAAGACAGCAACCACACAACAACAGCAACAACAGCAACAACAGCAACAACAACAACAAGAGACACCCTCTCATCAGCCAAGTTGAGGTCATTTTTTGTTGCGTCTAACGAATCTATTCTCAAAGGAAATTTGTCTCTCTGTGTGAATGAAATATTTTATTTTGGTTTCTGCTTTTTTTATTTGTTGAATTATTTTTTTTTTATTATGGCTAGCCCCGTTTCAGTTTTTAACACATTTGTAGACAATTTTTGTAATTTCAACACGTTGCAAACATCCGAGGGCGAAAAGTTTTCGCAAGCCCAAAAATTTTGTTGTCGAAATTTTCGCCAGTGTCCACATCTCGGACACAAATGATTAATGTCCCGACAGTTCTCAACTGAAAATAATAAATCGTTTTTTGGCTCACCATTCTCTCAGTTTTTCTCTAAAAAAAACAGGGGATTATTTTTAGGAATGAGCATAAAAGTGCCCTGTCACCATTTGCAGAAGCGTTTTTATTTCATCTTTAGCCATAAACGTGCTCAAAATTCAAATATAGCCCTGCATAAATTTCAATATTTAGTTGCGTTTTCTATTAGTTTTCTAATCGTTCTTCAATATTTTGACGGCATGGATAACTTCAAAATGCCATAACTTCGTCAAAACTCAACTTATTTTAAAAAGCGAGGGCTTTTTGATCATAGTTTTCCCCCTAAATCAATCGTACACTTAAAGTTGAAAACGTGATTTTAGGTCGGAAGATAAGTAAAAATTGTAGCCTGAAATTCGATAGGCAGATTAAGTTAGTTAAAAGATTGCCATAGATAATATAATCGTAAGAGGTTTTAATTAAAATGCTGCATCTCTGTTGAAGATTTTTTGATGATTTGAATATGCTACTGGTTTGCGATTTTTTTATTGACATGTTTAGCAACTTACTGTATTTATTGTACCCTATACTCATTTAAATTAAGAGGAGTTGTTAAACTTACTCAAAAATATGTAACTGACAAAATTGAAGCCGATAAACTCAACCTTGTCAAATATACAAAGGATATGTGATTCTTTGATACAGGGTATCCACAAGTCTTGTTATTTGTCTTTATAAGCAGAAGCTTTACTTTTTTTTTGTATTATTTGATGTTATATAAGAAACTGGTAAACATTAATTGAATTATAAATTCACATAATATTATCATTTTGGATATTTTGTGTCGCAAACATTTAAATCGATTTGCTAATTCGAACGGTAAATGTTTATCAAATGAGTCCGGTTTTGAGCTTTTTTTTTAAATTAAATGAGGCAACTATCTTTATGCCTCTCATCTACTACATTCTGGAGAAATCGCCATAGCTCTTCAAGCTGGAAAATTCACTTTAAATTATTACATTTATAACCTTTTAAGCTGAAAGTACATATAAATAAATCATTTATTTTCTGAATTCAAACACTGTGTTCTCTTTTCAACACAAAGATCGAGGTTAATGCCCGAAACAGCAAAAATAAATCCCCAAATAAGGTCAGCGAAAATAAACTCAATACTCCAAACTCGAGAGCTACACTTGGCCCAAAGAGAAGGCTAAAAAGAAGCTTCCAACTGAGCGGGAGACTCATGCCGCCCTCAGCAAATTCACTGAATAATAAAACAAACAAACAAAAAATAAACAAAAAAATTAAATAAAAACCAAAAACATACAAAATCAAGTTTGATAAAAATCTGCTAATAATCCAAGTTAACAGACGCCCAACTTTGATTAGCTCGTTTTGCTAGTTATTTTTATTATCACTCCCATATGGGGGTTTTTTTTTCCATTTTTCGCTAGCTGCTGGAATAAAAAAAAATATAAATATAAATAAATAATTACGTTGAATCATCGCAATTACCAAATGTAACTCAAGTGTTCGCCGCTGGCTTTCCAGTTTTATTTCTTAAAGATTTTCCATTCTTGATTTTATTATTTTGCGTTCTTTTGTTTGCGCTTCAAGCTGGCGCTTGACTTTCGGGCAGCTGGGCAGCTTATTCTTCTTCTTCTGCTTGATATTTGCGCTGACGTAGAAGCGCTAAAAAATTTCCATATAAAAGCCGGCAGCATCGACAGCGTCAGCTTAGTCGTTTTTGGATCTTTAAAGTGTCGCGTTCGTCGCCTAAGTCTTTCGTTCTACCTCGTTTTGTGCATCTCCGTTGATCAGTCCCGCTGACTGACTAATTTATCTTGCTTGTGCTTGGATCTGTGTGTGTTTTGTAGCTAAATTTAAAAACATGAAGTACGCAGTCATCGCTCTGACCCTCTTCGCTGTCGCATACGCCGCTTCCGGTAAGTACGATCAGTGCGAATGATGATCGTCATGTGGATGCTCATTTGGTTTCATGCGTCATCACCCAAAGCCTTAGCAGACAATTCACTAAAGTTAGCCACTGAATTACATCATCTTCCATTAGCAGCGTTTTGCTGTTTAACTTCTTGAAAAACAAACTCAACGAATGTTATTATCATCTTCATCTTTATTCTATTCATTATTAAACTGTTTTTAAGACGTGTATGCTAACGTGTGTGTGTGTGGGATTAAAAAAATATAAGCTTTATACACATAGGCAATATAATGTGTATGTGTATCTCTACACGTATATAGATTTACGTTGCCAAAAAAAAAGTGTAAAGTAATAGAATCAAATCTCAAAACGAGTTTTTTCATTTTAGGACAATAAAATTTAATTAAATAACAAGAAAGAGGCAATGAACGATAAAAGTATGTTAAAACGGATTACCATAGATAGATAAAATATTAATACATACATATATACTAGTACCATTGAGTAATATTTATGAATATATCTATAATATATATTGAAGACTTTTAGAATGGTTATACTTCCTCATTTATATTTTTTTATAAATAGCCAATGATTATTTCTGACTTGTATATTTATTTAATAAAGAGCTAAGCAAAGCAGAGCTAAAAATAATAATTAAATAGTCATCAGTACGTCAAATTCTAATCATAATTAATAAGTAAAATAATTAAAGAAAAAATCAAAAATTAAATTGCTGTACTTTATCGAAATGATCAAAACACGATTTCTAAAAATTTGTGTATTTTCTTGAAATAACCTTTAAAACAGAAAGCTGGCAGATAAAAATACTCGTTTATTTAACATTGCTTAGAGTTTAGAGATATAAATGGGATTACTCAAATATATATATATATATATAGAATGTGAACTCTCATAACAAGTAACATGTTTTCTTTTTACAGATGCTGGCCAATTCCTGCCAAGGGCTTTCTTTACATTGGACTCAGAGGGTCATCAATCGAATGTGCATCCAGTCAATGCTCATTTGCTGAGACGTCTGCGTCGTCAGACTCTCGGAGACTTTGCCGCATCCTCATCCTCATCCTCGTCATCATCTTCGTCCTCGTCGGGCAGTGGACAGGTTATAACCAGTTCGACGCATCATGTGCAGAATCCTGATGGAACCAGCTACAGCGGCGGAACTATTCAACAGGTTGTGCAGTAAGTAAAAAACATATACAAAAAACCAATTGCAAGAACCACATTTGCATCATTAATTCATTTTAGGCCCACATTTGACATTGGACAACGTTTTGGTGAGGACTCTGCCTCGGGCTCGGGCTCAACCACTTCTAACTTGGGAGCCGGCATTGGTCTGTCGTCTACCGGATCCCAGAGTGCACGTCCCCAAGGTGTTATTCACACCTTCTCCGACTTCAAGGACAAACAAGGCCATATTCAGCGCCACGAGATGCTCAGCTCAACTGACAAAGATGGCAAGTGGAAGACTGATAAGACCAGCTTCACATATCCACGTAATTAAGTGCCTTATAGATTAATGGCCGGGAGCCTGTTGATGTGAAATAAGAAGAATAAACAAACACACACTCGCATGTGTGTGGTTTTATTTTTTTTTATTTTGCAAGGACATTCATTCAATTGGTTGCAAGTGGGCGTAGAATACTTTAACGCCCACCGACTCTCCGCTTTGCTGAGCCTTTAGACACTTTAGATGATTGCATCCTGGTGGTTTAATCTCGCAAAAAGTGCACATCCTGCTCCACTGGGCACAAACAATGACAAGTGGGCGTGGGCACAGAGCGTGGGCACAGGGCGTGGGCATGTGTACAGCCAGTGTTGGTAAGTGCTTTCAGCAAATTTACTCAACGATGCAGCACTAATGCCAAAAGAAACTAACTCTCGCAGGCTGTTAGCGCTGATTAAAACAACGCGATGACAAATGGCAAACTATGATCTCAGTATGCCTAATGGGAAGCAGGTGGGCAAGTGGGCAGGGGGGTAGGGGTGCTGGCATAGGCATGTAAATCAAAAGATGTAGCCGACAACAAGACAAGATATGAATATGTTATTTGCTCGGGGAATTGCCCAAATCTCAACAAGTAGACGCACTTTGGCACCAGCTTAAATGTTAGCTGCTACATTCGCAAAAGTCCAAAAGTCGCGTCAAATACAGCTTGCCACACATCAATTAAACGACTATGTAAATACCCTACTTACGTTTAAACGTGGCTCCATATTTAATCGTTTATTCTTTCGGTGTTCAAATAGTATAGCATTTTTTTGACAATCCCAAGAAAGATTTTTCTATATTTAATTATTATAATTATATATTTAATCTCAATAAATTTATGTCTTAAGTTAAGAAAATATTTGTCACAGGTAAGTATTATTTCTGATTCTCAGACCATTTTCTTTTCTGAATCTTAGTCTGGCTTACAAAGTAAGTAGTTAGCCAAAGTTTTTGTATCTAGCTCATGTGTGGGCATTGTGTATACCCGTTCTGGCAATTGTCGAGGATATAATAAGCTCACACGAGCGCACAACCTTAACACAATTTTCCAACGCCACCGCGCTTTCCACCTTGCCAATGCTGACAGACAAACTTTTCTTAACTTGGCTGGCTGTCGACTTGGCGCACGGCTTTTCAAAAGTTTTTAATTATTATAATTAATTACTTTGATCTCAGCAGCCGCAACTGTTTTTTTGGGGCCACGGCTCTTGCCCCTTTCAGCTGCTGTCTGTCGTCTGTCGAGGCAACGACTATTCATTTACTTGATTATGCTGGGGTTTGCGGGTAATTCGTTTAGATGCCTTCTGCCACGCATTCTCAGCACTCAGCAGTCAGCACTCAGCCGTGTGCCTCGAATCCACGTGTGCCTCGACTTTTATTAAAATTTATTCCACGTAATTGTGAAAGTGTAATGAATTTATTAGCGTATGCATTAAATCAAACCCAACTGATGTTCCTCAACAAATAAGGATCTCATTTGTTGTTTGATCTATGCGTAATTATTAGTCTAAGTATTAAGATGATTTAGTTCCAATATGAATTCTAAACAAATATGATAATATTCAGCTGGAGCTGACTTAATTTATATTTAATTAATACTATCATAAGCATAATTTTCTATAAGTCAAGTGTTCCGATTTTTGTTAAATCATCAATATTTGGCTGCATATGTAAATATCATCAGATATTTGAGTAAATGTTTTGGTTTTTGGTGTCTTGCCACGAATGGTTGCACTGTTGCAATCTTAAAGCTCGCTGCTGTTTCGCAATGTGTGTGTGGAACTGTCATGACCATAGTGACTATTGGACGGGGCAGAGAACCCATCGAATACTCAAGCAATCGAGCAATACGCAAAAAGCACATTGCGGCAGTCGTGTTCTGAATTTTTATGAAACAAGATTGGCGCGGTGGCAAAGAGACCAGAAGCCAGAGAAGAAGAAAAAAAGCCACTCTCCGCTGATTGATGGGGAGTCAAGCGGAGACAACTTGTAGCAGGAGGCATGTGGCATGGAGCGCAACAAATTAAGCAACTTGTGTGGTCTTGGCCACCGCAGAAGAGACGCCACCTGGTCAGAGAGTGGACACCGATCCAAATTCAGTGCAGCGACTGCCGCCAAACACGAGCGATGCCGATTCCAATGACGATGGCTTCAATGCTGGCCAAGTGACATTTTATTGGCGGCCGAGTTTTTTACTTTATTTAATTTTCTTTTTTTTGCTTTTTGCTATTTAGAGGCATGAAAGCAGCGGCGAGTCCTCACATGGATAATTGACAACAGTTAATTCCATTGAGCGAACGCCGAACGCCGATCGCCAAAATGCCAGCTAAATTTAATTATTGGATCGATTCGAATGCGATGAGCAAAATAGAGAGTCTGGGTGGGCGGCCAGAGATCGGCCTCAAACAAAGCTTGCAACAAGTGCCACAGCTTTAAGACTCAACTAAAAACTTAAAAAAAAAGAAATTACTTCTACTTAATTTGGTTCACGGTTCGCAACAATGTTTCAGCCTTTGTTTATTATTTTCATATTTAAATTTACATTTATTATAATGTAGTGATATCAGTTTAGCTTAAGCTGTTGCTCATCGAAGGGGTTCCGTTTAAAGTTCGTGACTCATAGAACGAAAAGAGCGTAAACTCCGAGTTCATTTCGAAACCGGTTTGCAACCTTGGTTCTGAATTGCAGTGTAATCGACGAGCAAATAAAAAACCAACAACCTGTCCGAAAAGAAGTAGCAGCCATAAAAAAAACGAAGCTAAATCAACAAAAACTGTTTGTTGACAATAAAACGTTGACGAAAATCGCCTGGCCATATTTTTTTTCTGCCATTTCAGCGGATGCAGATGCAGCTGCCGAAGGAGCAGGAGCAGCAGCAAAAAACCATTTGCCTGGAACTGAAAAAAAGCACTAAAAAAAGCGAATCTCCGTTGTCAGCCTCATCGGAAGCGGAAGCCACAGCGGCATTCAGATACTGATGCTGACTGCCTTCCCGATGAGCTGCTGACAAGGACGAGAATGAGAATGAGACTGAGGCTGAGGCTGAGGCGGAGGCTGAGGATGTGGATGGGTACTCCAATGGTCGAGTGGATGCACTTCGTTTGCTGTTTGCTGTTGACTTAAATCGTTTAGGTAAAGTTAAACAATCTTGTTCCGTTAATTGTTAAACAATGCTCAGGCAGGCAGGCAACAGGAGCAGCAGGAGCCAACTGTTAGTCAAGTCCAGGACCAGTGATGAAGTCCGACTGATTCTCGAATAATTGATGAGAAGCAAAAAACGAGCGAATGAGCAGAAGCAACTATAGATAGATAGCAAAGAACTGGAATGGTTAAATGTACTTTAATCTATATCCGATAATATTTGTATATGATTTTAAGTCTTGGGAATTTAAAGTAAAAAGGCACAAATGTTATATAATTATATTTTAAATATATATATATATATATGTAAATGATTAGATAGTAATTTTCCTTAGCCTTATGCGATTTCTGTACCTGATCTCGGATTTTTCAAAATGCTGCACAAAAATGATTATTTTGGGTTGTCGGCAAACTTTAATTGACGTTGTTAATGAACCATTTCTCAACAATATGTGCACTTTCCTGACATTTACTATCCGGGGCAGTGTGAAACGAACGGTGAATGCATCCCTTTCGCAAAGGCCTAAAAGGGTGGAAACCGACCCAAGGCACAACAACAACAACATCAACATCAACAGCAGCAGCAGCAGCAGCCACATACATGTATCTATATCTACATATATGCACATCCTTACTACGACGATTTTCGTTGCCCACTGACCCTTGGGAATACCTAAATATTCATCCACCTACTCGAAATGCTTGACAAGAAAGGATAAAAATACATCCATCTGAAATATAAAACCGAATTTCAAGTTCACAGCTCTGGAGACATTTTTTTCCGGCTGGAGACTTTGCCCCTCTGACAACATGTTGCAGTATCCATTATTTATATATTATAAAATAATTTTCAGTTTTTATTTAATTTCGAAATCATATTCATCATTTTTATAATTCCCAAAAATCTATTTAAACTGAGCTCACAACTATGAAACTATAAAAGATAATCCCCTAAACTGTGCTTTATTATCCCTTTGAAAGTAGTACATAAATCTATTTGAGCTTAAATCTGAAGCTCCGACCACATTTGGGCCAAGTTAGTCAAGCAGAGAGAACGACAGAGAGAGAGAGAGAGAGAGCGTCGATAAAGCAGTGCAAAAGTTCTCTTTAAGTGGAACGTTCTCTTTTCAAACACAATTCGCTCTTACCAACTGCTTCAGTTTCGTTCTTATTGGTGCTTTGGAATCTATTGCAGTCGCTGAAGAAACTCTATTGCCACAGCCCATTTTTTTGATTGTCCGTATACGGATTTATAGCTTAGATACAGACTTTTTGTTCAAATATATGTAAAAATTAGTTCGCAATAAATAAATATATTTCGTGCCTTAAATTCTTACAGCTGCCATGCTGACTATTAATGAATTCATAGCCCAGACAAAATCTCCAAGGTTTCGTTTCCTGTTAAATTATGGGCGCGAGACCACATCAAAAATTTGTCTGCAACATTTTTATTTATTACGGTAAACTTTGCTACCAGAAACCAAACCAAAAAAAATATGTAATATATTTAAAAATTCAAATGCATTAGGTTTTTTATTTTATACTTTACCCCTGAAAATCGGTGGGGTTGAGTCAGAACAATTTGGAGGTAGATAGAGTCCTGAAGGACTCTGCAATCGCAATGGTATTACAAATAAATATATCCATGCTGCACGCTAATTTAATTGAATTGTACAATGTCGAAAAATATTCCACTTTTTTGAACAAAAACAAAAAAAGCCAAATTTCATTGTTTGCATATTTAATAAAGCTAATCAAACACGTCGACCGAATCGCACTCATCCCACCCCAGAACCCTCCTCGTGCCAGGGGAGTGAGGGTTGCTCTATGACATTATACCCTCTGAATCGCTAGTTCCGACTCTGCATCCACATAATTTATTGGCGGGTACTCAAGGACGTGCACTCATAAAACCGACGAAAAAAAGAAGCGGAAAAAATATATTTATATATACAACAGGACTGTGAAAAACACAGCGGGAAACCGCTCGCGGCAGTCAAATTAATTTGTTGTCATTTTTATGCGACAAAAGTGAAAACAATAATAAAAACAACAACAACATCAACAGCGAAAACAAAAACAAATCGTGGCATAGACAAATCTTTGCAGCTGCCATTAAACCATTAGAACATTATGGAAATACTTTTCACATGTCAAGAAATCAAATTGCCAATTTACGAAATCAATTCTAGATGTTGTCAAAATAAGATATTTTCCGATAAGATATTTTAATACATTTACTGAACAATTGTTTATTTTAAAGACTGTTTAATACTTTTAAAGAATATTATATTGAACTATATGTAAAGACAAATAAAGTCTCAATCTAAGCTTAGAGAAATAATAGCAATAATAATTAAGGTGCAAGTGAAAAATTATCAAAAAATATGAATTTTCTGTCTAGCTTCAAAATAAACACATTTTGATAAAATATTAATAAAATAAAAAAAATGCATAATAATTTTTAAACTTTTCAAAAACCACTCTTAAGGTAAATGATAAAATTACCAAACTGTGATTGATTTTGCAAGAGATGAAAAGACAATAAAATATCACACTAATCAGACATAGATATATAAATTTGTAATATAAATAAAATTATAATAAATTATTTATTGAATATCTAATATTGTAGTTTACTTTTTTTAACTACTGGTATCTTAAAATCAAATGTATTTTTATACATATGCTAGCTCTGTTTGGCTTGAAGTACTTTTGCATCCCCCTATAAATGGAAGCAACAAGAGATTATTTAACCGATGCTTATCCCAATTAATGGGAAATCAAGTGAAAAACTGCAACCGCAAAAAGCAAAGTCAACAAATGCTCGCAATTAACGCAACACACAAATTTTTGAGTGTCACCGCACTCCTCTGTATATATTTTATTGAAAAGTTGAGCGGGTGGTCGTCTGTGGTCGGGGGGTGGATCACAATTATGATGGTCAGAGCCAGAGAGCAGCCCTTAACCCGAATGCCGGATGGATGGCATTCTGTCGCGCATATGGACTGAAATTGATGATGTGAGCAAGTGCCACGTAATCAATTTAGCAGCGCCTCATTTCAAATGCGAATTTAAGATGCCATTGTTGCAACACAGACGCACCCCTTGCAGCCCCTCAGTGCTGCAGGGGTGATTTGTCCAATTGGTTTCTATTCTTTGGTTGGGTGCGCTGCTGCAACTGTTACACTATGCTCACAAATATCAGCACATAACGAGCACAATTGCAGTGTAACCTGACTTGTATATGGACCCAGATATTATTACACTTGCAAAAAAACATTTAATAAACCAAATTGTGTGTAAATATTTGACTGCCTTGGTTTAGATATGATTGTTCTCATTTTAATGTCTGAAAACATATCCATACAACTTAAAACAATTTCTTGTCTACTGATAGTAAGATATTAAGTTCTTATTCTAAGTGATCAAGTGCTTAAAATCTCACCTAATCTTCTGAGTAAAATCAGCTGAACTCAAAATTTATTATATATTGGAAGTACAAAAATGTTGCTTCATTTATTTTGAGTTCAAAAGTACTTTTAATAAGTAATTTGTACTTAACACAAACAGCTTTAATTTTTTCTATACTCATTTGAAGATCAAAAATGATGCTAATGAATATGTTGCACTGATTTAAGTTGTTTCTGTTCGAAACTGACATATTTGATATCAATATTGATTTAAAATTATTTAGAAACATTCAAGTTGCACCCAAATTGTAATCTAGTCGGGTTATACTTGATTTCAAAAGAAAATCCATCTCCAAGTGTAGTAAGATAGAGGGGATAGATGATACGCCTGATGTGCCCCATTCAATTTTCGATGAAATTTAAAATTTTTTGTAAGCATTTCGCATTTGAGGAGGTAAAGACATCCATTTCATTTCATTTAGAGAGAGAATCGTGGTCTCGTTTGTTATTTACGCGACCTTCGGGTCGCCTTTTATGTTCCTAATGTCGCATAAACAGTGCTTAATAATGCACTAACCTTCGCGTATCTTCACTAACCAAATAAACGTGCAACCCGCCCACATAAACACACATGCAAACACGAAACGTTTCCAAAATGGGAGTGCTTGGATAAATGCCATTGGGAAGGGGAAGAAACGATACTGAGAACTGGGAACTGGGAACTGAAATGGGAAACGACTGGGCTTCGTCGACAATGATTAATATTTAATTCGTGTGCGTTGCGATATATGTCTATATATATATATATATGTTTTTGTTTTCACTTTGTATTTTGGGGAAATTTAATGGTTGACAGAAGGAGAGCAGAGACCTTTAGTCCTTGATACTCTGCGAGTCCAGGTTTCGTTTATCTTGCTTTGTTTTGCTTAAAATTTGACTTGATATAAAATCGGCGGATGCCTTTGGGAACCCAAAATGTTTACCGTTTCACCTGTTTACTAAACACACACACTCCCACATGCATTTACTCCATTTTGGGCTATTGAAATATTCTGTTTGACCTGGAAAGCCAAACAATCTTATTTACCGCCCAAAACTGGCAGCCGAATATAATTTGAAGGCGGTGGGATCATATATGAGAGAAGAGGACACTTTTTCCATCTCTTTCCCTCGTTCTTAATCACTGCTTTCATTATTTTTGCCGACTTGCTGATTCCGTACAATCGCCAACGATTACAAGGACTCGTTGGACACGGGGACTGCTGCAAAAATAAAGAGAAGCTCAAACTCCCCCAGAGTGCAATTAGGCAGCGAACTATAAAATTTCAGTGTTTGTCTTCGCAGATACTTTTGCACAGATATGCTGCTGCTCAAAGGCAAACACACACACACACACACATATATATATATATATATATATATTGTTGCAACCCCCCGCACTCCTCATACTCCCCTTCTCCTTTTAATGCCGCATAGGGCAATTGCCCCGTACGCATAATTGGCCTTCTGTGGCGCCCCCACAGTTCGCTATTCCGACACTTTAATGAGCTGTCGACGTTTGTTCATTTTTGGTGTTAGCATCTTGATATCAGCTCATATGTGGAAAGGACAATAGTGGACCTGTGTGAGAATCCTTGCTCAGCATTAAACCTTTAATAATAAGATTGTAAGTCCTTCAAAATGTAATCTTTAACTTAAAGTTTAAGTTCCATTTTTTTTTAAATTTTTCATAATTTAAATTTATATATTTACCAGAAATTTAAACAATGCAAATTTTGATATACATATATTCCTGCTGAAATATTCCAATTGTAACTTAGGGCTACCAAAATAAGGAAACCAAATATTTATTATATTCCTATGCATTCGAATTTTCTACAATTTACTGAATGTAATTAAATAATGTATAATAAATTTCTGGGTATCGGAATTAACCGTCATCCGTCAATCCTCATCTGCTCGTGTAACAAATTCATGGATAACGGCTTGAGTCATACGCTGTAGGGTATCATACATGTCATCCCATTCCTTTTCCTCGGGCAGTCCAAACATTTCCGAGTAAACCCTGAGCTTGGGCTCGGACCCAGAGCCACGGAATGTGACTGTCATACCGTTATTGAAGGTAAACGTTAACAGTTGCTTGTTGGAGCTAACTGGGAGACGGGGCTTGCCATCCGGATAGAAGGTGTCCACACCGAAGGTCAGATCCCGCACCCTAACCACCATGAATTCACCGTTCAGAATGCACTGGGGATATGTACCCAGTGCGCTATCCTTGTAACAGCGCATCCTCTCACAGACCTTGGCAATCTTACCGATATTATCATACTGTAGGGTATTAGTGAGTGTCACATGGTAGCCGTAGGTATCGTAGATCTCCATCAATTTCTCGATTAGCGTCAGTTTGCGGGTACTGCGGAGATGGCAGGCCATGGTGGCCAACTGGCAGGTGGCATTGATGGCATCCTTATCGGGCACATTCAACGAGAACATATAGCCGGAGGCCTGCTCATAGGCAAAGAGTACCGTCCGACCAAGTGCATCCAATTCGAAAGCCTTGTTGCACATCCATTTAAAACCGACCAGTGTCTCGACAAAAGTGAATCCCTCGGCTCTGGCCATTGCCGCCAGAATCTGGGAGCCACCAATGCTGCCAATCATTATACAATTTGATACATTGGGCTTAGCTACACGGATCTTGTAGCTCTCCAATGCCCACCAGCCTAGAAGAGCGCCCAGCTCATCACCGTTGAATTTCTTCCATTTGCCTCGGCGATCGAGTTCAGCCACTGCCAGACGATCCACATCCGGATCGTTAATCAGTACAATGGTGCAGTGCTCCTCCTCAGCTTTCTTAATGGCCAAATCAATAGATCCGCTGCCTTTTTAAATTAAGAAATGAAGAAATACTTAAAGTTAAACTTAAATTCATATTCACTTTCTTACCTAGGGGAGTTGGCTTTTTGAGAGTGGGAAAGTCGGGATCTGGTTCCTTTTGCTGTAGCACAGCAATGACTGGTTTCAACCGGGCCTGATAGAATGCCTCACGAATATATGGGAAGCCCACACCATGCAGTGGACTGTAGGCAAAACGAAGCTGGCTACACTCATTCGTCTCCAGATATGTGTCGGGTAGCAGGCTCTTCATCTGCTCATAGTAGGCTGGATAAACTTCACGATAGGGATCTTGGAAGAGTAGGTTGTCATCGAGTATGGAGAGATCCCAGGATGTGTTAAGTGGTTCCATGTTATTGCGCATGGCCGTCTGCAATTTCTTATCATGTGGCATTAAGATGTGCGCCCCATTCGACCAAAAGACCTTGAAGCCATTCTCAATCTTTGCTGAATGCGATGCGGTCACCTCAATGCCCGCCAAGCACTTTAGATGCAGCACCGAAAAGGATATGAATGGAGTTGGGACCATTCGATTGAATAGATAAACCCGAAATCGGCTATTCAGCAGAACTGTTGCAATCAGTTGGGCAAACCGTTTACCGTTGTAACGTACATCAAACCCAATGACCACGCCCTGAGACTCCCTCTTCTGTACACTGGGATACAATTCCGTTAGATAGCTACTGAGGCCTTGAGCAAATCCAATGGTAACCAGATCATTGATGGAATCGAAACCCGCCCGCATCACCGATGTCATCCCGCAGGTGCCAAAGAAAATGTTGCCGCAGAGGCGGATGCGCAAGGCCTCCCAATCCTTTTTATTGACGGCATCCACCACCTGCTTCAGCGTTGCCTCATTCCTATCCCACAATATCCAATTGGTAATCTGTTTGTCGAGGTCCGGCGAACCGGATAACTTCAGCGTGCTGAGAAGCTCCGCTGGAGTGACTGGTAATTTTGGTGCGAGCATTTCGTTAACAATTTTGATAAATATTTACTTGATTAGAAAATACAAAACAATCTGTGGAGTAGTCATCAAAATGTGAACCAAACTGGAACTGGAACCGTTAATCGAAATTAGGTTCACAACCAGCACCGGAAACGAAGCTAGACATACTCTGACAGGGAACTGTAAATCGAATTAATCGATAATATGCTGAACCAGAACCGAAAGTGGAACTCAAATTGGACATTCCCTAATTTTCAGATAGGGAATCAAACGTAACCGGAATCGTTAAGCGAAGTTAACCGATTTAAATACAGACCTAGAACCGGATTCGGAACCGGTGTTCTACATTCCACGATTCTGTAAAACGGAATCGGAACTGTTAACCGAAGTGAATCGATTGAAGTTCAGAAGCAGAACAGAAATTCGATTATCCCTATTCGAATCATCGAAACCGGAACCATATGTTTCTCTGGTTCCCAATCAGTTCCAAGCGCTTTTTAATACTTAACAGAAAAGTAGAAAACTGAATCAAATCTATTTCTATTTTTTGCCAAGCGAAGTTCCCAAAAAAACATATCTTTTTCGTTTTTAAAGCCAGCACATTTGCATTGAATCCGACAGAGAGTCACAGGTTCCACGTTCGAGTTGACCAATTGAAAATTTATGTGAGGCTCATTTCGATTTACGACCACCAAATACGACCCTTGGGGCTTAGACGTCCAGCACTGGTAGCTAAACACTGACAACCACAAATTGATCCATTGGCAATTTGATTTTGGCTACTTGATGAATTTATGGCCAAGTTAGCGACTGCTGCTGCTCCTGCTGCAAAAAAAAAGAACACAGACAAAAGGAGTTTGCAAGGGCCGATGCAATAAATTTCTATACATTTTGTAGAGAGATGCAAACTCCACTCATACTCGTATACAAATATATATATATATATATATATATATATATGTGTAGGGAGAGACATTAACATGATTTCAATTTGTCATCAATTATGCAAAGCGTGTCTAGAGCGTACTCCGCACCCCTAACCCTTTGCTACAAACCTTGGCATACACACCCCGCCCTCCTCCATTCAAGAGGTGTGAGTAATTTGTAACGGTAATTGGGTTACACAGGCGCATGCAACATTTATCAGGCTGTGCCGAGTCCTGTGGGTGGGCATTTTGACCCCCTTGACGAGGCATTAGACGAGGAACGAGACGAGACGAGACTCCAGGCCTCTGTTCCTGTTCCTATTGCGGCAGCATGCCCCTAGCTCACACACTTACTCTGTATGTGGCACACACACACTGACACTTCAATTGCGTTCTAAACATGCAACATTCAACGCAGTGGCTTTCGAAGCCACAAACTCATCGGATTGCATCCGCAGTTGCATCCACAATCGCAGTCACAGTTTGTTAGAAGCACACAAAATGCATTTCGCGTCAAGTTGTCAAAGTGTTAATTAAAAATGGACACTCGAATAGGCAGATACACACACACACACACACATATATATACTCATACACACACGCACACACACATAAGTAGTATTCTGCCTATTGAAGTTGCAACATTGCATTCTAGTCGAGATTTTCCGTACCCTTTGCTTGCCCAAACCTTTTAAGACTTTGAATCGCTTAAAATTGCCTTGTGAAGTGATGTCTTCACATAGCATATAGTTTCAAGATATGTAGCTTAAAGTTTAAACTGAAAAATATTACAATTTCTTGGGATTAACCTTCCTGAACTTTAAAATCACTTTTCAACCGTTTTGATCAACATTTTTCTCTAGTTTAAATCTGCACTTTCATAATTTAAAAAAATTAATATGACAAACTTTTTAACCAGTTAAGGACCTTCAAAAACTGCCATTATTTAATTATTTTCCATTTCCAAAACTAGTTTGAAAATATACTGAAGATTTATTAATTTAAGGAAATATATTTAGAAATGCTTAGTATTAAGTATTTAAGACTAAAAAATCAATCTTAAAGAAATATTACTTTAGAGATTGTAGTTGTAGATAATGGTCTCAATAAAAGTAAAAGTAGCTGTGCTTATGTTATTTTAGATCTTTGCTGAAGAAGTTGGTACATTTTTAAGGTACTTAGCTTTAAGTGCCTTATATGTTTGTCTATCGGATTTATTGCAGTCTCAGCGTTATTTTCTAATTTGCATAGAAAATAGCTGAGCAATTTACATTTGCTTCTTTTTTGTTTTTTGTTTTTTGCTATGCCATAAAATCTTTTCTTGCGGCAACAAACATTGAGTGTTTACGGCCTATGGTCTTCTCCTGCTCTTGCCGCATAATGTGTTTGCATAATTTTAATCGTTGTGATCTGGCAATGGAAATGGGGCAGAGTGTGAGGTCTATTGGGGGTGGTCCCATCTCGTTGTGTTTTCGGGACGAGCCAACTGCAAAATTGGTGTGTGGTGTGTGCACTTTTTATGGCACCCCCGAGTGCCCTCTGCGGCAATCAACTAACATATCTCTCTATATATGTATATCATGGTAGCATTTTCAAGTCATATAACTAGCGCTATCAAACCCAATTAATATGCTAATTTAGATAGACACATAAAAAGGACATCCAACTTCACTCTGCGGATCTGCAAAGATTTTTCAAATTATTTGTATAAAATCTGTCAAAGCTGTGCTTGTCATTGCGTTGGAAATGCGTAAATCAATAAATTTTAAAAGCACCTGCTTTTCGGATTGATGCTAAATCAAAACCGAATCATTCATTTCATCAAGAAGTGGAGTGGGTTTGGGTTCTTTCTTTTCAAATTGACATTGACATTTTGTGCGTCAAATGTTTGGCACTTTTTTCACCGGAAAAGTGGTTTTTAATGTCTAGACCGATGACATTTAAGAGCCACACAAATCGAATGACAAATGCGAAAAACATGCAAATGCCTCAATAGCTGAACTAATGCGTTGAAAAAGTTTCCTTATGCCGTCCTCAGCTGTCAGTATTTTTTTAGGGATTTTTTTTGGGGGGATAGTTTTATTTGAGAAATCACCTCAGACCATAAAATAAATTTATGTAATTTGTTTATGTGGCTTTTTCATATTTTCAATTTGAGTGGGGAATATTTTATTTTTTTTTTCATTTCATACTGATGCCAAAATGTGAAAATGAAATTTACATCATTTGTTTATTTGTATCGCTCATGTCCTGTGGTCTTGCCAAAAAAAAAGAAGAAAACATGTCCTTGGGGAAACCTGCACAGCAATTCATATTTTACATTTTTATGTTAGGAAGAAGAGGCAGAAAACACATCGCAAATTTGATTACCGCCCAACAGCAAATGTTTGCATATTTGTTTGTGCGCATTTTTTGTTTTCTCTGCTTTTCTGTCCAGCCATCTTTGGCCATCTTCCTTTTGGCCCGA
Source organism: Drosophila paracracens (assembly GCA_035044025.1). Taxonomy (NCBI): domain Eukaryota; kingdom Metazoa; phylum Arthropoda; class Insecta; order Diptera; family Drosophilidae; genus Drosophila; species Drosophila paracracens. Next base: position 699,156 of record JAWNMN010000242.1, read on the forward strand.
ATATACTTTTAAATTAACGCATTATGTTTATGTATTAGATGCAAATACAAATGCCCAGTCGCATTTTGCCCAAGGACCTTCACACATCGCTGACCAAAGGGTCACAAATCCAATTTGAGAAATTTTCATAAAGGTTTGGCCATTTTTTTTTATTCTATTCCCTATAACAATACGCATTTCGCAACGGGCAAGTGCCAAGGAATAAAAAATTAGATGTATTAGGAAGTTATAAGCTTATTAGTTTGATAAAAATGTATATGTTAGATTTAAACTAATAACAATAATAAATATTTCAAGATATTCCAAGATATATTATAAATTGTTATGTAATAATACAGGGTATTTTATAGTCAAGCTTAACATTTGAAATCCTTATTGCCAGTTGTTTTTGTTGTTTTGCATGTTGCCGCACATGTTCGCAAAAATCTTACATTGGCCAAATCTAAAGAACCAACAATTTTATTGCACGTCAAATTGCCTCAATGTCTGCGGCTCAGTTGACTGTGCTGCTGCTGCCCTCCCCCCTTTGTGGCCAGCACTGCTCCCTCTCACCCACGCTATCCACACAAAATGGGAGAAGCACTTTTGATTTCATTTCGCAGTAGCGACGGGTAACTTGAACACTCTCGGAATGGATGCCAGTTCCTTACTCTTCCTCACCCCAAACCACTTGGGTTTGTTTAATTGGAACCGGCCGAGCTTTGATTGCTACATGATACAGGCTAGAGGCTAGCAGCGAATACAAAGATTATTGCAGCTCATAAGCGATGTGGCAATCACCATTAGATTTGGGGCACAAGCCGAACGGACAGACTTCTAATTGCTCTGAGCCAGGCACTGGGAGTCGAACTCGGTTGAAGGTTACTGAAGCCAAATAAGACTTTCAATGGTTTTCATTTCGCAGCTTGCAATAATGTGATGCGAGGGTTGCCAATGCAATTACGCAAACATTTGAATAAAATAAAATTATACAGTGTAAAAATTTAAATTCCGATTCCTATTTATGAATTAACTCGTAGCAAGCCTCTTGTAATGTTGGTACTAAGACTGTAACATAACATCTGCTAACTAACATGTACTTAACATGGATATCGATATCGATCGATATCAATTGTGTGATCACCAACTTGAAGAAGAAGAAGAGTCAGTCGTTGTGCATAAAGTAAAGAGAACAGTTTTGGTGGAAAGGATAATTTAGTTTTGACCGCCACACATATGATGAAAATTCAACTATTAAGTTGAAAAAAACAATGGAAACCCTGTTAAAAACATTGAAATCATTGAAATCAAATTAAACCAATATATAATTTTTATTGAGAAAGCAACCCTCGGCAAGTATCTAATCAACTGAAATTTGCCGATGCGATTTTCATGTTCGAACAGCTGGAACGGGTGGTTGCGTGACGTGACATGCAAAATGACATAGTGGAGACCAGCAAGCCACCCCCCACCACCCACAATCGCAACCACAGCCACATCCACATCGAGTTCGCATCTGCTTGCGTGTGTCGCCATCAAAGGGTTAGAAAACACGGCCTTCATTCGAACTTTGATGGAAATGTTCGCATTTTTGCCAGCAAAACTGCCTGGATTTCAGCGCATTAATAAAAAATAAATAAATCCGTAAAAAAATAGGAAAAAAGAAAGAAAAAAAAACAAATCTGAAACGTGTCAGCAGCTCAAAGCGGGTTCTGCTGATGCCAATTGGAAATGTGCCTGTCGCCGTGTGCACGAATTTGCACTTTGTCGAAAACCCTTCTATTATTGGATTAGGGGCTGGAGTGGGAATGGGGAGCTACCAACTGTAGTTAGGGTTAAGTGTGCGTTGCCACACGAGACCAACTTGCACTGCACAGTACAGCAGCACTACAGTACAGTCAAATGTGCACTGCACCAAGTCGTAAATGGCTTTTCCAGTTTCAGACTGTCACTTTGCATACGAAATAACGCAGAGGAAATCAAGCGCATCTGCTAACTGGTTCAGTATATGTATAAATAAGGCAGAGCTGTAGTTAAGGCCTTCGAAACTATCTACAAACAGCTTAAAATTGAGGGACGGATCACAGCTTACCACTCTCAAAAATTAATCTTAGAAATGAGTAAGAACTTTGTGGAGTGAACAGATTTATATACTATATTTACTATATTTAAAGTTGAACATGCTATTCTGGCACAGAAAAATCATATGCTCAAAAAGTGCCTTCGGAGTCGGATCAAAATATCCGAGTACCAAAAACCAAGTCATGGTTCGACCTATAGATTATAACTACATTACAAATTTTAGATAATATTCTATCTCGAAACTCGTCTTAAGAATATGCTGTTAAAATGCCAGCGTAAGCATGATAATGATATTGAGGAGTAAAAAACTTTGGATCCTATAAATAGATTAGTCAATGGCCTTAATTTGTATTTTGCTTGCATTTAGTGTCTACCATTTCGATATGTGGTCAAACCGAAAGCCATGAAATTTACTCTTAACTAATAATTTCACGCATTGAACACACTTACCAAAAAAAAAAATCATCTTATATTAGAGAAGAGCAGGCTGCTCCTGCTGCTGGCTGAAGTTGAGTTTGTGGCTTCTTTGAGTGGGAATAATGCCGACGATGACGAGAGAGGGAAGGACGGACTAAATGTTGACTTGGCAGCGATGTGGCAAAAATATAAAAATTATTGATTATCAGCGATGGCATCTCGGCGATTTGCTGCAACAAGCCACGTTTCACTTTTTTGCTACATATGCGACTTGGGTCTCCGTTCTGATTCCTGTTCCTGTTCCCCTCCCGGCTACGGTTTCTCAACTGGATGCTGCAGATCCCATCATTAAAACCATTGTGCGATATCGACACCTTGGTCAGCACGTTTGTTTTTTTTTTTGTTTTTGTGTTTTTATGTTTTTGTTTTCTGTTTGTCTGCTGCTGAAGGCACAAAAAGCGAGATCGTTTCGCTTGTCGCAAGTGTTGTCAACTGGTTTCTTGCAACGGAATGCAATGCGAGGACGAGTTGTAGTCACTTGACTGTTGGATGGATGGATGGATGCTGAGCTGGAGCAGCTCATAGTTTCACTTGGCAGAGTCATCGAGTGTTCTGCACAGCAGATCGTTCATCATCATCGCGGATGACAAGTGATCAAAGATGCGAGTAATATTTTACAGGCAGTTTGTTTGTTGTGTTGTGTTTACAACTCTGATCGCCATGTGGAATTGGAATGCACACAAAACGCGTTGACACATTTTATTTGTTGCCTGCCGTTTGTGAGCTTTCTCCTTAATTGTCCTTATCACTTTGTCATTAGGCCTGCCAGCTTATAAATATTTATAAGCCACGAGAAGAGGAGAGAACTGAGTACAACCAACAACTTTGGTTAGCGCACAGATTTCAGATATTCGAACATTGATTAAATGTTTTCAATGTTAGCCGAATATGGCCAGAGGCAGTTCATAAATTATTATAAAGCGCTGAAACTCAATTAAAAGTGTCGCCAACTAACTGTTAATTACTGGCAAGAGTGCACGCAATTAAAGCCAATAAATTACAGACTAAGATGGCCTTACTTAAAACTAGCTACTACTAAACGGTAGTCCATGGCTGCAACAGCAACGATACACTCAGAAAATATGGCTGTATAGAACCATAGCCAAATGCTGATTGCATTAAATTACAGAAAGCAATATTTTCTATAATTATTAAACTGAATATTTAAAAAAAATTATTTACTATGAAAACTTAATTTCATTTATTCTCTGCTTAAATGTTACAAATTGAATTTAAAAAGTAACATTTCAAAATGATAGTTTTTTTTGTACAAACAAGATTCAAGAAATATAAAAATATATTTTGTTGATTACTTTCCTATTTCTATAAGAATTTCAAAAGGCAAAATAGCCTCTGATTTTCAGGTCGATCCATGTTTTAGAGTATAATTTTCGCTTAGTGTAGCAGTAACACAATCACTTGCTACATATTGCAGCTTAGACTGCTGCACGTGCTGTGAATTTTCGAATGGCATTCCATCAAAGCTGCAGCCAGAAAAAGCCAAAATCAAGCGACGACTTGTGACTGGTTCGAGGGTCTACAACACTGCCCCAACCAGGGGCAGAGCAGCCGCAATCAGCCTAAAAACGAGTGGCAAGTATGACCATTTATGGCATGCGAATCCTATTAAAAATTATTAGCCGCCCCGCCGTCAAAGAGCAAATTACGGATTAATGTGCAATTGGCTTACGCCCGATGCATCATCATCATCAACATCATCGTCATCATCATCATCATCATCATCGATATATGTACTCAGCTCCCTTTTGAAGACAGCTGTGCGTGTTCAGCAAACAAATTGAGTTCCTTACAAATATTATTAGAGCCACATTGGAATCTCGCTTTTTGCAGATCGATAGCTTATGCGATTTTAAGCATTTGTTAGAAAAATGCCAACATTTTTAATTAAACAATAACTATTAATAATAACATTTGTTGTTAAATTTATATTTTTTTTATCAAGTTTTATTACGTTTTCCGACCTATATATTTGTTAACATTGACTTTGTTTAAATTATTTACCATTATTATCTTTATATTTTGTAATTTACATTATCTTAAATCTATTCACATAATTAACTTATGAATAATAAAAATATGGACTTATTATGCATAACCAGTTTTAAACTTTTAGCTAACTTTCGTTTCTAGTAATTTCTTTTCTCCCAACCCTTAACACAGCTACTTACTCAGATTGCAGAGGGCGGCTCTATGAATTGCCTGGCCAAAAATAACACCTGCCCAAATTATTAAGTAATTAACTGAGAGCACCAGGATAGACCTAATCCTTTTTCAACTCAAGTAGTTGTTGTTGTTGTGCTTGTTGTTGACTCATTAAAATTAATGGCAAGACTGACGCCAACACGGCTGTGCATATTAATGACCGAAATGTCCGCGGGGATAATAAGCCGCTAATAAGAAATTAAAAGATACTTGGCCAATGAGCCAAAGAGCCAAAGTACGAGAAAGTGTACAAAGGGCCCCATTCGATGTGCCAGTCGATCTGACAGCGACAACTGTTTGCTTTAATTTACATAGATTTTTCAAAAATTAACTAATTGGCAAATGATGAAACTGGCAACTGGCAACTGGCTACGGGCAACAACTGTGAACGGCTTTAACCACCTTCCAGTTGAACATTAATATTTAAAATAGTAGTCAGTTAGCCAACAAGAAAATTACCGTCTTGGGAGTCGTCGTTATAGACAACCAGCTGAGATCGTTGACACCTCTGCACTGAAGTTGACTTTAATGTTTGCTTTATATTAAATATGTTGGCTGATTTCAGCGCCCAAAGGTATGCAATGCTGTATGCAAATTAAATGCAAAATTTCCAGCAATTTCTATATGCTGGTGGACAGCGTCGAACAAAGCGCAGCCCTTTGGCAATAATTAAATAAAATGCGAATTGTACTTCTACCCAGCAAAACTGATCAGAAAGGGGTATATTGTGATTTGTACCATTTTATAAATAATAAATTGGCATAGGATATATGTATATACTGAGCAGAAATATATATATACTTTATGGGGTCAGAGATACTTCCATCTTTTGACTAAATAAATAGAACAAAATGTTTAAAAAACTCTACATAAAAATATATACATATATGTATATATGTATGTATATAAATATAGTCACATTTGTTCCCCGACTTACAATAATTAGGGTATATTGCAGTGCAGCAGTTCTCTTGTACTTCTAGCAGTTGCTTAACATACATATACATATAATATATACATATATGGGATTCCAAAGGGCATTTCCCGTGTGTATTTATGGATGCACTACGCACTGGCGCTGAGGAAGGGGTACAGCGGAGAGGGGGCAGTGCGTGGCACATTTGTTTATTGTTTTCGCAATTACAATTAAAATTTTTGTCGCCCAGGCCGCGACCTCGTACTTGGTGCAAAAATTATCGCCAAGCCCATTTGCGGTAATTATTTAATGTGCTTTCCCAGGTGGGGCTCCAAAAACGTAAAGGTTGCCAGTGCGGCAATAGCAGCAAAAAAAAAAACAAACAGCACCACAACAACAACAACTGCAACATAAATGGAATTAAAATGTAATGCGTGCAATTCCTACACTCAGAGCAAAAATGAATTTAGAAAAGCCAAACTAACATTAAAGTCGCTTTGAAAATGGCATTTCGGCCGATTGTTCCGTTACGACTCTGCTTCTTCCATTAATGCTTATGTCGCTGTTAGATCTGTTAACCAGCGTTGCCACCCTACGGCACTGTAATCGCACTGTTACTACTCGTTACATGCATGCTAAGTTTCATCACGATTGATTTGGAATGTGACTACATAATAGGCAATCTTTTTTCAGAGTGTATCCCCGCCTCCAACTGCAAGTGCACCCAGAATCAGCAGGCTTTGGCCAGCGTCCACCTACCTGGTTGTTGCCACTGTGTCAGTTGTGGCAAAGTCCTTGGCTTCGTAGGTTTTTGCACTGTTTGCTGGTCAATTAAATGTTTGCCAGAGCACGCACCTGCCTTGGCATTGCATTGTTCAGCCACCCAACCACTCCCCCCTTGCCGGATATGGACATGTGCGTCTGTCGACCGTCCGTCTGTCTGTCCCATTGCTGGGCACTTGTCCGGCGCCCTCTGTCATAATTAATGCCAGTTAAGTCCCGTGTTCCGTCGCCCCAGGCGCGGCCACATTTCGAAACCCCACATCCTCCAGGCTGCTAGAGTTTTGTGGCCCGTTTTAATTCAATTTCGTGCCTCCTCACAATTGTAGTGTACAATTTACGCACACTCTCTTTACCCCCGCACTCTCTCTCTCTCTCTTTCTCTCTTTCTGTCTCTTAAGTGTTTAATATGCGAAAGTCCTTACGCCCCTCCCCAAATACTCATAAAGTGTCATCCATTGGTGGCAACCGTTTACAATTAGGCGCAACTTTTTAAATATTTTTGCGTTTCGTTTTTTTAAGGAAATGTTTATAATTTCCCGTGAGGCCGATTTCTAAGCGCAACTTGTTTTCTTTTTTCCTTGTTGAGTTTTTATTTGCATTTCAAGTGCTTACAGCTTGACAAGAATAGGGTCATAAAACTGAAACGGAACAATGATGCCTGACCTAAATCTTGAGAAGTTATATAAAGCAAATAACAAACAAATATTTAAGTGCATGACATTGACATTGTGGTGACATCTTTCAGGTTATTTAACTCTAAATCAAAATAGTCTAGTTTTTAGTTTATATTTAAGGCATGATTTATAATCACTTAAATATGTATTTATCTTTTTAAGATAGAATGATATCTATAAATATTTTCTTTAATTTAATTTTGTAGCAGATTTGTTTGACTGTTTTTCTACATTAAAAAACAAAAACAAATAAAAATCTTTATAATGTTAAGGGGCACTTGTCAGTATGCACCCAGAAAAATAATTGTGTAATTATTTTTCTTTCTAGCTTACAATAGAGTGGAAGTAGAAATACATTCTTGAATAAATACGTGTTTTAAAACCCCTTTCGTTGTGTACGCCCACAACTGGTAACACGATTTCTACATTAGTTGGATATAGGAATGGAAAAGTCTACATTATATTACTTTATAATTAGCCCTTCTGTAACTTCACCCCGCTGAGCAATTTAGAGGCACTATTAAAACAACTGGCTAATGGCGTGCAATAGCCGTGTCCTGTGGAAATAGTTTTGCATAAATAGGCTGGCCAACAAGCGTGAACTGGCAACGTGAGAAAAACTTAATTAATTTATGTCACACATTCCATTTATGCCCACTTGGGGACCCGGGACCCGAGTCCTTCATAGTACATAGTCTATGGTAGTTTTCGAGGGCGTTAATGGATGCCTATGATTAAAACTACGCATGTTTGTCCATTTAAGCTCGTAATTTGTGTCGTAAATCACTCCAAAAGAGTCAGTTCCATTCGCACCTTCGGTTGCCACCTCCATGGTCACATTATAATGCCTGTGTGTGTGTGTGTGTTGTGCCTAATGAGTCTAATTGGGGATGAAAATAAGAGAGCTGGCACGTAATCGACGTGTGCTTAGAGAGAACCCTTTCTATTTATTTGGGTTGAGCTTACAAGTCTTTTAGATGGCCGAATGGTGTCCGTATCATTGGATGCCAGGCGGTGTCATTGGTGTCATCTTGGCCTGCTCAGCCATCATTAGCGCCATTTGTTTAGCCACAAGCGGTGCAGGGGAAGCGGACGGAGGTTGGAATCCGACTGTAAAACCGGTTCATTTGCATATCAAAGGCATAATCAACACCTTGCAAAACAGTCAAACATACAATATGCCTGGGTGCAAAAGCCACAACACACACATACACACACACACACTCACACACACCACACAAGGTGATTCCATAAAAACCCTGTTTTATGGACCAAAAGGCAGACGGACGGAATAGCAACCGCAATGCAGCATTGACGTGCTCCATTTGCCGGACAACCTCCAACAAGCTCCCTCTTCTTTTCTCCCTCTCTCTTTCTCCTTCTCTCTCTCTCTCTTTCTCTCATTTGCATGCGTACATATGTGACGCTGACCCCCATTCTCCCATTCCGTTTGCACATAAACTGGTTTTCCAGGAGCAACTCATTTGCCTCCGTTTCTGGTTAGACTCGTTGCCGTTTTGCTAGAGGCAAGGTGTTTTGGCGGCTGTTTTTAGTAGAGCTGCCGTAAGGTGTGAAAATTATGAGCCTTGCATTAACGCTAATTGGCTCGACGTGCTCGGGATGCAAATGGCTGAAAGCTAACAAAACTGGAAACAGCCAACTGTCATGCAATGGTAGTGCAGAATGGAAAATGTAGTTAGATAGTGGATGCAATGGAATGCGCAACTATAAGCTACCCTATAATGCGAATAGTTGCCTAATCAGAATTTTAAGGTTACTCTAAGCGTGATAAAAGAAGGATTTTCCTGAAGAATTTGATCAGCTAATCCACATTTTTATGTAATTATTTATTAAACAGCATATTTAAAAAAGTATTTTTAAAGTCTTATTTCACTATAATTATTCTTTTTTTGTAAGTTAATAAATGTTGTGTGGATTTGTTAATAATAAATTAATAAGCACAAAACACACATTCAATCTGCAATTCATATTTCGATGTTGATTTATTACCAGAGTTCCATTTATTCGTATATCTCTATGAAAAATAACTGAATAATAGCAGTTAATAAATCTGAAGGTACCAAGAGTCTAAATCCTAGCTTCAGTTTTTGATTTAACTTAGATATATTTGTTTAACAGTGAAAACTTATTTATATTTCTGTCTCAAACGCAGCTGCTTATTTTACTTTATTCACAACGATTGACTAACTTCTTCTTCTTCAAGTTGGTGATCACACAACTGATATCGATCAATATCGATAACAATGTTAAGTAAATATGTTTTTGTACAGTATCCTGTTACCTAGATTACAAGTTGTATTTAGTTCGTTCTTATTTATTTTCTGTACCGTCAACATTTAAACAATCTGTGATCGATTTCTTTATCGCTTAATAGTGATATATAACGTTTAAGTCCTCAGCTATAAAGTTTCTGTGTTTTTACTGTAGGTATTCAGATATTTTAGCTAGATTTCAGGGATTGAATAATAGCTTTACATTTTTAGCTTAAAAATTTTTAAGTTGTAACTTTTCATTCAACTTGAAAATGGAAGCTGACCACCGAAAAGAGATCAACGCCAACTATGGAAGACTCATATATATGTCTGCTCACTTACTTAGACTATATATGTATATTCTTATCTAAATCAAGCAACTGGCAATGTGGCAAGAATGCTAGCATGACAACGCTGTCGTGTCTTATAATAGTAATTAATCTTTGTGTTAATCAGCCAGCTCTTTGCCGTTGCCCTTGCCTTCGCATACCAACTAACAATGTCTACTATTTATTTGTAGTTGTCAAACATAGCACAACATATACTTAATATATAAATAACCATATGCTCATGCATCCCCACCCTCCAGTTGCCCCCCCTCGCATGTTATTCGGTGCCGCGCTGCAAACTCGACTTTCACAGCGCGAAGTGAAACAGTCTGGGAATGGAACAAAAGTCTTAAACGCCTTTTGGAGCCGGTCCGCATTGGCATCGGCAGCAGGCAGAAGGCAGCTGGCAGCGCCACCCCTCCCTCCCTCTCGACCAACTGGACGAGACCAACAACAATTTCTGCAGCTGCGCAGTTGGCGCCGCTGGTCTGGCTTCCAAGCAAGCGCCCCACACACATTTCAGGGGCGGAGCCATCGTCGCATTGGTGGAGACCAGAGCCTGGATGCTCGACATTAGGTGCAGCATAGCTTGAGAGCTTGAGCGACTGCCCAGCAGCCAGCAGCCGCCAAGGAGGGAAATGTTTTGGCCCCAACTCCCCATGCCCCATACTCCATTGTGGCAGAGTCCGTTAAATAATTTAATGGCTAACAAAAGCATTTTTGCCAACGAATTTATTAAGCTCCCAAGCACAAATATTTATTTTTTTACCCGCTGGTTGAAGATTTTCAAATTAAAATAATCCCATACTTTTCTGGGCTTTAAATTAAATGATTCATTCTACTGAAAACTGAACATTGACTACAAGAAATGTTCAGCTGACCAAAAGTCGTCTATCCTTATCTAAGTACAATCTTAATCTAGAGCAAAAAGAGCTCAGCTTTAAGAATCGGTTGAGCTTTGCGAAATTTATGGCAAGTAATGTTATTTTTTAAGCTAGGTGTAAGAGATTTATTTAAACTAAGACTGGCTAGCTAAGCCATGCAGAGCTGAAAGTAAGTTGTACTTAAGTTGAGCGAGCTCCTTTTTTATATCTTAAAGATACATGGTTTAATCTTATCATTTTTAGATTAAGCAAACTGGTGATAATGATAGTTTGACATCATATTTATTTATATTTATTTGTTTTAATGTAAATTTTAGATTTAAATTTGATTTTTTAACTTATGCGTAAGAAGTTTACCTAAACCATGCAGGAGAGAAGAGTACTTCACTTCAGTTACTCTTGTTGCAGCTTAAAGATGCTATTGTTTTTTCTATAATGATAAGCAATATTTGAGACTCTCCCTAATGTGGGGAGCAACAATAGTTTCCACTTGAACAGTGGCTGCCACATAACGGTTATTTGCCACCCAAAGTGCTGTTTCATTCTTTTTTACGATTACATTCCCGGTTGTAAGTGTGGCTCTCGCATATGTCTGTGATTGTGGTAATTGTCATGTAATAAAAGCCACGCTGAGACAGGGAGCGAGATAGTGATAGAGCGAGGGAGAGAGAGAGAGAGAGTCTTACTTGACATGTGATGAGACAATAAGCCAACGCCACTTTGGCACTTGAAGTGAACTTTTCCACCCCAAGAATGGGGTGCATAACCCCACTCGAATAAAAACTGAGTCAGCTTTATCTCAGTACACAAAAAATGCCAAGTTTTGCTTTTTTAGATTTGAGTGTGGCAAGTTTGGGTGGTGTGTGTAATTATTTGGACCTAGTGTCATGTTTTTAACCCACTCGTAAATTATAGAGATCCTTATAGCTAATATGTAATTTATGGCCGGGCTGACAAAAAGACAAAAAATAAAAAGGAGACCAGCCAAAACACACGTTAAACAAATGCGGCGGATTTTGGCGTACATAACCCGCAGGCGGGGACCGCAAAAAGCCAGAGACTTATTTTTGTGGTCACCATTTGGACACACACACCCAACTTTAGACATTTGCTGACCTCTGGCCAAAGCAAAACCCACATCACTGACCAGCAAAACCCTTTTTGTACAATCTAATTACTGTAGCCGCGAGGAAGGAGCAGTAGATTTTGGTCCACCTTAAAGTCGCACTTTAAATAATCCATTAGCGATTACAGAATTTGACTAGAACAGAGAGAAGTGCTGAGGACTTTTTTTTTTTTTGTGGAACAAAAGGGCTTAAAAGCTAAAACCTGTTGAGTCGTTTGCGCAATTCCCCAAACACTTGCCACAACTAAAGGCAGCCACCCCACGCCCAAACCCTTTTCGGCAAGACATCTTGGCGACATCCACTTGGATATTATGGACTGCTTTGAATAACAATCGATGGCGCGACAATGCCATTGAACACGATGATGGAGATGGCAAATGCAAATGGAAGTGGCTGCTCCTGTATCAGCTCCTGCTCCTGCTGCTGCTTCTTCTTCTGCTGCTCCTTCTTCTGCTGCTTCTGCTGCTGCTCTATATATCCTTTTTGTCTTGACATTTTACGACTGTCTGGATGCAGTTGCTTTGGTTACTTAACTTGCGGTTTTGTGAGACGCCAAACTTTTACATTTTTGGCCAAGTGATTTTTGTATCTTTTTTTTGCGATAAAGTGCAAAGATAAAGATACAAGAAATAGTTCAATCTTATACTTCACTCAAATTTAAACATGCTTCTAAATTTAAAGCCACCTTCCGTCAGTTCCACCCGATTAAGTGTGATTAATGAAGTTATTTAATCGCCAGCGACTGTCATCGGGTTCAGATTGGGTCGTTTTACATTCATTAATCTAATTTGAATGCATATTAATTGAATACAAAATACAAACAAAAAACTTAACGCACAAAAAAACACGAAATAACAAAAAACTATTTGATTTTTTAATCAATTAAAGAAGAGCAAATAAAAATGCTCGTTTGATTATATAATACCCTATGTAAAAACAGATGATGGAGTTAAGGAACTCGAAAAGGATATACACAAATGTTATAGGCCAAACTGGAAATTGGATATTGAGCAGATGTTAATATATTAATATAATTTTACACTTACAACTGCATCTTATTTTTTGTCTTGACGCATTGATGAAAACATCTCCGACTCCATAAGGTATAAGGTATATTCTTGATCATCATCACCAACTTTCTGTCTTTTACTTTCTGATCTATTCCCTCAGTTTTTAAGCTATCTTGATTAAACTTGTAAGATATTCGTATTTTTGCTTCAGGCAGTCCATGTATCAGATCCAATCACTATAATATATAACTGTCATCGATCGAAAGATAAGTTCATGAAAGAAATATTTTTTGTTCATGTTCGATATATGGGCATAGGTCGAAACTTCAAGATGCCATAACTTCGTCAAAATTCAACTTATTTTAAAAAGCGAGGGCTTTTTGATCATAGTCTTGCCCCTAAATAAATCGTACATTTAAAGTTGAAAACATGATTTTAGGTCGGAAGACATGTAAAAATTATGGCTTGAAAATCGATAGACCGATATATGGGCAAACTAGAAAAAACTAGAAATCTCTTATCCAAATAATAATAATAGATTTGCATTAAAGATAAAACACTTAACACTTTTGACAGCTAAATTCAAGTAATATAAAAAAGATTTTAGGTTTATGGTAATACTATATCTTTACGTGATAATTAAGTATTATTTTTTTATAATTTGGCAAATTAAATTGCTGCTCTCAAAGAAATGCTCCCAGTAAATCTTTTACTGGTATCAAATTCCAACAAACCGTTTAAAATTCACTATGAAGTTTAAATATATTTATTATATCGCTGCCGACAGCTTTATGGCCAGAATAATTCGAAATTATTATCCATGTCTAAATGGTAATTATTTTTATTACTCATTAAACCCGCTTAAGATAATCTCTGACCATTAAGCAGATAAACAACTTTTGCGGCGTGGCAAACGATTTACCTTAACTTTGTTGCATATAATGAACAATACGAAACGAATATGAAAACAATTGAATTAACTTTAAGTGATTTTCGTTTGAATTGTCAGCTCCTCATGGGGAAGTCTTTTTTTTTGTATTATTTGATTTGTACATTTATTTATATATATTTATTTAACACGCGCTGAGGGGCAACAATATTATATTCGCAGTTGATTTCGCCAATGATCATAAATAATTCCATTACAATAATTAGTAATGCATACTTAATGATGCTTGAAATCAAATAATTGACTAAGTATCTAAAAAAAAACAAACAACACAAACTTCAACAACAAATTTATATCTTTGGCATGCCGAAGATTGCATACCCTTATAAATCGGAGTGAAACTGCAGTCGTCTAAATTTCGCTTAAGTTTTTGACCTGTTGGATAACTTGATACATCCAAATGGTGTTCATCGAAGAACTCATCTTTCAACCCTTTGTTCCCATGGCAGCTATTTGATATAGTGCTCTGATCCGGCAATCCTCCAGGAAAAAGACCAACTTTCATTAGTTTCACTAGTTCACATAGATACAACAGCTGGTCAGATGGATATATCGAATCGGCTACTAATGCTGATCTCAAATATATATATATATATATATATATATATATACATTCTGGGAACCTTCAATGAGTTGCAAGCAGCACAGTAACATTATAATGCCCTCTGCCAGAGTGTAATAACGAGGCGTCGCGAGGCTACAGAATCCAAGTTGTTGGTTTGTCGCTGCGAGGGGGGATAGAGTTGATATTGGTGGGAAGGGGGGGAGTATATTAAGCAGCTTAGAGTTTGCCGTCAATGGAATCTCCAACTGAGTGAGGTCGCTGCCGCTACGAAACAAACAAATTAATCAATGAGGTAATCACAATTTATTCAACAATTTGATCAACTTATGTATTGTTGTAGTTGCTGTTGTAGTTGCTGTTGTAGTTGCTGTTGTTAGTTGATTTTGTAGTTGTTGTTGTTGTTGGTGAAGATGTCGATGGTTTTGCACTGTGACCCACTGTGCGGTCGATCGTTGGCTTTGCCGATGACAAATGACACAAAAATACAAATACGTAGATAGTATAAATATGCTGGCAATATGACGAAGCATAGATACCGTTTTATTTATTTATGGATCTACTTTACATTCAAATAGGTATATTATACAAATATGTACCTAGGAAGTTGAATGCTGCCTACAAAATATAGATTTTGGAGAACGAATTCGCAGATAGAAATAAATATATTTATCACTTTTCATATAATTTGACAAAGATTCTGTTAGAACGAAGATACCCATTAAGGTCTCTAAATATTTATATACACAAAAAAATTAATTTTATGTTGATGACAAAAATTATATATTGATACCTTGTAGCATTTTATAATACATTTATTTATGTTTTTTTTATTTTTATTTTTTTAATAATTTTAAATGTGTTTCTCTGAGTGTTGCGTAAAATATATCTTCAATTGCAGTCAATTAATTGTTTGTGTTAAAAAATAAATAATAACACAAAAAAAAACATTTTTGGCTAAGGCAATAATTTATATCCATCTAATGTTATTTGGTTTGAGTAATTAGATTTAATCTATATACTATATACCAAGAATATGAGTTCTTATTATTCAATAACTTTAGCTTATTTAAAAAAATTCATTTATCACAACAAAATAACCAAAATAAATGGGCAAGACGGAAGCAAAGTACTCGCTAAACAAATAATATCTAAGAGTTCAAGCCAATTACCGCTTGGCATCGTCAATTTAATGACCAAGTTATTATATATATCTGCCTGCCTGAACAGGTGAATATATAATATATATAAAAATATATAAAAAACTAACAATTTCTCGTCGCTACATAAATTTTTGGCTCATAATTTGCGCTAACGCAAATCTGGTAGAACAATCTGGCGCGAACAACAAAAGGCCACATATATTATGAGCATACCTATATATCGGTGGGACGATAAGAGAGTGAGGCAAAGTGTTGGGGGTAGGGCAGGGAAAGAACGTTAGGCAGCTGAAAAGCTTACAGCGCCGATTGAAGCTGCGATCTGAGCTCAGTCGTCAAACGGCATCATTTAACTAAAGTCGCAAAACTCGGAGTGGAAGCTGAGATCTCAACTGGAAACAGAAACAGAAACAGAAGCAAAGGCAGAAACCGGAACCCGGAGTAGTAGCCAGTAGCCAGTAGCTAATTGTTGACGTAGTAGATATTCTATAATTGTGATTTACAAGATGTTTGCCACTCGACGACATTTGGTAAATTTTTTGATTGATGTTCTTTATTATTTTTTGCGTGACTTTGGTTTTTTTGGTGAGTGTTCTAAGTTGCAGAATATATAAATATTATTTTCCAGTTGCTGCTTTTCTTGACATGGATCAGCCTGATGTCCATCGGTTGCTTGGCTGAGAAGACCGAGGAGACCATCAAGGAGGATGTCATTGAGATTGAGAATAAGACGCAAAAGGTCATTCGGGTCAGTCCGCACGAGTTGCCCTTGAAGCAGGATCGCACCGGCAACCACATGAATTCGGAACTTTTCCAAATCCAAACACTGCGTCCTGGCTCCCATGGGAAACGACAGCGCCAATATGTGGACTCGAAGCAGATGCGTCCGGCAAGGATCTCGAGTAGTGGTGAAGCAACGCCGAGTGCTTTGAAATACACGTACACGCCCGAACTAAAAGCCTTTCCCAAGCAGAAGCTGAAAAGAAAGATGCAGAAGCAGCAGAAGCAGCTCCAATTCCCCGCCGAGTCTAACGTCAATCTCATGGACTCCATGGGCCTGCCCGTCCAGATGACACCCGGAGCGTATCCCATCTACTATGTGGTGTCCAAGACGAACGGTCGCTTTGGCAAGTTTCCCATCAAATCCTTCGGCTCGCCCGCCGAGTTCGCCAAGTATCTAATCAAGAGCAAAGCGGAGCCCATTCCACGAGCGCAACGCTTCGATGTCAAGGGTCAGCAGGGATCGCTGGTAGTTAGACATTAGTTGGTAGTCGGTAGCTTAACTGCTTATTCTTGTGATTTTGCACGCGCGCTTTGTTAACAATAAATTATTATTCTCCATTATTATATGTAACTGCTAATTAGCAAAATGTCTAATTAATTAATTACTTTCAACTTATTATATACTTGCACTCAGAATAAAATATGTCCTAGAATTATGGAATTTTTCATAAAATTGTGTTTGCTATGAGATGCAGAAATAGATTTCGAATTTTAAGAACGTTGAAGATCATATACATATTATTTATTATAACGGAATGCACGAATTTGAATTCGAAACTTGACCAAAATGCCCCTCATAATTCCAAATGGCTGACCTTGTTTTTAGATTGACCAAATAGAGATTTGTATAATCTGAACCCATTAAAAAAAGTATTTTGTGACTTAGTCTTGAGTTGAGGGTATTTCTTAGTTCAGCTCACTTGACTGCAACACTCTTACCTGTTTCACAAAACAATATTTCTAAAGTACCCAACCCATGTACTCATGTGCTTGCCAAATATTAAATTGAAACTGCTTCATATCTCGAGTGATCTGAACTGAGCCGTGCTTTAAGTAGAGTTTGGTGGCCTTCATCCAAAAGTGGCAAACCGTTGACAGGCAGCCAGTTAGAAAAGAAAAATCAGTTAATAGCCGCCAGCTGACTGAGTCTGAGACTGAGTCATCTTACCAAATCTGTTAATTGTTGACGATTTTTTATTTCATGTCGTAATTACATAAAATACGATTGCTGTTTTTGTTGCTGTTTTGTTTTTGTCATATGCAAATTTGGCATCATATCGAATAATTAAATGCTAGTTTCGAGTATATGCATAAGTATGTTCACAATTTACATACTTATGACTATGTAGCCATAGACAACAATAGATTCAATTTGATTTATTGTCAGCCTCTTCTGCGTTCTATCTTCAAATTCTTTTTGCTGTTCTCCAAAGCAAATTAATGATCTGCTTTCTTCAGTATTACAAAGCTATATCGATTCGTAGCAGTTTGGTTTTTTGTTTCGGCTTAAGAAACTTTCTCCAAAATGCTAGGAATTAGAACCTCTTAACACAGCAGATCATTATACTTCAGTTTTTGTTAACGTGAAATCTGTGTTTTTATTGTGTATGGTGCGTAAGCATTGAGAATAGAAGCCGTTGTAAAAGTTCGGTTTTTAAGAAAATGCAAAAATACATTTTCGAATCCATTAAAAGGTTTCTATTATAGTTTTATCCATAGAACAACTTGGTAATTACTAAGAAACAAAAGAAGTTTGCATATATATACTAATCTATTTTATTGGACTCTAAGATGGCATTTTAATATATTAGCTGTAATTTACAGTATAAACATAAATCGATTGCAAATGAAATATTCAAAAATGCATTCATTTGATAGTGTTCAGTTGGTTGGAAGAGATAAGATTTATTTAACTGGAGCAGTTTGGTTGGGTAATTGGTACCAAAGGGTTTCAAGTGTCTCAAGTGCTTGAGGTAGCTTGAGTGGGGAAATAGAGTTGGTTTGGTCTGGATCTTTTCATCTGCTTCAATTATTAGTTAGTTAATATAAGCATAAAATTCTTCTTCGGATAAGTGAGACCTCCATCTTTTAATGAGGATATATTGCAGAGCATATATAATATAATATATCACAAAACGGCAACTTCTTTATAAATAAAATCTAACTCTTTATATGAAAACTTATCTACCAGTTTTCAAGCTATGCACATAAAAGTTATCTGTATTTTCTGACTGCAGCATAAGCAGATTTTAACAGGCAACTTGTAATGCGGATAACAGGCTACTTGTGACGTAGAAGAAGGACTGTAACTTAACATCTGTAACCTAACATTGATATCGATATCGATCAATCACGAACTTGAAGAAGAAGAAGTTAGTCAATCGTTGCGAATAAAGTAAAGTGATTAAATATAAATTAGTTTTGACTTATATGTTTTTTCCTAACATCGAATGCTCATCAAACCAATGACATAAATTGTAAATGATTTTGCAACATTAAAAGTAACTGTTGTGGGGCGATTATCCGTCAAAAGCCCAGCAAGAGCAAATAATTTGTTTTAATTGGAAATCACACGTGCAATTTTATCGACACACTTTCAGCCGCGTCAATTATTAACTGCTGCAGCAAATCACAAACCCCAACCTTCAAGAAAATGATGCTCTCGTAATAATTATGATTTTAGTGGGTGGGGCAACCACAAGGAAAAGGGGGGCGATGCTTTGTCTCTGTCTGGCTGACTGGTTGCCTGGTTGCCTGTGGTTAATCATTTCTTTGGCCCTTTTTGCTCCTTCTACGCCCATCGCATTGCTCATTACTTTTGCTCATTTCGACATTTCATTTCATTTTATATATATTTGCGAGTGTGTGTGTGTGTGTGTATATAACCTCCAATGTGTAATGAACTCTGGCAGCAGGAATTGCTTGTGTGAAGGCATACACACACCACACACACACACACACACACAGACCACACAAACACATGGGGAAGGCATGACGAACAAAGTGTGATATCGAAATTTCCCAAAGGATTCGACGCCATATTTTAGTCACGAAAAAAGATTCGCGTGCTGGAAAGTTGAACAGCATAAAGTTGGCGGCAAGTGCGTGAAGAGGAGGCAAGAAATATCCTTTGCTCCTTCATGCATCCTTCCATGCTCATAATCAAGCGTAAAAATGCGAAATTAATCAACTTCAGCCTGCGACTGCGTCTCAAGTTAACAACGCAGAAAAAATTGAATTAAAACTTTTGCAGCGACAGCCAACTCGGGCAATCGTCCTGCCCAAGGATCTGCTGCACCCTTTATGCGAAGAAATTCAGCTTGGGGTTTACTTTGGACGCGAACGCGAACGCTGGTTATTCAATTATGTATTTGCGCTTGTCCTGCAGTAAAAATTACAATCTACACGACAAGTCAACAAAATTATGAACACTCCTGGGCAGTAAAAAGTAAATAAAATTCACTAGCCACCAACAAAGCAAAGAAAAAAAACCATCTAAGAATGTTATTGTCGATCGTATCCGACTGCTTAATACTCTGGCTGCAGTTGAATCATAAACAGTGCACAAAATTTGTTGACTCTAGCTGTCTAAAACTGTGGAAGATTGCAATTTTGGGTAAAGAAAATAAGATATTTGCTTAAGAATCTTAGAAGGATACTCCCAGCAAGCTACCCTATAAGTTAACTCGAGATTTTCGGGGACGGAATCCTGGAAACTCATTGATTCTAGGTTTAAAACTGTCAATGATATATTACTTTATATTTCAAGTTGGAAACGCCATTTTTTCTCGAAATTCTTCCTCAAATTATACCTCTAAAAGTGGCTTTAGGGTGGCGTCAAAACTTCTCAAGGAAATTGCAGAAACCAATATACTCTGTTAACTTTGATATTAAGAGTATAAAACACAGAAGAAATAAAGGAAACTTTGCTGTGTGCGACGCATCGCGGCTATATTTTGTTCGCCCTCAATTTTTTTTGGATTTATTTATTTTTTTTTGGGTGTATTTCTTGTGCTCCAGCATTGCGGTAATTGCAACTCTCGCCGTCCTGTGGGAAATGTGAAACAATAAATGAAAATAAATGAATTTTTGTTAGCCGAATGGCCACCTGGCCACAACTTCAACTACAGCCAGCCCACCACAAAATAAAAATCCTAAGCTCGAGGCCAAAAACCTCGGTCAAAAGCAGCTTCAAAATCAACCGAACAAAATTGCATTTATAAAAACATAATACAGTCAAATTTGATTTAATAGACGATTGTCCAGTTAGCCATCACCTTAACTAAGTGCGTCATTTGTAAGACATTTTGGAATTAAAAGTCAAATAAACAGAATGTGAATGGGAAATGAATGTGCAGAATGTGGCATCCACCCTTTACCAATATCTATTTATATGCCTGTCCGTCTTTAAATCGAAAACCTGGTAAACAAACAGAAATGCGACCAGCAAAATGGGCACTGAGACAATTTCCAGCGAGTCGAAAGCCATTTTATCAAAAATTAATGTGTAGTTTGAACATTTTTGCGACATTATGCGAGCGTCAGACGGGTTAAAAGGCGACTTCGACTTCGAAAGAGATGCAAAGGGGTGTCTTGGACGACACACAGTGGAGCAAGACTAAGTAAACAATTTTAACACATATAGATACATTTTATAACTCATCTAACTCAGACTGTTGGCAATT
Source organism: Drosophila paracracens (assembly GCA_035044025.1). Lineage (NCBI taxonomy): Eukaryota > Metazoa > Arthropoda > Insecta > Diptera > Drosophilidae > Drosophila > Drosophila paracracens. The sequence goes on from JAWNMN010000242.1 coordinate 720,052, forward strand.
AAATATGCTCGCAAGAAATGTGTTTATTTATTTATTGTATTTAATATTATTACGATTTATGTATTTATGTTTTTAGCTATAATTATCAAAAACTTTCATTCATGCAGAAATAATAAATTTTTTTAATTTTGATCACATTTACACCACTGTAGGCCAAAGGAGCAGGAAGCCGTAGGCAGAGCGCAATGGAAAAACTTAAAGCCGTAAAAATGTGGCCCTCATGTGCGGGAGACACCGTTACTGACAGCTCCGTCGCTCGGTGGCCGCAGAAAGTTTTGTGTGACGTTCTCCGCAAAAGGTGGACTCCGGACAGGAGACACAGCCGGACGACGGCTGCTTAAATATTAATGCCCCCAAGAGTCAGGCAGCAGGCCATGAATAAATTTTTGGCTATGAATTTTCAATAGCCAAATGCCGCCCCCGTCCCCCCAATTCAAAACTTGTTTGCTGTAATTTCGTCACGGCTTTAAGCCAACCAAGAAGAAGAACACGAAGAAGCTGGCAGTTTTTAGCTTGTATTAGGTGTTAACCACAAAAGCCACAAAGCTGAAAAAGCCAAAAATGGTGCTGTGACCATTCGCATGCACTTTTAGCCAAATTAATTTGGCTCTCTGTCGATTTTCACATCGCCCCCCATTTTGTGCGTGGGAACTTTGCAAGGATCAATGGAGGGGAGCAGAGTTTGTACTCTACGTGCCAATTGCCAATTGACCACAAAAACCAGGCAGCCAAACAAGCAACAACCAATCAGGCGATGGAGAGGGAAACAGGGAGAGAGAGAGAGAGAGAGGAGATGGACGAACTTAATCAAAAAAGCCAAAATGGGCCTGCCCGGAAAATGGTCACCCAGTTTTTAGCACGCCCCGGCAATCACATTGCCCACTGATTTTATTTGCTTATCCGGAGACTTTTATGCCCGGGCTTTTATTTGATTTTTATGCCTGCCGCTATTTCCATTTCTGTAATTGAATTGTCATTGTCCAGGCATGTGGCAAGTCCTTGTTGCTCCTGTCTCTCTGCCTGCCTGCCTGCCTGGTCGGTTGGTTTTGGTTGGTTGGCTGGTTGGACTGTTTGACTCTTTGACTGTTTGGCGATTGTCCACCCGTTCACTTGTCGAAGCATGTCAAAAATGGTTTTGCGCTTGATTGGCGTTGGCCAACACCCAAAGGTATACAAAGTGATGGACCGGACACCGAACTGACAAAAGGGTTGCGGTCGTAGCCAGAATATTGTAGCACATCGCAAATGGAACTTAGAAATGGCCATTCATTGGCAAATTGGCGCACTTGATGCTGCAGGTGCTGCCTGAATGGCCAACACCAGCAAATAAGCCAAATAAAACAGGCACTCGAACTGTAAACATTTGCGAAATTTGTTGTTTTGTGTGCGCAAGCAAAAATAAATGTTTCCTGAATCGTATTCCCAAATTTAAGTGTGCTTTTAATCGAGAGGAGAAAACTTGGTTGACAAGTAAGAGTGCTGTAGTCGAGAGAGATCGACTACAGAGTATCCTGAACGCAAATCTACACATATGATTAGTTGTACACGTCTTCATTATATTATTATTAGTATTATTTTATAAATGGGTTTATAATTTGATAAATATTAAAATACGATTTAAAATTCGATTTTCTTCACAGATCTTTAAGACATTTTTATAGATGAACAAAGTTATTGCAAAATATATTTCTTTTGTATTAGACATTTATATCGATAAACGATTTGCATCGATTTTATTGGAACTGGGGGAGCTATCGATCAAATAAAATAAACCAAGCACTTTGTATACTCTACTACTACTTTGTATTCTCATATTCTCTAAGATCAACTCGTTAGTTGAACCGGATTAAGGATATATATACTTTATATAACTACACTGAAAATTCCCCAAAGGGATTCTTGATAAACATACTGCCCAAAAGTGATTATCAGGTCAAAACTCCCCAGAATCATAACTTAATCGAAAGTGAAGCGATTTTCTAAAACCAGAGCTTATTAATCATGGCTTTGTCTCTAGTTTAATACCAAATTCAAGGTGGAAAACGCTTTTCTGGCTTGAATTTCATGTTTATTATGCCTCAAAACCTGTTTGTAGGGTCGGGTCTAAACTTGCCATAACTCTGTCAAAACTAACCTAATCTTCAAAAACCAAGACATTTCTATAATGGTTCGACCTGTAGATAAATATACACTACTTAAAGTTGGAAAAGCATATCATACTCGATTTTCATGGTAAATATGTGCAAATATGAAATATGAACTTGTGTTTTCCATAATAATCCTTCAGCTAGCATATTCTTTCGGCACCTGTTCAAATGCTCAATATGTCTGTTTGCTCACTCTTTGCTCGTTGCGAATGCTCGTTTTGAGGACACTTTGAGCAGTTTTCATATTTAAAATTCCCAAAATGGCAGTACGTGAGATCATAACCGTTACACTTAATGGATATTGTGGCACATAATTCATCTGGATATTTTCATCACAAAGCAATTTGCGCTGCATAAAAGCGATGTTCATGTGCAAAAGCAAACATACATACATACATACATACATATATACATACGTACGCACATATATCTTCAATATTTTAAAGAAGGGGTTCGTTTGCAAAAAGGGGTTCCTTGAGTGTTCGCCAAGTTGGCAACAACCCTAGCCGAAGGCAAAAGTATCATTAAACTTCCGCCGGATGTGCCATTAAGTAAAGGCAACACTCGAGCACTCCCAATGCCAATTGCAATTGACATGGCCATTCCTTAGTCTCGTTCTCAGTCTCCGTCTCAGTCTCCGTCTCAGTCTCCGTCTCAGTCCCCGCTTCCAATCCCAGTGCAATCGAAGACTTAATGGCATAATCGAATGATAATTTAATAAAGCCCAAAATGTGCCGTCAACATTTGAATTGTGGTGCTCTTGTTGCGACGGTTAATTGAATCCTTGGCCATTTGGCTTGGAAGAAAGTAAAAACTTCTTGGCCACATATACTATTCATATCTAAATATTTATGTGTGTGTGTGTGTGTGTGAGTGGTGTGCATAATCAGAATGAATGTTCAACGGGGGAATTGAACTTGTATGCATATATGACCAACAGCAAAGGTGAACGAAAGAGAAGCCGTCGAATTTGTTTTGCTTGCCTCCTTGTGGCCGAGAGTAATTCGCATTGACAGCCGCAACAAGACAATGAAGCACATATTGCCCCATTCCATATGTGTGTATGGGTATCTGTGTGTGTGAAGGAAATTTACGTGTTCCACTTGCTATTCAATTTGCATGCACTCATGAATAATGCACCGGCCACATAAAAGGCAATCTCAACTGCAACTGCCAGTTCCAGTTGCCAGTTCCAGTTGCCAGTTGCCATTTGCCATTTGCCAGTTTTATCAGATACAAAATTACATTTGTGGAAAAAGCAGTTGTTCTAATGGAAACTAACTAAAACATTTATAAATCTAGTTTCAGCTCAAACTTGGAAATGGTGTAGCTTTTCGTATTAAGTGCATTTAAATATGTAATTTCCACATTGCTGCCTGGCAAATATAAATCGAAGATATTAATTGATTTCTTTATTTCTGCTTAGATCTTATTTGAACTGTCTCCAAATAATCTACTTGTAATTAGTAAGAGCCAAGATGTTATGGATACGACTGTAGTATGCAAATATTTGCCAAGATGATGAGTGCCACGCCCCCACAACGAGCCGTCCAACCTGAGCTGGGCGCTGTCAAATGTTGCCCGCTCGAATGGCTATGCAAACAGGACAAACCAAAAATTGATGCGTTCATGTTTCGGAAAGCCACACTAGACACAACGTGGCAGCCGGCAGCAGGGGGTGGCAGAGGCTGCCAATTGGCTGACCCGAACCGACCCCAAATTGAAGATGGAGCTGAAGAGGTCGGCTGAAGGCTGGCAGGACTTGCTTACTGTTGAGCTGGTATTAAAAATAATATGCAAAATGCGGGGACCTGTTGAGATTTTCACAATTCCCAAAACAAATAACATATTCACATATTGTTGTTGCTGCTCCACGCTCGGTCCGTGCTTTGCGGCGACCACGTCCACGTGCACCACACAGAGACGTGTCCTGTTGCAAGAACCCGCCCGCCGCTGGCTAACTACATGGCCAGAAAAAAAGAGTGCCTTATATATTGCAATTAAATTTCTTTAATTTTACCAAACTTTAACTTTTAAACTTTTAAAAATATCCTTGAATATTTTTATTTTTAAATTGAAGAAAAATCATTTTATAAATTCTAGGTTACGCTTATTTTGTCAAGTGTATTCGCAACCTGCTCTGCTGCTGGTTTTGTCCTCTTTCTGATCCAGTTTTCGGGGGGGCTGTTTATGATTTATCATCGCCAACGACAAAGTTATTTCTTCAAGATTAAAACAAGGAGCGATGCTTTTAACTGGCACACACACACACACACACACACATGCACACTCGCCTGGGTGTGTGGATGAACTTGAAGGCGGCTCATTCATTTGCCTAATGTGACAACTTTAATTTGGCATCGCTGCTGGAGCAACGTGCAAAGTGGCTTTCATATTTAACATTCGGATATGAGGCAGACAGCAAGATGACAGAGCCGGAGTGTAAATACATATATATATATATGTATATATATATATATAGCCCAAAAACTGACAAACTCAACTAACTTGCTGAAGCAAAACTTGAGTTTTGCCAATTCAAACATTCAAACAGCTCCCCACAGAGAGTTGTTGTTGCCGTTGGTCGTGGAACAGAAACTTTGTTGTGTAGCGCTAAAGTTTCTAGTTTCTAGTTTCTAGTTTCTGCTGCCCCACCAAACTAAACTAAACTAAATAAATTAGCCCGAAGGCACACTCACACACGCTGAGAAAACTCAGCAAAACCCACAAAACCGCAACCGCACACATTATTAATAATATTTATGATTGAGTGGGCGTATTTGGCGATTGGAATGGGCGGTCTCTCATTAAATGGGACAGAGAGGGGGCCGAGTCCATCAGGGAGTCAAGACTGATGTGTAAATTAAAGATTATAGATGTTGCCCCTGCCTGCATATTTAATGATAATGAATAAGTTCACGTTGCATTCTTCAGAAGCCAAAAAGGTTGCCAAGAATCTTTATCAATAAAAAGTGGGAAAATTTATGCATCTAATTTGAGAGAAACGTGAATTAACAAACTCATATTTTTGATAAAGACTCTAGAAAAGTTTTCAGGACTTCAAGAACCTATATCTTTATCAATCCCGTATGATATGCTAAGTCTAAATCTTATATATCCTTGAAGCTTGCAGTTCATTACAGCAAATATCTTGTAGCGCACAAGTTATATAGATTCTTATAGATATACGCCTGAATCAGCCTAATCGGTTCACTATATTATATTTATTATAGTATACATGAGATGATGGGATGACGGAGGGTGTAGTTAGGCAAATATCTACCGCTACTACATAAAGTCATCAGATTCATTGCCAGCATCGTAGTTGGTGTGCATTTTTTCCGTCTTTTGCAGCGAGGAATAGCTGCGCAGCTCTGCCTCCAGTTCACGCAGCTTGGCTGCCTCCTTTTCCTGTTTCCGCTTCTCACGTTGCAATCGCTTTGCATCCTGTCGATCAATGGCATCGCGTGCCTCGCGCTGACGCCGAAAATCGGGATGCTCCTCCTCGGTTTTGGTGCGATTCAGGCGATTGACAATCTTATTGACACGCTTCTCCAAACGAATTTTACGCACAGCCTTCTCGTCGTGATAGGCCACCTGGCCCGGCTCCATGTCCGGAGTTTTCTTAAGATTCTCCCACATCGTGTAGACTACTTCCAAATTGTTTGCCTTGTTGCCCTGGATGCTGTTGGCCTTGCACAGTTGTGCAGCATCCACCAGCACATCAGTGGGTATATCATCGATGGTCTGGCCTTTCCGTAGGCGCAGATAGACATGCGCCGAGGATAGGTTGTGCACATGGAACCACACATCTTCCGGCCAGCCCCAGCGAATCAGCTCTTCGTTCTCGTGCTTATCACGACCCATGTAAAGCATCGCCGTCGGCTGCACCACATTGCTTCTGAAGTAGAAGACCATTTTCAGTTGAATTATTTTAAATATTTATTTAGCTTCTTTTTTTTTGTGTTGTGGAATTAAGTTTGTATTATTTTGATTGTTGCCTCGCAGCTGACCTAGAAACAAGTAGTTAAAAGTCTCATTAAATGGGCAAAATGTCATCAATATGGGGCAACTATGTCTTATAGCTTTCAGAGGCACAATCTGTGGGTTTTTTTTTTTAAATTTATAGTAAATTTTAAATGTCGGCAAGTTGGCTGCGCTCTGCAAGGCTATGTAATCTTCAGTGGCTAAGAGGTTATTTTTATTAGTCATGGGTTTTTTGTTCTTCTGCATTTTTCGACTCTTTTCACCGATTATTGCAAAAAATGTATAAAAAATGGAGTGGCCATTAAACAGATTTAAAAAAATGTGTGTTGCTTATTTGCGTGCCCTCAACTCTTATATGCATGTTCGCACATCCATTAATCCGATGCAAGCCCAATGCACATGGGAACAAAGGAATATATGGGCATAAAAAATGGATTTGCTATGTTTTTTTTTGCACTGGGCAAATTAAATTTATTGCCACAGATACTTATACACCACGCCTCATTGTTACTGAATGCCTCCGGTGCTGTAACACACGCATAAATATACATGTAAACACGTGCCCCTGAATTTCACATGCAAACAGGTACAGCTACACAAATCCACCTCCAGCTCCAGCTCCTCCTCCTCCTACTTGCAACCCACACAGAACAATTTATTCGTCGCTCTTCGTGGTCTCATTCAACGTGGCATTTGAATGGAAATGGAAAATTATGAACCGACGTGCCCGGAACTTAGAGAGTAAAAAAAGGCGCACTCGCAACCAGGCACTGAAACTCCACATACATGTATAACAAATGGAGCTGCCTAAGTGGCGCAAAAAAAGCACGCCAAAAATTGAAAATTAAAACAAGAGTGCTCTAGTCACGAAAGAGCCAGACTAGAATATACCCTGTAAACCGAGTTTGTGTGAACTCATCGAGAACTGCAGCAAGTCTACATTATCAGCAAAAACAAACGAAATGTTTTTGATTTATTTATTGAACTTTCAAAGTATTTCTCTCCGTTTGTCAGTGTCAATATACCCCTCCATTCACATCGAATTTGTTAAGGGTATAGAAAAACTCCGCCCCGTCAACTGCACGGTTTTTTTTTGGTTGTTTTTGGTTTTCGAGCAGCCCTGTTGCATTTTGACAATGAGACAGCGCGAGACAAACGAGCCCAATCCCGAACGACGCCCTCTCTGCCAGCCTCCCCCAACTTATGCTTCAGCGAGGGTGGAGAAGGAGGGGATGGGGAGGGGGAGGGGGGTTGGCTAAACGGAATAAGCGTTAATGCTTCGTTTGAATGAATTTTTGATTGCGTTGTTTACGATTGAATTTACTTCCTGCCTGCCACAGAATTTTTTTTGTTTTGTTCTGCTCCGCCGGAATTTGGCAAATCCGTACGCAATGTTTTTTCGCTTTCTGTGTTTTTGCTTGTCGTTGTTGTGCTTGAGATGAAGTCGGGCTTTAGGTTTGGCGGGTGTTCTTTGTTTGAAAGCCATAGAGATAACTGTTGTTTACAGCCAACAGCGACGATGTCTCTGTAGAATTCGTTTGAGAAACAGAAACGTCGACTGATAAACCAAATGGCAAAGCAAAATTGCAAGGAATTACTTTGTACATATGCAGAATGAGGCGAAAGTGGGTGGGCAAGGACACCAAAGAACACCTGAAGCACACTTCGCATTCAATGAGGATTGGCACACAGCGAATGAAAGCCGGCTGACTTTTGAATACGCGATTAAGGAAGCGATAATTTCTTATATGAATAAATAACGGCGGGGAAATTTAAAAAGCATCAGATTATGCGAGTGGTTAGCGTAATGGGAAAAGTATTTTCACAGTTTTCAATTTGAACTGTTGAACTTCATTTTTTTTCAATATTCAGTTCAAATTTCTAGCGCCTTGATGGTGTTAAATAAGCGCATTATTTGGTTTGATGGCACCTTCCAAATTTTGCAGCCATTTCGAATGCTGGCAACGAATCTTGTAATGGGAAACCAATTAATCTCTATCAGTTTTTTTTCTCTTCGTTTTGACTTTGCTGCGGGATCAAGTGACAGGACATTGACTGGATTAAGTAGAGGTAGAGAAACAGAGAGAGAGAGCTAGTGTGAGTGTGAGGGAGAGTGAGAGTGCCAAATCGGATAAAGGAAACTGGGCATTTGTGGCATCTACGACTCCCTGGAGTGCAATCCGAAATGGATGCCAATGCAAGAAAAAACTAAGATGGCTTCGAATCACAAAAACAACACCAGTTGCCAATGGGCGAAAGGGCGATTCAATGCTCGGCTGGCCACATCCACGTTGCCATCCTCCTCCACATCTACATCCACATCCAATATCCAATTGTACACCTTGTGGCATGAGTAATGAGAGCGGCGAACTGCGCATATCCGTAATACGAAATGCAACAAGGACGAAAACGATTTTACGCTTCAATCAGCTTTGATTTAAATTGCAATTATTAACTCAAGTTCGACAAGTTCAGCTCACAGGCCAACTCTGTTCAAATATTAACTAGAACCGTAAGGAACAGTTGTTTGGATATATGTATTTGGCATAGAGTGATGCAATCATGCACTAAATTATTCTGACTAAACAAATAACTTGAAAGTTCTGAATTTACATTTATAATTGGAATAAGAGTATTTATTTGCCTTTCAAGTAATGAAGTTTATCATAATTAGCTGTAAGTCACAAAATTTGACAGCTTTATTTTGTTCTTCTTTCAAATTTAATAAAGATTGATTTAAAACTGAGGAACTAGTTCGCATAGACACCCAAATGGATATGGCTAGTGGTATCGGAGATGTCTGCTTCAATCCCAAGCTTATCTGTAAGCAAAAGTCTTTAATCTATCAGCACAAACTAATTTACTGACCTACACTTAATCAAATTAAGTTAATTCACCTTGTTAGTTGAGAAGTGAATTAACTTTTAAAAAGCCGTCTAAATATAGAGTACATTTTTTTAGCTCACATATAAAGCATTTTATAATCTGAGATCACATTTTTATCTGCTTTTTTTGAAGAGACAGCGTCAAAATATTTACTTACTATATATTTACTTTATCTTTGCACTTTCGTTGCCAAGTGCGTTAAATCCTACTATGGTCATAAAACACGTTCACAGCTTTTGCCAACATTGAAGAACTTTGCTTAACATTCAGTTCGCACATTTTATTTACCCCAAATAACAAACACTCGCAATGTGAGCAAGAAGTGATCGCGATTGCGATTTCGAATAGACTTATGAGATAGCTACACAGTTGGCAGACAGCTTCTTTTTTTTAAATTTAAGTGAATGAGCTGTATGCAAATAGAAATGAGTTTTGATAAGTTTGTTGTGCCTTTGGGCTGCTTATCACAAGCGCTGGTCTTATGCCAATTAAACTGTCCGTTCCTATCACTTATCAGCAGACTTGACTGTGGCATTAGGCTCGTCCTCTGCAACGACCTGCAGCGGCAGTTTCTCCTCAATTGTTTGCAGCTCCTTGAGCCCGGCATCTTGGCTGACACTGTTCCAGGGCTGCAACGTCGACTCCGAAAACAGGACGTAAAGGATGCCGCTGCCAATTAGCATAGCTGCTGCTAGCATAAACACATGATTCCAGGCTTCCATCGTTTGCTGCATTCATATAATAGAAAGTATTCAAAAATGTAGAAAATTAAGAAAAAGCTCAAAACATGCTCAAAAACTGAACTAAACTAAACCAATATTTAATATAAATATCAAATATTACTTACATTCCCCTGCGTTAGGATGCCCACTATAAAGGGTGATATAAATCCGGGCATGACAGCAATCATGCCACTTATCCCAAGAACTATGCCCGCATAGTTCGGTGACAAGTCCACCATTGAGGCCAAGGGTCCAGAGGAGACGGCGCCATGGAACATCGTTGCCACAGTTACCAGAACAATTGCAGCCGTTGCATTATAGCCAAAGTAAGCCAGCGCCAGCACCACAACTCCTTTGACACCACAGCCTGCAAGTTGGATCGAATGAAAGTGAGTGAAATAAATCGAATCATTTTTGAGCGACTCAACTTACAAATTGCCGTCGCCAGTTTGCGGACTTTGGTGCGACTGAGGCGATCCGTGCGCAGCAGATAATCGGAGAACATTGAGAAGATATAGGCGAAGATCATGCGCATCAGATGTGGCATGCCGGAAAGGAAGCCAGTCTGCAAGGGATAAGGGAAGGGTTTATATCGAAGGATCAAAGGATTTTTCTTGCTTACCGCTCTGATATTCCAGTGATGTATCAGCCGGAAATATGTTGGTCCGTAGGTCATCAGCGTAAACAGACCCCAGATGCCGCCCCATTGTGCCACCACATTCATCCAGACGGGTCTCGACGTAATAATCTCCATCCAGGGCGTCGGACCTGGCGTACTATTCTGCACCGAGGCACCCAAGGACTTTTCAATGTAGCGCTGCTCAGATTGTGATATCCGGGGATGCTGGGCGGGACTGTCGAAGACGAGGAATTGCCAGGCAGTGTACCACAGCATGCCGAAGATGCCGCAAATGTAATACACCCATTCCCAGGAGGTCCAGGCGATAATGTAACCAAATATTGGATAGAACAGCGCCACGCCCACCGAACTGCCCAAATAGGCGCTCACAAATTTACTGCGCTCATTGGGCGGTATCCATTTGGCAGTCAGGACATGCATCGAGGGCCAAGCCAAACCCTGAAGTAATTTTCAAAAAAAGTGGAACAGTTATATATGTCAAATGATTTTCAATAAATATTTTGAAAACATAACTTTTATTCATGAGAATTACTCACAGTGACTAATCCCTGAAAGACTCGCAGCCACAGCAAAGCTGCATAGCTCCAGTACGACACAATCGGTATGAGGAAACAACAGAATACTCCAATGCCATTCGATAGTCCAAAGATAAGTTTTGTTCCATATTTACGTGCCAAAATTCCGCCGGGCAACTGAAGCACCCAGTGCAACCAGAAAAATGAGCCCAACAGGTTGCTCTGCTCCTTTTCATTCCAATGGAAACCATTCCTGTCATAGTCTATCTGCAATCAGAGTGGGTTTGATAAGGATTTCATGATGCACTGATGCATACCCATCCGATTTCCACACGCATCTCTTACTCACATTTGCCCAATCAAGAAAGTGTCGCTCCAGCGAGTATCGTTCGATGTGATGTCCACTGGCATTCTGCATGGACTCGCCGGGCACCAGATGCGATGAGTTTGCGGAACTGGCATTTCCATTGCCCAGCTGCGTCAGATTGTGAGTCAGCGCGGACTTGGGCGCATCAGTGACGGCAATCATGTCCACAATGCTGATATTCAAATTAATACGCAGCATATAGTTGACAATGAAGCCGACAAATGTCATATACCAGAGCACCGTACGCGCCTCAACTGAAACGAAGTCGGATACATTATTTTTGTTATTATTATTTATTTTTTAATGATTTATTAACCGTTAGTAGCAACACCTCTCATTGGAATTGCAAGGTCTTGGACTTGTTATTTGTAATTCAGTCGCAACCAGAAACGACAAGCGAAGGCAACTTGTGGTTTTATGTCTGTCGGATCTTGAACCAAATCACAGAAGCCAATTTACAAGCATGCTCTTTGCACTCATTTGAATACACAACTTAAATTAAATTAAATTAAAGTAAGGCACTTGCATCACACATACCAGCCATTGTAGATGTTGTCTTGAGGAATCACTTCAAAATAATGATCTTTACTGCAGGATGATCTTCCGCTGAGGTATCCTAACTTTGAATCGCGCTGGGCCGTTGGCCAGACTAGAATGCCAACGATTTGCTGGCCATAAGGGGTACTCGGATATACAGCAGCAGAGTCGCACATCCATTCACACATCCCACACAACTGATAAGTGCACATCTCGTTGCTTGATGCGACTCGACTGAGTGATATGTGCTCTGGTATCTGGGGATCGTAATCTCGTTTTATTACACGACACAGAGATACGCGATAGGCGTTCGTTTCTCCGACGACCTGTAAATAAAAAACAAATTATCATTTGAACACATCGTGTCTGGGCGGGTGATGTTGGTTGTCTTCTTGTTGTATTGTTTGGTTTGTCAAATCTTTTTGTGAACTGTGGCAAGTTCTCACATTCAAATGGTATCTAATCTGTTGAACAAATGGGAAACAAATGATGGTAATGATCGTAATTCTCTGGATATGCACATCAATTAAAGACCACAGAAATTTAAAGAATATTAAAAGATTATTCCTCTTCTGGCATGAGAAGCTACTCTTATTATTTAAAGTTAAGAAAGCTAAGTTTAAAAACTCATTGAACCAAATTTGTATAATCATTTTTGATTGCTAGAGTTTTATTAAAGGTTTTTAAATCTATATAAAAGTTAAATATGATTGCGAGACCCTATACTTTTCTAAAATTTATATAAAAGATAAATATAATTGATGGACTTCAGTTTAAAGCAGGCCTCTAACTAAATTTCTCTGCTAGGATTTGATCTATCTATCTATAAGGTGTTACTTTCAAAACCACATTTCCATTATTTTGAAATCAGTTTGATATGTCCGTATAATATTAGGAAATTGTAATTATCAATCATAATCATAAGACAAGTTCTGTTTTTCAGTATTTTGTATACATATATTAAATTCATTTGTTTTGTAATTGAAAATAAATGTCACAATTTCAATATGTATGTTTTAGTTTTTTTTGTTTATCAATTTTATGTATATCTTATCTATATACATATGCAGTTAATGATGATGCGCCAGTTAGAACGTAGTCCAAAGGCATTTACATGATGATCATTTCATGGCTACATGATAGAAGCTAGCGTAAGGATTAGAACTACGTTTGTTTGTAAAACCTAATGTTTAAAACAAATTGTTGCACACAGTTCCGGCATTTGAGGATCAATTCCGATCTTGATCCCGATCCCGAACCCAATTCTCATTCTGTCTTCGAGCAGATCTCGTTCTGGTGGCTAGTTACTAGTTGGATTGACTGTGCTTGGTTGCTTAACAGCTGTTGTGCGCGTCTGCCGTCGTGGGGGACACCGTCGAAGGGCGCGCTCCACAAGTGGCTTCCCACAGACGGCTTAACATTCACCCGACATTCTCGTAGGACATCGCCGGACGATCAGCACTGGCGGGTGTGCCAAAGATCGTTGGCGGATGATGCTGCTGGTGGGGATGCTGCTGCTGTTGCTGTTGCTGCTGTTGCTGCTGCTGCTGGTGCGGATTGTGGGCATGATGCTGGGCCGGCGGGAACATGATATTATGCGCCATTTGCGGATGATGCAAATGCTGCTCATTTGTTGGCGGCGGCGGCTGCTGGTGGGCAGCATGCTGCTGCTGATGCGCCGCCTCCAGTTTGCGCTGTTCGTTCTGCTGCTGATGCACCTTCTCGGCGGTCTCTTCGTACTTCTTCTGCAGCTGGAACAGTGGCAGCTGCTGCGGTGCATGCAGCGGCACCGGATCCACCGGCGACAGCGGCAACGCCTCCTTCTCCGCCTTCTCATACTTCTTCTGCAGCTGATACATGCCGTGGGAGAGATGTGCGGATGCGGAGCTGCTGCTGCTGTTGCTATTGTTGCTCTGCTTCGCCGCTGCAGAGGATGTCGATGTGGAGGACTTTTCCGCCTTGACGGGAGACTTCTTTTGATACTTCTTTAAGATCTGCATCAGTTCGGATTTCACATCCAGTCGTATCTCCTCGGGAACGCGCTTAATCTCTTCGTACAGGGAGAGTAGGAAGAGCTTATCGGGATCACGCTGCTTCCGCTTTTTACTCTTCTTGGGAAACGCATCCTGCATGAACTGCAGCAGCTTCTCCTCGAACGGTGTCTCACGCTGCAGAGCAGCATTTGTATGCTGACGCCTCAACAGATGCGGATGCAGCCCTCCGTGAAACGCTGGATGCGGCGGCATCCCTGGATGCGGCTGTGTGCCATTCCCATTTCCATGCTCGCCTCCTCCACCACCGCCACCGTTGTGCGACTGCAGTTGGCTCACATTCTGGCCCTGATACGAGCCTCCATTGGAGGAGCCGGGCGCATCGTTTGTCTCCCCATCATTGGTATGATGGTCCTGCGCCTGCTGCTGACCACTGTGCGACTGCGGATCCTTCGTATGTTGCATATGCTGCTGCTGCTGCTGTTGCTGCTGACCCGCAGCAGCCGTCAATATGGCATCACAAAAGTGCTCCGGCACATAATCGAAACCTGTCATAAAGTTCTCCGGCTTCAGTTCGCCATTCATCTCCTCGTAAAAATATTCGGTGCCCACAATATCAATAATATCATTATCCTCCTGATTCAGCTCAATGCCCGGTGGCGGTGATCCCCCAGACAGTTGGCAACGCTTCAGCTCCGCCAGTTTCTTGCGCGTCGTCAAGCGCATATCGCGCCAGCACTGCAAGAGAGATTTAGAGATTACAATAGAGTATCCAAATGATGTGGAGATAAATCACCTCACCTTTTTCCACTGTATGATTGTTTTCTTTGGACCGATGGTGTTGAGCGCCGCTTGGATCTTCTCCCAATACCATTCCTTCTCCTTTTTGCCCTCCATGTATTTTGTTTCCCGCAACAATGTGATGAGCATTTTTTTCTGCGGCTTTGTCACTCGATCCTTGAATCAAATTGTGAGAAGGTTAACATACAAAATGCAGGATTAAAGCAAGCATAAGATTATTTTCGTAATATAACATCATATGGGATCTATGCACTTATTTTATTATTTTTATTTTATTTTTGCTGAATTTCAAGTTTGTGAAAATGCATGTAAATAATAACATGAGAACAGCTGTTTTTCAAATGGAGTCTGGCAACTCTGGTAACACTTAAATGTTAAACAAAAGGAATGTTGCTGAAACACAATTAACTAGATTCCAACATGAAAGCAAATAAATATAAATCAAATAATATGTGTAGTACATATTAATAAGATAAATTATTAATATTCCCATGTCTCAATAAACTGATTTGCCGCTGCTTGCTTGTTCTTGTGCATTTAAGCCGGCACTTCGCAAATAACAGAATTGTGTACAAAATGCTGCTATTGAATAACAAATTAACGAAAAAACAATCGAATCAACTGTTTATTACGATTTTCCCGACGCGTCGGTGACGGTGACCCCCACCTGTCTTGTCCGTGGCCGCTACACAAGCAGCGCGTATACAATTTATAGAATTATTTTTTTTTTGTACTCACGCACACACACTGATACACAAATATACACATATATATAAGCACTGTGTGGATACTGTGCAAAGAGCCAAGCGATTTGGATTTTGAGTTTGTGAATCGAATGCACAAATTGAGCCAGCAATGCGCTGGTTGCCTTCTTACCATGTTGACGAGCTTCTTGAGGAATCTGCGTTGGTTGGAAATGTTGAATAATTTTTTGTTTTCCGGATTTTATAATCAAATTTTAGCACTTTAGTTTCAATTTTTCACAGCTGCACTCCACCAACATTGTCGTAGTCGCTGCTCTGTGTGTTGCCTGAGTGGTGTCTGTCTGTCTGTCTGTGTGCGCGCGTGTGTGTGTTTGTGTATGTGTGTGTGCGTCTGTGTGTGGGTTTTGCGCGGTGCGTTCGTCTCGTCGACGGTCTCACCAACGTTCTGTCTCTGTCTGGCAAGTGCGCTTGCAAGCTACAGCCAAACGACTGTCAGTGTCGTTCTCTTTGTCGCTGTGACCAAACGTCAGTTTGACGTTTGGGCCAGCCATCCAACCCTGTTGGAAATTTACTACGCGCCAGCTGAGAAAGATAATAATTATTTATCAAATAATATTAACATTTAGTTGGGGTAATTGAGAGAAAACATTCAAAACAAAAATATTCATACTGCAAACGGTTGCAAAATATTCGAGCAGCTAAGATATATAATAAATAATATGGCAAACTAATAACTTTTCATATAGTTGGTAATTTAATGGATATTATTCAAGTTATTCAAGTTTCAATATAACATTTCATGGTTAATTTAAATACAAAACATTCATCTTACAAACGGTTTTCAAATATTTAAGCAGTTTAGTTTAGTATATATTTATAATGATAATAAATACTAAAAAACCTTAATCGTTTTAATCGCAACGTTCTCATCAAAAAGGTAATTTAATAAAAAATCATTAATATTCAAGTTTCAGCAGTAACCCAGAGGGGCAGCAACTAACGCAACTTTGCAGCGCGGCTAACTGTGCGCGAAACGGTTGAGACGCCCTCCAAAAACTGAGTACGGAACAGGACATTGGCGTGATTGAAGAGGCCATCCTTGAGCGAGACGATGAGGAACTGCGAGTCCCGGAAGTGCTGCTTCAGCATGCTGCCAATGTTTTGGGTGTGCGACATGTCCAAGGCGGCATCGACCTCGTCGAGGATGTACAGCGGAGCTGGTGAGAACTTTAGCATGGCCAGCACCAGCGACAGAGCCACCAAAGACTTTTGGCCACCGGACAACTCGCCCAGACTGTCCTTGAAGACGCCATTGAAGCCTACCTTTATCTCGAGGCCACTCAAGATGCCGTTGGTTTGGACAGGTTTGAGCAGAGCCTCGGCACCCGGTAGCAAGGTGCTAAATATGCTGCTGAAGTTTTCGGTGACCGCCTCGTATGCTCGCTGCACTTGACCCTGCTCCTCTTCGTCCATCTTGACAATGATCTTCTTGATCTTCTCCTTATCGAGGGCAACGATCTGACGACGACGCACCGTCTCATTGTAGTTCTCCTCCTCACGCTCAAGTGTCTGCATCGCGTTCATGTTCAGAGTGCGTTCCATTTTGGTCTTCTTTTCGTTCATGCTGACCAGCTTGTTGCCAGCCTCGACGGGATCCTGCTTGCTGTAGTCGTATCGTGTGTTCTTCATGCCAAAGCAATTCTTCTCCTCCGGTATCCAGGGATATTGCTCAACCAGCCTATCCATACGCACCTTGGCATCCTTTGCCTCTCCACTAATCTTTTTCTTCTCGTGTTCCTTCTTCTTCACCTCGAGCTCAAGCTCCTGGTTGTGCTTCAGCATTTTATCCTTTTTACCCAGTAGCATACGCATCTCCTTGTTCTGTTGATTCTGACTGTCCTTTTGCAGCTTAATCGCTGCTTCCAGTTGGGCAACTTCGGCTGCCGCCACCGAGCTATTCTGGTGCAGGGCATCCAACTCGGCCTTGTACTTGTCGAGATTATCGATCATCTCCTGATGCTGCTGCTTGGACGTCTCAATGCTCTTCTGCAGCTCACTAATTTCCAGCTGCAGCGTCTCGAATTCCTGCTCACGCTTCTTCCAGTTGGCGCGCGATTTCTCGGCCTTCTGCTTGGTCACCTTAATCTCATTGGTGACCGCTTTGAGTTCTCGTTCGCGATAACCCTTTGCATCGGATAGCTTTGCCTCCACATCCTTCACCTTGGCCTGGGAGCTCTTCTGTTTCTCGCGTGCTTCGGCATTCTGTTGCTCCAGGCTTTTCACTTTCTCCTGCATCTCTTCAATTTCTGTCTGATACTGCTGGAAATCAGTTTTCGATAAGCGACTCTTGCACATGGACAACTCATGCTGGCGCAGCTCGAGTGACTCCTTCAACTTGTTGTGGTTGCGTGCCAGATTCTCAACGGAACTACAAAAGAGAGTGGAGATGATTAAATTGTCTCGTGTTGCTTGGCATTCAAATTCGTTACGCTAATTCCTGCTCCACTTGCTGCAGTTCTTTCATCTTCTGCTGCAGCTCCGTCTCCATAATTCGGATGCTGTTCAATTCTTCGAGCTTATTGGCACCTTTGGGTGCCGATCCACCGGACAATGTTCCGATTGTGTCCACAACGTCACCCTCTAGGGTTACACAACGTGCTCCAATGTTGCGATCAGCGCTTAGCTAAAGGGCAACGCATTTAGTAATTAATTAAAAAACAAATCGCATCACAGCTCACCCCTTTGGCCACCTCCAGGTCCGTGCATATGAGAGTGCCGCCGAAGACAAACTTCATCACGGGATCATAGTAAGGATCGTAATCGATGAGCGCCAAAGCAAACTCCTCATTGTTGGGGCCGTACTGAAAGGCAGATGATAATAAGGATTACAAATGGTAATCCTTAGCAAAGTCCATCTTCCGTCGTCAAATCAACTTACTGTGGCCTTGGCGTAATCAACGACTTTTTGACTCAGCGCATTAAACCGGATCTTATTGAGTGGGATCAGAGTGACTCGACGCTGTAGACTTCCACGCTGCAGGATCTTTTTGCTGGTCACATCATCGTCGGTCACAAAGCTGTACAACTGCCAAACATGAATTCAATTATCACCATCATCAGGATCAGAGGTTGCTAGAATAAAGAGCACTCACATTCCCGCCAGCGGTCATCATTAGAGCCATGGAGTTGGTCATATCGTTGACCTTGAAGAGTTTGCCAACCATGCCGCGCACTTTGTGCCGCTCGAAATTAGGCTCGGGATCTTGGTAATGGAGCACAAAGCGTGGATCGCTGCGACTTTCCACATCTCGCTTCAGCTCGCGCACATGGTTGTGCAATTGTTGGCGGCGCTTCTTCAGCTGCTCAAATTGACCGTCTTCGTAGTTGAGGC
Source organism: Drosophila paracracens (assembly GCA_035044025.1). Lineage (NCBI taxonomy): Eukaryota > Metazoa > Arthropoda > Insecta > Diptera > Drosophilidae > Drosophila > Drosophila paracracens. Next base: position 738,740 of record JAWNMN010000242.1, read on the forward strand.
CCTGCAGTTGGCGTTCCAGGTTCTTGATTTCCCCTTCAAGCTGATCGTGCAGCTTCTTATCCTTGACATAGGCCGCATCATTGGTCTGCGTCTCGCCCTGCTTTTGCTGGAGCAGAGTGCGCGTGTGGCGCAACTCCATTTCGGAGGTTTTAATTGTCGTCTGTGCCTCGCTCAATTGTTGTTTGGCAGCTGATGCAGGAACAGGAGTAGGATTAGTTCAATCAACACACATCGAGTGAGAAACTTACCCATTAACTGTTCCTGGAGGGTGACAGCCTGGCCGTCCTCATCGGTGGATAGACCCTGGTTGACAGCCTCGAATTTACGCTGTGCATTCTCATAGGCCTTCGCATCCTCTGCGTCCGCATCCTTGAGGCTTTGGAATTCGCTCTGAACGTTGGACATGGCCTCCTGTTTCTTGAGCAGCGTCCGCTCATCTTCAACAATATTCTTGCCGGCCATAGATATTTTTTTTTCCTCCTGCTCGATGGTGCCCTTGGCTGCCTTCAGACTTCCCGAGGCAGTTGCCTCGGCGACACGCTTGGCAGCGAGTTCTGTCTCCAAAGCCTTGAGCTTGCCGCCCATCTCACTATCGATCTTGTGATGGATTTCCTTCACAGTGCCCTCGATGCGCTCCACTTCATCCACGTTTTTGGCGTGCGTTTCGCGGCAAGCGGCGATGCGCTTCTCAATGTTTTGCTCATTGGCCTCCACCGATTGGAGGGAATCGCACAGCTTCAGATATATGGCCGAGATGTGAATGTGCGTGAGGAACTCAATGTCGCGCACCGTTTTCTGGTACTCCTGGTAGGCGGCACGCTCCTTACGCAACTTCTCCAGCTTGGGCAGCACCTCCTCAACGAGCAGCGTCGAAGTTTCGCGCACCTTGGCCTCCTTTTTCTCAATGAGTGATTTGGTCGCATCTCTCTTTGACTTGTACATGCTGGTGCCCGCTGCCTCCTCAATCATGGACAGCACCTGCGTTCATCAGGAATGGCTATTCATATTTCATTTTATTAATATTATTATTGCGCTTACTTCTTTTGGTTTCATGTTAAGCACTTGCTGAATTTTGCCCTGCATAATGAGAAAATTGGGATTGTTCACGTTGAGTTGCATGGAGCAGAAAAAGTCCTGCACTTTCTTGTTCTGCACCAGTTTGCCATTGATGAGGAACTTGTTCTTGCCACCGACAACCACTTGGCGTGTGACGGAGATTTCACGGCATTTCTCATAGCCCGGCGGACATTGAGCCGCATTTGTGTTGTCAAAGACAATTGTGACTGTTGCCTTTGTTATCCCTGCCTGTCCATTCTTGTACACCAGATCCTGCAGCGCAGAGGCACGCACCTAAAACACACACAATTGATTATTCTGTGGCAGACATAGTAAATCCATCCTACTTACATTTTGCAAATTGCTTATGCCCAGCACAAAACAGACCGAGTCCAAAATATTTGATTTGCCTGATCCATTTAGGCCCGTGATGGCCGTGAATTCGGGATCAAAGCCATCAATTTCTGTGCGCTTGCCATACGACTTAAAGCCGTCAAGCACAAGCTTCTTGACATACATTTTTGCACAGCTGCAGCAAAAACTCGGCTTTTAATGCGATGCACAAAAAAATTGCCGCCGCTTTTTCTGAATTGTGATGCCGACGCTAGAGATGCGCAAAGTCTATCGACAAACTCGATATTTCGCAGCTATCGCAAGAAAAAGTCGTACGAGTTATCGATTTCGCTTACAAAACACAAACGATACCAAAAAACGATTCAAAGTTTAGAATCATATTTATTATTTGTTGACAATTCTACATGCCGATACTTCTCAGCAATAAAAATAATGGCAGACCTTAATCTAAACATGCACCTTAAAAGAGAACAAGCTTGTAGCGTCAGTTAAAGTTAATTTTTCCGTTTATTCACATGCTCACTCTCGCTGTTGAAATGAGAGATAAACCCGCAAACGAGTTTTCAAGTTGTACAAAATATCTAAACCAATTTGAAAGCTTAACGGTAAGACTTCTGGTAACGAGCACGGGCACCTGGACCGCCAAACTTCTTTGGCTCACAGCGACGTGGATCGCCAACGAGCAGGGTTCTGTCGTATTGGACCAGAATGTCCTTGATCTCCTTCTTGGAGGCCTCATCGACGTCTGCAATGAGATAAAATAAATATAATTAAATCGAATTACTTTTCAAATGCATATTATTTGTATATGATAACAAAAGTGTCGTTGTAGCCTCAAATAGTAATTGCATTTGCACAAATCACTCGCTTTGATTGCCACTTTCATTTTATTTCCCTTGCATTTGTCGCTCATTGGAAATGGGATAAATATTTTCCAACAAAAATCTGGTAGAAGGTGCCCTTAACTAATTATTTAATGAAGATTATTTAAATGTTTTTGCCGCATCACCCAATCTGTGCTTGTTTTCATTCTGCATGCAGTTTGGTTGGTATATGCTCATAATTGATGGTTTCTCTGGCCGCCATTTATTCATTTGCAGGAAAGATGAAATTCTTTCAAACAAAAACTTTGTAGGGCTCCCACAGCACTCGCACATCAGCTTATTTCACAACACTTACATTTCTGATAGAAGGCAACGAGTGCCTTGGAAATTGCCTGACGGATGGCGTAGATCTGAGCAACATGACCGCCACCGCTGACGCGCACACGGATATCAACACCGGCGAATTTCTCCTGCAAAGACATCAAAGTATTCAATTAATATAAATTTGATTTAAATAAGTAAATTAAGCATTGTGCTTCAAGCAATCAGAAACCATTGTATTCTCATTGGTCTTCAAGTTCGGGATAAATGTTATCATCATGTTATTGTCTATTCAAACGTTGCAAACACTGGCTGTCGAACACTCACCTTGCCGAGCAACAAAAGAGGCTCCTGCAATTTGTATTGCAGCACTTTGGGCTCAATTTGGTCCAAGGGACGTCCGTTCACCTTGAGGAGACCGCTGCCGCGCTTGCAGTAAGCAACGGCAGTGGCGGTTTTCTGTAAATATTCATTATTATTATTTGAAACAAACATAACCTCAGCAGAGACGAGCGTCGCTAGGATCTTTGCCGCTGCTGCTGCTGTTTTGCACACGTGCAATGATTTATATTGTCTGGTTTATATACACACCTTGCGTCCGAAGACTTGCACGGCCTGCACGGGTTCTCTGCGCTAGAAATATGGAAATATTTGCAACATTTTTGTCGTTAGTTTAACACAATTTCGCACAATTTTCACAAGCACACATACCTTTTGCTGCATTTTGCTCCGCGAGTTGGGTAGAAAAGAGCGGAAACGCTATGTTTGACACTGAACTGTAAATGGTAGTTCTTGCCGCGACATCTAGAGGGCGCATTAGCCCCTTGCAACACTGGCAAACGCAGACGGCCCTAAACGAATTTCAATCAAATACTCTTTTGTGGAATATTCATAATTAATTTAAAAGAAGTTGCTTATAATATTTGGTTCAGTTTTGTTCAGTTCTCCGTATTACAAGGATTTTTAATTTCTGTTAACAATTGTGATTATTCTAGAAATCGATACTTATCAGTGTTAATAGGATTGCTGCTGTGACTGTTCGTGTCGTGCTGACAATGTTAAATAACATCCCTGTCAGGCATACGTCTTCTTCTTAATAAAGAAAATCACATACACACACAAACAAACACACACTCCGACACACGCAATTTTTACTTCGATTCGGTTTTTTTTTCTGTATTATTAGGAGTGTCAAGTGTGCATAATAACTCAGAAAATATTATATATATTTGATATTTTATTAAAAATGGTTGTCTGCACAATGCAGAGCTATACAAGAGACGAACAACTGAAAACGGTGCAAGCCGCACAAATTCAACAACAAAACGCTGAAATTGTCGATAATTGTGGAAATGGCGTCGACAAGGCCGAGGATCGCGAGGAAGGCGAAATTGTCGATGATTTTGAAATGATCATCTCATCGGAGGATGAGGAGTTCAAGCTGCGCGCCCGCATCCAACAGCTCGAGGACAAGAGCAAGGACATCGAGAAAATGGACATGCTCGCCGCCAATTTGGCCAATCAATACAGTAAGCAATTTGTTAAAAAGCAAAGCAACATGTTATAATTTTATGTGTGTGTATGGTGTGTGTGTGTGAGGTAGCAAATTATGCAGGTGCTGCAAGTGTATGTGTGTGTGTGAATCGGGGAGTTGCTTTTGGTTTTGCATTTTGTTCTCGAGATAAGCAAAACGAGCTTTAAATTACAATTTCTAAAATACCCGCATTTTTCAATAGTTATTCGATAAGTAGAACTTTTTTGCTGCCAGTTGCGATTTTAGTTTCATAAAATCAATCTAAATTCAAAGGGCACAAATTGTTGCTTCAAGATAAGAATTTTCGCTTCAAGGCGAATGACGATTGACGAATGACGAATTTATTCCATTATATATATATCTTAAAGTATATGTATTGATGAGAAGCAGGGAGGGAGCGAAGGCTTCTCTTTTCTTATCTGGTATTTGATTAGCGTCCATAACTAAACAACATTGAACAAAGCATTCAATTATTAACTTTTATAGGTTATGAAAGACCGTACGGATCTGAGAGATATACGTCGTCAAAGTACCAGCATTTTTCGCCCATCAACATACTGTCGGATGTGTCCAGTCTGTCCGAGGCGGAGGAGTTTGAGCCACCCAAAAAGTATCGCAAATATCGTGTGAAACGCACGGAGAGCAAAAAACACAACAATTCCATAAACATTCGAAGGAATCCGTATGCAACTCAGCCACAGCAATCACGCAGGAAGCGACGTCATCACAACAACAACAACAGCAGCAGCAGCAACAAATACCATCATAAGCAGAAGCAGCAGTCTGCCACTTTTTTGGACTCGCTGGACAGCGTGACGGATGATGAGATCTGTGAATATGACATGAATGTGGAGCATGACAACGATGTGTACGAGGAGCGCTTAAGGCTGAGCAGGAATAAGCTGCGCGTTGCCCTTGCACGTGCCAGCAACTATGACATCAAGCCGAAGCATAGTCTACGCGAGAGATTGCAGTATCGCATGCGTCTGTCGGCGCCAAGTGTCGATCCCGTTGCGAGTCGAAATCAAAGTAAGCCGGTTGAGCAATCGCCGGCACATTCAATTGAGAGCTACAGTCAGCATCGCAACAGCGCTGGCGAGGAGCCGGAGCAGGAGGAGCACCAGCCGGAACAGGAGGAGCATGAGCCGGAGCAGGTACCGGAGCAGGAGTCGCTGCTCGATGGGCTGTCCGAGATTAGTTTGCGTCTGATAGCGCTCAAATCGGCGATACTAAAGAAGCATATGGCGCGCAAGAAGCGCGATGCCGAACGTGCCTATTCCCCCACAGACCTCATCAATCGGGTGCACCAGCCGACGATAAGCAACGAGTGCGACGACATCGATGATCTCATGGAGATTAGTCCGGCGGCATCGCCGGAACGCAGTCCCCCACCGCCGTCGCCATCGGTACGCTTTGCGGAGCCCGTCGACATGGAACTGGCACAGACGGACAGCGAGGAGGACAGCAGCAAGCTGAGGCAGCCACCGCAATGGGCCCACAACTACAACCCAATGGCTGACAGCGGCGGCAGCTGGCGCTGCTTTATGCCCAACTCCCTGCCGCCCGTCTCCATGCCCATTGTCATAGATGACGATGACGAGGAGGAGGAGCTGTATAAATCGGAGCAGTTGGACAACGATGAAGAGGATGAGTTGCCGCCGCAGCCGCCTTCATTTCACATTCCACACGTGCAGCTGGAGGACGATGAGGATGCGCGCGATGCACTGCATCTGAATGAACGACATCAGCATCATTCGCAACAGGATTCACTGAGTGACATACAATCCATATCGATGGACAACTCACAGACGCAAACACAGATCTCGCCTCATTTCAATACCGAGTCCAGTGATGGTGAGGCGGCCGCTTTGCGTGCCCTGCTCCTCGCCAGACTCAAGCCAGCAGCCAAAGAAACGATAACAATCCCCGGTAATAAGAAACTTAATTCCATTAAGGAGGAGGCCGTGGCACACGATTCCGATGATGCCGAGGAGCTGCGTCGGCATTTGCTGACCAGCATTGCGTCCAAAAAGAAGATGGTCATTGCCAAGGATTTGCCGCCAGAGAGTCCAGAGATTCTGTTGAATGCCGTGCGTCGCTTTCAAGCTATCTTGCCCGTGCTCAAGGAGCAGGACCACGTTCAGCAATCGCCGGAGAGTCCACCTCTCATCCCATTGCCTGCAATGGAATCTGAGCCTGTCCCTCAGCCCGTACCTGCTCCTTTGCCTGTGCCTCCGCCAACAATAGCTGTGGAAGCTGCAGCCACATTCACAGTGACTGCCACACCCGCCTCCACGTCGAGCTCGAGCATCATCAAGATCGTGAAGCCCAATAAGGTGATCAACAAGAAGCGTAAGATTTCCAAACATCCCGAACCATTGCCAGCCATCAAGCGTCCGGCAACGCTGCTAGTCAAGGAGCCAGTGGCTCCGTTGCACGGTCCCAATTCAAGTGGCACCAGTTCAACGCGACTCATCACCACCCTCGATCCGTCTAGCATTAAGGTGAGCAAATTGGTCATTGCGCTGGCCGAATCCGAATCCGCCGGCAGCGATGCCGAACTGGAGCTGAGCAACTGCTATGCGGACAATGCGAGTCCATTCAGCCAGGTCGTCGATAGCGCCAGCAATTGCACAACACGCTCAAATACGCCCAATTCAGAGATACTGCTGGGCGAAACAGCGGCGGCGGCGGCGTCGACGTCGTCATCCACCAATCCCAATTTGCGGCGCACTGTCATCAATGAGTACTTTGAGAAGAAACTCGATGATTTTCTGAAGCAGGCCCGCTCCAAGGTGCCCACCATTCAGAGCACCATGGAGAGCAGCAGCAAATCAAATGTGGAAACGGAGTCCAAATCCAACGAGTGCCAATTACCCGAAATAAAAACCGGAAAAGCTGCTGTGATGTCACCAAAGACCAAATCAACACCAGTTGTAAGTATTTAAAAATTCATTTATATATTAAAATTTATATATATATATATATAAATGTGTTTTTAGGCTGTGCGGCATTTGCCAGTGGCATCCCAAAGGGAATACTTGCGTCTCATCGAACGCATGAAGCTGCTGGAGAAGAAGAAAGTTGAAGTCAAGTCGTCCACAGCTGCCGCAGTCAGTAGTAGTCAAAAGGATGTTTCAGCAGCTGCCGCAGTCAGTAGTAGTCAAAAGGACATTTCAGCGGCGGCAGTTGTGGACAAGAAAGTTGCCCTCAACGCGAAAGCGTGCAATAAACAAATGCTCAAAAGGGTCACTGTTGGGGCAGGGCCCCAAAACATCGCAGTTGCTGCAACCAGCAATGCTGATCCTGATCTGCCAACTACCTCAACGGCAGCAAAGGCCGCACAGCCCTCCAAAGAGAGTCGACTGAAGGCATTCGAGAGTTCATTTCATAAAATCGGGTATTTATATAGGATATTGATATACGCATAGATATTGATGACGCTCATTGCTTGGATTAGCTGCAGCATGATTGCGAATCTGGACAAATCACTGCATATGGTCGAGGAAGCGAAGAGATCAAAGATCGCCCGGTTGCGCTATGCAAAACGACTGAAGGATCTCTATGCCGAGATGCAGGCGATCAAGCAGTCTGTCAAACTGGAGGAGATGAAGTTGGCGCGCATTCAGCCGGAGGTTCAGACCACTCACGAGATCATCATATCGCTCAAGCAAAAGCGCAACAAGCTACGCAACGCCGCCATCAATCTGGGCAATGGACTACTGGGCGCTGACTACAGGTACTACAACAACAACAAGTACAGCAACAGCCAGTTGCAGTGGTGGACAACTACAACGCAAGGGCAACAATGGGAAAACAATGGGATCGCCGGAATGTGCCTACGAAGGACGCGTCGGCAATTCACAATTCAATTGCAGTCCATACTACATCTGATCTCATTTGCAGGTTACTCGATCCCGGCAAGGACGAAATCATACGCAAGTCGACGCAGCTAACCAAAGAAATACGTTTATATAATACAATACTTAAATACGAGAATATACCCGTCGATGTGCCGGAGTGTGAAGTGCCAGCCAGAACACAGCCCAACTCCGAGTCTCAAGCGGTAGCCATAACTGAAACAGAGATGACTACCGAGCAGGATCAGGAGCAAGATCTGCAGAGCAGCAGCAGCAACTGTGATAGCCAAACGCCACCGTCGCCGCCCGATGATCAGATGCGAACTGAAGTCGAGCAGCGAAATGAATGTGATATCAGCTCAGCTGGAGTTGCACTCGAAGTTGAGGCAGAGGCACCAGTCAGCCAACAGACACCGCTGGAAATTGATGTGCGTGGATTTTTAACAATCTCTCTCTCTATATATATATATACATATATAGAGATACATCTATATATGATAATCAACTATTGCCTACAAAAACTGTTCAATGTTGTTGTTTGTTGTTGTTTAACTGTGCTAACTGTGCTAACTGTGCTAACCCCCATACTAACAAACTGATTCGAGTCTACTTGCAGACCCTGCACCCGAATGTGCCACCATCGATGGTTAGCTTTATGCGAGAGTTGTCCGAGCCGCCCATCAGGCAATCCCTGCTTGCCGAATACCGTACGCCGATGCCACGAAATTACAACAGGTGCGTGGATTCCAATTGCCTTGTTGCGTTTCACCAGCGAGATTTCTATGTGTGTGTGTGTGTGTATTTTGCAGCCAGCTGAATATTAATGCCACCGTTTGTCCCTTTGATCTGATGGGTCGCTGCGAGGACACGGACTGTTCCTATCTGCATTTGACTGCAACCTTGCAGCAGCAGTGAATGAAAAAAGAAAAAAATTCATATAGATATAAAAAAAAAAAACAAATTTAAATTCATTTAACATTCTAAATAGCGTGCTTGAATTCTGGTAAGTTGAACTCTTCACGCGACTTTATATTTAAATGTTGCTTTCAGTCAACCAGAGACACAAAACAAACAAAGAACAACCACCTCAACAACAACAGAACAAAACAAAACAAAACAAAAAACGAAACAGAAACAGAAACCAATAATGCAATCAAACAAAGACTGAACAATTGTTTGATTGAGCAGCAAATATGCACCAGAAGCAGAAGCAGCCACAGCCGCGCAGCAGTAGCAGCAGCAGAGGGGCAGCAACAACATGGAGATTCGCAGTTCGATCTAGTGATTTTTAAATCGTTATATATATATATATATATAGAGATGGTTTCTTTGTTGAAACATTGTTTGTTACATACATTTATATCCGTACAGTTACAATTCACGTGGTGTTGTCAACTGGTGCAAGTTCGATGATGTCGCGACGGCCGTTCGAACGGTTTGTGCAATTTCCTCATTTGCTCTACATTCAACTGCCATACACAAAATTAGTAGACAAAAAAAAAAATACCCAAAAAAAAAATCCCAAAAAAAAAAAATCAATATTGAGGAACAGCAAGAACTGTAATATATTAATTGTCATTAAGCTAAATTGGGTTACTCTCTATATATATATGTACAAATATATATATACATATTTATATATATATGTGTATATGTTTGTGTTGCCACCGAAATTGATATATATATATTTATACATACATTCACTGATTATTTTCCGCAACTATTTTCGCTGGCAATTTTCGTTTCAAATATTCATTTTAAATAATACATTTGTAATCATTATAAAGTTTTCTAAAAATATATATAAAAAATAACCAAATGAATGGAAAAAATAAAAAAAAACATAAAAAAATTTGAACTTGTGTATTTTATTTGAATAGCATTCAAGAATATTTCTAGGCTTTTTGATATGCTTTAAAATATTTTATTTAAAAGTAAAATAAATAAGTTTTATTCAATTTCGAAAAGCGTAATTTCGAATTTCGTTATTTCTAATTACAAATAGTTTAAGTATACAAATAATATTATCACAGCCAATATAGACCCACAGCATGTTTTTGTTTTTTTTTCAGTGTATCCCAGTATATTGATTTTTAAATTAAATTTCAGCAAGTAAGGCTCCTAGCTGGAGGCCACCACAATGAGAATCCGCTAATAGCCTTCGTCGTTGCCATAATAGACGTAGGCGTGACACCAGTCCTTGACACTGTCATCATTGTTGCAGCACATGGGATAGATGATCTCGGATTTGGTCACTTTGGCGCATCTCATGCACAGCTCCATGGTTGTCTGATCCATTTCGCATTGCTGCACCTTCAGTATGGTCTCTGGCGCCAGATTGCCAGGATAATCGCTGGGATCAACGGGCAGCTGCCTTCTTGCTGTTGTCGCCACTGTTTCTGATGGTCTGCCTCGGACGCTGCTGATTGAAAGACACGCGACCAGTAGAACCATTAGCATCATCCTCATCACTTGTTTGTCGAATTTCTGAAAAACGAAATCGGAGAAAATAGGCTTTAATTCGTGGGTGGATTCGGGTCTGTTCAAGCCTAGACTCTTGCACACCAAATGGGAAAGATTATTTGGAAAATTGCTATAATTGCCAGAGCAATATATATAATATTATATCTAAGTCATATTTATAAAATTCTAGGAAATATTCAAGAGAAAATTACACTTGTCAGTTTTTATATCAATATCAATCCTCTGAATTTCGATTACTTTGATGAACAAAAGCCAAGTGATTAGAATTCTATGCTTGAAAGTATATCGCCTATATAATAATGAAAATTATTGCATTTTCATATAGATCTTTGAAAATGATTTTGATTCCGATTGAATAGGAAAACGACATAGGAAATAAAAGAATTCATGTAATGATCTACCCTTTTTTCAAAGCTTGGGTATCCAGTTTTTCAAAACTCTGCATATTTTCATATATGTATTACAACCAGCCATTCGGCTGATCAAGGATAATTACAAATTATTCACATTTCTATATACACATTTCTTATATGCATTTTATATGTTGAGCACAACACTTGAAAAAGTGATATTGAGTTCTGAATTTATACTTGTTTATTATTCATTTTGTTGTATTTGGTTTTTCGTAGTAATTTTAACCATTCTCAGAATATTAATCAATTTTATAATTTCTGTTTACTCACTTTGTGAAACATTCTGTTTGCGTTTTAATAATACTAAAAAATAATATATAATTGTGATTACTGGACGAGGACGTTGACAGTCAACAATTTGTTCCTATTGTTTGTGTTGTTTTGCTATGCGAATTGATAGCAGAGCCGGCAGCAACTGGGAGTCGAAGTTGACGTCGCCTAACGTTTTATACGCCATCAAAGATCGCACACCCACGATGCCTTGAAGCAGTGCTTCGGCTAAGTGTTCGGCTTTCAGCTTCGGTTCGTCGGCATCGCGGGCATTGGTCGGCTCTATATAGATCGATGATGAATGTTGTTGAGTTTAGGGCTCTCTCCCTCCCTCTCTCTCACACTCTTTCACTCTCTCGTTTACAGTTAAGGCGAATGACCAAAATATATTTTGATTTACCTACCACATTAGGCGAATGATCGACTAACAAATACTTTCCAATTTAGTATTTTGCTGCAAAGAAAAATGTAGTTTGAATAATTTTGAGCGAATGTCGAATTTCAGTAATAATGCTAAAATGTTTAGTTATTGTTATGATTAACAGGGTATACAAAAGTGTCATATCATTTTTGAATATGAGCTTACTTTTCTTTCACGTGCGGGCAATTAAGTTGTTTTCATATTTATTATCACCAAATATAGGAGACCTAGTAACAGTTCCATTTTACTTCAGTTGTTGGAAATTGTCGAAGTCTTGATTTTTACAGGTTCATTCAAAAGTATTTATTTGAACGTTGCCAAATTTGAGTAAGCCAATAATAATGCTGGGACACGTTGCAAGATTGTCGAAGCTGCCACTGAGCTACATGCAGCATAGGGGTGGCAATTGGACTGGGCGTGGCGAGCGCAACTACAAGGTGACCGTGGTGGGCGCTGTGGGGGGCATTGGGCAACCTTTATCCCTGTTGCTGAAAAAGAATCCTTTGATTGAGCAGCTGGCGCTGCACGATGTGGGGCAGGTCAAAGGTGTTGCTGCAGATCTTGCGCACATTTGCAGCACAACCGAAGTGAGTCACTTCCGAGCTGAGGATCTGTTGGATGCGCTGCACGGTTCCCATGTGGTTGTGGTGCCAGCAGGATTACCCCGCAAGCCGGGCATGTCACGTGATGAGCTGATGGCCGCCAATGCCAGCGTTGCCATGACTATCGCCTGTGCGGTGAGCATCGCTTGTCCTCAGGCCCTGTTGGCTTTCATAACGAATCCCATTAACGCCATTGTGCCGCTGGCGGCGGAGTTCCTCAAGGCCAACAGCGTCTTCGATCCAAATCGTTTGTTTGGCATCACAACTCTGGATGTTGTGCGTTCGAAAACATTCATTGGGGAGCACATGAGCATGGATCCGGATTTGGTGGACATACCGGTGATTGGGGGACATGCAGGCATTACCATACTCCCGCTGCTATCGCAATGCTGCCCAAAGTTTCCCGAGGCAGAGGTGGAGGAAATGCAGCGTCTGAGGCAACGCATACAGGAGGCAGGCACTGAGATCGTCAGGGCCAAGGCAGGCAAGGGATCAGCAACGCTATCGATGGCCTATGCGGGCGCACATTTTGTTAACGCTCTGCTGCGTGGCCTGGAGAACGAGGACGATGTGGTTGAGTGCTCCTATGTGGCCTCCAATATCGCCGAGCTGCCATTCCTTGCCACTCCTGTGCAGCTGGGCCCAAATGGCATCAAGCAGAACCTGGGACTGCCGCCCATGAATGTGGAGGAGCAGGCGGCCTTCGAGAAGATGCTGCCAGTGCTGCGAGACAACATCGAGTTGGGAATACGCTGGGCACAGACTGCCATGAAGGACATGCAGCAAAAGGAGCAGATGCTGCCAAATAAGCGCGCCTGTCAAAGTAAATAAATATTATTGTAATCATAGTTAGTAAAGCAATAAACAATAGTTAATAATAAATAATAAACTACTACACATTATGCTTAAGTTCCATAGGATATTGGAAATCAAGTAAACAATCTGAGAATAACTAGGAAAAATAACAATTCTAATCTATAAACGAGATCTTGACGCAGTTTCCTCATTCATTGACTGGTTGCGGATCTAGTAAACACTAGAAATTATTGCATGTAACTTCTATGTAAAGCACACCGAAGATTACATACCCTTGTTTTCCACAAAAGAGCTCATATTGCGACCGATTGTGCCAGTCTATCTAACTATATGATATAGTGATTCGATGCTGCAAAATGGCTGATATATTCCAACTTTCATTCAAATAACTTCTAAATTGTGGAACTGATTTGCTGTTGCAAAGTTGACAACAAATTGAAATAGCCTCGACAAGGGTATTAATGTATGTGCCATGTGCATACATATGTAACTGAGTTACGTCGCATGATGGGTTTGGGGTCGTTGCAGTCAATTGGTGAAACATGTTGCTGCTAGTATTCCACTGATAAGCAATTGCATAGCCGCCAACTGATTATAATGGAATCGAATCTGGGAGAGACCGATTCGCGGATTCACATAATCATGATTCAATGTCAACGCATAATTCATTCAATTATTTATTTATAAATCAAACTCAAGTTCCTCAAGCTAAACAGCAACTGGCATCGAGATGGTGCAACATACAAACATTTCGATTATTATAAAAAAAAAATTGAAAATGTTTTGTTGCAAAAAATGTGGTTTTATTTTGTGCGATTGTTTACTCATAGTTCCGAGAACTAAACGAACCAATTAAATTATGTAAGTGTCTATAGGAATATTTTTGATTATGATGAATATTATATGATCTAACGAGGGAACACCCTGAATTAATTAATTGCATTTAGCGACCTTGCAACTATGTTGGAATGTGTAAGCCAGACAAATAAATAAATTAACAAGCGAGATTACAAATGCGAAAAGGAAAAATCCCAGACACAAAAATGCGTCACGAGGCAAGCAACAATTTCTTAGAATTTCGAAATTATTCAAGTTTTCCAAGTTAGCCAAATGCAGATTTATGTCTGATCTGAATCTGAATGAGATAATTGGAAAGTTAATCACTTTTTGGAATCATTGAATTATGGAAACCTTATAATGTGATAGATATAATCATAGTTTACTCAAGTTAAGCTACTAGCTACCTTTTCCTTCCAGTGTATTTTTATTGAGCTAGCCCAATAACTTAAAGATTGCAAATAATTTAACAAGCGGATAAGTTAGCTGTACAGAAAGTATCTTATTGACAGATTGGTAGAAAATGGTATTTAAAATATTGGTCAAAATTTCTGTATCAGAGTTGTAAGAAAAAACTTGAGTTGAGCATTCGAAAGACTTGTTTCCATATAGAATACCTTTTCAAATCGATCACAATGCTTTGCTCTGATTGATGTCATCAGGAACATATGCCTTAAGTTAATTCAAATTCTTAACTTGGAACATTTGTTTTAAAATCCGAAATACATCCTCAAAATTTCGACATGAATTCCATGAAAATTGGCCAGATCGCACGTTATAGCAAATGCGCCCAGAAGGCTGTCAAGGTGGCCGTTGTGGGTGCAGCTGGTGGCATTGGACAACCGCTCTCGCTGCTGCTCAAGATGAATCCGATGATTTCGACGCTGGCCCTGCACGACTTGTTGGAGATGAAGGGTATTGTGGCGGATCTCTCGCACATCTGCACTAGGACCCGGGTGCAGTCGTTTGTGGGTGACGCGGAGCTGCAGTGTGCATTGGAGGATGCTGCCATTGTTGTCGTTCCAGCGGGATTGCCACGCAAACCGGGCATGAATCGTGCCGATCTGCTGGCAGCCAATGGCGATGTTGCCGTCAATGTGGCCAAAACCATTGCCTCCGTCTGTCCAAAAGCAATCATCGCCTTCATCACGAATCCAATCAACACAATCATACCCATTGCTGCCCAGGTCCTCAAGGAACGCAATGTCTTGGATCCGAACCGACTGTTTGGCGTAACCACTCTGGATGTGGTACGCGCCAGAACCTTTGTTGCCCAAGCCTTGAACATTGATCCGAGGACGGTGCAACTACCCGTCATTGGTGGACATGCTGGCATCACAATCTTGCCACTTTTGTCACAGTGTTTGCCCAAGTACACGGTCACTGGCGCCGAACGGGATAAGTTGGTCAAACACATCCAGGATGCGGGCAGCGAGGTGGTCGAGGCGAAGGCCGGCACTGGATCTGCCACACTTTCGATGGCCTTTGCTGCCGCTAAATTTGTCGACTCATTGCTGCGTGGCATCAATGGTGAGGAGAATGTCATCGAATGCGCCTATGTTCAGTCAAAGGTTACCAAGGCCGATTTCTTTGCCACGCCCATTCTACTGGGGCCGGGTGGCATGCAAAAGAATCTGGGCATGCCCGAGCTGGATGAGCAGGAGAAGAAAGCCGTCGACGCAGTCGTCAAACAGATCCAAAAGGATATCGAAGATGGCGTTAAATTTCTATGCAAATAAAACAATCTCGATTAAATAAGCAGCCAATAACGAGTTTGTATTTGTAGTATATATTATAGTTATTGGATTCATATATGTATTTTATATGCATGTCTATATTTGAAGACCCACTTTCAATATTGATTGGGGCAAACAAACAATGCACCTATTTATATACCCCACAGCACTGATAACTTAATCATCCGTCTTCAATCATCCATAAATTATTATATGTATTGTCTACTAAACATTTACACATGTGCACATATTCATATATATATATATATATATATGTATACACATATATATACAGTGGTTCCCCTCCTTTATTATTTGTTAATTTTTAATCAGGAATCGTGTTCCTCTGTGGTTGAGTTGACCTATGTGGTTTTAATGTCATTTAGTTTGCACTTCTACAAAGTTCAGAAAATTATTTTTTTGGCATAAAAAGTAAAACAGTTTTTCACTCATTTTCAAATTCTTTGACAGTCTTGACTCCCCATTTCCCAACGAGTTTTGGAATAAAGAGAAAAATAGGCACGCCAAGATTAAATATCCTCATCCTTGTAGAACGGAGTCAAACTGC
The DNA here is from genome assembly GCA_035044025.1 of Drosophila paracracens. Lineage (NCBI taxonomy): Eukaryota > Metazoa > Arthropoda > Insecta > Diptera > Drosophilidae > Drosophila > Drosophila paracracens. Next base: position 754,836 of record JAWNMN010000242.1, read on the forward strand.
CGCCATCTAAAATTCACTAGAAATTATAAAAATTCTATATAATTATTTCTCAAAATGTGTATATATTTTTTTAGTTTTGAAAACTTTGTAAGTAAAATAGCTTTGCATACAAAAAGTCATATTTTGATCGATTGTTTCCAGAAAAGGAAGCTCCAGCTATGCGCAGCCATCAATCAATTGGTCAGTCAATCAATCAGAACCTTAAAAGTGATTCACAAAAAACGAATTCACAAGAAAATAATTCAACTAGCTATAAGTCAGAAGCGATATTTGAAAGTTATTCAATTCAGTTCCATATTTATGCCCTTTACTTAACTTTGGATTGAGCATGCCTATCAAAATATGATAACTATTTTTGGTATGTCTCATGGCCTCTATCTATATCATGTTTACTATGCCCCGGGAGCGTTTAATCAATTCACAGATTTGTTGATTAAAGCCCCCTTCACACGTGAGTCGGCTGATACTAGTCGGCTGATACTAGTCGGCTGATACTAGTCGGCAATCATGGATACGTCAATTCTTAGTTATTTGTCAGATTATTCATATGTAGAAGAGTGGATCGCACTTCTAATATAAATATATATAACAAAATATGTCTGAATCTGGGCCCATTGGCGAAAATTGTTGCTAACCCAACGTACTGCAAAATACGGAAACTGTTCTTTATTTTTAGAGCATTATTATTATAATATTCATTTGCATTATGATGGCGCGTCCGGAGGTTATAAATATACCCGGCTGGCTATATGTAGAATGTTTACTCCGGTTCTCCTCTTATCATGTCCCAGGGTTTAAGAGGGTCGTTGCTGTTTGTTTGTTGTCTGCCTTGTCGCATGAGTAATTTCATCAGCCAAAATGTCATCCGAGTCTAGCCACAATACAAAAAAAAAGTGCTTTAATTGAAATAAAAAATAATGTAAACAATTTTTAAGATTTGCCAAATTTTGTTTCCTTTTCAAAGCAAAGTTTAACAAAAGCAACAAAAGGATTTAAATACTAATCGGTTTGAAGACTTTGATTTGAAAACATCTGATTTTATAGCCTTGGAATTAGATTAGAAAATTACTTAATGGTGGCGAGACCAATCCATTTGTTAGTATGTCAAATCCACAATGTAGATCGCCAACTTTGATGTCTGCAAGCGTTGTTTGCGTTGCTAAAAATCACCCACGTTTATTGATAAGCATTTTGATAATCTTACCATGCATTGGTGTGTGTGTGTGTGTGTGTGTGTGTTTACTTAAGGTTAACGTTTTTTTAAGCACCTACTTGAAACATAATTAACTTTGGACATTTACCCCGATTTTTCAATTTGATTGGACAACATTTTGAGCAGAAGCTGTACTTTGGTCTCGATCCACAGCATCTGAGTCATACGAAAACATTTTTAAGCTTTGCTCTTCTCAAAAATAAAAATGCGTTTATAGAGACAAACTTGTTGGCAGATTTATTTCGACTTCAAAAATATACTTGTATTTGTGGGCAGCTTGCTTTTATATATTTCATATTTACACAAAATCTGACATAATCTGACCAACTAAAAACGAACGAAATAAATGTTTATAATTTAGATCATTGGAGCTTTCATTGTCTGAGATTTGAATCAATTTGAAGCTGCAAAGCTTTTATTTTATTTAGACAGCAACCAGCGATATTTGTGCAAAGCTTTCTAAAAAGCTCTCCAATTGCTCGTCTATTGTTTCGCATTGATTTTGAAGACCCCACAAATTGCAGCTCCTCCCAGAAACTGGAGGTAATTTCTGGTCAATGAAACGATTAAAACGAAAAGAATGAAAACTATGCCAGGGCTACCGTGACAAGTATTTACATGTCAACCAATCACACGTGCAACTGACATGTGCTAAGAATCGAAGGTTTTCAGCGCGAAAAAAAACGTGTAAAAAGAATTAAAGAAGACAGGCTGAAAAAGAAATGTATGTCAAGCTTGCAGCTGTAACATTCTTAAAGATTACGACAGCTCTTAATTATTATTCAATCTGTTCATACTCAATCAATAAATGCTGGAAATTTGGTCTACTTATCAACTGGAGCAATTTGAATGATGGCTTTTAAATACAGCTTAACAATTAATTGAAAAATAAAATCAATAAGCAATTCATTTATAAAATTGACTTTTCCTTTCTTATAGATTACGAAATCTATTTATTATTTATTTAATATTTATATATATTTGAAATAATATTGGAAATCACACTTTGTTGAGAATGTTATCTTTAAGGAAATTGTTTTTTTTTTTTTAATTAAAAAGTAAATAATATATTTAAGACCCATTCCCAATAACACCGCATTGTGTCACATTTCGATTGTGTTGCCAAGAATTGAACGGACTAAATTTTTAAGATTGTGCAGGTCGGGAAAGCAAACAAAGATGTGTAAAGCGAAATAACCGAGATCCTTTAATGGCATTTTCAAGGCAAGCGCAGCTGCTGTGCTGCACATGCGCGCCATGCATTCATCCATTTGCTGCTCAAGCAAGAACTGGGGCCAAATGCTGGCTGATTCAACTGTTGAACCGCTTACCTGCTTGCTGTGCAAAGAGTGCAATGGAGTGGAAAATCTGATAACAAAAGAGAAGCTGTACAACAGCAGCAAAAGCAACAGCTGTGCAGGGCAATTGAATGAAACACGGCGAACGATGAACAGCTGCCACTACCCCGCGCTTCAGTAAACAAGCATTGACCGAGAGAGCAGCGGCAGCAGCATCGTGAAGTGAGCGCAGCAGTTAAGAGAGCACAAGAGCAGGCATGCAAGAGAGGAGCTGTGCGCACTTGCAGTTCACTTGAGCATAACAGTGCTCTGGCAATGTTAACTTTTAACAGCGTCGGACTGCCTCGAAAAATACTCTTTGCCTTGGCTTCGTCGCCCAACTAGAATTCAATTGTATCGGGAACGTTGTGACGAACGGACGGCAATCAACAAAACAGCTCTGCCACGAAAAACGTCATCGACGTCATTCGGGAAACGGCGTCTGCCAAAAAAACGTTTTAAACCAAAAATAGCAACAACAACAAACAAATCACAAATATATATAAATCGGACACGCTAAAGCCAAAAAGTGAAAATGTGAAAATCTTTGAAATTAAAAAATTCAAACAAGTGCACAACATTTAAAAAGTTAACCGTAAACGTTTTGTGTACCACGGCTGGACCTGGGACCTGGAACTGCACTCCCCCGCCCCACGCAACGTATTAACCAAAAAAAAAACGAAAGAAAAAAAAGCAAAACCAAAAGCCAAGCAGAAACAAACACAACCTGTAGCTCTCTGCAGCGACAGCAACTGCGACGTCGGCAGCGCAGCAAACGCTTTAATACTCTTACGGACTTTTAAAATTGGGTTTTCGTATTTGTTGTTTCTGGTTTGTTTTTTTTTTTGTTGTTGTTTATTTCTTCGCACGTAACGCGGAAGCTGAAAGAAACAAATGCAATTGCCTTAAAGCAAAGGAGTGCAACAACAGCAACAACAACAGGCAGAAAACAACTTTTACATTTTTTCCAAGGAGTCGCGTACAACAAAAAGAACCTTCAAAATGTGGTGCATTGTGGATTTGCCAAATGGCACTCAACAAGCTGTCAAATTGGATCCCAAAGCCATCGGCCAAGAATGCCTCGAAAAGGTGAGCAAAAGTCTCAAAAAGAGACTTCAAAAAACAACGAAAAAAAACCAACAAGTGAAACAACAATTTGAATTGTAGATCAACAACAACAACAATAGCAACAGCAACAACAACAACAGTAAACAGTAAAACACAGGCATTGAACCGAGCTGTAGAAATAATTTCAGCTGATGGTCTTTAAGGGCATAATTGGAAATGTTTTCGCCTATTTTCGTTGCTTTTTTCTGTCCACATTTTCAGGGATTTCGTGGTTGACCATAAAACTAATTTTAGATAAATTAACTGAAAGTTTAGGCAACACACATTATCTTTAATCTTAACTGCGAGCAGTTTAATATTTTTAGTAAACTCTTCAATTATTCCATGTGCAACATCCTGCTTAAAATGTGCTTATTTCCGCACTTATTTACTTTTGAAGTAATCACAGCAATTTGAAGGCCTCACTCAATGTGTTTCGAGAAGTGCAATTTGTTTTTCTTAAAATGCTCACATAATGTAAACATATTTAGGTAGTCCGAAAATTTGACTTTCTAAGATTTATTTAATTATTTATTTACTGTCCATGCCTCAAAAATAAGCACTAATTACATTTGTTATTGTTGATTGATTCAATAAACACTTTCTTATCATTATTCGTGTGTCAAACTGAAGCCATAAATATATTTTAATCCGAAAACTGATTTGGCACTTGGACTCGCTTATCAGTGCTGAATTTCGCACTGATTCGTTTTAAATGCCAAACTGCCCTTGAAAGGCATAGTGTACGTACCCCCAAAACTGCCCCCTGCCGACCCAAGGAGCTTTTTGACGTCTTGAGCAACGTATTTCCTTATCAACTGAGTGCGCTGCTCGGATTCGAGGCTGAAGACGCAGAAGAATCACACATAAAGAAGAAAGCTTGAAAAGTTCGCAAAAACAAGGCCAACTCAGTCCAACTCTTCTTCATTTGAGAGGCATGTCTATATGTACTTCTCAGTAAGTACTTCTCAGCGGCACTACTTACATCTGTTGCTGTTTTGTTATCAGTTGCAAGAACTAGGTGAGAAAATGCCTACTTCAATTGCTGGGGGGCAAGTTCGCAGTTATTTGTTATTTATCATTTAAGTACTTTGTTTTCAAGTACATAAATCTTAATTAGACCCTTTACTGAGAACCAGTCGACTTGGTGTAAACAGTTAGCTCTTTATTCGTAACTCTTTTACGCAGTAAACCTGTTGTGGGCCTCAATCTCTCCAAAGCATTCTCAGAATTTGTCAATTTTCTTCCTCTATTTGATTTTCAGAAATATTTGTGTACAAATACGAATTTTTATCTTACCCCCTTAACTTTAAACGACCAGCCTCCTTATTTTTCTGCGGTGTACTTTAGCATGTCGTATTTTATATATATTTCTTTATAGGTAGAGAGGTACAGATATATCGGACAAAGTACGGCAAAAAAGCGGTTCCAATGTCCAAGTGGGCTGAATAGCCTGCTTGAGACGGTCAAAAAGCAAACACTTGAAAATCAGTTGCCGCTGCTTCTGTTACGGTTTCGCAACAAGCAGCAAGCGGCAGTAAATAACAAAGATACAAGAACAGCCCGTTAGAGTCAGAGCCACCCCCAAGCAGAACTACCCCCTTCGAGATTGGCTCAGCTTGGGTTCGATTTCGGCAATTCGACTTGTTTGCCAGCCTAATTAAGACTCTTGGCCGTATTTGTGTTGTTTGTGTGCAATCTAATCAGCCAAAACTTATCGAAAGACGACTCAAATATACTAATGTGTGTGTGTGTGTGTGTGTGTGTTATATACACACTTATATATATATATAAGCACACACACTAAACGTATTAATGACAACTGTAAATATGTTGACGGATTAACTACAGAAATACTCAATTCCCAGTTGCCAAGTTTCTTATCGAAAGTCAGAAAGTGACAATAGTGAATATATGTATATACACATATATATATATAGATATATACACCTGTATTTGTCAACTCTTGTCTTGGTGCACTTTGGAACTCAACGATATCTTATCTGTGAACTGAGCATGCAAAACTTGTAGAAAAACATGGTTAAATAAGGTTAGATAGCGCTATATATTTGATATACTTGTAAGATCTTAATTCGATTTAATGATAATAATAATAATAAAATACTTTTACTGTTTCTAAAAATCATTTATATATTTAAATTGAATTTTCCCATTGGAATTCCAAAGAAAAGCCTGATGCAAAGTTGCCTCGATGATTTCATCATTAAATTGAGTGGCAGATACAGATACTTTTTCTACAACAATTCATGATTAATAATATGAAATGTCTTTCGGAAATGCTTCACATTATTCACAATTCTAAATTTGTACATTTTGATGTCTTCCATAATCTCACAATTATTCACGCATTAGACAAAATTAATTTTAATGATAAGCTGCTCTTCATATTATTCGCATTTTGATGTGTTGCACAAACTCACAATTGTTTTGGGGAGGGGGGAGAGAGATTGACGCATTAGACTGAATTATTCATGTGGCTTGTGAGGCATGTATTCATCATTATTTGTGTGGCGCGGCTGTGTCTGTGTCAAAGTGCTTATCATAAGCAATCCGCATTAATATTAATATTTAATCATCGATTGCGATTTGTGTGTCACCATCGAAAAGGGAACTCGCCAAATGGATTTTAACTTTGAGGTTCTTTGACTTATCAACTGGCCGATAATGAAATATTGAAGGTGTTTTAGATGGCGATGATGATGTCACCAACTCCCCCACTCTCTGCCACCCTCAATCGGTGATTATAAATCATTCCCGTTCAGCTGAAAACCTGTTAATTGAATTACGCAAGTCGGATTTTTAATTAATTTCAATGCTAAAGCGATTTCAATTTTTTTTAGCAGAAATGAAAAAAAAAAAAACACCTTACAGGTAATTAACTTCCGTTTCCAAGTGTTGACCACTTTTCAATTTCAATTTACAGTGTGTCATGACAGCGTTTTGACAGCCGCAAAAAATGCATATTGTTGAAAAGTTATTTTTTAACTTTAAATAAATAAAATAAAAAATAAAAAACAAATTGAAAATATTGCAAATCCAAAAAAGGAAAAACTGTTTTCACAATCATTCATTTTTTTCGACTTTCGTCAAAATGGATTTTTGGTAAATGCCTGTGAAAATAACATAAGCCCAGTTTGTTTATTGTTGGCCAAAAAAAACTTTCGATTTGATTTGACTCAATTGGATTAATGTCTAAAGTGTTTCACAGCCGCATACATTTGTGACACACTGTGTGTGATTTCGTAAGTGACATTTCGACCGAATAAAACATGGCTAAAATGCACATTGGATTGGCAACAAAAATCACTGAGAACAATAATCGTTTATCTTATCTCGGTCAGTTGTTGATTTCTCGAGAGTATAGCTTATATAGAAATATAGCATTTCTAGCAAGTTCCGACAAGTTACAAGTTATTGAGAAAAAATCATATTCATTTTAATTTCTTAAAAGTTTAAACTTTAAATTTTGTGCAACATTGTGAAATAAATAAATGGGGTTCATTTGAACTGCTTTCAAATGTTTATTTAAATTTATTTGCCAAATGCTAAGCACATTTGTCAACTGGAATTTTACCGAGCCCATTAAGCAACTCAGGTGTGGTCAGCGAGGAAGGATGGGGTCAAAAGGTTAGGGGGGTGCAAAAACCGCAAATATAGTGAAAAGCCGGACTGGTGGGTTATCAGGCAGCTTAAACGCGATCGAGATTAGTGCTATGAAAATGAACTATAATCACTCGCCAGATAATGCACGCCAAGCCAGTTGGCAGCGGTGGGTGGAGGAGGCAGAGGGGAGGCAGTAGGTGTGCTGCATCGGCTCTAGAATTGCATAATTTGGAAAACGAGTCGCAGCTTATCGCCCCCAGTGGGTATTGAACCCAAAAACTGTAATTTTCTTTTGCTCAGTTTCGTTTTACATTTGAATTACATTTACAATTCTAACTCAAACCCAGTCTCCCTCTCTATCGCACTCTGTCTCTATCTCCCTCTCTCTTTTTATTATTTGTGACGTAAGCAGAGTTGCATGTCAAAGGCAAATTAGGAAAACTGTTCGTTGTAGAGTTGGATTCAATCCGAATGCATTCAAAGTCTCTGGGCCCGTTGGCAGAGTTTCCGTTTTGTGCCGCAATGCCAAACGGCTGCCATTCTAAAGTGGATGCCACACAGTCGATGGGTGGGTGGCCCCACCGTGTTTGGTTAGGAGCTTGTTTGCCATTTCAGCACCATGGGCCACGTGCAACAGTACGCGAAAGTTGCAGTTACTGAACTGTTGATGACTTTGCTAATTACTTGTTACTTGTTGCAACAGTGGCAAATGCTTAAAAGCGCAACCAAAAAGTTAATTATATACACACAAAACTTACACATAGCAACAAGATTAAAGTTAGGAATACTTGAACTGAATATGAATATGAAATAATATTCATTTATTCATAAACTTGAATACATTTAATTGAGAAATAATAATTTATTTATTGTGAATACTTAAACTGATTAACTTTAAATTATTAACATCTATGAACAATAAATAATGACTATTCACACTTATCGATTGCCCACTGTACGCGGCAATTAAATTATCACGTTTTCGAGAGGCTACTCATGCCAAGTACTGCAACTGCAACTGCAACTGCAACCAAAGTCCACAAACAATGTCGCAACATTGTTGCACATTTGCCAGGCTTACTCGAGAGACCCGCGAGAGTTATGATTAATCAATAGATGTTGTTGTTGTTGTTGCTGTTGTTGCTGTTGTTGCTGTTGTTGCTTAGTTAGGGTTTAGTAGGCAAGTAAAGCATTTCAAATGCTAAACAACGTTCATAAAATGCGTTAAAGTAATTGATTAATTTAAAAGGCTAAGCAAAATCGTTACTATTTCTAGTCGCATTGTTCAGTTTATTAGCCATTATCTTAATCATCAGCTAAATTAACGTTTATTATGCGTGACGCAAATGGACTTTTTGGTCGGAGTTGGTTTTTTTTTCTAGCATTCACAAATTTTATTCGCATTTACGATAAATCTTATCGCGATCAGCAAAAGTACTGAATGGAAATAGTCATGTTGTTCATTGACTTCTAGATTACTTGAAATACTAGCTTAGATATATATATATATATACTGAATAAAAGCAATAATATTTTTAAATAGTTTAGTAATGTTTTTTGGTTTTTGTTTGTAAAGTTCTTCTGGATTGTTGAGGTTTTTCCCAGAGAGAATGAGTTGCCCACTGTGCCTGGACTCGCAGTCCTTCAGCTGTCCTGGGTAACAGCACATTGATGGAAACCCTTATCAGATTGTATACGACTCGATGACGTCTCTTGTTCCTTGTGCTGGGGTGTAATTATATTTGCGAGCAGTGCTGTCAGCAACGAGATGCACAAGGATGCCAGGCATATGGTTGAGACTTAGATCGGGGATTAGGAGGTGGACGGGTGCTGCTCAAGTGCGTGGCACAACAAATGAAAGCCCGGAATCTTAGAAACTCAGAACACTGATGAGGCATCTCAAGTGGGCGAACGAAGCGGGTCAAGTGCAGCAGCGCCAGCAGATGCCGTTGGCCAATTTGCATAGGTTTGAGGCAAATGGCAGGGCAGGGCAGGGCGACTAACAAAGGAGGCGCCTTTTGGCTGCAGTTCGCTACTCATACATAGACAATTTAGTTGCCAACAAATTGTATCTGATGGATGGATGGATACACGCAAGTTCTATGAACCATACCTACTCTATACACGTATGTATCTAGCTCATGTGTATTTATGTGCGCTTATAAATAAAGAAATGCCAAAGATAAATACGAAGCAACATTTGCTGATAAATCGTTAGACGCAAAAAAAAAAAAACAAAAAACAAACACAAAAAAAAACAAGATGAAAACAAGCAAATGAGTATTTAGTATCTTTTTTGGTTTTGCTTGTTTTTATCGCTCTTTTTTTGCTTTTCTCTGATAAGCAAAGTGAACGAAATTTTTAATGTCCAAACAGAAACGAAGAGCAGCGCAAAGCAGAAACCGTAACAGAGACAGAAGAAGCATGCAATGATAATGCTAAAAAGATATCAAAGCAATCAAAACGTAAATGTTAAATAATCGTAAATAATTTCGTTGTTTTCGCATTTTTTAAGACGCAATTCGTGAGTTTGACATTTGTAGGTGTGTATTTTGTTTACACTTATCACAATAAAATTTAAATATAATTACTTAAACACTTTTTTATACGCTTTTATTCACTTGAAGTTTACAAGCAGCCTTGGCCCAGAAAACCAGGGAAATTATCATTTCAGGCGCATAAAAAACTTTTGTTAAGCGACTCAACTTTGGCATCGATAAATGAAAAATAGAATTAAAATTAAATTAAAAAAATACTTTTTATACTCCTGTGGTAGGGTATTCTAAGCAGCGAAAAGATTACTGAAAAATGCTTTGACTTTTTCACATTTATTCCAAGTTCCATAGTGTAAATTTTTCACAACAATTAAATGCTCAATTTTAAATATATACAGTGAGAGACAGCTCAAGTCGACCAGTGTCAAAGAAAAAACGTAATAAGCTAATTATTCATTATTTTTCAAAAATTCCAAAAACCGATGGTAGGTACATATATTAACCACCAATATGAATGTATGACCCTAATAAACTGAGGTTTCCCCACCTGCACCCAGGTGTTCACAATGTACCTGGTCCTAATAAGTTGCAGGCAATTATTTTTTTTCTTTGACACTGTTCGACTTGAGCTGTCTCTCACTGTACATCTTTCCAATTAAGCATGTGTATGTGTAATTCTAATCAAGATCAAGACCTGCAATGAGTGTATTCGCATTTTGTAACGGGTTAGCTTGAATAACTGTGAATTGTGCGACTTCTGTTGAAGTGGAGTTAAGCTCAGGGTATTTGCCAGTCGAGCTCTTTGCCTTGGTGCATTTTTCGTGATTCTTTTGTTGTTGTCGTTGTCTCTCTTTTATCACATTTCTTTTTGCCTGCTTACGTTCTGTGACAGAACGCACGTTTCGCTCTTCCCCGCTGCTTTCCATAGGTATTCTAGTTGTTGTTGTTGCTGTTGTTGTGTCAAGCTCCAGACACAAAAACTTAAAACGCAAAATATAAAATGCCAAACGAGATTCACCTATACATATGTAGATTTATATCTATATATATATATATATATATAAATTTTGCTGTTCTTTGGTTATTTTTATTTTGATTTGTTTTTAGCGAGTTACTTCTGACATATGCATTTGATTCTATATCTGTAAGCTGTTAGTGATTTGTATCTTTGGTTGATTTTTGCCTTTTGCTTTTTCCTGTTATTAATTGTTGACTTTTCGCCTTGAAGTTGAACTCGCGTCGAGAGTTTGTTTTTTAACAATTTGTGTAAACAACACGGGTATTTATAATATTTAATATTTACACATACTTAAAAGAGCTCAAATTGTTGTTGTTGTTGTTGTTGCGCCTGTTGTTAAATACTTGCTCAAATTTGTGGTTAGAAATCTTTTGAAATTTGCCACACTTTGCCAAGTCGATAAGTGCTCCAATAAATAGCGACGAATTTCAAACCGAAAATAAAATTCCAGTTGAACAAATTTGTAATGATTTATGTAGTTGTTTTGTGTCTTTCACAATTTCCGCCTTTGCATTTATTAATAGAACAGTCAAGGTCTATTTTATTGCTTTATTAACTACATAATTAATGATTACCACATCCATTTTTTGGTTGTTTTTTTATGTTTGCTCCAAAAAGAACAAAACACACAAAAACCAAAGAAAAACCCCCAACAAGTTTTGCCATAAATTTTAAACACATGCTGATGACGGCTCCCATGTGTACACACACACACACACACACACACACATAAATATTTTTACATGCAGTATTTATTTTATATACATTTTATTCATTGTTTTGCAACAATAACTGCGCAGAAGTGCGAGAAAAGTATTGAACAAAAAAGAAAAAAAAGAAGAAAAAAAGAAGAAAAAAAGAAGAAAAAAAACGAAAAAAAAAGAAAGAAAAACAACAAAAAAAACGAAAAAAAACTGAAAAAAACAATCAAATCCATTTTGTTTAACAATTTGCACTTTAAGTTTGAGCAGGCATTAAAAATTGTTTTGCTTAAATTAATTTGCCAACATTTGGATTGTTGTTTTTTACACTTTTTTTTATTGTTGCTGCTGTTGTTGTTGCTCTTTGTTTTATTTGTTTGTGCTGTGCTGCAACAGTTGTTGTTTTCATTTGTGTATTTTGCGCTTTTAATTAGCATTCTGGCATATTTCACAATTTCGCGATGCCTCGCTCGCTTGCCACGCGTGCCACGCTTACCTCAGCCTGGATAAGCCAATGAACGCTAAATCCAGTTAGTCCAGTCGCAGTCGGAGTCACAGAATATTGGGTTCGAGTACATTTGCATTGATTGCTGCAATCAGAGAACAACAAACATTGCGTGTTGCATGCATTGCGTAATTCATTGCATGCCCCCCATGAATATATGAATATATATGAGTGCACTCAACAAATTCAATGAAATTATCCTTTTTTTTGGTCTATATACTAAAGAAAAAAGATAATAACTAAAATATAAATATTATATTTATATTAAAGATGCAATAAAAAACACATTTAAAGCAAAGGCAGACTATTTCTTAGAGTTAGTCAACAGCCCATTTCTCTCAGTGTACATATGCGCACAAATCTATATATGCAAATGTTGGCTGGCAATTTTTGAACAGGCTGACCAAAAACATTTCTTGGCATTTGCATAGAGAGTTATTTATGAATTTGCCATGCAAATAAGTTGTATATTACAAAAGTTATATCACATATAATTTAATAAGCTGCCCCATACCCCATTCCCCATTCCCCATTCCCTGTGCTGTGCCCCTTTGTATTTGTAATTTTCCAAACAATTTAATCTGCAGCCGCGGCCAGCAGAGCGTGTCTTCTTCCTCTTTCAGATGCTGGGGTTTGACCAGCGTCGTGTTTCCTCATTGGCGTTGGCCAATTTCCAAATTAATTGCAACAACGCGTTGCAATTGGGGCAGCTGTTGCAACAAATCCTTGCCCCTTGCACAGAGCTGTCGCTTTCATTGCAGTTGGGTCGTCTATCAACTGCATTGTTGCATGCCCCTTTGGTGTTGCTGTTGTTGTTGTTTGCACTTTGTGGGTCATCCGAAGCGCCCCAAAATTCACATTTGCTGTTAGCCCGGTATGCAAATCGACCAGTTGAGAAATGGGAGTTGTTACACACAGAAAAATAAAGGGGTGGCTTAGCGCCAATCACCAAAGGCAATTTGAATTTCATTTTCAAATTTGTATCTCAGAAAAATATTGTTATATATACAGATATATATAAACCTATTTTATGCAAAAATGGAAAATATATGTTTTATTTTCAGTGTTGATTTTTCACAAATTTAATGCACAAATTATGAAATTATTTTATGAGAAAGAAAATAAAAACAACGAAAATGATTTTCAGTTTGCTTAGCAATTTTAGTGTTTTTCTAATTCAATTTCTCCAAGTGTAGGTGCTGCTAGTGGCACCGGATCAAACGCAGCCACAACGGTTGTTGTGGCGCCAGGGTTGTAGTGTAATCCAACTCAACTCAACTGAACGCCGCTCGACATGAATCCATGTAAATAACACCAGCCAAGAGTGTTCCTTGTGCTTCATGTATCTTCTTCAAGTCTTTAAGTTTAGCTAGCAAAAAGCAAGTTTTGCATTAAAATACGCAAATTGGTGCAAATTGAGAAGAAGAAGCAGAACCGAATAAATTTTGCTTAAATTTCGCTGGGCTGGCAACTCTAGTCTGCTTTTTTTTTGGTGACTCTCTGTGCCCGCAGTCGTAACTTGTTCGTGCGTGCACCTGTCCCCCCCTCTTCCCACCCACCTCTTACAACTCGCTGGATGTGCCGCTCCCATGCGGAAAGGGCGTGTTTCGAGTGCGTGTCCTTGCCAAGGCAGGCACATTTTAGGTTTACGCCCGGCGACGCCAAAATGTATCTGTGAAAATCGCAGCGGGAAAGCGCCTCGAGTCGCGTCCAATCAAATGGAAATTAAATAAATTCGCGTGCTGCCAAAAAAAAACAAACACACACACTAACACACACTGTGTGTGGATCATTGAGTGTGCCTACACTGCGAGAAACATATTTCAATTGTCATTTAGTGTTAGTACCAAATAAACTGCTTGAGAATTAATATCACTAAACTTTTATCCTTAACTTCCCTTAATATTTATTAATTAAATTAAATAAAAATTAGTACTTAAAATGTGCTTTAATTTATTCGTTTTGTTTTCACTTGATTTCTGAAAATATTTGTGCTTAAAATATAAATAAAAGCTTTATTTTTAAATTAAGATTTTGCTTTTGAAATGCATATGAAATTAAATTTAAAAAAGAATTAAAAAATTAATTACTAAAATTTGTAAGCATATTTTAAAAGAAGATTTGAAAAAAATGCATTTATAAAAAACTCAATTTGAGCTCTTCCAATGCAGCCAATTTGTTTTGGCCAAGTGTACGCTGAGTGGGTGGGTGGTTGGATGAGTGGCTTTGGGCTGGTTTTTGCTCGGTTTTGGCGGATTGACGGGTGTCTGTTCAGTGTGGTAATGAAGTCAGCTCACGTCATGTCACGTGCACGACTCGAGAACGCGCTTAGTCAGATTCTTGAGCGGGCTTTTGTATCGATTTAATTGTTAAAGCCAAACAACTGAGGCGTTAGGGCCACAATGGGCGGGGCAGGGCTGGGTAGGGGTGTGCAGGCATGGCTAATTAGCCCTGACTGTATGCACAACAATACGATCTTAACAGCCCCCACTAATCCAGCGACAATGTCGACGACAATGCGTTGGCCTCCAGTTCTACGGTCCTCCAATTCCTCCGCAGTCCAAGTGTGCACAGAAGTCCGGCGGACGACAAAGGCAGCCTCAGCTTTGCTTGGCTTTGTTTCTAGGGGCTGTCGGGGTGAGGGATGGCTCTTAAGCCCAACACTTAATGCAATTACCGCTAACTGCGCAACTATGGCACAGTGGTGCAACACTCATGATAAATGACAAATTATTTTTTAAATTTTTTTTTTTGCACGTTTTCTTGTTTTTTTTGAAATGGTTTTTGCAAAAACTTTTTAATTGGAATTTGAAGCTAAATTTTGGACTTACATCAACCACTGTGCGGCTTTGCCGGTTATGGGATAATGGACAGACAGGCTGCCGGTCAGTCTAGCTGAATGGCAGCTGCCACTTGGCCGTAATACTTTTATGATGATGCCCAGAGACGCGAAATATGACCGGGGCATCAATGGAAGAGAATCAATGTTGCCAGCAGTAAAATGATAATGCCATTTAGCCCGAGGTGGACTCGCTGCAACGAGTACCCAGTATTATGAAACATACTCTTCCATTCCCACATCCCTTTTAGCCATTGTTGTTGGCCTCTCTCTCTCCCGTATCCTTGAACTGCTTTTGCTGGCGTTGCGAATAGAGGAAGCCGCAAAACCATATAAACCCAACGGGGCACAACGCCACCAGTAGCTGCAGCAGCACCACCAACAAAGCTGCAGCGGAAACAGTAGATCCCAACCCCCAACCCCCATCCCCTCAGCCGCTTCCCTTATACACCAAGCAAACATCGCTTAGAACAATAATAAACAATAAAATGGCGCCTGCTTTAAAAAAAGAAAAAAGGAAAAAATGTTGTACAAACCATGGAATTTTCGCGTTTGAGAATTTTAGCTTGTGGTTGGGGGTTTGGTCGTGTGTGTGGGGGGAGGGGGGTGTGTGGTTGGGCTAAGCTCCTTTTGGAAAACAATAAATTGCGTGAAAATGAAGCCGAAAACCGCAGAACGACAACCGCAACTATGCGTTGAATGCATTGAATGCTTTTTATTGTTGCCTGGCTGTCGAATAAGCAAACAGCAGCACCTGGCCACAAAACTTACCTTTGTGCCACCAAATGTCTTAGTCAGTGGGTGGGCCCACCACCCACCTCGACCTACCCCGTCAACTGCCTTCCTGTTCTGAGTGCCATTTTGATGTGTCTCTAATGGCAGCGCTTCGCTTTTGTTTCGCCTTTATATTGTGGCTTTTATTGTTTTTCATGTGGTTTTCAGCGTTTCTTTTTAGCGCAAAAAAATGCATATATATATTATATATCTATATATATATGTATAAATCTGATAGAGTGCAGCTCTGCTTCGAATCGGTAACACAAAAGTAAGCAAAGCAAATACACAACTACCGATGGCGCCCTCCATGCCACAGATAAAGAATATTCCACGGGGGATAAAAGGATTGTAACTATGCTTGTTTAAAGGCTTTGCGGCACAAGCACTAAATGCATGCTACACTGAGAAAAAAAACAATAGATGTTGTCATGAAAAGTGCAGCGCATTGAGGAAGACTGGTACCCATAAGGTAGCCGAGTTGGGATCTTACTGAAACTTGATATATATCCATATAAAAACATCTAAAGCTAAATACTTCGAAATCCCTATATCATATATATATATTTACCAATATATTCGAATAATACTCATGATTTATGAGTGTATCAAATAACTTTTTAATCAAATGAAAAGCAGATGAAAATATTATTTTTAAATGGATTCGCTTAATTTCGAATTCTTCAGCCATTATTACTTTAAGTGCCCCAAAGCGCAATCGAGTAAGAAAAGCAGAGTAAGAAAATGTAACGGTATTTGGCGACAGTCTCTTTTTTAGTTGCTGCCTGCCACAAAGCCGGCAGCAGCCACATACACACTGTAAATGGTAATTAAACGACAATCCAATTATTCGTATTATCTCAGGCACGCCCACTGAGAATAATAATCAAGAGGCTGGCGGCGGTGTGCAAAACATTTTCATTGTTTTCCACATTTTGTGTGTGAGTGTGTTTGCAACTAATTCCCTTTTAATTGGGGCTCACTTTAAGGGATTTGTCGCCTTGCATCCAGAATTAATTAAATGTGTAAATATTTGATTTCTAAAAGACCTTGTGGCATGTTCATGCAAAGGGGCAAAAGTGACATTGAAAGTGGCAAAGCCCACTTGCATTTTTCATAATAGTACAAAATAGAGAAAAAAAACTGCTCATTCTGCTAAGCTGGGGCATGAGTATAATACTGAGTGTTACATATATATATATATATTGGATATTATTATCGTTATTTGTAAACTTGTGCGCAAACAAACGCAATAAGGCAAAGTACAAAACTTGTGGACTTTGCAACATGCTGGCTAATAGAGAAAAAAGAAGAGAAACAAACAACATTTGTGGGAAAATTTCACAAGTTCAGCACTCAAATGAAGCAAAACAAAAAGTTGTATAAATAACATAAACAAGGTCAGACACAATTAAAAACAGAACATTTACAGCTACTCAGAAACTTAATGAGAATATCATATATCATATATCATATATCATATATCATATATCATATATCATATAGAAGAAGCCAACTTAGTTAGTGAGTGCCTCAAGAATCTGTGGCATTCATTCCGAAGAACTAAAGACTGATTAACTAACGATAAACCTTCTTCTTCTTCTACAGATATCAAGTCTGCATTTTAGTATATCCTGCCTGAATATTAAGTTAACAATAAAAATAGTACAATTTACCGTAATTTACATATTTTTAGATATATGCTGAAACTGCTTCTAATCCGTAATCGTCATGGTTCACTGAATTGTGTTTGAAAAGGCACTTGTGCACATTTCCACACTTTGTAGCCAAGTGAAAATTGCCATATGCTCACGCTAAGCACACCCCAAAACCAACACCCCCCCCCCCCCCCTCCCCAGTTCCTGCCCCATTGCATGGGCTAGCGTGTGCTTTGTCCGAGGGGGCAGCAAATTGTGTTGACTTTGCCGTTCAGGCGTCATTAACTTCAATGACCAAGTCATTTGAATGGCCAACAGCAGCAGCAGCATGATGGACACGGGGGCCAGTATCGAAATATAGGGCTAGCCAGTGGCAAAATGGGAACAAGGTCGGGGCACACAATTACAATACTAATGTGTAATGGGAGCGTTGCACGAAAGCCGCGGCAGAAAAGCCGCTGAAAGCAGTTGCAGTTGGCATTTGGATTTAACGATGTATTACAACAAATTTTAGCTGCTGTTTGCATATCAAATTCTAAAATGATCAGGTGCAAACATGAATGAATTGGGGGAGGGTGCTTGCCACATTGCCCTGGCGGCACAGAAAATCAATAAGAGGCAGCGAGAAACGAAGAAGAAGAAGAAAACAACGACACCTGGCAACAGGCGACCAAAATCAACCGACACACAGAAGCACTCAAGTACTCCATATCTCTGTGTGTGTGTGTGTGAGAGTGTGTGCATGTATTGGTGTATCTATAGATGTGTCTGTGCATCTGTGTGTGTGTGTGTGTGTCTGTATTTGATAACTTAATTGAAAGACATTGGCTGTGTACATTTCCCTGGTGCCGGGCCAAAAACAAAATAAAAGCGGTTTGCTTGTGGCATGTGGAATTTATGGATAAACAAGCAAGTTGGCCATGGTCAAGAGACTGCAGGATAAATCATCAAGAGCAACAGCAGCAGTAGGAGCAGCAGCTGCAATGCAATCTAACAGATATATTCCCATATAAATATCCAATACCTATTTACAGCGAGAGAAATTTGGAAAATTCCCATTTGTGCATTATTTGATCAATTTTAAATAACTTTCGACTTTTATTTAGTTTTTAGTTTAACTTTTACTTCAAGTTCTTCAGTTTTCTTTTGACTTGACTTTTGAGCGTATTTATATTGGCAATAAAATTGGCAAAAACTCCCTTAGAACTCTATCAAAAATAATCTTTTAATCTTTAAATTATTCTCGAAACTTTATGCAGCCAGCCCTTTGTTGCAAGAGTCTTCGACAAATTGTATGAAACCCTTTTGCTGCCAACATAATGGGAGCCACTTTTTTTTTTGGCAGTGTAATGTCCCTTACTTTATCGGTTTAATACATGGCCTGTTTGGGGGCGTTTTAAACGCCAACATTTTGGGTTATGGGCTTGTACCACTTTTTCATGTTGTGTTGCTTGTTTTGCCATAAGTGCTTGGCACAACTCTGCCAAATTAGAATGTGGCACTGAAAACTAAAAACGATTTGCATTTGCCGCCAGCATTTTTATCTGCAATTTCTCGAGTGTCACAACCATTTTGGAAGCGCGCCATCAAGCCAAAATAGCTCCAAATATTGCCCATATACGAGTCAAACATGCATACCAAAATACCACGTAAAGTCGGCCAACTAAAGGATATATGCTGGGATAAGGATAGCTATTTGAAATTAGTTTTTAAATGATTTTATGCACATTTTAATTTAATTAAATATTTGCATTTTACTTTCATTTCATTATTAAATTTCCTTTTTTTTTTACTTTAATAAATGTGAATATCCATTCTCGATTTTAGACAGGGTATTTTGTGGTCTTTCAGTTGTTTGGTTTTTGCCCACTTTGCATGCTTTTGGCCAAAGTGCAACTTAATATAATCGTATTATGCATTTTGGCTATGACAAAAATCCACTAAAAATGTTGGCAAACGCTCCTAACTGGAAAAAGCAACAACCACAAAATAACGTCTTACAGCATTTTTGGCCATCTTTTCACTTGCAGTGGCAGCAACAAAACGAGCGCAAGTCTTCGCATTTCATTTTTATTTTCATTTTCATTTGGCTAAGGCGACTCGGTGCCTCAAGACCCTGACCTCTGATTTACAATACTATTCAGTTCTGGTCATATTCACACACGCTCGACTGCTCACACACACACACACACACACACACACAGAGACATCATCATCTGCTCTGCTCACAAATGTTTAGAATGTGAAGCTCGAATGCGCATTATACATAATACATATGTATGTCTGTGTCTGTGTCTGTATTTGTATGCCACATACATGTGTATGGAGACATTTATTTGTTGCAAACATTTTGGCATACATTTGTTTGTGACATTTGCAAAGTTTTCCGCATTTCATTTAGGCAAGCAAAAATGTAATTTATTATGGCCAAAATGCGATGTGATTTTTGAGCCAACAAACATGTCGCCACTGTTGAGGCGAAGATGCCTGCCTGTATTTCCCCTATTTGTGGCAACATTTACAAATTCATTTTACAAAGTAGAAGAGAGCGAAAGGTATACGATAAAGTAGTCCGATGTTAATTATATGTTGTTCACATGTGGATAAATTTAATATTTTTTAGTTGAAGATTTTTTATTTCAAGAATTATTTTGAATTTGCATTTTTTTTATTATTAATTTTAAATTTAATATTGTTTCCGTTAACGAAGCACTTTCCAATCCTTGACGCTGCTGCCACAAAGTTCAGCTCAAAAGTTCAGCAGCTGACAAAGTTCACAGTTAAAAGTGTCGAACAACAACAACAACAACAACAGTAACAAAATGTTGGCCAATCTCGCGTCACGTTCTGGCAATTGAGAATGCGACATGCTAATTAGTGACTTGCCCTCAAACCAAATACCCATCCTGCCCCCTCTCTATGCTCTTTAACGCACCTCCTGCCCTACTCTCAGGGGTTCTTATGTGGCATAATAATTTAATGCGTTTTCATGTTTGCTGCAGTGTTTTTATTGCTCGGGTTGTTGTGAAGCACGCGAATCGTTGCTGAAAAGTTCTTTGCATTGCACTAACACATTTAAAATTACACACACACACACACACACATGCACGCACGCAGGCCTCTCAGTCTCGCAGCCACTCGACTTACTTCCAGTGGCGTTCTCAGTTCAGTTCTCCTTTTCTTTTCCTGAAGTTGACTTTTCCGCAATTTCGCCACTGAAAATGACGCATATACGAACAAATTATGTGAACAACCATTTTTTGCTGTCGTTTTTTTTTCTTCTTTGTTTTTGGTTTTTCTTTTTTTATGCAGCCTCCGGTGACGCCGCGCCGCGTCGCAGTCGGCGTCGCAGTCGGCAGGCGCTGTGTTAAAAGTCACGTAGTCAGCAGCGGCGAGTTTAACATTTTCATTACGCCTGCTTAAAAAATACGCAGCATAGTAAAGGGGAGGAATGTGTGTGGGGGGAGGGGGGGCGCATGCTGTGAATTGAGGCCGCGACAACAGCTGCAGCTTAATAACGGTACCTTTCCATCCCATAAATAAATGCCCAAAAAAGGCGCTGACGCCAGTTAACCGCATTTTATTTCTTTTGTTCCTCCAAAAAATTGCAGCAGAGAGAGTGAAACCACAGCTGCGCTGCTTTTGCTGAAACTCAATTAAGCATTGAGAGGAGTCATCGACAGAAGTGACATTCGCACCTGTTCCACACACAGTGATTGCTCATTCATTCCATTCCGTTCCATCAATCTGACAGCTTTTCAATTATAATGCCATAAATCGCAATAGGGCAGCGGAATTCCTCCTCTTCTTCTTCTGCTTCTGCTGAATTTCAAATGCCTTGTTTTTGTTGCTGTTGTTGTCATCTGCATTTTTGACTTTTGTTCGGTGCACTTTTGTTTTGTTCTCTGCAGTGTCACTTTGTAGTACAATTTATGTGCAATGTACAAAGTCCAACGGTCACTCGGTCGCTGCGCACACACACGCACTCATACACGCAGGCACGTCAACACACACGCACGCACGTCAATACACACGCACGCACTCAAACATCAAAAAGAACAAACGCAAATGCAAGAAGAGAACGAACTGTGGAGAAGCCAATCGCAACAACAAAGCATGAGCTATATTCAACAGTGACGAAAGAGACCCCCTAGCAGCAAGTGTGTGTGAGTGAAGGGGAAGGCAAATGCGCCAAATACAAGGCAACTGAGTAATGCCAAAACGATAAGGTGAGGGGATTATGGGGAATTAGAAAAAAAATAAAGTGCAACAGCTGAGAGCAAGTGTACGAAGAGGGAAAAGGAGGGGAGGGTAAGGTTCTGAACTATACTAAGCGAGCGAAATGAAAGCGAAATTAATCAACAGTATTAGATGAGTTTTTTCTTAAGACTCAAATCAATGCGTATTTTATTTATTTATGTATTACGATTTACAATTAATGATACAATTTCAAACTAATTTCAAAACAAGAGACAAGAAATATTTATTTATGGTTATGTATTTCTTATTAAAGATCATTTGATCAATTGAAGTGTTAATAATAAATTTTGTGTATTTGACAGACTTGATTAACCAAATGGAATTAATAAGTGCGCCAATTAGAATTTGTTGCACATGCCCCCAACACGTGACAGACATGAAAAAATTTATCTATTGCCTCTTACAGAAATATATTTTTTGCAATTTATTGCCAGAACATTTGCACTTTTGCAGCCCAAGCAAAAGCAAAAAGCAGCTGAAACTCAATTGGTTAAACGAACCCGTTTCCCTGCCGCTAATCAATTTGAATGTATTGAACCTGTTTCGCCATTCCCTCTCCTCCTCTCTCCCCATCTCTCTCTCCCTCTCTCCTTCTCCATCTCTCTTGCGCCATCGCTTTCATTGCCAATGTGCAGTGACGGCTTCCCCCTTTCTATTAACCCACTCTCCGCTCTCCACTCTCCACTCTCTGCCCCTTGCTAAGCACCATCATCTTTGCCTGATCATTGCTGAAATCACTCAGCGAACTCGTGCTCAGCTAGCTCCCAACAAAAACAACAGCAATTCTTACCATTTATGGGGGGTCTCTGTCAACTGCCATCTGTCTCTATGCCGCTTACTATATTTTTTCCCAGTTTGCTGTGAATTTATTTATTTTATAAGGCGCTGGTTAAACAATGTTGTATCGGCAACGTGTCAAGCACGATTAGCGGAGACGTGAGAGAAACTCGGCTGATCCGCATTTGACTTGACTAAAGATGAGCAACAATACAGTTATGCACACACAAACACACACACTGTTAGTGCGTTCACCTATATATAAAATACATTCGCTTTGTTAAGTCAAAAAGCTAAAACTGCACGTGTGAGCATTAAAATGCATTTCGATCGCATAATTTGAATGTATTCACTGTTTGAAATGAATTTCCATTTGAAGTATGGGTTTCTGCGCGCACACACACTCGCACACTTCCACAGAAAATGACCAACAGCAAACAAAGTTTCGAGTACAAAGTCCAAAGCCGGTTGACGCTGACGTCACGCTGCTAAAAGCAGAGCAGCGACAGCGACGACGTGCAGACGGACATTTCATTTACTGTTTCTCAAGCATCACATGGCTCTTGTTCATATGTTTGTTTCACAGTTTCAATTATGACAACAACAAACACAAAAAAAAACACAAGCACACACAAAAACATAACAACAAGCATAAAAGGCAGCAGCGCAAGCGATCGCCAAAAGCAACAACTGCAACAGCAACAGCAACAATAAAAGCAACAATAATATTAACACTCGCTAGACGAGTGCGAGTCTAAAGTCCAAACGGCGTTTCAGAGGCACGAGTCCAAAGTCCAATTCGAATGAAATGGTCGGGTTTTCTGCTCAGCACCAGCATCAGCATGCTGTATGCGAGTCATATGTAACATACCCCCCACCTCACTACCCACCAACAAACCCTACAGTTTACAATTTTTGTTTGTGTTGTGGATGCAAAGAGCAAGAGACTCTCTGTCTTTCTCTCTCTCTCCCTCTGTGTGTTGCTATCTTGCTTGCTTACCCCCCGCAGACACAACAGCATTTTGTTTACCTTTACGAACAGTTGTAACACTCTCTTGACTCGAGCTCTCTTAAGATTTTGGGGCTCTTGAAACTCTTAAAACATGTGGCCGCCGTTGTAGTCTCTGTTGATTGCATGTTAAAAAAGTTAATAACACAGCGGCTGTTGCTGCTGCTGCTGTTGCTTCTGCTGTTGATTTTACGGACTCAATAAAATTACAGCCCATTTTATGACATTTATTTGTAGTTAAATATGCACACACATGTGTGTGTGAGCGTTTGTGTGTATGTCTGTATTACGAAATGCAATAAATGCCAAATTGTGACTGTGATGGCCCCGTGGGGCAATATTTTCATTTCAATTTGTGTCACCTTCGGGGCACTGTTCAATTTTCGAATTTGATAGCTCAAATCCCGGCTGCAGCTGCTGCTGTCGCTGACGTCATACGCCCACAATTGTCTTGTTACAAATTGTATACAAATTATGCAGCTTTTGTTATCCTAGCTCAACTCGCCTTTGAAATGCCCCCCGCAGTCACTGTTAACAGTTCTCACTCCCTCTCTCTCTCTCTTTTTCTCTATCTCGCACACACACTCGCATTGATCACCGGCTTTTGTTGAGCGCAAAATAAAAAAAGTTCACGTTTCGCATTTGCCTTTTGTTACGATTCGCATTTTTATTTAATTTTAGCGAAACGAAACGACAAAAATATACACAATTTGTGGACTTTGAACACCTTTGCTGTCGCCGTCGCAGTCGCCGTCGCAGTCGCAGTCGCAGTTGACTGCAACGTTTTTGTTGTGTGTTGAACGAATTTAGCAATTATTGTTGTTGACTTTTGTTATATTTCGCTGCCATTGTTGCTAAGCTGCCACGTTTCGCGATCAAGAATACATAATATTTTCGTTAAATGATTAATAATTATTGTGACTAAACCGCTAAAACACAATACATATTCCAATGACAGCAACTTAAACAGCGTGTTTGCGATTCCAGAGCAATGATATCAATAATAATAATAATAATAATAATCGAGCACATTTGAAAAATGAGTGAATCAATTCCGATTGTGGGATATTCCTTGCCGCTGCTCTTCAAATGTAATTCCATCTGAAATAATCACCAATTTTTGCTCGTCATTTCATCAGCTACAGATCGATTAACACAATTACAGTTAACGCATTCCTGGCAAACAATTCCAATTACCAAAGTTTATCGAGTCATCGAACTAACGAGTCGGTTTGAATGCACTCGTGAATGCGACGACAACGACTCGAAACGATGCAAAACAGTCAACTAATTAAGGCATAAATGCCGTTGACAGTTGCATTGTGGTAACAGAGGTTTCTGCGGGGCACCGAGACTGTTTCACATGCAAAGCGTAATTAATTATGCATAATCCAGTTAGCAGATCGATTTACATGCAACTAACTCTTGACGAGTCTTGAATCACAAACGCAATTCGCACACTTGGAAAAATTTGTAGGAAATGTTCAAACTTATTTTTGTCTTTTAGTAAATGTAGAAATGCTTCTGCAACTGAAACTGTCATAAATAATACTCTAATGAGAAGTGAAAAAATAATAAATCAGATATATAAATATATATATATATATCTGTTCAGCAGCTTGATCAAGTTACCCACCATAAATAATAAATTAAAAAAAAAAATACTTTCACAAAAATATTTCTTTAGACTTTTGTCTTTGACTGGTTTAGTTACCCTAATCTCTATCTCTCGTTACCTTTTGCTGCGTGTGTTCTCCATTGTCATCTCGATTGTGTGGCATCATTTGCCATTGCTCTGGGGCCGGAAGTGGAAGTGGAAGTGTCTCCCAGGCCGCACTCACTGACAGACTGTGCAACCACAGCTCACATCGCCTTCAGGGTCACAGTTTCGTTCTACTTGTTGTTCTTGTTAGTGTGGCTCAATTTCAGGAGGGTGGAGGGGGGGATGGATGCGGGGTTGAACATCTACTTGAACAAGCAAAACCATTCTTATATATATCTAATGAAGCCACTAGAGGGAAACTCTGCTTTGAAACAATGAAATACTTATCAATTGTCTCCAATGATTGACTTTAACAACTAACATTTTTACTTATTAAATTTATTACTTAATTGTAGTTAAATATAACTAAAAACATAAACTTTTCTCATAACTACAACTAAATGTTGACTGACTTTAAGCACTAGTATTATTACTCTATTATAGTTAATAGTTAGTTATTATAACTATAACTTCATTTTCAACATCAAACAATTTTGTCAATTGAGCTAAAATTATTACTTATTAGTTAGTTTTCTTAACTATAATTAAACTTATTAGTTATTTAACTTAACTATAATTAAATTATGAACAACATCAACAATTTGCTCACGAACACCAATTATTATAACTACATCAACAATTTTATACAAATTTTCAGTTCAATTTTCTCTCTTTAAGAACTAGTCAAATTAGTCCTGCTTAACATTTTACTATAAATAATATTAATAATAATATAAATAATAAATATATGCCATAAAATGCAAATTAATTAATAATTATTTAAAAGATTTATAAATCGCTTGCAAAGTATCGATTAATTGAAGTACATTAGCATCATTCTCATCCATATTCGAAATGAGTCAATTTTCTCAATCCTACTTAAAGTAAAAGTATAAAAAAAGAGACAAAATTTAATACAAATTAAGTTCAATGTCGGAAATATTAACTTTAGCTTAGTCAAACAATTTGAATTTATGGCAAAGCAGCTGCCAAGGATAACAGCCCCAATTTGCCAACAGGTCTAAGAAAAGTAGCTCTAAAAACACACACACACACGCAAACTTGTAAAATGTTATATCAGATATATATATATATAAGTAATCGTATTAAAATTTAACAACTTTAATTAGTAATCAAGAGCAGGTTGCTATTAGAAACGTTTAATAAAATTAAAATAAATTTACGTTTATTGCGCGGCGGCCGCAAGTTGCTTGCTTTCGCATCAGCGCACATTTGGCCAAGTTGTTGTTTATGGCCAGGGCTAATTCCAGTCACACACACAAACACACCACCCACACACACACACACACACCGACAGAGAGCGAGAGTGGTTCATCTGAAATTCTGCGGCTGTCTAATTGGAAAGTGAAAATGTGCGAGGCGCTGACGCGTGACTCCTTCGGAGAGCAACTTGTTGCCTTGGCTACCTGGCGGCGGCATGCCTCTTGGCCCCACAAGTTGCCTCATTATGCAAAGTGCTCGCTGAGCAGCAGCAGCGGATGGACTTGCGGCACTTGTCACAGCAGTTAAGAGGGGCTGTGCGGCGGTTGGCTGGAGCCTGAATCATTGCGTGTGTTGACGCAAACGAATATACAAAATTGTTGTCGTTGTTGTTGTTGTTGCTGTTGTTGTCGCTTTTGTTGTTGTTGTCGTTGTTGCTTTTGGGCATTTCGAATTTGTGTGCGCTCTGCAAATTTCATTTCATTTAGAATCCGTTTTTTTTTTTTCCTGACATTCCTGACCCAAGCAGCTACAAGCTACAACTGCCACAAGCGAGCAGAGAGCGACTGAGAGATTTTTGCCACACTACAAAAAAAGAAATACATATTTTTTGCAATATTTTATCAAATTTTATTCCTGACTTACACTTGAAACAATTTTATTTACTTGCCTAAGTAAAGAATTTCGGAGTTGCTGCAAAAACGTGCTTAAAACATTTATTTTATGCTCGAAAAGTGCTTGAAATGCTGCTCGTTATGCGCCAATTGAAATTATGCAATTACTGGGTTTTTTCTGACAGTGTAGATGCTTGGCATGTCCGTTATATCCAAAGGACAACGACAACATCGTCAGCGGGTTGACTATGCTGATTTGCAGTTGCTTATGTACTCGTTTGTCGCTTGTCGTTTGTCGTTTGTCGTTTGTCGTTTGTCATTTGTTGCTTGTTGTTGTTGTTGTTTATATGTCGATTTAGTTGTCCTCAGTTCTACCCCTTAATCGGGTCTACAAATAAGTTCTTATGAATATTTATGTGTTTTTGTATCACAAGTTTGGAAACAGTTTCGAAACAAATTTAAAATTATAATGTTTAATGCCAAATTCTGCACCCTTATTCCCAGTTTGTCAAGTAAAAAAAAAGAGTTAAAAAATATATAAAAAAATTTGAATAGCATTTCGATTTGGTTGTAAGCCTGAAAATACAGCAAATAAACTTTGATTTATTGCAAACTTCATTGGCTACACTTGAATGAATATTTAAATGCTTATTGCTTAATTTTATTGTTTTTAAATAATATATTTTTTAACATTAGAGTTTACTAATCTTAATGCTTATAGTATTGAACAAATATATATTTTAAAATGCATTTATAAAAAATATTTGTGGCAATATACAAAAGTTAATTTGCATAAAAAATATAAATAAATAAAATCAAATAATAAATAATAATAAAAATAAATAAATAATAATAATAATAAATAAAAAATAATAAATAATAAACAAATAATAAATAAATAATAAATAAATAATAAATAAATAATATATATATAATAAATAAATAATAAATATATAATAAATAAATAATAAATAAATAATAAATAAATAATAAATAATAAATAATAAATAATAAATAAATAATAAATAAATAATAAATAAATAATAAATAAATAATAAATAATAAATAAATAATAAATAAATAATAAATAAATAATAAATAAATAATAAATAAATAATAAATAAATAATAAATAATAAATAAATAATAAATAAATAATAAATAATAAATAAGTAATAAATAAATAATAAATAATAATAATAAAATTGAATCACCAAAAGTTAATTTGCATAAAAATCTGTACAAAAAAATCAAATCACCAAAAGTTAATTTGCTTACAAAATATTGATATAAATAATATCAGATCACAGCGATTTCTTCAACTGCGTAGAGAGAAGGGTATCTTCAAGTCGATCATTTTCTGCTGCTAAAGTTGTTTTTCTGTTTTTACTGTTTATTTTTATTTTTTTATAAGTTGAAGTTTGTCGTTGTCAGCGCTGACGTGCAGCAAACATTTGAATTTGTTCCATTCGGAATGATGACACACGCTCGTTGCATAAGCAAATATTTCGAGGCCTTACCCCAACACCAGGACAACCCACTCACACACACCCCCACACCCCCCAGACCCACCCACACACACGCATGCACACACACTCACAAATAGACACTCTGAAGCTGCTGCCAGTCGCAGTTGTCGTTGTCTGGCTGTCATAGCAATGCTGTTGGGTTTGTGACAAACCCACTGACAACAGGACAAGCCCACTGACAAACAGGACATTCTCGACTACAACACCCAGTTCCCCAGATCCCCAGTTAACAGTTCTCAATTCCCAGCTCGCTGCTCAGCTGCGAATGCTCCTGACAGCGCCTGACAAGCTGAGCTGATAAGCTTCAGCTTCGATTAGATTCTTCTGCTCGCTGTTGTTGTTGTCATTATATATATATATATTTATGTATTTTATATATATACTTTTATGTTGTTATTTGGGCGCAAGTTGTTTTCTCTGCGGGACTAAAAGATAAAGCTGAAATTAGCTGCGGCGACAGCTGATTAACTCGGCCAAAGTTGAGCAATTAAGCGTAATGAGAAAACGATAGCTTTCCATCATTAACTTTTAATCGAAGCTTTTGTTTTTCCACTTAAAATTAGTATTCATGAATTTATTAATTAATATTGTCAGATTTTGACTGATTTTAAAGGCCAGCTTCGTTTAAGCTGTGTGAAAATTTTATTTTGAACGAAAAATTTTAGCAAAAAAAAAAAAAATTATTTTTTAACATTTTTGAAAAATAGATTTTGAATTTAAATCTTAAACTAATCTTATATTCTTTTTAAATAAATTTTCTTTAAAGGTGTGCAAGGCACTTGGCATCATCTGTGAAATGGAATACTTTGGCCTGGAGCCCTGGACGCCCAATCAGAAGGAGTCGCGTACGCGACAATGGTACAATCTGAGGAATCGGCTCCATGGCGACAGTGGCAGCAGCAGCAGCAGCATCCAATTGATGCTGGCGTTGCGGGTGAAGTTCTGGGTGCCGGTGCACAACATCCTGCAGGAGAGTGTGCGCAATTTGTTCTATATGCAGGCACGGCGGGATCTGCTGGAGGCGCGTCTGTGCGCCCAGGATTGGGCCAATGCGGCCAAGTTGGCGGCGCTGCTCTGCCAGGCGGATGGTCATCGCTTCAATGAGCAATCGTTGCGGGCCGAGTGCCCAATGCGCATGCGACGCGAGCTCGCACAGCAGCAACAGTTGGCGCTGCAGCAGCAGCAGCAGCAGCAACATAAACTCGAACAGCAGCGCAAGGAGCGGGAGCATGTGTTGAGCTTCAAGAAGCGACGGCTCTCCAAGCAGAAATCCGTGGAGCACATGGATTGCTGCACCCTATCCGCGGCAGCAACAGCAGCAACAGTAACAGCAGCAACAACAGCAGCAGCAACAGCAGCCACAACAGCAACCCTTGCCAGCAACAATAACAACAACAACAACAACAACTTGCAACCATCTCCGTCAGCTTCAGTTTCCGTCTCTGCCTCCACATCCGCATCCACATCGAGCAGTCCAAGCAACAGCAGCAGCAGCCACTCCGGCCTGGATCAGCGTCTCGCCAGCAATCCGTTGCGCATGTACGAGGATTACATAATCCTGCCGAGCGTTAAGGAGACGGAGCCACCAGTTGACTTTCTGCGACAGATTGCCAACGAGCACAGCAAGCTGGCCAAGCTGCCAATGTCCGCCAAGTCGGCCAAGTACTGGCTGCTCCAGGAGATCCAGGAGCTGAGTGGCTACGGCGAGGAGATCTTCAGCGGCGTCTCAACCAATGAGAGCGCCACCCGCTGCGAAATTGCAGTCGGTGCTCATGGCATCACCGTCGTCCGTGGGGAGGAAAAAGAAAGGTGAGTAACCAACTAAGTTTAGATCTTCAAAAGAACCAATGACTGAGCTGCTCTTAACTTAATTTAAGCAAATCTTTATTTCTAACTAGATTTTGCTTGAAATAATTCTACAATTCTTAAAACAATTTCAAATTTATCTGTTCTTTTCTTATAGAGAGAATAAGTCGATTTATACTTGAACTAAATGTGAAAAATGTAAATCGAGAAAATCTTAGTTTATTTATGCTCAAAACAAATTAACTATTTAAATTTAAAAGAAATTTTTAAAGTTGAGATTTAATTAATTATGTAAAAATATTAAAAATTGAACATTTTTTAAACTCATTTTTAATTGTGGAAAATCGTAGTTTATTTATGGAATGCATTCAAAGTTTTTTGCCGTTTATAAAAACAAATTAATATATATAAATTTGAAATAAATTTAAAAATCAATTCTCTACTTGATAATTAATTAATTATGTAAAAAAATAGTAAAAATTGAACTCGATTTAATATCAAAAACAAATATTTTTAAAGTACTTTTTAATTGTAGAAAATCTTAGTTTATGTAG
This sequence comes from Drosophila paracracens, assembly GCA_035044025.1. Classification (NCBI taxonomy): domain Eukaryota; kingdom Metazoa; phylum Arthropoda; class Insecta; order Diptera; family Drosophilidae; genus Drosophila; species Drosophila paracracens. Next base: position 785,638 of record JAWNMN010000242.1, read on the forward strand.
GGAAAGCATTCAAAATTTTCTGAAGATTTCCAAAACAAATTAACTCTTCAAATTTAAAATATATTTTTTAATTACTAGTTTAGAGTTTTAGTACAAATTTAACTCGACTTAATGTCAAAATTAAATATTTTTTATATTCGTTTAATTGTGGAAAATGTTAGTTTATTTATGGAATGCATTCAAAGTTTTCTGCCTATTATCAAAATCAATTAATTAAATATATTTATTAAACTAAAAATAATTAACTTAAAAGAACATTTTCAAAATCATGAATTAGTAAAAATTGAACTCGATTTAATATGAAAAATGAAACATTTTTTTTAAACTCGATTTAAATTGTTTTGCAGCATCCCGTTCAGTGCGATTGCGTCGGCGAAATCGTTGAGGCGCACCTTCAAGCTGGAGTACGTGGACGATCACAACGATCGCAAGGAGCTGGAGATCAAGTTGCCCAAGCAGCCAATTGCCGCCGGATTGTATCGATCGATCACGGAGCGACATGCGTTCTACGTCTGCGACAAGGTGCGCTGCGTGGTGACGAATCAGTTTACGCGTGACTTGAAGGGAACGATTGCATCGATGTTTACGGCGACGGAGATTGGGAAGCGATACGTCTTCGACATACAGCATACGTGCCGCGAGGTGCACGATCAGGCGCGTCGCAAGCTGCATGAGCGTGGCGGCGATGTGGCTGCCACAGCGGCCATCGATGGTGGCAGTCCACCATATCCGACTGCCGACGGTCTCGACGTTGGTGCTGGTGGTGCTGCTGTTGGCGGTACTGTTGGTGCTGGTGGTGCTGGTGGTGTTGGCGGTTCCATGGCCGGCAAGATAGATTTGGCCATACGCGAGAAGGAGGCGCGTGAGGCGGCGATTGAGCGCTGCGTGGATACGCGCATCCTTGAGGCGATGCAGTGCAAGATCTGCATGGATCGTGCGATCAACACAGTGTTCAATCCATGCTGTCACGTCATCGCCTGTGCCCAGTGTGCAGCTAGGTAAGCTCATCTACACGCATACACTCGCAGAAAAGAATTAAAATTCAGGCTTATTGTTTTTAAATTTAATGAAATTGATTCAAGATAAATTTTGGTGTTTATTCTGATTTTATTATTATGAAAGGATTTTTTTATTTTTATTAATTTATTTTTTAAGAGAGTGAAATTGATTCAGGATAGATTTTTGTGCTCATTCCGATATTTTTATTGTATCAGAATAAATGAATAAAATCAGATTTATTATTTTTACATATATTATTTTTTCACTAAGAATTATTTTTTTAAGAGAGTGAAATTGATTCAGGATATATTTTTGTGCTCATTCTGAAATTATTATTGTATAAAATGAAAAGAAAAAAGCAAGAAATAATCATTAAAAAGAGTCAAATTGATTTAAGATATTTTTTTTCTGATATTATTTTTGTATAAAAAGAAAAGAAAAAAAGAGTTAATTGACAGGATTATTGTGCTTGATTTAAGTTTTTTAATGTGCTCAATTAAAGTCAAAAGTTTCTTAAATCGAGTAGGTTTCATTGAGGAAACTTCAGTTCGAGTTTGATTGAGCTGATATTTAAGTTTAACATTTTCTTTAGTGCTATTAGCAATTCTAAAAAAAACAAATGATTATTTAATAAATTAACTTTCAAAGTGTTTTTTTTGCTTTTCTAATTGAGTTGATTTTTGTTTGTATTTGCAGGTGCAACAATTGCCCCAATTGCCGTGTGAAAATAACGAGCGTAGTCAAAATCTATCTGCCACCGGAACTGCGCACCAGCAGCCAAACCGTTGCAAACAGCAGCTGCAGCAGCAGCAGCAACAACATCGACGGCCCGCTTTCCACGGACCAACATCAACTGGAGCAGGAGCAGCACCAGCAGCAGCTGGATGGCTTCGCTTCGACATCAGCAGCAGGTGCTGGAGCAGCGGCAGGAGTCGGAGCCGGAGCCGGAGCAGGCGGATTTGGAGCTGGAGGCGCTTCAGTTGGAGCGCCAAAAGTGACGACGGCTGCCTAGAATTGGCTGTGCTCGCTGCTGTTCCGGCTGATGGAATGGGTTTGTGTGCCGATCGTTTGATCCGCAACGCAATCATAAACGTTAACCAGAGATCTCGTCTTGCTGTCTGCATCCATAATATGACCATATAAACATTTCGAAGGGAACAAACCAAAAACAAGTTGATCATGTTGAAAACAAACAAAACAAAAACTAAAAATTAACAACTAAAAACTAAAAACAAAAAAACAAACAAACAAACAAACAAAACACACACTTAGCCTGTATACTCGTATCTTTACTCAAGTATTTTTATGGATATATACATTTCGATATGTATAGGTATATATATATATATATATATGTATATACTGCGACTTTAAAGTGCTATTTAATTTTATCTAAGACTTTACTATTTAGCCTCTTTTAGAGTGTTTAGCCTATACGACAACAAAATTACTATTACTAACTAAAACTACATGAATAAGCAAATATATATATATATATATATATATTGATAATTATAACTGTAAACCTAGTACGAATACTACGAGAAAATATATATATAAATAATTATTATTATTTTATATTTATCCTAAATTTTATGTTAGAATCTTACGCAATTAAAACTCGAGATGTATTTATTATATATATATCTATATATATATATACGTACATAGATAATGCCTAATGCCTAACACTCTTAGTATTTATTACAACACTAACACTAACAACAACAACAACAACAACAAACAACAACAACTACTTTGCCTAAACACAGTCCAATTCTCATGTAGCATACTTATTTGGATGTGTTATATATCGAATGCATATAATATATATATACAAAATGTAGTATATATATATACTCTCACACATATATATATGTATGTGTATGTATGTGTAGTAACTTTTAGGACAAGCGTACAATAATCGCAAGTTTAAGGAGCAAAAGTAGTACTAAAAGTACCTGCAAGAAACTGCTAAATGCGTAGTCAATAATAAATGTTAACAATGTTATATATATATAAACCATATACAATCAAACGAATTTATTTATTTTCTTATCTATTTTCAGTTTTCATTTGAGTTGTCTCCTTTTTTTTCTTCCTCAATTGAAAATTATTAGACGAAAATTGTTGATAAAGGACCAAAAAAAAATTTATGTTTATTTTGTTGCTTTTCTAACTAAAAGTTCTCTCTGCTAAATTCAATGTAGCAAAATTAGACGTAACTAGGGATTACAAATTATTCGAATTTCTAAACTTTATTAAATATTTCAAATTTCTTTATTTTGTTTTGGATGAAAATGGATGTTTTTGGAACCGTTTTTATTGTACTTATTCTTCTGCTTTTCTTATATATTTGTGTCGCCTTAGCTTTCTTGACTTATTTGGAATATCGTATACATAATAAATAAAATATATATGTGATCTTGAACTTCATGAAATTATCCCTCATGCAATCATCTCGAATACATTTATGCCACAACCCATCATTTGTTTGATAACATCAAAGGACAAATCATTTTCAGCTACATTTGAAATCTAATGCAATGGTTTTGCACCACAATTGGAGCCACGTTTGTGCGATGTCCCAGAAAAAGACCCTAAATACGAATATAACATTATGTTTGAACCCAGAGACGAATTACTTACATGCAACATCGATAATGGCATGCATCAGTTTGACGAAGCTCAATTTTGGAGAAAAATGTTTGCCAAGAAGGCAACTCGATTTTTTCCCATTGAAATTGGAATTATTGTTGTTTTCACTTTGAGTTTGAACTGGAATATACTCAATATTGCCGCGTTCGTCGCGCTCTAAAAAGGAACTCAACGAATCTCGAAGTGGCAAGGAATTGCTGAATTCTTTCAAAATGCCACCAAAACTGTTTGCTTGATTTTTCTCAATCTTCGTCCTGTTAACATATGACATGTTAATTATATCAATAGTACTTCCGTTCGAATGGTTCCCAATTCCCATTTTATCAAATGCTCCAACGCAATGAATCAAAGCTGTTAAATTTTGCCAAGGATCTTATAAATTGCTTTGTGCTGAAAAGTATTTCCAACTCACCTCCGATTATGCAAACGAATGCCATTAGCTTTGCCTTCATTTTCCAACAATTCGTTTTCTGATTTCAACTACAATTCTTATGAATATGTTTTGAATATGTTTTCAAAGCGAAGGCGCGCAAATTGTATACTAATCTCTTATCGATTTGTCACCACATTTTCCTTGTGTACACACTGGTTGCATTCGATACCATCGGAAGACACAGGTAAATATCGATTGGTCAATCGATGACATGATTACCAACTATCATTTCAAATTTAAAATATTAAATCACGTTACCGGTGGATAATGAATTAAAATCTTAGTAATAGGCTAGTGCTTGTATTAATGATCAAAGAAATGGATGAAGCTTTGGATGGGCTTCTGAAGTAGTGTTTGACAAGAGTTCAAAGTGCCCGCTTATAGTTGCACAATGCAACTATAATTGTTAAAGCGATATATCACATTCAAAGTAAAAGCGATAGTTGTAGGAATCTAAATATCGATAAGCAATGCATCAGGACATACCGTCATTATATCGATAGTTGATAGTGATGGGTCACTTATCGATGGAAACATGGGATATTCCTGCAATTATGGATGAGGCTAAAAATTTACTACGATATAATATATCTTTGAATTAATATCGAGTATAAAATATGACTGCAATATTTGACTATTTACGTATTAATAAATAATTGTAATATAATTAAATAAACAGAAACATTCCTTGCAAGATTGTGCTGTGTACTTATTTGTGGTTATTTGTATCGCGATAGTCGTGAGTGCAATCGAAAATCGGTTGAAAAACATCGAATGTATATGACTGGTTGTGTCATCGATAAGACTGCCATCACAAGTTCGGCGTGTAAATCTAAATGTAAATATCGCCCCGTCTGCGCCGAAACATTGTAATAAATTAACTAGCCCCGCTTTATAAATAATTCTAAAAATATTGCCAACACCGACGTTGGCGTTAAATGCAAAATATCGCGTGTGCCTTGCCGACAATATCCGAACAGTAGCAGCAGCAGCGGCAGGAATAGCAAAAGCAACAGCAACAAGCGACACTGGTCAGTGGTCGTCGTCGCGAACGTGGATGGATGCAAGGCAATGCAAACAATTGAATAAGCGTAAGCGTTGCTCTCTGCCCGCTCGCTCGCACCCACTGCACCATTGGCGCCGTGTACTAAATACAAGTTTAATGTTGGTGAAATTTGCACGCGGCTGCAGTTCTTGATTATTATTACTATTATTACCAACAAGCAAGCAGCTGGTGTTTGTCCCAGCGGACCTTTGACGTGGGGCCTTTGCCTCTCTTGATCGTGACCAGAGTGTGTGTGTGTGTGTGAACACTCACCGTGTGTACGTAAATGTGTGCGTGTGTGCGGAGACCACCGCAGTGACCATGAAGCGACGCGCTGCTCTCATTTCTGTGGATGTTTACAATAAATACCTAAAAATGTTTAAATTGTACAATTGCAAAGCGAAATAACAGCGACAACAACAAGCACAACAATTACTACAACTGCAATCACAACAAAGGCAACAGCAACAATAACAACAGCAATACAAATTCAGCTCGTTCTAATTAGCTGTGACAACAAAAACAGCTGAAAATAAATACTTAAGAAGCAGACGCAGTCGACTTGTGCTCTCAAGCTTTAAGAGCCTAAAATTAAACGTGAACGAAAATTAGAGAAGCAAACGACGAAATATCATCATCAACTAAAAAGAGTCGAGAAAGAAACAAAAAGAATCTAAATCGCCACACCAAGTGCCTTTTCTGTCTCGCTCTCTCTGTCTATCCTTCATGTGTTTTAAGTGAATTTAAGCCGTTCTTTGACGTCACTTTGTCGACATCGTAGCTGTTGTTGTTTTTGTTGTTGTTTTGCCACTGTCTTCGCCTCTCTCACCTCTCGCTCAGTCGCATAAGGAGGCATCTACATTTTTAATCGCTTCGCGCGCATCTTTTGCCCAAATGCGTTTCGTGTCGAGTTTGTTGATTTTCTTATTCTCGTGCGCTCTCGTTTCACGCATGACTTGGATATAATACATATACACACACATACAAATGCATATATGTAGAAGTGTATGTGTGTGCATCAGCATCGGCATTTAATTTAATCTGGATCTGGATTATACAATCGCACAGAGGTCAGTATCTAAAGTGTAGCGATGCCTATTTAGCCGTCTTTTTTTTTTGTTCTTTACACAGATAAACATCTTTTGTTTTTTGTTCGATCGATAATTAATCAACTCATTTTGGCTCAAACATAGCAAGATTTTTAATCAATCGTTTGCCTCATTGCGCATTAGTTCAACACGATTGCTGGGCGACCTTCGCGACCTGCTACAAATTGTAAATTCAATTAATTTAAATCAATTTGACATTGCATTTATTTAAATTCCACACTTCTTTGGCCCTTTACAGTGCCATCTGCACTATCCGTACTATGCACAGCCAAGCATGCCCCATTCAATGTCACATTGCATTTCAAAAACACAACAAATTGTCGGACGTGATTACTTAATACGAATCGTTGCACCACTTAAGCAATATTTAACTCATTTACTATTCGATATGTAAAGCGTTACGAAATTAGATTCACATTTTTCAATAAACTACCCATTATAAATTTACGGATTCGATTCTTACTTCATTCAGGTAGATATGGTTATTAAAAATTAGTCTATCCCATTAACAGTTGAACAAAATGATTCTACTTTTATTGTTGTTTATTTCCTAAACTATATTTTTGTATTGTAATGGCAAATAAAGGGATTTTAGTATGTTTTTAATCTCAAACATTAACGTAATACTATCAGCAACCATTTATCGGATAATTCAATGCCTGTTCTTAAATACAACTTTATCACGCACATGAAATCCTAGTTGTTTTATTAATTTGATGAAATGAAACGAATGTGCAGCAGTTGAAATGGGTATTTAATGAGTTTCGCGGCCAGGCAGCACAACAACAACAACAACCGACATGAAAAAGGGAGCAAAACGAAAAAAAAAAGAAAAAGAAGGAGCAGAAACAAAAATAACCAAAAACAACCAACAAAATTATGATTTACACAATAATTAAATGTCAATTCATCTGGGCCTCGTCTTGTTTGCCGTTGTTCTCTTGCTTTCCGCTTTGCGGTCGCTTCGGCTGAACTTTAAAGGCGACAACGGTTATTAATTCACTCTCTGCTTGGAAAGCATTGGAAGCATTAAAAGCCTGGCGCTCTGCAGCCCTTTTTTTCATAATCTGTCCAAATGTCAGTGGGAACGAGGGACGGAAAAGACGGAAGGGGAACGTAAGGGTCCAGTTGCGACAGTCGTTAATGGAAAAAATGTGATGAGGACCAATTCGTATTGTTTTCAATACTCTTACATAAAGCACGAATTTTACTACATATTGAGCAAATAATATTAATAATCAGTTATATTTATTGTATGTGCGTATCGATTTAGCATTGAAATTACTGTAAATATGTACTGATAGCAAAAGAGCATTTCATATTCTCCGTTTTTCGAAAGTAATATCTTGCTGTACATATTTATGTTTTGCTTGTAAAATCGGGAACATTTTAATATACCCTGTCAGCTATTCCAAATTGCAATAAAGGTTTCCGTTATAAGCACATTTCATTTGCTCAACAATCAACATTTCGTAAAATAAACTCAAAAGCTTCAACAGCTTAAAGGGTATTTTCAAGTTGGGCTCAGCTCTCATTTGTGTGCACACTAACGTGTTTTTTTTTTGTCTTTTTTTAATATTAATGGTGGATGGTGGGAGGGGTGGGTGAGAAAGGGTCTTGCGGGGGGAAAACGACGGACGGGATGCGTGCCCAAAGCCGACATCCAACGTCCTGCCATAAAATTGCATGCACGAATTTTGTTTTTGTGCCGCCTTCTTCTCTTGCCACTCTTCCCCTTTATGCGTCTGTTGCTTTTGTTTTTGCTGTTGCTGCCGCTGCCGCTGCTGTTATTTTAGCCAGCCTCTTTGTTTTTTCCTTGTTTTTTTTTTTTTATTTATTTGGTCCGAGTTTATTGCGTGGAATGCTATTTAATAAATTCCATTTTATGCCTGCACGTCCCAATCCCCTCGTCCGACCAGCGTCCGCTCGCAGGCGCTTTTTCTGCTTCTTGTTGCTGTTTTCGCCAGGATTTATATGCAGTTTGTGTTTGTTGCTCGACTGTTGTGTTGGCCCAATGCAAATTTTTAAATTCAATTCCGACATTCAAACGGCGAAACACAATAACAAATTGCAAAATGGCACAGCTAAGATTGCAAACAATCGACTATGAGCTACCCTGTAAATGCGTCAAATGAGCAATGAAAAAAGCTTAAGCTTAAACCAATTGTGAATTCACACAAAAATTAAATATAAATAAATTAATTTCGAACCGTAGTTTTTTTTTATCGTTTAATCACATAATCAGGGTATTTAAATAACGGCTAGTCGATGATTGCTTTGCAGCTGTTGTTCTTGGAAATTAAGTTTTCTTTTGACATTGCGTTTAGTTTTCCATTTCAGCAAGTCACCAGAAAAAAAGTGGCACAGCAAGCGAACAATGAAGACGGCAAAGTTTAAGCACCTTAGTTCATTTTACAAGCAAGCAATAAGAAAAAAATGAAAATTAAGACGACGAAAAAGGAAAGGGAACGAAAAGAAAATAGAACAAGTAATGGGAAAAGAAAAGCAAAAAATAGCCAAACGGGCTAAAAGTTTTCAACAGCGTAACTTTTCTTTCTCGTCCTACAAACTTTCAGATACTATTTTTAGTTATTGTTTTTGTTTTTTGTTGTTGTTGTTGTTGTTGTTGCTGTTCTTGTAGGGAACTTCCGCTCGGTGCTCCTTTGCCAACTAGTTGCAAGAATAACAAAAAAACAATGTCAAGAACAAGAACAAGTAAAAGAACAACAACAAGAATAACAATAACAATAAAGACATTAAACATTGAAAACTTGCAATTGTGTTATGCGCGTACATTAAAGTTTTTAAGAGGCGACGCTTTAAAGGGTATTTCTGACATGTTTTCTATTTCACTTGTTTCTACTCTATGTATGTGTACGTGTGTGTATGTGTGTGTGTGTGTGCCACGCCCCAAAGCACGGCTGCATTGCTCGTATAGGGTTTTTGGTGTGCAACAAGGACACGAGAGCCATAAAAATATTTCAAAAGTGCAGCAAAAGTTGGAAAAACAACTGCAGTAGCAAACAGGCTGAAAAACAGCAGGACAACAAAAACAAGCAACAGCAAGGATAATGGTTGAAGTGCACCAAAAACAACAACAACAACAACACTTAGAACGTTGCAAAAAAGCTTATAGTAAATTTATGCAGCAAATACGCATGCTCAACTGCCAGATATGCTGTAAATTTTCAATTGATTTAATCTGCTTTTTTCTTCTAAATTAATACAAATTTTCTTAATTTGTGCTTTAATATTTTTTAATTAAAAAAACGTGATTGGAAAGTTTTAATATTGATTTTTAACTGTCGATCTAAGAATATAATATAAGACATTTTGTGGGCTTCCCAAAACACAGTCAGTTTTCCCCATTTCTCGCCCAAATCGCAAGCTCCTTTTTCAAATGGTATTCAAGTAGTCGATCAAGCCTGAACTTTTGCCATGTCTAGAAAAAAGTTTGCCACACCATACCTATGTATATACCCCCCGGAGATGGAAAAAACTTGGCACAGAATTCTAAAAATTCGATAAAAGAAGTGAATAAAAATATAATTGAAACATGGCCAGCTTGATGCACATCGATGTTGGATGGGTAGATGAGGGGTGGGGAGGGGAGGGATCTGGGCGTGTTCACGATATTTTGTTGCTGCTGTTTTTATTTCGTAAACTTTATCGACGCTGTGCTAAAGTTGTGCACATTACAACTTTAAAACTGTTGGGAATTTGAAATTGAGCTCCAACATAAATAAATAATGCTACTTAATTAGCTGTTACAATGTTGCCTTCCTTCATGCTTACCACGCTTGTTTGTTCATCTTATCTTTGTATATATCGAATATTTATCATTTCTAATCACATCCACAACTTTGGAAATTGAATTAATCTGTGCAAAGTTAAAGCAAATTATCATTTAAAATGTTTTTTTGACACTCATACTAAAAATGTTATATCAAATATTAGATAGAAGTTGACAAGAACTCCTCTAATGGAGCAATTTCTAAAATCTTTTGAACTAACTTTAACTAATATTGACAAACTCCATGTTAATACAAACTTTCCGGAAATAGTCATAAATATCAAATGTTTATTGTACTGATAAAAAGTTAAAGTTAAAGTTAAAAAACGCTTACTTGAAGTTAAGTGGAATATGGATTGCAGGCTGTTCCCCTCGTCAAGTCGCGTCAAGAAGCTTAAATAATGAAAATTTGTTGCTCATTAATCGAACGATTGCCGGCGACGATAACCTATTTCATCAGAGCACCGATAACCCACATATATTGCGAATGATCTACGATCGTGATCTTTGCCACGCAATGCGGGAAGCTTTCTGTTTGTAAACATACATATAAAAAATAAATATATATATATATATATATGTATTTGTATTTGTATTTTTAAATGGGATTCGACAATCTTTCGCTTCGTGTGTTTCTGATTGCTGTTTTTTTTCTTGATGTTATTTATATATATATATATGTTTTTTATTATTTACTTTTTAGTTGCGCATTTAATTCATTTATACTTAAACATATGTATTTACAATTCGTGCATATATTTAAGTATGACGTATGTGGCGTGATAACGGCAAATGAAAAGAGAGAGTGGGGAAATAGGAAAGGGGAGGGAAAGCCCACGCAACAAAACCAAAGCCATAATTAAGTCAAGTAATAAATACAAAAAAAAAAAAAACATTGTTTACTTGGAATTATTCAGTCTAACTTTGCCTTATGGCAATTATAAATAAAGTAGAAACGTTTCAAGGTGGTTACTTATCAACTGAATCTATTAATGGCTGCCAATATAATAATAATAAAGATAAAGATAATAACATGCATATATGATCCATTAAGTATGAACCGATTATAATTTATATATAAATATATATCAATACTAATTTGAGCTTCTTTCATTTCTTTCTTAGTTGAATATTATGGAAAAGGCGAAAGCGTATATCAAAAATGAACTCCGTGGCGGCAGCGTTCCATTGCAATCCGAGCCAGCAACAACATTGCCACAACACAGTCATCATAATCACAATCCGCACTTGGCTGCCGCGGAGCTGATGCCATCGCCACTTGGCGGCTATCAGTCAGCAATGCAGCAATACTATCCATCCGTCAAAACAACGGGACGCGCCTCGGCACCACCCGAACACCACCAACAGATGCATCAGACTGCAGCATCATCCATTTGCTTTGTGTGCGGCGGACATGGCAGCTATGAAGCGTTGCGCATACGCGCCAATCCCGAACGACCGAGTGAGGCGCACTTTCCGTTTCTGGAGCGGCACGAGCCGCCGCAGGGTCTGCCCATGGTGGCCAGCAATCAGATCTATGTGATGGCCTGCATCCTGTGCTATCGCTCGCTGCTGGAGCAATGGGATTCGTATGAGCGACAGAAGAAGCCGCTCGTCCAGCGCATTTATCATATGAAGCGAGTGGATGGCAAGGGCTACATCGGGGCAGACATCGCCACCCAATCGGAGTATGCGGCTCAAATGTTGGGCCTGAGTGCCGAACATTTAATCCAGAATGGCATCGGGGAGTCGCCACTCGATGCATATCGGCATTATGCGCCACAAAACCCACAGCAGCAGCAGCAACAGCTGCATCAGCAGCAGAACCACCAGCACCACAGTACCTCAACGAACGCCTCGCCGGATTACTATCCACGGAATGCGACGCCCACTAGCCACAAATACCTGAGTCGACCCCAGTCGCGGGATATGCAGCTGCCCTCGCCGCTCTCGCGACCGCCCAGCGAGCCGCCTGCTCGCAGTTCCAGCTCCACTTTTGCGCAGCACAAGTTTAAGTTGGGCACGCATAGCTATCAGCCGGGCGCACCACCGCCACCGGGTCCGGCACCACCGCCACACTCGCCAGCCCAATATCAGCCGGCGCAATACCAGCAGTTGCAGCAACAGACGGCTGCCTACCACATGTTGCAACAGGTGGCCGCCGTCTCGGGCGAGTCACATGCCCACTACAAGGGTAATCCGTATAGCATTACCTCAACACTGCCGCCCAGCCTGGAGGATGATAATGCCACCGTTTTGGATCTACGCAATATATCCGCATCAAATCTGGCCACAGCACCTGTGACGTCCACTTCAATGGCAATGGCGCCGTCGGGCAGCTGCTCCAATAACTCCAGTAACAATTCGAATGCCGCCGCCGCCGCCGCTGTTGCCACGCCCACCACAGAGGTGGGCATCCTCGATCTGTCCATGCCCGACAAGAACTCCATCACCGAGGTGTGCTATGTGTGCGGCGATGAGCAGCGTCGCGGCAGCCTCGTCGAGCTGAGCACCGTTAAGCCCAAGGAGGGAGCCCGGATGGGCCACACGACTGCCTATTTTCCGTTGTTCAACGAGCAGCATCCGCGTCCCCCACGCTCCCGTCCCAAGGATCCGCGCGGCATGATCCAGGCCTGCATGCCCTGCCACGAGGACCTGATGCAGCAGTGGAATGCCCATCAGGTAAGCTATGCTTTGCAGTGATTTTTGCAGTTCTTTAATATTAAGCCGGGATTTGTGAGTTTTCAAATGGTTATCGATTCTTATCGATCGGGCGCAGCTATCGATAAAATGAATTTAACTTGATCTGTGTCTGGAAGAGGGGAACTTATATTCGCTAGCTCTCAACCTAGTAGATATATATTAACAGTTATCGGTTCAGTTTTTATATAGCAGAATTTCCCTATTTTTATTATATATATTTAAATCTGAGTGCTGGGTATTTTCTAGTCGAGCACTCGAACTAAGTACGCATATTAATACTACCGCTATAGCTGTAAAAGTTTTTAGCAACCTATTTGTATATATATATATATATATATATATATATATATGTGTGTGTATAAATAATGCTTGAATTTAAAAGCACATATGTAGTTGAAGTACATACATTATGCACATACATAGAAGTGCTTCTGTGTGGACTGAGTGTGGCAGACCGTGCAAAATGAATGGATAAGTGGGGAAACTCAAAGCAAATAAAATAAAATAAAATAAAAACAATTGCGAAAGTAAATTTACGCAAACACGAATCCAAATAAACAACAACAAAGACGAAGATGAGTGTGTGGATGGTGGATTGTGGATGGTAAATGGTGGATTGTGGCTGAATGTAAATGATGCCTGCTGCTGCTGCTGATGATGATGATGATTCTGTTGATGATAATTGGGAATGGCAATGGAGATGGCGATGGTGATGGTGATGACTTCTGGGTTGGCGCCCCAAACTGAACCCAGATGTGTCGATCCACAGGCGATTAATCAGTCAGAGTCTGTCTGTGTCGCCGCGGAGCCAGAGAGTAAGCCGGGTTTGTGGAGGGAATTATCATGCGACTTGCCAAATGACTCTGTTGGTGGGAATTATGACCGCAGGGTCGCTTTTGTTGCTGATTAAATTTTAATAGCTTTCCGCGATTATTTGTCGCGATTTTTTTTGTTGTTTTTTTTTTGTTTTTTTGTAGCTTTATTTTCGCTGTTATTTCTGGCTGCGAAATGTATTTTTGGTGCTCGACGACATTGACATTAATTGATAATTGATAAGATTTGAAAAACAACAAAAAAGAAAACCGAAACAGCTGGGGACGAAAATTAAACAAGTCGCAGCTGCAATTTAGAATATTATTTTTTTACTGCTGCTTTTTTAGCACAGCTAATCAGGCATTTTGTTTATGATTCACATCAATTTTAGGGGGTTCATTTAAACATCATTAAATTTGCATATGTAAACAGAATTTCATTATAAAATGTGCAATAATTGTTTGATAATTTTAACAACGTTTTTTTTTTAACCATCAATAATATTATTACAATGAAATTATGATACGCTCTGCAAAGATTCACGGATAACTCTACAAATTTAATTAATATTTTCAAAAAATACAATAAATAAATTGAATTTGTGCAGCTGCAATGAAATATTGTAAATTGTTCGACTTTCTACTCAAACACACCCCCAACAACAACAAAAAAAAAAAAAAGGTCTGGTTAAATGTATTGCATTGTTATCAGAGGTTTATTTGCCACTCCCCCAATCCTCGAACTGTATTTCATTTGAAATTTATATTCAAAGCACAAAAATGTTGCACAACATTCGCCATAAAAATGCAAAATTCACACAGCTGCCGCCGAAGCTGAAGCTGGGCGAATGCACAATGTGTAAAATGTGCGGGATAAATAATTAAATGCCATTAATTGGAATTGTGTAAATTTCAGAGAAGCAAACACACACACACACATCGAACACACACATTGAACACACACATTGAACACACACATAAAACAAACACAAAATGCGCATGAAATAATAAATAAATAAATGCAATAAAATTGCAAATGCTGCAATGCAGCGGCTCGTGAGGGGGGGGGGGGGGGGGATTGTTGTGTTGTGGGTGGCTTGGTTGGAGAGGTGCATAAACTTTGACGCGCCGTTGCCTATTCAGTGAAAATGTAAAATGAATAAATAATCAAACATTGAAAATCAACGATGAAACTGGCAACGAGACAAATTAATTAAATTTAACCCAGTAAAGCAGCGCAATTCAAACGAGCATTTTTCTGCTACTTCTACTTTTTTTTTTTTTGTTGTTGGCTCCCAGCCAAAACTACATAACCACAAACCAATCAAAGCCACAACCCCACACAATTCAGTGGGGTGGCGGCGGGGCGTATGACGTACGCAAATTTCCATTCCATTCAGACGCAGACGGCGCAACGGAAAAGTGCGAAAAAGCATTTAATTATTTATGCTCATCTTTAAAAACGTTTCGGGCAACAACAAAAAACAAAAAAAAAAAACGGAAAAAAAAAAATCGAATTCAATTTAAACGAATTTAAATCGATCTGGTTGCGCGCCAACATTTATCTCTCGGCCAATTCAGAGTGCGATGTGAATGAATAAAATATCAACCCAAAATGGTTGAAACTGTGAAATGGCCAAGCCACGACTTGCCAGATATTCTTTGTTATCATTTATGTCAAGCCAATTGCAACTGAAAAAAAGACACAATTTTAGAATAATACTAATATAATAATCCATAATCCATATTCCTTAATCCATAATCCATAACAAAAAAAAAATCGTGTGAAAACATTTTCCGGGTTATTGCGAAAAGTTTCTCGTAGCCAAAGCCATTTTTTATGGCCATAAATGCTGCGTTTTCAAGGCGTTTGTTTTTTATCTGTATATCCCTAATTAATTTAAAAATATTATTAAATTAAAAATAAAATGTATAAAATTGATATACCCTGCTTGCCTGCTCCATGCGGGGTATATGCTTGTCATATCATGGATGCTATTTATAAGACACAATGAACCATTTGCAACAATATATTTTTGTTGGTTTGTTCGTTTGTTGACAAATGTTTAAATTAGCTCGTTTCTTTTGTGTGTGTTGCCCGCTTTTATATCATTTCTTCGCTGATTTTTTTTTTCGATTTTGAACAACAATAATAATTTTTTGCTTGTCTATAATGAATAAGTTTGTGGGCAATTTCTATAGCATTTATTTTAAAGTATTTCTTCGGTGAATGGTCGAACTAGAAACGAATTATGAGAATGACAACAATGACCTGGGTGTTGTAGCATTTCGTGTGGCACGTTGCCAATAAAGCGGCTAGCCAAAAAGTGGATCAAACCGGTTTAGTAAATCACAACAGAAAATTAAACAAGAATGCTCTGCGCCAGCGGGATTAATTATAAAGTACTCTCTGCATACAACAAACATACATTGTTTGTTATCTATATATATGTAATAAATGTTTATTTCCATGAATAAATTAATAATTTTCTCGAAGTGGGTTCAAAACTGCGAGTGATTTCTACATAAATTGATTAATCATGTGAATATTTATGAATATTGAACCCAATTTGTATTTTGAAACGACAGACATAGTATACGACTGACGTAGTATATATATATATATATAGATACCCTCAAAAGCTGTCTGGGCTGGGTCAAAATTTCCCAGAACCATAGATTTCTCAAAAATGCTCCGAGGTTTTTCGAGCAGGGTTTGAATCCTAGTTCAAAACTACATTCAAGATTAAGCAGGCTCGCATTCAACTGCTCAGCGTGGCTCAAAACTTCCAGCCTAATTCATCTTAAAATTATATTCTTCATTCTTAAAACTTTCCAGATAATTAATGTAAGTTTGGCGACTATAGCTTCAAAACTGTTGGGTATACATGTAAGAAACATCATTTATATATTTAATATTATTTAATATTTACACGTACACACGATATTCACAAAGAAGGCATTATGTGACACACATTTAGAGCAAAGCATTACATATACTATATCTATGTGATCGAAATATATATATATATAAAGGGATC
Organism: Drosophila paracracens; assembly: GCA_035044025.1. Taxonomy (NCBI): domain Eukaryota; kingdom Metazoa; phylum Arthropoda; class Insecta; order Diptera; family Drosophilidae; genus Drosophila; species Drosophila paracracens. Next base: position 802,231 of record JAWNMN010000242.1, read on the forward strand.
AGCGTACACAAAAAGAGGTTTCATTTTACAGAGATAACATTTTTGGAAAATGTTACTTTTCCTGTTTTTTAATGATTGATTTTTGTTATTATTTTATGTTCGATATGAATTATGCACTAGCAATTATTTATTTGCTGTCTCGCTCACGCTGACAATCGATAATAATCGATTGCACTGCTGAAGCAAGTATAAAATCGAATTTGAAGATTGGGTTCAACATTCAACAGATTTAACCTGCTCCCTGTCAATAGAGGGTCTCTCTGGTGTAGAAGCTATCCCAAAGGACAAACTGTTTGCTCTCCGGCAGTGGCTTAAACTCCAGTTCCTCTCCAATGTTGAGGCAGAGCTCGGAACCACCCGGACGCAGTGGTTCCCACTTAATGGGCTCAATTTGCTGGCAATTGGGATCACCCGTCGTTGCAAAAGAAGTCCACATCCCAATGAGACGCTCAATGGTGCGATATTCGGCAGATGCCTTGTCCAATCTGGACGAGAGCAGCGTGTAGAACATGTAGGAGACATCATCCGCATGGCAGACGCCCCGCACCTGTCGTCCACAGTTTAAAATGCGAAAGTGATTGAAGTGGGGCGAGTCCATGTCAAAGCGATAGAGGTAGGTGGGCGTGGCCGGTGCATAGGTCAGGCGGGCGAGCAGGGATCGATGAATGCCGTGCCAGAAGTGCTTGACACTCAGCAGACGCAGACACTCAAACAGCTCCATTTTGTCGCGATGCGCATCATCAAAGTAGGCCAGCTTCAGGCGACGCAGTTGCTCGGCCAGCTCATCGGCATCGATGGCATCCCGAACGGTTGGCGGAATGATTGCCTCAAAGGCGCTCAACATGTGCTCCCGATCGTGCAGCGTTGACTGATAGCTGAAGAGTCCCTCGAACGAGGTGCCGCCAATGATGAGGGGCAGCTCATTGCTCCACGCATTGGCCAGCTGCTCGAGATGGGGACGCGGCATCACGCAATCCTCACCCACATACGGCTCGATGACGGGTCCAAAGGCGATTATTTGATAATTTCGCTGCTCCTCCTGCGAGACAATTGCACTGCCGTGTTGCGCCAGCTGTGTGGCGGGTACATTCCGAAGGAACTGCAACAGTTGCTTCTCATCGCCCCCGACTGCCTTGTAGCCCAATCGTTTGGCCAAACGCTGCGCCCAGCTGCGATCTGTGTGGGTTGCCCACTCGCAGAGCGCCGAACCCGATTGCAGAACGACCCGATGGAAGAGTCCTCGCGTCTGTTCCGTCAGCATCAGGATGTGTGACGATGCGGCACCAGCACTTTCACCCATCAGCGTTATGTTATCCGCATCGCCATTGAAACTGGCAATGTTGTTGTGCACCCAACGCAAGGCGAGCACCTGATCCTTGAGCCCGGCATTGCCCGGCACCTGCAAATCGGGATCCCTTAGACTCAAAAAGCCCAGTGCACCCACACGATAATTGAAGGTGACCAGCACCACATCGTGCTTCATGAAATAGTCCGGTGAGTAGATGTCACGTGTGGCGCCACCAAATTGAAAGCCACCGCCATAGATCCAGACCAGGACGGGCAGCTTGCGCGGCGTCTCCAGCTGCTTGGCATACACATTGAGGTACAAACAGTCCTCGGTGCCCTCCACGACATTCATTATGGCGTTCTTCTGCATCGGCTGCGATCTGGCATGGGTGCAGTCCCGGACACCCTCCCAGTTATGGGCCGGTTGCGGTGCTCGGAAACGCAGCTCACCCAACGGTGGCTGGGCATAGGGTATGCCCTCAAAGGAGTAATACGACTCGCCATCGTAGTAGGTCTTGCGCTCCATGCCCTTGACCTTGCCACATTTTGTGTCCAGCTGTTTGGTACGCCCCGTGCTCAGCCGGTACTGCACTACCTTGTGTCCAATGGTTCTGAAAAATGTTGGTGTTACTTTAGTTTCAGAAAAAGTATCAAAAAATCTACGATAAATAACTATTTATGTTAACATTGAAGAAACAACATTAAAACATAAATCTTAGTTTTAGTTTTTCTAAAATTTAAAGTGTGTAGCAATGTACTTGAATTAATTTAGTTGCGACCTTCAATTAATCTACAATTAATCATTGTGTGCAAAAGGATTTGTTTTAATTTGCAAGAAGCGTCAACTTCTATTTTCGCTGCTATCTTCCTGCAGTGCACCTTATTTGATTATCTCTTATCTTATCTAAGCACGACAACGAATAAATAAATAATCAGCGTCACAATAACTAAGCACTTAAGTAACCCATCTAATCCGATCTAACCAATGGACAGATTACCAACACGAACCAAGCACTTTCCACTTACTTGGCAGACAGCTTGAGTTTCTCCGTTAAGCTCAAGCGAAGATCCATCTTATCTATATATATATATGTATAAAATGTATATATATTTATTTATTTATTCAATCAGTGTGATCTCTCCCAGTGCTGCGCAGCACATCCGACGCGTTCAGAGGCCCAACAGAAACTGAAGTGCGTCTACAAAATTGATTTCCCTTCGCTGACTAAATGATTAGATAAAATTGCGAGCAACAGCTGCCACAACCCAATGCAAATGTACCGCAAATTACTAGATTGGCTGATTGGGTTGGGTCAACTTTAGTAATGAGGTGTAAACAGGTTAAAGGTCAACTTGCAAATCACACATTCATAAGAACTTTTTATTCGCAACATGTTAAAAACCTTTATATGTACACTTATGTATATATGTTTGTGTGTGTGGGAAGCAACAGGGGGTGGTTTTACATACACACACAATTAGGTCATCAAAGACTTAAGGCGCCACAGCCCCATCAACAGGCAACGTCATCAACACAAAATTTGTTTAATAAATATATATATATATATTTATATATGTGTGTGTGTGTGTTTGTATACATTAAATGAATACATGTGGTTATTTGTTTACATATAAATATATATATAGATTGGTATGCGATGAGTCATGTGCAAATTGAGCACATGCTTTTCGCAGATCCCATTTTTTCACTGAGCATAACAAGGTCTTTGGTATAAATGAAAATGGAAGGCAATCCAGTTTTTTAATCAGGACTTTTGATCGATAGACTATCGACTATCGATAGTTATACACTTTTAACACAATATTAATCCACAAACTATTTGTGCTCTTTTCTTGACTCTTTCTGGAAAGGATGCATTTTTTTTTTAGATTTCATAAAGCTGTTTTCAGTAGCAAATTTTCATCCGTTAAACTTATTTATTTTTTTAGAAATTATAAATATAATAAAAAACTAAAATTTGAAAAACTTCAATCGCAGAGAAGTCAGAAGAAACTTCAATCAGAGAGTCAAGAATATTAGATGCGAAAGTCGAAAATAATTAACCTTCGATTTTTGCAAACTAATTACATGGAAAAACATTAAATACATTTCGGCTATATTTAGTACTTTTTAAAGAAATTTTTAATTTAAACTAAAATCCCTTAATATGGTAATGAGACAACCGACTGATCCTTGAAACAGCTTTCGAATCCTGCCACTTGAAATTGAGCATAAGCAAATATCATAAATATTTTATGCAAATGTGTATTTAAATCAAAGAAATAATGCACAAATTCAGATAGTCTGACTGTTGGTCATTAATTGAGCATTTAAGTCTTGGTAACGCCCCCCAACTCACTGATGCAAGCCCCCATCACAGGATAGTCTGTGTCCTGTGCTTTGTTCATGTTCTGCACTTGATAAGAATCGTTTGACTTGTCGCTGCTGCTGCCTTTGAAATTTGCTGCTCGACACTTGAAAGGGATATAGAGTGAGAGAGAGAGAGAGGGAGAGCTGCAGAGCAGGTTGTCCCCGGCAACCGACTGCTTCTGAGTTGAGGCACTTGAGTTCTGGCATCGTAGTTGTCTGCCGGCATTGGGGAACTGGGCAAGGGTTTGTTTATTGTCGTCGTCATCGTCGTCTTCTCCGTCTACTTATGTTACTTAATGTGATTATTTCACACTTGGTCTGCTTTAAACTAACATTTCATTTGCTCCACCTCCTCCAACTCCTCCTCCTCCTCCTCCACTGTCTCGAGAGCTTTGGCGTCTGACTTCGTTCGCATTTTGTTTGCTTAGCTTTTGTTGACGTTGTTGTTGTTGTCCCCGCTTGCGTGTTTGGTCCTTGAACAATTTACGCTTCTTGCTGTTTGTTATCTTAGGGGCTTGGTTGCTCGCTGTTTTACACACACACACACACACGTACACACGCATTTCCATAATGTAGCGTGTGTACTTGTTTAAACATATAAGATCGCATCTCATTTGTTACACATACGACATGTTGTCCGTATTAATTTAAATATTTACTTTAAAGAATACCTCTTCAATTGTACTTTTAGCTTGCTTGCTGATGATTCCTGCTCTTCTCTTGGCTTAAACGATTAAATATTGTTAGTATTCTGGCATTAAACATATTTTTCATGTTTTGCAGCGAATAGAAAAACAAATCTCTTTTTTAAATTGCCATATTGACATTAAGGATGAACGAACCTCGTCTTAAATTCAATTTCTCATCATCTCTTAAGCACCCGCCTGCCCCGCACCGAACCGCTCTGCGATCTGCCCCTCCCTTGGCCACTGCCTGCCTGTCTGTCTGTTGACTGTTGCCAGGTACACAAGTACTCAGATGAATACAACTGCTGCCATCCCAGTTCATCCCCAATCCCCATTCCCATTCCCATTCATTCCTCAGTTGTCATGGCATTGTGCAGATTCCGTTTTATTGTAGCATTTGTGTGTTGTTGTTGCCATCGACTAAATAAATAAATAAATAAATAAATACAAACAGTGCAATTTATGTATGCTTGTTTATTTGTTTGTTTGCTCATATTTGCTGTTGTTGCTGTTGTTATTGTTGTGCCCCGTTTACCCAGCTTTCATTGTTGCTGTTATTGCTGCTGCCGGCGCCAACTGCAACTGCAACTGCAGTCTACGCTACGCATCAACAAATAGCCCAAACACACACACACACATATACACATTATGTATATACATGCATGGAGAGTTACTATGTCCTGATGCCATCATCATCGTGATTCTTGGCTCGACCTCCACAAGTGCAAAACGTTTTACATTTCTCGCCACGCCCCTCGCCTCTGCTCTCCTTGCTCCACGCTCGTTACATCCGTTGTCGTCATCGACCTGGTCTTCGTCTTCGTCTTTGCCTTCGTCTTTGCCTTTGCCTCGCCTCCATTGTGTTTACATGCCGCCTACTGTTAAAGGTGACGACCCGCTCTCTATCTCTCTCTCTCTCTCATTGCTAGTCTGCTGTCTGCTGTCTGTTGTTTGGTTTTTGCCTTTCTTGTGTTCAATGTTTGTTTTGCTTGCCTGCCCTATTGTTTTTGTTGACGTTAGCGAGAGTAGCTCGTGTACAACTTGTTTTTCCAATTGTCACACAATTTTCAGGGCTGGAGAATGTGCTTCATGAGCAGCCTTCAATATTGCAATATGTAATGATCTATGTAGAATTTTAGCTTAATAGTTGTTCTCCATGCATTCATTAATTTTGAAGCCTAGGAGCTAGTTCACATTGCACCACTCCCTGGTTCCTCTTATTATTGTTGTTGCTGTTGTTGTTGTGCGCTCTTTTGCCGTGGTTTGTGTTTTTCTTTTTACCATTCGTGGCTCGTTCTCGTTCTGTTTAACTTCGGTTTTTTTTCGTAGAGTTTTGTGACGACTCGTGCTGCTGCTACGGCCCACGACGACGGCGACGACGACGGTTGCGACTGCGTTGTTTGTTTGCACTTTTGTTTTAGCTGCCTTCGCTTTGTTTTCTTTGCGCCCGCAGCACAAAAACAACAAATAACAGCAACAGCAGCAGAAGCAGCAGCAGCGCCGGCAACAACAATAACAATAACAGGGCTCTGGCTCTATCAGCTTTTTAGCGCGACGTCGCAGTCAGTCAGTCGTCGTCGGTTGTCGGACGCAGGCGTAGGCATTCCAATTGGGACGCACGTTTCGAACTCGAGTTCCCGTTCATCATATTTGTTTGTTTATTGAGCTCCTCGTCGTCGTCGACGTTTCGAGTGTGTGTGTGTTTGTTTGTGTAAGTGTTATCACGCACCAATTGCGGCAATCTCTTAATGAGCACTCACACTTTCAGTCAACTGTGCGAGAGTGTGTGTGTGTGTCTGTGTGTGTAGGCATATTAAATACAAAATTGATAACTGCACGAGTGGCTGTTAAAAATGAAAGCAGTTATAAACCGACACACATGCATACATACATGCATGCATAAGCTGTGACAGACACACATACATGTTTGTATGTTTATATGTGCATGAGTGTGATTGAGTGTGTTAATAAATAAGCAAACAAAAGTCACGGCTGTCAATGCGGTTCAATGTCTCCAGCTACTACCTCAGCAGCCAACATCAGCCAGGAGTGACATCAACAACATAAACAACAATAACAACAGTAATAATCGCAACGGTTGCCGGTAATTTGGGCATTGCCTTGCCGCAAACTGGTTTAGGCCAAAACAACAACAAATTGGCATAATAATGGCAACTGTCAAAGACGCGTCTGTTTAAAAAGAAGAAAAACATAGGCATTATTTTGTTTATGTGTGTATTATTGATAATTGATGCAGCAAAAAATTCTATTTTAGCAATGTGTGAAAACTGTTACAAAAGTGTTCCAATATAGAAAAAAATAAAATAAATATATTAAATAAAAGAATATTTATATGAATTAATTCAATAATTAACTACTAAAACAGTGTTAATCTTTTTACTTAATTCAAACTGAACAATAATTTTAACATGTGCATAATTTATTTAGTCTGTTGTCACGCTGTCATCTCTAATAAGTAGCTCTGCTTACGCTTATTAGACTTCGCCCGGCCATTTTGCAGAGTGAAATTGCTTTAACCTCTCTGCGTGTTTCTCCCTGTGGGTGTGTGTGTGTCTGTGATTGTGTGTGTGAACTAAATGAATGTCGTGTACGTAAAGGCGCTTAAGCAAGTGCGCGCAAGCCAAGTAATAAATGGGCAACAACAATAACAACAACTACCGTTTACTTTGTCGTCATTCGGTTTGTGTGAGCGTTTGCGTGACACGTTTGCGTTTGTATTACCGTTTCTAAAAATAACCGCTTCATGTGCAGTCGCTGCCGGTGCTGCTTATTCTTTTTTCACTTCTTCTTCTCAATCTTCCTGGCCCCCATTGCCGTTGCGTTGTCGCCTTTTGTATTTGTATTTATTATCGGTTATTTAACTTGATTTATTTGCGTGCGACTGTTGATTTATATCGCCCATCGTATAATAATAATAATAACAACAGAATAGCAACCAACTTTAGACCAAGTCTCACGCACATTGTCACTTAAGTGGGTCACACAATAATTGGCACGCCTCTCACCTCCCCGCCCCTATATAAAAATAGCGTCTCGGAGTATCGCATTGTCCTTGTCTCCCCGCCCTCGCCCCGCTTATAGTTTGTGTTGTGTGCTTTGCTTTGCCATGTTTTCAAGTCCTTCATTATTTATGAACGTCAATTAACCGGGTTCAAGTTGTCGAGATGAGTTGTTGCTTTTCGACCAATTTATGTTGTCAAATCGAATCGAAGCGATTAATTTCGTTTGCACTCACATTATAGCTGAACTATTTACACGATTTAAATCACATTATTGATAATTAATGCCCCGAGTCGTTTAGTCGTTAATATTTATATATTTTTATATTGATTATTAACGGAAACCTGCTTAGCTCATCAGCGTGATCAAGCCAATTGACTCCATTTTCATATTGTTTTTCTATCAAATCGTAATTCTCTTTCTGTTAAATATCATGTGCATATGTCTAAATATTTGCCATTTCCGTTATTTTTTTTACATTTCTTGGCATGAAAACTTGCTTCTACAAAATGCTCCCAAATAGAGTAACTCATAAAAATTTTAGTTGGTATTTATTGTTGTTGTATGTGTTCTGACTGCTTTTTATCTCTCTCTCTCTCTCTAAGATCAAGATAAGATCTCTTGCTTCGATGTATTCCTCTCTGTTTACAGTTTAGGCGATTATTTAAGCCATGTAACGATGCAACGGGGGCATTCAGGCATATTTTATGATCGCACTTACCTGCAACACATGTGATTAATAAATGAAACATCATCATCATCATCATCATCATCATCATTATCATTATCATTTTGTTGGGGTCTATCACCGATCGCGTGCGTGAGTTTTGTGCTGGGGGCCTTAGTCTCATTCTCATTGGCTCGAAACGGATACAAATGCACCAATTTGTGTGTGTGTGTGTTGTGTGTTGTGTGTATGATCAACATCATCATCATTATAATCATCATCATTTTAATCGTTTATTGCCACGCCCAAGTGCACAAGAAAAACCACAAAGACAACAACATCGCTTAAATCAGTTTCAATTTAATTTAATTTGTTTCGTGCTGTAATTAGGGTTCTGCCGGCAAAGAAAACGCTAATTCATCAACAAACCCGCAACAATGTGAATAATACAATAAACAACAACAAAAAAAAGTGATTCATTCAAATGTAAATGTGAAAATTGCATCAATTGAGTAATTGGAAATGCCGTGAATATCAGCAAACAAATAATAATAAAGCAGCACTTGGGAGTGCTGCCTCCTGTTGAATAACAGTGAACAAACAATACATATATATACACTACAAAAAACATGGCACAAAATCTCACTGTCGTTGTGGGCGACCACAGTAATAATAAAGATAATGCGGCCGCGGCGGAGACATCGGTTGTCAATTTTAAGCCAAAGGATACAAATGGCTGGAAGGATTACAAGAAACTAAAGACATATCTGATACTAAAAGATCAGCAAAGCGAAAAGGTAAACAAATAATGGAAAAATACATATCAATTATTAAAGTGATTATTATACAGTAAATTATAGCTACGGATTTAGTACAGTTGATGGTTGCTAAGCCATTCAATTACTCAATTACTGATGTAATTACTTCAGTAATTATAATTAGTATACAGTGCTATTTGACATATATATATATCAAGTAGATCTACATATTTATAACACAGTAACTAGTTCCAACTATGAGTCAAATGGGGTTTCATTTAAATATCGTTTCGTGCGAGTTCCCATTATGGAAATCTGTACAAATTTTAATCGAATTCACATCAAACTGTTGATGAATATTCATAATCTAGCCAATTCAATTCAATTCAATTGCAACAAGTGATGCCACTGAGAACGGAAACAAACGGTTTAATTGCGTAATCGATTGGCAACTTCCTATAACTGTAATGGCACACTATGATTAGGAAAATGTGTTGCAATGAGCACATTATCAACAATTTACCACCACACCACACAGATAATATATACCCGATGTGTGTGCTCAAAGTGAGCAGATAATGACAATAATGCTGATAGTGCAATCTGTATTTGAGATTGCTATCGTATGTGCCTCTAATGGGATATATATATTACACAAACGGGACAATAAATTATCTTTTCTATATATATATATTACTCTTAATCGATCGTTTCACTTCCTCAGCGTGCTTGATAATTGCAAGAGTGGAAGTCGAAAGATATTAGTTGCAACAAGGCATGTATCGCTAATCTCAAGGCGATAAATGTGCAATACTTAATCAATCAATCAATCAATCAATCAATGCTGACCCAAATTGCCAGCGTCTGCAATACATAAATTTACTGCGGTCAGGCATCAATGCATATTAATCGCATAAATAAATAAATAAATGCATAGAACATGTTTTTCTAGCATTGAGCGTTAAGCGTTGAGCGTTGAGCAAAAACCAAATCAAATTCAGCCACCGCCAAGAAGAAGAAGAAGATGTATAAATTTACGTGCAAATGAAAATAAATGAAATTGACTTTCATTTAAATCTGTTTAGCTTATACCCCGTGTGCGCAGAAACTGGCTAAGCAGATGATGCCATATACTCTAAGGAGATTACCCCTATAAACACATAGAGAAACGATAGCCATTTAATATAATTGAAAAATGGTTCTCTCAAATTGAGCATCAAATGGTCCAGAGAAATCGATTCGAAGATACCCTGTATCCAGCGTAGGCTTGCAGATATTAGATATTAGTTTTTTGATATTAATGCAGATTTCACAGTTGACCAATAATATATCTGTGTTTATTATGTATCAATTGATAGTCAATATATTTACAAATGCGTATTTTATTGCTATCGAACATCGATTTGTATTGATATTCTCACAAAGGGTCCAGTTATCGATAAATTTAAGTAAACTTCTTATGGAGTCGACTAAAATGTATCTTTAAGCTTTAAAGTCTTCAGCTTAACTATTCTCTGAGAAATCGATGAAGCATTTGATGCTGAACAAGAACATATATATATATATATATATACATATAACTTGAATTGGTTTCCTTCTGCCTGTTTCATACTTTGGCACAACTTCCCCAAATCCATTTTCACATTTTTAATGGCTTCAATGAACCAAAAAAAAAAAGTTTGGCCAATAAACTTTTTGATTGTTGAAAATATCTGGGTTCACTTAAAAGTTACAATTATTTTTTAAGTATACTGTGACCGCTTGGCATATAATCACGACCTCCTCGCCTGCTGTCTCGCTCTCGCGCTCACTGTTTCTATGTAATTAACAGACAAACACAAGCACGAAACAAAAGTTATAAGCGCAAACAAAACGAAGAAGACAAAAAAAGAAGAAGAAGAAGACAGCAGCGAGAAAAAAGCCTCTTCATATAAAGTTATTAAACGGTCATGACCCCCATTTGGAAAATGCTTATCAACAACATAAAAACCGAAACAACGAGCAGCCAGCGAACCGATGAAGAAGTAGGAGGTAATGCCGACCTGGAGGTGGAGGTGGAAGTGGAGGTGGAGAAGACAACAACAACAACAACAACAACAAATAAGACAAGCAAACATGAAAAATTAAAGAAAAAAACTGTATATATATAATTGTATGTGTGTAAAAATGACGAACGCGTTCTCATAACAGCCGCTTGATGGCAGCGTGTGGTGTGGGCTGCGGGGGAGGAGGGAAAACGAAACTGGGTTGGGAGTGGGAGTGGAGAGTGGGGGGCTTTGCTGTAAAAGTGGAGAACAGAAGCCAACAACGCTGGCGACGCCATTTGACCGCGCGGCGTCGGATCAATAAATATGGATGACTTGGCGCTGTCCAGATTGATGTGTGTGCACACACACACACACATCGGTGGGGGAAGCGGTGCATGGAGTACAAACTGAATACACTCACAAAAAATATACCTAATTTGTTTGTTTTTAAATAAGTTGAATCATTCTTGATTTGAAGTGCAGTAAAATTACTAAATACAAATATTTTTGTAGTTAAAATAAATTGTTAGCAATTTTGAGTGCCTAACATTTTAATTGTTAACATTTTTTTTGTATTAATCCTGCTCTTGATTTATTGCATATCTGAACATGAAGTTATAAGAAAACTATTTCACTTGACCTGCACAGTTGAAGAACTACGCTTAAGAATTTTATGATTTGAAAGGAAAACTATCTTGCAGTTAGAAAATCGAATAGATATTGAGAATATTAAAATATCAATCAATAAAATAAATCAAAGTCCGTATTTAACTGCAGCCAAGTTATGTCAAAGTCTTCACGATCGGCTTACTATATTAAAAAGAAACAAACGGTAAATAGTTCACAACCTTTCGACTACAACTACAACATATAAATTCTCAACATTTTAAATCTTAGATTTGCCTGCTTTAATTAAGCACAATAAGCACACTAAATTTCTCAGTGTACACACCATAAATGGAATGTGTGTTTGTATTGTTTGCGTTTGTGTGTGTGTGTTTGTGTGTTTTTATCGTGCGTTGTGTAATAAAAATGCGCGCCTATCAATGTCAAAAAATCTGACACACAGTGAAATATAAGAAAAGTAAACAAACAATTAAATTGCTTAGTGCCTAATAAAATAAATGAATGCCCGTTGAGTTTTGCGTGTGTTTGTCTTCAACCAGATCTGACTGGAAATAGCAGACAGCTGCCTCAGATACAACGGACTGTCTGTCTATCTATGGGATACTTATGTATCTACGCGCTTGGCACAGATACAATTTGAACAAGGCGGAGGATTTGCGTGCAAACAAGCAGAGTAAATACATGACACAAATAAACAAATAACGAACATTGTAGTTTTGTATAGATTGCTATAAATATACATATATATATATGTATGTATGTGCAACTGTATCTGTATCTGTATCTGTATGTGGAATTTGAAGAGCTACTTGGGCGTATACGTAATATATCAAATAGCTTTTGCCATTTGCGAATTAATTTCGGAGCCTCTGTTTGCGGCGACAATCAGACAAGAAGACAAGTTTGCATAAATACTTTGAGAGATAGACACAAATGTTGGTATTTGTACGCATTTGTGATCTATGTATGTAGTATGCTAATTGTATTTAAATGGGCTTTTAAGCTGCCGGCTCTAATCATCTGATCATTATTTGCAGCTCAACAAACAAAGCGTGACTAACATAGTTGTTAACGATAATCTCAATAAGTTAGTACGGCCTCCATTATTGTTGACTACGTTTGTGCGAAGCGTCAACCTGATTGATTAATGCTTGCTCATTAATAAACATTCTCGATATCAGTTATATCAATATCTCTATGTGTCTATATGTCTCTACCCACGTCGAATCTATTTCTAGTAGTAGTAATTTCAATTGTTATTCTGGGCGGCGAACAATATAATTAATTTTATTATGCCACTGCAACGAAGCGAGTATTATATTAATTTATTATTTACTTACGGTTGACATAACATAATTGATTAGGTTGTATTTCGTACTGAGTTCTGCATAAATATTTTCCATAATATTTGAACTTTGTTAGCACATTTGAAAAACAGTCAGCAGATTTGGAACATTATATTTTGACTGTTGTCTGCTAAAAATCGGATAATTATGTTAATTAATTTTAAATGACGCTCGAATTTGTTTTTCACACTCTTTGGGATTATCCATTCAAAATGGGTAAACTGTATAAATTCTATATATATATATATATATATATATATATATTCGACTTTCGACAAGTTAGTGTTAAAAACAGCCGCTTTGCAATTATTTATTTTATATAAGTAATTTTTGTTAACCTTTGCTTAACAAGTTTGTTGAACATTGATTAGCATTTGATTAACACTCTTCCTGAACTCGATCGATCTCAACTAATCACATCTCTCCCTCTCTCTCTCTCTCTCTCTCTCTCTCTCTCTCTCTCTCTCTCACTCTGCAGGCCGCTCACACGCCAGAGTCGCAGCGTTCTTATTTGTTGAGAAAGCGTTCGGCGCCCTCGGCGGAAAGAACAACATTTGTGTGCTACACTTGTGGCATGGACTCGCCCTCGTCGCAGCTGAGACTTGTGTATTGCTGCCCCAACACCGAACGGGAGCCCTACTATCCGTTCATCAAGACCATGAAGGTCTACAAGAATGCTAGTCCAATCAGTCCGCAAGGTAAGTCAACTTAAAATCGAAATCGATTCTCATTTTTCTAATTTTTTTTTTGTTTTTTAGGAATGGTGCAGATCTGTGCCGGCTGCAGCGAGAAGCATCACAGTCTGGCGGAGGGTGGCGCGCCAGTTGCTGTTGCTGCTGCTGTTGCTGCACCAGGCTCGGAGCCGGGTGCGACGCACTCCCTGGAGTCCAGTGGCGCCATCTACAGTGTCAATCACTCAACTACGTTTGTGGGTCGAAATTCGCCGTCGGAAAAATCGCTTGCGAATTCAGATTCAACCTGCAATGTGCGATTCAAGGTGAGCCCCAGCTGCGATCTGGCTGGATATAGCTTCTGATCGAGTGCCACATTTGGGCTCGACTTTAATCACTGTTTGCCACACAAAAACAATATCAAATTTGAGGCAAACAGTTGTCAATAATAATTTGCTGTTTTTAATATGCAACTACTTTACTTAGTTTTCCATTTTCTCAAGCATTAACATGCCACTCATTTAGAAGATGTGTGTGTGTGTGAGTGAGTGTGTGTGAGTGCGTGTGTGTGCGTGCCTGTGTGTGTGTGTGTATTGTCGTATCGTATATGGAAATTTACTAGCTGTCGATTGCAGGCAGGAATTAAGTGTACAACGTATAAGAAAAGCGATTACACATCATGCATCATGTAGAACAACAAGTGGAAACACGCGCTGCATGGCAATAAACGACTCAAGTTATACCCTAGCATATTATGCAATGAATATACTAGATATGTACGCCATATAAACTGACTTCAGATATTATTGAATGAATTATACCAGGCATATGTGGAGTCTATACAAAATTCTGATTCGGTCTGAGCTGTTGTCAGCTTTATAAATGTGTAGCACACCCGCAATGTCAAGAAGTATAGGGTGTATTACACACACACACACACACACACACGTCAACACACGCAATCGCAGAATACAATAAATGGAACTTGGCGTCTCGGGGACCGTGTCGCGGTAATGAGAGCAGCTCTGGAGGCGATAACACCTACTGACATCTTTGACCACTCGACTGATAACCCAGGAGCGTGTCACAGAGGTGACCCGACCCGACGGGCAGACGAACAGACAGAATGGACAATATGGACAGAGTATAATGGATGTTGATAATAATGATGATGATGATGATGATGATGATTGGGCATTGTTGAGTAATTCATTTGCATGCTGAAGGTCGGTCGCAGCGATATCAATTACGAATACAATATATGCATATATATATATATATATATAGATATATATATATATTTGTGTTGCATAGCGGAAAGAGCTGATAAGAGCAGTGGTGAGGGAGGAGTGTTGCGGGGCAGCTTAATTAGTTTGCGCTTATCAGCGTGTTGTGGGGTTGAAGCGCAAAAGTCTGGTGTCAACATGTTAACCAATTTGAGTCAACAAATGTCAAGATTAGATTGTACACACTGTGACAGCGAGAGAGAGAGAGAGAAAGAGAGAGAGAGAGAGAACACTTAAACAGGAGCGGGATTTACAGGGGGGTGTTGCCACTTCCATTCCATTTGCCATGTGCGCTTTAATTATGGGGCGCAAATGCAAATAATTTCAAAATAACACAAAAAAATTAAACGAATTATTGTTGAAATAAAATAAAGCACTAAAATAGAAAAAAGGAAGAAGAAGAAAGAAAGCAGAACCAAAACGAAAGACCTATAAAAAGTGGGCAAACTGGGCTGGCATCTGCCTGTAACCGGTTATTATTTAATTTTATTTATTTTTGTTGGTGATATGCAACAATTTGTTTTGTTTAAACACGTTTTTTATTTATGGTTCGCTTTGAAGTAGTTTATTTATTATTTTTTTTTGTTACTTTTCTCTTCTCTGTGTGTGTTTTGTTTATCATTGTTTAATGTGTTTGTGTCGATTTTAGGTAGTATTCAAAAAATGCTCTTGATGTGTATCTTGACGACTGCCAATGGCATTTGAAAGATAAAGCCGTAAATTATTTATACTGATTTCCGGTTTATTTTTATTGTTGTTCTTGTTATTAGTGATTAATTGTTGCTGCAGCTCTTTAATCTTGAAATTTAATAGTTCTTGTGAATTTCTTCTCAAATGATTATTTTTATGGAATTTCACAGTGTTTCACAGTAAATTGAATTGTGCTTCTTAGTTCGAAATTCGAACTGAATTGTTTTTTTTTTTTAGTGTACTTACTGGGAAAACAGCCATATCGATATTATAACCTTGACTCGGTTTAACGACATTATTCTGAAACACAGACGGCATTTATGCAAACATGCAAACAGGGGTTCGACTATTGTCTATTCTTACCAAATGCAAAATAAATATAAATGTTGTTTTTTTTTTTGGCCTTATCTGCATTTGTCGTCAATTGTTTGGTTAGCGTGTTGTCGTCGCCCGGGGAATGAAATTGTCTTCGGGCATGCCAATAATTGCTTAGCTGAGACCCAAAATTATCTTTAGACAGGTGCAAAGAATACCTTTGGCCCACTTAGCTGCAAAACTAAAAAGCAAACACTAAAAATGAAGAAAAATAGCTACTTCAATTGACGAGACTCGACTAACGAGATTCACACATGAATATATCCCGTCCAAATTGGAATTGGAATGACAAACTTGGCGCTTGATGTACTCGACTTTTGCCATCATATTTGCTTATTATATTTGAAGTACTTAATCATATATATCTCTCTATATATCTATATATATGTATATATTATATATATATATATGTATTTGCTTCTTAACAGATAGCAGATAATTAAAGTGCGATAATATATTGCGCAAACAGCGCTGACGTTTGCATGTCATTTAGCTTAGGCAAATAGCGGTAAACATAATGCCAATACAAATGGGTTATCAAGTACGCATCAACTCGAGTCGAGTATACTGCCACACACAAAATAAATGATTATCTTCTGGCTAGATTTACGTAGTTGCAACTCGTCAAAGATTATATTTGATAATTTCTGAAGTTCTTTTTATATTTTATTGCTGAGTGCCTGTTAATCTCTTAATTCTTGTTAACGGCTTTCTCAAGTGAGTGTGTGTGTGTGTTTTAATCTGTTTAAAAATAAACAGTAATTATTATGGCGATGGGGCTTTAAGAAGCCGTTTAAACAAGTTATTTGTTAGGCCAACTTGTAAAGCAATAAACCGAAACGTTTTCGCCTTATATGGCAGCAATTTGAGCTCTGATGGCACTTGATAAATACAGCAACACTCGTAATGGACGAGCATTGTGTAAGTAGTACGTATTACTTATATATATATATATATATGTATATTTTATGGGGAATGCCCGAGGAGGACTTTGGCACACATACACAAATGACAAGTCATTGTTTTGGAGCTGCTGCCACACAAATCGTGTGATGAGTGGGCTTCTATTGTAAATGTCGTTTAATTGCTGAGTGTACCGTTTAAAAAATAAAAAAACAAAATAAAAAAAAAACTATAAGCTTTAATTAATCCGTGTTGATTGCAAATATTATAATTGCTTGTTGTATTCTAACACGATCACGTCGTGAACAACGTCGTTTGGGGTTCGCATTAGTTGACTTTCAATTAAGTGTTTATTTATGCCGCCCTAAAACCACTTTTAAATTGCATATCATTACACTGAAAAATACCAAATATACATTTTTCATAGATAATATTTAAATTTTAATTTTGAAAATTCTCAGCATTAGAATTCTTACTTAAACTTGAAGTGCTTCTTTACATTAAATATACTCTGGTTGCCATTTTTTTGTCGAAGTGTAGTCAAATTATTCATCATTCAGAAATTGTAATTGAATTTGTTCAACTGGCGTTGGGGTAACCAGTTCCAGTTCGGTTTGGTTTTTTAGCGTTTCCATAAAACATTTGTGCTGATAACATATATTATTGAGAGAGGCCTTCCGTAGAAACCGATTCGGTCCGGTTCAATGCGGTGTGTGTGTGTGTGTGTATCTAGATTTAAAGTGGTTCTGCCCTCTTATATAGAATATCAATTGTAGAATTTAATATATATATTTCGATTAGATAAGTTGAGTTAAGTGCGAATGCCATGTGCGTTGTTCTTTTGTTTTGGCGTTTTTCAGTGTTCGCTCAATCTTCCTGTAAAGCTGCTAATTTCTAATCCAAATTCCATTTTTGCAGCCATACGAAACGAATTCGAACAACTCCAACTCGAACACGGCGCGCGACTTCAAGCAGATTAAACGCAGCGATTCGAGACCCAGTTCGCCCAGCTCGACCCAAGGACACATTGAGAATGGACATGCCCAGTATCCGTAATATGATTAACAGTCTGAATACACTTCTAACTCGTAAAACTAATCAACATCTTTCTTCTTCCTCTTCTCACAGCTGTTCCATATGCAAAGTGCTTTGTCCCTCCAATAAAATGGATTGGCTGTACACCAGTGCCGAGCATATGAACTCGCATGCGATGCACTTTCCCTGCCTCAAGGCCAATGCCAGCAGCAATGGGCTAAGCAACAATAACAACAACAACAACAACAACAGCACAACTACCAATAACAACACCAACAACAACAGCAGCAGCAGCAACAGCAGCAGCAATAACAACAACAACAACAACGAACTGAACAGCAATCGTGTGCTGGCCTGCAAAGATTGCATTAGCTACTTAACCAGCCAGTGGGAGTCAATGGATGCGGAACGTGTGCCCTTGGAGCACAGAAGGTTACAATTTGTTGCACTACATGATTCTTCCACTGGTCAACTTAAATCTAATGTTCATTATTCATTGCCTTGCAGATACAACATTCCATCGCCGATGATGAACTCCAGCTCGCCGAATGGATCTCGCCATGGTGCGATGAGTACCTGTACTCCGCCCTCAACGCCGTCCGTCTCCTCGTCAACGCCTGCCAGCACCTCTATCTATTGCTTCCTCTGCGGCCTGCATTCGGATTTAACTCTTGCCCGCAACTTGTATGGCAGCAAAGAGGTATTAAAGCTGTCTCTCAACACATAGCTTAAGAAGTTCGTTAAATTAGCGTCTAAAATCGAGCGTTTTTCGTTAGTCATTGAAAATATGTAATACGGCAGCTGAAACCCATCAATTAGCAGCACTTAAGCAAATAGTTATGGATATCATAAAAAAGCAGTTTTGAAATGTATACTTAATGAAATGCTAAATGTAGTAAATATCTGATCTGTTGCAGATATTTATTATGTACTATTAAAGCCATAACAGCTTAAAATAATATCTTAATTAAGTATTCGCTTGCATCATGAGTTGAGGAATGTTTTTATAATACCTATGTTTAACTTGTAAGAAAGCAGACATCTAGAATAGCAAATCCGAACTGAATTGAGTGTGTCATTTATTTTATTAGTCATCAAAATTAAAAGACCTTAAATATCTAAAATTTTTTAAGATACGACCTAGTTTCTCAAAAACTAATAAATCAATATCTCGATGGACTCAAAGTCAGTTGTATCTTATAAGTTTGAAAAGAAGAAAGTTAGTTCACACGAACAGTAATTTTGTTAATGATCGCCATGATCGGAAAAACAACCAAATCGCGTTAAGTCTGTGTTAGTCCGTTAATTCCGTTAGTTTGAGCCGGAATAATTATAGTTATTAAGAGCTTAGAGCCGCATTAATTATTAACCTTTTGCATGTTACACTCTTACAAATGTTATCTAATCAATACATTTATATAGATTAGATTATATCACCTGTAATGAGTAATGAGCTTCAACACACACATTAGTCAGTAAAATGGGAAAACAACTATTCCGAATTCAGATTTATTACGATTTAATTATAATATCAAGATTAATGAATATATTACATATGATGAAAATTTCTGATTTCATGTCGACATTACAAGTATTCAAATTGCTGAATTAATGCCAATGATTCAATTAATATAATTGTTATTCATTTTATTGACTCTTATATATTTCATTTACATATTTAATTGTTGGCATAAAAATGCGATTCGATTATTTATATTACTTTTGCCTTAAATCGAGGTATTTCCAAGCAAAATGTGCAGTTTGTTAGCGCATTTTAAAATTAGCACATTGATATCTTAGGAAGATGCCATATTTTTGTCAAAAACAATTAGTTTATAATTGATAAATTATATATATAAAGTTATTGTATTTTAAATACTACTCAGAGTTGAGGAATTTAAACAGAATTGAATAATAAAATAAAATCACATTTATTGAGGCTTAAGTCAAGTCAATTCAAAGCATATGCATCAAATATTATAAATTTTGAAATATTATAGTATTATCACACTAGACATATATTAAGCATTAAATTATTATTATGATTTTATATTTACTATTATACATATTAAAACTAACTAGTTTTCTAGAATACAATTTGAATTAATTGCGCTTTCAACAAGTTAGAGTAAACTGCAAATTATAATGTTGCAAATGAATCAGTTGTACCTTCTAGATATATATAGTTGCACTCCTGTCTATCATCTCTAATCAAATCCAAATCCGGTTCTTGTTTTTTTCAGGGCTCAAGACCTTACTTTCCGCTGTTGCTGAAACACAACTCTTTGCCAAATGCTGAGCAGCTGCGAAACAATACGGCGCTAGTCTGCACATTTTGTTATCATTCCATGTTGAATCAGTGGCGCAAGTAAGTTAAATATATATATATATATATATATACTCACTTGTATCTTTTACTTATTATCAATTACATTTACAGATATGAAGCTCAGAGTCCCATTCTCAGTCCGGCGGATCGTAAATACAATTGGCACGATTACAACTGTCATCTGTGCGGCATAACGACTTATAGGAAACGGGTGCGGGCGCTGCCCGTCAACGAGTTCCCCTTTGTGAAGCATCAGAAGAGCGACGATGGCCTGCTCCTGGAGAATGGCGAATATGCCGTCGTCTGCCTGGACTGCTATGAAAGCTTAAGGTGCGTTTTAGGCCAGGCTCAAGTTGAAGTTGAAATCGTACTTATTTTATTACTGCATCCTCAACAGGCAACAGGCATCGCAACATGATCGCTTTGGGGTGCCCATCTCTAGGCGGGCCTACAATTGGGTGCCCCAGCCGCCGCCACCCGAGGACAGTCCGGAAGCCGCAGTGGCACGTCTGCCATGCGGCGAACGCTCCGATCGCATCGTAAGTTGAAAGCAGCTTAATCTTTTCGCAAAAACCCCTTTTGTAACCAATTTTGTTCTGCCCGCAGTTGATGAGCAATGCACTGAGACCCATTCCAAGCAAGAAGACCACGTCGCCAAAGCAATACGAAAAATCAAAAGAAGGTAAGCGTTTTTTTTTTGAAATTTGAAACGCGTTTTAAGCGCTGCAAGGTGGCCGAGGTTCAAGTGAAACCCAATTCGCGCCAATAAACTTCAATTGGTTTCACTTAACATTTGTGAGCTGACTATTTGGTTAGCACCTGCTGCCAACCGTCCGCTCCGCTCCCTCTTTGTGTAATAGACTTAAAGTTAAGCGTTTGGCTCAAATGTTTGCCAAGTTTGCTTTTTTAAGCCCTGTTCTCTTGCTTCTCATGTCAAACAGTTCAAATGCATTTGAATCGCACTGCTTTGGCTGTAAACTGAGCATGTGTTTAAGTTGCATATGAATATAGATATGTATGTATATGTATATACAGTGAGTCGAAGCTTATTTGGATCATGGTCAAAGAAAAAAAGGAATTGCCTGCCATAAGCTAATCATTCATTATTTTTCGAAAATTCCAAAGACCGATGGTAGGTAACTATATTAACCACCAAAATTTATATATGACCCCAATACACTGGGGTTTCCCCATCTGCTAGGTAGAATTATAAAAATGTTGCCTACTTATAGGTGCAGTTTTCATTTGGATCAGTCTAAATAAAATAATATATTTGGCGTATAAAAACGTAAAGAAGGATGTTAATACTTAGAATGATATCCTCTAGCCTTAACTACTTCCCTTAACCTATTATTCATGGAAGCTACCAGCTTCCTGGTAGCTTCTGGGCTGATTTTGCTCCACTCTTCCCGTAGAGCATTTTTGAGGTCTTCTTTGCTGGATATGCTGTGCTTCCGGATGCTATTTTTCCAGCACAGCCCACAAATTCTCAATGACATTTAAATCTGGAGACTGGGCCGGCGGAATTATCATGTGGGGGCAGTTCCTCATGAGCCAGGACTGTACTATCTTGGCCTTATGCTTGGGATCGTTGTCGTGGTTGAATCGGAAAGTACGTCGGATTCCTACCTTCTAGGCTTTTTGGAGTAAATTTTCCTTTAGTATGTTGAAGTAGACATTCTTGTCCATTATTGTTCCAAAAATCACAAAATTCCCGAATCCGGCTGACGAGATACATGCCCATGAAATGTCACTTCCTCTACCATGCTTTACTGTCGCCTTTACGTGTTTGGGATTCAGCTCAGTATTGGGCTGTCGCCCACTCATAACTCCGTCCGTCCGAGTCAAATATGGTGAATTTGGACTCATCTGCAAATATAACAGTGTTCCAGAACTCCAAATCTTTGTCCAAGTGGTTTTGGCGAACGTCATCTAAGTCCCTTTATTTTTCACGCTTACAAATTGCTTTTTCCGTGGAACTCGGGGCATTAAAGTCATGTGTCCGCAGAAACCTGAGCACAGTTTCCACACAGCACTTTTTCCCCAATTCATCCTGCACCTGTGGAGCCACTTTTGGAGCCGATAGCTTGGGATATCCCCTTATTTTCCTGGTGATCCTTTGCTCCTCCTCTTCGGTGAAAATCTTGTTTGGTGCCATTCTGGCCTTGCCCTTAATCCGATTGGCGTCGACGAAGCGCCAAATGATGATATTCACAGTTGAGTTGCTCAGATTGACCATTTCAGCTATTTCGCGATATGAATATCCGCTTTTGTGGTGTTCCAGGATGAGTTTCCGTTGCGCAATGGTAGTCCGTTTGTCCATAGTCCTTGTTGGCTTATTGCACCCGAGATGCAGGATGAAACTAAACTGACTACGAAGTATTGGTCTATTAATACCGAAAATACTCAACTTTAGGTAAAAAATCCGGGTTTTATGGCACCCAGGTGTCCATAATGTACCTGCTCCAAAAAAAAATTTCCCAAAAAAAAGGGTACTTTTTTACATAATTCTGCCTAGCAGGTGGGGAAACCCCAGTGTATTGGGGTCATATATAAATTTTGGTGGTTAATATAGTTACCTACCATCGGTCTTTGGAATTTTCGAAAAATAATGAATGATTAGCTTATGGCAGGCAATTCCTTTTTTTCTTTGACCATGATCCAAATAAGCTTCGGCTCACTGTATATATGTATGTATGTATATATGTATGTATGTATATGTATAGATGTATGTATATATAATAATTATAATAACAAAATCAATCTGAGTGATATCAATATGGAAACTATGCTCAATCATAAACTTAAATACATATCTTATACTCTATTGATATTGTTATTTCTATTATATATATATAATATATAATAATATTAATATTGGTATTTATATACACTCCTTGCCAATCTTTGTACAAATAAATACAAAAAAGGATGCTCCAATTTCCAATCGGGAACTGTCTCGATCTGTTTGAAAACATCTTATTTCCGAGTCTAAAGTTGCCACATTAAAAATGTTTCCATAAATAAATATTTAAAAAAAGTTGCGCTTTCCAATCGGGAACTGTAAAAAAAAACATATTATTTCTGGGAATCTATCGAGTCTTTTACATAAATAAATACCAAAAAGAAGTTCCACTTTCCAATCGGAAACTGTATGGAAAACATCTTATTTCTGGGATATTATTATAATTGGGGAACCCGCACTGCGACCTATAAGGTCTATTGTGCCCCCTTCTGAGCCTACAGCTCCTCCATCAACCCCAGCTCTTGCACGCTAGAATCTTTGTTGGGATGAGGGTTTCTATGTCCTTGGACTTCATGACGTGCTTCCCTAGGATTTCTGGGATCGATTCTAAGTTGGTACAAAATGTTTGCCTCATTCCTAGACTAATTTTCTTTTAATTGCCCCATCATTTGGTGAACAATTTTTCCTCAGTATCCGTTTATCAAGCCGATTTCATTTTGTGGATGCCTTTTGCGAATTGTCTAAATACCGAAAGTATCTCATTTTCATAGCGAGCTAAACTTGCCTTTAAAAGTAACTCCATCAGAAATTCTATTTGGTAAATGCATAAAAGTTGCACAAATTTGGATATTTTGTATTTTAATAAGCAACGATAACAATTTCAGTGCACATTATATGCAAATACCAATCAAAATCGTCTGATGTCCCGCTGCCATGCTGTCCTTTACACTCGAAAATGTTATACTAATTGAATTTCTCGAGTTTGCTTCGCAATCAATTTGCAAAGCCAAAAAACGAGAAAAAGAAAATGAATGCAAATGCTGAATGCTGGGAATGAAGCAGAAAACTGAATAAGAAATCAACTGATTAAATGCCGAATAACAAGCGAAGACCGCAAATTGGTGGTGCAATGTGGCAGAGGTAGGAGTAGGGGGCAGGGGAAGGGGCAACTTTATGTGCTACGTTTGCAATAAATATTGATTATTTTATGAATTGCAAAAGATGTTAGTGTGTGTGTGTGTGTTTGTGTGTGTGTGGCAGGCGAGGCAGGGGTTTCATATGTCCATGCCACTTACTTATTTATGCAACAGCAGCAATGGCGTCGGTAAACTTCTTCAATAAAATGCCAAAAAGGAAACATCATAAAAATAAATAAACAGAGAAAATCGCACACACACACAAACACACACAAACACGCACACGCACACACACAAAATGGAACTGTAACTTTGCACACCATTTTTTATGAAGCTACAACAACCCACACAGACAAATCCCACCCACACACAAACCAGCTTCATCCGCTACCCCATCACCCCAAACAAATGCCACTTCCGACAACAAGCAACGACAGACAGCAAAAAGAAGGAAAATGAAAAGAAAAAGCAAAACGAGAAACAAGAAACGAGTACGAGAACGAGAATGATGAACAAATCGAGAGGCAGCCACAAGCCAAGCCAAGCACAAATAATAAAAGCAACAGCATAAAGTATTTCGAATTGAATTACTTCGTGTTATCCTGTCAACCATACGAAAACACTCAAGAGCATTCAACATGCCACACGCTTCCGCCCCCCAACCAAACCAACAAAAAAAAAAGGAAAGGGGATAAAAAAAACCAAACCAGTCACTCATTGTTGGGCCACCCTGGCCACCCACATCGTTTAAGGAGTTGCCATCGATTTGCAAAAGTATATTACCCACTTCTACGCTCCAACACATGCACAACTTTTCGTAGGTGGTGTGTGGATCAAATAATTGTCCTCGTGCCAGCCTGGCTGGTTGGGGGGGTTGGTGGTTGGGGTGGGTCGGTGCTCAGTTGGTACGTGCTGAATAAGTAAACATAAAACCACTGAATTTACGCTTATTGCACCCGCAAACATTTTGTTTAACACAACAAGCGACGCGTTGAACTTCTCTCTCGCTCTCTCACTGGGAACTCTCCCTTTCGCACTTGGTGTTGCACTCTCTCACTCTCTCTCTCTCTCTCGCTCGCTCGCTCTTTTTAACTCTCAGTTTCTCGCTCTCTACTTCAGTGCTTGATTGGGGGGCCTGCCATTTCCGGCCTCAATTTCAAAAGAAGCTCAAATTTCCACACACACACACACACACTCACACACACAGACGTACGTACACAATTTTGCGGCTTCGCTCTTTGGCACTCTCTCGCTCGCTCACTCTGCTCTCCGAGCGCTGTCAACCCGAATCAAAAGAGTCCCCATTCCCAACTCCCAACTTGCAACTCCCTTTCCTCCTCCCCCCAACCGAAGCCACTGACAGTCGTTTCCTCGTTGGCACTTGTTCAGTCACTCACTGCCCCCATCTCCCATCCTTCTTCTTCCATCTCTCTCTCTCTCTCTCTCTCTCTGCTGTCTGCCACTCCCCCTGCCTGGTTGTGCTTTTCACTTTTGCGCCCACATCTTTTGCAATCGTTTGCCACCTTTGCCACACAAATATTTCAAACACTTGCCATGCCACTGCTTGGTTGAGGGAGGGGGGTTGAAGCCCCCTCTCTGGCCACACAGCCGTTTCCGTTTTGCGTAGAATAACAGTTACATTATCCTTTTTATTGCCACACTTTCGTCCTGCCCCAGCCACACACACACACAGACATATTTGGCTTATGGCAGGCAGCGACCTCACCGACCCCGTTTCTTCGACTTTATTGTGGCCCAACTTGGCCGGAGCTGTCAGGACAACGACGACGTCGTCGTCGTCCTCGGTCAGGATGGTAAACTGTTTACGCCAAAAGGGATGGGGCGGGGCGGGTGAGCGGGCGAGGGCGGGTCGGGGCACGAGTCGGTTGGTCTGAAACGTAGTCCGGAAATGTGGCAAAAAATGTGCATTTATTTTCTAAAGCATTTCATTTTTCTTCCTTTTTCATTTTTGTTTTTGCTGTGTTTGTGTTAACTCGAGTCGCAGTAAATTGTGGTAAACACGATGCCAAGTGTTGCTGCCACCATTTACGAAGTTATGCCCCACAGTGCACGCACAGTGGGACGCATTTGCATAATTGGCAAACATGATGATTGCAGTGTGCATGGCAAATGAATGAAATAGTTGCCGTTGCCAGTTGCCAGTTGCCAGTTACTGTTGGCCAGCAAAGTTAGCCAGGAGAGCGAGTAGTTAAGCAAAATGAAAGTAATTGATTTTTAAGTCAAAAACAAAATTAAATAAATTAATTAAATTCTTCAAAGGAATTCTTGCTTGAAATTTAACTCATAATTTGCCAGAATTAGCCAGACCATAAATAATTTGTATAAATTGAAGTCAAACACATAATAATAAATTTATATAATTGTTATAGATATTTAATTATTATTGCTTTATAAATATATATTTTAAATAATTATTGAATTGAATTATTTTATATATTTATATATATATTTAATTATTATTGATTTACTGCTTGCACATGTGATACACTTAAACTGGATTGCCTGTGTCGTTTTGTAAGCTACTTTGTTTTACCAACTCTCGATTTCTTAATCCCTTTTTATCCAATTTATTTTGATTCTTTTTCTTATCGCACTTTGTTCTAAAATCTCTTAATTTCTTAATCCCTTCTTAGCCAACTTACTGTGATACACTCCTGTTAACATAATCACCTACTTATCCAATTTATGAATTATATCATTCACTTTGCCAAACAGCTGATTGATCACACACACACACCAAACACACACACACACACCACTCACACACACGCATACACATTATGCAGAGACATATGCCTGTAGTTGTAGCTGTCAGCACATACATAACCTCAACTTACTTGCATCACATAAAACGCTGATGTGGCATGAAAAAAGATATAAATTCAGCCAATCGATGAAGATAAAATACATTTTTGTAATACGCTCGTAATGCTGCACATATGTGTGTGTGTGTGTGTGTGTGGGTGTGGGTGGCTGTGCTCTGGGAGTTGGCATCTTTTGGAAGTCACTCAAGTGTGCGTCGACTGGCAACAAAAAAAACATATATGTATATGTTTGTATGTATGTATATATGTATTGCGTTGGTAGAAGTAAAATTTCAAGTGACAAGAAAACTTCAACATTGACTCTTAGTGTGTGTGTGTGTGCGTGGGTGTATGTACACACTCATATGTGTGTATGTGTGCGTGTGGGTGTAAAACCCTTTAAAAGCTTGTTGTTGCCAGCCCCATAAACGTTTAGCCCATAAACCCTTGATGTATGGAACATAAACACCACACTTGCAAGTGCCACTCATCCTTTTTGAGTCCTTTGGGTGCTTTGGGTCCTTTGGTCTTGCTGCTGCGTATTTTCATTGGTGTCGATGTGGTTTCAACCCGCTGCTTGCCTGCCTGCCTGCCTGCCTAACTGAAATCCAATGTGCGTTACTCGAGAGCATCCGGAAGGACGAACAACCAGGCAACCAACAACCAACAACAACAACAAGCGACAACAACTGGCAACCGCAATGTCAATAAATATGTTACGCTTGACTCGTCTTTTTTCCCTTTGTTGTTGTTGCTTCAGTTTTGGTTAGTTGCTTTACTTGGCTGAGTGTTGTTTTTTTTTTTTTTGTATATTTTTTTTCTTTGCTTCGTTTGGCAATTTGGCCTAAACATATTTATTTGGTATTTGTGCTTCTGTTTGAGTTTTTTTTTCCCTTTGGAACATTCTTCACCCGATTGGCATTTTGGGCTTAAGTGTGCCTGTGTGCGTGTGGGTGTGTGTTTGTGTGCGTGTGGGTGTGTGTGTGTGTACACACTCGAAATTCCTTTTGTCAAATTAGAAGCAAAGTACATTTGCATTCGTCGATGCCATGTCATTCAATATACATTCCCCACACTTCTATTGATTTGGTATCCAATTTTTCGTTTTATTATTATTTGCAATGCTCGATTGCAAAATGTATATCTGTCAGAGTGGTATATATATTTATAAAACTGACGACATCATTTGTATTTGTGTACTTATATTCAATATTCTTGAGTAACTAAATGTGTGCTAATTTTGAATTCTGTCTTAAATACCGAATCGTATTCTGGATAACTTATAATTTCCCGCACAGATTGCACATAAAACTTTCAAAAATTAGGGCATCTTCTAGTCGATCATTGTTTTGTCATTCGATTTATTTAATTTTTTATTTTTTTTGGCAACTTGCCTTCTAGCTTTTATTAAAACGGAATCAATTGTTTGCTGCCCGGGCAGCCGAATCGTGCTCCGATATCAAAGCTAACTTCTGCTTTGTTTGTGTGCATGCATATATGCATGTGTTTTCATGCATACATTCATGTGTACACCTATGTATGTAATATATGCGAAAGGGCGCTTGCACTTGTGGGCTTCTTAATGTGTTATGCAAACTGGGAGAATACATTTGTTGTCAGACCAGGGCTTATTTGTAGACATATTTGTATATCTGTATTTGCATGGAATACAACCGTTATACGTACTTCCATTGGGCAATACATTGAATTGGAAAATGGCAATATTTCAAAAGTTTATTGAGATGCTTTTTATTATATGCTAGGGAATATAATCCTTTAGATTTGGGCTTTACTGTATTTCGAGTTGAGATTTTTGTTGCCTACTTTTTTGGGCTGAGATATAATTTTTTTTAATAAATATTTTATTTGTGCTTTATTTAGTATGTGCATTTTTAAATATTTTCTGTTGTTTTGTTTGGCCAGACTGCATTTGTGGGTTAGCAAAGCTGTCGTCTAAGCCAACACACACACACACACTCGCATACACTCTAACATTGTTGCCTAGTGCAACAGTAGTTGCTGCTGCTGCTGCTTTTGCTTCTATTGCAATTTGCACCTTGCTCTTTACTAACTGCTGCATGTTCTGACTGCACTCTTCCTCTTACACTAACTCTCATCTTCTTCTTCTTCTTCTACTGCTGACTGGCTAACTTGTGTGTGTTTCTGAGTTTGTGTTGGTTTGTGTTAGCGCCAAACTGATTTACTGTTATAAATATTTGCTCGCGAGCATTTTAAGTACTTTTTCTTTTCACTGGGCCTGCCTGGGGTCTGCTGCCTAGTTAGGAAGGGGAAAGGGGGAGGGGGGCTCTCGGCACGTTTGCTTTGTCATTCGTTCGTTTGCTTGCTGGAGCTGCCTTTCCTTTTTTTGTCCACTTTGTGTTTGCTTTTGCTTGCACGTAGTCCGCTTGCATACTTTTCAGCGTAATTTTTATTGAATCATGTTGCCCAGCGTCGTTTGCTGCTTCAAATTTATTTTCCTTTTTCTTTTTTTGTTGTTACCTTCATTTACTGGTTTCGCTGGCGTATTGTGGAAACGTGTTTTGTTGTTATTCTGGCAACTGGTCCTCTCGTCCTGCTCCTGCTTTGCTTTTGATGCTTTGTCCACGATTCCGTTTTGTTGCTGTGCTTGTTGTTGTTGTTGTTGTTGCGATTGTTGTTTCCTGCTTTCGTTTCGCTGGATATGTACTTATTTCTGAGATATTATTGCCGTCACGCTCCCCAGGGGAATCATTTTGCATTAACTGAGCAAATAACCAACTTTGTTATATTTTCGTTCATTTCATTTCATTCCGTTTGCATTCCCCGACGGTGAGTGGCGGGGTGGGGTGGGGTGGGGTGGGGAGGTGGCGCAGTTGTTGTTATTTATGCTGGTTTTGGTCTCTGCTTCTTAATCTGGTTTCCTCCATTTTTTGTTTCGGGTGGGTTTTTGTGTGCTTCTACTTCGCTGATTATATTTACCCTGTTTTGCTGTTTGTATAACGGTGTGTGTGTGTGTTTGCGCTTGTGTGTGTGTGTGTGTATTTCTGTTTGTGTATGTGAAATTGAATGCTCAATTGAGCACTTAATTAGCAAAAACAGTTTTTAATGACGACACGAAAGCATTTTATACTTTGATTGCACTCCTGTGGCTAACCGAGTGGATGCACTGTGAAAATTTTCTTAACTTAATACGAATAATTATGACTGTGCACCAAAAAAAGACGCATTATAAAAAATTTATGAGTTTTTACGATGAATTTATATTTATTTTTATTTATGCAAATAATATTTTATTTTATATTTTATTATGAGTTTTTATCATATGTTTATGTTTATATATTTGTTGATTTTTTAACATTTAATTTTTTTTTAATAATTTATAAACTTTACTTTAAGTGCAGAATTTTTATTTTATTTTTTTTTCCTGAGCGTAATAAATTTAATTAAAATACAAATTTAAAAAAAACAAAAACTTTTTCAACTACTGAACTATATATGAAGACTTTTCTGTTTGCATTTAATTTATTTCGAGGTTCGTAGATATTTCGCTCAGTGTGTGACGAAAGTATTCGTGTATTGCTGGTGGTTGCTTGTTAATTCTCATTTCTTTCTCATTTGTGCAACACTCGAGTTGGCCCCTTCGTTCTTCGTTCACAAAGGTTGCCACGTCACGCACTCTCAAGCACGCGTCAGGCAGGCATCCCTCACTCAATCTCCCTCTCTCTCTCGCTCTTTCTCTCTCGCTCTCTCTCTGCTCTCACTCTCTCGGTCGCTCTCACGGAGTACAATTTTTTGGCGTAACAGACGTAATTGTCGATGTGATAAATGTGTTTTTAAGTGCGTCATTTTGAGCATATTATGAGTTTATAGGGGTTAATTTTCACCCAAGCACTTTGCATGTTGCCTCTGGCATTTTAATTGAATTGTTGCCATTGCTCTACGGCTATTCTTGTTGTTGTTTTTTATTGTTGTTGTTGTTGTTATTGTTGCCGACTGGTATTTATTACAGTGGCTTTTCGCACGGCATCACGATTTTTTAATTAACAACAATTCGACTTGAAAGCCTTAACTTTGTAAACGCAATGAGTTTCATTTATTTCAGCCAATAAATTTGATGGAGTAGTTTTCTCTTTTAATTGATCAAATATATCATCATTATACTTGATAGTGATAGAGAGTGATAATCTCTAGAGATTCTTTAACGTTTAACATTCAAAACAAAGAGTCTTTCATTAGAAACATATTTTTTTAAGGAACTATGCTCAATCGTATTATAGATAAGAGGATATAAATATTTCAGTCTCTTTATGGTATAAAGATAAAGATATAGTTGTCATAAACTTATTGAACTTGTCTTGCTATCTCTATTAATGCAATCTCTATTATTAATTTTAAATAAAAGTCAAGCGTATATTTTTTCTGACAGTGTAAAATGGCTGTGGAAATTGACAAATCACATACTTTGGGAACAATTCGAAACGACATGTGGCGAAATTTCAATGTCTGTGAAATTCGAATCAATCAAACCACGCACGAATGCACTCAGCTCCTTTTCCCCACCCTGCCGCCGGACGAATCCTTTCCTATATATATATATAAATATATAGATATATATATGTTGTATATACGTTGTTTGGCTTTGGGATATTTTTGGATTTTGGTTTTGCAAATGGGTTTATAAGCCCTTATGTGATTTTATGGGCCCTTTAGTCATTGTTCAAACAACACAAAACGCATCATGTGGTTAGTGCTCTATCTCTACCTCTCTCTGCACCCCCTTTCTCTTTCTCTCCATCTTTCTCAATGCTTCATTTCCACCTTTCTCCCAACTATGTTTGCGTATGTGTTCAATAAAGCGAACTTGTCTGAATGCATCGGAGATGAGTGCTGGAGGAGCTAAGGCTGCTTCAATCTGTTGCTCAGAGAGTTGGTGGCTTGATGTATTGAAATTTGAGCAACGACTGGTGCGTGTGTATGTGTAAGTGTGTGTGTGTATGTGTAAGTGTGTGTGTTGGTATGTAAAACCAATAATAAGACGATGGAACGAGACAAGATGGAAGGAGACAAGGGAAGGAGTATAGGCCGTAATGACTAGTCAGTTTTATATATATACGTCTGTGTGTGGGTGAGCGGTGAGTTCATGCCAAAACGGTTAACAAGTGGTGCGTGTATCAATTCAATTGAATTTGCAAATGTTGTTGCTGCCCACTGATGCGTAAAGCCGACAGGCAGTCAGCCAGCCAGGCAGTTAGGCAACAAGGACTATTCCACAGGATCAGCCTCAACTCAGCTCAACTTTCCTTATTTGCGATACGCCCAAAAACCACTTGATGTTTGTCTTCACAATGTGCCTCCTCACGCTCACTAAACACACACAGTACGCACACACACACACACGCACACACAGAACCACACTCCTCCCTTCTAAACCCGTAACGTTTTGCAAAGTTCGATGGGTCACGTGTGAGTGCGAGATTATACGGCTGAGAAAGCGTATCTTCACTTTTGTGGATATCTCCGTACACGGAATAAAAATGTGTCGAATAAAAGGGTTGAAGGGTTGCATCCCTATCGGCTTACCACGTAAGAACTAAGATTACATTTAAGTGTCAGAACAATTTTTAAAAGTGTTTATTAAGATTATGAAATCTTTGTCTGATACTTAAGAAATTCTTTTAATTATTCTAAAATATGGAATATTTGTTTTCGTATTTCTCAATATGCTTTTTGATATTAAATGTATATGTTACACATCTAGCTGCAGGGTATCTCTGCGTTGATCACTTTTCAGTTGAGCGAGCACTCGCTATTTGTTTTTGAAAAATCTTCTGACTGACAAGAGTCAATCGAAAAGCGGCAAGTCATAAAGAAAACTCGTTTAATCGCTTATTGTTGTGGGGCTTCAAAAACTTTTTGTTTTCGTGGCAAGCGGAAGGCCAAAGGCAATTTAGAAAGAGACAGCGAGCGAGAGATAAAGCCGAAGGAATGAGACACAAAAAGAAAATCAAATGTTACATCAAATGGAAGCCACCTTCCATGTTGTCAACGTCTATCAAGGATGGTGCAAGGGTGGGTGGTGGGTGGTGGTTGAGTGTGGCTCAGGAAGGTTGCAGGTGGTTGGCGAGGTATGGGAGGGGGTAGATGGGCACATTGTCCGTGGCCCCAGTTTCACTTTGACGACCTCATCGCTTATCCTGCTGCACCTGAGCTATTTCTGCACTTTTCACATTTGCAGTGCAGCTGTTTCCCCTTGCACCCCACTCCACCCACCCGACTGTCCTTACTTTGGCATATCCACGCTCTTCCAACGGCTTTTCTACTTTTATTTACTTATTTTTCATCTTTTTTTTTTTTTGGTGTTGGCCTCGATGGCGCGTAGTTTGCCATAAAAGTTTTCGCAGCCAGTCAGGATTTTTATTAGGTTTTTCCACGTTCTCCATTTTCCACGCGCTTTTCACATGCAGCAGCAGATGAAGCCCGGGCTTTATTGTTATGGCAACATCGTAAAAATTTATCATACTCGTCGTAGTTGAGAAAATGGCAACAACAGCAGCAACAACAACAACAACAACAGCAGCAACAACAACAACACGGCACAAAACAAAGTTATCGCATTTTTATGACAATTTGACGACAACTTTCATTGCAATTTTTAAGGTGGTTGTTGTGCTCATTTTTCGCATTTCCCACACACTTGCCAAAACACACACACACACACACCATAAATGTTGTGATTCAGATGCAACAAGAAGGGGCGTGGCAGCTGCTAGAAAATAAAACATGTTAAGTATTTTTGACTATTTATTTGATTATTTAAGAGTAGTCTAATTTGTAGCAGATTATTTATTACTTTTGGGATTAAAACAAAAAATATTTAAATTTCATTTTAGAAATATTGAATTAAATACTTTTTTTGATAGCAACTAGCCTAGAAATGTTAGGGATTTAGGCATGCAGACACTTGGATGTATTCCTTTTAGATTTGGACATTGAAAACCCTAAAATTTAGAGAGCTATTAATAATTTTCTTCAGTTATTTATAAAAAAATATTTTCAATTAATACACATTTATTGCATTTTTCTCTAAAAATAATCTTACTGACTAAGCTCTCTCTTTTAACACGTTTTCAAAGCGATATAATATTTACATAAATCAAACAAAAAATAAAAAAAAACTTTTCGAGATTATGCTAATATTTTTCCATATTTTATTCGAGCAAACTGGCAATTTTTCATGTATTTAACAAACAATTTTGAATATTTGTTATAATTGATGGCAATCGTTTTCTTACCTGTTACTCACAGGGAATCCAGAAAACAAAAATGTAATGCAACAATTCTAATTAATGGATAAAAAATTGCAACATTTCGCGTTGATTTTGTGCATAGTTGGTTTATTATTTTAATTAAGTCTGAAAATCTACAATTGTTGGTAGTGAAAAAAAGCACAATACAATTGAAACGGAAACAACAACAACAATAACAACAACAACAACAACAACAACAACAATGCACAAAAGAATATTCAGCCAAAAAATATGTGTGCGCTAAATTGCTAGCTGGCCAAAAATACTCTATTAGTTAGAAAATAGCGCAAAGTTTTGGGGCATTTGAAAAGGGAGCAGTGCCAAATTGAAGCAAAAAGTCAGAAATTGCCAGCGAGTCAACTCTGAGTGCGTTGCAGCATACATATAGATATGGGTGTGTGCGGGTGTGTGTGTGTGTGTGTGTGTGCGTGTGTGTGGTGAGCTGCTCATTGTGTGTGTGTGCGACGCTTGCCATATGAAAATATTCTCACATTTGAACTTCGAACAGGAAACACTAAAATGCAACAGCAACAACAGCAACAACAAGAACAACAATGGCAACCGCCACCCACTCAACTGAAAATGGAACGCAATGGATGCCTGCTGGCATCCATAAAGCCATGCCGAAGCTCTTCCAGTCATGCACGACGAGCTGCGTCATGAGTAGCCAGCCAGCCAGCAGTTGCTGGACTGGGCATGCCGGTACAACTCATGCTGCTGCTGCTGTTGCTGCTTCTGCTGCTGTTGCCGAGCAATCGTTTTTGCCCCTCGTGACGAGGCAGGTACCCTAAAACCACTTTATGCACCCCGCACCGCCCACCTGTCTAATCGGTGTTTGTTAGTATATAAATCTAAAAGCTAATCCGCTTGTATTTCCGCTTGGGCGCTGTGAGGTTAGACCGGAAATTCCGCTCTATATGCAGAATGCAGTAGCAGCAGCAACAGCAGCAACAGCAGCAGCAGCAGCGACGCCTGCGCCAACGTCGGGACATTGGGACATTGTGTTCGGGCTTTGGTGTTGACGACGGAAGTCGAGTTGTTGCTGGCTGCTTGCTGCTGGTTGCTCCTGCTGGCTGCTGGCTGCTGGTTGCCTCATGTTTCCGTGTTGTTGCTGCATGTTTAGGGATTTGTTGTGGCAGCGCAGTACATTTGTTCCATCTAATGGCTGCGGGAATCCGCTCTATGTCTCTGTAGCTATGCGTGTGTATGTGTATGTGTGTGTGCAGTTGTTGCACACTCTGCACTCAATGTGTGAGCAGTTGAGAGTGAGTAGCGAGTAGTGAGTAATTGAGCAGACACTCGCTCCCCAATAATGCTCCACATCGAGGCTGGCACTCTCAGCAAAATGCAACTCCCAAAAGTAGCTGACTTGATTTTATTAGTTTTTATCAATATTTTATTTATCTCTGCTTCTACATTGTGCTACAAAGATATATATATATATATATATAATTTCTAAAATTAAATGTTTTTTTTTTTGGTTCTCGAGATCTTATTGCAAATGTTGTAAATTAGTAATACGTATTCGATTAGAAATGGATACAGTTTAAGTGTATTTGGGCTTACTGGTCTTGAGATGAGTACAGATTAATTATATATAGATTCCTTCAGTATATATAGAAGTCCTCAAATCTTATGTAGTTTATGTAGTGCTTCAAAGTTGCGCTTCCAATTTAGTTTTCTATAATACCAAGTTTATGATATCACAAGATGTATTCAGATTTATTTAAGTGTTTTGAGTAATTTACTCGATCGAATGTGAATTGAATTTCTTCAAGTGCATATTCAAGTTGTTTTTTTATGCAGTGTATTTGCTTCACTTGCATCGCTGCTGCATTTTGGCAATACACGCTCTCTTGGCACTTCCTGTTTAGATGCAACCTCCTCGCTGCATCCCGCGGCAAGTGCGTGTTGCTCTCTTTGTGACATGGAGTGCAACCAGAATCGTTCGGTGTGTGGATTGGCGTTCGTTCGGCTCGTGCAGCTCCGAGGTGTAAGATGGCGATTGTGTTCCATCTTGAGCCACGAAAGTGCATCAGGAGCGAGAGGCCTAAGCCCGAGCAAAGCACGAGCGAGCAGTGCGAGAGCACGAGAGTGGTAGCTTCTCCACTTCACTGCTGTACTCCTCCTTGCTCCTTCCTCCTTCCTCCTCTTTCCATTCCGCTTGACATGTCCGACTGTGTGTTGACAGCCTGTTTTTCTGAGGCTGCACAGTAGCCCGCCTGTGCCCCATCTTGTGGCATCTTTGAGCGGCGACGACCAGCAGAGTTGTGGAAGTTAAAAAAAATTAAAGTGCGGGTCAGAGTGTAAATTGGATTGGGCAGGTAGGGTGGTGGTAGAGTGTTAGGGATAGGGGTAGGGTCAAACCGGGTGCTGGCGCCATCTGCTCTCGGGGTCGCCCAAACACGGTTTTAGAGAGCGGCTTGTGGGCTTTTTCGGTGGCTTTGCTCGTCGTCGCTGTCAGTTTAGCACAAAGCCATTTCCCGGGCCAGGGAGAGAAGCGCTCATCTCGGATTTGCGCATCGGGTCGCAGGGCAAGTGGTGGGCCCAAACAGGATGTGTGAGAGCTCTTTGGTTACACACTGTGTGCGTGTGTGTGTGTTTGTGTGTCTGTGTGTGTGAGATATTGACAATCGGGCGTATGTGGCTAGAGTGGTTGGGTTGGGTGGGTGGTTGTAGTGGTTGGGGCTTGGGCTTTGGCTTGGGATTGGACTTGGGCTTGGGCTTGGGCTGGTTAGTTGATGGGCTCGTGCAACTAATAACCAAGTAAATTGATACGTGACCCTGCATTTAAATGCCATTATTGCCTGCCTCTGGACAGTCACTCGAGTGTTGTTGGCTTCCTTCCTGCTCCTGCTCCTGCTCCTGCTTATGACGTCAGTGGCAATGGGAACGCTATAGGTGAATTGTGGTTGCGTTGGTGGTGCTGCTGCCTGCTGCTGCTGCTCGACTCGACTCTGGTGTGGCTTGTGCTCTCCGCCAATTTGTGATTGGAATTTTTGATGAGTCTCGCCTCTGACGTATTGATTGACTGTACACACACACACACACACACCAACACACACACATACACACGCACACACACTCATCGAAAAGAGCAAGCCAAGCAAAATTTTTGTTGTTCAACCTTTTCTTTTTATGAAAAACACACCTGTCTCCTTCATCAGCTCCTCCCACTGCTCATCCTGCTTCACTTCCTGCTGCTCCAACCTTCTCCTTCATCCACTTGCAGTTATAACATCTGTCAGCGCCAGAAGAGATTGCAGAAAGTTTTTTTTTGTATTTTTCTTGGCCAACCTGCCCCCAAAAATTGAGTGAAGTGTGGTTGCAACAGCCAAGTGGCAAACGCAGTTGTGGCACCTCCACTCGTCCACCGCTTGTGCTGCCCTCCATATGCTTGCCTCGTTGTTGTTTGCTTTTGGGTTTTCGGCTTTCCACGCCCTGCACTTCCGACAGGCAGACAGAGAGAGAGAGAGAGAGTGTGTGTGTGAGAGGCAGAGCGACAGAGACAGATAGTTAGATAGAAAGAGATAGCAGCAGAGCTAGCTACATAAGTATATATATATATATATATATGTATCTGCATCTGTATCTGTATCTTTAGCCATAGCTGTAGCTGTATCCTTTTTGTGCTGACCTGACCCCAGGAACGTCAAGTTTGCCACAACTTTTGTGCGTCCAAGAACAACAACAACAACAAATGCAACAACTGCAACAACAGTAACAAAACGTCTCGACTTCTCAAGGAAAAGTTCCGTTTGTGTGTGTGTGGAAATGTGGAAATAGCTGGCCGGAAATGAGCAGGGAAAATAGTACACACGACCGGAAACTTGCACAAGTTTCGTTGTTATATTTTGCGGACAGTGGCAAACGGGAGTTGTCGACCCCGTCTCCAACTGCCCAGATCCCGTTTAGATTTCATCCTGTTCCCGCCACTTGGACGTCCGACATCCGTCTTCGCCGCCACCTTGCCCGCGGCTATGATCAAAGTTTTCCTTTTAATTTCTAACAATTGTGTTTCGGTTTAGATTTGGTTTTTTGTGGTTTCTTCCAGTTTGTCCAGCGCACCCTAAACTCAACTTTCAATGCTGGGCATATCAGCGATGCCTGATTTGTGAACCTTAAGTATTACATATCTTTTCGATAGAGAGTTAAACGAGGTTAAAATCGATATTTATCGATATTTTGCACAGCATGTTGGAGTTATATCCTTTGTAAGAGACTAAGGACATTTACACTATAATAATAATTATCTTTACTTAAATATTTTTAAATATGAAAGCACTCGAGAATTTCAACAATAATGAAAAGCTACGTAAATCGTAGAAAAATCAAACGAAATATAGTAAACGACATAAGATTTATGGTCCATTGAAAACTATAGAATCTGATTTAATTGCAATTCCTCAATCTCGAGCATTGTCGAGATTGTCACACATTAAAAAGCTAATGCTCTTAGAGTCGTTAGCTGCAGCCACTCAGTGTTCAATGTGCTTAGTGCTCCCCGCATGAACATAATCGCATTCCCATTCAATTTGTCATCTTGCCGGATTTATATATACATATATATATATATATATATATATATATATACGTGCTAATATATTTGGTTTTGGCAACTTAACACAAAACTCAACATCAACACTCAACATCAGCACTCAATCCGCTCAATTGGGTTTTTGCTCGCTTGCTGGCTGCTCGTCAGCCTTGTCAGCTTCGTCAGCTAAACCGGGATGCATTCGTTGTGGTCGCAGCCAGAATGTCAGGCATTTAACATGGAGCAGGGTATTTAGACATTTGCCGTCTACTTACCGCATACCCTACACCACACCCCGCCACGCCACGCCACGCACCGCACTCCACGCTTGCCTCGCTCTCTGTTGGCACATTCCACGCACATCCGTTGAGCTCTCGTCGTGCCCATTTTGAAGATGTGGTTGCGTTCCTTCCATCCTTCCGTCGCATTGCAGCTTTTCACACACAAAAAAATATCCTCGCCGTCGTCGCTCACTCAGATTATTACACAAACTTGTCGCTCGACGTGGTGTGAAAAATATTTA
This sequence comes from Drosophila paracracens, assembly GCA_035044025.1. Taxonomy (NCBI): domain Eukaryota; kingdom Metazoa; phylum Arthropoda; class Insecta; order Diptera; family Drosophilidae; genus Drosophila; species Drosophila paracracens. The sequence continues at coordinate 841,363 of JAWNMN010000242.1, forward strand.
AGCGTGAAGTTTTAGCAGCGGTTTTTGCTTGAAGGCTCATTGTCGTTATCGTTCCTCGTCTTCGTCTTCGTCCTCGCCGTACTCCTCGTCCTAGTCGCCATTCTCGTTCTCGTTGTTCCACACTGCTGCTTGTCCTCGTCATCGTTCTGACGAACATCGTGTTTCCGCATCATTTTTAACGCCACTTTTGTGTAAGCTTTGCCTGTCTGTGTCTCTAACTGTGTGTGTGTATGTGTGTGTGTTGGTGTGTGCGTGTGTGTGTGCAGTGCTGGCTGCTTGGTATCCGTGTCGGTATTTTTGTGGATTTGTTTTGTGTCTGAGGGTGTTTTTCTAAATGGCTTTTAAAATCTCATCGCCAACGTTTTGTCCTCGGCACAAGCAAGTCTCGAGGCTGCATGAGGACTTTTGTGGCTGTCTCCGTGTGTGTGTGTGTGTGTTTGTGTTCATAAGCGGTCAGGGCAGGAGCTACTGCAATGCACAGTTGATTGTGTTATTGGTTTTGGCAATGACTACTATTTTGTTTGTTTTTTTTTATTTGCTTTTCTTGCTTTTGCTTTTGCTTGCCGCGTTTGCCAATTGAAGTTTTTTGGTTTGTTGCTTGGCATTTTTAGATTCCAGAAGCAGTTGCTTTTGGGCTTCAGTTGTGCTTTCAGCATATTTATTGCATAGTTTACCGATTGAACAGTAATTGATTTTAACTTGAACTGAGAACTGAGATTACTACATATTAATTTTGGGCATTCATTTACACAATTTCGTATTATGGCTTTCAAGCTGAAATAATCTTTCCAAATTTGAATGCAGCTTTAGAGAATTATTTCAGTTTTGACTGGGGAAAGTTTTGACCCATCTTTAGATAACATTTTTATGTTTTTTACCTGTAAATATTAATAAAGAAGAGCATATCTGTTTATATTCTATTTATGTAAACTATGTTTTCAGTGGAGAGCAAGCTTTCCATATATTAACCCACTCAAACCACTCTGACCCATGTCCACACTGATCATAATAATCATTTGCAGCTAGACTAGCTTGTCGAACGTCTCTTATCGCCTTAAGCACACACACACAGACACACAAACTACATAGACAGGCTCTGTATTTGGCAAAAGGACGGGGCGAACAGGACTCATCGGATTTGGCTTGGGTTCACACTGAACAAGGCAATAATTTGAGCTCCTAAGCCCTATTAACCATTGCTAACCGGAATGGTGGAAGCAACCAAGCGAACAACTCTCGATGGGCATTGCGGGTGGGGTCGGTGCTGGTTACCAACCAGGTAGGGATGGGATGGGGTGGTAGGGCTGCTGTTAGGTTGTTGGATATTGCGTTGAGCAATTGAATAAGCGGCAGGCACAAAGAACAACGACCAACTTCGGGGCAGAGGCACGCACGAATGGCCAACGAGTGGTGGGCTAAAGGCAAAGGAAATGAGAGTATAGGAGAGGAGAGGAGAGGAGGTATACAGTGTTGGCATCGGTCTTGGGATGTTCATGACGATGAGGTGGCTGAGAGGATGGCTGAGCGGCGGGCGAGGCCGTGCAAATCCGGAACGAACGAACATATTGACAAATTATCCTTTTTACACGCATCGCCTGCTGAGTTGGCCTCGCATCGCTGAGCGGCGGGTCCTGACTGCCTGAATGCCACACACACACAAACACACACACGCACTCGCACACACAAACATACAGACGCATATTCACGCACACACAGATAGACAGGCTCACACTCGTCGTATATATGCTAAGCCATTGTTAAATGTGCCAATGTGCACACATAGTCCAACATCCTCGTCGTCCTCATCGTCCTCATCGGCCTCGTCATAGCTGTGGGCACTGAACGCATTTTGTGTACATAAACCGTAGTGCAGAGATCTGAAACAGCAACAACAACAACAACAACATAACAACAACACAACAGCAACACAACAGCAACAAAAACAACCGCAGAGCCGAAGAAGTAGCAGCAGATGCTCTAGCTGCATGCAACAACAGCCAAATGCTCAACGGAGAATATTATGGAAGCACGCAGAGCTCTGTGTGTTTGTGTGTGTGTGTGTGCGTGAGTGTATATATAGGTGTGTATGCGGGTGCGTGTGGATTTCATTTCATCAACTCGTTTCTCTCCTGAGGAATTGCTCTGTATTTATCGAATAAGAACTAGATTATCCGTTCTATATCCAACTTAAGATTAAACATATTTCATTGGGCAAGTTTCTAGTTGAATCACGATCTGAATGCTAGTTTATTAAAACATAACTTTATCATAGAAAAGTTTATTTTAAATACTTTAACAAATATGATCAGATTTGATTTTGATTATTATTGGTATATTAGACATTTGTATAGTAATAGTTTCATAGTTCTTAAGCCTTATAACAATACTTCAGAAAATAACTAAAGAATTTTTTTTTTATGCGATCAGTTGGATTCAGTTTTAAAGATTTGCCGATATTTTTACTAGTTGTATTCGATAGTATCTTTATCCTTGTACTTTTTATTGTACATTCATTTGTCAACATTTGCTATCGTATTGTTTTTCTGTGTGCCTGCCTCAATAATTGACTCAACTTGACCTCCCTTTCCCCTTAAAGGTATGCAACAGAATTTTGCATTGTAACAAAAACTCTGCAGTCGCTGTCAACGTTGACTGCAGCCTTAACAGCAGCAGCAGTCAGCAGCTGCGCCGTCGGCGTCAGCGAAGGTGTTGGGCACTTGAACCGCACATTTTTCCCCACAGTACTCAAATTTTGTAGGTACAAAAGAGTGTATTCGGATTTCAGACTAGAAATTATAAACTTGCTTAAAAGCCTAAATATGTATATTTACCAGAGCCAGTCTCCGAACTAAAAAAGTAAATACTTTTTGAAAGGTGCTTAAATAATATTTCAATAAAGAAAATATTTAAGAGCTCAGAATTTGATATTCCTTAGAGTCAAATTTTTATTATTATACACAATTATATTGTTGAGATCGCAATCAGCTGATAAAATGTCAAAAAATATGGATGTTAAACGGTATTGCAATGCCAACAGAGTATTACTCAGTCGGTCACATGCGACTGCTATGCTTCGTTGAATCAACAGCAACAGCAATAGCAATAAAAAAGCAACAGCAACGACAACAACAACAACAAAAACAAAAACATTACGAGCGCGTGCTTCGTGTTAAATACAAAAGGGGAACAACAACAACAAACGACGACCTCAGCGATGTCGAAATTGTTGTTATTGTTGTGGTATCGCTGGTGGTGGCCACCATTTTGAGTCTTGCTCTCTCACTGCCCTGCAGTGTATTGCTGACAGACCAACAGCAGACAGACAGACAGACAGGCAGACCCAACCGGGCGAACTAACTAACTGACTGACAAGCAGCCGTCTCGTGCTTGCTGCAAGAAAATCAACCCCCAGCGCTGCATTCATTCAGCCTGGGCGACAACAGAGGTTGCTGCTCTTCGTTGTTGTTGTTGTTGTTGTTGTTGTTGTTGTTTGCCTGCCTGCTGGTGGTGGAGCAGCGCAGTGCACATCCAAGGCTGGCTATGCCACAGAATGCACATGAATTGCACGGAGAGAGAGCGAGTGTGTGTGTGAGAGAAAGAGAGAGTGAGAAAGAGAGAGAGTGCCGTTCTCTAACCAAACCAGACGGTTATTCTTTTGCTCTCTGGCACTGCCACTCTCAGCGCTCACACGCCGACGCCGCCTGCTGTGAGAGAAGTATTGGCCCACCACACACACACAAATGCACACACATGCAATGAGTTTTCTAAGCATTACCGTTTCGCTCTCCCATGGCGCACTGAGCGAGTGTGAGTGCGAGTGTCAGTGTGAGTGCGAGTGCGAGTGTGACGTCTTATCCATGTAGAACGAAACGACTCAACTGTCGACTCAACACGACTCTCACGCGCCAGCTGAACGGCGAGGCATTTTAGTCCTTTCGCAAACGTCGTCAGCGTCGTGTGCGTTTGTCTTGCTTGATTGGTACCGTCGGTCGGTCGGTATGGTCGGTCGGTCGGTTTGTTTGTTGCTTGCCCTGCTCTCAGACTGTGACTCGATTTACCGTTGCAAAATTACGATTGAAATTGCGATTCTCAATTACCAGCGTGTGTGATAAGTGCCGTGTTTTGTTTTACGCCGTGCTGTGGTCGGTGTGCGTGTGTGTGTCTGTGTGTGTGCGTGTGCGTGTCTGTGTGTAGGTGTAAAGGGCAGCCAAGCGAAATCAATTACAATTACAATCACAATTAGTGTAATTATGGCGGTCTCTTGAGCAGTGACAGGGCAGAAGGAGCAACGTCGCAAAGGGTGCCCGCAGAATTTTAAAACAGCATCCCAAAAATCTGGCGTCTTATTAAGCACCTCTCACAGCGTGCAAATATTTCAATAAGCAAATTGCACAGCACTAGCTCCGCAGACAAGCAAACCCCCCACCCACCTCAACAACATACCACTGGAGTGCAGTTTTCAAGATTTGCCATTAACCTTTTTTCGCTATAAAGAAAGCGGCAAAGTTTTGCGTTTCGCTGTTTGTGTGTGTGTAAGTGCGTGTCGTGGTCTCACTCTCTCTCGACAGCGCAACAGCCCGAAAAAGTAACCTACCAACTCACAACTCCCCACGTGCCTCAGCCTCCCTCCCTCTCGCACTGACTTCACACAATAACTGCGAACCATCGACGTCGTCGCGTAGTCAAGCAAAAGTTTCTGGGCGAGGAATTTAAATTGGAAAAGTAAAATGAAAAGAAAAGCGCTCGAGTAAAAGTTAAACAAAGTGCAAAGTAAATATTAAATTAAGAAAATAAAAAATAAAAATACATAAGAAAAACGTAAGAAAAGAAAACGAACGAAATCTGTGTGTGCGAGTGTGTGTGTGTGTGGAACGAGTGGAGCAACAGAGCAGCAGCCAGGACTTGCGTTGCGTTCATTAATGCATTTGCCGAGCCACGCTGGAGGCCAAGTAAATCTCAACCTTTTACACGCAGCTCAGCGGCATCATTTATAAAGCGCTCGCTTTGTACACACGCGCGCGCTCTCTCTCTCTCTATCTCTCGCTGGCTCGCTCGCTCTCAACGCGCTTGGTGTGTGTTTTATTATTCCGTTTTCTTGGATTAACTCAATTTGTTGCTGTCGCCGTCGCTATCGCCGCGCAGCTCGTGAAAAATCGAAGCACAAGTGGCGAACAACAACAAGAGGAATACAAGCGAATAACTGTAAAAACACAGCAAACAGTTTGAAAAGGAATTACGCATATATATCGCTGCAGTAGCAGTAGTAGTAGTGCAACCCGATACACAGCAACAGAAGCAGCACCAGCAGCAGTAACATCAGCAGGCAAAACACACACACACACACATATACAGGGGAGAACATCCTCTGCGCCAGCTGCGAGTGTGTGTGTGTGTTTTACCGTTTGCCCTCACCTTGTTTGGATTATAACCCATAATAAATGATGGAATGGCTACCAAGAGGATTACCCAGCATTCATGCACCGATACCGATTTGTGGTGAGTCGTTGGTAAAGTTTGTCGTCTCGTTGCGCCCCAATCTGCCCCGCCACGCACCCCCCTATTTCGCAATTGCAATTGGAACAGCAAACCAGCAGCAAATATACCTTTATGCAAAAGTAAACTAAAGTGAATCCAACAAAGATGAAATGAGTTTTCAATGAAACGGATTAGAATATATATTGGTTTTGGCTTAATACAGAAACTAGAGGAGATCACGATCTACGACTTAACAGATTAAAGACATATTCAAATATGCAGAGTATCTCAAACAATCGCTGAGTTCTGCTTTAGTTTCAATGTCTGATGCACAATCCTTACTTTTAATATGAGACTCATGTTAAGATGCTAAAGCTACAATTTTGAAAAATGTGTAAGTAAGTCGGGAAAACATCAACAACACAGCCTAGTCGGATCTGTCGTCGTGTGTTGACAACGAGCTGACAACACTCTTCAAATGGAGCATTCCACAAATCGTTTTATTCAATCGTCTGCCCCAGACCCCCAAAAAAAAATGTCTAAACAAGCAATAAAACTTCGAACAGCCTCCATAAAAACAGTCGACACCCAAAAATATGCTTGGCACTAATTGTCTCTCGCACAACCCGAGAGCGTATCCAAAAATACATATATGCCTCCTCCCACTCCTACCCGCCTCCCCACACGCACTTTTCTGAGTGAGGTTGCCTGGGGTTGATTTCCTGTCAAGTCTATAAAATTAGGCATCGGAAAAGCTATCGCCCCATCAATAAGTTTATTTTAATTTTCATTTATTTACTTTGACATCGAGCAGCAGCAGGCGGCAATTAAATGTAGTCAACGAGAGCAGTCTTCAGTTCAGCTGTTCGATCTGTTATTCGATCTATTATGCGGTACAATTTCGGGCCATCCAATGTGTCCGATATGTTTTCCCACTTTTCAACGTGCTGTGGAGCATCAATTTCGTCGTTGCGTGTTGCGTTCTTGTTTTTTTAAGCGTTCAGAGGGGTGGCTCTGCAAATGGAATCGTATGGGATCGCATCACTTAAGGGGCACACAAACAAAGGCATTAAGAACAACACGCAGGAACACGAGGAAAGAAAGTCAGCTCGAAGTTTGCATTCCCTCACCAATCGATGATTTCATAGAGATAGCCTTAAACAGAAACTTACTTTCGGACTTGGCTATATCGATGCGGCTAGTGACGCTGAAGAAGAATATGTATATAAATTGAGGGGTCATAGCGATCACTTTTCAATGCGTTACAAACGTTAAGATAAAATTATATTACTCTCTGGAAGTGTATAAAAATAACCCAATGCCACGGGTCGTAAAACGATCGCTGCTGCATGAGAGGGAAGAGAGGGAGGTTGAGGCGAGAATTGATTAATTTGTTAGTTGTTGTTTTTGTGGAACAGCTGATGGTGAAATGTCAGACGAGGGACAGACAGACAGAGAGATAGTCGGCTATTGCTACCGAACTATTTGTCTTGGCAGCTGTTGCAAGAACTCTTCGGCATGTTGTGTTTTTTTTTCTTCTGTTTCTGTTACTGTTTGTTTTCTCAATGATTTCCGGTGTTTTCTATTCTTTTGTGTACACTGTGTTTTATGTGATAGTTCGATATACCCCTCAGTAAATGTTTTACTGATCGATACGCAATGCTCCCATGAAATTAGCTAAATTTACTTAAGACTGACAATTAACGAGTCGTTCTTTTTGAAAAACCAATGGAATTTTGTAAACATATTTCGCCAAATCGACAGAAATTATTCCTTATTATCTTAGATTATAAAAAAAAAAAGGAAAACAAATATGAAATGCCATCGTTCGCCGTGGTTGACTTTTTGACGAGCTCATTTAACTGCAGACGATTGCCGATGGCTTTTTGGCCATGTTTCTAAATTTGTTATTGGATTCCGCAATTATTTCATTTGCATTTGCATAACTAAACATTTAATTATCGGCTTTGTGATGGCGAAAGTCATTTAAAATTGACAACAACTGACTGGTTAGAATCTCTATTGAAATCCTCAGGCCGCACCACTCTATGTGTATGTCAAATAAACAATTGTAATTCATTTTCTCGTCAGCGCAAATATGCAGGAGCAGCAGCAGCAACAGCAGCAGCAGCAGCAGCAGCTACATAAATAAATTTCAATGTTTATGTTATTTTATTCACATTAAATGAAATGTTTAACACCCAAATCCACCGAAACTAACCAATCACCCACATAGCAAGCAAATATGTCCATGTTTAGTTAGAACAACGCATAATTTATTTATGCATTTCGCATTTAAATCGAATATAAACGTTTTGGGACCTGACGGCCATTAAATGTCTGTCAAATAATCAATTTGATTTTTACGAGCAACGTTGAATAACAAACTGATTTGAACAATCGACTCCTTGCAGTAAAGTCGAAAGTCAAAATGATTAGGCTTACCTGTATTTGGAGGAGACAAACAGAAATACCCTGTAAACATCTGGAGTTCATTTCACAGTTTGTCTTACACCCCAAGAAAAAGATAAATGTGTTTTTTTTTTATATTTTTATTTATCCAAGGAAGGTATTAGAAAAGAAAGAAAAAAGACGATTATTTTCTTACACTTCGATGTGTGTTGCTTTAATTAAGATCTTAGCCAAGTCAGCAGTAAGCAGGATGCAGACCTGTTTCTATGCATTTATGTTTATTGATTTCTGTTTCCACTGAAATACCACGTTTTTTTCTTAAGAAATTATTTCAGGCGCCTTGTATTTGTAGATGCTTCTCCTGTTGCTCTCTCTCTCTCTCTCTCTCTCTCTCGCTCTCTCTCTTTCTGTTGACTTTTTGGCACAATATTTGCTTAGCTGGGGCAATAAGCGAAGTGAAAATCGCATGTAAATGATAATAATTTGTGCAAACATTGTGAGCATGTGGCATGTGCTGTGAGCATTTAAGCAGCTTTGCTCAAGGAACTTTCTGCCACATGCCTCGTGAGCACAGAAAGTCTTAAAACAACAAACAGAACAGGCTAAAAATAAACAGAAACCCGCTTTTGTATTATGGACACAGCCCTTAGACAACTTCTACTGATGTTCTTACATTTTTTTGTATGTTACCTAATTAGCTTGGCAAAACTCGTACATTTTCAAGGATGTGCAAATAGAGCTTAGGTTCGTTGTAAGTATTTATAGATTTATTTACAGCACACAAATATAAGATATATAATTATTATATATAAGATTGATTATATTATTATTACAGGCAATAAACAACCATACAACAAAATGTGATTCTTTCGGTAGATAAATTGTTAAAGAGTATAAGGAAGTTGTGCAAAAGTATGTAACAGGCAAAAGGAAGCATCTCCTCCGATTCTATAAAGTATATTTATTCTAGAGCTTAGAGATAGAGACTTCACATTTTACGTGTAAGTGCTTGTATAGCATGGTTATCATTGACTTTATCCCTTTTCCGCATATCGATAACAATCGAATTCCGATAGCAGTAAAAGAGCAATTTTAAAGAAATCTGTTTTGTGGACTAATTCTACTTCGTTCTGATAAAGGGATTTTCCTACAGTAACTCTACATACAAATTAAATGTTTTTCTGTTTTACATTTAACTTCATCCGCACAAAACAGCAATTTAAATTTATCTTGTTGGCTTTCTGTATAAATTAGCATTACATAATTCGTTGAATTAAGTGCGCAGTTCTGGCTGTCGCTGTATTTTATGGGTAATCAAATCTAGTATCAATAGAAACTGCAGCAACTGTCTCTCTCTCTCTCTCTCTCTCTCTCTCTCTCTCTCTCTATTTGTTCTGTTCTTTCTCTTTCACACAATTGACCGGAGACATTAAAGCCATATTCAGTTTGGATGCGACAAGTGTAATTAACAAGCAGTCAAATCGCATTAAATAACTTTCAATGGCTGAACAACATGAAGAGCAACAAACACCAACAACAAACACCCGCAACAAACACCAACAACAACAATGAGTTGTTGGTTCTGTGTTTCTGTGTCCTGAGTAGCGATTACAATAAACTGTTCGCACTCGAATACTTGCAGAGCAACAAAACTGCTTCTAATCCCAAAGTGTCACAAACACTCAACGTACTTAGAATGTGTCTAACATACAAATCAACATATATATATACATATATACATATATGCATATATATATATATATATATATATATATATCGCATAGCATCTTAAGCTACCTCGTCTGCTCCCCTCTGAGTGTATTCAATTAAAATGTCAGCTCGGAATTGTCGCAACAATGTTGCAGCCACGAATGGGAATGCGGATGAGAATGTGACTGAGACTGAGAACAAGGATGTGGATGTGATGTGGATGTGGAAGTGGTTGAATAACCGGCAGCTGTTTATTTGTATTTGTGTGTTTTCTGTTCTGTTGTGTGGTGCAACATGAATTTGGATTGGAAATTAATGTAGAGAGTTGAGTGTGTGTGTGTGTGTTTGTGCGTGTCGCAAAGGACCAAAAGTGACATGGCAATTGTGCGTGCCCCGATTAACGATCCTCATCAGCTACCACACGTGAAGGCAACCACGACCTGGGTTTGGGTTCGAGGTCGGGTCGAGGCCTGTGTGTCGAAGTGTCCTAGTCGGGTTCGCAGCGAGCGAGCTACTTTCATGCACTCCGAGAAAACACACTGTTCAAAAAAGGGACACTACTTTCTGACATTTTAATATGTTCTGAGTAACTATATATATATAAATCTGTAAAACTGTAAAGTACAAATTACTCATTAGTAGCAGTAAAACTAGCATTTTTCTGACATTATTCAATGATGGGTTGATCCTGCTCACATTTGCAAATGATTTGAGTCGAGTATTCTGTTTTTTGCGAGTGCATTTCCAAAAATTGTCGATTTGGGTACGTCGAGTGAATAAATTTGTATGCCAATTACTTAAGCAGCAAACACAACTGCCAATCGACCCAAACGACAAGAGACCAGAGACAAGTGACAAGTGACCGAGCCGACCCAAGTAAACGATGCCTTCTGCAGACTGCTCCTGCTCCTGCAGCTCCTGCTGCTGCTGCTTCTGCTGCTGCCTTGGCTAGAAGGGTCAGAGTCATTAACATGCTGTTTGCGTTGCTGTTCGGAGCAGCATTTAGGGGCGACATCTGCACCTTTTTTTGTCAGACACTCTCACGCCGCAGCAACAATCGAGAGAGATAGATATATAGAGAGAGGGAGAGAAGGAGAGAGCGGGACATTAAAGGGGCGACAGCTTTGACACCAAAAGCCAGCCGCATTGTGCCACGCCCATCCACCAGCGGAGGCCGCAAAACATATTTGTGTGTGTGCTTGAGGCACGACTGGCTGAAAGGACACACACACACATAGAGACACACACTCGCACACATACATGCAATGGAAAGTCGGCAAAATTTAATACAGCATTTTCAAAATTGCTGTTTGCTTATGGAAATTTTCTCTGCTGGCCCAAATAGATTGCAAAAGCCAAAAACAACAGCAACCAAAAACAAGCAGGAAAGAATGCTTGCCTTTGGCACGCCGAACATTAGATACCCTTTCCTATGATAGCTATATGATATGATGATCCGATCCAGCTGACTCCGACTATTTTTTAAGATTCAATAATTGAGAGGCTAGTTCGCATAGAAACAGAATAGACTGACAAGATCAGGAATATATATATATATATATATACACACTTTCAGATTTGCAACGTCTCTATCAAAGCGTTACAAACTTCACAACAAAATCATAATACTCTGTGACAGGGTATTAAAAATTGAATTTTCTATAAGTTTTTATACTTTGTGGCTAGGAGATTTTGTCACAAACACACACTCTCACACACCACACACACACATTCTCACACATACACACATGCATGCTTTCAGGCCATGGCCTTCTGCACTTGGGGGTTCGTTTCACTTAACCTTTCCTCTGTTTTTTTGAGTGTATGCTGCTGCAAGCATATTCCACTTTAGATGAACTGCCAACCTCGGCAAGAATATGTCGACATCGATGGACGGCCAAAAAGTTTGCACTGTTTGAACTTTGGTTAGTTTGGTGTTGAAGTTTTCAGTACCAAAAGTTTAGCGCAAGTAATGTCAACTGTCTGTGACAGTGTGTATGTGTGTGTGTGTGTGTGTGTGTGTATTTTGTGCTTTAAGGATTTTGGCCAAACAAACTAATTTGTGAGTATTTCATCAGCTTACAAAGTGGAAGTTAGCAGTAAAGTTAAGCACTTGCCATGCATTTACTTGCCACTTGAATTTAATTGGGTGGATCGAGTGGATTTTTAAATGTAAATGTGGATACATGTTTATCCTTGATCACCTTAGTAAATGTGAAAACAAGTGATAAATATGGATAAGCTATAAAAGTCTATGGAATATCCTTGTAGGTTGGCTGCCTTTGTGTAGACTCCTACTTGTGCAATAAATAACAATAATGACCGAAACAATAAAAAGAAACGTTTATAAATGATAGCCCAATAAAATTCTTGCAAACTCTTATTCTCTTTCTCTTTCTCTCGCTTTCGCTGTCCTTGTCTAGCGCTTATTTGCCGCCGCGCTGTCATCATTCTGGCTAATAAGCTTTTCTTGTCTAATGCCTGCTAATACGATTTGCATGAGAGGCGCCTCCGCAAATATTTCTGCATGTTTGCTACATAGTCCTTTGTCAATTTCCTTGTTAAAACTCAAGCCAGCAACTGAGCAGATCTCTGTGTGTGTGTGTGCGAGTGTGTGTGTGCTGTGGGCGGGGATTTGCTTGGTTAATAAGTGGTTGGCATAAAGCGGGACGGAATGCGGGTATTAAAACTTAATTTAAAAACATTGCGTTACACAAAAACAACAGGACAAAAAAAGGACACCTTGGGAATGCGCAAATGATAAGAATGAAGTTCTCTCGAGTAGCTGCAAACTGTGTTGCAAGGCGTCACTTTACGCAACTGTACAAACAGTTGCACAAATAATAAAGCGCAACGGAGTGGGGGGGTGTAAGGCAATTTCTGTGGGGAGGGGTGGTGGGGGAGGGACTTTTGGGGCTGATGTGCGGTTGCTCGGCTTGAGGAGGGCACTTTTAAGAGCGAAAAAACACATTTTTGCACTTTTATAGCGCAACATCTTTTGTACACGGCGGTCCCGTTTTGCCAGGGCAAACAAAAGTCCCAGCCACAGGACACACACACACACAACCACACACACACCCACACAAGCGCAGACAGAGTCGTTGTGGTCCTTGTTCTGGTCGTGGTCGTGGCTCTGGCGTTGGCAATGGCGGCTGCCTTTAATAAACCCACTTTATTGTTTAGAGCCCAAATAAAATAATCCCCTTAAATGATGCCTTCGCATAATAGACGCCTGCTGCTTATTTTACTGCCGCTGCTGCTGCCTCTGCCTCTGCCGCTGCCTCTGCCGCTGCCACTGTCGTTGCCGTTGTCTGCATATCCTTGTTCGTGCCTGAGCGACGCTGTTGTCGTCCTTGCCAATTCGTGCCAAGTTACTGCTTTGTTGCGCTCTGCAAAACAGTGGAATACAAACCCATTTTTCCTCACATAAACTAATCACATTTGTTGCCACCAAATCTGATCACTTTGATCATAAAATCTTTGCATACATTTTAGTTAATTATATAAATCAAATAATAATTATTTAATACAAATGAAAATTATTTTGGCTATATCAATTGAAAAATATATTAATTTATTAGCATTTGAAAAATGACGGAATGTTTTAACTTCAAAAGGGGGCAACTGTTCCCGCATATTTGTGAAGCTGTAACAATTCTGTATTACAGTTGCCAGTTGACAACCACTGTGCCTCAGATGCGCAGAGACGAAGTGTGCTTGGTGTGGGTTTGGGTCTGGTTACGGGTCTGGGTACGGGTCTGTGAGTCCGGGTCTGCGTTAGCGTCACTAATGATGATGATTTTGTGGTAAAACGTTGTGTTTGTGCTAATCGGGACAATATTATGCGGCAGTAAAAAGTAAATGACTCAAGACAAGACAAGCCACGGCAGGAAAGAGGGCTTGAGAAGGAGGCGGGGCAAGCTGAAGAACAAAGACGCAGAAAAGTTGCCGGCGATGAAAGATGGAGGCAGAGCACACGGCAGCTGGCAGTCAATGACGGAGGCGAAACAGAAACGCCTTTCACTGCTAAAGATAAAGAGCAGCAGCAGCAGCAGCAGAAGCAGAAGCAGAAGCAGCAGCAGCAGCAGCGGGCAACAAAGGCGACTGCGCTAAGCCAAAAGAAAAGGCAGTCAGGACTCAGAGACCGAGATGGAGACGAAGAGGGAGAAGGAGCAGTAGACGAAGGCATTGCTGTGCCCGTAAAGAGAGAGAGAGCGCTAAGAATAAACGGGTGCGAGAGGGCTGGCAGGAGGGCTCAAAGGACGGCAACCCACAAGGGTCGGTCGGCCTCAGCCTCAGCCTGAGCATCAGCATCAGCTTCAGCATCAGCTTCATACTCTTTACTCCTTAGTCCTTAGTCCTTATTCGTTTCGTTTCGTTTCGTCTTTTGCTGACTGCTTGGCTGACTAATGCGAAAAATACGTAATTGCGCATAAATACGGGATTAACAAAGTGCTCGTCTGTCGTTCTCGTCTGTCGTCTGTCGTCTGTCGTTGGTTTGTCGCCTTTGTATGCGAGTTTCTTTTCTTTTCTTTCGCCATTATACACTGAAAAAACATAAAGCTTAAGAATTTTATTAAAGTTTTCTACAATTTCGAATAAACATTTCTAAAAACTGCAATAAATAAAAAATAAAAAATTATATTAATTTTTCGTTATATTAATATATTTCTTAAAAATACTAAGAACTTAACTTAGTAAGAAATTAAGATAATTGTAGATATTAATTTTCACTTCTCTGAAATTGAGCGCAAATGTTTTTCCGAGTGTAGTAGCTACCCCTGCGAAACTGGCTTCTGGATTCGCAAGAAAATTAGGCATTACAATGTGTGCATAAAAGGCTGCAAATGCTGATGCTTGGCTACTGTTGACGGCTTTCGTCGGCTTCTGGCGGCGTTGTCAGCTTGTGTGGTCATAAAAAGGAAACCAATTCGATACCCCAAATCCTGTGAAGCATTTGCAGGGATTTGAGGAATTAGTCGAGCACAAATTTAGTAGTAAGACGTTGGATATGAATAGGGATTTGGGCTCTCTCTGTCTGAGTTTCAGTTTCAGGCTCATTTTGCCTATTAAGGGTGAATTGCATGCTGGGCCACTAATGGCAATCCATCACGAACAATATCCATATATATATATCTCACGGGATTAAACAGATTTCAGCTGGACAATTGAGTTTAGTTTTTGAATGAGCGAGTCTGCCTAAGCATCCTTGCTCAACCAGTTAAATATGTATCTGATTGTATCTGTTTAACTGGGATTGTGTTGAAAGTAAATGCAGTTTTGTAAGTTACTTTTTTTTGCTGCGTATACCTTAACTTTATCTAATAATCGGGTAATCGAGAAGTTTCGCTATTTTAAAATATATGATTAAATTGTTTTCAGCACATACTAATTACATTTTTCCATTCATTTTTTGTATAATTCCAGGTGAGTTTTCAGCGCAATTGCTTTCAAAAGATAGCTTAACAAATGGCAGCTACTGTAAGTATTCCTTATAACAACTTAACTGAGGATGATGCAGTTGGCTCTGCTCGGGGTCTAATCCAAGCTGAAAAGGTGACGCTATGAGAGTCCTTTCTCTGGCCAGCACACATCCTCGTGTGTCATTAAAAAAGAGTTGAATCCCTTTAAGCTGATCAGGATAGCAGAGGGCAACAGACAACAGACAAAAGCAATCCCAGAATACAGAAGAGAAAAGGCAACAACAAAAATAAAAGTTAAACTGAAGGCGTTTGAGGTTATACAGAAAACTCGCTTATCGCTTTGCCACTCCATGTGGCAAATACATATACATATATATGTATTTATATATGTATAAACATACAGAAATGAAAAGATACAAGAAACGATAGGCAGATACAGATACAGACACAGTTGCATATGCACTTATGTAGAAGCAGACAAGGATTCACGAAGTCGACTCCCAGTCGACTTTTTCCTAAGCGAATTGAAGAACACATGCAACTCTCAACATGTAACACACACCCACACGAACACACAAACACACACATGCATACATTCCACACACAAAATGCCAAAGTTGCTGCTGAAGACCAATTGAAGTCTTTTTGCTCGTCAGACGTTTTACATGCCAGCACATTTGTGCACACAAGTTCCCAGATATCGTCACGCAACCATCTTTACCTATGTACATCAGCAACCCCTCATCCCTCATACCTCATCCCTCTTGGTGGTCCTACAACAGCGGGCGGCAGTCTCCTCAATACATCCTGCATATGGTTGCACTTATGCACTTGAACTTTTCTCTTTCTGTGTTTGCTCGTGATTTCAAAAAAAATAGAAATAGTTAAAGACATTACTTCTGAGACCCTTTACATTATATATTTGTTTATGTTCTTGATTAGTATCAGTCTTTATTTTGATTTTTGCTTAACAAAGGCAATCGTCGAGTGATTCCTTGATTGGAATTTCATTGAGAAGAAAGCATGTGCAAGGAATGTTTTTACAACATTTAAGATTCAACTTGCAACAGGAGCAGGCTGCACCAAATATGGAGTATAAGCCATGATTTATTTATTTGTAATTAGTCGGCTTATGTTGGATAATGCGCTGATTAAGTTTGATAAGTGTTTTTTCTGAATGTTGGCAATGTGCGAAATTCCAAAAAGTAATTTTTGTGTAACTGAGTTCCCCGAAAGTTGTTGTTGTTGTTGTTGTTCGACCACCGTAGCAGCTTTAGTGGCCTGCTCATACTTTGAATGAGCCAAGTAGTGTCCTTTGAAGTCCTGGTAGTGCTCGGCAGTCGTTGTTTGCACTCAACAGCTAAGTTGCGGGCCAGTTTGCACTTTGCAGACTGTGGCAACCTCAGCACCCACTTTGCTGCACTACAACAACAACAACTATTTGTGGGTTGGCTTTTGTGTCGGCGAACAAGAGACAAGGAGAGGGAGTGGTCGAGGGAGACGGAGAGGGAGAGGGATGGCGAATGGAACTCATTTGTTTGGTCCTGGCTGTGGAATTTCATTTATGCGTTTTGCACTTGGAATGCTGCTATGAAGTTGTGCATTTCTTGGCGCGCGTGCGGGGTATTTGAGTGTGGAATTCCGGCATTGTGGACATACCGCAGACATTGTCGAGCAGTGGGCAATGCGATAGTACAGCATAGCATAGGCAGCAACAAGGACACCAGCAGCAGCCGCCACCTATGCAGGAATTTCGTGCTTGTGCAACGCAATTTCCCGCAGTGTCAGGACAGGACATTCAGGACAGAACACACCCACATCCACACGCCTCGTGTGTGTGTGTGTGCGCGCTCTGGCACTTGTTTACCGAGTTATATCCTGGCGCTCCTTGTGTGCCAGGAGACTTGCCAGAATGTGACTGGAAGTATTTAAATTGTGTACGAATGCGAGAAACAAAAGTTTTTGCAAACATTTTTCTTGCAACTTATTCGTGTTTGCATTTTGCGTGCACTAAATCCTTCTGGGTCCTGTTGCCATTTGTTTGCCTGTTTGTTGCCAACATGCAACACAACAAAATAACTGAAGTCTTTTTGGCTTTTCCAATTAATTAAAAACCAACCCAGAGACATTAGACTTGCCCTTGTCTACTCCAAATAATATTCGAAAACCCACCTAATTCTATGGAATTATTTCAACAGCACAATTTCAAATGGCACACGCGACTTTTAATTACTACTTACAGCCTTTATTTAGGACTATCCATAAATGGGGGTCCTTTTGTACAAAAAAGCCAACATTTGTTGTCAATCGCCTGGGAAATTCGCATTGTGGCATTTTAATTGTGGACAAGGGTCTGTAAATATATATTGTAGAAAGTTAATTGAGACCTGATGAAGTGGTGAATGACATTGACTATCTGATCCTATTCCGAAAGTAACAATAAAATTGGCATTTCAAATGTGCAATTGCAGAATAAACAAACCTTAATCAAAAATGAAGTTAATTTATTCAAAATCGTGGCTTGGGCTGCAATCGGCAATCGATTTTCATCGGTAGTGCAGAGTTGAACAGTTATCGGTAGAATGGAAAATTACGAGAACTTCGAAGGTTTTAAGGTCCTTTTTCACATTTTATTAAAAATTTGAATTTCCATTTCGGAAATTTTCACAATTTATTTGAAAATATTTGTATTGTTTTTGCAACATATTGTTGCATCGCGAGATACCCTTTAAGAATGCACAGTGCTAGTGGGGGTAGCCAACTTGCTGCTGGTTATAATCAAAACACCTTTTGGCCGATTGGCTAATTGCATAATTCGTTAAAATTTTAATGATAATTGCAATTAATTTTGATTATTTTATGTATGCTGACCGACCAATAAATGAGTCCTTGGTATGTTTTCGGAAATGATATATAATGGGACTTTGGTGCCATACTTTACGGGCAACGGGACTGCCAGGACTATTGCTCTAAATTATACATGGGACATGGAGTAGAGGGCGAGAATGGCAGCAGTGCAGCAGTGCAACACACTGCAATGGCAAAGATTTAATGTATGAAATTATTATGCATATTTATTATTGTGTTCTGTGTTTGCTTAACAATTTTGTGCACATATTGAACACGTGCATGCGTGTGTGTGTGTGTGTGTGTGTGTTTTTTTTTTTTTTTTTGGATACGCCATGGGGGTGAGAATCTTCCTGAGATACAGGTGGCCCGTACCACCTGCATGCACGATTCAAAGACAACGTCAATGCATGCGTACTAAAAACACCCCCACACACACACCCCCACGCCCGGCGGTATCACCGTAAAGTATTACTTCACCGGGGTGGGTTGCCTAACTAGGCCCTCTCCGTCACTCGCCGCTCAGTTTCGCATAATCTCAGATCCTTCTGTATGCATATGATGAGCTGGCGGACGTCTCTCCAGTGTGACGGAGACTCCATCATGTGCTCTACCAAGCTCTCCGGTGGGGGCACTGAGCCAGACATTCCCCTGTATCTCAGACAATGGTAGAGCACATGTTCCGGATCCTCGATGGCGTCTGGGCATGTCGGGCACTGCGGCGTGTCCTCGTGCCTGAACCTGTGCAGGTAGCTCCTGTAGCCTCCGTGACCTGAAATAAATTGCGTTAGATGGTAATCCAACCCACCTGCATTCCTCCCGATCCAATCCTCTAGATTGGGGATTAATCTGTGCGTCCACCTTCCTTTCCTCGCCGTGCTCCATCTATCCTGCCAGACGTCCATCGTCGCTGCTCTTGCTGAGCTTCGGATGTTCTCCGTAGTGTCCGGCGCCGCTATCCTTCTAGCGCGGATCTCCTTCATCTCGTTCGCTAGCAGGTCAACTGGCACCATTCCCGCCAGGACCAGTGCTGCGTCTTCCGAGATCGTGCGGAATCCGGAGATCACTCGGAGGGCGCTCAGCCTGTAAGGTGCCGAGAGCTTCTTTTTCAGTCCTTTTTTACTGGACACAGCCGTTGCCCATATGGGTGCCGCGTACAGCAGTACGGAGGCTACCACTCTCGCCAGCAATTGGCGCCTCGCTGGCTTGGGACCGCCAACATTGGGCAGCATGCGCGAGAGAGCGCCTTGCATTTTGGCTGCTCTCTGGCTGACATACTCTATATGCGGCCGGAAGCTGAGTCTATTGTCCAACCTGACGCCTAGGTATTTTATAGACTCCTTGGATTTAACAACATCGTTGTTGACTTGCACCTTTATGTACTCTATTACTTTGCGGCTTGTCAGTAGTACGGCCTCCGTCTTATGGCCTGCAAGTTCCAAGCTCGCATCCTTCATCCATTCAGCCACGATTCTTATTGCCGCGTTCGCTGCGGTCTCTACCTCTTTGCACTCCTTGGCTACTACGACTAGTGCCAGGTCGTCTGCGAAGCCAATGAGGGTACAGCCCTGTGGTAGTGGGAGCCTAAGTACCTCATCGTACATTAGGTTCCACAGCAGAGGGCCTAGGACGGAGCCCTGTGGCACTCCTGCTGTGACCTCGTAGCTCCTTGGTCCTTCTTCTGTATCATATTCCAACACCCGCTCTGATAAGTAGTTGGAAATGATACCCGCTATGTACGATGGCACTCCAATTCCATCCAGGGCTGACAAGATGCGCGACCAGTTCGCCGAGTTGAACGCGTTGCGTATGTCGAGAGTGATTACGGCGCAATACTCCTTGTCGCCCCATCTCCATCTCGTTCCCTCAATTGCCTTGGCTGCAATATCTACAACCGCCTGGATTGCGTCTACGGTAGAGCGAGCTTTCCGAAACCCGTATTGGCTGGCTGAGAGCGCGTTTTTCTCATCAATGATGGTCAGGAGTCTGTTATAGATTATCTTCTCCAGGACCTTTCCCGCTGAATCCAGGAGGCAGATAGGCCTATATCCTGACGGATCATCTGTCGGCTTATCCCCTTTTGGCAGGAGTATTAGCCGCTGCCGCTTCCATAGCATTGGGAATACTCCGTCCTGTAGGCATTTCCCGTAGGTTACCGCAAATACCTCTGGTATTGTGCGGACCGCCAGCTTCAGTGCCTTATTGGGGATACCGTCTGGTCCCGGGGCCTTGTTGTCGCCCAATCCTCTGATTGCCCCCAAGACCTCTTCTGGCGTGACGCTCTGAGCAAGCTCCGCTCGCTGGGTTGGGACCATTTCTCGCCGCCGCGGGTGGTGGGGAAACAGCGTCGCCACTATGTTGGCTAAAGCCGTTGGGCACGTTACCCGAACGGTCTCCTGACTCCGGATCTTTTTCATGACCACCTTGTATGCGGTTCCCCAAGGATTTACGTCAGCCTCCTCGCAGATTGCTCGAAAGCAGCTGGCCTTGCTTCTTTTAATGCTGCGTTTTAGATCCCTCTTGGCTGTTCTGAGGTCATCCAGCCTACCGGCGAATTCCGGGCGTCCCCTGGCACGTTGGGAGCGCCTTCTGGCCAGTAGGCACGCTTTCCTTAGCTGGTTAATTTCCTCGTTCCACCAATAGCAGGGCTTTGCTCGTCTGTTTGGCTTTCTCCTGGGCATGGACAAATCGCATGCGTCCGTAACGCCACGCATAAGGCTTGTCGCCATGTTGTCTGCAGGTTGCCCGGTGGCTGGGCTTACCGTATAGCGCAGGGCTTCGGTAAAGGTTTCCTCGTCCAGGAGGTTACCTTTCCACTTGGGCCCACATGTCTGAGGTCTCGGCTGTCTTTGCGATGTTCCATTGATCACGAAGTGAATTGCTTGGTGATCGCTGAAAGTGAAATCCTCGCTGACTTTCCACGTCATCCTCCTACATAGCGAGCTACTCAGCAGGGTAATGTCTATAATGGACCCTCTGCCAGCCTTGCTATATGTAAGCCGCCTCCCATCGTTCGCGATGTTTACGTCGATTGACGCGAACTCCTCTAGCAGACAAGTTCCTCTGGCATTCGTAACGCGACTGCCCCATTCTACTGCCCAGGCGTTGAAATCCCCGGCAATTACTATGGGGGATCTGCCGCGAGCATCCTCCGAAATTTCCTCTAGCAACTGTTGGAATCGCCTCAGATCCCAGCTTGGCGGGGCGTAACAACTATAAAAGGTTATAGCGTTAATCTTCGCCCGAACAAACCCTTCATGGTCTGTGTTAGTTTCCTTCGGAGGTGTTCGGAGAGACCAGATGGCCGCTTTCCCACACTTGCTAGCCGCCCAGCCGCTTCCAGAGATTGGCCTGTGCGGCTCGCAGATTATGGCCAAGTCTGCTTGCGTCTCCCTGAGCGACTGTCTCAGCAGGGCCTGAGCTGCCTCGCAGTGGTTGAGATTCAGCTGGACGCACTTCATGTCCTTTTGGCCAGTGCGCTCCTGAACATGGGACATCTGCCGCTGCCTGCGGTGTGTCTACTCTCCGTGTTCATCTCTTTGCAGAACATACACTGCGGCTCTTTATTGCAGTCCTTGGCCAGGTGGTTCTGTCCTCCGCATCTTCGGCACAGATTCGACCGGTCCTGCTCGCTCTTGCACTGTCTAGCGAGGTGGCCAAACTCCAGGCATCTAAAACATTTCGTAACGCTAATGCGTGTGTGTGTGTGTGTGTGTGTGTGTGAGTGGATTGTGCGCGAGTCTGTGCTGCTAATGCTGCAGCATGCAAAATTTTGCCAATTTCAGTTAGTTAAATGAAGGCAGCTGCACGTTCCCTCTTACCACCGCTGCAACCTCTTCTCTCCGTGCTGGCGCAAAATTGATGGCTGCATTTGGTGCGCCAAGCTGCGAGGATTTAGACGGGTGTCGGTTTCTGTGGTGGCCAGCCACCGCTCCGCTCAGCTCCCCCCCCCCCCCACCTTAACCGACTGGTCATCTATTGGGCAAGCGCCTTTGCTCCTGCGGGTGTCGTCCTTCCATGTTGTTATGCGACACAGGCCGGATGGCTGGCAAGCTTTGCAAGCTGGCTGGCTGGCTGGCTGCATGGGTGACTGGGTGGCTGGGTGGACATGTGAGCATGTTGACCGCAACAGCCCAACAATAATTAATGCTTGAGCTGCAAACTAACCAAAACTCGTTGCCTGCGCCTGGGCCAAGACGCAACTTGGTTTGCCTGCCAACCTGCCACAAATGCATGCATACACTCACACACTCATACACACACACATACGATAACGGCAGCTGCTGTTGTCGTAACGGCAAATAATTGCACATATGAAACCGCAGTCGCAGCCAGTTTGAAGCAAGTTGACGGTTTCGCACACTGCTTGGTTAGTTAGCCATGCACCAAGTGCTCTCACACACACACACATACACATATAGAACTCAATTTATAATTAATTTAGAGACCTTAACCATATTTGTATCCGACTCATGCCCGTTTTCCAATTTTGAGCTTATGAGCTTATTACAATTACATAAATTTAGTACATTTGTTACTTGACTTATCAATTGTACAGAGCCATATCTTAAATGGCCAAATCTTACAGTTGACAATAGCTTTGTTAAATATATTTTGAATTTTATATATGCAACACATACACAAGAATAAATGAGCTGTAAACATGTTACTACAAATGATATCCTCTTGTTGCAAATTGAGAGAGAGAGCTTCTCAATTTTTGATAGAAGCTGATGCAGAATGCAGAATGTCAAATTCTTCTGCATTACATCGTTGGCATTTCTTTTGATAGTAAAATGAATAATTTAAATACAATGAAAATTTCACAGTTATTGATGCTCTCATTTTCCAAGACGTAAACTTAGTATTCCCCAAAAAAGCAAGCTTCGAATTAATTTCATCTGTTAAAATCCATTTAAAGTATACAGAAAATGCAATAAGTGAATTCCCCATTTATCGCTGGGCATTTAAGGGTACTTAATGTCTGATTACAGAGTATTTGGCTAGTCGAGAATCCTCAAATTATTATGATGCAGCATACTTGGGTTGGTTGGCCTGGCTGGAGGAGGCCCGAGAGCATCATTTGAATTTTAGATATGATTGTCGACCAGGTCGACCAGTCGATAATGTGCTGTTGCCAAAATTTGGACATTTGCCACATGCCACATTCCTCATAGTCATACATACAACATGCCTCATGCTGCTTGCTACATGCGCTGGCCCCCACAAATTTCGCAATTGATTTAATTGTGAATGTATTTATTAAATAAATTATTCATGTTCCGCTCGATTGCAATCCTTGTGAATGTGCTGTGGCTGACCTAAACATGTCCTGCCCAAAGGCTGGGATGTAGCAACAGGGGGATGGGTGGGTGCTGCAACGCCGTTTGCCACTGTAATTAGTTGTGGTGAAATAATCGCCAGCAACCGGCGACTGCCAGCAAACGCCATCCTGCGTCCTGGCACAAAGGAATTTCACTGCTGGTAACTATTAGTTAAATGTGTGCGGCTTTTGGGGGAGGTGATGGTGCAGGTGCAGTTGCTGGTGTTGGTCAAGTGGCACGTTGTGTGTGTGTGTGTGTCAATCTGTCTCCCTGTCGGTTGGTTATTCGGTTGTATGGTTGGTTGGTTGGTTGGCTCCTATGCTTGCATTTTGGCCATTTCGAGTGGTGACATTTTAATTTACCCCAGCAACAAAAACCCATTTTGCAGCATCGAACCGACAATAACAGCAACAACAACAACAACAACAGCAACAACAATATCAAATAGCAACCGAATTAACAGAACAGAGAATTGAGTGTGCCTAATTTATTCAAACTTTATTTATGGCCAGTTATGATTTGTTTTATGCGGTATGTGGCATGTATGCCATCTAATTGACTTTGCCCAAATTGCATTTGCACATGGCCACATTAACAGCCAAAGACACAGTCAGAAAGATGAGCTTAGATGAAGAGTTAATATACGTGCAACATCGGCGAATGAAAGCAGCAATCAAATAATCAGTTTTCTTAAGCTGAATCAGAAGCTGAACTTCAGCTTTGCTGCTTGTGAAACTGACTAAGCTCAAGTCTAGACTAATATAATAATCGAATTAATTTTTATCAGTTTTTAACTTAATTTCAAGAATAGTTTAAAGGACATGATTCACAGTGTGCACACCTTTCCACATTTTGTTGTTGAGTGGATTCAGTTTGTGCAGCATATGAAAATAAAAGCAAAAAAAAAAGGTGAAACCCATTTGGTATTATAGCTCGCATAAAAAACGTATTTTGTTTACTATTTTAGCAACTCATATTCAATGTCAATTGAAGATAAAAATGATTGCGAAAATGTCGCAAAAAATTGTGAATTTGATTCCCATTCATACATTTGGAATTCCAAAGCGCTTATATCGACTGCAAAAGGGCTGCGACAAAAAAAAAATCGAAAGGACTCGAAACCTAACTGACAAAACTGTTTGCACAACATGATTGGAATGCAGCCTTTAAGAGTTCAGAGTCGAATCTGTATCTGTATTTGTATCTGTATCTGTATCTGTATCTGAATCTGAATCTGAAAATGAAACGAGTTCGAGTTCGAGTCTGGTACTGCACTCTCGTATTGGTGTCCTGATTAAATTCGGCAAATATCGCTGATGCTTGCAAATCGCCGCTGAATGCAGCAACAAAACTCGAGCTGTGAACAGCTGAGGGGGAAGGGATGGGGGGTGGTGGGAGTTGTGGACACTATGTTGGTGGTGCAATAACGGTAGCATACAAAACAAAACCCAATGCAAACATACAGGCATTTCATGGCAAACAAGGACGCCGAGAGCAGAGCAGGGGGCAGAGCAAGGCAGAGAATCACTATAGGCGACCATCCATCCATGGACCCCTTAAAACCCGCCCAACCCAATATTCAGATAGCATTCGAGTTTTCCCAGCAGCAGGTTAGGCAAACTGGCAAATACGTTGGCGGAGGGCGCCTTTTGTTTGGCGTTGTGAACCTGGAATCGAGGGAGTGGCAATCGGGAGTCGCCTTTGCAGTCGTTGGCGTTTTATTGTTGTCGAGAGTTGCGCATTGTTGTTGTTGTTGTTGCTGTTGCTGCAGCAGTTTCGAGCATTATTTCGGTTTAGTTTGGTAAATACACATGCAGCACATGCAGCACATGCACAGCCCCTAAAATTTGCCTATATATGCATTCAGTTGTCTCCCCTCCAGCGTCAACTGGCAACCAATCCAGCTACCAGGCTTAGGCAGCAACTCTCCGTTGTTGCTCCGCTGTCCTCCTCCTGCAACAGCAGCAACGCCCTCCCCTCCTCCCCTCCTCCCCTCCACCCCCTTTGCGCCTGCATGACTGCATTTTGCGAGGCACGCACCATAAAAATGCTTGAATGCATTTCGTGCATTTAATGAAAACGTTTTGTGCGAACTCGCATTGTGCATGTCCAACTGAAAAACGGGATGTGCCCCTAAACAAATACGAGTCAAAACACAAAAATACCCAAGAATCTAAGCTGCTAGTTCCTTTCAAGGAATACTTCTAAGAAACAAGAAATAAATTAAATGCAGGCATTGAAATAAATACAACCAAAAAATCATAAAACATAAATAAAAAAATAATTGCAATTAGAGCAAAATAATTCGCAGAGAACAAAAACATTAAAAATATTTAAAATTTAATGTATAATAATTTAAAGCTGAAGTGCAATCAATACTCAAAATACTGCAGCTCTGGAATGCAGATGACGATTCGATATCGAATAGCGATGCAGCTGGTGACGATTATTATCCGGATGATGATGATGATGATGTTGGCGATAGCCTTAAATCCGTAGTTGCCGTCGTGTTGCTGCACACAAAAGAACACCAGCAAAGGATTTTCGTTGTCGTCGAGCAGTGAATGCGAGTCAGAGTCAGAGTCAGAGTCGAGGTAGATCAGCAAGCACCTGTGTTGCTGCAGCTGACCTGAAAGGGGCGGAGCAACTGGGCGTGGCTGTCATATCTGAAAGCAATTTGGCCCCCCAATGCGAGCAGAAACGAGAAACAGGAATCGATAAACTCGTTGGGCGTGCAATTTGCGCCGTGAGCCGAGAAGCCCTCAAAAGGAACACAAGCCACGTGGGCACTGAATACTGGACATGAGTTAAAATTGTTTGGATAGGATTGCGTTGGGATAGGGATAGCGATTGGTATAGGGATAGCGATTGGTATAGGGATAGGGATAGGGATAGGGATAGGGACAGGCGCCGCATGCACAGTCTGTGCCTGTTTCCGTGTTCGTGTACGTGTCCGAAGCTGCAGGTCTTTGCATTTACATTTTTGGTATCGCGATGGTCGAAAGTTCCCGGTGCCGTTCCGTAACAAATGCAACGAGGCGTATGCGCAATTTTTGTAGCCCATTTTCCCCAGCCCCCCAAAAACCACTCAGCGACATCAATCAGTTATTAGCACAGGAAATCCGCACGCTGCCCGCAACCGTTCCCCTGTTAGGCTCTCTCTCTCCCTCTCTCTCTATCTGTCTCTCTCTTTCTGTGTCTTGTTACAGCAACCCTCTGGTGGTGTAAAGAGTGGTTCGTTCTTTACTTGAATGTATGCAAATTTGTAATCCATATTCCCATTTAAAATTGAAATTGAAATACATTCTTGAATATGCTCGAATGTGAATAAGCAAACAAGAATAAGCATGCTTGAATCAAATACAAATACAAGCAGTTCAGCAGCAAATATCTTATGTAATCAATTTTGGGAAACATGTGAACAGGACTTAAGAACGCAACTTGAGGAATCTTAGAAAACTAAGAAACTCGAAATTGTTGCCAAACACAGAAAACTTAAACTAAACTTTTCCATGCCTGATTTGTAATTGCAGTGCCGCCGAAGGCTGGACAGAAGCGACCGGCCACCAGCCCTGCTCCACACATACCCGTGCCGCTTCATTTGCAGACGCCGTCAAATTCAGCTTCAGTTGCCAATAGTCCAGCGCCGCCCACCGCGAGCAGCGGACTGCTAAATCACGCCCTGCCCACCAACCACATTGGCGGCCAGTCGCCTCAGCAACAGCAGCAGCAACAACAGCAACAGCAGCAGCAGCAACACCAGGCGCATCAGCAGGCCGTCGCTGCTGCAGTGCAGCAACAGCTGGCAGGTGTTGGTGTCGGAGTTCCACCCGGTGCCATCAATGCAGCATCGGCGGCCAGTGGTCGTGGCTCATTTGCGGCCGCATTGCGCACTCTGGCCAAGCAGGCAGACATCAAGGAGGAGGACGATGCGGTTCAGGTGGCCCGGGAGCGCAATGTGCCCACTTCAGTTGCCCAGACGCAGCCCAACAGCGGACCCGTGCCCGTGTCCCTCAACTCGGTAGCTGGACGCGTTGCGTCCGGTGGCGTCGCTTGCGAGGATCGCACCGTTAGCAATAAGAAACGAACGGTACCTTCGCCACAGCCACCCGAAAAGATGGCCAGGCTTAGTCATACACCACAGGCGCCGTCGCTGCAACCGGAGCTACTTGCCCGCAGTGGCTTCCAGCCGTACAGATCCGATGAGCGACTAATGCATCCGGCGGGTGCCTTCCCCCTCGAGGCCTACTCACATTTTGCCAGCCTGCAAGGCCTTCCTCCAGCAGGTGAGCACCTGGTACCACACCATGTCAACCATCCAATATTAAAAAATAAATTATTATGGATAGTTCAACTCTAATCGGTTTCTCTCTCTCTCTCCCTCTCTCTCTCTCACTTTCGCTCGACAGCATTTCTGAATCCGGCGGCAGGATTACCGTACTCGGATCCGCTATACTTGGAGCATCGCTATCAGTTGTTCCGTGCCGCTGGCGGTCATCATACACATCCACATGCGGCGGCACTCTATCCACAGATGGCATCGCCCTACTCCCATCTGTACTCGATGATGCCGGGGGCAGCGTTGGGCATCTCGCCGGCGATGCACGATCGCATGAAGCTGGAGGAGGAGCACCGGGCGCGAGTGGCGCGCGAGGAGGAGCGTGAACGTGAAATGCAGCGTGAGAAGGAGCGCGAATTGCGCGAGCAGCGCGAGAAGGAGCAGCGCGAGCGGGAGCGGGAGCAGCGCGAGCGGGAACGCGAACAGCGCGAAAAGGAACTGCGCGAGAAGGAGCAAAAGGAGAAGGAGGCACGCGAGCGCAAGATGCGCGAGGAGGAGCGCGAGGCGAGAGAGCGGGAACGCCAGCAGCTGCTCAATGCGACGCATCACTATTCGAATCAATTGTACGCGCCACTGAATCGCAACCTTCTCGGCTCCATGATGCCGCACATCAATCTCGGGCTGCGCGGTCCACCCGGTGGACTCCACAGTCTGGCCGGCATGTCACACTATCATGCAGCAGCAGCGAATGCTCAACGCCAGAGCCCGATGGGCCTCAATCTGGGCATGCCGGGCATGCAATCGCTGCCGCATCATCTGCAGCAGGCAGCAATGGGCTTGGCTGCTCATCCTGGTGCAGCGGGTCTAACGCATCCCGGCTTCTCGGCCGCTGCTGCGTTGGGCTTGGGTCCGCATCCGCACAGTCTCAATTTGAGTCATGCTCATCTGTCGCCGCATCATCCAGTGCATCAGATGCCGCCGCATACTGTTGCCGCCTCGTCAGCGGGTCCCAGTCCCGTTAGCACTGCTGCCGTCAGCTCATCGTCGCCGCACAGCAGCCTCAATCTGACAGTTGCCACCAGCAGCATGGCCCAAACGACGCCGACGCAAAGCTCGCACATTCCGACCATGAGCCACTACTATCATCATGGCCATTTGGCGGCAATGCATGCAGCTGCTGCAGCTAGCGGCCTAACGCCAGTCGCCGCCCATCAGCAGCCGATAAGCGCTGCAGCGCATCCCACATCCCCGAAGATTACCCCGCCACTTGGCTCGGCGCCCAATGGTGGATCACGCACAGCCAGCAGTCCACATGCCATGCGGCATCACATTGCCGCCGCCGTCGCCGCCGCCGCACAACAACAGCAACAACAGCAACAACAGCAGCAGCAGCAACAGCAACAACAGCAATCGGTTCAATTGCTGGAGAAGAGCAACACGGCACCGATACCGATCACCCACGAGCCGACGACGCTGGATCTGACCGGTTCCAATTCGAACTCGAGCCAGCAGGCGCAGTCGAGTGCCAGCAATAGCACCTCTGCTGTCCATGAGCTCAATGGCATCGAGTCGAATGGACCCACAGATAGCAACAAGGAGGCCATTCAACAGACGATCCTCAAGGAGGAGAGTGCCACGCCCCCGGTGCCACTCGAAAAGAAGCCGGCAACGCCAAATGCTTCGGAGAAGACTCTACTCCCAGATAGCTCCCCGGAGCACACATCCCGCCGCAGCGCCAGTCCACCCATCTCGGACAACAACAACAGCAGCAACAATGCCAACAACATCAGCATCAACAACAACAACAATTCAAACAGCACAGCAACGGGAGCTGGTGTGGCACAAGGTAATAGCAAAGCAGAATCATCCTGCTCAAAGATTCTAGCTGCTGCTGACAAGCAGCAAGAGCTTCCGGAGCAGGTGGAACGAGTCAAGCTTTCGCCGGATACGGCTTGCGGATCCGCATCTGGAACGGGTGGCAGCGCCGTAACCTCGACCACAAGTGGCAGCAACTCGCCACCGGTGGTCAGCAGCAGCACCAACAGCAGTGGCAATGTTGCAACAGCAGCTCCCACTTCTGCTGTCGCTGCTGCTGCTGCTGCTGCTTCTGCTACAGCTGATGAGGTGACCACAAGTGCCACGCCCATTGCCGAGGCATCCAGATGATGCTCGATGACAATATAAAGAAACAGCAGTGTCTTCATTACATATTCGTAAACAAATACACATAACTATAATTGTGGAAAGTAGTTAGTAATTCGCGTGAGATCGAAACTAGTTCACATCTACCTTCAACTTAGCCGTTAATCCAAAATGCCTATTTATAAACAAGATATACATATATATATATATAGAGACATATACTACAATAATTTGTAACGTATTGCATCATCGCCTCATCATCCTAAGGGAGACACAGATTCTAGCGTGTGTTTTTATCAAATATACATATTATTAATATTATGATTATTATTACACACTTATTGCCTAATTATTATTTCTCTTTATTTAATTGTCAAATGTTTGCTATAGAGTTGTCCAAATAAATCCTTTTGTTTATAATTCCATTTTAGTTTTCATTTGTTTTGTCCCGTCAAAGAACCTATTTTCTTTTCAGACTGGCAATGGAGAACTTGATAAAAAGTCCAAATTTTAAAGTAAAGTATTTTAATTGTATCATTTAAGATATTTTATTGAAGGAATTCATAATTTTTTAAATTCTTATATGAGTTATATTTGTCCATTATTATTTTGTCTGGATATATTTTGACTAATTGCAAAAGCAGAACTTTTTACAAATATAACACCAAAAAAAAACTTGAAGAATCATTACATTTTCATGAAAACTCTCGATTTGTTTTAGAGGACAACAAAACTGCGGTCGGTCAACTTGGTCGCAGCAATAATGTTGAGGAGGCAACAGCCTTATGACACCAACTCTTCAGCAACACGAACAACTAACTAATGAAAAACTTTGGCGATATTGGGATGTATCTACTGTCGGAACGGGCGCTCCATCAGCAGCGCAAGCGGATGCTCGACGAGTTTCTAAAGCTTTAGGGCCAATTAGCAAAACAGGAATATGAATTGCCGCCATCAAAAAAGTACTACTTAATAAAATAAAAAAAAAAAATAAAAATAATAATAATAAAACAAAAGCAAAACATAACTATTATGTAAATCCCCTTTAGCAGATATCAGATATTTGTTCGTTCTCGGTGTTACAATCTAACGTTTACCCAAAGTTGAAGTCGAATGTATGCAGTTCGAAATTCGTCTAATTGGTCAACTAGAATTACATAAAATGTATAAATATAAATATAAATACAAATATATATATATATATTAATAAAAATATAAATATAAATATTGTGAGACACTCAAATTACTGAAATTAGAAAAGAATTAAAACAATAAGAATTTTACGGCATGTACTTACTTTGACAATGTAATTCAAAGAACTCTCAGTGTAGTTGCATGCATATATTAAAAAATCGGTTAAATGTAAATTTTAGATTAAAAACAAAACAACTTAAGAAACAAAGCTCGTAAGAAATTTATATATACGAAATGAAAGAAACCAACAACAACAAAAAAAACCAAAAAAAAAAAAAAAAAACATTCATACTGAATAGTTATATTTTATTCTTAAATTGCTAATAATTGTGATTTGGAGAGTACGAAACAAAAGAGAAAAGAGATGATGATGTATTATGTAAATTGAACTCAAATACATGGTGGATAAAACGGAACTGAAATTTAGGTAAAACAAGAAACAAATCAAAAACAAAATAAAAAAAATAAAAAGAAAACAAAAAGAAACAAAAATTGATAATCTGGAATGGATTAGCTAAATCGCGAAAGGCTTAAAATTATTTTTCGAAATTGTCGAAATTTTTTGTACATTTATGTGAGCGACTTTTGGCCCTTAAAAACTAGTTTCTATTTTTATCTTGAGTTTTTATACAAGTTTTATAGTATTTGAAATAAAAATCGATGCAGATGCAGATGCAGACTACGCAAATAATAATTTAGCAAATATTCAAAGAAAACTAACTAACAAACCCTAAATATACCCTAACAATTGTATTGTATTGTAACTAAGCTCATCATTGTCATTATTATTCATTTTTATACTTAATTGATGCATACATATATTAAGTAGCTAAAATACCATACTCCACACAATCCTAGTTCTTTCTTGATTTCACTATTTTCAGTTTATACTTATCTTCACAAATCGCACCCAAACGTTCTTATGTTTGAGATTGCCTAAAATCAAGATTTCATTTATTTTTTATGCATAAAAATCTCGAGCAATCTGTGATATTATAAAAAAAAAAACCAAAAAAAAACAAGAAAAAAGTAAACTCAACAAATTAAGCTAAACATTTTGAACGCTAAAATCTACATATAAAAATAGAACTCATCGTTATCGTACCGATCATGCTGGATTATGAGACTTTAGAAGTACGTGCAAAACATTTTCCGAACACATTTCCATGCCAATTCAGACATATGCAACTCCATGTTTTTCTTTCCTTATAAAAACTATAAATAAAATACAAATTAGATGTGGGTATGTAAGTATCAGTTAAACTGAACGTTAATATATTTTTTACCAATATCACTAGTTTACAACATTTCCAATCTAGAGCTCTGATAATTGTTTCGTTGCCGAAAATGGAAAATTGAAACGAGACAACTGAATATATATTTTTATTTTGTTTTGAATTATATAATGGGATATATAGATATGTAAAGGTTCCATTTAGTTTTGGGCAAAACACCCTTTTTTTAATATAAAGATTTATACAAACTTACGTTAATATTTGAAAAAAGTTTTAATCGATTTCTGTAAATCACACGAGATGTTCTACAAAAGAAACAACTGTCAGAGAGCTTGGATCGCAAACGTATTTTCCGGATTTTGTAAACTAGTGTAATCGTAATAGTTCTTGGATATATTACATACGGATATTAATTGGTGCGCATACATACATATATATATGTAAACTTAATCCACAAAATGCGAATGCTAATAAATAATGCATAATAGTTTCAAATACAAACCTTAACAAAATACATAAATTAAACGTATTTCTCCCTCAATCTTCGTTGTGTGTGTAAAACAGAATACAAAGTGTAAAACATAATTTTTAAGCTAACAAACAAACAAACAAACAAACAAACAAACAAATTCAATTAGAGATCATTGAGCAGCATATTTTGAGCAAACAGTAACCGTAACTGACGTTGAGCGTATGATTATAACAATAACATGCAACAAACACATCAAATAAATAACAACAAACATTATGTCATACTCGTACATGTGGCATGCAACACGAGCGTGACACATGCAACAAATTATAAACAATCTTGTGCAACTTTACTTAAGGCATTTATGATTTTATTGAATAAACTGTACGTAAGAGATTAAAAACTAAAATTCTTTCTTTTCACTTCAACCAAACAGCAAATCCCTTTGAATATTTTCAAAATCGAAAATACAAATCTTTATTTTTCGCAGTACTTATGTTTAGAAATATATGTGACTACAAATCTAGGTAACAAATATGTTGTTATATTCGTAAGCGGTCATCTTTCTTTACGTACTTAAGTATCCTTAAGATTGACGATGGCGTCACACCCTGAATCCGGCTGGCGGCGGCAATCGTTTGCGGTTGTATAAGCGTCAGTTTCTGGCGTTCCTCATTGGAGAGGCTCAGTGTTTTGGAGAAGTAGTCAATGTCCGTCGGTATGCAGAGACGCTCCTCTCGCCGCACATCCTCCACATCACGCTGCTGCTCATCGACAAAGAACGAATAGAGTGCTTCGATTTTCAGTCGGGCAGAAATGTCGCTATCCTCACGCAGCCAGCTCAGCTCGCCGGGACATAGCTCAATCAGCTGATCCACTGTTATATTGTCGACTGGCACGGCGAGCATATCGAAGGCAGATTTCTGTATGGAGGCCTTGGTCTGCGGCAGACCCAGTGCCTGACGAAAGAAATTGCTGTGCTTCTGCAGACCCTTCAGCGACTTAATGCCGGCTTTGAGTTTCTGCTCCGTTTGCTGGAAATGCTGATAGCGCTGCTCACTGACCAGACCAAACTTGTAGCCCTTCTCTGTGAGCCGCATGTCAGCGTTATCCGGCCGCAAAGATAGCCGGAACTCTGCTCGACTCGTGAACATGCGATAGGGTTCGTTGGTGCCCAGTGAGGTGAGGTCATCGATTAAGACGCCAATGTAGCCCTCTGTGCGGCTTATGCTCAGCTGTTGGCCATCCTGGCTTCGAGTTTTGCCCGCAGCATTTGCACCAGCTATAATACCCTGGGCAGCAGCCTCTTCATAGCCGGTGGTGCCATTTATCTGACCGGCAAAGAACAAACCCGAAACACGTTTCGTCTCCAGTGTAGGATACAGCTCGCGAGGATCAATGAAATCGTACTCAACTCCATAGCCAGGCTGCACCACCTCAGCACTCTCCAATCCCTTGATAGCGCGCACCAATTCCACCTGCTGGGCATGGGGAAGGGTGCACGAGATGCCCTGCGGATAACACAGAGGGCTATCGAAGCCCTCGGGCTCTAGCCAAACCTGATGAACTCTGGCACCAAAACGCAACACCTTCGACTCTATTGATGGACAGTAGCGCGGACCCGTTACCTCCTCCGTGACGTGGCGATTCTGGTGCATATTCTCTCGCACAATCTCATCCACTCGAGGCGTTGTGTAGGTCAGGTAACAAGGCATCTGCTCCGAGGCAGGCAGCCACACCTTATCATTTAGGAACGAGAACGGCACGGGCGGATCATCAGCCGCGTGCTTCTCCAGCTGTGTGAAGTCTATGCTACTCCTAGCAATCCGAGGCGGTGTTCCAGTTTTTAGGCGTCCCATTCGAAAATTTAGTCGGTTAAGTGCCTCGCCGAGCGCCTTGGCCGGCTTATCACCCATACGCCCCGCCTCCCGTACTTCCAGCCCAATGTTGATGTGTGCCCGCAGAAATGTGCCCGTGGTGAGGACAACGGCACGACTCTGTACTAGGTCTCCATTCTCTAGAAGCACCCCACTGCATCGTGTATTGCTACTACTATTGCTCTCATCCACATCGATTTGTAAGTTGTCGACGCCTGCCGCTCGGATCTCTAGATTTGCAGTGCTGAACAACTCCCGCTGCACCGCCCGCTTGTAGAGCTGGCGATCGATTTGGGCTCTGGGTCCCCAGACAGCTGGACCACGTCGCTTATTCAACACCTTGTAGTGCACGCCAGACACATCGCAGCAGCGGGCGCAAACACCATCGAGGGCATCCACTTCGCGCATTAGATGTCCCTTGCCGATGCCACCAAACGACGGATTGCACGACATCTCACCGATTGTGTCCAGCTTATGGGTGAGCAACAACGTGCGAGCGCCCATCCGCGCAGCAGCTGCGCAGGCCTCAGTGCCGGCATGCCCGCCGCCTATGACAATCACATCGTAGATATCTTTGTTAGCTTGTGTGCAATTGAATCGCCTTGCGGCCAGGCCACGAATCGGTAAATGCCGCAGTTGCTGCATTAAACGGTTGGATATTGAATAAAGTTACCCGAGGAACAGCTGTGAACTGTTCCTCGTTGTTCTTTTGGCTAGTTCTTTTAATGGTAGTTCTCTACGATTCTACTTCCGAATCAAACACTTCTATATCTCCTTATTTTTTGTAGCGCTTTCTACTTATGACATACATATTTGTTGCATTTAAATTATAAAATATAAGCTACATATAAAAATTACGACTTTTATTAGAACCACTTAAACCAGCAGAACTGGTTTTTTATTTTGGTATTTTTTTTATATTTAAGTCCTTGCCCAACACTGTTGCCGGTAACTTCAAGAACAGTACTCAATACTCAAAAATTTCGATACCAGGGAGAGCTTGTCAACAGCTGATGTGAGAATTGTTTTTTTTTTGTTTATTTGCGACAATGTGGGTTGTTTACGCATTGGTGTTGCATTTACTGCTGTTGGGATCCATATTTGTGATATACTTTCGGTCTCCAGTCATTGAGGGTCTGCAGCCGCAGGCAGCATTGAATGTAGAGCCGCCAGCTGATCGCCTTGTGCTGATAGTCACTGATGGACTGCGGGCTGAGTCATTCTTCGCTGAAAATTGCGGCAATGTGCCGCACCTGCGCAAGATATTCATGCGCGAGGGCATTGTTGGTATATCGCACACCCGCGTGCCCACAGAATCGCGGCCCGGCCACATAGCACTGATAGCCGGACTGTACGAAGATCCGTCAGCAGTGACACGCGGCTGGAAGGAGAATCCCATTGAGTTCGATACGGTATTCAATCGCAGCGAGCAGACATACGCCTGGGGTGCCCACGATGTCCTCCACATATTCGAGAAGCTTGCCGATAGCGGCCGGCCCATGTATTTCGATGCCTATAATCACGATCTGGACTTTTCCGGTCAGCACAAAACTTACAAGCAGGATGAGTGGGTTTTTGACAGGGTTCGCTTGCTGCTGAACCGAAAGCAGGAGGAGCTGCGCAACGCCAAGAAGGTTGTGTTCTTCCTACATCTGCTGGGTCTTGATACAGCTGGGCATGTTCACAAGCCAGGCACGCCTCTATTCCTGGAGAATTTGAAGTTTACGGAAGAGGAAATATATAAGATTTATCAGAGATTTGAGGACACATTTCCCGATGAGCGAACTGCCTATCTGCTGACCTCAGATCACGGCATGACGGACTCGGGTGAGTTAACAACTCAAGCAATTGATCGATATAGAAATATATATGGCTTATTATTGCAGGATCTCATGGTGCTGGCGCTGCTTATGAAACTGACACACCCTTCATGCTATGGGGTGCTGGTGTCGCTCGTAGTGCACACTCAGGCATCACGTTTACGGCCAACGTTGAAGGCTTGGAGTTGCCTCTGCGCGAACTGGAACAGGCACAGCTAACGCCGCTAATGTCCGCCTTAATTGGTCTGCCGCCGCCAATGAATAACTTTGGCATATTGCCCTTGGGCTACATGACTGCTGGCGATAAATATGAGGCGCTGGCAGCGCACAGCAATGCGCTGCAATTGCTCGCCCAATATAAGCGTCTGCAGGAGCAACACAAGCGTGGAATATTGTCGCCGTTTTTAAACAGTTTCGAGCAACTCACATCATTGGAGATCAATGCGTATATGGCCAACACGGCAGCTGGATTACAGCTGAATGAATTTAAAGAATCGCTGATCAACACGAACATCATTATGAAATTGGCTTTGCAGGGCATCGACTACTATCATGGATACTATCGCAATTGGCTGCTAATATGCACCACGTTCACATTCCTTGGCTGGATTCTGTATTTATATCGTCTTCTCACCCAAAATCGGACAACATCAAATAAGGGAGCTAGGCAGGAATCCCGAGCGACGGCTCCCCTCAGTTTTGCAGCTGTGCTGCTGATTGTCTTTGTTGTGGTGCAACGTGTTCCCATTTCTGTTGGATTTTATTTGCTGCTGCCGCTGATCGTCTGGATGCTGGTGATGCGACAAAGCAAGGATAGCTCTGTCGACATCGGAGTTTACTCTCAAACAACAGTTTCTCGTGGAGCACCGCCAGCCTTGGCACAGCTACTGTTGCTCATTGCTTGCGCGGAGCTGCTCGTCTTCACCTTCTTCGAGCGTCGTCTGATCTCGCTGTGCTTCGTTGCCTTTAATGCATACAGAAGCTGGGGCAACTTCAAACCCAACACGCTGGAGTTCTACAAATGGGTATTCCTGGTAATCACCCTGAGTTGTTTCCCTCTACTGCCGCTCTCGGTGGGTTACCAGAATAACTATTTACTGCTGGCTGGCATTCTGCTCCTGTTGCTCCGTACATTTTTGAGCCGTGAGAGGTGGAGCTACAGTTGGCACACCAAGTTGTGCAATGCTCTGATATTGATCAACACCATAGTGTGTGTCTATCTGCATAGCAACCAGTTAGCTGTGCCGCTTCCACTTAAACTCCTCAGTTGGCTCTATTTAGTGTACGCCATCGTGTCCATTCATCTTAGCAAGGAGACGTCGTTGGAGGTGCGTTTGGCGCAGATTAACTATAATATGGGTGCGCTCTACACCCTATTGTGCACATCGTATGAGGCAATGTTTATCCAGCTGCTAACTATGGAGCTGGCAGCTTCCCTGGGAGCGCAGAGTGCTGCGGAATTGCTTGAGCCGAGTCATCTTCAGCATAAATCACTGCAATCATCAGTACGCTTGGCATTTACCCTTCTACTCTACACATTCTTCTCGCTCTTCGGCAGCGGGAACATTGCATCGATCAGTTCGTTCGACCCAAATGTTGCACGCTGTTTCCTCAGTCACTTTGCGCCGTTTGTAATCATGTCGCTGGTGTTGCTCAAGCTCCTGCTGCCCGTGGTGCTCAATCTGGCCATCGTGTACACGCACAGCGAGTATGCGCGTCGTCATGAACAACAAATCTTCATTTGCCTCCTGCTCATCTGCGATATCATGGGTCTGAACTTTTTGTTTCTCGTGCGCAATACGGGCTCCTGGCTGGAAATCGGATCATCAATATCCCATTTCGTTATCATGGAGGTGATGACGCTGGTGCTGTTGCTTTTCGCCTATGCAGCCAAGTGGCTGCTGCGACCGGACAGCGGAAATCGCGTTGAAAGCAAACTGAACTGAAGTACAATAAACATATATAAGTTAAATATATATGAATATTTAAATGTATTATTTATCTTAATATAATGTATACTTTTAGGCCGAAATGTAAAAAGGTTAGAATCGCAAGAGTTTCCTCTAACAAACTGCATTCAAGGATTAGGGAATCATCCAAGAACACTTCGTCATCACAAAATTCTTGATTTAAATTAAAGAATCATATTTATTTAAGTACATATTTATTTTGATGTATTTTATATATTCAATTGGCGCAATACAGAGCATGTTCTTTTAAAGAATTCAGTATGTATGTGTCAGTGAGTCTGCCTGTGTGTGTGCGTGTGTCTTGTAAGTTTGTGTGTGTGTACGGATTTAAACGGTGTCCATAATTTACAAATCGGCACTTGCGTCGGGCTCAATATTCTCATCATTGATGCTGCCACTGGGACTGGCCTCGACAGTGCTGCCGGGTGTACCAACGCAGCCAGCGGCACTCTCGACGTGCGCGCTGCAGCTGCCGCTGGCTGAGCCGTTGCCATTGCCGTCGCCATTGTTCCATGTGAGATTCTCCTCGTAGAATTGTATAACGATTTGGGGGCATTTAACATTGGCCATTTTGGCTGGCACTAGATCGGCATAGTTGTTGCCCTTCCATTGCATGAGGAACATCAGGTGGCCATTTAAGTAGGTGGCACCCAGTATCTTCGATGGCTCGAGGCACCGGTCGAAGCCGATCAGCTTCTTACGCTCGTCGGGCTCCATGAAGAACCTACGCTTACTTCGTATTGAGCCTGCCGTTGATGTGGATAATCGTTTTCTCGTCTCCTTTTTGTTGTTATCCTGTGATTTTTCAAATATTGATATAAGATCAGGGCAATCAAGATTTTCGAACGGCTCCCACGTGTTTTCGCTGCGTGGATATCCTTTCCACTTTAGGTAATATTCTGTGCAACCGTTCACAGTGCGTTTGTCTTCCACGCGCTCGACTGTGAATTCGGCCATTGCAATTTGATCAATTCTGACCAGTTGGCAGGCCTGATGAAAATAAATTATTTAAATCGGCATGCCGAGGACTATATCGTATGTGCAGCCCATAAATAAATCGATGGTAATTTTTTTCAATAAACAATTTATTAATTGCAACGTTCAGATATACATTATGTACTTGATAGAGTAGATGTAGTGCTATACAAAGAGTGTCACACTTATAAATATAGAATTATTCAAAACTAATTAAAATCCTGCCATTTCCGCTTTGCGCTTGCGTTTCTTGAGCTTCTGTTTCATGTCGGGCGCTTTGCCACGGACGACAGCTGTCTTCAGACGCTTGGCCACTTTCTTGCGCTCCTGCATGCCAGCCTTGCGCTTGGCTGCACGCACCGGATCATGAATCTTCTCCTGAGCAACAGTCTTGCGGCGCTCGGCACGTCGTACCATCAACTTGGTCTGGACAACGTTGCGCAGCTTGTCGTAGGTCTCGGCACCGATGCGCTTCCGTAGTCGACTGCCCACACGCAATGTGAGCTGGCGTAGATCCGGATCGACATTCTGATCCTCCTCGGACATCTCGCGCACGAGTGCCTGCAGCAGAGAAGGAGCTAAGCGTGCGACTGTATCAACGCTCAGCAGTGTGGAAAGTCCTTCGATGAGCGTAAACAGAGCAGTACGCTGAGGACCAAAAAGAGAGTGAAGGATGAGTGACAAGGAGCACAGAGAGAGAGTGTGTAGCAGCTACTTACAATTGTGGTGTCATGCGGTGCCTTGGCCACCTCCTTGTTTATCAGTATGCGTATGTTGCGCACCAGCCAATTGAGATTTATTTTGCTGGTAGTTGGCAGCAATTCGGATTGTTCTTCGTCCGCCGGCTCCTGTTTGATGCTAAAGGTCACATCCCGCAGCATGTGTGCAACAAAGAGCAGCAGCTTTACTATCTCATCAATCATTTCCTGGGCCGTCTCACCGGGAATAACCTGAGCGCACAAGTCCAACACCAGACTTTTCAGGTCTTGTGCCGGCTGTGTGTAGATAAATTCTAATGGCTTCACATCCTTCGATTGCTCCCGTTTAATGCCCACCAACTGCTGACCCACATATGCGTAATCGTAGTGCGCCAATATCTGTGTCAGCATCTTGGCTGCATTGCAGCGAACCCAATTGTGCTCGTGGCCAAGTAGACGCTGACTGCCATACGCCAGCTCATCGACCGTGGATGCCAGCACCTCGTCATTGATCACTGCCTCGCCGCAATGCTCAAAGATTTTCAGCAGGCAATACTGCAACTGTATCAGTTGGTGGTCAATTTTGCGCTGCTGTTGCTCCACCAGTGCTCTGGGGTCGACTTCGGTCAGCAACTGATCCTCATCCGCTGCTCTACTTGATTGCTGATGGGCGATTAAAGATATATTTATCATATTTAATAAATGTATTTGCAGGAATTGATAATTCAATTTTGGCTTACCTTACGTCGCCGTTTCTTGGGCAGATTTGACTCATTCACTTCTAGAGGTTCGCGTCCCGGAGCCCGCACAAATTTGCCACCAGCATCCGCATCACCTAGAGTTAGGACGGTGACAAGGGTGGGCAGCACCATGTGCAATCTTTCGGCAAATCCCGCACGTTCCGCTTGGACAAATCGAGAGAGGAGTACAGAGGCCAACTCACGTACACCCGGCTTCTGACTGGACTGTGGCGAGGTGAAGAAGAGCATAGTGACGTCGAGGAGAGGCTGACGCTGCAGCTTGTTCAGCCTTCCAAGCATCGCTTCCAGTGCAGCTGCCACAGTGCGACGGCAGGCGGTGTCCTCATCATTGACCAGACGCGTGCCCAGCGATAGGTATAAAAACTCAGAGTGCTTGGCCAGGAATTGCAGCGGGAACTTGTTGATGAGCGAGTGCATAAATTTAATGGCAGATTGGCGTCCAGCTGGTTGCGTATAAGCCAACTGGACGGACATGAATTTCAGCAGCTGGTCGACTCGCTTCTGCAGCGGATACTCCATGATGTATGTGATGAGGATGCCACGCGACTCATCCCGCACATGATCCGAGTGCGAAATTACAGATAAATCCGCCAGACGCTTCATCAGATCATGCAACGAACGCGTGTCCACCTTGCGTCCAACGAGTGCTTTGAGGAGTGTAAAGACCATTGTTTGACTGCTGCACTCGCCCTCCTGCAGCTCCTGCTCAATGTGCAGCAGTAGCTGTTCGATCTGCTCCTCAGTCAGGGCATAATCCTCACACTTGCGGAGCAGGGCGACCACAGCTTTGAAGCTAGCCCGCACCAACTGTGCATTCTCCTCCTGTCGCGTCGCTCCAAATGTGGAAAAGTTCTTGAGGATCTCAAACATGCGATTGACCACCGGACAGAGTTGTTCAGTGTCCAGCTCCGTTAGCTCATAGCCACCCATCCAGATGGCCGTGTAGCACTTAAGAGCATAGGTTGTTGTCCTCGCATGATTGCTGCTCAGGGCATCCCGCAAAAGTGGCAGCAAGGGATGCAGAAAGGGCTGATAGTCGAGATCCGTTAGCTTCTTGCGCTTGAGCACAAAGTGCAGCAGCTCCAGTCCGAATTCAATTAGGATGTGCGCATTCGCCTGCGCATTTGACTTGACCAGCCTATTCCCGGTAGCGACGCTGCGACGACCTGGCGCCGGCTGTATCAGCAGGCAATCGGGACGCGAGCGACGCATCTGAGCCTGCTGCTTGGCGCTCAACTGTCGCTTCTGTGTGCCCGGTAGCAGATCCGTAATGCTCTCCGACATGGTGCCATAGATGAAGATCAGCAGACTCTCCCTCGCTATGCGCGTATTCTCAACCAAACCGGCCACAATCTTGGCAAAGCACTCCTGTATCTTCTGGGTAACTCGGCGGGAGTGAGTGCGCGCCAGTTGCTCCTTGAACGGCAGCAACAGATCCAACAGACAATTGTCACGTATATGCCGCGCGGCGATATTCAACGTCAAATAGCTCTTGGCACTGGGTTTCGCCTCGGGCGTGTGCGCAACAATCTTATCCACTTCCTTCTCAGCGTTCACGTCGCCAAATATGTCGTTTAGAGCGACCTCGAGCAGATTCTGCAGGCACGATTCGATATGAGCCGGCTGCAACTGGCCACGCAGTGCATCGAGCACGCCATGCAACGTCACCGACAGCACATGCACCTGAAAGCCGCGCGTCAGCAACGATTGCAACTGTTCCAGCAGCATACCCAACCAACTCCCTCCCAGCGTGAGCATAATCTTCTTCAGTATATCACGGGTTAGCATCCGCACGGACTTCAGCGGGGAGCGCAGGAAAGTGCACACCTTCATGAAGATGCCTGAAGATGGGGAGGTTTGATAAGCTCACAGCTTATAAATATTGCATAGCACTCTACTCACCTGGCAGGCAGTTCTCCAAGAGCTCATGCGGCAGCTTCTGCAGCAATTTCACCATGGCCAGGGCGATGGGCACACGTTGAATTTCCTCCTCCTCACGTTCGTAGCTCAGGCGACGTCGATTCACTTTGTGCTTGTTGTCATAGTTGGTTTTCTCGGTGATGGCCCGATTGAGAGTGGGCAACAGAACGCTGGTGATAGTGGCCATGACACGCTTGGCTGCATTGGGCGCCAGTGCTTGAGAAAGTTTCTGCTGCTTCAATGGTTCCTCATCCTCCGCCTGCTCTTCCTCGAAGTCGATGAGTGTGCTGTCTACGGGTAGCTCCTCTTTGATATCTTTAACCTCAGAATCCTCATCGTTTTGCTCCTCAGTCGCAGTTGGCTCCGTCTTCTGTGTTTCTGTAATCATCTGCTTGAGTTGTGCCTGAAGATTGCCATCGGCATTGGTCAGATCAAAGTGGAAGGCGTCCAGGATTCGAACTACCAAGCGGACGCACTGCTTCTGCTGACCATGCGCGAGTCGGAGTCGCTGAAGGTAATGCCGGAGCACAGCATGATATTGCTGCCAGGGAAGCAGCTCACACATGACGCCCACTGACTCGATGGCTACATCCACCAGTGTGTGCTTCCCGGCATGCTTCTCACTCAGCAGATACCGCGTGGTTAGCGGCATCAGGAACTGTGTGAGGGTGCGGGGAGCGGGGCACGTCTGTCGCCAGCTGGCACCACCAGCAACATTGACCAGACGCTGGAGTCCACGTCCATGACGCTGTGTCTGCAAGTGCAGCATATTCTCAAAGAAATCGACATCCGCATCGTGGGAGTCGCATAGCGGTGCCAGATCACGCAGTATCTCATGAGCATCGGGACACTGGCGAGCCAGTTCTCCGAGCATGGCGATGGCTTCATTCCGAGCATGCTCGTGACGCTCATCGCGCAGGCAGCGCTGCAGTAGCGGCAGCAAAGATTCATCCAGCCAAAAGTGAAGCTCATCGGGCAGGTGCTGCAGCTGCTGGGTGAGCTGTGGC
Organism: Drosophila paracracens; assembly: GCA_035044025.1. Taxonomy (NCBI): domain Eukaryota; kingdom Metazoa; phylum Arthropoda; class Insecta; order Diptera; family Drosophilidae; genus Drosophila; species Drosophila paracracens. The sequence continues at coordinate 884,904 of JAWNMN010000242.1, forward strand.
AGCAGCAGCTTGAGCAACTCACCAATATTGACACGCATTCCCAGGTCAGAGACATGACGCAGCATGTAGAAACAGTTGTAGGTGACCAGCAAGCCCAATTCCAGATCAATGACAGATTGACGACTGTCATCCTCCTTGCGCTCCAGCAGCTGTTTCAGTTCGGTGAGCGCCTGTAGACGCTTGTCGTAGTCGGGCTGTTCCAACCAGCGCTTGTCCCACGCATTCAGCTGTAGCACAAAGCGAGCCCAATCCCGGAGAGATGCGGCTGCGGCGGAGAGATTTGTCTGCTCCTTGGCCTGCTTGTGCAGTCGCTTTGCCATCTCTGCGAGCATATCGCAGAGCAACTTGCGGGCGGGCAGCACGTGAACCTGCTCGAAGAGCGGAGCCAGCTGGCGCACATAGCTGTGTGGAGCGGGCACACGCTGACAAAGATTGGATAGCGTTGTGATTAACTGGAGTACTGTTTCGGGTCCCGCACTCGCCACCTGTTTGTTGAAGATGGGCAGCAGCGTCTGCAGTAGCAGTTCACAGGTGTCCGGCTGCTGCACATGCACTGTGAGAAGGCTCAGGATGTTCAACTCCCGCTTGTCCAGCGTCTGTTTGCCAGCGCGCTTGTGACGCCAGCTGGCCTGCATCAGCTGAAGCACATCCGGTATATAGGGCTGTAAAATGGCCAGTGCAACTGGGCCATGGGTCTCCTCCGAGCTCGCACTTTCGAGCAGTTGTTCCACCAGCTGGAGCAGAGCACGACGCACCACAGACTTTGCCTTGTCGTTCATTAGCAGAGCCATCAGATGGTGGATGATGGGCGGCGACTCAGGCGTGGGACGCTGCTGCAGCCAACACTGATAGGATGGCTCACCACCCCAGAGTAGAAGCAGCTTGAGCAGTGGCGTCGGCGCATGTATGGAATCCTGCGACAATCGTTCCAATCCCGGCCAGACAAACACCTCACAAATAGCGTGCATCTGAGCCGATTGCCACAACTCCGACATGTCCAACAGCTGGCCAAAGTAGTTGACCAGCGTTTGTAGTGCTCCATGCCGGACATTTCTATAGGCAGCCTCCACGTGGTGGGCAGTGGCATTGAGCACCTGCTGGGCAACGCTGCCTGCCAGCAGCAGCAGCTTCAGCACATATAGTTGAAAATCAACGCTTAGTCTGCCTGCAAACTCCTTGCGTATGAGCTCGAGAAGATTCACAATGCGCTGCAATTGACGTGCAGAGATGACCGCAGTGGGGAGGAACTGCGTCCGCACATGAGCAGGCAGCAGCTCGATCGGTTGATCTGTGTACTCCTCGAAGCGGCCAAATGCCATTTTAAGAAAACTGAAAATCTCTTGCTCCTCCAATTGGCCCAGGAAACGCAGAATGAGCGTTTTGCGCTGCTGTCCACTCAGTTGACGCTGCCCACCTTTGGTCAGGTGGCCATAGAGCACACGAAGTATGAAAGGCATGAGTTCCTCGCGCTGCTTGGCACCCAAAGTGGACAACTCGAAGCCGGTGAGTATCGTCTTGAACTTGGCATCATCAATGAGTCCCGCCAACTCCTGCTTGTGCTGCACCAGCGTTGCGGGCTGCTTGTAGGCGACTAAGCAGTCCAGTGCCAGCTGCTGTAGCTGTCCATTCGAACCGGCAAGCATTTCCAGATAGAACTCACGCATCTCCGCTTCCCTGTGCAGAGCCTTCGGATTTGGCTGCTTCACGAAACAGGCCAACTTAAGCTGCAAGGTTTGCAGAATGAATTTCGCTTGTGAATTGCGAGACTTTCGCTTCTGGCGCTCCTGGTTTGGATTCCGCACCACTGCCGTTGTTGTTGTTTCGTTGTTGTCGCCATCATTGTCGGCATCGATGTCCATGTCGACTGAAATATAGATAAACAGTTAAATTTAATACACAATCTGCACATTTATAAATTTATGATTGCGCTTACCCGTTATCTCGTTAAGATTCCATGTGTGCTCCGCGCTCTCCAGCTGGCCACGATACTCGTGCTCCACAAACAGCAAGAACAGACTCACCAGATCCCTATTCTTCAGTTCGGCCATGTTGCCCAACTTGGGTATGCACTGCCAGAGCAGTTGACGATAGTTAAGTGCCTGCTGCAGCGGCATCTCCTGCTGCTCCTCATCGAGGACCAACAGAGTTGTCAGCGCCTGGGAACTGAAGATGCGCTGTGGCAATGGAGTCGTCTCCTCCTTGGATGAAATGCATGCGACTGTCAGCGAGAGTTTCTCATGAAACAGGCGCCAGAACTCATCGGTGGTCATGACCTTAACATATTCAGCGAGTAACTGTTGCACTGGCGCCCAAACGAACTTGAAGTTGTTGTAGAGCAGACCGAGCAGCAGACTGACAGCATGCTCCTTGAAGTGGGGCAACTGGGCGTATTGTTTGAACTGCGCTGCTGTCGGCTCCAGCTGTTGAAGTTGCAGCAGCAGCTCACGGTAATTGTGCACCGTGGGCACAATGCCGCAGGCAGCAGCAAAGTAACCATAAGGATTGGACTGCTGCTTGTTGTTGCTGCCCAATAGCTCCAAACAATGTGCGGCAATGCGGCGACACTGGCGGTCTGGCTGACTCAACTGCTTGGAAACAGCATTCAAAATGTCCTCGGTCAGTTCGCTCTTGGACGCCTTAAGCAGGATTAGCTGCAGGCAGGCTAAGGAACGCAAGTCCTTGCCGACGAGTGGGAGGAGTGTCTGGTGCAGTTGGGCGCTTACCTTTTTGGGCAACTTAAACTTGAGCAGAGCGTGTGTTTGCAGCAGGAGCAGCAATAGCTGACAGTCAGCAGGTTCATCCAACTGCTGCTGTATGGCCAAGTTTAGACTCTGTTCCAGTGGCTGCTTGTTGAAGCCACGCAGATGAGGCAGCAGCACTATTAGCAATAGTTGTTGCTCCTCCTTCGCATCAATCCGCTGTATTTGTTGCTCCAAACGCTTAAAGGTCTCAGTTTGTTTTAGTTGCATTGGATATGGCTGCCAATTGGCGAGACTTGTGGCATCTACGATCAGTGGACGTTTGTGTTGCACAATGCGCGCTAATAGCTCCAGTGCAGCGGCATCCTGATGCTCCTCATAGTGTGCAACGACGTGTGGCAGCACGAGGAGCTCAAAGAGCTTATAGTCCAGCATTTGAAGGACGAAATCCGCGTAGACTGTGCGCGACACCTGGCTAACTTGGAGCTGTTTCTGCAGCAAGCAACTGGCATCCAGTTGACTCAATTGCGTCAGTCGTGCCTGCAAGAGACTGCTGACCAACGTGCTAAGCTGCTGCAGTGGCTCCGCCGTGTGCCGATCGAGCAGCTTCAATATTGTGGGCACCAGCAGCGACAATTCCGCAATATATTTGCCATCCTTGTGCGCAATTAGAGGCAATATTAAGTCCAGCAATTGCACTGTGGCAGTCACACTAAGATCGTCTTTGGAGACAGCGGCACAGAGTTGCTGCCAAAGGACAACACTTTGATCGGCGTTCACGAAATTTAACAGCAGTCCAAGACAATGCTGCACAATGTCTGACAGGAGGGTTGTCTGTGCTTCACTGTGCTTACCTTCCACATTGCCAAGAAGCTGAAGAACGTGTGCGAGCAAATCTCCTGCACATGTGTGGAAATTTCCGTTGACACCACGCAGGATTTCGTAGAGCAGGCGTCCGCAGCCATGAACGCTGGCGACCTGCTCGCGCAACACCGTCTGCAGCACGTAGGCAAGGAAACGTGGAAAGTCGCGCACATCTCTAGCTATATAGGCAAAGCATTCCACGGCAAAGTTCGTCACATGCTCCGCATAATGCTGCTCATCCAAGAGTGGGAGAATAGCATTAAAGACGATGCCAATGTTGCGCTTCAAATACGATTTCAGTGTTTTGAACAGATGGGCCAGACAGATCAGTGTCCACTCCAGTTGCTCGGCATCCTGAGTATTGAGCAGGCATATCAAACGATCCAGCACCCGTTGAAAATATGCATAAAACTCCTCGCGAAGATCGCGTGCCAGGACATAGAGCAGCTCCAGCAACGGTTGCTGGGACAAATTTGTCGCTGTGGCCAGGCGCTCCAGCAGCAGATCGATGACAAAGTCCTTTTGGTGCAGCAGCTGTGGCAGGGTTACAATTTTCCGACAGCGTTTGCTAAAGTCGTTGTACTCTTCGGTTAGATTGAGCACGTTCCATTTTTGCAGTGTTTGTTGAAAGAAGGTTTCATTTTCTGCCTCCTCGAGCTGTTCGTATTTGTGACCTATGTGATAGAGTGCCAAGTGGCGCAAGTCAATCTCATTGACGCGATCTGTAAACGATTTGAACTGCAAATGCAAAAAAAAAAACATAAATTAGCAAAAGTATGACACAGAAAATCATTCAGCCACTTACCCGAAAAGTATTTGTGTCTTTTGACTTTTCTGTTATTGCCGCCATATTGTCGTCTCTGCAGTCTGCTAATTGTGTGAGAATAACGCGTTAAAAGCACTTAATAAGTACTACTTATTAATTTAATTTGATTTTTTTCTGCAACACGTGCACATTGTTTACAAAATTGCGGAGAAGAGAATTGTTAACAGCGATTGTTGCACTGACAACTGTATGAACGATAACAGCTGTTATTAACAGCAAGCAATTTTTATTTAGTGGACGAATGCCGGTAATAATTCTTTAAGTCAAAATGCACAAAGTCCCTAAAGATAATAAAAATGCAATATAGTATTTTTCTTAACCACTAGAATCAACAGTTTTACAGAAATGAGGTGTCCAACAAATTCAAACTCAGCAACAGGTGAAGGCTCGACAACTATCGATAGACTTCATCATGAATTCGCTTTAGATATTGATCAGCTGTTACAAACTAGAACCAGATGGGTTATTTAAATGCTCTGGTTACACTAATTTTGAAGCATTTTAAATATAGGCGGCAACTTGATAAATTTGTATAAATTGATTTTTATTTTAATAAAATTGAATATAAAAATATTAATTAAATGTACATTTATGCAGACTCCTGTGCCTGCCGATAATCATGAACTGTGCCACGTTCGATAAACTTCTGTGTGTTTTCATTGGATGATAAATCAACTTTGGACGCGTCATCGATGTGTCCATATCCACCGCCACCAGGTGTTTTCATTGCAAATGTATCCTGTAAGATATAACAAATATTATAATATTACATTGCTTAATTATGTATGTGCTGGGCTTCACTCACCCCCGTCTCAACATCGATACAGGTCTTGCCACCGAGGGCTATTACTCTTCCATCATGCTTAACGATGAGATTGCGTCCACGCTTGCCCGACTCTCCGCCAGCGAGGCCATATGGCTGCAGTGTACGACGTTCGGTGAGCACGGATAATGTAACCGGCTTGCGGAAGAGCAAATCACGCTCGACGCCCTCGCCCCCAAGGAATTGGCCACGCCCACCAGAGCCATCGGTGCGCAGAGAGAAACGCTTCAATATCATGGGATAGCGTAATTCCAGGATTTCCGGATCAGTAATACGAGTATTGGTCATGTGCGTGTGTACACCACCAGCACCATGCCAACCCGGACCAGCACCCGAACCCCCGGCAACGGTTTCATAATAGCCCCACTGATCATCGCCAATGGTTATGTTGTTCATGCAGCCCTGGGAGGCAGCACAGGCGCGGAACGCCTTTAGCACCGTGTCCACGATGCGCTGTGAGGTCTGCACATTGCCACCAACAACAGCGGCGCCTTCTGAAGGGTCCAATATGGAGTTCTTGGGTATCACCACCTGAATGGGCGCCAGACAGCCTTGGTTAAGTGGCACATCGTGTCCCACCATGCAACGGAGGCAGTAGATGAGAGCCGATAAGGTTATCGCACGTGGAGCGTTACAGTTGCCCCACACCTCTTGACCGGAGCCGGTGAAATCGCACAGGGCGGATCCGTTATCAGGATCTATGGTGACACGCAGAGTAATGGGTGAACCGTCATCCATAAACTCTTGGGCTTCGAGCACAGTGGAGCCGGTCCTCTCCAATGTATCCTTCCCGATTTGGCGCAACATATCGCGCACGGCAAGCTCGGCATTCTTTTGTATATGCGTCATGTAGGCTTGGACGACATCCAAGCCATAGCTATCAATCAGTTCCGACACCAGGTGAATCCCCTTATGATTGGCGGCAATCTGTGCTTTTAGATCGGATAGATTGTCGCTCAGATTCCTTGTACCGACAGCTCCTTTAGCGTCCGTTGGCGTTGTCAGCCGTTGAACAATCTGCTTCTCCTGGAATACACCATTTGCCACAATGAGGAACGACTTGAAGGCGGCGCCCTCCTGGGCCAAAGATGTCGAGTGCGGTGGCATCGAACCCGGCGTGATGCCTCCTATGTCCGCATGATGTCCCCGCGATGCCACAAAGAACACTGGACGCAGTTGGCCTCTGCAATTGGAAGAGAGCTATGAATTTGAAACTGGCAATTCGAAAAAGATGAATTCCCTACTCGTAAAACACTGGTGTAATAACAGTTAGATCTGGCAGATGGGAGCCACCTGCTTGTGGATGATTTGCCAAGATGACATCGCCATTCTTTAATGTGTCTCCCCTCACGCGCAACTGATACTGCACCGTCTCCTGCATGGCACCAAGGTGCACTGGAATGTGTGGAGCATTGCTCACAAGACCACCATCCGGGCCAAATAGTGCGCAAGAGAAGTCAAGGCGTTCCTTGATGTTAGTCGAAATTGAGGTACGCTGAAGCACCCTGGAGAAGAAAAGTTAATTATCCACTCGACTGCTGCTTGAAGTTAGAGATTTACCTGCCCATCTGCTCGGCGATGCTCATGAAACGATGGCTAAAAATACTCAGATGGACTGGATCCAATTCGGCATTGATGCCATGCTTGCCACTGGTTTGCACATTCATAATCAGATCACCAAAGCTGGTCACCAGCACGTCGCACTCGGGCTCCACGATAATCGTGGACAGTTGATCGATGAGCACAGCTGGTCCAGAGATTTGATGGCCCGCCCGCAAATTCTTAGTCAAATAGATTGGTGCATCGTAGGAGCCCTCATCAAAGTGAACCTGGGTATTCCCCTCGGCCGCTGGCGTTTGCTCTCCGGCACGTTCCACCTGCAGCTCCGGCGGTGTCTCATTCTTGCCCAGTCCTCGTATGCGTATGTCATCCACAATAATTCGCCGATTCTGCAGCACAAAACCAAACTCGGTGCGGTAGCGTTCCAGGAAAGTCACCTGGAAATCCCCATAAGCAGCAGTCAATGCCGAAGCGGATTGAATTTCAACAGCAGCTGGAGAACACATCAAAGCGCCGTCTGTTGCCTCGTAACGCAAATGGAGAAATGGCTGCAACTCAATTCGTTGAAATCCTTGATATGCGAGCTGAGCACGACACCGTTCCGATAATGCATCTAGACGTGATTTCAAGAGCTCAGCATTCGCTTCATTGAACTCTATGCCACTGGGCTCCTGCACCTCCTGGACAACATCAGCAAGCGCCATCCCATAGGCAGATAGTACTCCCGCATATTTATGCACCACAACTTTGGCAATACCCAGATTCCTGGCTATGGAGCAGGCATGCTGACCTCCAGCGCCGCCGAAGCAGGAGAGCACATGATTGGCGGTGTCCAGCCCACGGGATTGGGTCAGCGCTCGTATCGGCCGACACATGGTTTCGTTGGCAACGCGTATGAAACCGAGAGCCACTTGCTCTACTGTCAACACTCGGGAATCACCGGTGGCCTTCAAATGAGCATTGATATCCGACTGCAGCTTACCGAACTTGCTCCTAGTCAACTCATAGTCCAGCGGTTCGTTCTCAGTCGGGCCGAAGATCTTTGGAAAGTATTGCGGCAGAATGCGACCGAGCATCAGATTGGCATCCGTGACGGTTAAAGGTCCGCCCTTCTTATAGCACGTGGGACCGGGATGCGAGCCGGCTGACTCGGGACCCACCACAAATATGCCAGAGCGGAAGAAGAGTTGAGAGCCGCCACCGGCTGCAACTGTGTTGATGTCCAATTGTGGCGCTTGGATTGTCACGCCAGCGGTGGTGCTCTCAATCACGTGCTCATAACTCCCAGCATATCGAGATACATCCGTCGAAGTGCCGCCCATATCAAATCCAATTAGTGGCAACTCCGTTTCGCGACAGCCCGTCAAAGCGTAGCCGACGACGCCACCTGCCGGCCCGGAGAGTATAGCGCGAGCGCCGCGGAAATTCTCCATGTTAGTCAAGCCACCATCCGATTGCATGAAGAGCACATCAACGCCACTCAGCTGATTCTCGAATCCTGACTTGAAGCTATAACGAAATAATGCATTTTTAATAAACATTTTTAAAATATTCTTTTCAATTAGTTATGATAAAAAAAAGGTCAGTCTTCGATGAAAACAATCAATACGCAGAAGCTGAGACAATTTTATAATGGTTGTAGAAAAATTAAAAAAAATATGCGAGACACTTATTTATATCTCGTGCATATTTTCTTGACTGTAATTATATGCAAGCAGGTATGTCTACTTTTTTGACCTCGACTATACTGTTAGAGATTTTTATAGTTGTTATCATTGGTCTACATGCATACATAGGTTTTTCCAGAGCCGTGTTTTTTATTTTTGCTTGCATTAGTATCATTATCTTAATTGTTTTCTCATTGTTTTCGATTTTTAAATTGTTCGACCAAAAAAAAAAAACAAAATAATAAAAACAGAAATAACACTCTCATAAAGCAAATTTATGAGAGAGAGATTAAGACATACAGTTAGCACACACACACACACACACATTAAAAAAAAACACACACACACAAGCAGACACGTTCACAAACACAAATACTTTATATATATATATATATATTAATGTACAGCAGCATCCACTTACCTGGTTAGGTAGCGATCCACGTGTGGTGTTAAATAGGCCTCCGCACAGGCAGTGTACCCTCTGGCCACCACCCGGCACATGGGCATGGCCTTGTGGGAGAGTGTGACATGACTGAATCCCAGCTGGATTGCAATCTCTCCAATACGCAACTCGTGCTCCGGACAGGCGTAACTGTGTGCCAGCACCACGGCCACTGAATTGATGCCTTTTTGGCGAGCGGCAGCTAAGGACACCCGTACGGCAGACTCATCCACAGGCTCCACTTCCAAGTAATTGCTACCAGTAATGCCCTGCAGCACTTTCCACTGTTGATCTGAAAGATAATGCGTTAGCAAACTGGTGGGCAAATAATTTGAGGCTAATTTACTTAGCTGACAGCGTTCGGGCTGCTCGGGCACAATGCGACAGTTGACTTCGACGACAGTCTGGTAGAGATTGGCCGGTTTGCGTATGTTGAGGTCAAATATCTTTGGCCTCGCCTGGTTTCCAATATAGAGGAGATCACGGAAACCGGTGTTAACAACCAGGACAACTGGATCACCCTTGCGCTCGAGCAGAGCATTTGTCGCCACAGTGGTGCCCATGCGAACCCAGCCAATCCTTGAGGTATCCACCAGACCCGCTACAGTCAGATCTGCGCCCGTTTCCTGTGATTAATCCCTCACCTGATTAATTTATTCCATTAGCTATGGCTCTATAAATTTATACCTCTTTCAGTATGCGCCGTATGCCTTCACGGGGTGCGTCACTGTAGCGCTCGGGATCTTCGGAGAGAAGCTTCATGGTGCGCACTCGACCGCCCGGACAGATGCAGAGAACATCGGTAAAGGTGCCGCCGCGATCTATAGCAAAACAATACTTGCCGGAAGATGCCATTATTCAGTCCGCCGAAATGTCTGTCAAAGCAGAGCGATCGTCGCTAACTGAACGTGTGCCAAAATTTCTATGCATATTTATACTAGTTTTAGAGCGCAGCTCTGCCTCTCTTGCTCTCTTTCTAATATTTGTTGTTTTACTTTGTGAGCATTTCGCTTGCTCTCCTCTCTGCGTGCAAAGATTTATATGTATTTCTAATGTCAGTTGTAATCTCTCGAAAACTATACAATGCTTTTGATGTATGTGTGTAAGTATTATGTAAGTGATAGGCACATTTGAGTAATTGATTTGTGCGACTAGGCAACCTAAATATCTTAAATAAAGAGAACATTTCGAATATGTCAGTATGTATATATATTTTTGTGTATGAGATTTATTCCAGTCACCTTATATTAATGTTTTCACGACCAAACTTGACAGAATGATTGCCTTCGCCTTAAGCTATGTATTTGATAACAGTTTTTGACCATTTCTAACTAATTTATATTTCTTTAAAGCAATTTTTTGTTAATTCTTCTTTCTTGTGTGACAATGTGATAAGATATGTGTTATCCAAAATACATACGTATGTATGTAATAAATAGCTAGAAATTGTCACGCCTAAAACAGCTGATACGAAAAGTTCACTGGAAACGTAAACAGAGAGCTAAAAGCAGCCAAGAGCACAACTGTTTCTCTGATGGTATTAGTATAAGGAACACAATCTAATATCGCATATTCGCCTTATCGTTGAGAGACCTTGTTCCATAAAATTCAATCAGACTCTCTTAACCTTTTTCACGCATTGAGAGAACTTGTTGTAGGGCGGGAGTGGAGATCTGGTCAAGGTAAAAAACGGGTAAGATCGGTGCAAAAATATGAATGCATGTTTTTCTGTAAGGGATTTCAAAAATCAACGCCTTATTACAGGTTTCTCGGCAAATGCTTATGTCCAAACGAATTAAGCATATTTTTCAGCACATTTTTCAGGCATTTGGCATACTTAATGTTTTTGCAATCCTCACGATCATTTTCCTTCTCTATCAAATGATCCAAGAGCGCGGTCAATATTTCGTAAACTTTGCTGCCTCGCAATTTTGCCCTCCATTTGGCGCTGGAGTTAAATAACTTCCACAGACAAATGGCACCCAGATAGTGTTCCATGTAGGATTTTAGCTGTGTATCATCTCCATTTCCACTGCCATCCTGCACCGGTTGTGAGATAATCTCCTGCAATAGACGCACGAATTCGCCATTGTACCGCAACTTCCTCTGGTTGCCATTGGAAAAGCACATGTTGCGCATAATGCGGAGGCAGAAAGTCCGCGCGTTGCTCATCGGCGGGAAGTGACGGGCGGCATTGAGGAGCGATGCGAAATGACAGATCTTCGAGCCTTGCTCGTAACGGGAGAAGATCTCAAAAAACATCAGCCAGTAAATCTCGAAATGTTTCATCACTTTGCAACTGCCGTTTGCCGGCAGAATCGCATCGAACATGTCCAGGATATGTAAATTGCTCAGACACTGACGACCCTCGACACAGGCGCAGCAGTTCATCAACACACGCAGCGCCAAATGGCATATTTCAATTGGATACGTTTTAGTGCCAGCGATCCGCACCATCAGATGGAGCTGCGAAGTTAAGTAATTGGACGAAACCAGCGCGGTCCGTTTGCACATTTCCAGCGAGTTGTCGGTGAGCACCATTGTCAGACGCACTACCGTGTCCATCAGCTCCAACGACTTCAAGAGCCAGGGCCACAACTGTTGCAGGACACGCACCATACGTGTAGCCACAGACGCATCCACGATGTGGGCATGTGATGCCGAGTGCCACGTGATCAGCATGTTGAGCAGCGCATTCAGGTTCAACTCAATGGCCTTGCCGACACCCATGTAGACGATGTCATTGGACACCTCGTCATCAAAGAGGAACTCCTCGAGCAGTTGGATAACGCGCTGCACCAGCATGTAGTCAGCCGTGTCTGCCATGTCCGACGCTTGTGGCGATAGCTTGAGCAGCCCGCCGAGCACATCACACACCAGTACATTACATATTTCTGTTTCTGGCTGCAGGAGGCTGTCTTTGCCCGCCGGATAGTACACATCGAAGAGACTGTCCAAACGCTGATAAAGCTGAATGGTTGCGCTTAATTTTGGCTTTGGTTTGTTTCCTTGTTTCGGCATTAAGTCGCTGGTGTCCATGTCCTCCTCCTTCTCCTCCTCATTAGTTTCGCCTTCATATTCAGGAAACAGGCTTAGCGCATTCACGGCCTTATTTGGATTCAGCTCCTTACTCACCAGCAACAATACCGCTGCCAGTGTATAATACTGCACAGTTCCCTTGACATGATCGCTACTTAGGCCACGAAAGATCAGATGAAGCAACATAACGGGTGGCTGGGGCATCGTAGCAAATAGATTTATATATGAGTATATATCCTTTAAGAAAACCATTAGCAGCTTAAGCAGTTCAATGTGATGATTTTCTGGTATCGACGACTGGCTCGTCAAACAAATGTCTACCAATTTGCAGTAGTAATAGATCAGCGTGTCCTGATAGATCAGGCGCTGTATAAAGTGGTCATTGCGCTGATGACATAGGGCAAAGAGCCTGCAGATTTGCCCAGCGCACAGTTCCATGTAGGATGTGTACATTTCCTTTGTCAATGGCGTTTGTAAAACACTGATGAGGGCTTTGACGAAGCCGTGCTCGCAGAGAGTGAGACACCAGCTGGGCTTCAGGACGATCAGACGGACGCATATGCTCACATAGCAGCCGATGATATCGGAGGAATGCTTTGCCTTAGATCTATCGTCATTCGAGCTGATTTTCGGTGTAAAATGCAGTGCCTCAACTGCCAATTGTGACTCATTAAGGAATGACATTTGCTCCAACAGGCTCTGGCTGTTATCGGGGCCCATGTGTGGCATAAGCAGCTCAAATAAACGTCCGGCCAGCTCACGCACCAGCATCACCTCCATATCGTCCAGTAGCTTGCGCAGGCAATGGACGGCCAACCCGCCAGGCAGAAACTTATGCAATTTAGTCAGAGTGCAACACAACTTGTCTCCGCTGCTCTGACAGAAATTTGCCAATGCCAGCCAGGCCAGACCGCGTACGACTCCATCGCAATGCCCTTGTAGTCCAATCAGATGGTGCAGCTCATTAAGTCCAGTGTCAATACTGATCAACTTGGATTTTGCCTGCAGCTGACAGATGACCTGCAGACAGTCCCTTTGCCACTGGGCTCCAGTGTGTGTGTTCGTTCTCAGGTTGCTAGATAACTGCACAAAGTGATGATAATACGGCTATAAGGAGACACAGAGAGAGAGATGAGAGAGAGACAGATAGAGAGAGAAGGTGCAAAAGCTATACCAGTTATCTACATTCTTAGATTAGAAAATTATACTAAATGTTTGCGCCTGATGCCTATTTTTCAAACTGAAGATATGTTTTCTTAATATTCTTATATATATATATGTATTTATATATATATATATGTATATGTATTTATATTCTTATATATATATATGTATTTATATTCTTATATATATATATGTATTTATATTCTTATATATACATATAAAAGGAAGGATATATCTTTATAATTCTAATTGAAACGGGAATTAAGATCCCAAACTTCAAGTAGCTAGCTCTTGTTGTCTCTGAGTTCAGCCGTCAGACAGACGAATCTGCTTTTGATGCTGATCACGGAATTACATACTCTTGTCCTAGGTACTTCCTTCATCCTATTACATACATTTGCACAACATCAGAGAGCTTCTCTTATCAATATTCAATGCTCACCTGCAGTTGAGTTTCATCTAAGTGCAATTGCTGATCGCTGAGCTGCCGCAGAACTCTTAGCAGACAGCGAACACGCTCCAGATTACGTTGCTCAAAATTGGTGCGAGCCAAAATACTCAGCTCTTTGAAGAATTTGGTGTGCCAATTGTTGTTTGTGCATGGCGATGAAATGAGCATCACCAGACATTCGGTGACCAGATGCAGCAGATTCATGGAGACGTTGCTATCGTGCAGTATCACAATGAAACTGTGATCCGGATGAGTTTCGAGGGCATCGCTCAAACCCTGCTGCACCAGGGGCAAACGATGACGCAAACAGTTGAGGCAGAGTTCCAACATGGCGGCATACAACTTGCGATCCGCCTCGTTGATCGGCATAGGACGCAGATGCTTGTGCAGCAGCGTCCACAGTTGGCTGCATTGATCTCGCTTAATATTGCCGCGCAGATGGATCAGAAATAACTGAAGACTGACAACCAGGTGCTGCAGCGTTTGGTGGCTGGTGCAGTTAACCGCCTCATGGGTCAGCAGGTGTTGCAACTGTCGATGCACTTGGGTGGCATGCACCAAGACCAGATCGGATGGTTTCAGCTTTTGCGACTCAGCAATATCCAATTCCCGCATCGCAGACAATGTTAGATTATCCATACTGCCGCAGACGCAAATGGCCAGAAAGAGACGCCAATATTGTGCATCAACCACCGCATCGCCCCCAAAGAGATTGGCCAGCACAAGATCGTGCATCCGAAGTCCTTCTGCGGCAATTGTGGGCGGTACGCTCTCGTTCAGCTCATAAGTGAACGGCACCGCCAATGCCGAGAGATCCACTAGCAGCTGGATGCTGTACTCTTTGGCCTTAATGTGCTTGGGGAAGAGCAACAGGAATATGCAGGCGTTCACCTCGGCAAGCATCTGTTTCGATATGTGCCGCAGAAAAAGGCAGCGCACCAAATAGATCAGCATCGGCGTCTCGTCGGCAAACTCGATCCGAGTTTGCTCGCAGCGAAAGAGCACACGTTGCAGAATACTCACTGACGGAAGCAGCAACTCATGGTCATCAAGGTCTCTCCAGAAGATGGACGCTTTGTGGCCCGAGAAGGCGGCAGCAGTCAGCCAATTGTGCATCAGTTTATTTATCTGAAGGAGCGTCTTTTTGTAAATGGATCGGCTGAGATCGGGCATCTCCACCAGTCGCAGCATCGCCTCCATACACTTAGTGGATGGCTGATCTGTGCGACCATTAAATACGTTGGCGTACTTAATGGGAGGTTGAATCATGCACAGATCTGGTTTAAACATTACCGCATCTTTATAAGTGATACTTAGCCCAAGCTTCTTCTCGCTGTTCAAGTGGTTGAGAATGGAGGCGAGGCGATCTAAGACATGCCTGCGGATCTTTTCCTCCGGATGAAAGAGAAAACAGAGATAGCCGCGCCACGTTATCTTATCCGCAATTACTGCCTTATCCTCGGTAACCGATCTGAATAGCGTCCACAGCTTCGTTCGAAGTCGCGACTGATTCATGGCCCGATAAACGATCAGCGGCATCACAGGTGCCAGCATATTGTGGACACTGAGAACTTCCTCAGTTATTGGTTCAACAATACCCAGCAGCAACTCTAGGTAGTCAATGCACCACACTTTCAGCTCCGGCCCCAGCGTCGAACGCCATCCTGCGACGAGTAGTTCGCGCAAGACATACGTGCTCATCGGCACACCCAGAATGCTCTCGTGGATCAGCTGTATATTGCTGCAGTCTGGCAAATAGTTCGTCTTGTTCCTGTACGCCTGATAGTGTTCGATGACGGGCCGTATTAGCAGGTTTAACGCATAGTTGCGCAATTCCCTATCAACTGGCAGATCGAGGAGTGTCAGCAGCAGCATTTCGGCATGACGGCGCAACTCTGGCTGGGTGAGAAACAAACTGGTGCACTGAACAATTGCCTCGCAGAGCTGTTGCACCAGCGACTTGCTGCCCAATCGCACGAGTACCAAACAAATTTCACGATGATTCTTTAACAGCTCCTCCGCTGGGAGTTTGGTTTCGGTTAGTAGCTGACCAATTGCCAATTTATAGGCACCCTTGAGCCTTAGCAGCATTTGAGCTGCAGCCTGATCTTTGGGTTCAGGCGGATCCGCTTTGTCCGCAAGGTCTTGCAGTTTGATTATCCAGTCCACGTTTTGTGTCACACACATCATGTAGGTGATGTCCTGCATCAATGGTTTCAGCATTTCTTGGCTAGCCACACGATTGGATGTCACGTCCAGCAGTGATCTATTAAATATGATGGATACCAGTCGCGGTATCATAATCCCTTTACCCATGTTGTCCGTCTCACGCACATCGGACACATCTATGGAATTGAAATAGTTTATAAATTCGTGTGCACAACCGCTCAGTCGCAGCACATTTAAGTCATCCATGGGAACACCGAGCTGACGAAACGTATCGATCACCTCCACAATCGTTTCGATCGGATGCCAATTCTGAATGCACTGCTCCGGCCCTTTAAGCGAGTAGCCATTCAGCAGCAGACACAATGCGCTCGAAATGCGCAATTGTAATATCGAATTCAACTTCACTTTTTTGGGAAAATAGTTGCAAATCTTGCTGCGTGCGCTGATGCCGTACTGCATCTGCTTTACGATCGCAAGCAGTACGCGGTGAATGCGAAACTGGGTTTCGGTCGATTTCCTCAGATTCTGCAAGTCCAGCAAGCGGAGGAAAATGTGCGGCGGCTGTAGCAGATATTCGACGGGATAGTCGCTTATTTTCATCTGTAGGTTAAGCAATCCCTGCTGCAATTGCTCATCGTTATCAATTGACAACTCATCGACAATGGCGGCCATTGCAATGCGATCGTCTTCGCTGGCGCACGACCAAGCCACTTCATAGTTTTCAGCCCGCAGCTTGAAGGATTCAATCGAAAATTTTACATCGGTGCTCTGCGCTTCATCTGGAAAATAAGGAATGAAAGATATTAATATTAATT
The DNA here is from genome assembly GCA_035044025.1 of Drosophila paracracens. Classification (NCBI taxonomy): domain Eukaryota; kingdom Metazoa; phylum Arthropoda; class Insecta; order Diptera; family Drosophilidae; genus Drosophila; species Drosophila paracracens. The sequence goes on from JAWNMN010000242.1 coordinate 901,423, forward strand.
CACATCCTAAACAATATGTGTAGCAAAATTTTGTTTAAATACAATTCCAACATTATTTTGAAATATTAAGTACTTAATACATGCAAATAAATTATAATTAGAATTATAATAATTAATCATTTTTTACTCACCAGAACTAGAAGATACACAATTAAAGTGACCAATCTCGCCAAGTAAATCGCCCAGCAGATCCATGCAACGTTTTGCCGGCAGATTTCCAGGGATTGCTAAACACTGCACAAGTATTTTGAAGAGCTCTTTTTCCAACTGTTTTTGATACATCTTTTCAAGGTACATGGAGCGTGTTAGCTCGAGCATCAGGGCAAGGATGCGATCGGGGGCTGCCAATGGAGTGAAACCGAACAAGCGTAACAATTGCCCTAGCAGCAGCTTCGGCTTAAAGCGGATTTCATCCTTATAAAGTAGGCAGTGTATGAAACTTGTCTCCACATGGTCAAATGCGAGCATGCGAATTTCTGCCGACTCATTTGTCAATTTCGCCAGTTGTTTGTCTCCCAGTGAGAACCGCTGTTTCGATAATTTCGACATTCTTTATCTGCAGTATCAGTAGCTAATACACACTGTTTAAATAGTTAAAATAGTTCGACTTCGTTAATATTCATTTGATTCCTTTTTTCACACAAACCCTTTTTTGCAAGACAGAAAGACGCTTTGAAAGCAGCAGCAACTTTTGCGCCAGCCTTGAAGCCAGTATTTATTTTTTGACGCCGCTACCGTTTCCCGTTAAGCAGCGCTGTTATTTTACATGACGCTCATTATTGCGTTTATGTTGCGCAGTTATGTTAAGATCTGACAACCAATGAAGCGGTTAAAACTTTTAAGAAGTAAAGCATTTCGCATCAGCAGTTACTGATTAAAATATAAATGTTATGTGTAAATATGAATATATATAATACTAATATAATCAGCAGTTTTTAATGCTTACACAATTTTTGTTTTATTTATGAAAATTTTAATAGGGACAATGGACTTCAGAGGGATGGTTACAGACATTAGTGTTAATATCGAAGTAGAGTCCTGCACCGCATTGGAATTCGTAGCGGATGCCCCCCACACACTGGAAATATCTACTACAGTCGCTTTCGTTCCGGAAGTAACCATCCGCAGAGCAATTCCCAGTGGAGCCACCGCCACCATTACCACCACCGCATCCTGGAGTTGGAGTAGGTGCTGGACTCACACTTCCGCTACCACCTCCTCCTGAACCGCCACCACCGCCCACATTTCCACCCACGCCACGATTCATTGTCTTAAACAGGGGATAAGTTTCACCGCAGAGCCCACGGAAGTCATCGGTCTCAATGATTTCCTATTTGTCAAAACGAAAATTGCCATTTTTAGCAAGTTTTCTGATCAAAACTATTTGAATTACCCTTTAAATAAATATACAACATTTTATTAGCCGTGGAAAGTTTTATTGTCATTTTGTAATAATCATTAAAAAAACAAAAATATATTTCCTTGAAATTTACCAACGTAACTTTCTGTTGATGGTCTTCAGGAGTGGATAGGACTCGCCGCATAGGCCGCGGAAATCATCGGTATCAATGGTCCACATCATGGCACCGGCCAAGTCCTTCCTAAGGGCGAAATCCATTTTCTTTTGCACACTGAGCACATTGTCATAGCTGACCCATTGATCACCGGAGAAGGCATAGGGAGCTGCACTGTTCACATCGAAGACCGTTTTCCATTTGTTCTTGCATATCTCATTGTAACCCAAAAAGCCACCTTCGCCGGTGTAACTGCCTGCACCGCCAGCACCACGGCTTGGAGCACCTGGCCAATTCTCGGACGGATCCGATAGCTGGAAGGAGCGTCCATAACTGGCCACGCCAAGCACCAGTTTATCAGCGGGTGCACCTACGAAACTGATTGTCAGAATCAATCGGAAATAGTTTGGATTAAGATCTACCTTGGCTCAGCCAATAGTTGATGGCATTCTTGACGGCCTGTAGTGGGGCATTGAAGCCAGTGTGTCCGTCCGAGGCCATGGCAAAGTCATATGTCATCACGTTAATAAAGTTGACATGTTGGGCAATGTTGGCTATCTCGTAGGAGGTGGCAGCTGTCTCCTCTCCAGCACCGACAGCAATGCTCAGCTCATAGCCATAAGGAGCAAAGCTGCAAACAAAATTAACATAAATTAATGTGAGTAATGTTTACCGATATTGCTATGATGTTGAACAGCTGTTCCAATTGCTATCGGTTATTGACTCTTATCGATATTAGAGAAACGATTATTAGAATAAATACATACGCTTTCTTGAGTTCGCGCAGCAGGGTGACAAAGTTGGAACGATCCTCCCATTTGCCGCCGCGTTGATTGGGGTACTCCCAGTCCAGATCCAAGCCATCGAAGCCATGTTGTCGAATGAAGGCTAATGAGGTGGAAATAAATGTGGCACGCTTTCCTGGATCAGCCGCCATGGCCGAGTATTTGGCGGAGCCCTCATTCCAACCACCCACAACAGCCAATACTTTGAGATTGGGATTCCGCTTCTTCAGTGCAATCGTTTTCTTAATAAAGCCTTCGAAAAAGTATTTTGAATTACTTATATAACTGATTGCTTGCTGTGGTTACTTACCCAATCCGTCATCCAGCCAGATGTCCAGGGACTTGAACTCACCCGAATCGCCGATACCAAAGAAGGTATAACTAAGGTGGGTGCACAAGGATGGATCAATGTTGGAGGGTTCGAATTCACCGTCGCCCCGACGATAGTTGGCCCAGGTGCCCCAGTAGCAGTTGATTATCTCTGGATGAAATTGCGTATATGTTTAGTGACTAATCGTTACACCGTATTATCTTATGTATATATCTTATTTTACAGCTTTTGCGTACTTACTCCATTTCACCATGTTGGTCAAGCCACCATCCGATTTTTGAATCCTGACTTGAAACTGTAACGAAATAATGCGTTTTTAAAATATTATTTTAAATTAGTTATGTTAAAAAAAGATCAGTCTTTGATGAAAACAAACATTATTCAGTCCGTCGAAATTTTGTCAAAGCAGAGCGATCGTTGCTAACTGAACGTTTGCCACAATTTCTATGCATATTTATACTAGTCTTAGAGCAGCTCTGCCTCTCTTGCTTTCTAATATTTGTTGTTTTACTTTGTGAGCATTTCGCTTGCTGTCGTCTCTGCATGCAAATGTTTACATGTATTTCTAAAGTCAGTAATCAGTTCAGTGTAATCTCTCGAAAACTGTACAATGCTTTTGATGTATGTGTGTAAATATTATGTAAGTGATAGGCACATTTGAGTAATTCATTTGTGTGACATTTGACGATTTCGTCAAGAGCAGAAAATCTTACGCTTCAGATAGCGCAGAGACTCAATAAATAAATATGCACCCGAGCCATGGGATGCGATTAGAAATTGTCCTTTCTATGATAAACTCGAACGATTCTACCCATGGCCCATTGTAAGACTGGAGTGTTGTCTTCTTTTAGTAGAACTAGAGTTCCTTCTTTGATGTTAGCTGACGATCTTCTTCACTTTTAACGTTGCTGTAGCTGTTGAAGATATTCATGAGACCACTGTGTCCAGAATGAGTGTTTTAACTTCGAAACTGCTTGCCATCGTTGTCCTAGTGTTTTGGGTTGCTGGGTTGGTTCACTGTTGGCTTGCGCGGTTAGTGGTTCTCCAATAAGAAAATGTCCTGGTGTTAATGCAGTGATATCATTTGGATCATCTGATAGAGGCGTTAAGCGACGGGAATTGAGTATCGCTTCTATCTCAACTCTGACGGTTTCCAACTCTCCGTATGTTAAATTAGCCGTTGTAACATTTTTTACCGCGGCTTCCCATAGTCCGCCAAAGTGTGATGCTCGAGGAGGTATGAATTTAAATTGGACTTCGCTATTATTGCATTCCTGAATAATTGTAGCTTGAGCCTTTTCTGTATATATTGCATTCTCTAGTTCTTTGAGCTTGTTTTTGCTCCTACAAAATTTGTTTCGTTATCACAGTGCAATGTTTGGCACATGAACCGGTAGCATATAAAAAACATATTTCAGCATCCCAAAGAAGTGCATAGTCAGTCATTTCTTATTCAGTTTCTTTAAAGCTATTTATTGTTAATTCTTCTTTCTGGTGTGACAATGTGATATGTGTATCCAAAATACATACGTATGTATGTAATAAATAGCTAGAAATTGTCACGCCTAAAACAGCTGATACGTATATAGAGAGCTAAAAGCAGCCAAGAGCTCAACTGTTTCTCTGATGATATTGTACGATTTCGCCAAGAGCAGAAAATCGGACGTTTCAGATAGCGCAGAGACACGACAAATAAATATGCACCCGAGCCATGGGCTGCGAATAGAAATGGGTTTTCGCACCGGGGGGTCGAGCGGTCTACAGTAAGCAGATGGTACCAGACGCAGCGTCATAAATAAGACAACATTAAGACATAGTATCTGTAAGCGCATAGATAACTATTGATTGTTTAGGTCAACTTATAAATAGAATAACTAATCCTAAGCAAACAATATCGTCTAAGAATTTTTACTCAATAAATCAGTACGAAAAGATGTCTTGACGTATTCACTCCGTTTAGCCCAATTTGGTCTTGCAGTTTGATCATCCCGTCCACGTTTTGTGCCACACACATCATGTAGATGTTGTCCTGCATCAATGGTTTCAGCAATTCTTGGCCAGCCACACGATTGATTGCCACGTCCAGCAGTGATCTGTTAAATATGATGGATACCAGACGCGGTATCATAATCCCTTTACCCATGTTGTCTGTCTCACGCACATCGGACACATCTATAAAATTGAAATAGTTTATAAATTCGTGCGCACAACCGCTCAGTCGCAGCACATTTAAGTCATCCATGGGAACACCGAGCTGATGAAACGTATCGATCACCTTCGATCGGATGCCAATTCTGAATGCACTGCTCCGGTCCTTTAAGCGAGTAGCCATTCAGCAGCAGACACAATGCGCTCGAAATGCGCAATTGTAATATCGAATTCAACTTCACTTTTTTGGGAAAATAGTTGCAAATCTTGCTGCGTGCGCTGATGCCGTACTGCATCTGCTTTACGATCGCAAGCAGTACGCGGTGAATGCGAAACTGGGTTTCGGTCGATTTCCTCAGATACTGCAAGTCCAGCAAGCGGAGGAAAATGTGCGGCGGCTGTAGCAGATATTCGACGGGATAGTCGCTTATTTTCATCTGTAGGTTAAGCAATCCCTGCTGCAATTGCTCATCGTTATCAATTGACAACGCATCGACAATGGCGGCCATTGCAATGCGATCGTCTTCGCTGGCGCACGACCAAGCCACTTCATTTTTCAGCCCGCAGCTTGAAGGATTCAATCGAAAATTTTACATCGGTGCTCTGCGATTCATCTGGAATATAAGGAATGAAAGATATTAATATTAATTCACATCCTAAACAATATGTGTAGCTAAATTTTGTTTAAATACATTTGCAACATTATTTTGAAATATTATTTCACCAGTACTTAATACATGCAAATAAATTATAATTAGAATTATAATAATTAATCATTTTTTACTCACCAGAACTAGAAGATACACAATTGGAGTGACCAATCTCGCCAAATAAATCGCCCAGCAGATCCATGCAACGTTTTGCCGGCAGATTTGCAGGGATTGCTAAACACTGCACAAGTATTTTGAAGAGCTCTTTTTCCAACTGTTTTTGATACATCTTTTCAAGGTACATGGAGCGTATTAGCTCGAGCATCAGGGCAAGGATGCGATCGGGGGCTGCCAATGGAGTGAAACCGAACAAGCGTAACAATTGCCCTAGCAGCAGCTTCGGCTTAAAGCGGATTTCATCCTTATAAAGTAGGCAGTGTATGAAACTTGTCTCCACTTGGTCAAATGCGAGCATGCGAATTTCTGCCGACTCATTTGTCAATTTCGCCAGTTGTTTGTCTCCCAGTGAGAACCGCTGTTTCGATAATTTCGACATTCTTTATCTGCAGTATCAGTAGCTAATACACACTGTGTAAATAGTTAAAATAGTTCGACTTCGTTAATATTCATTTGATTCCTTTTTTCACACAAACCCTTTTTTGCAAGACAGAAAGACGCTTTGAAAGCAGCAGCAACTTTTGCGCCAGCCTTGAAGCCGGTATTTATTTTTTGACGCCGCTACCGTTTGCCGTTAAGCTGCGCTGTTATTTTACATGACGCTCATTATTGCGTTTATGTTGCGCAGTTATGTTAAGATCTGACAACCAGTGAAGCGGTTAAAACTTTTAAGAAGTAAAGCATTTCGCATCAGCAATTACTGATTAAAATATAAATGTTATGTGTAAATATGAATATATATAATAATAATATAATCAGCAGTTTTTAATGTTTACACAATTTTTGTTTTATTTATGAAAATTTTAATAGGGACAATGGACTTCTGAGGGATAGTTACACACAATAGTGTTAATATCGAAGTAGAGTCCTGCACCGCATTGGAAATCGTAGCGGATGCCCCCCACACACTGGTAATATCTACTACAGTCGCTTTCGTTCCGGAAGTAACCATCCGCAGAGCAATTCCCATTAGAGCCACCGCCACCATTACCACCACCGCCTCCTGGAGTTGGAGTAGGTGCTGGAGTCACACTTCCGCCACCACCTCCTCCTGAGCCACCACCACCGCCCACATTTCCACCCACGGCACGATTCATTGTCTTCAACAGGGGATAAGTTTCACCGCAGAGCCCACGGAAGTCATCGGTCTCAATGGACCATGTCATAGCACCACCCAAATTCCTCGACTGCACAAGATTCATCTTGAGCTCAATACTCTGGACGTTGTCATAACCAATCCATTGATTTCCTTGGAAGGCATAGGGCGATTGGCTTTGGCCATCAAATACAGTCTGCCAGTTATTTTGGCATATTTCATGGTAGCCCATGAATCCATTTTCACGGGTATAGGGACCAGCCGCACCAGAATCAATGCAAGCGGCGCCCGGATAATTCTGAGAACTGTCCGCCATCTGGTAGCTGTGACCATAGAATCCAATACCAAGAATGAGTTTCTCAGACGGTGCGCCTAAGTGGAAAATCATGAGTATATGTTCAAAATTGAGTATTCAAATCATGCACCTTGCCGCAGCCAATAATCGATGGACGCTTCCACCTCAGGCAATGGGGCATTGAAGCCCAGATAGCCATCGAATGCCATATGGAAGTCATAGGTCATCACATTAATGAATGTCAAATGCTGCGAAATTGCAGGAATATCGTACGATTGTTGGGCAGTGGCTTCCGAAGCTCCCACAGCAATGCCCAACTCCAAGCCATAAGGATCAAACCTAAAACACATTATTTAGAAACGTTCTTGAAACAAGAATTTCGTTCTCTCCTCTAGCTTCATTTTGAGCAAAATTTGTACTCTTCTCAATAATTTATCAGAGTATTACTCACGCCTGCTTAATTTCCCTCAAGAGCGTCACAAAGTTGGCTTTATCTGCGGCAGCGCCTCCGCGCTGCGCAGGATATTCCCAGTCCAAGTCCAGCCCATCAAAGCCATGTTGTCGAATGAAGGCTAATGTGGTGGAAATAAATGTGGCACGCTTTCCTGGATCAGCCGCCATGGCCGAGTATTTGGCGGAGCCCTCATTCCAACCACCCACAACAGCCAATACTTTGAGATTGGGATTCCGCTGCTTCAGTGCAATCGTTTTACTAATAAAGCCTACGAAAAAGTATTTTGGATTACTTACATAACTGATTGCTTGCTGTGGTTACTTACCCAATCCATCATCCATATCCAGCCAGGTGTCCAGGGACTTGAACTCACCCGAATCGCCGATACCAAAGAAGGTATAACTAAGGTGGGTGCACAAGGATGGATCAATGTTGGAGGGTTCGAACTTACCGTCGCCCGGGCGATAGTTGGCCCAGGTGCCCCAGTAGCAGTTGATTATCTCTGGGTGAAATTGCGTAAAAGTTTAGTGACTAATCGTTACACCGTATTATCTTATGGATATATCTTATCTTATAGCTTTTGTGTACTTACTCCCACTGGCGACCTGCCCGGGGAGACCCAGGCAAATCAGTGATAGTGCGAGACATGCGAATGATAGCTTCATGCTTCTTGCTTTGGCTTTGGATTCATTATGTCTGCTGCTTTTATAGGTCGGGTCTTTCTTACTGCCACTTATCAGCAGTGATGTACTATAAGCTGCCTTGATAAAGCCATAAACATATACCAATGCCCTCACATATTGCATCTGATTCATAAACAAAATAAACTGTCATAATTTAAAGACAAATGCTCTCGTTGATTAATAACTCATTCAATATTTATAAATTATACATAAATAGGCATAGATAGAGCTGATACCCACTTGGTTCTACTTTTAACGGAATTCTTATCATACCATCCAACCAAACAACCCCCTGCCAAGTATCTGGCACTTTTACAACAACATTTGCGCGACGCACTGATTAATCGAGCACTTATTATTTATTACATAAATATATTTAAACATTTTAAGCACTGGTCAACAAAATGTAAGAGATTTAAAATAAATTGAATTAGATTTCCTTGCATATTTGAAGAATTCATGCGAAAGAATCTCATTTCATATTTGTTAAGCTGAAATTGCCATTTTTAGCAAGTTTTCTGATCAAAACTATTTGAATTACCCTTTAAATAAATATACAAAATTGTATTAATCGTGGAAAGTCATTATTTTTTTTATTGTCATTTTGTAATAATCATTATAAAAACACAAAAATATATTTCCTTGAAATTTACCAACGTAACTTTCTGTTGATGGTCTTCAGGAGTGGATAGGACTCGCCGCATAGGCCGCGGAAATCATCGGTCTCAATGGACCACATCATGGCACCGGCCAAGTTCATCCTAAGGGCGAAATCCATTTTCCACTGCACACTGAGCACATTGTCATAGCTGACCCATTGATCACCGGAGAAGGCATAGGGAGCTGCATTGTTCTCATCGAAGATCGTATACCAATTGTTCTGGCATATCTCATTGTAACCCAAATAGCCACCTTCGCCGGTTGACATGCCTGCACCGCCAACACCACGGCTTGGAGCACCTGGCCAATTCTGGGACGGATCTGATAGTTGGAAGGAGCGTCCATAACTGCCAACGCCAAGCACCAGTTTATCAGCGGGTGCACCTACGAAACTGATTGTCAGAATCAATCGGAAATAGTTTGGATTAAGATCTACCTTGGCTGAGCCAATAGTTGATGGCATTCTCGATGGCCCATTGTGGGGCATTGAAGCCAGTGTGTCCGTCCGAGGCCATGGCAAAGTCATATGTCATCACGTTAATAAAGTTGACATGTTGCGCAATGTTGGCTATCTCGTAGGAGGTGGCAGCTGTCTCCTCTCCAGCACCGACAGCAATACCCAGCTCATAACCATAAGGAGCAAAACTGCAAACAAAATTAACATAAATTAATGTGAGTAATGTTTACCGATGTTGCTATGATGTTGAACAGCTGTTCCAATTGTTATCGGTTATTGCCTTTTATCGATATTAGAGAAACGATTATTAGGATAGATACATACGCTTCCTTGAGTTCGCGCAGAAGGGTGACAAAGTTGGAGCGATCCTCCCATTTGCCGCCGCGTTGATTGGGGTACTCCCAGTCCAGATCCAAGCCATCGAAGCCATTGTTACGCAACAGGCTCAAAGCAGAATTAATAAAGTTCTGACGTTTATTCCAGTCGTCGGCCATAGCGGAATACTTGGCCGAACCCTCGTTCCAGCCACCAACAACAGCGAGCACCTTAAGATTGGGATTCTGATGCTTCAGATCAACAGCCTGACGGATGAAGCCCAAATCATAGTCAAGCCATGAATCTAACGTCTGAATATCCCCATTATTGTTGATGCCAAAGAAGGAATAGCTCAGATGGGTGCACAAGCTGGCATCGATATTGGACACATCGAATTTTCCACTGCCACTTCGATAATTTGACCATGTACCCCAATAGCAGTTAACGATGCCTTTAAGGAAATTAGGCTCATTTCTCTTGCTTTCCGATAATGGTTACACTTACGCTCTCCACTAATCAGTGCACCCAGACTGAGAATAACGAACAGGGCTAGCAGCTTTGCCATTTTTCAGATATTTGAAAACTGGTTTGCCTTTTAGCCGGGTGCCACGGCTTTTATACAGTTCTCCTTATCTCTGGGTGGATTCACGTGTACTTATTTTTATGGTCTCTCATTTAAAGTGTCAAAATCTTAATACATATGTACATTAGATTGATTTTTTTTATTTACTAGCCACTTTAAGCTTATCGATGAGCACACGTGCAATGTAATCAATAATATGCATAAGTATTAAGCAAATAAATACCGCCCTGAATTATTTATGTTTTCATAATTTATTACCGAAGATCATCTACCTTTTAAGGGTAGAGTCAGCTGGTAAGCTTCTTCAAAGATTGGCATGCATATTTTCCGGTCACGCCCATCCCAGCATGATGCTTCTTTGTCGCTTGTTATTAGCTGGTTTCTCACTTGGCTTTATACGAGACCACACGGAAAATATGTTAAGATCCTGGAAAAGTCTATAGAAATTATGCTTACAATTTTGATATGAATTTTCAGCTCAAATCGTATTTCCAAAATTGGAATAACTGGATCAGTTTTGACCAATCAACGGACCAATCAATAGTTTTAACCCAACACTAATTGACAAGAACTTATCTTTCGAGTGATATCTGCCATGGCAAGTGTATATGTATATAGAAGGTCCCAACACAAATAAGTAATAATGCAATTTGCGATCTTCTTAAACTTAAAGTTTATTAACATTTCAGATTAATTAAGCCAAAGTTACAATACAAAAAAAGAATGCAGTATTAACTGCTTTTCAATTACGAGATTCATCATCAACAATATGAAAATAATGATTTGACAAAAGATATAAATATATATAAAATATATTCACATGCCAAGCATTTGAATTAACGGTTATTTTGCATAATATTTCAAATAATTTCAGTGCGTGCGTCTCAAGGCATCTACGATGCATAGTTTTGACTATTAAATACATATGGGACTGGATCTGCGATGCAGTACTTAGTTGGAGACATAGATCTCGAACTCCTTGTAGGCCAGCTCCTCGCCGGCATAGGGGATGTAAACGCAGCCGTGGGATGGCTGAACCTTGCCCACGGTCACGGTGCCATCGTGGGTGGCACGGCCAATGAACAAAGGTTCGCCCTCGGATGTCTCACCAGCGGGCACAGCGTTGGGTGGAATGTTGCCAGCATCGACCGGCACCCACTGACCGCCACCGGCGCAGAGGACTTCGTATTCATTGTGACCGTGTTCACCGCCACCCCAGGCAATGTAGGTGACACCGTGCGACGGATGCAGCTTGCCGGGAATCAGATCACCCTCATGCCGAGCACGAGCAATATACAGCTGCTCGCTGCTATCGAAGCCGCCCTGCATGGCATTTGGTGGCACCTCGCCATTGGCGGCAGCCACCCAGCAACCGGGACCACTGCAAGATGTAGGCGCCGAGAAGCCCATCGCTGGTGGCGCCGATGGTGCCGCATCTGTGAATAGATAAAGATTTGAGTTAATTATTTATGTATTAAAATAAATGAAATTATGACTGCTTACCATCTAGCAGCCAGGTGCCAGCGGCACCCCAGCCCGTGCAGATGCCCACAAAGTTAACGGGGAACAGGAAGCCAGCATCGTAGGAGAGGAAGGCAGCTGCATCGCCCTCATGGCCCACGGTGATAACATTGTCATACCAACGCACCCAGAAGCCACGGAACTCGCCGGCATTCAGAATTCCAGGTGTTGGCACCTCGACCACATCTGGCTTTTGGCCATCCTTGCGTATGACGGACTTGCTATTGTCCCATCCACCCAGGAAGATTTCGAAAATGGGAGGAGATCCCTGAGGGGCTGAAGTGAGCGCAACATGGGCATCCTTCGCTGAGCGCACCTTGAAGGTGAAGACACCACCGCTGGCCGGGAAGAACTGATATTCCAATTTATCTGGGGTATTGATTTCTAAAAAATACAAAAAAAAAAATAATTTTATTAAGACATACATAAATATATATTTTGTTGATCCCATAAAAGGTCGATGTAGAAATGCATTCATTATACATTCAATACATTTAATAACTATTATAAAATATTTATAAATTATTATTAAAATTATTATTTATTAAAATTTTTATTTATTTATTATTTTGCCCGGGCACAGGGTATCTGCTAGTCCCCCTTTGCTTTGCCAACTAAGACATTCCCAAAATATTTGCTATTGGGTTTGGTTTTATGTAGCAAAACAACGCATTTGGATCGCATGATGTCATTTAAATTGACGCCGGCAGACACAGTATTTTCTAGACCCCAAACGCTTACTCATTCCACATGTACAGTGAGTGCTACGTGGAGCCCAGCTCCACATTGAGCTAAGCTTTATTAATTAACCCAAACACAGATACGTTTAGGTATGTGTATGTCTGGGTATGTTTGTGTCTATTTTCAAGAACACTCATTTAACATGCAAAGCAGAATATATTCTCAGCGTGTTCTCTGTGAGATGTTAGATATATGCATATGCATATTTATATATATCTATATCTACATACTTGTATCTAAAAGCTGTCGGCACTCAAACTTATGTTCATCTCAAATTAAAAGTTGCTATAACAAACAACAGATGTATCTTTCCGTTTGTCGAATGGAAAATGTTTGCTGAAATTTCACAGCGACTGTTGTCGAGAATGACATCATTCTGATACACTCCGAGGTCAAGCATTGCTTCTTATTGATTATTGTCAAAGTTCAAAGGGGAGATAAGAAATTCTATTTGATGCTTGCGTGTTTTCTTTTTTTATTTAATGACTCAGCTGTGGTGTTTTTTTAGGCATTACATTTAATTAGGTGTGTTTACTAATTAGAGTAAATATTTACAAGGCGAAAGTTTTCATTTCTGAGGTACTCCATAGAAATCAATAGTTTTGTGTTTTCAGCTGCAATTAGCGATCGTATTCTGTAATTTATTTGCACTAAAAAACACCTCGTGCATATTTATTGTCATTTGACTCTGTGATCTGTTTACAATGCTCAACACTTATACGTTAACGGTAACTTTACAGTTATTTTTTGTTTTAATATTGAACTATTGAAAACAAAATATATAGCCAAAATATAGAAAACTATGAAGAATATCGAATATTCTGACCAACAATTTACTTTTATACTTTTCTTGGATGCCGGCCAATAAAAACTAACCCAATTACAAAGGGAAGAGGAAGAGGGAGAGAGTTGTCGCTGCCGGCAAATTTGGGCTTGGCAATAAAAGGTGCCACTGTAATTTGAGGTCAATCTATTATTCCATTTATATTATCCACTATATTATATATGGAAAACACACAAGTAAAAACAACAACAACTATAAAGTAGCACTCACGACTCACCGATTGGCATGATTGCTTATTTTTTATTTAAACTCGACGTTGTTTGCTGACTGAGATTCTGATTCAAACTGACGTGACGAGAAATTTCACTTGCGAGGTAAACACCTGCTTCGCTGCGAGAGAGAAATAACACGCGAAAAAGCTCTGCGAGAGTGTCGCGCTCGAGAGCTTTTTAGCTTTGCGGAGTACAGTAACAGTAACAATACGAATGTGTCTTGGATCGCTCAACGGAGGGAGGGCGGTGGGGATCATTTTCGCTTATTGGATGCTAGTCTGTCAGCAGACTGTACCAAATTACACACAAACGCTCATTTGGAAACCTCTAAAATTTCGCAGTTAGAGCTACTAGTTTTTTAGTGTGACTGCAGAAGATACTGTGCTTTTGTTATACAGTTTGTAATACAGTGTAGTCATCAGTTTCGATATTATTTTGTTTTTTGTTCATGAGTTATATCTTAAAATAATTTAAGCAAAAGTTGATTCTTTATGGATACTACACCTTAAAATTATCCTAAATATATTGGAGACTTGATTTTAATAGATAAAGCAGCTATGTTATCTTATTTTACAACTATGTAAATGATTTTAGAACTTGGCCAACTTGCTAATTTAGTTACTCTAACTATTTAAACTTGTTTTACAGTTTGACCTTTATTTTAACCTTCTGTGCATTTTTAATTCAACTGTTATCATGGGGTGTTTATTTACATTTAAATAAATCATGTCTGATCTGTAAAAAGATTCATTAGCATAGCCCTAAAAGTGGGTGACTAGGCGGCATAACACACATGAACACAGACAAACAAACAGATGAATATTAATTCTGAAATCTGTTACATTTCTTGTGAGAAAATTAAATTGCTTGAAGTTAGTGTAGGTTGTATTAGTCACAAGCTGTGCAGATATAAATCACACATATAAATGGTTAACATACTCATAAAACAGATAAAAAGCTTTTGCATGTGCTTAGCTTTTCTTGCTTTTGAATCGCAACCGTTTTAAATAAACTGATGCCGTCAGATGACGTGCTTCTTATAATATGTGTCATGCAAATAATCTGATCAAAAGGTCTCGAAAGATAACGTCATGGAATGAATGGCTGGACAACGTCAGCTTGAAGCTGCTTCTGGAATATGTTTATAAATGAAAGCAGACAGCTACCAATTTATAAAAATTGAATTAAATGTCTTCATAATTAACTATTCTAAGAAATATAACAAAAAATTTTAATAATGTTGATATAAAATTAATTCAAATAAAATATTCGGTGGCAAGTCATATTTTTATTTATTTAAGCATTTGCCATAAGACATTGTTAGCATTGTGAAGCATAATTTTAGGCTGATCAGTTAAATTTGTTTACATTTTTAGACCATATGCCACAAATTTTTAGATCAGCTTAGAACAGCAAGCATTTTGTGTGATTTTGTTTTCAATTCAAACAAATGCTTTAAGTGAAATAATTATGAATATTATATATAATAACGGGTAACTACATATAATACAGAAAATAATAAATAACAAAAACTGGCCACCCTAGACTAAGGCACTCTTTCTCCTTGTCTTTCATGTTTATCAATTTTTCTGTTTCTCATCTAGTCTCCGTTCGTTCTTTGCTTTGCGCATGCGTTGAAGTTGTGTTTCTTTTTGTTTTTAATATTAAGATAATTATCTACAAAAGTAAATTCGTTGAATTTCAAAGTCAACTCAATGCATATCCAGGAGATTTTATTGGGCTCATCTTAATTGTGCGCTAAGATTTAAATGTGCAACGCATTTAGTTAGCATTCAAGTTAAGAAATCGGGAAACGAGCCCCTTAAAATACCACATAAAAATACTTCTACTAGTCAATTAAAACTTTTGCACAAGAGTAAACAAGTTGATTAAATTTTATTGTTTTCATCGAAGTGCTTATGGCGCTAAAAATTGATTGAATCTGGTTTTATTTGCATCATATATATTCCCAATACCATTGATTACTCCTATATGCAAAGTATCGTAAGTGTTATTATAGTCCACATAAAAACAACTCAAGGAATGCAGTACCTTGGGACCAATTGAATGCGGACCAGTTGAATTTACTCTCTGTGTTCTGTGTGGAATAGTAAATAGCAAACTAAATAAATGTATACTATTTAATGAAGATTTCCGTTATGGATTTGCACATTTTATTATCAAATTGCGCCATATTTGAATGAGCGCACACAATTTACGTTAATTTAGTTCGGCTTCTTCTTCTCTCTCACTGACGCAAACCGGTGGCCCAACAGCCGAAGCCCCAACCCCCAATGCCTCCACCCCATTTGCTGCCTGAGTAGTTGCTTAACGCTCAATGCTATTGTGCTTTATACTGAATTGAGATTAAAGTGAACATTTTTGTTTGGAAGCAAATTCAACCATTATCACAATAAATGCAAGAAAAAACCTTTGCTTTAATTATTTTACTTACTTTCCTTGAATTTGAGTCAGTCTCTTTCTATCTGAGTTAAATATACATATTTTTTGTTAGGTTGTTGTTTTTGTAAATTTTTAATATTATATTCAGTCTTTTTTTAAATTGAAAAACATATATTTCTTATACTGCATGATATTTATAAGCAAGCTAAATACATACATACATATAAATGTGTAAATATGTACAACATACGAAGACGAGCCCCTCTCTCACACACACACACACGAGCGCACACATATCAACAGCTCCACTACACCCACAAATGTACTTTGCACGCAGCAGAAACTTGTTTTTATCGCACAATTTCGGCTCGGGAAAACGAAAGATTTCGAGAATTTGGCAACTTCTGTGTGTTTTTACTGATAAACCAATTTTATCATTTAATCTTTTGACTCATTGCGTCACGTTTAGCGGCACACATTTGGATTAATTCAGCGATTATACATCGCTTGATCATTCCCTTAAATATCATGTCCGAAGGTCATTGTCATTCTATTCGGTATTAAAGCGTGCTTTAATTAACTAATATTGTTTGCAATTTTCACTTGTTGTTGAGAAAAAAGCATGAGTTTTGGAACCGGTTCATACAAACCGGCAGCAACAGCGGGCAAGGGCACCTTGAAACCGATCCAACCCAAATGTTTATCACAACTGAATACATATGTATGTTTATATATACATATATGAAATATGTATTGTATTTATCAGAGCGTTTAACAAAAATTGTCATATGGCTAAACATTTTGTTTGGACGAACAAATGCGACACTCTGCCATCAACACGCCAAATTCCAAGTGTAGCTGCAAATTTCATCAGCAGAGGCCACAAACGTCATTCCTTGTGTTTGCGAGGGCATAGGTAACGAGAGGGGAGAGTATAGATATGTGAAGAGTACCGCCGACTACCGGCTACATACGGAGTTTTGTCACGTATGACGCGTGCACACTCTCTCCTCTCTGCTTTTGTTAACACTCATGAGTGCCTGTTTTGCGCACGGGGTATATTCGTTTGTCACAAAGCTGCGTTCCCTGTGACATTATGAGATAAGTTAAAAAATAACGTGTGTATTGAAGCCAATAAGTATTACTATTTACCTATCCATACGCAATTTGTCATATACACTTTTAGTTAAATTAAATATTGTCTAAAGGGCATGTCCAAGTCGAAAATCACAGCTTGGCTACAAAGTTCATTATTGCTTTTTATCATAACAGCCATCAACATTCGTCGCGCTCTTTCCGTTTTTCGCTCTCTTCGCTCTTTGGCTCGGCAACAGCTGGCGCTGCCCCAAAAGCGTGCAAACTTAGATATGCAGAAAAGGCCTGTGAGTGTGTGTAAATGCGAGTCACGAGAGCGGCAAAAACTATTTATTTACATGAGGGCAACTTTGCGATCGTCGTTAGTCAGTGTTGCAGCCTTTTTCCAAGTGGTCGCACGCGCTTCGTTCGCACAGACGATAAAAATTGCTCAGAAATAATTTTCTTTCCTGTGATAAAAGAAAAACAAACAACAAACACGTTTTGTTGTGATTACAGTTTAAGTTAGCAAACAAACACATCTCAACAGTGGCCAAAGCAATCAATACGAAAACAACAAATTGTTGACGCGTGGCAATAAAATTCAACAAAGATAAAATTAATAAATACAATTTCAATTTCGAGAGGAATCCAACTAATTAAAACATATAAAATGAATTCCAACGGGTAAGTTTTACTGTTTTATTTTCTTCTTCTCATTATCGAATATGGTGCGAAATTGCATTTGCATTTGCATTTGCACAACTTAGTTGCATAATTTGTGTTTTTCAAATCAAGAAAATAGACAGACAAAAAGTCAGACAGTCAGTCAAGTCTGTCTGTTAGTGTTAGGAGGTGCTTTCACTTTTCAACCCCCAAAAGCTTTACAGCCGCTATGCGTAAAGTATGTATAATTGTGATATATGTAGATATATATATATATATATATATATATATATGTATATATATATATGTATGTGTGTGTAAGCAAGTGTGTTTTCACAGTTGAGTTATAAATACTCTTTGTTTTTCGCATTATTTTCAATGTTTGCGATTTTGTCTCGTGGCCATTCAAATATTTATCTCTCTCTCGCGCTCACGACAATGTTGTTCTAGTTGCCAGTTTGTTTATCTTGATTCCTCAAGTGTCCCACAGACAGTAAATTATCAGAAATCAGCGCACAGTCTGACTTGACGGAGGCTGGAACGATTTATTTATTGCTGCAATTTCTGATACGCAATGCTTCTCTTACAAATTATATTTAAAATACTCACAAAGTCTCCAAAAATGAATATTTAACAAATTATTAAGCTACCTTTTAATGACAAAACTAAATGGTGACATTTTCAGTTCAGCTTCTGAGTTATTTACTAAAATCGAGAACTAAATAACCTTTAGCAGGTACATCAGTTTTTCAGACGTGACTAACTATAGTAGAAGTGCTTGAACTGCAAACAATCGTAATTGTATATAACAATAAACTATTATGCAGTTTAACACGTGTTGCAGTACAAGGCCCATAAATGCTTCCATATCTTGGCGACCTTGCAGTTGCAATACCCTATACCCATTATGGTTAAGAAGGGTGTCCATATTTGGCCAGTATCAATATTGAATCAAGAATGTGTAGATTGAGAATTGAATCTTGGAATTTATTTTGTCTTTCCTCTATTATCGCTTTACAAATTGCCTATCAGGAAGTCGAATGATTTTTATTACCGCTAAACCAATTTCTTTATTTAATCTTTCGATTCATTGCATTTGTAGTATTTCAGCGAATAATACATCGATTGAGCTTACCCCTGAAACTCATTGTTTTTTCATTTGAAATATATGTGGAGTGGCTTTGAGCGTGTTTTAATTAACTAATATATTTTGCAAATTTTCACTTATTGTCAGTTAATAAACACAAGCCGGCAGCAACAGTTGGAAAGGGCACCTTGAAACAGGTCCAACTCACATCTTTATCACACCTGAATACATATGTATATAAACGGTATATTGAATTTAGCAGAGTGTTTAACAAAAAATGTCATATGGACGTACAAATGAGACACTCTCGCATCAACACAACAAATTCCAAGAGTGGCTGCATATTGCATCACCAGAGGGGTAGAGAAAGAGACTTGAAGAGAGAGTAAATACATAAAGAGGACCGCCGATTACCGGCTACTTGCATAGTTTTGTCTCTCTGCTCTCAGCTTTTGATGGCACTGAGCTGGCACACACTGGCAATATGGTCGAATATTCTACAATTGCGGCTGCAATAATTCTACACCTGCCAGTTGCTCTGCCGAAGCGACGTGGTAATGCTCTTGCCAGACATTGTTGGCGCTAAGCTGCTAAACGAACTTATCTGGCAACATTTAGTCGAACAACTTAGAATGGTTTTTGGCTACACTGTTGCATCTAGAAATGAAGTACACATTTCATCGCTTGGCATTGAATAAATAAATTATTCGACAAGACGGCCAGTGTGCTTAAACCGACCTTTTGTCAGTTTTGCAGCGTTTTTGCAGCACATCACAAGCGCTTTGTTCGCACATGCAACAAAAATCGCACAGAAATTGCTTTCTGTTCTCGCAAAACAAACACAACGCGTGTTTAAATGACGAAAGTCTAAGTTTGTTAACAAACAAATGTCAAGTTGCGACAGCAACAGTGTTCAAAACAATTAATACCAATAAAGTTCAACAGCTGTTAAATGATTTCCAACAGATAAGTTTTTTTGTTTCATTTATTGTCTTTCACTATCGTATTTGGTATGAAATTGCAATTGTATTTGCAGTTGCACAATTTAGTTGCCTAATTGTGTTTGAAAAAAGTCTTCACTTTTCACCCTGAAGAAATTTGAAAAATACTATTACAAGCAAATTATTATTATTACCAAATTGATGTTAAAAGTAAATTTATGAAAGTTATTTTGGCACATTTGAGTTTTTTTCGCATTCCAAATTGTTAGCTCTGCGCTTTATTTACAGTATTTTGACATTGGCATTAAAATTGGCAAGGGTTATGCAGTCCAATTTTACATTCTACAAATATATCGTACATACTATATACAACTTACTATATATTATCGTACATACTTTCGAGCCAATGAACTTTTTAGACAATAGTCTCAGCACTCACCATCTGTAAGCGGAATCTGCCAACAAATTGACAAGCCAATTGATATATTTTGAAAGCAATTCTAAAATCACTTCGACCGGCAACGGAAATTGTTGGCCAGGTGCGTGATTTTGGCAATGTTTTGCTCAACAGCTGACCAGTTTGTCGATTTAACTTGATTGAATTAATTTTATTTTTGGTCAATTTGTTGACAATACAATGGGAACGCTTTACAGGACAGTTTCTCACAATTTATCACATTTAATTATCTATATAATGCGATGCGATTCAAGCATGTCATTAATTAGCAACAGAGTTCGACCATATTTACGTAAACTGTTAACATGACTCAACTCAAAAGTCGAAGCCCTTATCACAATAACTGTTGCAGCTATATCAGCAACTGCATTGGAATTTGGCTAAGGCTCTCTATATTTGTATATGGTTGCACTTTAACTGATTAAAATATTCAAAGAAAAGCACAATTTTCAACATGGCAGTTCAGAAAGCAATTATTGATTTAGCTTTCGAACATGTCTGGCATCATCTGGCCGAACAAATTTGTATGGCAAGCTGCTAGCTGCTCAAAGAAGCCTTTGAGTCGATTGGCAGAACCTTGCGAAGAAGTGAAACCGAGTGCAAGGCAAAGTGGGAAAATCTTCGTGCACAGTTTAGAGCCTACAATGCGAGGATGAAATCCCGGGTAAGCTGTCAAGGAGCAAGGACCGAAACTCTACCTGTGTGCAATTTGTGTCGGTGATTTGTGGAGCAAGCGTTACAACAAATAATTTGGTAAGTGCTTTCATTTTTATATATATCTTCCATAGCCCATCACTTTTCTGATTTCATTTTTAGACTGAAGAAAGCTGCTGCGCCGTGCCCAAACATTCTGATCAACCTTCACAAAATCCAAAGCGTAAGACAGACGTCGTATATCGTCAAAGCAATGGCCATAATAATCGAGAACCTAGACTCAGCACAAATTTTGGGAAAATTAAAACATGTTTGGAGTACCTTTAAGTTAACGTCTTTTAAGACACGATAAATTGCTTGACCAACTCTGGTTATATTATAGAAATAAGACGGAGACTCCATATCTGTCTAACAATGGCCGAATTAAATCATCGGATTATTTGTGCATACATTCCGCAATTTAGATCAATATATTTTGAACAGCTGTAAGCGCAAAGCACCCCTGGACTGTCTTTAAATTCCAGTGAAGATTGATCTTTAAGACAACCCCCAGATTTATCTTTGCTCTTATGAAGTTATAGCTATGATTTCGAACTATTATTGATGCTGACTTATTAGCTTGAAAGTATTTGAAACAAAACAAAATGCAGTTTGACCGTAGCAAAAAACTTGTTGCCTACTTTTAAGAGGCGTACAACATTTAGCATGCAGCTTAACAAAAGCTGATTGATATAAATGCGCTGAAGTCTGTTATAATTTGAAATCATTAAAAATGGAAATTGAAATCGAACTCATGCAGAAAATTATAAATATTGTCTTTAAATACAATCTAAGCAAGTTGTATAAAAAATGTTTTTAGACTTGTTCAAATTGATATTGTCTTTTCAAAATATTTTGAATATTTACTAATTATTTGGCTACATCATAAGCAGCTTACAAAAGTATGAAGCTAAGATGCATATTAAATAATTTAAACCTTGATCTTACGAAACATAATTCAAATCTAAAGTGTGGCTAGTATGTAAATAAAGTTGTTATATATATATATATTCAAGAGAAAATTAATTATTTCTAATTTATTCATTTTTTAATTGTATATATAAGCTAACTATATTCACACCTATATACTTTCCATGTGATACTCAGCAGGTGTGCCATAACAAATTTTAATCACGACCCGCTCTCACAAGCACTCGTAGCATTTTCCAGTTTGTGTTCTTCTGTTCTGTGATTGGCTGACACTTTGGCGGTGTGTCCGCTGCGTATACGTAATCTGAACTAGAACTCAAACCTCAGCGCAACAGGTTGCTAGCAATTTGATCACCTGGCTACTGTTTATATGTTCTTTGTTTTTGTAGTATTTAGTATTTCTAGCTATACTTAATTGCAGGTTCGCACCTTATCTTGCTGGTTGACTGCTCGAATAGACGGGGGCTTGACTAGCGATATGTTAATTTTTATGTTTGTCGAACGGATTCTGATTAAAACCTCTCAATCGAACATCTTAAACATTCATATGTATAAGTATATGGACTTTTGTATGTATATAAATATATATATATATATGTTTATATCCATGTATGTACTAATGAACATATGGCACTCAATCAAAACCTGGTAAAAATGTGTTTTTCTTTTTAACTATTGATTTCTCAAAAAAGTATTCCATTTATCTTTATTATCAATCTTAAAAAGAAAACTTTTATTTTATATATAATAAATAATTCATAACGGAACAAATAAAATTCAAAAGTACACACAAAAAATTTAATGTTTCCCATCTGTTTTTAACAAATTAACTTTTACAATAATAATTAGAAAACAACCAAAAAAAAAAATTGTTGATTTAGAAATGATAATCCTCCTTCTAACAAAACTTTTTTAGAGCTTGCCAAACTTGCCACAACTAATAATAAAATAAAAATTAAAAGCTTTCAAAGCACTAATTTTTTCACTATCAGTTAACGATGCTCTTATCAAAATAGGCTAGGAACTTAAACTAGACAACGACTCACTTTTAGTGAGGCCATCGGTCTCATCAGTCTCATCTCGTAAGCGATGCTCCATAAATGAGTCTGCCCAAAATTCGATTCCTCTTCCAATTGGGCCATCTTCGATGCGAATTTTGGGCCTTGGTCAAACGAAATGTTGCAAGTGCAGCAGAGGGGATAGTCAATGGCAGCAGGTCCAATCACAAAGACTTCGGAAATAGGTTAGTGCCAGATCTGCTAGGCTAAGCAATTATCTAATCGCTGTGAATGCAATAAACTTTTGCTGATTTAACTGAAAATAAAGACCATAAAACCGAATCCGACTGATAATGCTAGCTTGTTTTGCACCGAGTACGGCACGAAAATAAAGAGTTTCGAGACCTTGAGGCTGACAGTATTATCACTTTGAAATATTTGTAGCACTGCGGTAAATCTACATATTGCTATATATTTGCTCTCTTCAGATGGTGTAATTAATCACAGTGCTAAATCACTTTCAGCTTAAACCGGAATTTATTGCCAGAGATAAGGTCATTAACAAATATCGTACCTAAAAATACTTAAACTTTATTATGCGTCAAAAGCTATGGAATAGAGCAATTAATTTTATAGGCCACGACTTAGGCGCATGGGAACTACACTCAGCGAAAATGGATCTAGATCCATCAGAAATTTACCATTTTATTCTTAACATTTCAAGTTGAGAATTCTACTTAAATAAAAATACATTTTTTAACAAGTTACAATTAAAAAATTATTTATAATATTCTCGAGAAGTAATTCTAAATATAAAATAATAATTAATAATTAATTGAATTCATAATCTTAATTATTAATATTAATTTTATAACTTTCCAAAATTAAGTTTTTTATGAGTTCAGTTTTTGTATCTCATGTTTTCTTCGAGTGTGAGAAAATCCAGTTTATATTACTGGCTGACATAAATCGCTCATTTCTCATCAGATATAATGAGCATAAGTTACAGCTGCAAGTTCTGGCACCTCAAAAAAAAAAAAACGTAATTTATATATTTGACTAATTGACAAATGTTCAAAACTGTTTTTTTAATAGAGTAATGCGAGTAAACCTAAGGGCAAACAACTGGAATTGGGAGGCTGGGGTTGGTTTTAGTGCAAATCTTATTTAAATTATACTTGCCATTGCGTTAGCTGCCGCAGTATTGAAACTGCTGTCAAACGCAAAACATCGCAAAACATCGCGTCGCGGTCCGTAATCAGATAAGAACGGAAAGCCAAGAAAAACTACAACAGTAATCACGAAATAAATCACAATAAATATGGACAGCAATCACACGGCAAAAAGGCTTTTGCAATCGTGCTGAAAATCAGTGCACAAAATAATGAAAAATCTAACTTGAATCAGAAGTGCTCATAATTTCTGTGTGCAAACTCTGGAAAACAATAAAAGCTTCAAAGCATGCAGAGACCAAAGCTCTACGCTCATTATGCATATATATAATCGTGTATCTAATAGCGAATTTTAAATTTAATAATTGCAATTAGCCGCAGTCGAACAACAGCCACCGCAAATAATCAACACAATTAAACTATAATTTTCCAAGCGTAGTTGTTTTTTTTGTTGTGTTTAGCACACTTTTTTTTCCAAGTTGTTTACAGTTATTAACAATTTCGAACGCTCCATACAGGGTGTCCAGCTTGCAACTCCAATTATTGACCACAATTATGATTGAGAAAAGAATTTCAAAATGCGAGGGTCGTTTAATGCTTGTAAGAAAAACGCAAGCTTTGTATAAATGCCATTATATATATATATATATACAGTCAAGACCTTTCCGACTGTTGACTCGACATTGCCAAATTCCGATGCATATTCGCCCACAAATGTGCATTGTGTTTTTAATTGTTCATAAAATGTTTAGTGCTTAAAATAATAGTTTAAATACATTGATTTGGCTTATAGTATCTCGATGTTTTGACTATTGTTTTTTGCTCTCACGTTTCTTTCATATATCCAAGCTTTTTTGCAGTGTAGCTTCGATTTCATTGGCAGTTGGCTTTTTCATTTGTTTGTTTTTCTTTTTAGTACTTTGGTATCATCGGTTATGACTAAAGGGGATTAAGTCAAGTTCTTCCCACTTGGTCGCCATGTGTTCTTGACCAAGTAAATTGGCAATCAAAGATTAAATTCAATGTCAAGTGCAGGACGCTGTCCAAGAAACTTGCCGATTAACACTTATCTGGTTTTCTTGTCCAAGAACATTACGAACTCTTATAACTAATTTAACCTTAACATGATTTCCCGTTTCTTTTTTATATTATTTATTTTGTTTATTTTTTTCTTAGCTGCATTTCTTGACACTCTTACCCCGCATTTTATTCATTTTGTTTGAGGTTATTAAACCTACGATAATTAAATAATTTTGGCCGTTTAATAACAAATAGTTTTAAATAGTTTTATAATCGTTGTCCTTGAATCTGAATCTTGAGCACGAACGGTTTTTTGCATATGCTGCTGACTGCAATTAATGAAAACGTGCCTAATTGGACCATTTAATGAAACGAGTTTTCTGGCTGATTGTTGTCCGATTTCGGTTTGTTTATAGTTGTGAGTTGAGTTATTGGCCAAACGAACAAAGACGTCAACAAAACCAATAAAACGTTTAGCACTTTTAGCTGCAATGACGATTAT
Source organism: Drosophila paracracens (assembly GCA_035044025.1). Lineage (NCBI taxonomy): Eukaryota > Metazoa > Arthropoda > Insecta > Diptera > Drosophilidae > Drosophila > Drosophila paracracens. Next base: position 926,832 of record JAWNMN010000242.1, read on the forward strand.
TGTTTATTTAGTTGTTAGTTATTGGTTTAGAAAAAAAAATAGTGAACTAAAACTGTAATATTTATTCAGTTTATTACTTTAGATAGTAAATTAGTTTTCTCCAATTCTATCGCTTTGTACTACAATCAATCATTTCTTCCATTAAGCCTTTCAGTTCTCTTACATACATATCATTATATATTAAATGTATATAATATATAATTGATAGTATTCTCAGTAAAACATTTTGCTATAGAACCTGAGTTTAATCTCGTAGTAAAAGTAAAAGTAACTGGCTGAAAATGCATTAAACTCATAAGTCTTCGGATTTGCTTGGAAAATGAATATTTATAATTTATTCACATATTTTATTGGTAGCTTGCACGACTTAAAAACTTGCTAATTCATTGTGAATTATGCAAATAATCAAAGGTAATTGCTTGCAGCAAGTAGGAATGTGCTAGTCGAGAGAGTTCAATAGCAGATACGTAAATCCCAATACAAAGATATTGGGTAGATGAGAGCTTATATTCCAAATTTGAAGTCTTTATCTCTTGTAGTGATCCTGATCAAGAATATATATAGACTTAATCGGGTCGGAGATTGTTTCTGCCTGCCTTCTACTCATTTTCAATGATTTCAGATTATAGCAAAAAGTTTAATCGCTCTGTAATTAATATGAATTATCCACAACTTGAACCGGAATTAGTTGTGTGTGTGTGTGTGTGCTTGATTTAGGCGGAATCGGAAACAATATTAAAATTATGTATGGTATGTGAATGTGTGAATGTGTTTCGAGTATGTGTTTATAAATAGGCTGTTTGAGATAACTATTCCAAACACGTCGAACAACTGGCGTCTATTTGTCATCGCTTGCCGCCGTAATTATTGAAAAGTCCATTACACCCGATCCAATATTTGTACAGCAAGTTATGCAGTCATAACATTGAAACGACCTCACTTATTTTTGGGTGTTTCATTTACTTATCATAAAATCATGTATGAATAAGAGCTTAATTATAATTATTTATTTATGAGTTGCATGAAAAGGAAGTCTTCCTCATTGCTGAGAAAGGTTGGCCTTAAATATATATAATATATATTTGAATATAGTGTTAATTAGATAAATGCTACTTTCACATGCCAGACAATTTACTGTGCGTGACACTTGGACGATCAACATATATGATCTAAACTGAATCATTGTCGCATAGCCTATAACTATAACATAAGTATAGTCTAGACGAGTCTGACTACCTATTAAATGTCAAAGCATGCGCTAATTCAGGTATTAGAATCAGCATCTAATGTTAATGTTTTACTAATGAAATCACGTTTCGACAACAATTGTGACAAGTTTTCATTTGTTTTTTGCCCCTAATTTAATTCTGTTCCGTTTTGCTGTCGTCACAAATAAACCTGATATTAAATTGCACAACTGCTATGCTTAGCAGGTCCATTTTATCTGGTGAAATTAGATCTATTTTGTTTCTGGATGCCGAAACAATACATGCCAGAGAAAGAGCGACAGAGAGAGAGAGTGAGAGAGGGAGAGAGATGGAGAGAGTTATATAATAGCTTTAGACTGGCATCAAAATGACGTAGTTAGCTAGTTGCACATACAGTGGCTCACAGTTCAAGTGGATCAGTGTCAAAGAAAAAAAGTAATTGGCTGCCATAAGTTAATTATTTATTATTTTTCAAAAATTCCAAAAACCGATGGTAGGTACATATATTAACCACCAAAATTGATATATGGCCCTAATACACTGAGGATTATGTAAAAAAAATACCCTATTTTTTGTTTACTGCTTATTTCGAGCAGTCTTAAAAATGATCCACTTGAACTGTGAGCCACTGTAAGTCAAAACAATATGCCAAAATGAGAGTAAATATTTGCATGTGTACAATTCTAGTCAAGTGAATATTAACTAAATGCGATAAATCACACGACACGATTTTTCCGGTCAACGATCAGATGCCGAAATACTATACATAAAACAGATATAATATATAGCATGCAAATTTAGTTCTCAGCACTTCTGATTAACTGAGGCGCAGATGATAATCTTGTATATGGTGATATGATGACGTTGAAGAATCTTATTTCGGGTTCACAGACTAAACCGTAGTCAGCACACGAGTTCAATTAAGACTCATTGTAGTCGTTGGGACTCACAGATGTGCGTTGTGCAATATATAAGTATCAGTGCGAATCTGAAAGTGTTGCGACGTAATTCCAAACTATTATTTTGCATAGCTAAAAACCGCAATTGAATCGCAGCAGTATTAATAAATATTTAAAATTAGTAGACATAAAAATAGTAAGTAAAACCTTTAGAGTAGTTTACCTAGTTTGTGTATTTTCCCCAACTTGTGAGCTGTAATAGCTGCCATTGGAGATATGAATAAATAAACCCGATGCACTCATTAAGTTGCATAGAACAAATTTAGAAGTGATATCTAGTACAGATACGATATGCAAATGCTGAATTTATTTGTAGACTTGCTTTTGGGATTTACCCTTCTTAGGCTCGAATCAGTCTGACACTAATCGTAAATGGAACACTAGGCTGGTAATTATTTGGATTTGTCTGTGTTTGTGTGTGTGTGTTGGGTGTGTGTGTTGGGTGTTTTAATTTACATTTGAAGTATGCCTCAATCTGCCCAATTCGTTGGGTAACTTTTCATTATCATGCCAAAAGTTAATGAGTCCTCATGTCATATCTTGTGCACATGCATAAACTGACTAAACTGACTGCGGTTTGCAGGCTACAGTACGGCCTGGCAATAGTGACTAATTTCGTAAGTTCGTTTTGTGAATATTAATAGCATTTTGCTTTAAAAAGCGGCTTATTTGTGGTGAAAAACAAAAGCGGGTTCGCCATTCATTAGCATGCGGGCTATTTATGTGAATAACAAATAAAAATAATAAATATATTTTAGTTAGCTTCGATTAATTGACATAAAATTAGTTGACACACAAATATCGATTTGCGAGAATTACTTTCAAGCGTTTTTTGAATCCGATTTATTGACTTTTCAAATTTAGTCAAGAAATCTTTATTGCAGCTGCATTTATCAGTTGATGGTAACGCCCATAATAAATGTTTATGGAAATATGACTGCATCTCGTGTAAAAAGAAAATGTGGTTATTTCGACTCCCATTTGCAATTAAAGCATAATACAAAATACTCTGCTTAATTGAATTAATTATTTATTCAATTAAAGTGAATAAAATAATATGAAAATAAATTCACTTATTAAACAAATATACCCACATGCAAAGTCAATACCAACAGAATATACCGAATGAGAGAATAACTGTGTTTAATGGGCAGACGATTAAAAAATTGTTTCAAATTCAATTAGATTTTGCTTAAGAAATACACTACACGTGCCAGGCGCATAGTCAAGCCAAGTCAACTTAAATAAATGCAAAGAAAAGCGATAGCAACAACAAAGAGCAACAACAAGAACTAACGGATATATTAAAAACCACCGTTGATACTCGGTTCGGTTTCGGCGTCGGCGTCGGCTTCGGCGTCGGCTTCGGCTAAGCAGCAGTAATTGTCACAACAGCGACTACAGACTGATTTAAAAATAGAACAACACAAACGCCCCACGCCCACCTAATTCTCGTGCCTCGTGCCTCGTATTTCGTATTTCGTTCGTACTCGTGAATTGTGCCTGTGCCTGTGCCGTGTGCCGATCACTGATCACTTGCTCTTGATCGGCAATAATAACGCCAACGTAGTCGTTGTCGTCGTCGTCGTCGTCGCTTCGTCGTTGGTGTTCGGCCATTTATTTTATAAAATGAAAACGGTTGAAACAGTTAGAAGTATTCTTGCGTTGACAGGGCGCTGGTTGTGTCAGTCTCGTTGACGGAAAGTGTAGCTGCGAGAGCGAGACTTCGTGTGTGTGATACAGTTGCAGTTACAGTTACAGTTACAGCGCTCAGCGGATTAAGCCTGTCCACCTGAAAATCCTGCATAAAAAATACGCGAAAAGTGTTCAGAAAATTATATTGCTTATAATTGCCAGCCAGTGTTTAAGTTATTGCGCTACTTAGTCGTACTTATATAATTATATACCGTATTTGTATGTATTTGTAGTCGCGTATTATTCTTATTAAGCAAGTGAGCGCGGCTAAGCGTTTAATTAACCAATTGTACTAAAAATAGACACACAAAATATAAATATAAAGTTAATCGAATACATCACAGTTCCTTAGAACAATGAGCACGTTAAATGGTCTCAATTTATTAATAATCCTCGGCTTATGCTGCTTAGCAGCTCTTCCGCAAGTTAGATCAAAAAATCTAAACGAATATATCTCGGATAGTGCTAATGTGATTGCCAAAACCGACGCAATCGAAGATACCTATGATTTTCCCTCATGGTAAGTTTGGAAATGGCTATGGAAAATCGTTAAAATAATATCATGTGTGAATATTCAAAAATCCTGTGTTTGTTTTTGTAACATAATTGATAATCTTGTCTGCTTAGTGGTGATAGAAAAAACTTTCAAGATCATTAGTAACTATTAAAAAAAAAACTGTTAACTAAAAGACCACAAAATTAAGTAAGTATACCAAGCGGGTATATATACATTTACAAATTTCTCCAAGTGAAGTATACCAATTTGTTTATGATACTTTCTCAATTCAGAATAACCCAAAAATGTGTATCTTCTTATCACATCGACTTTCAATAATGTCATAATTTTTTCGCACAACGCAGTAAAATTTATATTACTTATAAAATACATATATATGTAGAGGCAACCCCAAGTATAAAAAAGTAGTACATATATATATTCATCGGCGCACTTTTACCCATTGTATCAACTGGTTTTATTGCCTCGTACAACCGGTCGACTATTATTAAAACAAAAATTATCAACTTTTGTTCGCTTAATTTACAATCAAATCGTACGTTCAACTAAACAAAATAAGTTTTCTAACTTGCAACAGCAAATGCGATCGAGCCCAATAAACGTGACGCGTTAACATCGTTGGTCGTGTCTTTTTTGAATATTATACTTCTGTGTTCATAATATATTCCGAGAGCAGATACAATCAGACAGGTGTTCAATTAAGCAGCTCAGTGTTCTGCTATTGCGAAGTCAATATCAACATTTATTTTGCACTAATTAATGACGTAAGAAGATGGTTTTTTTTAAAGTTATTATGACTTTTATTGCAGAATCAATGTTAAAACAATGAGAAAAGGTTATCTTAGGCAAGCCGAGAATAGTGTGCCTTTCCAGAAAGGAGTCACCCTGCAGAAATCTAAACTTAATATATTATACTTTTTGTGGGTTCGGATATGTCTCCTCCTTCAAAGCGTTATAAACATCTCAACAAAATTATAATACCCTCTGCAAGGGTATAAAATAATTCTTGATTACGATTAAAGTCATCCGTACTTTAAAGTACTTAATGAAATTTTCCATCTACTCATATTTGCAAAGTAAGATATTGCTTATCAGCCCGTTAAAGAAATAATAATAAATTGAGCACATATAACTCAAAATTCGATAAGTTATAAAAGGGCAAATAAAGTATTGTTTTAGCTTTAATGTGATTAACTTGATCTGATTATAATTTTATATTATATATATCACTTTTGAGTTTAACGAAATTTAAAATGTTTATTTAATATTTAACTAGCTAAAACTCAACTTTCGCATTTTTTCTATTTGTTACAGCCAAATCTATTGCTATGGACCCCTGCTGCATACTGTACAAATGGCGAAGCTTTTTTCGGACTCCAAGACCTTTGTGGACATGAAACTAAAATTCGCGCCTGAGAAAACCATGGAGGATTTCGAGGCGATGATGGCGTCCAAAAATAACACTCCCAGCAAAGATGAAATTCGCGAATTTGTTGATGTGCGACAAAAGATAATTTTAACATTTTTAATAATGTTTTACTAATTGAATTATTGCTTTTAGTCTCACTTTGGGGATAAGGGCACCGAGTTGGATGTGTGGACGCCACCGGATTGGACTGAGCATCCCAGTTTTCTGGATCTCATCCGCGATCCCGATCTGAAACAATGGGGTGTGGATTTGAACAACATCTGGAAGGAGCTGGGGCGTAAAATGAAAGACGATGTGCACAAGAATCCCGAATATTACTCCATTATACCCGTGCCCAATCCCGTTATTGTGCCAGGCGGTCGCTTTATTGAGTTTTATTACTGGGACTCGTACTGGATCGTTCGTGGTCTGCTCTACAGCGATATGAGGGACACCGCCCGTGGCATGATTGAGAATCTAATGTCCATTGTGAAGAGGATCGGTTTCATACCCAATGGCGGTCGTGTCTACTACGGAGGACGCTCACAGCCACCACTGCTAACGGCAATGGTGAAGTCATATGTCGACTTCACCAAGGATGAGCTGTTCGCCATTAATGCGCTGGAGACGCTCGAGCACGAGTTTGAGTATTTCATGAACAACCACAGCGTCCAGGCAAAGGGACACAACCTGGCCGGGTACCGAGACACCACAACTGGGCCACGTCCCGAATCCTATAGTGAGGATGTGGAGACATCCAACAGCTTTGCAACACCCGAGGCCAAGGAGAATCACTACAGCGAACTGAAGGCAGCTGCCGAATCAGGCATGGATTTCAGCTCCCGCTGGTTTATCAACGAGGAGGGTACCAATATTGGCAACCTTACACAAATCATGACACGCTCCATCGTCCCCGTCGAACTGAACGCAATTCTGTATCAGAACGCCAAGACGATTGCCGAGTTCCACTCCAAGGCGGGCAACATTGAGAAGATGACCGAGTATGAGACAAAGGCCAAAAAGATTCTAGAGGTAAATGGTAACCAAAAATAACACTATACTTCCATCATACTACTATTTGATTAATCTACCATTAGTTGCTACTACTACTACTATTTTGCTAAAATTTACTACTTCTCTATTCCTATTTACGACTGCGTCAATCAATACTTTACTATTACTTATCTACTACAACTCTACTACTATTCCACTACTTTTACTTCCATTTTAAAACTATTTTATTAACCTACTATTGTTTGCTACTATGTCTACTACCATTACTGTACTATTACTACTATTTTACTACAATTTACTACTACTACTCTATTCCCATTTCTACTACTCTACTACTGCTACTCTTTTACTACATGTAATCTGCAACTACTACTACTACTATTCCACACTACTAATCTACTACTATTGTAATATAACTACTTACCTACTTCTACTTTTAATTACTTTAAATTGACTACTTGTACTTCAAATATGATTGAAACACGTCCTAATTAATCTATAACATCTCTGCCATATTTTTATTTATCCAAATAAATATATATTATTCACAAACTCCATAATTCTACAGGCAATCCAGGCTGTGTTGTGGAACGAGGAAGTTGGCTGCTGGCTCGATTATGATTTGATCAACAATAAGCCAAGGAATTACTTTGTGGCCAGCAACCTGTCACCATTGTGGACCAAGGCATACAATATTACGGATTCCAAGAAGATCTCAGAATCCGTGCTAAAGTACATTGAGCAGAACAAATTGGACAAATTTCCAGGCGGCGTGCCAAACACCATCTACCAGACTGGTGAGCAATGGGACTTCCCCAATGTGTGGGCGCCCTTGCAGTATATTATTGTCGAGGGTCTGGATAATCTGGGCACGCCAGAAGCCAAAAATATCTCCAAGAGCTGGGGTCATCGTTGGGTCAAATCCAACTTTGAGGCATATCGCGAGACGCTGGCCATGTTTGAAAAGGTAAGTGATATATATCAATTTATAGAGAGTCTACCGTTGCTTAAGGAGAATTCTTTATATGTTTTCAGTACGATGCGGAGAAGTTTGGCGGACATGGTGGCGGTGGGGAGTACGGCGTACAGACGGGCTTTGGCTGGAGCAATGGCGTCATAATCGAGTGGCTGGCGAAATATGGACGCGAGATCTCCATCAACGGAAAGGGCGCTGCAGGTGAAAACGAGAAATAGAGCAGCCCCTAGGAAAAAAAAAACAAAACAATACAAATCATACATCACGACAAAGCAAAAAAAAACATCAACAACGAAATCGAAATATTTGAAGTCATTATATGCATTATAATGTACATTAGTGTTAAACCGAAGCTCACAGAGATGCTCTCAAATAGTTGATAATATGTATTTATTTGTCAGAACTTGAAACCCATTATAAAGCGCGTATCCATGCTACCCACTAAATCTATCCATCAATCGATAGCTTAAGTTAAATACTTTCAACTGTCGCCTCTCTGCTGTCTATAACCTCTCGCTGTAACGGCAACAATCAGCGATGCAACTGCAACAAGCACATAATGACCAAGAAACCAAATTTAATCACCCATCCCAGCACCGGGAGAACAGATCCAAATCAAGATTGACTTTCAGCTACGCCAACCACAACAACAACAACAAGAACAACACACATCTCTCAATATATTTGTACTATAAATCGCTTTTCACATCCGTCTTCGACTTTGCCTTATTTGTCTTCGTCTTCGCCTCGCCCGCATCTACATCTGTATCTGTTTCAAATCGAACGAGTGTTGCATCATTGCTAATGTCAAAACTTGTATACGTAAGTGTCTCTTCAACTATTCGTTTGTCATTCAAAATTTTAATTTTCATAAGTTAAGTTTTCACACATCTGCACACGTAATTTAACAAAATCAAGCCAAAAACTTGAACTGTAAATTTTTTATTTATTTTTATATAATTTCTTTTTAACTATTTAAAAATAGTATAACAAAAAAACAAGCCAAGAAAAAAACATATTTAAAATTTACTTCAGTTTTTGTAAATCTGCTTGGGGCATTGGTTAATATTATTAATGCATTAATATTTTATATATCTATCATGGTCTTTAATTTGAGCTATTAAGAAATTAGTTTAAAATAATTTTAGTTGTTTAGCTTTTTTGATTTCCAGTTGGAAAACTTGTACTTAAGCTCATTTTAAGCTTGAGCGGTTAATTAAAATAATTTTACATTACAGCTCCAAGCAGAAGGCTAATCAGCGTTTTGGGCGTGTCGGCGATCGCATTAGTGAGTGTCGTTGTCGGTCGATTTATTTGGTGAGGTGAGCGTTAAGACTAGCAACGATTGGCTTTACAAATTGAAACTGATATTATTGAACATCTTATCGTTACAGGAAATGAATGACGTTGTGTGCCGACTGTAATTGCCCCATAAATGAAAATGTGATTCCCCCACCCCCGCCCAATCTTCCGTGTGCTTGTTGTTGTGTATTTTTGTGGTCTAAATACACCAAAACCCTTTTACAGTTAATGTCTTGTTGAATGCGGAGATTGCAGTATTAGATAATTAGTACTATATACAATGTACAGTTGACTTATTCTTAGTTGAAGTGAAGTTGTACATACAGAATTTAGCGGGCATGCCCACACTGTTATTATTATTTTTTTAAAATAATATTATACAAATATTAGGAGTAAACATGTACACAAATTTATCTACATATATATATATAGATCCTCGCAAGCCCCATGATGACACAAAAATTGCCAAATTGTTTGCTCTGTTTTCTTTTTTTTGGAAATAAAACACATATATTTGTTGCATGAAGTCCTGTTTTCTTGTTGTGTGTAATTCGAAATATACAATTACAATAATATTCTTTTCAACATTGCAGGCGGAATTGGTTTAAGTAATTCAATGTAAGATGAGCAGCACAAGCATCGCGTGTACATAGTGTTTTTTTATTTTTATATTTTGACTGCTAATTCAATAATGGAAAACTTAACTAACAACAAAAAAAAAGCTAAGATGGAGAAGACGTTTATAGCTAGAGGACTGAGCAGTGACTGGATATGACTCGGTTCAATGTGGTTCCAGGAAACTACAATGTGGAACTCAAAGTTCCACGAAAAACAAAAAAAAAACAAAAAGACCACCAGATAAACAAATCGAATAATTATAGTACACAGTAAATAAACAATAATTAATTGCCAAAAGCAAAAGCGAATGCACAATTAGTTGGTTTGCTGCTGATGTTGCTGCTGCTGCTGTTGCTGTGGCTGTGGCTCATGACTAAAGTAGGGAGCGGTGTTTGGCGTGAGCAATGTGTGACATATATCACAGACGCGGGCGACACGCTTACGTGGCCCCGATGGCACCGTTTTCGTTAGACACTTATCGCAGTAAATGTGGCCACAGTGGCGGCAATGGATCTTCCTCACCATCACAGTGAAGCCTGCATTACATGTGGGACAATTGTTCACATCATCGTCGTCCTGCCAGCGTACCTCAGTGTCGGCATGCCGCAGTTCCTCCAGGGACATCTAAAATAACCCAAATGAAAATAAGTATTAGTTTTTTTTTTTAATTATAATAAATATTTTTTTGGTTGATTCTGTTTATACCTGAAGCGTTTGTGATAATTTGACAAAATCTTTTTGCACCGTTTCCATTGTGGACAACTCCTCCTGAAGCGTCTTCACCTTAGACTTAAAATCTGAATTTATTTTCGACAATTTTTCCTGCATAAAAATGAGCTTGTTGCTGTGAGTCATTTGGTATATTATAGAAAAGTATAACTTACGTTGCCTTCCTGTAGTTCTATAATCTCAACACGACACTCGGAGAGCTGCTTGTTAAGCTCAGCCTCCTTGCGTTCCAAGAGTGTTTTAGCTGACTCATGCGACTGCACGGCAACCAGATGCTCCGTGACGCGATCCCTGTGGATAATATTAATAAATGTATTTAAGTCCCCATTTTGGTTTTGAACTAGTCTTAGTCTTACTGCAGCGACTTAATATCTAATTGCACTTTGCGCTTGTAGGCGCGTCTATCACTGTTGCTCTCTTCCAGCTGAGCGCCCAGTAATTGAATCTCATCCAGAGATGTGACACACTTTTGTTTCTCGTACTCGCTGCTCACACGGGCCTGGATTAATTCGCTCTGCTGGCGCAGCATTAGTTCCTGTAGCTCGACAACCGTATTGGGTAGATTGATGTATTGGTTCTCAATCTCTTCGGAGGTGGCGAGAAAGCGGCCCGATAGAAAATCATTGTCCGCCTGTAGCGTATCCAGCTGTTGATTGACTCGCTCACGGTCATCGGTGACGCGTTGCAATTGGCGCAGCACATCCTCCTTGGTCTCGAGAAACTTTTGTTGCATATTTAGAAGTTGTTGCTCGTTGTTTTTGTATTGCTCGCGCAGGTTTTGTACTTCGCTCTTGTGTGCCTCACGCTTCGCTTGCCACTGACTCTCCAAATCATGTCGCAACGCTGCCTCTTTGCTCAATTGTTCGCGGGATTCAACAAGTTGCTTGTGGGCCACATCCAGCTGCTTCTGCTGTTGTTTCACTTGTGCACTCAGCTCATCCGTGAGCTGTTCGCTTGCCTTGCAAGCACTACAATTATTGGCAGCCAGTAAATCTGTTGACGTGGACTTGTTCATGGCATCATTCCTACTTGATCCCGCCGCCTCCTCGCCCTCCTTTTTAAGCGATTTGACCTGTAGCTGTTCGTCCTGTTGGCGCAACTTCTCCTTGAGCGCTTTCATTTCCTCCTGCAGTTGCTCCACAATTGAGCTCAACATATCATCATCTTCTGTGGCCTGCACAAGTAAGTATTATTAAAGCAGTGCCTTGGAATCCATGTTTTTCTACTTACAAATTGATTGCTGTTGCTTTTGTTTGCACTGCGCGCATTGCTGCCTTCGGCAGCCTCCTGTTGAAGGCTGTTGTTTAGGGAATCACTGCCCAGTTTCCGTACGGATACCAGAGTTTTCTTCACTTGACTCATGACATGTGGCGCCAGGCCGCTATATTGCTCGGCCTGCGGAGCCGCTTGCTGTAATTGGAGTTGTTGTTGTTGTTGGCGCAACTGATCCACTTTGATGCGCTCCAATTCGGCCTTGTATACCGTCGATTCATCGATTGTGTCCTGCACCAGTTGCTGCAGTGATGATATTTCCTCTTGTGCCTTCATATCCATCATCTGCATTTCGTTTTGCGCCTTGAGGTCAGCCACCATAAGGTGTGTTTTTAGCTCATCCATTTCGTCCTGCAGCATCTTGCGCTCCGCCTCCTTCTGCATGTAGAGCTCCTTCATTTTTGCTCGCTGCGTATTAAACTCGTTTTGCATTTTGCGCATCTCCGCTTGGAGCAGCTCCAATTTATGCGGGTATGTCGCGTCATCATCTCCTGAAGAGTTAAATCATATTGATTTGAGTGGCATGTTAATTATTAAACATTCAACTTACCGTTTGCAACATTGTTTGTGGCTTCTGACGTGCTCTCATTTTCTTCCATTTTACATTAATTAATGCAAGGCAATAACAACAATGTTTAGTTTACACCAGGGATGCAACAACTTCCACTTAGCGATGCGCAATGAGCAAAGAACAATCGCCCAACACTTGCACTCGCGATTGTCGTCACGACTCGTAGCGATCTATAAGCAACGATTATGGTAGCAATTATTATAGATTACAAAGAGGTTAAAACTAATTACGGGTGTGGTGTAGTAATAATCTCATTTGAAGTTCCCAGTTCCTATCCGCTTTGTGCCGTTCTATTACCGAAATTATGTGACCGGCATCGATTCAACTCAAATACACAGCAAAAATATCGATGTGCTATGAACAATATCGATACTCTTAAGTGCATATCGATGTAGGTAGCAGGTATATTGTTCACCTCTAATGCACATGTGTTTTGGAACGCAATTTCTACGAAAATTGCATACCAATTTTGAAGAGAAAACAACGGCAGCAGCAGCATAAAAATGGTAAGATGTGCATCCCAAATGAAAACTAAACATTCACTGAGTATATTTCAATTGTAGGTAAAAGGAAAAAAAGCATATATTGACCGCAAAAAAGCTGTCACCTTCCACTTGGTGCATCGCAGTCAGCACGATCCGCTGGTGACAGATGAAACTGCTCCACAGCGGGTGCTCCTGGAGGCGAGTGCCAGGCAGTCGCAAGCTAAGCCGGCTGCGACACCAACAGACCCAGCCAAACGTCAGGAGGAGCTGAAGAAATTTGGCATTCACTTCGATGACGACTACGACTACATGCAGCATCTGAAGAAGCGGGAGAACGATGTCGTCTGGGAGTATATGGAGAATCCCAACCAGGCAAAGAAAGCAAACGCAGAGGAATCGAAACAGCATAATCTGCTCATGCTGCCTAGCTCCGTATTTGCCAGCGAGTTCGAAGAGTCCGAAGGCATGCTGAACAAAGCGGCTCCTCAGCCCGGTCCACGTCCCGATTGGGATCCAGACGTTGTGGCAGCACTCGATAGCGATTTCGAGGATAACGAAGATCTGGATGACGATTTCGTAATGCAAGCGATGGGCGGCGATGATGATGAAGATGGCGAAGGCGACGAGGACGACTACGAAGACGATGAGGAAGACGAAGCTCATGATATGGACTTTGACTCTGATCTTTTGAACGAAGATGAGCTTATGGACCGTCTTGGGCCACTGATGCGTAAGAGTCGTTTCGACGACGAAGAAACCAAATCGCGCTTCACAGAATACTCAATGTCATCGAGTGTAATCCGTAGAAACGAACAGCTCTCCCTGCTCGATGATCGTTTTGAGCAATTCTATGCCAGCTATGATGATCCCGAGGTTGGGGATCTTGCCCTAGAAGATATCGAAGGACAATGGCATCAGAAGCATCCCGTTGTAATGCAATGTTTCCAGGAGTTCAAAAAGAAAAATGACGACATTAGCTACAGCAAGGAATGGGATCGCGAACGCATCAAAAAGTACTGTGATGTCGTCGATGGTGAACAGGATCCGACGGAGGAGCTCGTTGACTACGTGGTAAATGACGAGAAGGATAAGAAATGGGACTGCGAGTCCATACTCTCGACCTATTCAAACATTTACAACCATCCCAAGCTGATCGATGAGAAGCCGCGTCCACGTCGAGTCCACATCGATCCCAAAACGGGTCTTCCCACGAATGTGCTCCGTAACGGCGTCGATGGACAGCTGACGGCCAAAGCATTAGCCAACCTGGACGACAATACAGTAAATGCAACGGGTCCCAAATCGCTGTGTGCCAAATCTGTGGTATCCACGCTCAGTGTTCTCTCCCTACGCCCCAAGGATGAAACTCCAGAGGAGAAGCGCGAACGCAAACGTCTGCTCAAGGATTATCGCAGCGAGCGTCGCATTGAGAAGAAGGCAAACGCGGATGCCTTCAAGGAGGAGAAGAAGCGACAGACACATGTGAAAATCAATCAGCGAACCAATCAGCAGGGCTCGACTATCGTTTAGGGGCCTTTGCGCTGGGAACGTTTAGTTTTAGGATGTGGTCATAGTTCAGAAAACACTAGCCGTAAATCGTGTAAATACGAAATATATGTGCGTGTACACAAATATACATATTTAATACAAATCTAAAATCTTTTCTTAACTATTATGCTGTTAACAAAGTATCAAATGGACAACAGATAAGATCATTATAGTATATAACAAACAAAAAAATCACGCTCATGGGGGATCGGAACAGGAGTAAGCTTTCTAAATACATTGCCTAAATATATATTATTATTATTATTATAATTATAATCCTTGGGCCTCATGACATGCTGCCCTAGGATGCTGCATCTTTTCCTGATTAAGGCGACGCATTCCACATTTCCACAAAGCCTGCATACATCGCTACTATATATACCTAATTTGGTTAGGTGACTTCTCAATCTACAATGTCCTGTCAATAGACCGGTGAGTATTCTGAGTCTATTCTTCCCCATGGATATCATAAATATATATGATTCAGTAAACATGAAACGTTAGTTGTACAATTGCATTCAATAATAACTCACACATCTGTAAGTAGTGGGAAAATAGCTCGACTAGAAGATACCCTTAACTATAGAGTAAAGACCATATGCCCATGAGCCGACTTTCAGGCTAGAATTTTTACTTAAGTTCAGACCTAAAATTACGTTTTTAACTATGGTTAAAAAGCCCTCCCTTTGCACATAAGCCCCTAAATCAATCGTACATTTAAAGTTAAAAACGTAATTTTAGGTCGGACCATAAGCTAAAATTCTAGCCTAAAAATCGCCATGTGGGCATAGGTCGAAATGCCATAACTTCGTCAAAACTCAAATTATTTTAAAAAGCAAAGGCGTTTTGATCGTAGTTTGGCCGCTGAATCAATCGTACACTTATGCCGACAAAAAAAAAAAGACAGGCCGATAGATGGACATGGCTAAATCAACTCTGCTCTTTATACTGATCATGATATGCTTTGGACTTGCTTTCTTTTGCCTCCTAAATACATTGACAGAACTTCATTATATCCCTCTTTTACTATGCCGACTACAAGTACAATTTAAATATACTAAATATGTGTACATTTGTGAGCAGGAAGTTCGAATGCATAATATTTACACTATAGTATTTAAATAAAATATGTCAACGCACTCATTTTATCACATTAGAGTCCTGAAACCACCCCTTAGACTTTCCCACGGGACATGAATAAATGTAGCCCCACTAGTTAGTTCTATACTAATTGGGTGTTGTCGGCGCTGGAATGTCCAACTACTATAACTATCCAACTAACTTGCTGACTAAGGACTATTATTATTATATTTTAAAAGTATAGCCACGATATGCTTTTATTAGAGGGCATTGACGTAGTATTTGTGTGACTTTTGGCGTCGCACTTGTTTGGTTTTTGGCTATTTTGTGGCAATTTCAACGTCGAACTACATAGATTTTATTGGGAAGCCTAACAACGCCAGTCATTTAGTCAATCAAGCAGACAAACTGTGTACGTGTGTCTCATGTCTAAATGGTTTGCATATGTATTTGTGAACAGGTATTTAGCAAATACAGAGATACTATAAGGCTAACAATTTTCGACATGTTGATGACCTTCAACGAGACCTTATTATGGAAGTTATGGGTTTTTTTCATGAATATTCTGTTAATATTTAGTATACGTTTTGAATAAATATAAATATATAGAAATAAATACAGATTAAATGAAGCAGAAAGTCTAGAAATGTAATTATTCCTGAAAATATTACTTAACTTTGAATGAAGTAATTCAATGTATACTATAGTACACTAAGGAAACCCCTCGAAAATTAGTTGCTACAGCAAATTATGATTATTAAAATAAATTAGCTTGGCAATATGCCAAAATATAATATTTAGCTAGCTAGTAATTATTTACACAAATAGTTAAAAGTACTAGATGTAATTTAGCATCATTTACTACTCAATACTTATATGGTAATTACTGTCGCCATTGGTTCTATTACCAGCAAGAACTAACGTACTATTCCGAATGGTTAAAAATCCACATGGCCAAAACATTTGCATGGCGCCTAACGGAACCTAACACCAATTTGGAACCAAGCTCCAGCTCGCACGCTTTCCCCAGCACGCTTACTCACACAGAACTCTTTGTAAATGGAAACCGTCACAGTTGTTCTGCACCGTCCCCCATCTCCGTTCTCCCTTCCCCACTTCCTCCCTTCCCATGCCACGGCTCAAGCGGGCAGCCAGCGTCAGCGCCGGCGTCGCTTTTGTTGGTGGGACCGCCGTTTGCTTATACATGTACTTTTTTTTTATTAAAGTGGCAAGACAGCAGAAGGCAAAGAAATTCGCGCATTTTCAGTTCCGTTTAGTTCCTGAGCGAAGCCGAAAGGATTCGAACGCGCGCGTCGGCCATCAACGCGGTAATTCTCGCTACATTATTCTACCAATGGCCAGCTAAATATATATATATATATATATATTTATATATATATGTATAATTGTTATGAGCTCTATCGTGTTAACACATTTTGCACTTGAATGGTTTGGTGAATGCGGTTCGGTTTCGGTTATTATTCAAAACACAAAATTCAAATGTCGTAACAATAATTCCAACAAGCAAATGAGGCTAATTATGGGGGCATCATTGATTAAGCCAAATAAATTCTAGTATTTGTGTTTGTGATTGAAAATGTTTTGTGCAACGGAAAAATGTCGCTCGCGGAAAAGTAACAACTTCTAAAATAAAAAAATAAAAAAACAAATAAAAACAGGCGCAATTAAAATGCTTAAAAGCTGTTCTAAAACTAAATTAATTAAATTGCAAACAAAAAATAAATACAAATATTGCGTGTCATTTGATGGGTTCATTTCAAATCTAAGCGAATAATATAGTTACTTACGATATGATATTAAGACTAAGAGCAGGCATAATGAATATAAATGGATTTTCTGATTTAATTAGTGAACATAAAACCACAAGCAAACTTTTATAAGTGATTTTATGGCTTCAAACAAATCATGAAATATTTTAATAATTAAAAAGTGTGATGAAAGCATTGCAAAAAAAGAACAACAAAAAAAACGCATATCTTGATCTTAGTTGACCTGTGTATATACAACATATATATATACGCTTCAGATCTACATCTAAAATGTGTGTGACAGTCGCAAATGATTCTACTTGGGCTTAGCCGGATATACTTCATCTTGCGGTCGGTCCACTCATTGAAGTGGAATTTTTAATTTTGAACGGCGAGAAATGTCAGTTCCATTTCCATTCGCATTGCCAGTGCCAATGTCAATGTCACTATCAGTTCCTATATATAGTATATAATACATACATTCTAGCTGAATTTACCTATCATAAGTAGTTTGTTGAATGTGTCAACAATTGTGATATACATGTAGGTGATTGCTTATAATTCCAATTGATGTCAATTGAATGGAAAACTTTTCTCAATACATAATTTTAACACTTGGATATTTGATCTGCTTGGATTTGGAAAAAGTAATCTGCTAAAGGACAAATTGAAAAATATTATTTTACCAAAATCAGACTAAAATTTTAGTAACTATATAATAATTGACGTAATTCTGCTTTCGAACTCAATCAGAATTGATAACATTCCTATATAATATAAAATATATTATATTCTAATTGTGTGAATCCTTCTTTTATTCAGTTATAAAAAAGAATAATGGTTTTACAGTTTCCAAAGCATCCGATTTGATTATAACTAATTTATTTTACTATTTCAAAGCATCTTATATGATTACAACTATATATTGAAAGCATCAGATGTGGTTAAAGACAAATATGTAACTATATAGTCATATCTGATGCTGTTTAGCTATAGATTTATATCTGATGCTTTGGACAGTAGGCTGCTTTGCATTTATATAGGAACCATAAGAACGGCTTAATCCAAATAGTGTCGTGTCATTGTGGTTCACATTATAGATGCAAGGGGTATGTTCTTCTATGATATAAGTCGTATGTCGTATGTGGTATGTGGCATGTGGTATGTGGTATGTGCATGTGTGTAAGTAGCTTACTTTTGCGTACTGTCCAAATTGTAACGATAATATTTAAAGCGCGCGCTTCTTAAGTGAAATCGGCACGCGATTCAATTGTCTTACATTGACCGAAGGCGCGAAGTGTGCCGCAATTACACTCATGTACATACATATATACAAATATATATGTATATATTAGTATGCATGTATGTAAGTATGTAGGTATGTGACTGACTTGACCGCTTGGAAGGCAAAGCTTGCACATCTCAGTGGCTATCATTTTACTCGTAGTACAATCTACAGAAACAAGAACAAGAACAACAACAACGCCTGCCTCCCACACAGTTGGCCAGATAATCGCGACAATCCGAGAACATATGCGAACCTATATATCCGACAGCAGAAATCATGAGATAAGTGCCTTACACAGACTCGGCGACTGTCCACACAGCCAAACATATTTATTTACGTGCACTTAGGGAAAACTATCAACTAGAAATCTTTGAGATTTCTTTTTGTGAATCCATTGGAAATGGTAACGAGGGCATAAGGACATTGTGCTGAAGTATGTAATAGACGGGGGGCTGCAAATCCAAACCCATAATAAATATATATTTATAATCAATATCGACAGCCGAGTCGTTTTCTCCAATAGCGTTATTACTGGATTCTGAATATCACAATTTTCGGAGATGTATTTTAATTAATAAATTGTAAATATTTCGGTTATGAAACAGGAAATTGTATTTTAATATTTACCAAGCTACACAGCAACACGTACAATCATATAGATACATACGACTTATGGCAAGAACTCTTGCGATTCTTATTTATTTTTTTGAAAATTACCAAATTATTTGTGAGTAAAACCATAATTGTTCTCTAGATCTAAGAGACTTTTCTAAATATTAGGTCGTATATATTTTTTGCTGAGTGTATCGACATACAGTGGCACATGTATGTGGATGTGCATACCCTACTCGTATTTAACTTTGTATTTACATATGGACATATGTTCTAATGTCGTAGTAGTAGCAGTTGCTGCCGAGACTGGTTGGCGGTTTATTTATTCGATATTTGGAAGTAAGCTGAGCTAGTGCACCGAGTCAAAGTGGATCCAGCTAGCCAGCTGTGCACACACATCATTAATTATATTGTTGTTGTTGCAAACACACACACACACACACACACATACACACATACACACAAAGATATATCGTGAGCTTATCCTAATCACATTAAATAATTTGACAAACTTCTAGTGCCCGTCAATCTGTCCAACAAATGCATTCTACACACGGAGTGTAGCATACTTAAGCCGTGTATGAATTTGAATTTTGAGTTTAATATCGGTGTCGGTATCGTATCGTGTTGCAGATTTCATAAAGCGAACTATGAAATTCCCACGTCGATGTAAAGTGAGATGATTTGAGCTTTGGTTTCATTTTCTGTTTCGTCGTCAACATCATGCTGGGCAAATACAACATAAAAGTATTCATATCGCTTGGATTGCCTTTCTTATTGATGTGGTGAGTTCATCTTACATTTTCACCATACTCCTTCTAATCTCGCAGAAATCATACGGCAAACAAGTGACAAACGTTCACTTGCTCTCAGCAGACGGCGGCCAGCTGAAATACCAGCTGATAACAGGTGGCCAACAAAGTTTTTGCAGGACGAGAGTGGTTTAGTTTTGATTAGTCGTGTCTAGGTTAAAATTGTGGGAGATTTGGGGGCGTAGGTAGGCGTGATTGGACAATACATATGCCGATCTTTGACGGTGGTCCCTAGCAACATGTTTTCCACATTTGCTGACTCCTGCTTTTAAATGTGATATGTCTTATAGATTTCACTCCAACTTTGACGCTTTACAGACAGCAGACCAATATACTCTTCTGCCTTCGATGTTAGAGTATAATGACAACAAAATTTGATATATAAAGTACATTATTTTGGTAAATGTTTCCCATGCTCTATTAGAATCAATGAAAACACGACTCATTCATGTATACATGCGTCATAGATCGAAAGTTGCATATGTAGCATTTTGTTGCCACTTTATCCAATAAGAACCCTAACACGGTATTTCCGAGAATTGGTAAGTCATTTGACAAAGCCAACCAAGGTCAATCGAATCACAGCAAATGTGGTTCCAGCACGAATATTAGTCAACTTTAAGCTATAGCTATAGCCATAGCTAGTATTGTCAGGTAAACACAGAAAATATTTGTGGATATATGCATATATATGCACAGCCAGACAGCCCCAGACACGAAGTCAGTTAATTTGCCGTTCAGACTTAAATTGACAAAGTTTACAATAGTTGCATGTTGCCCCTGAGGGCCAACAAACAAAACTGGGCCTCAACTCCATGTTCAAAAAAAAGAGGCAATACCTATGCACAGACATGCATGTTCTTTATAATATACAGGAGTGCATATATAGATATAGATATATGCATCTATAGTTTGCTCGATTATTTGCATTATATCCGTTC
The DNA here is from genome assembly GCA_035044025.1 of Drosophila paracracens. NCBI lineage: Eukaryota > Metazoa > Arthropoda > Insecta > Diptera > Drosophilidae > Drosophila > Drosophila paracracens. The sequence goes on from JAWNMN010000242.1 coordinate 947,636, forward strand.
TTGTATTTTTGGCCACTTTCAGGATTAGTGAGGCCACGGACGCCCACATGAACTACAACTACACAGCGAAGCCGCGAGTGGTTCTTCCGCCTAATTATGTCAAGGGTAAGTTTTATTTCACTTCTCTCTTCTTCTCTCTGCACCCAGCTCCTACTTTAAAATTCAGTTTTTGCTGGCTTTTCTGTGATATGGCGAATTTAACAGACGGTGACTCAGTAATATAAAATTACAGCCTTTTCCACGGTTTGCCTTTATTTACTGCACGGATTTTTATTTACTCTATTATTGGGTATTATAACTATGTCACATGATGAGTAGACATATTAGTTAATAGGATAATGACTACATATATAGATAATTCGGACGGCAATCACTTTTTTCACATCTTTTTGAAACTTGCTCAGGGTTTTTTCTTTTGAAGATGGTGTTCACTTTAATAAGTCTTGAAAATCCCACTGACAACCGGATTTTGTTGATTTTCTTGGTTGAATTTTGTACGTCTATATATTTATAATTAGTTTCAGTTTTTGAAGTTTAGTTTTAAGTTTGATAATTTATCAAAACTGAGGGTATTTACTATTCAGTGTCTGTGGTCTCTTAAAGCCTAGTTTTTTTCAATTGCTGAAGCATTGCGTGTGGCGTTCATCGTGACACAGCCAATTTCAGGGACTTTTGCCTGCAGAGCTCAATTTTTTTGTCTTCCGACCTAACGGTACACTTCTTAACTTCTGTAATTACTACTTATGTACATATGTATGCACATAAAGTATATATATTGTATATTGTGTGTACACATATATGTTCGTGACGTCAGCAAAGCGAAAGAGTGCATTAGCCGAGAATGACAGACTTGAGAATGCTCTCTCTCTCCATAACCCTGCCTTATATAGAACTATCGAGATTATTTCATAACTAAAATGCATTTATATTTTAAGATGTTCTTTTGTAAAATTAATGCAACCAAAAGATTCGAATAACACAATTATCCTCGATTAGTTTTCTGCCTTGCTTCTCTTTCGGATTATCAACCATAGTTTAATTTTATTCAGTTTCCTTATTTATTTAAATTTACTTTCGTTGCATTCCTCCTCTATTGTCGCAGCTATCACTTATTAATTTTTCTTCTTTCGCACTTTATTTAAATATTTTTTTAAACTAATATTATCATTACCCTTTACGATTTGTATATTGAAATCGATGTGCAATGATTTGCTGTGATTGATTATTTTGCTTGTGGATCTCTCCAACAATCGCTCCTACGTCCTTTTTTATGTTTATTCTCGATGTTAATACACAATTATTTGAGAGTGTTTGTATTGATCTCACAGTTTATTTTTTACGTCTTAAGTCGATTTTATAATATTTAAAGTCGGTCTTTGCAGCAGCACCAAATAAATAGGCAATCATTTTTTTTCGTTTTTGCCTTCCGTTTTTTTATAGTTTTCTTTGCTTTACGCTTTTTGAGCTCACTTTATGCCATTTTTTCATTACTTGATTTCGACAAATCAAACAACGATTATGCAATTTGTGGACACACACGATTAAGAAGGACTTTTATTTACATTATTGCAAATTATCGAAACAACTATACTTAATTTATTTATTTATAAATTTATTTATATTTATTTAATTAATTAATATTAAAGACAGAATATGAAAACTCTTGCGGCTGGCTAAATAATAATAAATAAATAACAATTTTGAGATATTCAAGATCTTCGTATAGAACTACTCTTGTTCAGCTAACACTCCTGTTAGACATTATAAGCTACCCTTGTGAATTGCATGCAAATACATTTATTCACGTATGTACGTATATTATTCACACCATTATTTGTTGTTAAGCTTTAACCTGCACAACACCTTAATATCGATTTTCACTGTTGTGCAACTTGGCTAACGATGTCCATGAACTTGAGTTCCCGAAATTGGTTGACTGGAACACATTTACCTCTATATGTGCTATAAAAATAGTATACTGTACGAACACGTCAGGGAAATAGCGCACGATATGGTTTACACATTATAAGAATGAGTTTACATAAGAATACAGTTAGCACCTCTTTAATGCGAGGAGTACACTAAAACTGGAATAACTTACCATTAATGTATCTAGTTGTACAATAAAATATTTGATTTACTCGGTGGTTTTTGTTTTTCAGAAATGCGACCGCCCTCAAAGAAGGGTTCCCCAGTGATAGTAGACTTTAGCATTTTTGTTGTAGATATTAACTCAATTAATGTAGAGGATATGGACTTTAGGTAAGTGATCGAAGTAGCTCGCCGCCTCGTCAGCTGTCATAATGGGAATAATCATAATGTTAGCCAGTCATTACATATGCATTTTCAGAGTAGACATGTTTATACACCAACGATGGATGGAATCGCGACTGGAGATCTCGGATGATATATTCGAGGAGGGTGACGATTATGTTACCTTACTTCCCGAATTCTTCGACAATCTCTGGCAACCGGATCCCTATTTTCTAAATTCAAAGATTGCCGGTAAGTATTGTAAACTTTCTGACAGATATGCATGTTCGCAAAAGAGCGTCCTTTTCAATAAGTAGGGTACTTGTGTTTTGTAGGACCTTTCACGAACTCACAAAAAGAAAAACAAAATATATATATATAATTTCTCTGATAATTCGAGATCACTCTGGTAGGTCTCTTTAATGCACTCAAAATAGTATCTCTACTATTATCTGCGCCTTTGGTGTATATTTGGTGTATAATAATATTGTTTTTTTTTTACTTTTAATTTTCATTGCTTTTAACATTTCCAAATACAAAAACTACAAAAAAAAATACTAACAACAACGCAAACTTCTACTAGGATTTGGAAGTCCATATGTTTCCTCGGTTTCCCTACTACGCTATAAGGATGAAAGAGAATCGAAAAACTTTCATCTAAACAAAACTTTAAGTATACATAATACCAAATCTAGAAAATGTGTTTTTGTGTTGACAATTTTGTGGTGTCAAATCAAATCTCAAACTATATACAAAATTCACAAAAATCTCATGCTATAAATAAGCTGTCTTCGGCAAGCCGAACACCAAAATACCCTTGCAGACTTCATTTTTTATATGTTACTACACAATCTCTGTAAAACCCTCTGCAAGGTTGTACGATCCTCAACATTCATGAGCATCATTAATGTCAAATCTCACCCCAACATAATTCAGATAAATCGAATAAAACAAGTTTGTTGTATAATATTTCATTAACGTATCATTTTCATTGTGGTATCTTATGTCTATGTGAAAAACCCATCCAGGCAGACCCTATATAATTATCCGAATCTATGTGTTATATAATTTAAAAATAGAGTCTTATCTTGTTTTGTGAATCTTTCGATGCAGCCAACTTAAAAAAACAAAATTAAATTTGTATTGTCCATATATATTATTTGTATCTTTTCAACACAGTCAACACTCGCTATACTATAATTATCTGGCCTTGCGTGCAGCTGATAAATCACCCATAAAGTTTCTAAAAACGGTATTCGGAAATGGGTTCCGATTCCACATACTGGCTATTAAATCGCACGCTGACCAAATCCCATTTTCAATGCCAGGGTCAACTGGAACCTGTTAAAACACCCAGTTGGTGGAAAAGCCAAATTGCAAATTACCGTTGTAGAAAATTTGCAGTTGCATTGGGTGCGATAAGATCTGGGCAAGGTCAGCTAGACCAAAAATCGATTTGTAAACAGGTTCAAAAAATTCCAACAAAGTTTTTTTTTTTGTCATTTCGTGTTTGTTGTGGCTTCGTCTAAATTAAGGATAATAATACTAATACAATCACGATACTGTCATATCATTGGTTATTTGTTTGGTTGGCAATCAACCCGTTAGCGGTAATCAGCGGAATTTTTTATTGATTTGTTTGTTGTGATTATTTATTTCATGGTTTTGTTAGCTATATATCATATCTATATATATTTTCTTCACTTTTTTGTATATAGTTTTGAATTGATCTTTAAGTTGGCTGCATCTGACTCAATTGCTAAATAATAAACGAATACTCAGGATGCATTTGGAAAACATTCATAGTACCTTCTATTACAGCAATTCTTCAGATCGAATAAAACACTCGACATCTCGAAGTGAACTCAATTTTCGTATTTTTAACAACAACAACAACACATTGAAATGCAGGTCATATCAGGCACATGATGCATTCTGAAAAACACTCGAGTTCATTTTGCTTGTAGTCGTACTGTACTTCCAAGAAGCACACGCAATTATTATATATATATATATATCCGTACACTCGCATACCCCGTCCATTTCAGTAGCCGCAAATATCCGACAAAAAAAAAAAAAATGCAAAACAAAAAAAACTGAGTGCCAATTCTATAGTTCTAATCGAAACTACTTTATTCCGCATCTCTGCAACGTCTTTTCGATGTCTCTCTTGTCATTATAGAAATAGCTACCCTGACGCACAAGTTCACATCGGTGACGCTCTATAAGAATAAAACCGTACGGTATGCGGCCCGCATGCATGCAATAATTGCCTGCCAGATGGAGTTCCAACTGTATCCCATGGACATACAAGTTTGTCCCATTTACATTGAGAGTTGTGAGTTGTGACTTGATCAAATACCAAAATTCTTCTTCATTAAGCCTTGTTTTCCATTTGCCATTTCAAGTTTCGTCCAATAATCAGAAGGTAAAGCTACGCTGGTCCGATTCTGGCGTAACGCTCAATCCGGAACTGAAACTGCTGCAGTATAATCTCGGACAGCCACTGGAGCTGGAGGAGAGCGATGGCTATATGCCCGAGAAAGTGGGCAATTTCTCACGTCTAACCGTCTACTTTCGTTTCGAGCGACAAATCGGACATCATCTAATACAGACCTTTGCACCCTCCTCCCTGGTCGTAATGTTGTCCTGGTTCAGTTTCTGGCTTGGCCTAGATGCGATACCAGGACGCGTCACACTACTAGTCACCTGCATGCTAACGCTTGTGACCATGTTTACGGGGCTACGGGCGGATATACCACCCGTTGCGTATGTGAAGGCAATTATCTAATCTCCACCCATAAATTCAATATGGTAACTAACAGTATGTATATATATCTATATATATCGGTTATTTAGGCTCTTGACCTATGGATGGCCGGTTGCATGGTGTCTGTATTCGCTGCCTTGGCCGAATTTGTTGTCGTCAAAGTATTGGACGTGCAGTACCAGTACCAAGTGAATCGTATACCAAAGGTACTGCCGATGGTAAGCACCCAGTTCGGTTATAAATAATATACCCACACACACAATTTCTATATCATTCTATGTGCAGCGCATTAGCAATATGGAAAAGGGTCAATGTGCAACGGTCGCCAGCTGGGAAAGTGGTGCGGTACGGTCACGGAAGGCCACACAAACGCCAACCACGCCCGGACAGGTAAGTTGTGCATTTTAAACGGGCCTCAATTTGTCCCTAAGCACATAAATTATTGAATCGAAGCTGATTGACGAGCGGGCGTAACACTTACCATATGCACTCGGGGAAAAAGGCCTGTCAAATTTCAAGTACAGGCTGGAATGAAGTCATTTAGGCCTTTAGTCCTTTAGTCCTTTAGTTACAAATTTGTCTTAAATAAGTCCAAATCATTCTTGACTTCCATTCCATTCCTAAAATTGGAGATTTATTTAGGATATTATTTAGAGGTGCACAAAAAATCACTAAAGTGTCAGGTTATTTGAAATAGTTACAGGAATCGTGTATAAAATATTCCTTAAAAATAGTCAATAACGCAACTATTTTAAATTAATATTAATCGTACTTAACTTATCCATTTTGTGATCTCAAAAACACGTTGATGAAATAAGAATTTTATTTGTTAGTCAAATATATTCATTGAATATTTTTTTAGTGTACATATATTACATACATAGTGCAGCTTGTAAATTGCAGTTACCCGTTGTAACCTGTATGAATAAGCCAATTATTTGTTTTATGCCACAGACCTCGCTGCAGGGCAACGGAGGACCCCCAAAGCCTGCGCGTCGCCAAAGCCTGCTGTCCGTTGCATGGACGGACACGGATACGGGCGTGGAGAAGATTATGTGGCGTGAGATTGATAAAGTTTCACGGGCGGTGTTTCCGATCTTGTTCTTTGTGTTTGTACTGCTGTATTGGCCCATATTGCTGATGAAGTCGTCCTAGGACTTGGGGAGCTCCAGAATACACATTTCTGGACTCCGTTAAAAAACACAATAAAAAACACAAAAACAAAATAAAATGGAATTCAAAATCACAACGAAACTGGAATTCAATTCAAAATACACAACACGGTTTTACACCACAATATGGAGCATATTTAACAATCTAATTAATCTACGGCTTTAAGCATATCACTAAAACACATAATACGGTATCTTCAACAGTTACCCAATTATCAATGAACAAACGTAACAACTTTGCCCCACAAAATTGACACTTGCTCATCCAAATACTTACTACTCCATTTATTTATAATTTGTATACTCATAAAACTTGTACTTTTTCTGTTGTTACGATCTTGAGTACCTCACAACACGAAAAGATACAGATTAGAAATTAAAAAAAGTAACTTAGCTGGCAATCAAATGGATAAAACCGATTCAAAATTATCTGCACGACTCGATGAAAGAATTTAAAAAAAAATAATAAAAAAAAACGAAAGTTCAAATTATTCATGTTTATAGACATTGTGCACAAAGCTGAATTAAATAATTATATTTATTTGTTAATTAATGAAAACACTATTTGCTAAGAACACTATCCCAAAAGATATTGTTAGCCTTTGCTATTTTTTTTCAAATTACAATTAAAATCAAGCTATTTTTTTTCATAGGCTTAAGCAAAACCGCCATACAAATTAATTGGTGCTTTAAAATGATAATACAATTTACAAAAAAAAAAGATAAGAAAAAAACCCCTCAAAGGATCAAAACAAACATACATATATATATATACATATTTGAAATGTAAATAAGTAGAAACAAGTGCTATTTAGGAATTTTTACACACACCAAATAATGAGACAAATAATCTATTTAGCGATTTAATAAACGATGCGAACCTTAGAGCTGTGGCTTTATATATATATATATATATATATATATATATATTTATATTTTATACATTTACCAAGTAGTTCAAATATCGCACACTTAACAAAAATGCTAGAAATACGTATACTTTATAAGTAAAATACAAAAAAAAAGATGAGGAGATAATTATATTTTGTATAACAAGAGATGCTGTAAATAGTAAATATTACATAATTAAGTACACTTAGAAAATTGATTTACTGTAGACAACCAACAAATTCATATATGTGTACATACATTTCTATTGGGTAAGTTCTATATATTTCACAGGTTTTTTTTACAAGGAATCGATCCTAATTACTAATTGCTCTACAAAACTTTATCCTCAAAGCTTTCTCAAACTACCTAAAATCAAAACAGTACACAATAAAGCATGTAAAAAAAACTGAAGTAAATAAAATTGATTCTAACCCAAAAAAAAAAAACAATCGACTAATGCAACAATTTAATTGATAATTACATTTAATGGGTGTAATCGTAGTGTCTAGGTTAATAACAAAACTATTTTATGTAACACTATGCAGCATCGTCGTCCTCCTCGATATCCTCGTCCGTATCTTCTTCGTCTTGTTCACTAAAATCGGCTTCTAAGGGTTCATCCTCTTGGCGACTAATCAACAACATTTCACTATCACTATCCTCATTCTGTGCATTATCTTCGGATTTCTTCAAGTCTTGCAACTTGTCTGATCTCTCCAGAAGAACGCGTAATGTATATTTGTTGAAGTCACATCTGAAAATGTACAAAATAAGCATTCTATTGTACGGCATTTAAAATTCAAGCTTACATTTTGTTTAGCATTTCATATTTATGCGACAGACTTTCGTGTAAGCCAAGCAACGCCGTATGCTGAAAGACCCCATCACGATTGCCATGAGTGGTTAGTAGGCAACAGCACCACTGCAAATAGAACTCAATGTGGGGCGAGGACTGCAGCAGGCGGGCCAGTTGTTGCAACAAGCGCTGGGCAAAGTCGGGCGACAGATCCGCGCAAAGTAGCTCAACTGTAAATGGGGAAAAAAGGTCGAACAACACATTGGATTGAGTATATATATGCAGACACGTGCGGTAAACGCAACGGCAATTAATTTACATATGTGTGCATGTGTGACACAAAACGGGTTATTAACAATGCAACAACAGAAAACCACAAGTGGAAACTATCTTAGGCTGGCTGATATTCGCATACCCTTGCTGAACGGAGACAGTTTAGCTATTATTTGAATAAACAGGCAGATTATTCCTATGGGAGTTAAGTAGGATATATTAGTGTGATTTTGAGAATTCTTTGCAAGCATTAAAATGCACTACACACTTTGCAGCAGAATCATAATACCCGCTGCAAGGGTATCACAACTTGATTCGCGTGCAAAAACGCTTTGTTGCCCACGTTAATGCAGAAAGAACCTTGAAACTTTTCTTTTTGTTTTTGTTTTTTTTTTGTTAACAGCAACAAAAAGAGCATAAAAATTTACACATTCGATCCATGTGGAGTTGGGTAATAAGCGCCTTGACTGCAAGGGTGAAAAATTCAACATTCATCTATTTTTGGACATGCGAGCAAAGGCAGAAATTGCTATTGATTTAAAAAAAAAAAATATAAACAAAAAATGAATAAAAATGGTTCTAAGGCTGACTCCGTTTGCAAGGTCGCCGTAAGCCACCTTTTTGCCTACCAATATTCGGATTATTTACGACTTAACTACTTACTATCCCTGTAGGGCACGCGCTCCAAGACTAAGGTAATCAAATTGGGCTCATTTAGTTTCAAGGACATGATGAGTGCCTTTGTGAAATCCCCTGTTTTGAGTGCCTCGTGTGCCGCCTTCGGTGTCACTTCAAGCGTCAAGTCGAATGGATCGAAAACTACACCTAGATAAATCAAATAAATTATTTAAATAAATTTGCCTGTATACTAATAATTGCGGCTAATTGGTCTTACCCTTATCTAGAGCATATATGCATAGACCCTCGGTTCCTGCGGCGGCAAACGCTTGACCCGTCGGTGAGAAGCGTACGGTGAATACTCTCACCTCCGGCTGAAAGCGGCGCGAGGACATATCGCCCCTGCTTACGCCTGGCAAACGGATTGCCACATTGCCACCCTCAAGTTCTTCGCGCTGCTCCACCAAAGCCATGTTGCCAAACTCGCTCAGATGTTTGCGACTAATGAACTCCTGGGAGCGAGAAAGTATTTATAAGAATTACTTCTCTTTATTATTACTTTTTGCGTAATTTATTCCACTCACATTTAGGCCATCCAAACTGTGATTCTGGGTTATTTGGAATTTTTTGAGCAGGATAGCCTCACGCACATGATATATACAAATGTTGGCGGACTTGCCAGCAGCCAAAATACATTCCCCATCCGCTGAATATTCGATTGTCGAGAAGTAACTAAAAACAGAGGATTGTTTAAATTTCAATTACAAAGGTTGACTGCCGCACTTACTTTGATTGTGCATTTTTTTTGGCCGTAATAACATCTGTTTCCAAGCGTGCGCCGCCCAAATCATTGCGTCCCTCAATTGTGACCACTTGGGTGGCAAATTTGACATCAAAGATGGTTATGTTGCCCACAAGCGTGGCAACTGCGACCTGAAGGAAGCACATTGTGATTAAGGGACATTAAAGTATATGGAACCATTCACCTCTTCACCACTGGGACTAAATGCCACGCAGGTCACATCGGAGAGCGCATCAATTGTCTCGTGCTCACTGTTGTTCTCCAAGCAATTCCAAATCTTCACCGTTTTATCCCACGAGCCGGAAATGAGGGTCGATGAGGTGCCAACTGGGGAAAAGGCCACCGAAGTTACGGGGCCCTCGTGACCACTAATCACCTCCAGCAGTTTGCCCGTCTTTATGGACCACAAGTAGATCTCAAAAATATCCTGGCCACCAGCGACAACCAGCTCGCCGGAATAGTCCAACCCGACGCATGCAAACTGTGCTGGAGTTGGCGATGTAAACGTTCGAAAATTGCGATACCTGAGGCAGAGATTTCCATTAAATACAAGTTGTAGTCATTGAGGGAGTGCAGCACATACCTGATGATATCAAAGGCACGTACAGTGCCATCCAGCGAACTGCTAACTAGGAACTTTTTATTCCGACTGAACTGCACTCCGGTCACGCCACTCGTGTGCTCACTGAACGTGACAAAACAGAAGCTACTTTGGGTATTCCACAGTTTCACCTTGGAATCCTCTCCGCCGGTGGCGATATACTGGCCATCCGGTGAGTATGCAATACAGGACATTTCACTACTATGTCCCTGTTGCTTCATTATATACTGCTCGCTCTGCCACTCCCATACCAGTAGTTGCCCAATCTCCTTCGAGGCCAACGCTACCCAGTCCCCAGTGCAGTTAAAGACTGCCGCAGAGATAGGATAATCGGAGATGCTCAACGAATGAATCATATTCACATCGGGCAGTTCGTACAGATAGAAGGCACCAGTGCTGAAGGCCACCACCAAGATTTTAGTGCTACGATTATAGTTGGCTGCCGTTAACAAAGCATCCCGTTTCTCCTTGCGCGGCTCGTTGGCTAAGTAGTGCCTGCCCAGCTTCTTGTAGAAGAATGGATGTGACTTTTTAATGCCTTCGTCTTTCAGTTCGTTTTGATCCTCGCCGACAGTGTCAAATTCTGTTTTTACTGTCAGTTTCTCCACATTATTCTCGACATCATCTTCGGATTCGCTCTCCGAATCGATTTTGGGAACCTTGCGCTTATGGACTGGCGGCCCAGTTTTGTCCACTATTAAATCCGAGGGCTCCATACTGCACTCCCAGAGGCATAGTTGTCCATTCTTGCTCACAGTGTTGATGTCCAAGCTATTCGCTTCAAAGAAACACGAGACTATTGCATCAGTGTGCCCGCTTAGATTATATGTGCGGAAATTGCTTGTGCGTTGCATGCCGCACACTTTGGTTGAGCTATCGCGACAGCCGATGGCAAGAAACTTCGAGTCTGTGGACCAGTCCAGCCACGTGATCTCATCGTAACCACCGAGGAAACTGCGCTTCAACACAAATGGATTATATTCTCCAGTTATTTCACCCGGAGCAGCAAATACGAGCACAATATTCTCTTTGGCCACCGCAAAATAGCTGCCATCCGGACTGAATTTAATGCACTGCACAGCACTTTGGAATTTGTGACGATGTATCACTGTGCAGGAGACCATGCTTATCAGGTGTGCATCGCCCTGCTCATTGACAGCAATCAACAAACTGCCATCCGGAGACAAATCGATGTTGTTGTAGTTGTAGCGAGACTCCAAAGACAAAGTACGCGACTTGTTGCTGCCAAACGTAACAAGATATTATAAATGAAATTAAATATATTGCTAAGCAGAATTTCGAATCTTACTTCTTCAGATCGTATACGGTTATGCGGTTACCCACTGGACTGATTACTGAATTGCCATCCGGCGAGAAGATCAAGTTTCCATTGCGATAAATTGTGCCCAACAAATTCGAAAACTGTAATTGCAAATATTAGTAATCAGTCTGTTTACTACTAGTACTTAACTCACTTTGTAAGAAAACTTCATGGTGCAGATTTATTTAATAAACCTATGATATTAAAATGAAGCGCTCCAGCGATGAGTATAAACAAAAAGCACTGCACGTGTTGTGTTAAATGTGGCGCTAAAAAATGTCAAACATATGATAAAAATACATAAAAATAGGTCGCAATTTTTTTGGTATTTTTAAGAACAGCTGACAGCGCTGCCAACTTGTCCACACGGACTAATACTTTCACACAAAAAAAAACAAGAAAAGGCAACTTCGTAGTTAAATAAATAAATATAAATATTTGTGCATCCATAATGGAACAGAGCAAACCGACTACGGACAAAATGGCCGAGCATAAGGCACGCTTACTCGAACTACACAAACGGCGCCAGGAGGCGCGCACGCAGAACCATCAGGAAGTCGTCGCGGAAGACGCACGCAAAAAGCTGCCCAGCAATTGGGAGGCACGGAAACGTCAAGCAGAATGGCTGCTAGCCGATGACAAGGCACGCGAGGAGGCCCAATCTGCTGGCAAGGATTACGAACGCCTCAAGTTGCTGGAGGTCTCAGCAATCGATGCGGAACGCATCGAGAAGAAGAAGATGCGCAAGGATAATCCCGACTTGGGCTTCTCCACGTACGAAGCGCAGACGGCAAGGCAATATAATCGGCTGGTGAAGAGCATGCCGGCTCGTGATATGGCCAAGTATGAGAAACAGAAGGCTGAGTTGGGAGACGCTTTCTATGGCGGCCCCAATACGACGCTGCACTCAAGGACAAAGGATACAACGAGCGCCATCAATAACATGGTTAAGGATCTGGAACAACAAATTGATCGCAGGAAGAAGTATTCCAGGCGTCGCATCTATAACGATGATGCAGATGTTGACTTTATCAACGAACGCAACTCGAAATTCAACAAGAAATTGGATCGCTTCTACGGCGAACATACGGCAGAGATCAAACAAAATCTGGAGCGTGGCACAGCAATATAAATTTAATTCAATTTTTATCTACAAAACATTTAGTTTTTAAGTGCATTGTGTACCTCACATTTATAAGCACATTGTTTACAAATTAAATTGAACATAAAAATGCAAATAAGCAAAAAAATACTTGAAATTCGTGAAGCGAGTAATTTAAAGTTACTTTGGCTTAGAAAATACCATCGTGTTGGTATTTTAAATACCACAGTAAATCGAAAGCTGCCAAGATTTGTTTACATATTTGATTGTTCAGTTTGGTAAATTATGCTATTTGATCACAATAATGCAACAATTAAGCGCACGTGAAAGGTATTTGGTAACAAACACATTAAACAGTTTGCCATGGATACTCCAAGGACGCGCTGTACTCATCGATCTGCACAATGAGACATCCGTGGCGGGAATAATTGACTGCGCCGATGGAAACATGACATGCGAACTTACGAATGCCGTCTTCATAGATAGAAATGGAGAGCAACATGCCTTTGATAATTTTATGATACGCAGTCGGATGATTCGTCTGCTGCATGTGCCAAAGGATCTGGATATCAAGCATGAGATTGAGAAATTGCAGCGGAGGCCCAAGAAAATCAAAACAAATGGCAAGCGATATTTCAAACAGAAACGCGCCGAAGAGCGCCATAAGGAGACTTTGGAGAGCATTAAAGCACAGAGAGATGCGGAGAAACTGTAGATGAATTATCAATTGGGAAATAAAAATAGTGAAATAAAACGAAATATTCAATTATTTAGTTATCTTGATTACAAATTATTATTTCCTTCACATAATTATATTTGCTGTGCAATTATTTCTTGGACTCCTTTTCCTCCTTGTACTTGTAATGCAGTTCCATGCAATCTGTGTCGGAAATTTTGATCCAACCATTCGGGGTCATGTGGTAGACACGAACAATGCCACCAGAATAAGCATCGCGGAATGTGGCATGGTAAATAGCGCGACGACCCAATTCCTGTGCCTCCGTGTCCTTCAAATCCCAATGATAGCCTGAATCGAGCACACCGAAAGCGAAAATGGAACCGCTGCCCACGGAGAAGACATTGCCGGGTGTGCGAGATCCCTCAGAGTCCACATAGTAGAGACCCGGGCCGCGCTTATCGTATCCCGCCAGCATCATGCCCATGCTCAGGCCCATGCCCTTGTACTCGTGGGCAATATTGGCCATAATCTTGCTGGCGGCCGCCACCGAGATGCGTTCCTTGTTGCGCAGCTCGTGCAGGCGGCATTCCTTGGCCAGGACGCGATCCCAGTAGACGCAGTCAGCAGCGCCGCCGGCCAATGTGCCCAGCAGGAACTGATTGATTTCGACAATCTTCTTCATGGTCTGCGACCCAATATACTGGCCACCAGTAGCACGCGAATCCACTGCCAAAATGACGCCACCTTGGTACTTGAAACCGAGAGTTGTTGTGCCATGATCAAAGTTAATTTTAACACCGGTCTTGGCGGCATTTGCTTGAATCCTGTTTAGATTATCCAGGGGCTGCAGTGCGTCGTTTAAATATATTAATATTTTGTAGTCTTACAAATATTTATATTTGATTCACTTACATTCTCAAATGGAGGCGCTGCCAATGTGTAGGGATTTGCAATGTTGCTGCTGAAGGCGTTCAGTTCGTCCTCGACTTCACTTGAGGTCCATGCAGCTGGCTTCATGTACGAAGCATTGGAAATTTTACAAATTTCTGCTAATGCCATTTTTTCTTTTATTAAGTTGCCGATGCGAGAATTGCAAATATTTTGTGATGAGATGACAAAAATTGAAACAAGCCTAGCGATGTGAGAGCATGGGTGACAAGCATCGATAAGTCGATTTCAATCAATTCGATGTATATCGATTGGTACATGTACTGCAGTGGGCACCCCAAATACATTAACATTTACCGCAATGTTATTATTAATATTTATTTATTTATTATTTCCACCACGATGAAAAAATAAATGTTTACCAAGTCCTCCAACTAAAATTTGAATTTTAGTACTGCCCACCAACTTGTTTATGGAAAAGTTGCTGTAAATGGCGCTAAATTTAAAAAACAAACGGCGAATGACGATCATGTCGCATTTGAACAGTACAGCTGTTTTCAGAAATGATGTCGATAGCCACCAAGCACATCCGATGACTTTTTCGATTAGTGGAAAGGGGCGACAACCATAAACTAAACCTGTTGCCAATTTTGCAATTCGCCTCAATTTTCTCTTCTATTTTCCTTTAGGCCTGGCTTAAAGCCAAATTAACTCTTGGCGTACACAAAAATGTAAGCAAATGTAACACACAAATCGATTTTTAAACCAAATGTAAGCCACTAAAATAACAAAACGGTCAACAGGTATAAGTGTAACGTATAACGGATTGAAATTAAAAAGCGATTTAAGTTGTAAGTCGTGAAAATTTGTGTTAATTCGCTGCAAAGCAGACTGAGCTCCATTAGCGAAAAACTTTCAGAGTTTTCTTGAATGTTGGCAATAATTTTAAAAGAATTTTTAAATTCGCCATGAAAATGTGTATGAATATGTGAAAAGATTGGAATAGAAACTTGCGAATTTGCCTGATGTAAATACATATGTGCGTGGTATTTATATGGCTACTTCTTGTATGTGTGTGTGCGTGCGTGAGTGTGTGTGTGTGTACTTACAGAGTACAAAGTATTTTAGTGACTTATAAATATTGTAACCGTTAAAATATTGGTTTAATTAAATTGGTTATAATTTTTAAAGACGACTTAAATTAATTAATTGTAATTAATCTTTAGACAATGCAGCATGGATCACACCCTAAAGCAGGAAGCCTTGCCGAATGCCATTTCCGGGGTAGGTTCAAATGTACCGCAAAACTTAAGTCAATATTCTAATTGGAATTGTATTTTTTCAGCATGACTGCAGAAATTGGACGGCTTTGCATGAGGCTGTTGCCGCCGGAGATGATAAGAGAGTTCAAGTTCTGCTTTCCAGCAGTGCCACAGATCGCTTGGCCAGGGAGTCCAGTCAGGGGAATACCCCATTGCATGAGGCCGCCAGTCGTGGATTGAGTCGCTGTGTCAAATTGCTCTGTGCCCCGCCCACATCCGCGAAACCGCAGCCGGGTCACGGCAAAGAGAAGAGCCGACTGAAGACGCGGGTGACGAACACAATTGAAGCCTTCCACAACAGCACGCTGAGCATCATTAATAATGAGGGACTCTCAGCTTTGCATTTGGCTGCCCAAAATGGTCACAATCAAAGCTCACGGGAATTGCTGATGGCCGGCGCCGATCCGGATGTTCAAAATAAGGTAAGGATTCTTAATCCCTACTGTTATTTGTTTTAATCTTACAATTTGTATTTAGTACGGGGATACGGCCCTGCACACGGCTTGTCGCTACGGGCATGCGGGCGTTACCCGTATTCTGCTATCGGCCCTGTGTGATCCCAACAAAACCAACCTGAATGGAGACACCGCGTTGCACATCACCTGCGCCATGGGCAGGCGCAAGCTGACCCGGATTCTGCTCGAGGCAGATGCGCGTTTGAGCGTGAAGAACGCCCAGGGAGACACGCCACAGAGTATTGCAGTCCGCAAGAATTATCGGGAAATAAATGAAATACTCAGCACGCCAAAGCGCATACGTAATCGGAGAGAAAAGCCAAAGGAGAATGAGAAGACGGATAAAGCACCCGACAAGGATAAGGATAAGGACAGGGATAGTGTGGATAAGGCTATCAATTGGTCACCCTACGGCTGTCATTATTTTCCCGATCCGCGCAGCTTTCCATCGCCCAAGCTAGAGACCTTACCCAAAGAGCCGCTGAAGCAGGGCGAGCAATATTTCCTTGACCTCGCTGGCCACATCCATAAGGGTCCTGTGAGTGTAGGCAACACCTGCTACTGCGGACCCTTCTTCCGGCACATTGAGAACAAATTGAATTGCAATCGCAAGAGCTTGAAGAAATATGTGCACAAGACCAAGGAGCGATTGGGACACAAGGTTCAGGCGCTGGCCATAAAGACCAATGATCAAATCGAGCAACTCACTCGCACCATGATCGAGGATCGGATGCGCTGTGAGAGCAAGCGGCAATATCTCAACGAATATCTACGACGCGGCGAACCCCTGCGCTCCACATTCGACAATCAGACCAAGTGTACCAGGATTGAGAGAACGTTGTCTCGATGCCGCAGCTTGGATCTGCTGGAGAGTAATTTCGAGAGCAATCAAATGCCCAACTCGAAGAGTGTTGACATTCTCGAAGAGAATCGAACCGTCGTGGATGTTGTTTATCATGGCCACTCAAAAGATGCGAGAGCTGAGAGCGATTCAAATGAGGACACGCATTCCAATTCCAGTGCTGGTGGAGTAGACGATGTCGAGATGGCAAAGCCTCTTTCAGCAGCTCAAGAAGATTCAAAGCAGACGAAGCTGGATGAACTCAAGCTTGATTTTCTGAAAGTATCAGAGCGACTGGGAGATCTGTTGGAGAAGACTACTCTAATCATGGAGCGAGATAATGAGCAGGAGAACAAACTACAACTTTGCTCTTTATCGCCGGAGCAAAGTAATCCGTCCATGCACAGTCCAGAGAATCAAGAAAACAAAGAGAGTCCCAATTATGATGGCTATGCGAATGGTCAACGACGCTATCCCAACTCGAGTGAAACATCAAATCCCTCACAGAACTCCAACAGTTGGGAATTCGGAACGACTCCGCCAGATGCCCAAAAGTATTATCATCACTGCATTGGCCGGGGTGAAAATATGCTGAATACAGTGATTAAAGCACTGCGCAAGGATGCCGCCTTTGCGGATCACAATCATGACGACGTGGCGCTCAACCAAAATGCAGACAGATTGTGTGGCGATAAGTTGATGTATAAGGAACAGATCCATGAGACACCATCGCCATCGCGCAGCACCGATGCGTTACAGTTGTATCCAAGTTGTCACAAATCCATGTCCAATCTAATGAAACGGCAGCCACTCTGCCTGGAGGATAACATTGCAGCACATCCCGCACTATTTTACACAAATCCCATGGCTATGCCTCAAATCTCACCCGTTGGATTGCAGATGAGACAAGGCACCAATGAGGCAGCGGGCAAGGTGGAAATTAAAAACGGCGAAATCAAATACCTAAAGAAACCCAGTACGGGTCAAGTCAAGGATATGGTGGCACAATTGCAGGGTCAAATTGATTGCAAACAAAACTCTGAGAATGAACTGGCCTTGAGCTCCGATTTGCACAACTTGAATTATGGCTTGCGGGGCATTGAAGACACACCACGACTGCCTCTGCAGAATCCCTCAGCTCTCTACACAAGCCACATGCGAACGAATCCCCAACAGCTGAGGCACATACCAAAAGATGCATACTTCCACGATCTGCCAAATCGATCGAGAGAACCGCCAAGAGTTCAAAACATTTACTCAGCAGATTTGGCTAGTGCTAGATATATGCGAGGCTATGGTAGACAACGGGAATCCCAATCTCCCACTGCACCGCCAACGCTCCATCTGCAGCCAAATCATCATCATCATCATCATACCCAGGAGCTATTGCCAGCAGAGTATACAAGCCGCAATTTGAATTTGGCCAATGGCAATCAGCCGCAACATCTGCACGGGAATGTGTTACCAAATGTCGGCTCTATAAGAGCGCATCCGATGATCTTTCGAAATCCGCTGCCACATGATGATGTCGATCTAGATGTGGATGAGATCGCCGCTGTTGGCTTATACAATAATGTTTCCAGCCTAGTTTAAGGATACTCAAAGTAAATGTAAAGAATATATATATATAAATGTGCTGATTTTTTGTAGCCAACATTTTTGTAAATAGTTGTCACAATGTATTTATCATTATTTTAATGTATATGTAATCCTGTTCATGATGGACTCTATACCAGATATATGTATGTCAAATTTCTGGACGTTGTGGCCGGCAAGTAGCAACAATTAGCAAACAGTAAAAATTGTTAGAATTCGCAGCATTTTGTTTTTGGCACTATTTTTGTCTGTAAATATATGTATGTATATATGCATGTATGTACTTATATTTGTAGTTTTCAGTGTGTGTTTTGTCTTCACTCTATTAATAACTACGTATATAGTGTTATTATTGAATTAAAATATATTTTCTTTAAAAAATTTTTTAAATATAATAGTTTTTTAATGTATGTGTAAATATCAGAATGTCAAGTACATATTTATTTGATAACAGATCATGTTTTGGTGTTTTGATAGACATGCGGCATATGACATTGTAAAAATCAATTGTTTTTCTTCTTTATGTTTTTAAATGTTTACAAATTATCTGATGATGACAACGTTTGATATCATTAATTATAATATTAGTTTAAATGTTTAATATGCTTGCTTGCTTGCTTTTGTTAATACGTTTTTTTTGTTTAGCAAATTGCCTACAAATGATTTCTCGATGTTTGATACATACTATTTAATTGAAAATTCTATAAATGATGCTGCCTTCTGCCGTTCATTTCTAATCAAATTACACAATATCGGCCACTTAATAATTATCTTAATATCTGCATAGTCAAATTACATGTTACAATAGCCAATAATTTATTCGCTTTTAAATGTAGCCTAATATATATAAACCTATTAACATTATTTTGTTTTCTTTTGCAATCTACTGGAAATTTTTCTTCTTTTCTTGGCTTTAATGAAAAATGAGTGTCGATTACCCGGCATTCTCCTCTCGATTTGAACTTAACAAATATTGTTGTTGATGTTGATTTTGTTTATGTTGTTGTTGTTGGTCTTGATGACAGCAGGGATGAGTTACGCTCGATTGGGAAATCTGCATGTAACGAATATTTTATATCAGGTAACGTCTCAAAGGGGACTGTTGTCCGAGTCTTCGCGCTCTTGGATTGTAGTTATACTTTGCTGCAAGGCATTCGGTGTGAGCCACTCCCTAAAAATGAACGAATGTAAATATAAATATAAATATATATCTGACTAATCGAAGCCAAACTTACTTTGGTAGGCATCTTTGTAAAAAGGGTACACAGGAGCTAAAATGTGCTAGACGATTCACCCAGCTGGGTATTTCTTGGCCGCAAAGTATCTGATATTAATTAAAACACAATTAATACAAGATACACAGATGAGATTTTCGGAGACGTACCTGTGTCAAATTGCCCGAAAAGTGGTTACAATTATTGTTCATAAGATGATAACGATCGCCGCGAAATTGATTGCCCAACTCCTCGACAAGGCGACGCACTTCCTCATATGTAAAATCCGTGCAGCCAATTTGTATGCTCTGCCGGAATTGAAACTGTTCGCCCAGCTCGTCGTGGTCA
Source organism: Drosophila paracracens (assembly GCA_035044025.1). NCBI lineage: Eukaryota > Metazoa > Arthropoda > Insecta > Diptera > Drosophilidae > Drosophila > Drosophila paracracens. The sequence goes on from JAWNMN010000242.1 coordinate 967,578, forward strand.
CGTGGACTGATCTCAAAGACGCCCGTAAATGGGAAAGGATGTCCGCCATATGCGAACTCAGTGCCAAATGCTTCTACGCCGGAATGGAATACGCCCAGACCAATTGAAGTGGTATATTCATTAATCCAATACTACAAATGAGAAATCAATTAACTTCAATTGAATTGTAATTGAACGAATTTCAATACTTACCATATCATAAACATTGAGAATAACTGGTTCTCTTGTCCCCATATTGGATGGCAAGAGCTCCTCGTTGCCATCTTTTGGGACACTTAGGCAGCTTGGAAATGACAGGTTGCAGGGCAGCCCGTTGGAGAACATTGATTAAATGCGTTGTTGGTTTTTTCTTTCTTTCTATACTGCAAGCAACATTTTGAGATTTTTAAATTTAACATACACAAATATTCTCACAAACATTCTTATTCTTTGTTTTCTTGCCATATTTGGAATTTGAGGAGTTCCACAGTTGCATACACGCACACACATGTGTGTGTAAAAGAAAGTATGGGTGTTCAAAATAAGTACACTTGCGTATGCACATATGTTCAATTACATATATATGTGTATACATTATATACTCATCATCTTCATACATACACACAAATATGCGTGTCGCAAATGTGTCATAGCAATCAACTTACACAAGTAATACAGGACCCTAATATCCCATGCTCCGGTGGAAGTTAACAATTGACAATTGCCAAATGTAAAGTTTTACGCATTTATTATATTATTTACTTCCGCATCCGTTCTTAGTTTATACACAAGATTTTTTTTGTTTATGGATTGATTGTAGAGTTGTGCTGGCCCAGTTCAGAGTATCGTTCATTAGAATCGTCTTATCGAACTACTCAAATCGGTTCTTCGATACCTCAATTATCGAACTTATTTTGACGCGATTATCGTACAAATAATACAAAAGTTCGTTATGCAAAAGTTTTTGTAATTCTTTTCTTTTTTAGTTTTTTGTGAAACTATGAGTTAAAAACTCAAAATCTTGATTCCAAATTAAAATTCAGTATTAATAAGTGATCTATGATCACAAAAGTTTTGCTTTTAAACATCGGTTAAGTTTTGACAAAGTTATGGCATCGGAAAATTTGGGATAGTATTTCAACATTAATTTGGATCAAGCATAGTGAATCTAAATTTAAATGCAGTATTCAACTGGAACTTAAACGGGAATCAAGAAAGATTGCTCTTGGAAATGAACTTAGTATTCACAAAAATTTGGAAATATATTAGCTAAGACTTCGATTATTATGTTTGAAAAAAACTCTCCTCACAACAACAAAACAGAACTCGACTAAGAACAGCTGTTTATCGCATAATTTATCAAAACTGTTAGTTTTTCAAGAACTGCGCATGTCAGAAAAAATAATTTACAAACAACACGTGCTAACCAAAGCTTTCCCGCGTCAGTCAAAGAACAAGAGTCGATGTATGCATATAAAACAACAAATTTAGCCGGCTCTCTCAGTCGTTACGGCGTCATCGTCAACTTCTCATTGACAGTCGGAGGAGGGTCGAGCCACAAATATCCTCCAAAAGCCCACCCGTTAAGGTTGAGTCATAAAAAAACGAAGGAAAAAAATCAAGTCACAGAGTATTTGGTACTTGAAAAAAGTTCAACCAAAGCGCCAACATAAAAAGTGTAGAGATTAAAAAGTGATTTATTGTGGCTAAACAAATTGAATAAATGTGAAAATAATCAAGATTTATTTTTAAAAAGAAATTTATACCAACGTACATTTGCCAAAGTTTAAACAACCGAATGTTAATTCATTTTTCTTAAGTGCGTCTTTCAAGAAGCTATATTTGTGCACGGAAGTACTTTTTCACAAAACAAAATACATATATACAAACATACATATACACATTAGTCGATTTCTTGGGTGCTTCTGAAAAAGTTGCAAAAATGTGTAAGTGAACATGGAAAGTTCGCCGTCCAGTTCCATAGAAAAGCAAATCGATCACTTTTTGGAGCATTTTAAGCGTAGTGCTTCCAAGGCCATCGATACGGATTGGAGCAGCGGTTCCACAGATATCAACAATGGGCCCTCGAGTAGTCCCCAACGGCAGCCGCCCTTGCAGCGTTTACTGAAAAAGACTAAAAGTCGCTCAAGTTGTCTAGACATATCCGAGATGTCTGGTAAGTTAAGCCAAAATTAATTAATGATTAAAATTAATGTAGCTTAATAACAATAATAGCGGATATTTATGCAAAGTTCAGTTACTTACTGCTCTGGCAAGCATCAAGGTTACTGTTCGCCTTTGGTCCACCCCACCCAACCCTTGCATTTGCCGTGTATTGATTTTCCATGTACGACAACAGCAATGGCATTTAACTTCTCCTTCAGTGTCACGACTAAACTGTCTCTCCCTTGTTACATTTATAATCATGGGCATATTTAATGATATGTTTCCTGTGCAACAGTAGATTTGGCATAGATGGGGTGAATAATATAACTTTATAAATTCTAAATGCAATTCTTGTGCCCTTGCAGCAGGGATATACATTATGTGTATTTTCCTTGAACAAACTTTACTATACATTCGATAAATGTTATTGTTAGTTATTTTCAAAAGAACTTAATTGATTTTAAACATGTTTTTGGAAAAGTACACATCGATTGTAGATTTTATAGCCACAATTTATTAATTACTGAAAATATGAACAATTTATTGAAATCGTATATGCTGGTTAAGATTAGAGAGAAAGCTCAAAAGCGCAAATAGGCACAAATTTATGTAGGTATTTACATTTTCATTCGGAAGTAATTGAATACGTTTTGAGAACAAAATGTGAAATGCATATTGCACTTTTCATTTAGCTGCACTTTAATGGCCGCTTTTATGAAATACGTTCGCACTTATACACACACACTTACACATGTGGGGCTATGTAAATACATAAACGTTGCAAGCTTTACCCCCATTTAAATTGGTGCAACGCTGCAAGGGGTTTTCAATTCTATTTAGGGTACACGACGCTTAGTGCTAATCACCGGTGTCCACTATTCTCATTTGTTTTTGCCTGTTGCTTTGCGCTTAGCCCACGCAGGTAATTATGTATACCTTTCAAATGATATATATATTTACAGCCTTCGCTTTTAAATTTTTCCTCTGTTTAATGATTTAACCCATATTTTATTTCAATTTAAGTTTTGAAATATTCACAATCGTTCTTTTAAAGATATCGATTCTGAAAGTAACAGTTATCAAATTAGTTCCTATCAGTATCGATACTTTTTATGGAACCAATGGATCGCTGCTAAAATCTTAATTCGATCGGCTGGTATTTATTCGCGCAAGTAGCTTATTTAATACCCATTAATTCTGCTGGTTTTCAAATTTTAGTTATTCCTAATGTGTATATAAATGCATATTTGAATTGATCTTTCGATATGTTGTGTTAAGTTCACGAATCAATGAGTGAACCGCTGCTAATAACAGACTCAGGATATGTTAAGTAGTTCGCACTGCTATGTTATTTACAATAGTCTCGCTCTTCTTCTTGTGTGTAGAGTATACCCGGTGCACAATTGAAATATATATAATATATAATAAATATCATTGATGTTCAGTTATGTATATGCATAATTTAATTTTAATTGATATTGACGCGCATGTGTAAATAATTGTTTGAATCGTGATGTTCGTTTGCTGTTATGTTAGTTAAAATTGCAACTAATTCTACATAGCCTATGCCAATACATACATATACATCTGTACAGATGCGTTTGTATATATTTTCGGTATTTATCAGCTGTGATTGATTCAAGTTGTCATTGAAATGATGCGAGTTATTAAAGCGAGCACAGTTGTAATTATTCTCTTGTGAAATTATTCAAAGTACTAAATTTACGTTCGTTTGGCTTTGTTTAGCAAAATTTGACATTTTTGACATTCGTATAAAATTAATAAAGTGAAGTACGTCCTTACAACAACAGGGATGCACAATATTTGTGCGTGTGTGAGTGAGTAAATAATTATGTGTGCCAGTGTCAATGTATGCAATACAAATTATACGGGTGTAATTTAACTTAATTATAAGAAATACGTTTGAAATCATGTATTCATGCATGATTCAGAAGAAACTTATTGCTCACCTGCACACAAATACTCCAAAGAAGCATTTCGAATCCAACCGGGTTGCTGAAAACTGAGCTAATTGCTTGTGAGCGTTCTTCAGTCCCTTTTTAAGTGCGGTGTGTGCAATTACGTGTGAACATTGTTAACAAACTTTAAATGTATGTGTGTGTTTGTGTGCGTGTATGTGTGTATTAGCATTATTTGGACAAATTTGAGCTCTTTGGTTTTATTTGCAATTTTTACTGAATCCCGGAGTACATAGAAATATATATATATATATATATATATATCCGCAATTCACAGTTGATCTATATCAAACTTTTTTGATCTAATCTATTTATAGCTATACCTTTTAAGGGAAATATAAAAATCACCTTTACAGTCGCAAGTGCTTTTTCTATCAAAAGTGCCCACTTACTGATTTCCGTGACTTACAAAAAAAAAACATATTTTGTTTTCAAAAAATATTATTATTGAAGATAATTAAAAGGCGTGCTTGACTGTGATCAACTGGAAAATGTACTTTACTCAAGGTCAAAGTGCCTTAAGGCACATTTAGTACACATATTTACATACATACGTTTTTGAAAAAAGATTAGAAGCGCTCTAAATGGGAGTTACGTAAGTAATTTTGTACTAGGCATAAATACATTAATGCCTCGTATATATACAAATATTCTCTCTGACACACAATCACATTAGAGCAAATATAAATGTGATTTATTCTTTTTGCGCAGCCTTTGTATAAATCCACATGGTATATTATAGTACTATGAGTTTTTTAAAAAATTCTATACTTCATGCCGAAAAGGTAGATACACCTGTGCACCTAAATACATACACCTATGTGCATGTATGTGTTGTCATAAACACATGAATGTCGCGCTAAAAATAAAATTGTAAAAAAGTGCACCGCAATTTGCAACAGAAAATAAAATACAAATATTTCCGAGTTTACCCGATTGGAGCCAAATAGTGGTGTCGTGACGACAGTGAGTTTGTGGCGACAAAAGTAAAAGTTTACTAAACAAATCACGTCATACTTAATTTTAGCAAACACATTCAAACAACAACAATAATTATTGGTTGTTGTATTTGAAAGCATTTCTCATTATGTATACTTTCTACTACATAATGTACTTCTTAATGTATAACAACTATCGCTTAGCAGCAATCCCTATCACTGTCAAATGTAATGTATGAATGGAATTGTATTAAATAGCTGATATGGATGGGAGACATCTCCGACACTCACGACAAGCAGAATAGAACATTGAAAAAAATACTAAACGGTAGTAATGACGGTGGTAGCTAATTACAGCTGTTAGAACATTAACTTGGAATTAACAAACAGCACTGTGCAACTACATTTCTGCAGATTTTATTAAGCTATCCACTAGATCGACAGACGTTACATGATTTACATTTGTATGGAGAGTAAACACGCATAGAACCGTTTAGGTACCCACGATTACTTCATTACATATAGAAATACTTCTCTTCCTTGTTATTTCCCCAATAATACCAGAGACAGCTTCAATATACAAAAAATCGTATTAATTAATAAGTAGTCATTGGAAGAAAAATAAATAATAAAACTAAAAGCTGTATCCAAAATAATACAAAACTTGGTATGCCAACTGCAATTTGGAAGCACATTCCTTAAAGTCCCATTGGGTATTTTCCGTAGCTGCGTGCATCTGTACGAATGTGAGAGATCTGAAGTGTTTCATTGACTGACTCTTTTTTCGCGCTGCTCCAATTAGGTGTTTATTTGTGTGTTGCAAACGTATCTTGTGTGTGCAGCCGTTGCACAGACACACTTCAGCTCGATTAGAAGAAAGCGGCAGAAAGAAACGACCGGCTAAAAAACTTGAGCACTTGGTGCTCTTTGTATTTTTTTCTCAATTCGTTTGAAATTAAATCGTATTCTGGCGATCTCGAGCAATCACCTTCATGGCACTTAGTTTCTCAAGTGCTAGCTACTTTTCTCTTACGCAAGTTCTCTCTCTACAACTCTTCCACTCCAACACTCTTCATCTCCCTCTCTCTTTCTCTCTCTCTCTCTCTGGCTTCTCTCCGCTTGGCAGCAGCTGATGTTTTGTCGAGGCCAACCATGCTGAAATCACTACCAGAGTCTCGTCGTTTATCGCAGTGGCAATAACATACGCTACTTTTCAGTTACTAGAATTCATTTATTTATTCATATATTTTTTTATGTTGCTGTGGTGCTATGTGACTTTTGGCACGGCAAATCATACTAAGGAAAAAGCAGCACACTAATAGTGTTACTCACTTGTGGAACATGTGTCTCTATATAGTTATTTGTTGAAACAATACCTTCAGCTGTGTTTGCCTCCATATGGCAAAAAGGAAAATCAGACGAGAACGCATTTGAAATTTTGACATCAAGCGTGCCGTAATCAGTGTTTTTTTTTTTAACGGAAAACGTTTACATAGTTATCTACACTAGATAAACAGATATAATGGGCAACCTGCTAACTTTGCCTGTGGGTATGTGATATGTCCATGATAAGAACGTTCTACACTATTCTGTTTTTTTTTGTTATTTCTTAACTTGACCTAAGGTTGTTATTAATATGCATTAATTTAAAGTGTAAATATAGATCGCAGAGACGGGATTCTTATCAGCATTATTAATTTTAACTATATTTGAAAATACAAGCATCGCAACCATAATCGAAGCGAGGTTCTAACCCACATCTGTGTATGGTTCTACTGCACTTCTACTCTCTATTGTTGAATTGGAAAAAGAAAAAGAGTGAAACCAACTCACACCTAAAGTGCCCTAAAAACATTCTGACTAACACACAGATGGAAATTTGAAATGTATATCTAAATATATATATAAATATTCTCAAATGTTTGTAATATAGTTTTATAGATTGAAGCTATGGATTTTATATTAAAAACCTTCCGCAAATATAAATTCTCTTGTCATGCTCATATTTTTGTTGAATATTTCTTTTTACTAGACAATGACGTGGAAAACGCTTTGGCCGAATCTCAGGCAATTGTGATGAGTGCCTCGCAGACGCAGCAGCGACAGCAGCAGCTAATCAGTCAACATATGATCGATTCCCAGATCTCTGTGAGCAGTGGCGCTTCCATCCAGACGGCTATCTTTCAGTCGCTAACCAATTCACCGGCTCACACAAATCGCAGCACAGGCCACTTGCAGCACACCACCTCAACGATCAGCAGTAATTCAACCACTTCTGTCAACTCGCAGGGCATCTCTTATGCCTCAGAGGCTCTAAATGCGCATAGGCCCTCAGAGCAGATTAACTCGCTGCTGGAACACATAAATCCCGCCCAAGCGGCTGCCACCATGAGTGGCGAGGGAGTGCTCAATATAGCCGATGTGGCCGATCTGCTGCATCCGCAGCATGCCATCATCACAGGCGGGCGTTCGCAGGAAGGATGCCCACTGATCATCTTCCCGGATAATAATAATTTTAATTCAATCGAAGAATCTGACTACCAGAAACTCATTTTGTACCTTAGCTCCGTGCCATCGTAAGTAGAGAATTGTTGAAATTTAAAATATTTACTAAAATGAATAATTTGTACTCCAGGCTCCAGGATGCTGATCTTGGCTTCCATTTAATCATTGATCGTCGCAAGGATCGATGGACATCTGTAAAGACGGCTTTGCAGCGAATATCGGTAAGTGATCTACTAATCTCTGTGTTTTAATCAATGAACAATATTAATAAATACTATTTTACTGCTGTAGATTTATTTTCCTGGTATTATACATGTAGTCTATGTACTGCGCCCATCGGGCCTCTTTCAAAAGGCGATATCCGAGGTGAGCTCAAAATTTTCTTCCAAGGATGAATATCGCTTCCGGCTTATTGTTTGCTCAGCACTCAGCGATTTACATGAGTTTGTCGATGTCAGTCAGTTGACACCTGATATGGGCGGCTCATTAATATATTCCCATCACGAGTGGATACAGCAAAGAATCGTAAGTACCTTAATCATCTTTATGTGCTGTCTAATAACGGGGATTCCTCTCTTTCAGTCGCTTGAGAAGTTTTCCAGTTTGACACATCAGGTCTCTGCCGAACTAGATGTATTTATACAGGCAATCCATGATACCGAGTTTCCCAATTCCGTCGAGGCAACAAGAAAGCTATTAGAGGATCAGGGTGTGGACTATGCACGACTGAAGGTTACACTCCCATATGTTATTTCTTAGACCTTACCACTAATGTGATCTACATTTTTAGGAGGAAATTTTGGCTGCTGCCAAGCACGGCGAGACGCTGCTAGACAAAATCAAATCAAATGAGGAACTCAAAGAGTTCTCTGAACGCACCGGCAACGTTAGCGCAATTGAAAGGTATATCCATCTACTATATAGAGTTGGTGTTCTTAAATTGCCCTGGCGTGTTCTGCTCGATCTTTTTAATCTCTCTCTGTCTCTCTTAACTAAATTTCGCGTTCTTATATTAACTTAACTAATATTTGTATTCCTTACTAACTTGACATTTGTTTTGGTTTCTTATAGCTCTGCACTGGTTATGTACTTATTAACATTTATTTAAAGAAAACGTTTTGAAAACACTTTAGTTTCATTTCCTCTCAAGTGTACGTAAATCATAACGTTCCACTTTTCTTATCAGTCAACCATTGTGTTATTGTCACATGTTTTTGTTTCGCCAATTAGTTTTTAAGCAAGCCGTACATTATTTTCTACTTAAAGTTATTTCTTAATAGACTTTTTTTATAGCGCAATTTATTTACAGATTTGTACATTGTTTAATAGTTTGGGTACTTGCCCAATAAATAGGTCCAAAATTTGGTTGAAATATAGAAAATATATTTAAAGTTCAAAGCAGAGATATTATTTTTTTAGTTTTTGTTTAATTACATCAAATACTTTCCAATGTTCGATATATAAATTAATTAAATAAAAAAAATTAAATTGTAGTCAATAGTTAAACTATTTTAATTGGCTTTTCAAAACTTAAATTTTAAAAACATGTAATTAATATGGATTTTTAAATATAGTTTGAGGCTTTACACAAAGTTAAACTTAAACTACTTATACTCTAAAAGGTCAAAGGTTAATACAGCTTTTATAACGTTTTTTTTTTGTAATGCATGAAAACAAATTTATTAAACACGCCGTCCAGTTAAAAAAGAAGATTTTGCTTAATGTTGACCAAATGAAATGCGAAACAATTATAAAATGCATGTAGACGTTGGTATTTGTTGGTATATTGCAATTAGGACTTTCGAGCTATATACTATATACATATATGTGTGCCTTAAATATGCAAACAATAAACACTTTAAACCATTTCCCTTGATTGATTTGATATTGAAACAAACTGTCGAGCTACACTGTTCACAAACACTTCTCCGCTACGCACACACGCACACACACACACACTGTTTTATTTAACAAATCCAAAAAAAAAAACGGATGTAACTTTTAAGATCATGGAAATGTCGCTCATCTCACTCATCAAGCTGTTGCCGTCTCTTGTCTTTTATCTTTCCTGTCGCGCTCTCGCTTTTGACATACGCAAATGTTTCCAAAACATTTTCAAAATGATAAATTTTCTTAAAAAAATATATAAAATAATTGTGTGTAAATGTTAACGACCATAAAATATCGATGTGCAGATCCAGTGCAGGGCAGCAAATACATCGTCAACAAATTATTTATCACCAACAATATAAGTTTAAACAACCCCAACATTATGACGATTGTCGCGATTATCGTAGACTGCTGATTCAACTGGAGGAAACGGAGCGACGATTCGACGAATTCTGGCGCACACATCGTAACCGATTGGAGCAGTGCCTGCTTCTTCGCATGTTCGAGCATGACTTTCGGGAATTGCAGGTGAGTCACAAAAGAGGCAAAGTTCAATTCGTATATGTATGATAATTATTGACTTTTATTCGCAGAACACATTCGATGGGCATCTTAAGACTGTTGCGGACATGACGGAGATTGGCGAAAGTGTCGATAGGGTCGCAACACTCGTGCTGGAAACGGAAGAATTTTGTCAACTAATCAAAATCGATTTGGATCGTGCCACAGAGGCTATCCATGCTGGACAGCAGCTAGTTGGCTCCCGCGGTGTCTATCCTTGGGAGATTGTGCAGCCCAAATGCGATGAACTGCAGCGTGTCTGCGACATTATTAGGATGCGTCTCAGCAAACGCCTCGAAATACTGGCAAAGAACAGTGAACTTATGGAGAGAGTTGAAAAGGTAACTAGCTGCGTCGAATTTAGATGTCATCCTATACTTAAATATCCATCCTAACACTCCACAGGCTAATCAATGGTGTGCCAATGGCGTGGAGCTGTTGGCCTCACAGCAAATCGAGAAGTGCTCGGGATCTGCAGATTTAGCCGAACAGAGTCTGCACGAAATACAGGCATTTATTGCATCTGCCTCCGATTTTAAATTATCTAGTCCAAGTGAATTCAAGAAAATCTTTTTGGACAGCACAACACCGGAAACCAAAGCACTTGTATCTCAGGTGAGGTGGCTATTATTTATATATAGCCTCGATATAAGTCTTGAAATAAAATATGATATGAAAATATTGATATGAAAAATATGATATGAAATTCCTCTTAAGACTTTAAGACTTGGCCAAAATAGAATTTTATGTTTGTCATGTAGATAAATTCTGTATAAGAAATATGTATATGTATTGGCCACTTTTGTAAACAAGTTATCCATAACTATTAAACAACAATCAGGCCACATTTCTTTGCGAATAAATTGTGATGCAATAGGGATGGCATCATTGCGCTTCGCTCTTCATCGATTAAATAATATCATGTTGTAATACATGAGAGCAACGACTACTGAGCCATAGATAGGCGTAGATCGACGTCAACTGTATTTACGCTTGGAATTGTTATGCTATGCTTTGCAATGTGATTGGGAGACTCAACTGAGTGAAAGACAGGTTCTTGCTGCAGTTGATCTGATGAGTACAGTTAGATAACAGCGTTTGGAATGGGAATGGGAATGGGGCATTCTCTAACATAATGTGTATTTAATATGTCTGAAATGTTATCAATCAACCGGTTTGTGTCACCGGCTGAACAACCAAAGTGATCATAAAGTGGGCGCACAGAGTAACTGATATGTATTTTAGTGGGCGTAGCTACATAAGAGATATTCTATTAATTAATTTAATTTCCCTCTAACTGAATATTTATGATGATTTTTCCTTTTCCGCAAAAGACAGCTAACAATCAAGTGGGAAGTTGGAACATGTTCGAGTGTAGACAAAGCTGAACAGATACATGTCTATAAGGCTGGGCTTGACGCTTGTTAGCCAATAAAGCCAACTATATAAAGTAAAGCAATTTGCATTGTATATATGTTTATAGGTAGTGCATCAGATCCTAGAGGTGCGCATACAAATTATAATATATTCAATTTCTTCAAGTTGTAGACAACTTTTTTCTTTCCGTTGTTGAACAGCACATTTAATTCGATGTTAGACACATATTTAAATACATAGGAACTGATACTCCATTTAATTAGAAGCCTTTTTTAATTGTTGTCTTAAGTCTTGTTTATAATTGAGTCTGCAATTCAAACATTAAAGTTTACGCTCAGCTGCTGTATTCAAACATGTTCGATAGGCCTTGTATTCCGAACAAAGCGCAGCTGCAACATCGAGCAAGTCAAGTTCGATGGTAGGTTTTGCGGTAAATATCGAGGAATATAACACTGAAAATGTGCTTCCTTTAAATTAATTTAATTTATATACTTTATTTTTTATTTATTGTTGTATTTACTGCGTTAGTAACAAGATTTTAGAAAAGGATTAAACTAGTTTTATTTTTACACTCGAATAAAAACTGCTAATTAAACTAAAGTCCCAGTTTCATTGACGAACATTTTGTAGCTGCATTAGTGCAATTTGGGACACGTAAAAAAACCAACCAAAATTATTAATTGCTATCCACAACCAAAATGGCATCAAAGGTGACCTATTTTCAGCATAACCTGACTTTGAGTTAGGTCACATCCAGCATGTTTTTAGTTAGTTATTTATGTATTTTGAAGCAATCTGTATAAATATGTCGCGGTCATGCACGAAATGGGTCAGCAAGACCCGTTTAGAGTCTGTTGCCGCTGGAATATTCTGACAGCGTTTACATTTCTCTGGCGCATAGCATAATGATTCTGACACAATTCAGAGTTGTGCGCTGGACCGCTTTCATTCCAGTCTCTCGGCACGTTTGACCAGTTAACGAACTGGATATCCTTGCGACTGCAGCGATTGCGTTTGCAAGCTATTAAAAAAGAGATTGCCTTACTTTGTACGTAAACTATTAGATCACTGGCTGGTGCTGATGGCTCCAAATGAAGTTGCATCATGGCTAACAACAGACTCACATTGCGCTGCTTCTGCGTACAGTTTGGCATTTTCCCAAACAGTATACATTATAATCAGCCAAATCATTTGTGAGTTATTGCAAAATGAGAAAAGAAACAAGTCTGTTTTTGTGTAGATACTGTATTTGACTTGAGTTCATTGACTGCCCGTTGATATCGTGGGTGTCAAGAGTTGCCTCCTGCAAAGGTCAATGGTAGCTAGTATTCAGATAACTGGTCTTATGACACTTGCTCCGTTGAGTAAAAATAAGTTTTTGCGTTGAATATTCATGTTGGCATCCGATAAGATAAGCTAACTTAAGATGGATGGAAAATTATTCGATTTTAGATAAGTTTCAAGAAGCTGATCAAGAAGCTCTCAAAATACTCAGTAAAAATTCTTATATAATTGACATTGAAATAAAATTCTGGATAATTTTATTTAACAAATTTGGCAACAATTTATATATTTTGTATGGATTTGTTAGTAGCATTTTTATAGTGTATATTTGCTAGAGTTTATATTGCTTTTGTGTAAACTCGACAACTCTGAACGAGTACACCCCTAACTGATTTATGAAAGCACTGGGCATATAAATAACATTTTAGTACATTACAAAATATTTGCTTGTAATTTGGTTAGCGCATCAGCAGCTGCAAATTTATTATTTGAGCAAATAAACCGCAAACGATGTTCAATGTTTGTTGGACTTTCGCAGAAAACTCACTTAACTGGTCCTGCCTGCTGAAGATGCACGCCGAAGATGCACTTCGAAGATGCATCAATGCATAGTTGACAATGAGCGACTCCGACGACGACCCCGACGGAAGCAAAAGTGAAAGTGGCAATTGTATTTATTGCTTTCGACCATTATGTAAAATGTCAAATGTCAAATGCCAAGACATTGCCAAATGCCTGTGTTTGTCCTCTGGGCGCACTTTTAAATGATGCAATTGTTGTATGTTTATCGATTGCATAGGAAATTTCCTACCCTTATGTTTATTTCAACATAACTGATATAATGATGTTTATTTCAACATAACTGATGGCAGTGAATTTTGGGTGTGGGACCAAGCCACATTTTCTATTCGATTTTGAGATTTATTTAATTGAATTTTGTTCAATTAATTATCGGCTTTTAAATATGAACAATCTATGAACATTTAATATTATATACATACATTAAAAGTTATGTGTATATTGTGATAATTTCTAGATGAATATGCACATAATAAAGAATAAAGGTATTAATTACATTACCTGCTAGTTTTGTGGCTTGTTGCTCAAGAGTTGTTGCACTTTCGGTGGGGCACAATTTCAATTGTGAATTCAACTGCTGCAGCTGCTGCAAAATGTCTCAAACTTGGCGAACTTCACTTTTCTTATGTGTCTGTTTTCTTTTTTGTGTTTGCCACGGAGAAAACACGTGAGAATACCACTAAATTCTCCTACATAGTAATTAAACACATTGTCATTTTACAACTAATGCTGAGGTTTTGCTTTTTATTTTGAAACTGTGTGCAAAAGAGGGACCTAATTACTACTAACTACACACAATTTGGGTCCATTGCATTAAATACAGTTTGCAAGAATGTTGTCACGCTAAAAACGTACAGTTTTTTCTTATTTTATTTCATCTGGTTGCCTAGTTTCACATCTTGACACTTTCTCCTAACACATGCCACATGCCACACTAAGAACTTGACGCATTGTGTTTTATGTTTCTAATGCGCACAATGAAGACTGAAGACTCATTGAAGAATCTGCTCTTTATGAACGAAACAGTTTCCAAAACACAAATGTGCAACAAAAGACAGCTTAAGGTTGATAGTCAATGGTAGTCAATGGATCGAGTGATTCTTTGATTTGTGATCATGTGGATCACGCTGCTTTCGAAATGTAATTCTGTTTGAAAACTAGAAAAGCGAAACACACCTAGTATTTTCCAAACCTTCTTGGGGAAAGAAGGAAATGGAAAATGCCGGCATGTTAATTTATTTTTAATTTCGCTTCACTTTTTCGTTACAGGTACTGCAGCGCATTGATGATGTGTCTTTGATGTGTGACAAGCGCATTGCGAGTCTCAAGAAGTTGGCACTGAAACCACCGCGTCCCGTGCAGCAGGTCACCCCAGAGCCGGCGGTGCCACTGCAACCACCAGGCGGAGCGCCTCACTTGTTGCGTCGCAAGCAAATTAAGGTAAGTGAGAATAAACTATTATTTTTGACCATCTTTCTAATAAGCCCCGTCGAAACGATTTTCAACAAACAAAAAAATAAAATCTTTAAATTATTTTTTATTATATATTGTAATGAATGTGTGCAACTAATTTATGCAAATTTTTTACAATTTAAATTTGTATACATATTATTTCTGACTGTGGACAACTTGTGTATGCACTTTTTAAGCACTTGGGGCAAATAAACAGTGTGAGAAGTTGCAATGTGGTGGTGGAGCAGGGGCTTATTAACCACTGAACCACTGAGTATGCGATGCGATTTTCATTTGCATTTCAAATGCGCGCGAAAAGCCAAAGATTCCTATTTAAACAATGACATGTCTCTTTTCTGTTTTCTTTTTGTTATGGGGGGTATATAGTAGAACTGATCAATGTTTAGATATATATATAAACTTTTATTTTTCAACTATTTGTAATATGCACATCGAAAGAAAACACAATAATTATATATTTAAATAAGACTTGAAGCACTTGTTGTTGTGCTTAATCAAGATACAGGGTGTCGCCTCGTCGAATACTCATCAAAGTTTCGCCCTCTTCAGTTTTGTTGGACAAATTTCAAGTTCATTGTGCAAAATTCACACGATGCTACTCGTTTTTTTTTTTTGGTTTCTGTTTTTGATCTGTACAAATGATGGAGGCATGTGGCTAAGGGCAACTGTTGCGCCCGATGCCATAAACCAGAGCCGAGGCAGCCAACAAAAGGTGCCCCAAAGACGACACACATAAACAAAGCCTCAGCTCTGCGATGATAAGACAAATGGCGGGCATAAAGTTTCAAGTTTCACTTTTGCTGCTGGCTGGCTGGCAGCTAGCTGCGTAAATCGTAGATTACCGACCCATAGCTTGGGGGCAAGCTGCGCTAACTACTTACAACTAACTGACTTGTATCCAAACTGCTCCATCAAAAGCTGCATGTTTGACCGGCAAGCAGCCTCAGCAGCCAAATTCCAAAATTATTTCATAATTACCTTCTGTGCGCCATCTCTGTGGCAAAATAAAAAACAAAAACAAAACTTTTTCTATGCGGACAGCACATAATTGAGTTGAATGCTCAATGGTATTTTTGCCATTAGGTTCGCTTTAATGACTGACTGACTGACTGACAGACTGACTGACAGACTGACTGACCAGAAGCATTTACATTTAAAGCATTAACCGAGTGTTTCACCTCCTCCTTGTTTTGTGACTCTAAAAAGAGGAGGAGTCTGCTTATTAGCCAAGTTTTTGTTAGCCGAAGTGTGAATGGAAATGCCAATCACATTAACATTTAGGCAGAAAAAACATAATAATAAAATTAACAACATTTATTTAATATGAGACCACAAAAAATATTGCAATCAATTTTTGTTTTTGCTTAAATTAGGTGTTAATCGATTATTGATATGGTGTTATTTCACCATGATCTCGGGATTGATTGAAGAACTTGAATGCTGAAACAGACTAATTTTTCAGATTATTTGGAATTTTATTGTAATCCTTTTTGAAGTACAAATTTTTGCTGAATATATTCAGAGGAAGTGCTTTCCTTCTTGATTAATCTGTTGTCTTGTTGAGTTGCAGACAGTTATGCTGCTGCCCCATACTTATGTATTTTCAAAGTACTAATACTCTAATGAACTCAACGAGTGCCTGTTGAGTCCAATTAGCCATGCTTATCGTCGGAAGAGAGAATGATCCGCAAGGGGAAAGTGGGAAGAGAGCAACGCTTCAGGCCATTCTATAACAATAACTGCGCTTGCGACGAGCTGCACAAAAGGTTAGAATTGCATAGTAAACATTTCCGCTGGGCAGCACAGCACAGCAGGAAAATACAGATTTGCAATTCCGCATTTGAAAGAAAAATCAAGCAATTTCCATAAATGCATAATCTGCGCCAAGTACACCGTTCCAATTGCACTTAACTGTTAACTGTTCAAGCAGTTTTCCCGTTTGCCACTGATTTTATCTAAGCTCAGTTTAGCTTAGATTTTTAATGCCTGGATTCGAATAGCCATTAGGTGCCCTAGAGTGTTATCCACATCTAGGATTGAATTGAGGGGTTTTAGTTTTTTTTTTTGTGTCCTTTCACATTATTTGTGTAATTTGTGCCACATTTTGCTCCACAACCAAAAACAAGAAACACTTTTTTTTAGTATTTAAAATGAGAGTAGGTTGAATATGCAGATCGTTGCAACTTTTTGCATGCTGCTAAATTGTAGTTTTTTCCTGCAGACTGCGTTCTTCTGCAGTTGCGCCCCGTATGATTGATGCCTGTCTGATGAGCTATTGTCTCCTAATCTCTTTACTGTCACTACTCTGCTGCTTGTTTTTAGCTTGCATTGAAAATATGTTATAGTCATTTTTTGCACTTGCAACAGCGACCTGTTCTTTGCAGCCACAAAAGCTATATCTCCTCAGAGTGTGTGTATATGCTTGTCAGTTTTTGCATCTGCAGCGATTTCTCTTGCCACAGGTGGCAATTGAGCAACTGTGAGTCCGTCTCCAAGTCTGTGGCAAAACAATCGAAAGTATTTACGTGCATTCAGTTTCTAATTGTTTTTATTTTTTGAGCCGCTTAAATCCAATGCAACAATGCAACGGATACGTGTACAACAAATTGACAGATGCATTAAAGCTCTCTTGATGGTGTTAAGTTTGTCCAAAAATGGGACGCTGATGAGCCGAGCCGCACAGAGATGGGCTCCACTCACTGAATGGATACTCAGTATGCAGTATTCAGTATTCAGTTGCAATATCTCTTTCTGTGCAATCGTCGGTCGCTTTTTCCATAATTAAATAATTAATCGTCATTTTATTAGGCCCGTGCTTAAGCTATGCACTCTTTCACTTTCATATCTGTTTATATATACATATTTAAGTATGCGCGTTATTAAAAAATTATGAGACGATGCCAATTGAATGTCTCTCGACGTCGTCGCAAGTGTTGTGCAAAGTGAAATATTTTCATTGTTGGCTGAATATTCGGCATTGTCAAAGCAACGCACGTAAGGTTGACTAAGTGCAGAAGCCACCAGCAACTAAAACAACAACCAAAACAACAACAACAACAACAGAAACAACAGCAACATTTCCAACTTGCAGCACGCATCTGCGGGCTTTCAAATATAGCTTCAGAGCGAGACACATTTCACTACACGCAAAAAAATAGATGACTTCAAAATTACTTTCAATACTTTCAGCAGCTCTGCTAAAACTTATCCTTTAGTCAGTAAATGCTACATATTTTAAACTAATTTTATTTAGAATAAAAGAATTATAAGCATGACAAACTGTAGTCGATGAATCTGTTTAATTTTGGAAAGAAACTGATTTAAAAATTTCCAATTTGTATTTTGTATATAAGCTTTGCTTTCTGTGAAGCAGAAGTATTGTTACAAATATGCGGAGCATAACAAATAGTAGTCGACGAAAGAATCTGCTAAATTGTTTAAATTTCCATAAAATATGAAATATTTTTAGAAAGTAAGAAAGAAATATTTATTTTTTGAATTGCCATTAAGTGGCAAGCAGTTTTGCTTTCAACAAATCTATTTCGATTTACATATGATTTTTTTCTGGTTCCAGATTGGTTTTTATTTTTTATTTTCGTATGTTTCGATCGAGTCGAAATTCGTCTTCAGGGATAGAATCAAAAATACAATTTTCTAAATAGAGCATATATTTTTTTTTCGAGTGTACTGCCTGTCCGCGGTCTCACAATGTGCCCGCTCAATTGGTATTGCACTTTTCTTACAACTAATTATTGTTAAAAAAAAGCATGTGCATGCAAGGGAGGGCACTGTACTACGAGTACCTCAGGGCTATGAGGGCTCTATCCTAACCCATTTACCACACTTGCCTCATTCGCTCGCCACTTTATTTATTTCTTTTGATGGGTTGGTATACTTATAGATAATACAAGTGTTACCTCAAATAACTAGTTATGAAAGTTTATTTATTCACAATTCGGCAGTATGTGTTGCACTCGGCCTTGGTGTAGAATCGGTTGTGATTGCCTCCGCAGGTTGAATATATAAAAACCTCACATCTGGCATATTTTGGATTGTAGTACCACATGCGAGTGCGAGCACGACAATTCCCATAAAGTGGAGGTTGCTTGCAAACGGCTAAAATGCAAATGGATCACTTTTATTTGGTTGGGTTTTTGAGCTCGACATATTCACCAACCCAATTGTTTTATTATTTCATCTACGTTCCAAGCAGCGACTGCCGCAATGAGAATCAAAGGCACAAAAAAGCAGCCGAATTTGAACATTTTTGAATGTGCAGCAATTTGAAATAGTACTGAATCAACTTTGGCAGCAGCAGCGGCTTTTTAAAGAATTACAAATTAAAAGTTGGTCAACCAATTATGAATCCTAACAAAGTCTGTCTAATCGCATTTGAGTCAGTCGGTGACTGTTGCTCGTTAAGCGTTAGACAATTAATAAAGTAAGCATCTGTGATTTATTTATTACTTTCGGTTTTTTAATGGATTATTGAGGCAATTGTGTTTACTTGTTATTTTTTACTTTCACTGCAAATCCAAACTCAAGAGACACATTTTCGACAAATTTCTAAAAAATAGCAACAGGCCAACAATATAAACTGCTGCATATTGTGCATGTCAATCAAGATCAAGTCGACCAAAGGCTAAAAGCTAAAATGCGTCAGCCAATTAGCCACTCAATTTGAATGAATCGTGCACATGCCCCGCCCGGCGCCAGCTGCCGAGAATTTCCACGTTACTCGTCGTCAACTTGTGTGATATGGAAATGACCATGGTCAAAACATGCCGCCAGACATAGGGGTATTACCAAAAAAAATTTCACAGCCATGGGCTATGCTGCTGGCCAGCTTACAAACAGGCAGGCTGCCGGCCAAGTTAAGGCTGCACAAAGATGCAAGCAGTTCAATGCACCGTAAGCAAACAAATACTATCAAAATGTCGCCACACTTTTGTCGGAATGTTAATGTCCACACGCACGGCTTAGTTATTGTTTGTGGAAAAATTCAATAATTAATTGAAGTAAATAAATTAATTGTTATACTTTATATATATTTGTACATAATTAAAAGTATTAGTTTTTCTAACTAAATAAAATAATTTAATTAAATCGATTTGTGGCAAGCAGTTGCTTTATTTATTTCTTGCGTTAACAAATTATTTTTAAACTGTGTTTCTAGCGCATATTTTGGCTTACTTTATTTCTGCAATTTCCATCAGATTTTGAGGCCAATTAAATTTAGATCAAAATTTAAGTCTGCCAAAATTAAAGCTAATTAAAATATGTATGAAAATATGCTAGTAGTTCACTGCACTGAAAACTTGCTGAGTATCTTCCAGATACACTGCGGCAATAATCTGTATCTAGTCGGCTTTTAGTTACGTTCAGGTACTCTCACACATTTTTGTTGATGCCATTAACGGACAATGTAATAAAAAGAAAGATGTTGTACCTTTTTTATTGTTTGTTTCTTTTGTTGAGAGCATAAATCACCGCGGAGTCGTCTGAGAACTTTCACGGCACTTCCGCAGGTCGCAAACTTGGCTACTTGGCTACGTAGCTCGGTCGGCAAACCGTCTCTGAAGATCGTTTTGCTTTGGCCCTCAGTGAAACTACCATAAAATGAGTGAGACCAGAAAATACCATTGCGACGCTTGACACTAGTCGCAGATCAGCCTCAATGCCTTAAGATTTGTATAGTGCCAGCTACTACATAAAGTGAAATCTGTTGATTGCAACATATTGCGTATAAGCGATTTGACAATACTTGATTATGATTACGATTACGATTACATTATTTAGATGCGCAGAATGTGCTTTAGCCTGACTTGAAGATACGTGAGTTCTGCCAGTTTAATTTGGCTGTTAGTAATTCGGCCATAAACACAATTAAGGCTGCTGTAACACCTAATACCCAAACGAGCAATATGCCCGCAAAATTGGACATTCCCAGAGTGACGGGCTCAATATTGACATCGTCTTGAGCGGCTCCAGACATCGTGCTCTCCACATGCTGTTGTATCTTAACATTGAGATTGTCGGCCACAACACGATCCTCCCAATATTTGTCAAAGCCCGACGAGTGCCAGCGATAAATTAAATCATTGAAACGCTCCAGGAGTGGCCAACAACGTGGCACAAACGCAACCGTATACTGATAGTAGAGATCCTCCTGCATTATAACCATCCGATCAATGGCCTCTTCAGTTACGTATTCCGCAATGGCAAAGTGGCCTACAAAGAACTTCAGTTAAGTTGGAGTACTAATTAAGTAGATCCAATTTATGGCTAACCAAAGGGCAGACGCTCCACGGTGAATCCCATTCGCTCCCGATTCGCCAAATCCAGCAATTGTTCATCGCTGTAGGTGTGATAGTTACCCAGCAGTTCATTTATAAGGGGCTAAGATAAATCATGATATCATCTTAAAATATTTCTATATCAAAAAACGCTTTAATTTGCGAGAAGTACTTGAATTGGGAACAATCATTTTCTCCAAGTGTACTTACATCATCAAAGCCACGTAGTGAAAGTACCCATGCCTCAGAGTTCGCTGCCCACTGGAGCTGTTGGGTGCGCATCCGTCCCATTGTATCCGCCGCCTCGCCCAGGCTGGGAATGGTCAATATGCTGGCCAGTCCGCCACCATAGATGCTCGTTATGATGATATCGTTGAGGAAGCAGGCGAAGAGCAGCACCCTCATCGTTACAGATCGAGCATTGCTATTGCCTGCCTGCGATATGAATAGCTTAAATGTGGTGACCAATGCAAACTTCGAGCTGATCCACCAGCCACTGTTGGCTTCCGCTGTAACAAATAGCTTCCGTTCGCTCCTATGGGCCAGGACCAAGCCCAATGTTTCGATGCTCATGCAAATGAGTACGGCGGCCCACAAGCTGAACTGAAATGGTTGTAGCGGCAAATACCAGCTGGCCAGACGCAACGGTGCCGGCACCAGGCAAGTAACGCCCGAACGCACTAGATACATGGACAGATCCAAGTAGGTGTAATCTTCGTACCAGGAATACATCGCACCAATGCAAATGTCTGCCTTATGATTCATAACCATACCCATAGCTCCGTCCCCAGACATGTTTGGGTAGATGGAGCCCCAATCGTCGGCATCAGCTGAACACAAGATTTATGATCAGTTTTTGACTTGATTCGATTTCATTTAGACCTCTGCACCAGTTAGTGACAATTAGGCTTAAGTTCAAGTATCTTGCAACCTATTTTGTACCTGTTCCGGTGCAGAGCCCTCGTAACTAGGTAGTGCTGCACTTACACGTATCAATCTGCACCGTACAATTGAATTGCTCACAAAAGTTGAGTACAACACGCGCTTCGGTACCATCGATATACACATTCGCTAACTCCGAGTCCGGTGGAAGTGCAACATCTCGCGCATTGCTTTCGCTGCGCTGCAGGCAGAAAGGAGAACCCTTTAGTAGTGATGCTAGCACCCTTCATTGAGACTAGCGTCTAACCCAATACCAAAATCAATTTCCATGCTCTAATCTAAAATTCTGAACCGGTTCTAGCTCAGTTCAATCAGTCTTCCAATTACATTCCTCTTCGGAATTTTGACAAACGATCTACTTACATGCTTGATGATCGTATAAGGCTTATAATCAAACCCAGCTATTATGAGTTCCCTTCCCTGCAAATCTTTCAATTTATCAGGAAATAGTTGGTTATTACGTTGAAATCGCTTTCCCACAGCATCAAATCGATCCAGCAGCAGCAATTGTTCCGGCTGCTCCAATCTTGGACCCACATATTTGTTGGTTTTCAGATCAAAACTCGTTGCATTCGCATAGCTTCGCACCACAAAAAGTATGTTGGGTTGATCTGAAAACTCTAAGATTAAAGAGTTTCCCAGAAACTTCACTTGTCAAATGAATTACCTTGGAAAAAGTAATCTTTCCAGATGGTTTCGCCCAATTCATCCGCCACAAAGGCGAACACAAATTTATTGTACAAGGAGCGCCAGATGGAGTACAGCGATGCCTGTGTGAAGGCAGCCACGAAGCGTGGTATTTGTTCACCAAAGACAAGAAAACTCTGTCAAATTAAGGGGAAAAGTGAAATGTTTTGCTTTGGAACTGTTGGAAATATATCCAACCTCGCAGTGAGACGTCTCAATGGATACGGTGAGCTTAAGCATCAAATCATCGTAGCTTAACTCGAGCTCCTTCAGCTGCTGTCCCCTGGCAGCAGCATCGACCACATTGTCCTTAAAACTCTCGGAGAGTGTGGCAATTTGAATACTCAAGAAACTTGAATAATCCTTAGCAGTGTTCTGTGGTTGGAATTCGTAGTCATCATGCCAAAGGACACAAATTGTGCTGCCTCGTAAATATTCATTAACTGATTAGAAGAAGAAATTAGAGGCAGAATAAATTCAACTTTTGAATAGACTTACTGATTATGTTCAAAATGAGCGACCAACTCTGGTCGACAAGCAACATTTTGACTTACTGACCAACTATCTTATTCTCCAGCTCTGATTGAACTGAGTAGAATTTACCCAATTGCCAATTGACTTACTACAAAATTACATTCGTAAACTGTTTGTTTGTTTGCTTGTTGGCAAATTAAGCAATTTGGCCAAAACGATTTGAAACTGTTGTCTTAGGGAACAATTTATTTTGGTTACAGAAATATTCCCTTATTCGTAAATTACTCGTACTCAAATAAAATTAGTAAGAATTTTAAAGGACGTCTGGAATTCTTGAAATTAATCTTAGTTAGTTTCTTTTTATCAGTTTCATTTCGTAATTTGTATCTCATTAAATTACTAAATGCAAACATAATTAAATTGATAACAACAATCATTTTGGATGATAGCAAATCTCATTTGGCTGAAGCATTTATTGTGCAGACAATGCGGAAATTAATAGAAACAGCAAAACGCAGACAAAGACTTGAAAGTTGTTTGAAAAACATAAAGAAACTTTAATTGATTTCAAATGAGAAATTTTATGTGGTAATACTGAAGCACAACTACAAATACACAAATACAGAAATACACAGCACGTAGCATGTAAGCCAGAAAGTACATTATCAAAGGGAAAATCAACTTAAAAGTCCAATTTTGAATTTCGATCGTTTCCGCATTGAGAGGGGGTAACCAGGGTCAACTCTCTTCCACTTTCTAAGATTTTAAATATAAATAAAACGAATCAGACTGTGACTTTGACAACAGTTCTTTGCACGATAAATTCACTTTCTTTCACAAACATTTAAAAACGATATAAATCATTTTACAAATATTTAAAACTACATTCGAAATTACAATAAAAATTGAATAAATTGTGTTCAGTTTTCAGATTTTGTATTTTTTGCTTCTTTTTTTTTGATGTTCGGTAGTTACTTGGTTCTTTTGGGGAATTTCTGCTAATAAAATACGACTAATTTTATATTATTTTTATTTATTTTTTATTGTTTACTTTTGCCACATTTATTTGTATAGTTTTTTTTTGCGCAATCTTTTGTGGTTGTCTTTTTGTGTTTGTTGCGCAAAAGAGTCTTTTGTGTGTGGATTGCTTTTCTATTATACTTAAAGCTGGTTTTTCTGCTGACCAACTTTGGTTTCATCAATTTTTTTTATTTTTGCTTAGTAGCAATAATATTTTGGTCAAAACAGCTGGCACAGTTTCAATTGCCTTTTTTTTCCAGTTTACCACTGGATTGAGGGCACTCTGAGGCTAAGAAATTGAGTTTGAGTGAAAAAACCAGCCAGAACATTACAAAAAATTACGCGTACTTTATCTTAATTCCCATTTAGTCCGTTTAAATAAAGTAAATATTTAAGTGTTTTGCTCATTGACCAAGTGATGACATCCAACAATTATGGAAACAATCGTTGTCAACAACAATAAACAAAAGAACGATGGTCACAATACAAAAAAAGAAACCCAATTCGGCAACACCAATGTCAACGACAGTAGTTGAATGGCACTTGTTTAACTAACTGTCGATCAAGGCAAATATTCACTGATTGTCAGTTTTTGGGTAGCCTTGCGAAGGGGTATTATAACGTATCTCATTGACAAAGGCAATTTCGATTTATTATCTGTCCTTATGCTGTTTTATAGTGATACTTATTTCTCGCAACTAAATTCGCATTCTATGTGAAAACTTGTTTTTTTTTTTGGTTAGTTCTCATTATGAAAACAGAGAAATTCAGCAGTAAATTAAATATTTATATATGATATTATTTATTGGCGTGTGATTAAATATACTCTTATAAGTATAGATAAAAATGATCGTTCGATTAAATAATCTCCCATAAGCATAGCACAGAAATATGATGTTGTTTGATGATATGTTGTTGATCTACTTTAGGTTTATCATTTAATGTGAAAGATACTGAAATTTTACTAGATACATTTTAAAATAACCAATTATTATCAAGTTAATTAGGAAAAAGTGAAAAAAAAACCTAAAAAAAACCCTTAAGAAATTTTAACCAAAGAGAAATTTTGAGTTTCGGTTTTAAGAGGATTCTGTGCCAAAATTCGTAAATATATTATATTTGTTATAGGTTTATTGCATATCTAGCAGAATGCATCTTTGTCAGCAAACAGTTCTGAGCTGGCTGAAAACTACAACTTGTATATATAAATAGATTAATTCGTTACGCTACAGTTTTAGATTAAGTCTATGCTCAGACGCATTAGTTTTTTTCCATGTGTTTCACTTTTAAACTGAGGCTGGTTTTCGTTTTGGGCTTTCCTTTTCACTGGGCATGCTATTTGTCAACTGGCTGAGAGGGCCAAATCGCATCTGTTTTGGCCCATGATTGCCTGCTGCGTTGAAATCATAAATTTAATTTACGATGCGAGAGCAGCTGGGAGCTGCGCAGCTCCACTCTTAATGGAATTACATTTTCTTCGCATACAATACTTATTTGTTATGAGATCATTTCTCTTGTTCGCCTGTGCAGTGTTTTAATACCCTGTAACCAATTTTAAATGGATAAAAAAAGTGTAAAAAAAATCCAGTGTTAATTTTTGTAAAACGTCAAAGAAAATGTTTTCGACTCGACAGAGTTGATACGAACTAAGTTCCACAACTTGATCTTTTCGAACCCACACAACTTTTCTGTTGAGAAATTCCCTTAACTGAGTAACATTTAATTTAGAAATACAAATTAAATCTAAATTTCTAACAAAAAAAGAATGTAAAATTTAATTACTATACTTAATTTTTGAGCGAATTATCTAAAATTGAGTATCGCTTTACATATTGATAAGTGGATAAATCTTGTTAAGATAATTTGGAAGCAGATTAATTGCATCCATCTAAACAAATATTAAATATATTATCTGAATTACAGGGTAGTCCACAGTGATTATCTCTTATCTGGAGCACTTTTACCTTGCTGGTTTTTGTTTTTTGGTATTTTCTTTTCTTTCTTTTTATTATTTTTGTTTATTTTAATGAATGAAAAGTCAAAAAATTTCTTGCTGCACCGATTTACAATCGCGTTTCACTTTCAATTGAACTTCCACCGGTTTTGGCCATGCTTTGACGCTTTCGGGCCGGCCACCTAACTGCCATGTCTGCATCTGCCTAGTGGTAATATTTGGATTTCTACCGGCAGCTCCTACTCATGCGTAATCCTTTTGTGGGCGCTTAGCTTCCGTTTCACGTAATTTCACCAGCGATATTTTCCAATGCCGGTGACGCCCAATAACAACTGCGAGTGTATGTGTGTGTGTGTGTGTTAGCCAACTATTTATTGTATGCTCTGAGCCATAAACGGATAAGCACGAACATACAAATTAAGCTGTTCATTTGGTAGCAAGTTTTGCCATCATATTCGGCATATCATATCTATAACCACTTTGTATAACCATCTACCATATATTATATATCTCTATACATATACATGTATCCTACCATGTTTAATGTGAACATAACATGGATTTGCTGCAAACAACAAACAACATACAACATGCAAACATACTTATTTAATCACCATTATATAATTCCCTTTGAGTTATAGATCCAGACAACTGAAGTAAATTAATAGAATAGTTAATAATAAATAAAGGATGCTCTTTTCCTATACGGGCATACGTATATTTAAACGTAATTATAATTTAACTATACAACTGTAAATAGTTAAATGTTTCCAAGCAGACAGTTTCAGCTAGAATTATGCACGTTCTTCTTTAAGAGGTAAGAAGAAATTCTGATAGGAATCATTTAATTATTTATTGCATTGACTCGTTTCTCAAGAAATCCGCTTCTTGCAGTAGATGGTCTGGCAAGTTTGCCAAATAAGTATTTGCATGTAATCCACACATTAAATATAATTATTTCTTGTTTGAAGTTGTGGTCATTGTCCGAGTTGTGTGTGTGCCTGTGTGTGTGTGTTACAACTCGACTAAGCGGCATGATGCGGCTACAACCGCACGCAACATGTTGCAAGCCGGCCAGTTCAAACCAGGCATGGTTGTCTTCGATCGAGCGAAGTTCAAGCGTCAGTTTAAGTCGAACTTTCGAAGACGCAACAACGTTGCGCATGATACATCGGATCGCATCGAGTCGTGTCGAATTGAATTCAATTTCAAAGTCGTGAAGCAGCCGTATTTGATTTGCATAATTATGAAGCGAGGCATCAAAAGTCGATGAAAGGCAAGCACCATATGATTGTGGCTTGCCTCTTTTCTTTGCGCTGCACACAGGCAGTGATCATGACAATAGGCTGACCTCACATTTGGACCAATACATAAATTTGCATCAGAATAGAGCAAAAACCCGGTTCGCTACAGTGACTCTGGACTGTGAAGTGTGACTTGTGAAATGTGAAAATCCAATCTGTTGCAATTATTAAATCTCTTGTTTTGATTTGAGTGTAGCTTTTAGTTTTTGTTGAAAGCAACACAAATATTTGTGCTTGCTAAATGATAAATAAAATATGTCATTGAAAATCCAAAACTGTGAAAACAATTGAAAACTTTTTCGAGAAAATGCCGATTGGCAAATTGCCGCCTTCAGTCAACCGTAAATCGTCGACTATTGAATTGCCCAGCATGGATAGCACCATCGATTCACGTATGTCGTCGAGTGAGCTGCTGCCCATGGAGCTGCTCAAAGTGAACTATGTGCACAAGTGCAAACAGGCAATGATGCACAAATCGAACGATCCCCCGCCGCCACCAGCCACAGCACATTTAAATAATCCCGCCCGATTTGTCGGCTATCGTCGGCAGGCGCCACAGGCGCCGAATCGTGCACCCAAACCGATGCCAGTACCTGTTCTCCCCCTGCCCTTGCCCACTGTAGAGTCTTGGCTACTTCTGGCCAAGCAGCCATCTCCTCGTACAGATGAGCTGGACTGTTGTTCCTGCTCCGATTCCAACTCCAATTCGGACGCGACTGAAACGAACACTGTGACACCCGATTGCGAGAAATCACAGAGCTGGAACTACCGGGATATACGCCGTGATATGGCGCGGACTGGCGCCGCAGCTGGAATCCGGTCCCGTGCCGATCGCATAGCCCGCATTGAAAGAAAATCGGAAGCTAGCGAATGCTCTGAGTGTCTGCACGAACCGGAGCCACAACGCAAATTAACTTCTTCTTCACATCGAATGCCTGTAAGGTCGCGAATACCAAAACCACTGGTAGTCCCATCATCAGCATCAGCATCAACATCAGCACCACAACCAGCACCATACAGCGAGACAAATGCCCAACTGCAACGTCGAGTGAAGCAGCTCTTTCAGCAGCAGCAGCAGGATGTTGCAGCACCTCGATGGATGTTCCAAAAGGTCGGAGTTGATAATAATAGTGCTGGTAAAGTGGCGCCTTTGGTGGAGCAGCAATCACCACGCCTTCTCGGACAGCAGCGGACCAAACTGGAACGTGTCCACATACGCAAGAAGCGACAGCCACTGCATATTGTCAACCAGCTAGAGAGAGGTGAGAACTCAAGGATCGCTATACAGGATAGTAAAAGTGGCTCCAGCTCCAGCTACAAACTACAGCAACAAAGTCCGATTATGAAGCAGGGTGAACGGATGAAGCGATTCTCCCTCGAGAGCTGCTGCTCCGACTCAGGAGTTTCCTCCTCCAATGACACCAAAGAGCTGCAGACAAAACAATCGAATCTCCGCGATGAAAAGTGCATAAGTTGTGTGCAGCTGGAAACCCATCCAACCGAGAAGCACAAGCAATACGATAGACCCTCTGGCAATGCCCCAGCCAAAGCCCATGTCGATCCCAATGATGTGCAGAACTTTGCTAAGAAGAATGTGACAAAGGCCACAACAAACGAGCTTCTAACTGCCGCCGCTGCCGCAAAGCAATGCAACATCGAAAAGGAACGGAAACTCAATAGCCTAAAGCATGGGACTATCGATCGAAGGACTTCCACGACGACAATAAGCATAGACGACAGTTGGGTGCGCGAATCGTGCATTGATCCCAACGATGACTACATGGAGACAGACTCATTAATGCTTCCATCCCTCCCACGGCCCATGAATAGGCACAATAACAACAGTGTCAAGATATTTGTCAGCAGCAATGGGGATGATAATGGGGAGGTGGTCGGCAGTCGGAATGCCTTGTCCAGAACGAGAGCTCTGCCAGCACCATCCTCAATCGGCTCAACATCATCCTCTGGCTGCGGTGGCTCCAGTCGCGATAATAGCTCACTCTGCGAATCGGAACAGGATTGCTGTTCGTGTTTAGGAATACCTTCGAATGGAAGCAGTCAAAATTGTCTGTCGAGTAACGATTGCTGCAATGCCATCGGTGGCGTCTTCTGGAACAATGCGTGCTATGATATTGAAGCAGATGTTGGCGCCGGCTGCTGCTGCAGCATCTCCAGCTGCGATGATGACGATTGCTCCTACTTTGAAGGCAACTTCAGCGGCATCAACTTGAATCACAGCCAGGGGAGACGCCCCGATATGCACCACCGAGACAATAAGTTGCTGCGAAAGGTAGGATGAAAGGCAAACACTAAACACTTCCCGCGCTTAACTGCATTCCAGACCTAATAATTATACATCTGCTAATTAGGCGGAAGCCAGCTTGCGCTGTTGCCCTTGTTTTCGTATCTGCACATGTACACTTCCTGCATATCTTGTGAAAATTACTTCCACAACTAGTCGGGACTTTAGTTCCTCATGGTAGAGTTTTAATTGAGTTTTGGTCGAAACCGGTTTAGAACCTTTACACTAAATGTGTTGGGCGTTGCTCAATATATTATCACTCTTGTCAATTTTGCAATTTCAATATGAAATGGAGTCTTAATCTAGGGTTCAAACCATGATTAAGAATGCATTGCTTTTTTTTTTTTTTTTTGATGTGGCAATTTAATTTAATATTAATCAACCTACTGAAAGGTTATAAAATATTGTTTTGAATATATACATAATGACAGCGGATTTAAATCAATAACATAAACAAATAATTGGTTTTAACATATTACAATATTAAGTAACATTAAATGTAACATTTGTTGAACACTAACTAATAATATTAACGCCCAACTGTCCAGAGGTCGCTGGTGTGGAGGCTCTTTAAGCGTCGACGGGTTGTATTTGACCCTAGTGAGCAGGCCAATGGGTTGACATGATTATGCAACCGGTCATTGTATCGACTTGTATGTCGGTTTATTTGACTAACCACTGACGGTACACGGAAGTCGTTGTGCAGCGTCAAATTGCTCACATAGGGTGGAGCACCAGAGATGTGTCTTAGCACCTTGTTCTGCAAGACTTGAATTTGATTAATCCACGATTTTGCCGCTGTGCCCCAAAATGGAATCCCATATGTCCATGTGGGCACGATGATGCTCCTGTACACCAGTAGCTTGTTGCTCAAGCTGAGTTTGCTGGATGACTTCAGCAACCAGTTGAGTTTCACCCTCTTGGATCTACACACTGCTGCCGTGACCTGTACGTGTTTACGCCAGGTAAGTTTCCTGTCCAGATACATACCCAGGTAGCGAACATGATTCCCCTGAGGTATGATCGTGTTGTTGAGTCGGACGCTTGGACAGTTACCACTCCTGAGCGCAAACGTACAGTGCTGAGACTTGTTCTCATTGATGCAGATGTTCCACCGGTTGGCCCAGGTACTAAAACCATCCAAGAACCTTTGCGTAACCGCTGCTGCTCTCCAAGCAGTGGAAGAGTTAGCAAGGAACACAGTGTCATCCGCATATGTGGCAAGCAGCGTGTTTCTGGCAACCGGAATCGGCAAATCCGCGGTGTACAATGTGTACAGGGCAGGTCCAAGGACACTACCCTGCGGTACACCCGCTCCGATGCGGCGGATGTTTGATCGCTCGCCCCTAACTTCAACCATAAAAGATCGGCCAAGCAGGTAGGACCTCAGCAGTAAATACTGCGCCGATGGTAGTAGGGACTTAAGCTTAAAAAGCAGGCCATCATGCCATACGCGATCAAACGCTTGCTGGATATCCAGGAAGACGGCAGAGCTGTACTGCTTATTTTCCAGGGCCTCGAGGACATGCTGTACTACTCGATGAACTTGCTCCGGAGTACCATGGTGATGCCTAAAGCCAAACTGATGATCAGGAATGGCACTCTGGAAGCCACTTACTGCCGACAATCTTCCAAGAAATATTTTTTCAAAAATCTTGGAGAAAGTGGACAGCAAGCTTATCGGTCGATATGACGAGACAAGATTATCCGGCTTGCCAGGTTTCGGAATCATCGCAATCACAGCACACTTCCATGGAGTGGGGAAGTGGTGGATGCGAACCATTGAGTTGAAGAGTAGCACCAAGAACATCACTCCTTTCTCGGGGAGGGCCTTAGCAACTCTGCCGTCGACGCCATCATAGCCAGGGGCTTTAGTGGACTTTAGTCTGCGAATCTGCAAGCGGACCTCACAAGGGGCGATAGGTGTGATCGGTTGCACAGGATCGAGATCTGCATTTAAAAATGCCTCAGTTTCCTGTACCTGGCTGGGCGATGCAAGCGCAAAAGGCGTGAACCGGCCTTGCAGCTCATCCGCAAATGCCGATGCAATCTCTGCATCCGATCGACACCAAGTGTTGTCCGGTCGCATAATGGGGATCCGCCTGAGTGGCTGCCGCTTGACACAACGCGTTGCCTTCCACAAATTGAATCCATGATTCTTATTGGGATCAGCATTGCGGAGCATATCCTGGAAATATTGGTTCTTAGTGTCAAAAAGTAACTTTCGCAGCTCGTACGCAGCCCGCCTAAAGTCCCTTAGATCCAAAGGATTGCGTGAACGCATGTATTGGCGACGCAGTGCTCTCTTGTGCCTTACCAAATCCAAAATCTCAGTTTTTAAAAAAGGCTGAGCTGGACTAGGAGGCGAACAAGGAAGTTGGCCAAGCATGGAGTATTCCGCCGCCACGTTAATATTACGCAGGAATAACTCCGCTGCGTCGTCTATGTCAGCCGGTGAACTCAGCTCCATGTTCAAGTTGACCAGCTGCTCCAACCTTTGCCGAAATCGGGAGATGTTTGCCTTGCGCGGCAGAAGACGTGCCTTGGGAGCATTTATAGTAACAGCCAATCTATACTCAACGATCAAAGGGATGTGATCGGAGTTAAGCTCAAGTCGCTCAGATATACCAAGACAGTCAGAACGTATTCCAGCGTACACAGCAAAGTCAATTGCTGTCGGCCTATGACGACCGTACGAATAGTGCGTTGCACCCCCCCGTGGCAAGTACTTGGAGGTTGGAGTCTCTCACGCAATCCGCCAGCGCAATCCCACGGCGATTGTCCAAAGCAGCACCCCAGAGACGGTGTTGAGCATTCCAGTCTCCAGCAATCAGGAACTTGGGGCCAAGCTCTTCGAAGAGACATTTAAAGTCTTCTAATTCCCACCCAAAACGTGGTGGACAATAGACAGCCGCTAGGACTACTTCGCCTTGATCACTAGAAACTTTAACGAAGAATGCATTGCTGGATGGAAAGTTTTGATTAACCGAAATGTTGATTTTATAGTATAGCATTTTACATGAATTTATTTTTATTATTTATAATTATTATTATTAATCTAGAAGTTAAACCATGATCAAAAATTGCCATGCTTGCATTTGAAAATCGTTTGAGTTTTGACAAAGTTATGGCTGAAGAAAGATTTGGATATCAAACGTTCAAATGTCCGGATTATGAACTCAAATATGTGCAGTCTGCTCACATCAGGAAGTGCAGTCGAAATCCACATATATATCTTGTGCTCCAATGACATGAAGCACTAAAACTCCAAATCAAACTTATAATTAGGGCGCCGCTCATCTTTTGCAAAGCCAACAAAATGTCTATGATAATTATGTATTGAGTCGGCAACGGATGAGCAGCAAATATAAATACATATGCTGCTACCTATATACACATATACACATATATAGATATATACATATATAGATATATACATATATACCTGTATAAATATAGGCATGCAAGTACATAAGTATTATCTAACTGAAAGTCGCACATCCGAAGACTCAGCCAAAGGTGAAGGTAGCGTGCAGCTGGAGTGTGGCAGGAAGCTTCGTATCATTAATAAATAAAACAAAAGCAAATCCAAAAATGTAGCATCAACCACAGCTATAGGCAAACACCTTGGCGTTTGATTTTTTTGTGTTTTTTTGGCTCGTTGTGGTTTTCATTTCGCGGTGCGGTTTCATAACCAAATTATGTAGACACACTTTACATTAGTTCATATATGTTTTTATTTTTATTATCGACTGGCTGTCAAGTGTGCTGTGAAGTTTTTTGAGTCATTTCATTTCGTGTTTGTGTTTTTATATTTTTATTATGTGTTTTTAATATAAAGCGAACAACAGACTTGGCTGAGTTTAGCAAGTGTCATAATCATGAGCCGTTATTTGTTGCTACTTAACAATTAAAAAATTGGCAACAAATCGTCTGTCCACTCAAATTAATGGTACTATTAGCAGCCTTTAATGACAGTTCACGTTTGCCTTAACTCTTTAGCCAACCACCCCCAGATATATGTATTATAAATGGCTATAATGCAGTAAAATTTCACTAGCTCAAACTAACAGGTTCCTTGACATTTAGGGAAATTAAAAAATAATAATTAATGATTATAATTTTAATAATCATTATTAAAATTAAAAGTAGTTATAACAAAAGAAGGGAATATTAAACATACCAATTATAAGCTGAATTCAGTACAAAAATCACACATTTGAAAAAATTAACAAGTTTTTGTATATTCTACACATAACATCGAGTTATGGTTAAAAATCCAGATAGCGTCACCACGAGTTATAGTTATATGGAATGCGAGTTATCTTTTGGTTTTTATCTCTTGACGCAATTGCTACTCAATTGTCTTCAGTTCAAGGAAGTTCAACTGTGTGTGCATAGCTAAAAACGCAAGTCATCCAAGGGGACTCTCACTTTCGCACTCCTACAAAATAAGAAAGAAAAAAATGATATATAAAAAAAAACGTTAACTTCGTATTCGTTTCGTGTGTGGTGGCACGCATCTACCGTTAACACCTTTCACTTTCGCTATTGTCTTTGAGGTATTACCAATCCAACAACGCTCGTTTTGGTTTGGATGTGTGTGTTATTTGTTGGCTACTCGCTAGTTGACAGAACTCAAGAATCAAAGTATTCTTCACTTTTCATTTTGTGTTCCCAAGTAGTCATCAAACTGGACTGATCCAATCTTCATCTCGATCTGCATATTTCCACTCATCAAATACCAAAATTTGATCTAACGGTAAGAGTCAAATTTTGTTTACCACTGCTTATTGGCCTCGATTTGAACAAACTAAATTTGTGTCAACTCTGTCCCGGCCATCAAAGTTAACCAGCTAATCTCCAAGCTGAACTTCTCCACACTTTGAGCGCTTTCCAGTGTAAATTAGTCTTACACATCGCTAATTGGCACAGAGTTGGAGCTTTGCTCGACGCAGGCTATTGTTACTGTTTTTGCTTGCATTATTTACTAGCAGAGGTAAATAAAAGTCAAACTTTTATTTTCCTCCAAACAAACAAAGTTAATTAATGTTACAATATAGTTTTCGTTGACAATCGCAATGGTTTACGAGCTTACGCACTATTTATTGCAACTCATTATAATTATTTTTATGCAAAGGTCGCAAACTGTAAATCTTACACTCAGAAAATGAAAAGTTCAATTTTGTTTGCTCTGAGTGTGCCATTTTTGTATCTCCCTGCAGCATAAGGAAAATGTTATAACCTAAAAAAATAATTTCTTAATTATTATTTCTTGTTGGAATTGAAAACAAAGTTCTGTTTATTATTTTCCCTAATGCTCCACTTTGGTGATTTTGGTTTGTTTGCGGATCATAGAAAGTAAACAAAATTGAAATTGAAAATGGGGGAAAAACGCAAACCAGAAAAGTGAAGAACTTGCAAGTAGACCTTGTTAAAAACAATGAGTTAATTCTGGCAAAGCGAAACGCGGCTAAAGTCGCTGTTGCTACACCAATTAAAAGCACAAACAGACTGTGAGCCAGCTAAGTTGGCCAATTGGGGAAGTCTGTGTTGCTTGCTGGCTGATTTAGAAAGCGCTAAGACTCATCAGCAATTATCTAATATACACATTCTGTCAGGCAGCAATGCAGAAACAGCTTATTCGCAAGTTAAAGTTAAGTAAAATGTGGAAAATCGCCCACTGCACAGAACTTGGCGTTAACTAGTTAATTAGACTAAAAGTTGGCCAACACATTTGGCTTTTAAGAAAATTACGAGCCCCTGTTTTGGGTACACAACAACAAAAGTCTTTAGAGGAATTTAAAAAAAGAAAAACAAAAAAATATATTAGCAATTTTTAAGTTCATTTAAAGTTGGAAATTAAAATTTATTCAAGAATATGAAATCAAATTTAAAATCACCTGGATAAAACATAATTTGAATTTAATACTCGTAATTTTCTGAATTTTTTCTAAAGTAAATAATATAAAGAACAACAAATAAATGAAATTAATTATTTTTTGGATTGTGGTTTAGTAATTGCTTAGGATTTATGAAATTCATGTGATAAATTTATAAAAAATTCAAATCAATCTGAATTTCGTTCAGTGTATGAACCCACAAAAGCATAGTAGACGCATGGAAAGTCGAACGAATTGACCGACCGACCAACAGACCAACAAACCGCTTAACGGTCAAAACAGAGCCAACGGCTAGCGAAAGTGGTAACAGCAAACGGACCAAACTAACCCACCAACAAGTGGCTGACCACAACCAAAAAAGAACCGTTTTCCACATTTAAATAAACGCTGTCTAGCTAGAAAAGCCAGCAGCAGCAACTTTAACTTATATGTCGAAACCTTATGATTTTTCAAATATAATCGCTGAATGGCAAAGATCTATGTCAAAAATATTCTTCTCTCTCTAATAGTATTAGTAGGTCTCTTTGTTTTTTGTGTTACTTTTAGACATAGTTTTGAACCCTAATCGACGTTGTAGTAATCGCTTATATACATCTATTTTATTGCAGACTGGTATACATGATCTGCGACCCAGATCCATGGACGGTGTCATTGACTCCGGCGTTTCATTAAATGGCGACACCGGCTCGAGTCCAGACAATGGCGAACAAATGCAAAATCAACAGGTAAAATTGTTTATTATATTGACAGAGTCTGTGCACTGCGATCAGTTTGATTGTGGTTCAAAGTCCTCATTTTTACTATGTTGCCTGGCATATTTAAATTTTTTATATTATAAATATAAATTTGCAATGCAATTACTCGCTTACCAAACGCAGGTATCGCTTATCGATAAATGCTCATACAAATCGATTTCCGATAGCAACTAAAGAAACAATTGCAGGCACGCGATTTTAGTTTCGTGATTGAGAACATGTGTTTATGAAAATTAGCATTAATTAACAGCTGATTTTGTGTTAACTGCAAGACGAGTCATCTCTACTGGAGCATTTCAACTCGTTTTTTGTTGTTGTATGAATGAACATGGCTAATAAAATTGTATAAGCCACAGAGTTGCTGAAAAAATAAGACTACTAATATCCTCATTTTTATTTTCGTTCCATAAATTTACAGGATGCTGAGGCGCGAAAATTGAAGCAAGGACACGTACTGTCAGAACTGTTGGAGACCGAGCGAATATATGTGAACGAAATGAGTTCGATTCTAAAGGTAAGTCGTACTTGGGTAAACATAAACAAACAGACACAGATCGAAATATATCGTGAATGAATGTGCGAAACCAGAATGAAAGAGCATAAGTAAAAAGCTGCTCAAAAAACCATGAAGCATGAAATCCAAGACTATGGAAGCTGCCCAGTGGCCAGCGAACTGAAACCAATACAGTTTCTTTTGGTTCTTTTGCTTGATGAGCTTGAATGCCCCCGCTTGTAATTAGTGCATTAAGCCCATTAGGCTGTGAGCGCCGCTTGCCAAGTTGATGCTACCAATAATTTGTAACCAATTCTAAGCCGCCAGCTAACTGGTAGCTTGGGGCTACAAGCAATCATTTACCGATCGACTCTTGTGCGCAGCGGAACAGCAGCAGAACTCCACAAATTTTCGTATCCAAAGTTGAAAATAAATCCATTAACCGATATCGATATGCGCTACGGGGGCTACGATCTGCGCAAAGCATCAAAACCAAAGACACCGGGTGCACAAAGCTCATTCCGGTTGCGACGCGTGCAGAATACGGCATGTAATATTGTCGGAAGATTTAATCACAAACTCGGCGATTCACTGATTAAGCGTTTCAATCCCGATGAGCCGCGAGAATCGCCTTTATCGTTTCAAGGTTCGCTCTTCGACTCCCATTCATCGGGCGGTGGCATTAATTATCGTCCCACTGATTTTCGTTCGGCGTTCAGCACGGATTTCAGTGGCAACTACGTATTTGGCACAAACTTGTGCAACTTTGCCACGCACAATATACTGAATGGCAAGTCGACCATTAAGATAATTAATACCCTGCAAGAGTGCGAGGAGCGAGAGGCATCCTCGGAGACAGACCGAGAGCTGGAGAACTATCCAACAACCGTAAGCAACAGTTTGCAGCGCTTAAAGGACCAAAGGCGCACCATATTCAAGGAACTCATCGAACTATCCAGTTGTGACGAGTCTCTGGAGTATCGATTGGTCAAAGATTATCTCGAATCAAATAGCTATTCAGAGATTGAAAACGATACCGAATTTAAGGAATATTTGCAACGCAAGAACTATATGGATATACTGTCTTACCTCGAGGACAGTGAGCCAAAGAGCTATATGTCCGTGTCATCCTCGCTGGCAAGAGCGCAAAGCTCTTTAGGTTCGCTAAACAACTCCAAGACGCTGTCGACACCCAAGTCCCTAAAAGAGCCTAAACAAATGCCTGTTTTCGACACACATATGTGCAGATCCTGTCGTTCAAGTCTCAATGTCCTGCCGGAACTAAGGAATGAGAGGAGAACACGGCGAACAGGAACAGATGTGGCTTTGACAACAGTAAAAACTGATTCAAATGCCACTTACGATGAGATACTCAACTTTTGTCATCAGTTTTTCAATGAGAGTTTCAAGGGCGACTTTAAGGACGAGTCGAAACTGCCCAAACTGGGAAACACCAAGTTCAAGACATCGAAATACGAGCGCATCCTTAAGGAGTTTGTTCTCAAGCAGGGTTATTCAAGCGTTGAAGATTATGTCGAACAGAAATTCGGACAATTTATAAGCAGAAAAATAAACGCATTCAGCCAACACGAAACATCGAATGTAACTTGAACTGAAATCATTTCTGTATATATCCATTTCATCCAATATTCTTTTTGTTCATTTCCAGGGCTATTTTGATCAAATGCAATCGGATGAGCTGATGCATTTGGTGCCCGCTAGCTTGCAGGGCAAGGAGGAGATACTTTTTGGTAATCTACACGAGCTCTACACTTTTCACAATGAGGTCTTTCTCAAGGATCTGGAGAACTGCATTTCAACCACAGAGCTGGTGGCGCTCTGTTTTGTGCAGAGGGTAAGGAACCGAATCTAATCAAATTGTATCTGCTACTCGTTCTAATTTATCTCAATGCCTATTTCAGCGCGACACCTTCTATCGTCTGTACTCGTTCTATTGTCAGAATATACCGCGTTCCGACCGATTGCGTGAGACTCTTGTGGACACGCATCTATTTCTGCAGGAGTGCCAAAAGAGATTGGGTCACAAGCTACCATTAGCTGCGTATCTGTTGAAGCCCGTGCAGCGGATAACCAAATATCAATTGTTGTTGAAGGACCTGCTGCGCTTCAGTGACAGCGGTAGTTGCACCAAGGAACTCCAGAAGGCTCTCGATTGCATGTTAATTGTGCTCAAATGTGTCAATGATTCCATGCATCAGGTGGCAATAACCGGGTTTCCAGTAAGCAATCGATATACAAATTGTATTTTCACATTCGATATTAATACTCGTCATTTATACACAGACCGATCTGGCGCAACAGGGCGAACTGCTGCTGCAGGACTCATTTCAGGTGTGGACCGAGTCCAAGAAGGATATACGGCTGCGCATCAAGCCACAGCAGCGACACATATTTCTCTACCAGAAATCGCTGCTGTTCTGCAAGCAAACCTCCAAAGCGGGTCACAACAAAAGTACCTATCAATTCAAGCATCACGTTAAGGTGGGTACATCGCATATTATTATTAACTATATAGAATCATTAACTAACTGCTTTTACACAGATGTCACATATTGGTCTAACGGAATCCGTTCGAGGCGACACAAAACGTTTCGAGGTATGGCTACAGGGACGCCAGGAGGTGCACACAATTCAGGCGCCCACTTTAGAAGTCAAGCATAAATGGGTATCGGAGATTAAACGAGTATTACTCAATCAGCTTGAAGAGTTGAAGGGCGAGAAAATCAAGCAGTATGGTTTGAACCATCGCGGCCTGAAGCAGACGACATCGTGGGACACGCCCAACATAATACTTGGCACACCGAATCGTACAATCAACTGTGACGCATCCTCCGAGTCATCAAACCGCAACTCGAACTGCAGCAGCGAGGAGAACGGGCCTGCAGCTGCAACTGTTGCCTGTGGCAACTCCAGCAGCGGCATGGTGGACAGGGATCATCCAGAAGGATGCGGTTGGAGCTCCGACTATTCGAATAGCGAGGATGAGTTGTCATTGAACGAGGATAATAGCACACCGGTAATTAAAGCTTCATAGCAAGAGTAACATGCGGTTATTGGTGGATACATCTATATAAATAAATACATATTTTCAATAATTAAGGTTCAAGTGGATTAAATTAAGATTTCGCTGTTTATTTCAATCAACCTATCTAATCTCCGCTGTCTATCCAAACAAATGAACATTTAACTATTAAAAATATGTTCAGTTTAAATTGAATCTAAATTGAAGAGAATTGGTTACATCTGTTTCATTTTGGACTTGTTCATTCGTTAAGCCAAATTGCAATTATTTCAAGTTTTTATTTCATTTGCATAATTTACTTTCATGGCCAACACACACCACATCATATCATAATCATAGTAATAACGTACTCTGTGCAAAACATAATTTATTAACATTATTGTATATTCGAAATGACTATGCACATACATTGTGTATGTTTTAAATGTACATATATGCATTTCTTATTTGTACATCTCGACAATCAGCGTTTCCTGAATCTACTGGCTCAGTGGGCATCATACAATATCAATGGTGCATCGTCTACCTCAACGTCCACAACGTCCACCTTAGCGCGCAGCAGCAAATCAAACTCCAAATTTTATGTTTCCGTTGATCACTGATCGTAGCTATAATAATATAGTCTATAGGTACGGGCCCTTTACTACTAGTCTAGTATGCACGCTAAATACCGTATTTGTCAAATGTTGCTTGTTATCGTATGCGTCTCTAATCGTTTTGTCAGCGAGTTAAACGTAACATCTGCAAAACTGTGATTAGTTCATAAGTACGTACTACTAAAAAAAAAGTATAGTAACAATAGTAACATCACATGTTAAGTATCCAATTCATTTGATTGTCAGCGATATGTCTATTATATAGATGTTGTTGGGGTAATATTATCAGTACACTCACATTCCTAACTTGAACCACTAAGCAGAGTACACGTTCTCTGCCTTGTGATTGTAATATTATCAGTACACTTTCACTATTAACTTGGACCAGTGCTTCAACTCAATAATCAAAGTCCTACATTTACAATTACTTCAATTACAAAATGGAATATATAA
This sequence comes from Drosophila paracracens, assembly GCA_035044025.1. Taxonomy (NCBI): domain Eukaryota; kingdom Metazoa; phylum Arthropoda; class Insecta; order Diptera; family Drosophilidae; genus Drosophila; species Drosophila paracracens. Next base: position 1,008,531 of record JAWNMN010000242.1, read on the forward strand.
AATTTAATATTAGTAAAAGCATATCCGCATCCTTATCGAGTAGGCAATAAATATAGATCATGTTGTGTTCAATAATAAAATAAGTCACACCTATGGTTAACAAAAAAATACTATCACTCACACAAACATTTATAAATTTAAATTGATTATAATTTAGAATAATTTGTAAATTGCTTATAAATTGCAAAGCTATATTAAGAACCGCTTGAAGCTTGATTTTGTTGATTGATGACTAACACAAACTTAAATATAGTATTTAAAACGCCTGATTAAGTTATGTATATAGCAATGATGCTAACCGCCACGCAATAATAACCTATTGTATATATTTTTGGTGTACAGGGCAGTAAATTCATTGCCCTGTCTGATTATACGGCTATGGGACACTCGGAAGTTTCGATGCGAGAAGGCGAAGCCATCGAGCTACTGAAAGTGGGCTGTGCCGGCTGGTGGTATGTCCGTGTCTTAGGTAAATCTTTCACTTTACCCCCCACCAACTCCACTGCATGCTTTTTTGGTTCTAATATCATTCGAATGAGCACACAATTTGACCCTAACAATTTGTATACTTTCTAAACAGAAACCAATGCAGAAGGTTGGACCCCAGGAGCGTATTTGGAATCGATAAATCGAAAATCGTCGCGATCTTCGAGCTGTAATCAGGATCGAATAAATTTAAAATAAACAACTGGAGCTCTAATCCACAAACATATATAATTTAATCGACTTGCTTTCAAAACTTAATCTATCGCCCTCAATAGATAACAGTATTTGAATACCTTCTCCAAATCCAGCTTTATACACTACTCTCACGTTTGATACTTTCTCATATCTGATAGAAATACCAAATATTGTCTCAACTCTCAACTTATTCTTCTCCAAATACCCTCGATATGGTCAAAGTGTATATAGTGGATAAACACAAAAATATGAAAAAAATATTAAGTATTTATTGTTAATAAATTATTTTATAACATGCTAAAACAACTTAAGTTAGAAAATTAATACTTTCATACGTAAGTATGATTGTATGTTATTACTAGTTTCTAGTCCATAGTAAATACAATCTTTAGTATTTTGAGGACTGTTACATTGATTGTTAAGGACTACTTGTCGAATTTCATGAAATTGTATTAATATTTGAATATGACAACTGTATAATTATATTTTATCATACATTATTATATATGATAATTAATATACACATCGATATGTACAACAAAATATAAACATAAATAAAATAAATAGCTATCCCTAAACCAAAATTTTCAGTTAAAGTCGGGTTGAATATTAACCAACAAAAACATAAGTATTTTAATCCCAAATAGGCCAACTTAATAATAAATGAAACCATTATTGGATAAGATAGCTGCGAACATCTGACTGCCGAAGTGTTGCCTACTTTTAAGCGGTTCGATTTAAATGTTAAATTGAAAAGAAATTTATGCATACTTTGAAGGGCGTGTATTTGAGTGTGGGAACAATACGAAAACTCGAAGAAAAAAGCGTTCATAGCCATATTTATTAATTACTATTGCACATATAAAAAAAAAGATACACACATTCCAGTCTATCGATTTGCATATATTTTCAGAATTTCGTCAACTGAACAATAATACAAAAAAGCATTTGACCTAGTAATTTTAGCACCCTAAACGTAGGCTTCATTTTTTTGCTTGTTTCAATCGGTTTCACATCTGATTTTAATTACCGCCAAAAAGTATGCTTCTAAATTGGTAAATTGCCGAGCTTGCATAACCCAATTCATCTTTAAAGTGTTCAATGTTTTTTATTTATTTATTTCCATTTAATAAGGATTAATCCAGAAATACTTACCTTAATCATTCTTACCCTCTCTCCCCGTTAAGGAGCCTTAAATACATTCAATTTAGTTGCTTTTCGAAAACCATCGATTAACTACCATAATTTTGTATTCATATAATTAAAAAGAATTATTTCATCGGAGTTCTGAAAGGAATTTATTAGACAATGGGTATCGGATGAAATTAAATGCGCCTATTAGTAAATGATTCGAAAGAGGTACCGATTCCTCGCAATTCATCCACCCAATTGATATATAATAAAAAGCTTCAGGGTTCGGGTAATGCATCGCCTTCATCGTCGGTAGACAGGTCAATGCAGACGGTCGGGATTTGTGGATTTTCCACAGGTTCTACCTTTAGTCCGGGGCTGAGCTTTGGTTTTTCTTCCTTCTTGGGAGTGAATAGCTTTGCATTGGGAGTTGTTTTTGGGCTATGAGATGCGATTGGAGTTGAAGGCTTTGAATTGGGAGTTGTTTTTGGGCTATGAGATGCGATTGGAGTTGAAGGCTTAGCACTTGGGGAGTGTTTTGAGCCACGTTTAGAGATTGGAGTTGGAGGCTTGGCACTTGGGGAATGTTTAGAGCCACGTTGAGAGATTGGAGTTGAAGGCTTGGCACTTGGGGAATGGTTAGAGCCACGTTTAGAGATTAGAGTTGAAGGCTTGGCACTTGGAGAATGTTTTGAGCCACGTTTGGAGATTGGAGTTGAAGGCTTGGCACTTGGAGAATGTTTTGAGCCACGTTTAGAGATTGCAGTTGATGGCTTGGTACTGGGGGTATTTCTTCGTCCACGTTCGATGATTGGAGACAATGGCTTGGCTGGATTCCTTAGCGCTCGATTGGCTATAGGTTTCGGAGACCTTTGCAATGGCTTACTGCCATATTTCTTTAAGCCCCTTACAGGAACTGTGCCATAACGGTAAGAGATTGAGTGACCGTTAGCGGCTATGTCGGCGGCACTCTCCTTATCAATGCCAAGGACTAGCAGGGTGCCGGTGCCCTGATCTTTGCGGGAGGCCAGCTTCCACAGATTGGTGTTATATTGATTCTGAGACTTTAGCAAGCTGAGCAGAAAATCGTCCGATTTGCCAGCGCTGCGTGGCAAGAAAACGCTAATAAAAATCTTCTGCCCAGGAGCTTTAACACTGCCCAACTTCGCCTCAACTGGTCGACCATTATATGAGTAAAGGCATGACCCGGCTCGCAGTAGCCAGTCTGCGGCGACCTGGTTGGCGCAGTCCACCTTCAAGAAACCCGGCTTGAAACGGATGTTGGAGAATCGCAAAGGAGCGCCAGCTTGTGGGCCCGCCATTACCACCTCCTGGAGAATGGCCTCCTCAAGATCCAATTTCTCTTGAAAGGTGAGGCTTTCATTCGGATATCCCATTGGCACAAGGCATACCGTCAGGTCCTTTGGATCGCCGATTCTTTCACCTTCACTCATGGGCGCTGAGCGTTCATTGTTTGCAAGAAATTCATTATCATTGTGATTATACATAGATGGCATCGGCTCGCCCCTCGGTGCTTCTAGTGCTAGTGTGTAACCAGCAGCTGGTTGTGTTGGCTCTTTGGCCATGCTGAAGGCTTCGTCATGAGTAAAGCCCTTCTTTCTATAGCGTGTATACCACTTCATGCGTGAGCCGCACAGACGCCATGATTTGCCAGGAGGTGGAGTTGGCCTGTACGGTGGTGAGTCTCGTCCCAGGGTATTCTGTTGGGATGCATTCAGTGGGCTACGGCTACGTTGACCTCGAGACCCTCTCTCCGGACTGCGACTGCGTTGCCTCCGATAGAAGTCGAGCGACCGTTCAGGGCTGCGACTCGGTGGCCCTTGCAGTTGTTGACCCGGCGTTCTCTCGAGGCAGAGATTTAACTGGAATTCACAACCTCTTTCCGGGCTACGATTGAACTGAAAGCCCGGTCCTCTATTCGGGCTGCGACTCGGCATTCTTTCCAGGCTATTATTCACCTGACATCCTCCATCTCTCTCCGGGCTGTTGTTATTCAACAGGAAACCCCGACCTCTATTCGGGCTGAGATTCATGTGAAAACCCGGTCCTCTATTCGGGCTGCAATTCGGCGGCACTGGCTGGAGGCTCTGCATTCTCTCCAGGCTATTATTCACCTGGCATCCTCCATCTCTCTCCGGGCTGTTGTTATTCAACGGGAATCCCCGACCTCTATTCGGGCTGAGATTCATGTGAAAATCCGGTCCTCTATTCGGGCTGCAATTCGGCGGCACTGGCTGGAGGCTCTGCATTCTCTCCAGGCTGTTATTCACCTGGAAACCTCGACCTCTCTCCGGGCTGTTGTTATTCAACGGGAATCCCCGACCTCTATTCGGGATGGGATGCAAGTGAAAGCCCGGTTCTCTATTCGGGCTGCGATTCGGCGGCACTGGCTGGAGGCCCTGCATTCTCTCCAGGCTGTTATTCACCTGTAATCCTCGACCTCTCTCCAGGCTGTTGTTATTCAACGGGAATCCCCGACCTCTATTCGGGATGGGATTCAAGTGAAAGCCCGGTTCTCTATTCGGCGGCCCTGGCTGGAGGCTCTGCATTCTCTCCAGGCTGTTATTCACCTGTAATCCTCGACCTCTCTCCAGGCTGTTGTTATTCAACGGGAATCCCCGACCTCTATTCGGGCTGGGATTCAAGTGAAAGCCCGGTCCTCTATTCGGGCTGCGATCGAATTGAAAGCCCGGTCCCTTATTCGAGCTGCGATTCAATTGCAATCCCGATGCTCTATCCGCACTGCCATTGAACACCTCTCCACCCGACTGTGTTGCTGGTGCTGTTTGCAATCCACCACGATTGAAGAGCGGTTCTCTAATCGGCATCGGCAAGCAACTATTCGGGGTTTGAAGCAATGGTCCTTGCATGCCTCCACCCTGATCTCGAAGGAACATGGGCTGGTTGTTCAACTGGCGCTGCTGCGGAAATTGCGGCATTGAGCCCCATTTTGGCGCATTCGGAGGTTGCCCTGGGAAATCGTTATTAATTGGGGGCACATTCATCATTTCATTTAATTGTCCAGCTTTGCCGAAGACATCAAAAATCATTGGCATTGGTATTTGGTTTTGATTTGATTTTTTTTGGTTTTTTTGTTTAAAGTTTCTGTTATTCATTTGGATTCCCACGAGTTGCGGAGAAATATGAAAGTCCGCCCGGGCAGAGATCCGCCATGCCCGGGTAAAGCTAATTAAAACAGGCGGTCGCCACTTGCCTGAGTTCACCGTTCGCGACTGAACTATTTGTTAATCCGGGCCTTCAGCCTGGCCGACTCTCGGCACGGTTCGAATAACACCTTAGTCCGGCCCGGAGTGAGATGTGGAACAGGATTGGGGATTAAGTGGTCTGTGGTGGGGGTGTGGGTGTAGGTGGGGGGTGTGGGTGTAGGTGGGGGGTGTGGGTGTAGGTGGGGGGTGTGGGTGTAGGTGGGTGGGTGTGCGAGTGTGGGACTATACTTTAGCAGGCGGTCCCACAAGCGCCTGGTCAATAAGGCGGCTGGCAGGCAGCCGCCTTATCCGCTGGCTGTCCGGGGCTGCCTATTAGCAGCTAACCTGCCCCACGCCCACATAATAGGGCATGGGGTTGGCCGTTCGCTATCCGCAACCTGCGACCCGTCCGGTGGCCCCAGCTAGGCGCCTGGCCGAATCATCTCACATAGTTCGGACCAGACCGGAAACGAGATGAATTCCGTGTTTATTTATACTTTATTTGTTCATGCTCCTTATTCATATAAATATATATGTAGTTTTTTGATAGGCTGGTGGGGGAGGGGAGTGAAAAGGGTCACACTTTTAATATATGTATTCATGTAGCTGGGGCATTTTTATAGATAGAATTCACTTAAACTTACACAAGAAATATTTTATTATTACGTTCTATGTATTGGGGGACTTCGTAATCAGTTGCATTTGCTTTTTAGTTGTTTCTTTTTGTTTTCTTGTTTAGTAAATTTTAAAGTTAAACGCGAAGGCAGCTTAGCACATCGATGGCTCCTCTTCTGCTCCTCCAGCTTCTCCATCTATTTGTGGCGGCGATTGCTGTTGTTGTCATTGCTGCCCACTCAAATGTTTCGTCTGCCATTCTCGTGCACGCTGCAAGTAGAGGGCAAGTGGAAAAAGCGTTTATGCACAGGCATAATTAATTTTGTTGTCTAACAATGAGCAGCACAGAGTCAAAGGCATAAATCAAAAATAAAAACAAAATACAAAAGTCGCTCGCAAAATCAAAAATTAAAATTTATGTTTTTTACAAAATAAGATAAATTTTTGTAATATTTTAATTTTCATGAATTTATCTAGACATGAGATTTTTAGATGCACAAGTTCTCAATTCGTATTTCCAAGCAAGCGACTGTATTATAATATGGGAGTAAAACTAAAAAGGTTGGATAAACGCGTTGATGGAGGAGGGGGCCAGGAGAATGAGAGTGGGGACTGTGTGTTGAATGAACCGAGACACGTTTAGTACAAGAGTATTTTCAATGTTGTCGAGCTGTTGTTATCATTGTTGTTAGTGGCACCACCGTTAAGAAATAATGAAGAGCACAATGCGCGCCGTTAGGAGACAAGGGATTTATTGTTATTAACAAAGACCAAACAACAAAATCACTAGTCTTCCATACGGAATGCATTTAAACCGATAGTTAGTTTCAGGCATTGATTGATTGATTGATTGATTGATGATGATTGGTAGAAGAGTTTACATTGACATGCGACAGATACGTTAAACGATTAGCACTTTTGTGGTTAAATTGTGTGTTTAGTTTGATGAGGGATGGTTTTTTTTTTTCAGTTTTTTTTTTTGTAAGTCATATGAAAGGAGATTTGTGCATACTTTTAGTCTGTTTGCGACACCAACCTCTGTTGCAGCAGATACTGGGCCATTTGTATTTGCTTGGGTGTGCCCGAGATGGTGATGATTCGGTCATTCGAACCGGGCAGGGGCTCATCAATGGTTATATACGCACTCGACTCGTTTCGTATACGACGAATGCGGCCGCCGCCTTTGCCGATGATGGCGCCAGCCAGCTATAAAATCGGAACAGAAAAAGAGGAATACCAAATGAATAATCATCTTGTATTGAAATAATCTGCTAATCAGCTTCTACTCACATCCTTGGGAATGGTGACTTGTGTGCTGTTGTTGGGATCATGTCCCTGGGGTATGTTGGACGAGGCATTCGTGCTATTATTTGAACCGCTGTTGCCGCCACCAGCATTGAAGCCGCCGGAACCATTGTTAGCACCTAGTCCACCAACGCCGCCATTGTTCACTGAGCCGAGACCGTTACCCAGGCTATTGTTGCCGGCACCAAATCCAGCGCCCAGACCATTGCCCAAACTGTTGTTGCCGGCTCCGAAGCCAGCGCCGCCGCTGTTGCTGCCTTGGCTCTGGCCAAAGTTGCCCAGACTGGGCAGATTGCTGGTGCCGCCACCACCGCCAAGCTGGTTACCGCCTCCAAAATCGTTGGGGCCACCGCCGAAGCCATTATTGCCAAAGTTGCCGCCTCCGAATGGGCCACCGCCGCCAAAGTTGCTGCCACCGAAACCGCCGCCATTATTGCCAACGCCGAAGCCGTCTCCGTCGCCACCACCGCCATTGGCCCACGGATTGATGAAGGGATTGTCGCGTGGTCCGCCCATGCCACCGAGGCCGGTGGCACCACCACCTGCGCCGCCGCCACCTCCGCGACCGCCACCACCAAAGCGATCATTACCACGACCATTATTGCCGCCGCCTCCAAATCCACCACCTCCGTTACCTCCACCATTACCACCGCCACCACCAGCACCACCGCCACCGTTTCCTCCTCCGCTGCCGCCGCCGCCGCCATTTCCGCGGCTGTTACCACGCTGGCTGGGACGCGTGCTGCCGGTGCCGGTGCCATAGCCGCCATACTCATCCGCATAGACTCGATCGAAGTTCATCGGATCATAGTTGTGTATGGGCCCCTTGATGGGCGTGTCCCTGGTCAGCGTAATCACCTCGCGCACAGCATCGATGACCTGCGTCTGCTTGCCAACCGTCTGCACCACGCGATCTGTGCTCTGCGGCGCCACATTTGAGAAGACCTTCAAGAACCGACAACCAATGCGCTGCAAAGAAATTTAGAGTTTTATTGAATATTTAAGTCAAACAGAATAAATTTTGAATTGAATAAATCTTTAAGAAACACCAAATTTCCCCCTCTAATTAATAGTATAAATAGATAATACGAATCATCTGAAGTTATGCCTCAAAGTGTAATTTAAATTTACCTTTTTTTTTTATTAGTTAACCTTTGTTACAAAATTCTTTTCTACAGAAGTGTTTTTAGGATTTCATATTTTAATTATTAATTTTTCAACTGCTTCCGAGAATATTATATTTACTCCTGTAAGCGAAGCGTTATAATTTCCTAGCGATTAATATGCGATTGTTTTGGGTTGAATTCCTTTGCAGTTCACTTGTTGTTTATTACATTTCTGGGAATCACAAAGCACACTTCAAAGGCCACAAGGGCCACAGTCAACTGTCATGGTTACTCAAGCGGCTAAAATGGCAGGCAGGCTGGCTGAGAGAGGCCGTCGGTGGTTAGTCAAAAGCAGCAGCTGCTTTATCCCATCAGTTTAAATCAGTTTTGGCCATGACACTGACCCGTCCAAACGCACAGTAAGCGACGGCTTATAACACGACCCTATCAAAAGAGACTCGAAAGCAACCTTTTCATCATCATGTAGATTATTATAATGATGATGATGATCCCATTCACACAGCGCAGCTGTGCATTGAAAACACTGCCACTGGCAGGATGCAGGCACTTCTCTTCTCGGCACTGTTTAGCTACCTGCCTGGCGGCACAGTTTTTTGGGCAGCTGCTGCTGTTGCTGCTCCCAATTGTGCATATAAAGCAGAGTCCTGTACCGGAAATTGAGCCCCGTCGTCGTCTTCATTCTAAATGCGTTGTCATCGTCTGCAGCGGAAGTGTAAATGTGAAATTCGATAGCCACTTAGGAATGCATGCCTCAAGTGAGGGGAGACACAAACCCAAACACTCAGATTTTGCTGCCTACGTGCATTGGAGCCTGCTTCCGTTTACTTCCTGCACAAAATTATCCCCTCGAGTGTCCCTTCGTCGCACAGCTGTGTGTGTGTGTGTGTCCTGCGGCATGCCAGCCACAGCCAGCTAGGCTAGCTGACTGACTGAATGACTGGTCTGATGATTGCATCATTTCCAACAGCCTAAAATGCTCAGCCACAAGCAAATTGCGTGCTACCCTCCGCTTAACTGTGTCTGTGTCTGTATCTGTATGTGTATGAAATGACCAAAGGCTGCGTCATGCTGCTAACACTCGAGCAACGCTGCTCCCACTTCCCCCCTCCCTCCTCAACCTAACACACTCTCCCTTGGCGACACACAACTCGTTGCGTGCGACCCCCAGACAACAATGGCGACACACCAAAAAAATAAAATGTTAGCTGCTGTAGCTGAAGTGCTCGGGGCGCCCCACGTTGTGCCTTATGAATGGCGGGCGCAAAAAAGTTGAGTCACACACACATAAACAGTTATAGCTTGTCTCTGTTGCGAGAGTTGTACGGGGGAGGGGGGGATTCAGCTTTTATGTCACAATATAAAACATCAAAAGGCAGCGAGTGGACTGGACACTCATTGAATTTATTATTTAATTTAAAGCATAACAACAAACACAAGGCTCGCAGCAGTTCGTGTGTGTGTGTGTGTGCGAGTGTGTGTGAGGGTGTGCGCGCGAGAGTGTGACACACATACATTTACATATCTGTATACAAAAGTGTAGCATTCTTTTTGGTGGTCGCACAAATAAAATACAAAACTGTTAATGCGAACAGCAGCAGCAGCAAAAAGAACTTACGTATGTGTGCGAATATATAAGTATGAGTGTGTGTGTGTGTGTATAGTCATGCTAGAACAAGCAACACACACACGCACACAGCACAAATTACACTATATATTAATGTTTTTTAGCATTTCAGTAAATTGCTGGTGAGTTTTTTTCTTCTTGTTTATACCTTTTCACTTTTTGTTTATCTAATGTATACATATAAATATAGTTTATATATACATATATATATGTATACATATAGTTTCGTGTCACTTGAATAACTGTTTGGTTTTAAAATTGTTTATGCGCCTGAAAGCAGTAGTAACTCTGGCGCAGAAGCGGAGCACGTATAACCGTTCACGACCAGCGCCAATGTCGAACTAATTGGGTTCAACGAATGCCAGTTGCCATGTAAGGAGAAGACGCAGCCAGCCGACAGCAGCGAGGAGAGCAGAGAGAGAATACAAAAAAAAAAAACAACAACAATTGAGAGCAGAGAGAGAGGAAAGCAGAGCAGAGGGCAGCAGCAGCAGTCAGCATGTGCGCGCCTTGCCTGCTAGTTATACGTGTTGGTGTTGTTGTTGGTTATAGGCAGTCCGTCAGTCAGTCGGACGGCTCAAAAGGATACGCAGGCAGGCAGGCAGTCAGTCAGGCATTGAGGATAACACAGCAACAGAGGCTGCTGCCACTGCTGTTGTTGTTGAGGCGCAGCTGCCGAAGGAAACCGGTGTATTATTCAGCTTCTTTTGCTCACATTTTTTTTTTTTTTTTACTGTCCCCGTGTGTGTGCTGTGTGTATCAGCGCATGCGCAGGACCTTTGCAGCAGTTAAATAGGAACACACATACACACTCACACAGCGCTATAGATGTAACCATTTCAAATGAAACGTAATCATTGCTGCCATCTAATTATTAATTTTGATACACTCCGTCTTGCATCTGGTTCTTTAGCTACTTTGATTCCTCTTTATGTTGTTGACTTTGCTACGCAAAAATTCTAAGCGGCTTTTTCGCCAACACACACACACGCACAATATGCAAAACTATGCAAAGGCAGCTGCTGCTGGTGCTGTTGGTGTTCCTTGAAGTGCTGCTCTCATATCCTGAAAGCAGCAGCAGTAGATTGCAGCATCACTTGTGCCACAGCCTGTGGCACAAATAATACGCTTTTAATGCAAGCCAGATTGCCTGTAATTGAGTTTTTACTCGTTCTTTTTTCACACAGTCACTCACACACACACACACACACAGTCTGTGAGCATCCTTAAAATCAAAGAGCATATGCAATTATAAAACTTTTGGCCCCACAGCAACACAGCAGCAGAAATGAACTGTCAGGCTGGCTGGCAGGCAGCACTTGAAACAAAGCGGAAGCAGCGTAACAACATTCAAGTTGATGCCGCAAACAAGCGAGAAGTGAAATTTAAACCGGATATTGGGAAGAGGCAAAGCGCGGAAACTAGAGCAAAAGGAACAAGAGGAGCAAGAGGAGCAGACGGAGGATGAGCAAGGAAACTGTCAGCGACAGCCGTTATGTGTGTGTCGCAAAAGCAGTTTCATAAACATGTTAATCAATTGATCAAAGAGACAGCGCTGATCAAGTTTCATAGGAAAAAGGAAGAAAATAAGCAGTTTTGATGAAAAACTATTAATGTGTAAAATTGGTTTCGATGGAAGAGATTTTCCAACCGATATATTTTTGACAAATGTCAATTAACTTTTAGCAAACGCATACCTGAACAGTCAGCTAGGCATGTTGAATCGGTTATTGAAGATATTTCCTCATTTTTATTATTATGAATTGAAAATTATAATATGCTCTGCACGCCCATAACAAGAAGTAGAACAACAATTTGAGCAGCTTGTAAGTAAATGCCAAGGAGCAGATGCCAATGCTTAAGAAGTTGTAGTGTAAGTCTCAGCTGCCGATATGTGCGTATTTAATGTCTGTCTGTCTCTCTCTGTGTGTGTGTGTGTCTGCTTGTAACACCTGTTAGACATTCATTAAGTGCTGGCAGCACAGCAACAAGAACAACAAACGAGTCCTAAGCGCAGCAACAATTGTAAGCCGCAGGCAAACAGCCGCCTCCGGAACGAGGACGAGAACGAGGGGAGAGGCGAACAAAAGCCATTGGCACGCTGCTCAATTCCGAATGCTCAATGCTCGCTGTGGGCATATAGGCATTAGGATTTAGTGGATGGATCAGATGAGCAGCAGCAGCTGCTGCTCATTATTAGCGGCTGGCAGATGCCACAGTCGTCGACGCCGACGCCGCAGCAAAACTCATCAGATGTGGCACAGGACAACATTTAATGGGCAACAGCTTGAGGAGACATGATGAGACCGCCGTTCCCCGACTACTACAAAATGGATACATTCCTTTGGATATATGCATGTATTTTTAGGCACACATACATATTATACTTTGAAGCAAATGCGACGGCTGGAAGTGACAAATTTGGCGCTTAACCAAAAATGTGACAGGCAGCGAAGCAGGACGCGTAAAAATTGGGATATGAGTTCCAAGAAAACTCGCAATTGCTTTGGCAAATGCTGCTCACACTTAACGAGCATAAAAATTCTGAGAAACTAATAAAATAGGTTCCAATTTTCCAATATCATAACTTCATAAAAGCTGAACTGGAATCTAGCCAAGTACAATTTGCAGTTGAAAATTATGTTAAAATTCTGACCTTTTATCTTCATACATCAAATTAGCTAATTTCTTCAGCCAGAATTTCATAAGGATCTTTATTGCTATATTAAAGCAGGCTAAATAAAAGGCTTAGTGAAAACTGGGTGGCAACAATGTCCAAACTACATATGCGATATTAGATGAGCTCGTATCCTTTTACGCTTCAAGGCAAATTTTGTTATAACCTTTTTGCAAGGGCATACGAATAACACGAAAAACTGAATAACCGGCTGCGAAAGCCGAAAACATAAAGTCAAAATGAGCACCAGAAACACGCAAACAGGCAGCCACGGATACTAAAAGGAAAAAAGAAACGTGAAGCAAGCGAAATAAGGTAAGACAGAAGGATAAGCAGCGCAAGAGAGGTAAGACGCAAATACCTTTTGAAAGAAATGAAAACAGCTGCTTGCCGGGCCAGTTGGGCTGAAGACAATGAAATAGGGACGAGACAAGACTACTCATTCCAAGGGACACAATATATATTCATGTGCCGACAAACAGAAATAAAACACATGCTGTGGCTGTGAGACAATGCCTGCTGCTGCTGCTGCCTCTGTTGCTGTTGCTCCTCCACTGGTGATGATCATCTGTGCTGACAACAGACACAGAGACACAGACATTTAACTATGGGCGACGGCAGCTGCAAGGATGCCACCAGGATGTGCCAGATATGCGCGACAAAGCTGAGCCCGGCAGAAGGATGCTGCAAGGCGGGTGAGAACGACAGCAACTACAAACAATTTGCAGCAAATGCAAGGCTAAGAAATGCAAAAGGAGTCATAATGGAATGTGAATGAAAATAAATAAGTAAACAACGTTTTCAGTTACTGCAAAGGGAACAAGACACAGTACGCTAAAGCTGAAAGTGTCCTTTTGTTGTCCTGGACTTGATGACCTCCACGGAGCACACAAACAACGAGATGCAAAAAGAAGGGTTACCCTCTAAATGCTTGCAACTTAAATGTGGATATTTTTTGTTTTATAAATACGACTATTTAAAAAAATTTAATGTTAAAGAAATATATAATATATTCGGTTTGCCGTTATATTTTCGAAATAAGAAAATATAAAGCATAATTTCTGAAATTTGGATGGGTATAACATAAGTATCTAAGAGAACGTTTTGCATTCATCACGTGGCCAGCTAAAGAGTAATATACATTACAGGGTATAGCTACGAATATGCACGAGGAAACACGGGGGCAGACATTTCTTGCGTGAGCTCAAAAGTATGCAATAATAAATTCACGCGCACCTTTTGTGAGACAGAAAAAGGAACGAATGGGATGGTCGGAAATGAAATAATATACAAGTATGTTTGAATGTAAGTGTATAGGTAACTGTGTGTGCAAACACTGCCGGGGGGCTGGCAGAGAGTGCAGGCAACACGCCAAAGCAAAGATATTCCAATTAAAATGCAGCCACTTGACAGCAACTACTCATTATCAATTAATGAGAGAAACGGGTAAAAACATTTCAAGAAAAATGAAGCAAAACTTCTAATTGATTTCTTCACCTGGCGAACAAGCGCTGCTTATATATATCAATACTTTTATATACATATATGTGTGTAATACAATTGTGCAACTGAGAATCGCTTGACACATTCAGACACACCAAACGTTGCCTGGCAGCCTGCAATTGAATGTGGCGTTGATGGCGACAATTGCGTTATGAGAGAGTTCTGACAGAAAAATGTCGCTTTAGCCATACGCATATCCTGTGCACTCAAGTGTGTGTATGTGTGTGTGTGTAGTCAACCGAGAGCTGCTGCTGTTGACAACTAACTGTAACTCCACACTCACATAGATAATATGACTAGTAGTGGCTATCGATTGCTTGCCCCTGGCTGCGAATTGTGGAGTTATGTCCCGAGTGAGTAGCCACTTAACGTGTCTGCTGAAGCAGCAATCGAATACGCAGCCAAACTGACTGTAATTAGTCATTAAACCCGTAGTACTCTTTGGCAATTAACTGCATAACAATTGGCCGATACGCATGGCTAGCTAGTGCAGGACATGTTTCCCGCCTGCCCCATAATTATTTGGATATGGATAGTTGATTAAAAATTGTACTCACATCCCGTATCTCTTTGATCTTTTGGCCACCCTTGCCAATGACACAACCGGCCAGGCTCTGATGGATTAACAAGCGCACATCAAATTCATCATCGCGCTGCAAAGAAAGGCATACAAATTAGATAAGTAATATATGTGGTGCATAAAACTCATTAAGTTCGATTTACACTCACCTCTTCAAAATATTTCAGCATTTCGGTGATGATCTCGAGCGTGGATTCGATATCCGCCGATATTTGTATGGTGCTGTTGGTGTGCATTGAGATTTTCGATAGATAAAGCGACAAAGCAACAGAGAGAGAGAGAGAGAGAGAGAGAGAGAGGAGGGGAGAAATGTATGCATAGAGATATATTAATAATACATAAAAAAGGACATAATTATAAGTTCAACTTAAGCGCAAGACCTGAATTTTAAAATTTATATTTAAGAACTAGACATTACATTATATATATAATGATATATATAGATAGATAAGGCAACTTATGGAGAGAGATTTACGAGATATTCTGAGATAAACGACATGGACTCGTTGTTGTTATACTTGTTGTAACCCACATACCGCACATATTGAAGGACACACAAGACGCTTGCTGGGCGAGCGGGCAGGAGGAGAGTATATAAGGGCAAAATTAGATATCTAAGTATTCCTACGGAATTTGTTGGGTTCTTTTCGGGCTGGTTGGGGTTAGATTTTCCTTTTGGGAATGGAGCTTGAGCGAGTGCTGGTTTTTATTTTATGATTTTAGTATGTACGAATGATGTTAATGCCGTGCATTGGTTTTTTGTTTGGTTTTTGGCGGTGCAACGGTTAGTAGCAAATATTAATATATATTTGTAGAATAAATATAGATCGAAGACGAAAGAGACGCTGTCTGGGAGAGTAGGTAATGGATTTCGTTAAATATATATGCACAGGACATGTATAAGACGTCACACCTTCAAACAAACACATTCGGTAAGGACTCTAGCACATACAAAAACAACAAATACATAGCGAGAGAAAGAAAGAGAGAAAGAAAGAGAGAGAGAGAGAGCGATCGATTGAGAGACACGCGTCCAGCAGGTACAAGTGTGTGTTCTTGTCGACTTTGAAAGGAATATACATATATGTATTTCTAAGAATTATGGAAAAATGAATATATAAATGATAAGGTTAACTAACAGACCTAACTCTAAGGCTATATGCTACTAAGGCTAATGCTTTGTTTCGCTGTAAGAAGAGATATTTGGTAAGCTTAAACAAGATGAAATATTTGGTATAGTTTTAGATTTTGATGTGGTTTACCGTTCGGGGCCTTGGGAATCGTCCACAGACACAGTGGCTTTATACTGCGCGTTACACATTTGATGGTTGTGGACAACAGACGGGCGGATCGGGCGGGCGATTGAGCGGGCGGGCGGTCGGTCGGGCGGGCGGGCGTACGATTTGTTCAGTTGGGCGCATGGACGATTATCGATATCGTTTGGTTGATTGGATGGCCGTATGTATGTTTTTTTTTTTTTTTGGTATTACATATATATATATATATATATGTATATATATTTTATTTTATTTTGCATTGTTGTTGTTGCAGTTGTTGTTTTTTGAGCAGGGAGAAGAGAGAGAGCGAGAGAGATAGAGAGAGACACACACAAAACCACACGCACGCACACACAGCATCGCACAACAATGGGAGGGACACGATGATGGGCCCAGCATGGTATTATTATATACAATTCATTATGTATATATATAAATATATATATATATATATGTATATATATATGTTGAGAATTATACAGGTTTTATGCATATTATAAATATATATATGGCATATTTTTTTGCGACACGAGGGCGTTCAGACGTGCCGGGCGATTGTTTGATTTTGGTGGTGCATCGTTCGACATCGGTTATTGATTTTGGTATTTAGATTAAAGAATCGTTTGCGATATCGACACATTTCGATTCATATTTAGCAGTGGTTTCATCGGGCCAGTTTCAAAGATTCAGATTCAGATTCAGATTTCAGAGCAGTGGCAGGTGACGAAGCGAGACCCAGGCCCAGACCCGGCAGGGGGGAGGAGACGCCATTGTGTGCGG
The DNA here is from genome assembly GCA_035044025.1 of Drosophila paracracens. Taxonomy (NCBI): domain Eukaryota; kingdom Metazoa; phylum Arthropoda; class Insecta; order Diptera; family Drosophilidae; genus Drosophila; species Drosophila paracracens. Next base: position 1,025,058 of record JAWNMN010000242.1, read on the forward strand.
GACAGACACAGAGTAGACCAGACCAAGTGGTGCGGGCGGTCAGGTGGTCGATTGGTCGGTCAATCGATTTATCGATTTGGTTGATTATTTTGGTCGGTTTATAAGATTCGATATATTTGGTTTTTTCGTTTCGTTTTTTTTTTTTTTTTTTTTTTGGTTACATATGGGTCGTACGTAAGAAGTGGAAGAAGAGAGAGAGAGAGAAAATTGTTCATTTAGTTAAAAAGGTTAAAAGCGTGTAAATTGTTGGTTTTTTTTTTTTATATTATACAACAAAAAAAGTGGCAATTTTCTTGTTCATTGTTGGTAAATAAAGCGCCTAAATATTATATTTGGTTTCAAAACTTAGAGACTGAGTCAGAGGCGAGAGACGTTCAGATCGCGAGAAAGAGATATAGAGGCAAGTGTCTGTTAGCCGAGAGAAAAAATAGAGAGAGAGAGAGAGAACGAGACACAGAGATGTTGAGAGTGAGAGTTAGTTAGAAGCGTGTCGTTTAGGTTGAGAGCTTGTTATTAAACAGATCATTAATTGCTTGGTGGTAATAACACGCTGAAGGGGATCTGAGAATAAGAGACGGGAGCTGCAATTGCGGGTCCAGAGCGGCATAAGAGACTTGAATTTGGACTTGGCATTGGAGATATATATATAAATATTAAATATATACCAAGCCAATGATGAGAGAGTGTATGAAAGAGTCAGTGAATAGGAGCGACACACACAAAATAAAGACAGAAGTTTGGAGTTTGCTTTTCGGTTGCTTTTTGCCTTGGCGCAAGCGAGCACAGAAATAAATGGTTAATAAATAATACTAGACGCTTCAAATGTTTTAGATAATCTTTCTTTTTTTGATGATTGTTGTCGAGTGTTTAAAATAATTAACAGTTACTCTGGTTTTATAGTACCTGAGTGCGCATCTTTTGTATGTGTTGGCCTCCCTTGCCGATGACAGCGCCAGCAATCTGCAATGACATCAATCCAAACAAAAAACACATTAGGTTTGCTCTGCGATTTAGCGGCAATTTGTGTACACTCAAAAAAACAAAAATATTGCATGCAAATCTATAAAAAATATAAAGTTTGTTTCCTATGCATATATAGTCTTTTTTACTGTATATAATGTAATTTGAATAAACTTTATGCTTTTATAAATATTGTTGATCAATATAAAAAATTTAAAAAAAAAAAAAAATATTTATTTCTGAGTTTGTCAAATTGTAATAATTTGGTATATTTATAAATTATTTCTCTCGGTGCGATTCTCAGTTTGATTTTATCTATGAAGCCGCCGTCGGCAGGATGATTATTTTGTGGGCATACTTACACTGCTTGGTATCAGTATACGGACCATGTCCTCGTTCCGTCTGTTGCGCTTCTGGTCCTGTGGTCCATCGCTGTCATTGCTCTCGCGCTTCATTTTCATTCTCTCTGCAAATGGCAAGAGCATAAGGCAGACACGCGTTTTAATCAGTCAACTCTTGAAACTGGAATATGTTTGCACCAGAGATTACACATACGCCGAGTGCGCCAGTTCAAAATCAACTGAACCGACGGACGTTTGAAAAAATCAACAAGTCTGAAAAGTTCAACGTACAAATCCCGCCTTGCGTTGTAACCGAGAGGTTTATGCTCTATTTTGAGTGTATTATACAGAGTAACTACAATTTACTCTCCAGCATACTTGCCCATATATATGTAAATGTAAGTGCGTCTGTGACGGCACATGCATATATTGTAAAGTGTACGTGACCTGAACGCATTTATACAGACATCTCTCCCACTTACGCAACGTGTGCATGCACTTCCTTTTGCTCTTGTTCTTGAATTCAAATTGCCTTTTTATATAAATTTGAAATATTTCAATATTTATTTTACGCTTTGCACTTTTCTTTTGCTCTTGAATATTTCAATATTTATTTTACTGTGTGCACTTTTTTTCGCTCTTGAATAAAAATTGTCTATTTTACATTTTCTATTTTTTGAAAACGCACTTTAGAAATAATTTTTTTATTTCAGAAAAAAATGTATTTGATATTTATTTTTCCGGTTTTTTTTTTTTTTTGTAGAGCTCAGCGGAGAAACAAACTGTACGAGAAACTTTCTTGCAATGAAAAGCGTTTGCAAATCATTTACCATGTTAACTACAAATGTCAAAATGAAAAGCAGGCATGTAATTTCGATAAATTTGATAACCTTCCGATTGTGTTTGTCAACACTAAAAATGGATTTAAGAATACCAGATTTGACATTGCAAAAGAAGATTCTCGAATTCTGTTTATTGTTTAAGAACACTGTATTTTGGCAATTTGCAAGTCACGCTGCAGCCTTTGCATTGCGGTGACAAACCCGAAGAATCAGTTGGTATACTCTCGGCATTGCTGATTTATAAAAACACAATGTGCCAAATGGCAGCGGCAGCGCATTGTGGGTTGGAATTTGAGTTTGCCAAGCGCAATTAAACAACAATTCAATTTGCCTCATATCGAATTCATTGAAGTTGGAATGATTTGCCGACTGTCTGACTGGCTGTTTGACTGTTTTTAGACTGTGTTGGTGTTTCGGAATCGTGCAGCTGCCACCGTTTTGACAAAAGGCGTACGTCAAGGCACTTGAGAAACTGTGTCTTGATGCATCTATTGTAACAATGTATATATTTAACTAGCTAGTTATATGAGTATATCTAATATTTAGCTGCAACGCCCTATGCCCAACACAAAGCTGTTCAAGCGGAAATGCCAGACTGCCAACGCTCAGACAATGTTCTCTATATGATATACATATTTCACACATATCATATACATATATACCCTATAAAGCAGTGGCTGTATTATGCATGCACAATTTAATGCAATTTAGACAACAGAGCGAGCACAAGCAAAATGCATTAACAAAATGTAACAATTTTCCATTTCATAATATATGAGATGCTGCCAAATCAACTGCCCTATGCACAACTATATATATATATTGATATATATGTAAATATATGTAGATGTAGCGTTTATATAGCTGACTCAAAACCTGTGCTCTTGGCGAGTGCAACAACAATTGAGAGGCTTTGTTGAATGCCGCCCACATTCCCACAGTCTTTGTGATTTGTTTGCTGTCGTTTTTTATTTTCGGCTTTCGGTCTTGTTTTCCTTTTCTAGCTGAAGTGCGCACAACTCTCGGCTCAGATGTCAAAACATCAATTGTCCGAGCTGTTAAGTTGTCAAAATTATGTCCGATACAAAGGTAAACAGCAGCTGTGTCTTAAATGGGCTTTGCCCGAACTTGAGGCACTAAGCTCTCCACAAATGAGTCCGACAGCTATTACAGTCATACGTACATTTCTTGTACCTTTCCATATCGAATGGCATTACAAGTGCTAGCATGTGGGCAGCACGGATTGCCTACCAAAGGGTTACCCCAGCCGCTCATGTCGTCTCATCTGAACAGGTCTTGTGTGTATTTATTGACCAGTTGGCTAACTGCTGCAGGCTCTGTGCCCAGCAGACCGTAAACCCAGCTCACAACACTTACTGCTGCTGCTCACTCGAGTAGTGCCTCAAGCTCAAATATTATGTGTTCTAGCTATAAGCTAGGAAAGGCTTCATTCACTTATCAAAGTATATGTACAGTTGTGTTCTCGAAAGAAATAAATTCACTTAATCTATTTTCCCTGTCGAACTAATCTAGTTTCCGAGATCTGATTAAAAATATGAGGCAGAAGCAGATATATCTGGTGCTTCTACTTTCAACATTATCACAATTCTAATTAGTATATGTACAGTTGAGTTTAGAATATATTAAAGATATTGAATTGTATATATGTCTATATATACACTCGCAAAGTATCCGAAAGTCTATCGTCTTAGTCGAAGCTGACCTATTGAGAATCTATACTGAATTATTATCAATTTTTGTCGAGATAACTATGTAATCTTTTACAATAATATTTTATTTAAAACTAAGTAATATTGATATACTCTCAGATGGATTCCAAGATAAGCAGACTTACAACTTTCAGGATTTATATTATTTATTAAATTGTCTTTTCAATTGAAAGACATTTGTAATTAAGCAAAAGGAATTTCAACGATTTTGATTGTATCACATGATAAGTTAAAGAAATATTCCAAAGTTTTTCATTAATGTATCTTTTGAAAATTACCTTTTTCTCTTCAGACGATTCACAGTTTCCGAATTTCACAATAATTATTGAACAAATTTACAGCCAATTTGTGTATTCACATCCATTTCATCACAAACTAAGATTTTTTCCACACAAGTTACATAATGTCTGATGATAAGAATTTAGAACCTTTTCAGAGTGCGGTGGATGGGAACCAGTTGAGAGAAGTAGCAGGAGGTGCTGTCCTGTTGCAAGTGCCGTTGGAAAACTAATGAAAATAATTTCCAGAAATCGAGCTATTTATATAAATCTTCGGCACCGGCCAAAAAGGCTGCTGACCAATCAGAACCAAAGATCGGATATGGATAGCTACGGAAACGGAAATCGTTGACCAATAGAAATCGTACAAATGTTCAAGTGACAATACCTAAATAAAAAAAGGGGAAATATTGTACCGTCCAGTTATGGATTCCCGATGCTAGGCAACGCCACTAATTGTCCCTGACTGCGCTGGCCATAACAACACCAAAGCTAGAAACTAGAAACTAACCGACCCTGTACTAACAGATAAGTAAGACAGACAGACAAATACGACAAAAGCGAGAAAGCATACCAGATATATCAGCTACATATATAGACGAAGGTGTGTACAGGACAGCAGTTGGTCAAAAGTGCATTGCTATATCTATGATTGATAGATCTACACATATGTATGTGAGGGTGCTGAATAAGGACAACCCTATGATATTATATATATATATATGTATATATATATATACATATGTGTATGTGGCATATATAGACAAATTACATATTGGCTCTTATATAGTAATTGGCTTTGGGGCCGCCTAATGAAACCAAAGTGCCCCCCGCAATATAGACTAATAACTGAACTAGCATGATGTGTTTTTCAGAGGGTATGGGAACAACTGCAGCTCTTTGAATTTTAGATCTATGTGACTCTTCAGCTGATATTTTCACATTATGCATTTTTAAAATGCGCTGTACAAGACAGCAAACGTTTAAGTATTGAATATCGGAGTGGGGCCACAAATAGGAGGTGTAATTTGAGGATAATTGCTTGGGAAATGCAACAAATTGCAATTGTGCTGGGTGGCAAGTATCATTACAGAGAAGGAGGCTGACGTGGTCATCAGCAGTCATTGTAATATATCATATATATGAATAAAGACATATACCTTACGAAAATTGTCATATGGACGCGACTTTGTGCATTATTCATGTAATTAGGGCAATTTGCGGCCCACTTGGGTGATAGTGAAGTAACAACTTTGAAGTGCCTTTTGATGCACCGCTTGCAACAAACAATCTAAAGGACATTTGCCAGCGTGAGTGGCCGCTTTTTTAATTAAGCACTGGGAGTTTCAACAGCCGTTGGCCCCGATACTTTTAAAAAGGGTTAATTGCTTTTACGCAAAGAAAAGTCACAGAGTAGCAGCAGCAGTTGCACCAACCCCACCCTTCCCCCTTAGCAGTAGCATATTGATTGAAGCAACCGCAGCTTCTTAATCAAATATTTCCCACGCTTAGGGAGGGCTTACTGGGGGGAGTGGAGGTTGGTGGATGTTTAACAATTGATAGAGCTAAGCAAGTGGCCTGAATGTGACATAAATGACAGGTAGCAATTATGTGAAAATCATTTGATTGTCGCATACACACACACACAAAGACTCACGCATCGACATCCTGTTCAAATAGCTTTTGACATCGCACACGCGCCTAACCAAGACAACGCCCACAACCCCTCATACTCACACACACCTACACCAATACACACACTACACATTAAACATAAAAAAGTGTTTCAGTAGAGAGTGTCCGACTCTGAGCTTCTCTGCACCCCACCAAAATTCAAATAAAGCCAACTAATTTCATAAGATCTTATATATCACCCATCGATATAAATCGATATGTTCTTGTCTGTGTGTTATCGAAACAAATAAATACATATTTGGCCTCTTCTCTCTAAACTTCAGCTGTCGAATAAATTTACTTCCCGAGATCTGAATTCAGGATGTGTGGCCAATTATGTCACCCTTGGTAATGCCTATTATGACAATTTTAATGAGTACAGGGTATAAAAAGAGAAATAAGTTAACATAAGAGGAGGGTGGGAAGTTGTCAACATTTTTTCATGTGCCCGCACACACACACACACACGCTCAGATACACACGCACAGGTGTGTGTGCTTATGCTGGCCAAAACCATGTACGAGCCAGCGGCAATTGGCAGAAGACGAGACGTGCAAAAGGAACAACGGGCAATTGGACTGAGCAGGAAACGGTTATGTGCTCGCTCAGAGCATGCTGTTATTTTATGCAGGACAAAAGCTGGAGCAAACTTTTTTTTACCGCTGCCGTGTCAGCCCCCTACACTGTCCTCCCCACCATGTGTGCCCCCTGCTAACTTAATTGGACGCTGTCCATAGCTGTTGCTGCGGCTGTAGCGGGGCATATGCGTTCACCAGCCACTCTATAATTTAGCGGAAAAACAGCTAATGGACGCCATGTTCAAAGCGGCCGCCACGCAACAACAATACGACAGAGACTGCGACCGCGACGAGGGGAGGTGCGGTGGGCGGAAATGCCCACAATTGACAATTCTCATCGTCCAACTTTTAGGAGGGAAGCAGATAGCCCCTCTCTAGTCTGATTCTCCCTCTCTCGCTCTCTTTCTCTCTCGATGTCTATGTCTGTCGCACTTTAAGGCTCTTATGGACATTTTAGCATGCTCAGCGAACCCACAATGGTGGCGACCAGTTTGGTCATCGCGTGTCTAACCACCCCTACAACCCCCTGACCACCCACCCTGCCTACGGTGAGGTCCCTGCGCTAATAACTAATGTCCTTATGGCGTGTGCTGCCCCCGCCCGTGTTTGAGGTACAGTAAAACTTTCGTCCAGTGTCTTGTCTGTGTTTGTCCGCTTTGGCTGTGCTCCGTTAAGCATTCGATTTGAATTATTAAGAGGCTTCGATTGAAAACTAGTTACCCCCATTCCCTATCCCCCAGCCACCAGCCACCACCACCAACAACTCCTCCACTTCTAACCGCATTAAAGCAAAAAGCATTGGAAATCAGCTATAAATTTATATCTAATTTAGATCCATTCGGCGCCAACCGCATCTCGCTGGTTTTCTGCATAATAAGCTGATTTAAATTAAATTAACAATTAGCTAAAATAAAATGCTAAGCCATTTTTTGAGTTAAATTAATTAAGAATTCTGTATCCTCTTAGTTATTTATACAATAGGTTGATTATTATTTAATAAAAAATCAATAACGATTGGAAATAATTTAAACCGAACAGTTTCATTACTTTTTACTATAACATATATTTATTATAATTTTAACAATGACATTATTATTTTTATGAACAATTAACAATTGAAAACCATTTTTTTAAAACCTTTTTGCGTCATCTTTAAATAAATATGTAATAGGTAAATACTTAGAAGATGAATTCGAGTAATGAAGAAACAGAGCAGATGGAAAATCCTCAATGTAATCAAAGTTATCTTCAGTAAATAACTTCAAACTAGAAATATCTATTCATAGGTATATCTATGGATAAATTCCTATAGATTGATTAACTCGCCATTCCCTTGCGCATCTTCAATGAAGAGCTCTTAACTCAAAAAGAGGGCACAAAAGAATTTATGGGTCGCAATTTACAAACTGACAAATCAGACTTGCAAATTCTGCTCATGCCTAGAGGCTTTTCAGAATATTTGCCAGTTTATACTTTCGCTCAGCACGCCGGACTTACAAATTGAATAGATAAACTAACATCTCCCGGGAATAGTCGTGAATGAATTGTGGCTTCAAATAGTTTTTGTTATGTAAACTATCTTTTACATTCCCAGCATGAAAGGCCGCACGAAAAGCTGCAATTAATTACTGGAATATGTACTTATATTTTTGGGCGAGTGTAATTGCCATTGCTCATAAAAAGATTTTCGCACACAAGTTTGTTTGTGTGTCGAGTCATTGCAAGTGAAAAAGTGAAGAAGATGACGATGACGATGATTGTTGTTTAATAAACGCAAACATATATTTCCATAGAGGTTTGCAACAATACGAGTATCATGGGAAAACAAGAAACGACGCTGCAAGGCAGCTCAAGGCTTCGTCTGTCTACTGGAAACGTGTTTCAGCATTTGAGCATTAGCATATAACGACAACAACCACAATAACAACAACAACAACAACAACAACAACACCAAAAGCATAAATACTGCTTGCTTGGTGCCATTCAATAAGACAAAAGACATCAAAATAGTTTAACGAAACATGTTTTGCAGGGGGTGGCAGGGCGTGCAGAGCTAGGCGTGAAGAGGAATGACGATAATAAGTGGCACACACAACGAGAAATTAACGATTGTTAAGAGTTGTCGTGACGTCACATTAGCAAATCAATCTCCACAGATGAGCTTTCCATATGCACAAGTAGTCAGACTGTTTGCCACAACAATTCACCCGCATTTGAGATACATTCAGCATTCAAGACTTGAAAATGCGGGCAACATATGATATTTTCAAAATTGTTATGCTTATATACATAGTTATGCATAAGTTGATATATACAAATGTGAGCCACAGTCAGATTCAGTGTGCACTTTTTGGGCCTTTGGGGAAATCAGGAAACGAAACTCGGCATTTAGGCAGAGAGGGAGCTGAGTATAATGTTGTTGCTACTAGTTTGCCAAATGGTAAAAACAAAAAAAAACGAAACATAAAACAAAAACAACAGAAATACAAAATGAGTTAAGCTGATTGCATTTGCAGCAGTTGGAAAAAGTGCATGAATATTCCATGATATGGCTTGCACAAACACCATGAATAAATAAGCCAAACTTTTGTATAAAGTCAACTAAAAACCAACAAATAGCAAGTGAAAGAATAAAAGGCATGTCATTTCAGTTGTGGGCTGTCTGTATGTTATGAGTAAATAGGCCGAAAACAAACACCCCCATAAGACAAATTCAATATTATCAAAAAACGAATCAACTTTGTGTTGCTTAACATATTTTTTGGTCAACGGATTTGAAACGTGTTTTTATTCGACATATTCGACAACAAATACTTATTCGGCATGTTTTCAATTTATATATGTTAACAAGAAGAACGAGTAGCTACAGTGAAAATCTCGATAATAGAAGAAAATTACAAATGAAGAACATTATTCTCATGCAAGCAAAAAAAAATGTATTTGGCTAATAAAATACAAATTGATTAGCAAGAAAACAGCAACTAAAAGATTCGGCTCAATGTCAATGAACGCGACACACACACACACACACACACAGAACGCGAGAGAATGAAAGAGAGAGCCACAAATAGAGATTTAAAGATATCGAACATAAAACAGAGAGCAATCTCAGCGTTTCGTGCACTTGGCGTAGATTGCCTCATTGCCAAAATATTCAAAAGGAACACAAGCACACACGCACACAGACACATACACATACACATGCCAAAAAGCAACAACTGAACACGCTATAGAAATTAGCAATGTCGAAGTATTAGCATCCCCAAAAAGCCCCGCCCCTCTCCAACACCAAACTTGGTAAATAAAAGTGAGCGCTAAACTGGAATTCGCAGGAACAAAAGCAAAAGTCAATTTTTTTGAAGAGTTTGTTACCAGCTCTGCTGTTGCCTGGTTGGCTGGCGGCTCTAAGCATAATTCCAATCAGCCAAAATGGCAACGAAGCGTCTTCAAAAAGGTGTCAAACTCATTCGTCTTGTCTGCTCTGTGTGAGAAATTCTTCATACTCGGCAAAATGTGCAAAATTGTTTATTAGCTAAAAAATGTTAAGGCCAACAAGTTCTCAGGCAACAAAAATTTCATTTTTTTTTTAGTTTTTGTGCAGAAATTTAACTTTAACTGTGCTTTTAAATAATGTTTTAACTAATTCATATATAAATATGGGACGATCTATTTAAAGAAAACGAAGTTTGCTAGTTTACAAGTATTTGTGAATTAGAATCACTTTGGTAAACAGTAATTATTTGTGAAAATATGTGATGGAATCTGCTGGAAACTAATTTTGTTGATTTTGTTATAATAGCTATATACAGTATACAGTTAGAACTGTAATTACTGCATATCAAGATTTCTGTGTACTGTAAAAATGCAGGTGCATAAGAGGAATATTTTCAATGGGTTCAAAGCAAGTCAAGTGTTGGGAATTGAAGTTTATTGCTTTTCCACTTTTCATTTCATTCGCTTCGGTGCTGTAGTTGACAACACTTCTATTGATGCTGCACAAATAACGGCAAATAGTATGCATAAAATATAGGTTAGGCTGTTGTTAGTCGTTTTTGCCATATTTGTCGGAGCACGTTGAACTCTGTGTTGTGGCTTAGCCAAGCGTGGGAGTTACTATTTCGAGTTAACATTTTGTTTTGATTTTATCTGGATTTTTTTTGTTCAACAAAGAAGACAACAACAAAACTAAATTACACTATAATAAAGTTTTTCACATATCACTGCGTTCATGTGCGTATTGTTGTTGTATGTGTGAATGTGTGTGTGTGTGTGTGTGTGCCGGCACACGCGCTAGCTGTGCAGCGGCCGTTGTAGGGCGGCTAAAAGGCGCGGGGGAAAGAAGAAACCAAAACAGAGTGAAAAAGCCAAGAGACAACAAAAACAACAGTAATTACTGAACGCGGAAAGAAGCCGGTGCGCGCCAGGTTGGCAGCGACACGTGAGTGCAAGCGAGAGGGCATGTAAGGGAACCAAAAATACGAAGCAAAACCGACGCTTTAGAATTTTTGTTCCAAGCACATTTTGGCATGGTGGTTGTAAATGTATGTGCGTATGTGTGTGTGAATGGGAAAGCCAACAAGAATATAGAAACACTGGGAACAGACAACACAAGGGCTGCAATTGGCAATGTGCCTGCGAAGAAACTTGGAACGAGCGCAGTGAAAAAGCCAATATACAAAATTCACATTCGACGAATATTGGCAAAATATTACGCACACACACACGCACTGTAAATGAAATGCGAAAATTGTGTTATTGCAATTTCTTTGTCACAAGTTCTTTATGGTTGATTGTTTTTTTCTTTCCTTTTTTTTCTCTATCCATCGCGCGTCGCTTTGCAACTTACCCTCACTCGCTTCCCTCGTTTGACGCTTTGGCTCTGTCGTTTTGAAAACACAATCTTAACAGCTACCAAATAGTTTGGGTGATAAATTTCACCAAATTGTCTATATTTAATGACACAAAACACGAGCAATTAATAACCGAGAGTTAAAATGACTGTACGTCTTTCGAGTACTTATTTTCGCATTTTTGTACAAACTGGTGATGGTCGACTATCGATAAGCTGCCAATTTCTGAAATAGTTAACAGTGCCAAGAGAGCAGGATTGCATGCCATTGCTTACCAACATAATTGCTCCACATTGAACGAAGCGGCTCCACATATAACGAAATACTAGATAACGTTGCATACTCTCAAGCGATTCCAAAATTCGATTATTATTTATTGTGCTCAAGAGTATGCAACACTTGAGCGTTGCTGGCTTGCATCAGGTGTTTTTACGAGCGACGAGTGATCAGCTGTTGAGAGCCCAGAGTGACCAATTAACGGTGATTAGGTGTCGTTTAGCACATTTCTATATGAAACGCGTTATTCTAACAGTAGCCAAATTAAACAACAAAGAAGACGAAATATTCATTAATAACTCTATACTCGATATACTTTGGGCACAGCACAGTGATATAAAAATAAGCAAACACTTGACCTTGGGGCCTGCTGCGTCATGGCAAGCCCAAATATCAACTATCGCTCCCTCGCCGAGGAGACAGCGAATCCATTTCGCGACGCACAAACACCAACACCAGCAGCAACAACAACAACTACAACAACAGCAGCGAAAACAACAATAACAAAATCGGGCGACGCAAAATTATTTACAGCTGCTGCGCATTTAAGTGATGATGTAGTTGACCATGACGAGGAGCATTTGGTGCTAGAGCACGAGAACGAGGACACGCCTCGGGACATAATGATTCACATTGTGCCTGAGATGGGCAAGGAGTCGCATCGCTGGAATCACATCGAAGATCTGGATTCGTTCTTCTCCCGCATGTACAACTATCAGCAGAAGCATGGATTTCGTGTCATCGTTTTGGACGAGGTGTTTCAGGTGCTTGAATTTGGTTTTGTTGTGTGGCTGTTCACCTTTGTGACGCACTGCATCCGGCACGACGTCCTCTTTGGCAATGCGCCGCCGGAATTTAATTCGAGTCGAACGAAAACAACGCTCAGCGATGTGATTATCCCTCGGGCCGAATGCATCACAAATTTCGGCTTCTTCACTTATCTGATCATCTTCATGGCGGCTATCTATTTAGGCATACGTCTGCTGAAGATGATCTATCACATCACACAGTACGCGGATATTAGGCGCTTCTACAATCAGGCGTTGCGCATCGAGGACTGCGATCTGGACAACATCACCTGGCACGATGTCCAGCAGCGGACGAGGAAGGTGCAGGCGGAGCAGCATATGTGCATTGACAAGGAGCTGCTCACCGAACTGGACATCTATCATCGGGTGCTCCGCTTCAAGAACTATCTCGTGGCGCTCATGAACAAACAGCTCCTCCCAGTACGCTTCCATCTGCCCCTGATTGGCGAGGTCGTCTCCCTCAGTCGTGGCATGTTGTTCAACATTGATTTCATACTCTTTCGGGGACCTGGTTCACCGTTCCAGAACAACTGGCAGCTGCGCGACGAGTTCGCCGTGCGCAGCAATCAAACAGAACTGGCTCAGCGCCTGTCCAAGCTGATATTGGGCGTGGCACTGGTGAATCTGCTGCTGGCTCCAGTCATCTTCCTGTGGCAGCTGATCTACTTTAGTTTCTCCTATGCGAACATTTTGCGCAAGGAGCCAAGTGCCTTGGGACTGCGCACCTGGTCCAACTATGGACGTCTCTATTTGCGCCACTTCAATGAGCTCGATCACGAGCTGGATGCCCGACTGAATCGTGCCTACGAGTATGCGGATCGTTATCTGAGTTCCTTCTCCTCACCGCTGGCGGCGGTCATTGCCCGCAATTTCCTGTTCGTCAGTGGTGGTGTGCTGCTCCTAATCCTGGCATTTGGCATCTATGACGAACATGTCTTCCAAGTGGAGCACGTGCTGACCATCATCGCTGTGCTGACCGTTATCGGCGTCATCTGTCGCACCCTCATCCCCGACGAGAACCTCATCTGGTGTCCCGAGCAACTGATGACCGCCATTCTTGCCCACGTCCACTATCTGCCCACGGAGTGGAAGCAACAGGCGCACACCGCCAATGTACGCAACGAGTTCGGCAACTTCTTCCAGTTCAAGGCGGGTTATTTGCTCAGCGAGATCTTCAGCCCCTTTGTCACACCCTTTGTGCTCATCTTTCTCTTCCGGCCCAAGGCCATGGAGATTGTCAAGTTCTTCCGCAGCTTCACAGGTAAGTTAGGAATCTATAACTATTTTGTAGTATAAATCATTTCATTTTTATTTATTATTCTATAAAATTGAAATTTGAAATTTCGCAAGTTTTCTTAATTTTAATTGAAATATTAATTGAAAATTTGTTTTATTTCAGTATCTGTGCGGGGCGTGGGCAATGTGTGCTCCTTTGCCCAAATGGATGTGCGCAAGCATGGCAATCCGGACTGGCAGATCAACAATAGTGGCTTCATGGATGTGGCAGGCCTGATACCACACGAGCAGCAGCCGCAGCAGCAGCAGCACCAGCCAGGATATCAGCAGATGCAGCAGAGCATGGCTGGCGGCAAGACGGAAATGTCGCTGGTGCGTTTCACGCTAAACAATCCCGAGTGGCAAATGCCAAAGGAGGCTTCACAGTTCATCAAGGGCATACGAGAGCATGCCATCGATGAGCTGGTCAAGGCGAAGACCGCGCCACAGGCGGCTGCACGCGACAATCCGCTCACGCACAGCCTGATCTCATTCGGCAATATTGGCGAAGAGTATTGCTCCATTGCCAATTCGGTGCTCGCGGCCGAACTGAGTCCCGCGCAGCTGCAGCTCTCCCAATCGATGGCAGCGAGTCGTGGAGATTTGCCTGATCCCGCTGCCTCCGTTGCTGCCGGCGTTGGCAGCGATTTCCGGCACATGCTGCAACAGAATCTGGGCGAGCCGATGAGCAGCACCAGCTTTCGGCGCATGTCCACCAGCATGGGACCGGCGGACAGCATGCGGCGACTGCGCCTCAGCAAGGCTGAGGGACGAATTGAGGGGCCAGCGGACACACTGCTCTATAGTCTGTACGGTGTCGAACCGCGTCTCGCCAAGAATCCGATTGGCGTCACCGTCGCCGATATGTGCCTTAGTGCGCTCTACCTGCACGAGCTGAGCCAGCAGAAGCGGATGGCGCGCCAGTCGCGCATCGACGAGGCCGAGGAGCTGCCCGGTCCAAGCAATAGGCCGCCACGCCCACAGGCACCCACTGGATCTAGAATGGGGTCTGGATCTGGAACTGATTCTGGGTCGCGCCATACCGTGATTACCTCAAAGGCTGCCGAGAGCACGCCGCTGCTGGGCAACATACGTTCATAGCAGCGACCCATTTGGATCTAATAATCCTAGAGCTTAAGGACAACAACAACAAGTAGAAGAAAAAGATAAAGAAGAAGAAGAAGAAGAAGAAGAAAAACAACAAATTATATACATATTAACTACAACTCTGCTATTAGATTTTAAGTTGTAAAGTGTGTGTTTGTGTGAATCAGGCGACGATGTCTAGCTATATCTAGGTATATCTAATACGAAAAGCAATAAATCAACTGCGTCAACGAATCAACTCTGCCCGCCTTTTATGTGTCTATAGATTGTAATGATCTAGGAAATGCACAAGGACATAAGATCCTTCAGTTAGAAGAGTATTTAATCATTGGCAGCTTGATAAAGAACAGAAAGAGAGAGTAAGAGACAGAGAAAGGGAATGGTTTGCTACGGAAACTAAGAGGAAATGATAAGAACTCAAGAAACGAAATATCTTCTATTAGATTACCAAGCATTAACAATATTAAGAATAGGTTATTTGGGCACGCCGAAGATTTAATACCCTTGTAGACTGAATTTTGGTTCGAAGTTTGAAGATTTGCCTAAGACAAACGTTTTTCCTTCATCTTTCCGTTACATGCCACCGATTATGCCTGTGCCAGCTATATAATTATAGTGGTCCGATCCGGTCATCACCAATCTATGTACTGCCTACAGCTAAAATATGTACATATATAAAAATTTCATAAGTCAAGTGAAGATCATGATCAATGAGCCAATTTATGAAATGTACTTAATATGTTATATTACTTATGATTATATTATATATATATATATGATTATATATATATATATATATATATGATTATAAAATAGAAAGAGAATTATTGTTATTGGCAGGCTTTATGCAACTATCCCCATCTGATCCCATAGATCCTCCATCAATCAACATTCATGTCTGCAAAGCTTTTGGCCAAATAGAAAGGGAATATGGGAACTTGATCAAAATAGTTCAAGCTGTCTAAAAAGCATTTACAGTTTTAGCTGATTTATTTTGTCTTTTCTCAATTACTGCCCAATTTATTTATTTATTTATACAACATGCAGGCAGCAGACAATTAATTTCGAAGCTGTTTTCAAAAGTCTCCAAGAATATTTGTAAATACGAAATTTGTAGAATTTTCAGTGTTGGATGATTTATTTGCTAATCAATATTCGAGGAAACTAGAGGCCGCCATTCCCAGGCGATACACCAAGGAGTGCGGGGAGGGGAGGGTGGATTGGAGTCGGCACATCCAGCTGTGCGGCAGCGCCTCGTGTGTCAATGGCCACACACGAACGCCATTTGGCGATGGGTGTTGATGGCATATGCAAGAGTTGCTGAGATGCCGCACAAAAAGTAGCCGATCTACAGTTGCCAGTTGCCAGGTTGGCGGCCAGGTGCCAGGTGCCAGGTGCGTGCATATATGCATCTCCAGTTATTAGCTCCCAGCTGCAGTGCAGCAAACGCATGCAATCGCAATGGGGAATGGGGAATGGGAAATGGTTTGCTTATGAATTATGAGCGTGTCGTCTGAGATTGAGCTGAAGTTGGAGTTCGAGTTGGAGTTGGAGTTGGCGTTGAAGACGGAGCCCGGCGAAACAGAACACGTTGTCTCATTTTTACGCTGCACGCCACTTTTGGGTTCCATTGCTAAACATTAACTAGCGGCCATTTGTTAGAGATGCCCGTTTTGGGGCGCTATCTGAAAGCCATCTGCCACGCAGCAAAAACAGAGAGAGGGAGCAGGAGGCGGAGGAGGAGGAAAGGGAGACAGACTCCAGTTACCAGCGTAGTTGCATGTTGTACTAATTGTAGCGCTCATGTAGCCAGTCATGTTATCCGATCCGGCATTGGGCCTAGGTACATGACGACACTCCACTGTGGGACTGTGGAATACACTAGACTCCGTTTGCCGGTTCTGGCCAAATGTGAACGGCTTTTGCCTGCCATAAATGCCATAAATGCCAGATGCAGCTGAAAAGCGCGTCAGTGGCCAAAATGGATTGAGTACAGTCGAACTTCTCTAAATCAAACTTCCCAAAACAAACTCAATCCAAATTGAGTCGTAATTACGTTCAAATTCTCCGCAATTTGGTTTGCATAACTCAACCCAAAAAATTTGCTATGCTTAATTCAGAAATCGAATTTTTTGAGTTTTGTTTAAAACGAAATTCATCCGAATTTGGTTAAAGTATTTATTTGATTTTGTTCACACAATAAATCACTTTTCGATTCGTTCTTGAATAAATATATATTTAATTATATATTATTAATGGTAAACGCTCTTTCCATTTAAGTTTTATTTTATATTTCACAATTGCTTTAAAGTTTTAAATAATTAAATATTGCCTAATGAATTCTTGTATTCAACTTAATCTATGACAAAACAGTTTTGTATAATTGAGACTTTCTTGACAGCACCAAAAGTTATCGAAATAAAAATAATTGTTCTTTGATTTGGAATCTAGCAGGTGCGTAGATATATATATATATAGATAAATATATTGGTATAGTAATCGGAGCCAGTCGACTGCGACATATGCAGAGATTGTTAATGTGCTTGATTCTTTGTGACAGCTTGTTGGTTCGAGCCGGAGAAGTTCGACTGTACGAGCCTTGTCAGACAATCGGTTTTAATTTATGATTTCCTGCGGCAATTGGACACACTGACACCGAATGCTGCCGGCTGCCAAAAGTCAAGAAACAAATTCACAACGAGTAATGACACTGCATGTGGCTATGGCCCAAAGATCATATGATCGATATGCACAGCAGGGCCCAAAAGAGTTGTCGAGAATTGGAAAGGGGACGCCTTGCATATACATATCTATATATACATATACATATAAATATAGTTGGAGAACGTATTGACAGTCTGGACCCACCGCGTGGTTGGTTAACCAGTTCAAGATCAGGCGTCACTTTACCCAATGCTGACAGTCGCCACTTGGAGTCACTGCATGGTAGTAGCTATAGAGTAGCCCCATATCCAGATCGATTGGAGCGGCAGCAGCTGCCATTCTGCAATTAGAGTAGCTATCCTCAGTTGGGGCACATCGGCGCGTATCAAACGTGTCTGTATGTCCAGGCCAGGCCAGGCCAGGCTTGGCAGCTGGCAGCGACTAATGATGATAGTCACACAGTGCTCGAAGATCTGCAGGTCTCCTTGTCGAGTGTGAAGCATCTGCGTCGCATTTGATTGACAACTGATCAGCGAACGTGCAACGTGCAACCTGCAACGCGAAACGTGCAACGTGCCGACTGTCACTCGTTTTGCCCGGGCTCATTTGGCTCACATACCGTTGGCCTCTCATCTCTGCAACAACAAACGCTTTTTCAGTCCTCATTTTGGCCACGTATGCCACTTGATAAGCTATCGACAGAGATTATTTTGATATACCCTCTTAATATACAAATTTATTCAATAGGGTATCATTAAGTTGTGACAAACACAAAATATTTATGATTTTAAAGGGTGTTCATATCACTTCGAGCTCGCCGAGATTAGTTTTCTGAATAATCACTGTGGTACATAAAGACACTATGAATGTGTACAGGGTATCTGTTAGTCTCTCACTCACAACTGGAGCAGTTCTTACTTTGTATTTTTTTAGGTTTGTCATATATTTCTTATAATTAAAAAACCCGTTCTTGCCACACAGCCGCAACAAATAGGCCTCTCATATGCGTTCAGATAGTTTAGTCAAATTGGAGCCGCTTCCCGATCCGTTGCAGATACCAGAATATCTCCTCCTGCTCCCATCTCCCTCGCTCAGATTTCTTCTGGCTGCATTTGCATTTGCATTGCAAATGAGAAACGGCAGCTGGACCCCATTTTCCCATTCCCACCTACCCCCATTCCCCCTGATTTCACTCTGGTTGTAATCGAGCGTCGATTCAATAAAACATTTAAACATTAAACTGCTTTTATGCAAATTGCCAGCGTGCGCTTAATTTTCCAATCCAGCCAGAAAGCTAGATTTTTTGTATTGCCTCAAACACAATCCCAAACCCAGTGCCAAGACATCAGACCCCAACGGGCATCCGGCAAGAGATTCGCTTAAATTATCTTCAGATAGCATGCATGTAACACCTAACCAGCAAATTCGCGTTCCCAGCACCTGTCCCCTTGGCTGTTAGGTGATAACATCTAGAGTGGATCTTCAACAATTTTTTACTTAACTGTTTGCTGCCTCGTTCCACTCTCCCACTCCACCACTGCACCACTCTGCATCCCTCCTATTCTCCCACTCTCCCACTCTCTTCCTCTCTTTTAATGGCAGTGGCTGCATTGCTAATCAATAGCTTATCGCTATTAATCTCAGGCTTCGATTTACCTTTGGCAGCAACTTTGCTACTCGTTTTGGAGTAGACAGCCAGAGAACGGAGCAACGGAGCAAGGAAGCCAAAAGATGCTTCCCCGCTCCTGCTTCTGGCCTGGCCAATTCATTAAACATCCAATTGCTGTCGCCTGTTTGTAAATGTTTGCTGCTTAAAATCTCTTACACGGCCATTAACTTAATTGGCAGCCTGGGTCAATTTAACTGATTCGTTTGGGTCAACTTCTTAAGAGCCAGATTGCAGGCAAGGAATTTGACTAAAGTGCAGGCTTTTACATAAAGTGCATCAGTTGTCAATAGGGGTTAATTATTAATTAATTATTCAAATGAATACAGGCAATGAATTCAAATAGAGACCCTTCTGAGTCTAGAATCAACCCTCGCATAGAATCAACTTACTTAGCTACGTGATTACTTTCTATAACTTATCTATGGCTTATCATGACTTAAATGTAGATTTATATTCTCAATAAATTGCAGATTACTGAAAAAACAAAGTTTTCTCAATTGTCAGTCAAATTGTCAAACTGCATTCAAAAAAATACTCAAAATATATTTAACACTCTTTTTCAGGCAACTTTTCTGCAATGCCCATTAAATCAGTCATCAAAATGAATAATAAAATAAAGTTGAATCAAAATTCTGTATATATTCAGTAGAACAAACAATATTAATCAAAACATGAAGCTCAATTAAAAATGCTTCATTTATTCAGTGCAACAAAACAAAAATCAATCTTCAATTCCAATTTTTTCTTTCCTTAAATATACATTTTTGATTCCTCTACTTTTTTGCTTGCATATAAATATAATATGTAAATCTTTATTTTGTTCTACTGGTTTTGGTAGCACCACACTTTAAACTTGGCAAATAAATTTCCCTTTGAGATTGTAATTGAGAACAGGATGCTCGCATTTAATATGAATGAGCCTGGTTTTTTTTTGCTGTGAACATGCTGCTTGTAATTGATATGCAGATAAACTGGAGAATTTACTAACCGGACAGACACATGGGCAGTTGACATGACTCCATACGGTTGGATGCTGGGTACTCTATACCCTGATCTGGTGATGGTCATCAATTTGCGCAACGTTTGCGCCCTGTAGGTCAAGTGATCTTGTGCGATTGCAACGGTAAAAATGCTAGACATATTTATGAGGCCGCCGCGCCCAGAACCAGATGCAGTCAGTGAGTTGGAGGGGGGATGGGTAGGGTGGGCAAGTGGGTTTCTAGCAGAGTTAACATGAGCCTGCCGGGCGGCAATCGCATCGTCGTCTGCGTCGACGTCGTCGCCAGCGGTTGGCGCGTGGGCAGCGCTGTCGCCTGAAGTGGATTTTCTGTTCAACAAGTAGTTTATGATGTTTTTGTCAATTCATGGCAAAATTAATGACGCTGCAGAAACGCAGCACGCACATCGAAGTTGGACCTGTAGCCGGAGTCGCTAGGCAAAAGGGGATCTGCCTGTGTGCCCCAGCCTGTGCCCCAGCCTGTGCCCCAACCTGGGTAAGGCGTTAAAAATTGTTGCCTATAAAGCATTATAGAATTGCAAAGGAGAAGTTGCCCACTGCCCCACCTCCACCCCACTTCTGCTTACCACCCCGTCCATCCCCTGATACGGATGCTGTCTGGCTGAGTCTGCATTTAAAAAATACCATTAGTCACATTTGTGGGGCACAGTCGCAGTTGCCGCTCTCGCTTGTTGCCATGACTTGTAATTATACTCTGGCATCCACAAAAGGGAAACGAGTATTCATTTTTTATTATCTATATCAGCTAGATATATGCTTGAATACTTGATATACTTGATATATACTAGCCACCATTTTAGAGGCATAATCTCACAATGAATTCGACACTTTTCGATCAGAATTTTGCTGTTTTTTTCGCTGCTAACAGAGTATTGCACAGTCGTTTACCACCAACTGCAATGTTCTTTATTACTTGTTTTTTTCTCGTTGGTCGAGAGGTAACTGCAACTTGTTTAAGAGGCCCGCGGGGCGGCCAAGCATTTGGCTGTGTGGCAAACACAAATATTTCTATTGCCGTTAATGGCGTTAATAATTTTGCGCTGCAACGAGGGGCAGCAATCGACTGAAGAGTGCAGATTGGAGCAGGTAGCTAGTGGCTGGTACTTAGCTGCAGCTGCTCCTCCTTGATGCCCAGACTCGGGTAGGTGGGGATTAGCAACGCCTGTCATGTTGGAGATGACGTTACATAGCTGCGAGTGACAGGCGGCAAAAAGCATCAACGGAATAAATATGAAAATGCAAATGTGAAATTAATTGAAAAAAATAAATGAGGCAGAAAAATGCAAGTGGGCTGCCGCAAAACTCGAGTGCAACTGGAGCAGTTTGTAGCACAATGTAATAGAGTGGAGCAGCTGCTCTACAAGAGCGCCAGCAGCAAATGCTGTATCCGATTTCGGTCTGGTAGCCAGGCGCTTGTCAGTGCAGGTAATACGATACCACCAGTGGCAGCCAAAGCCACCAAGTAGACCAGAGTCAGGCAGAGGCGGCCATAAGCACATGTTCAACAAGAGATCTAACAGAATCCCAAATGCTGACGACGCACCTGAGCACTGGAGAACTTGAGCCAGGGGATTATCACCAGCTGTTGGCAGCATTCTCCACCAACTGAAAACCCGATCCCAAATCCCATAAAATCTAAGCACTTGTTCAACTCACTCACAGATACAGTTAGAAGATTATTTCAACGTGGAGAAGCACCAAAGAGAAAAATTCCATAAGTATAGTATTTTTGATGAATGCCACTTAAGTAGGATATTATTATAGAAATTTTATATATAGCTATGGAAAGAGAGAGAAAGAGTTGTGCTTGGGGATAAAAAACCTGTTGTCTTTTCTACTTTAGCAATATTTTTAGAAGCTGAAAAATTCTATAAAATTCGATATCAAGTGGAATTGATAATTGCAATCATTGATGGATGACATTTGGAAATGACACAGTCATCAAGATGAGTATTGGATGCTGCCATGTTTTAGCTATGGACTGAAAATCATGTTTTAAAAATAGCTTCATGGCTTTTAACAGATGATTCATAATTATTCCGATGAGTATGTTTTTCAAATTTGGTTTAAGTCAAGTCAGAAAAGAGTTTTCCTTAAAGGTAGAAAACTGTACAGAAAAAATAAAAGTATTCACTTTGGCATTTGAGCAGAGTTTCAGCTTTTTTTGGACATAATTTTCTGATATTAACAAGCACAATTCACAAAAATATATAAGAATCGACTTTCTTCTATATTTACCACATTTTCCACAGCAAAAACGAGATCTTTGAGATCCAGTTGAATAGATTTTTTCAACTATTTCCATATAAATCGATCTCAATTTGTTTTGCACTTTTGTGAACTATTACACTAACTGAGAGTATCTATCAGTATCCATCTTCGCACAATTTTATTTGTGTGCAGCATTCGTAAGCGTTTTTCATCGGCTCGCAAAAACGCGCAACTTGTCGTTAATTTCGTTGCAGCATTTGGCTTTTATATGGACGCCATTTTGAAGCGGTTTTTGCGACAGCAACTGCCTCTAATAAACACGCCCACTCTGTCAACTGACACCTGTGCGTGTGTATGCCGCTGTGCGTGTGTGTATGTGTGTGTGTGTGTGTGATCAATGTTGTTGTGGTTGTAATGTACAATTATAAAATTGGAAAAAAAAATACCATAAACGAGAATCAAAATAAAATCACGCATACGCAAAGTTGGCCCCCGAAGCGAGTGAGTGAGGCAGCTAAATTGAAGCTGCTGTGTGTGCGAGTGTGTGTGTGAGTGTGTGTGTGTGTGTGAATGCGTAGTGAATGGCTGAGCGCACACACTTGTTGCTGTTGTTGTTGTATTTGATTTTAGTTTCGATTTTTGCTTTTTATTTTGTGTGTTTAAGTCGCGTAATCGCAATCACAAAATGCCAGACTCGTTTTTGACAAACGCTGACAAATTCGGCAAATGGCAAACTACAAACTGCTCAAACCTGCCAAAGGGGTAGCCAACAACAACACAACAGAGGTGATTAGGGGGAGGGCGGGGATTGTGGCATGCCTACAGGCTCTATTGCCACAATTTATTTGCGCATAAAAAATGCGGCGTGTAAACTCCAATTAGACGCTAATTTTAGCATACACATAGCATTTAAATAAAATGCAAATGTGCGTGCAGGAAACTGCTGTGAGTGTGTGTGTGTGTGTGTGTGTGTGTGTGTGTATGTTTGGGGCACATTCACTTGGGCTGAGGCTAAGGCTGAGTGAGGCGTGCAAAGTGAACGGCTGCGCCTATTAAAGCAATCAATAAATGGCTGACATGCCCATACCCAAAAGCCAAAAGCTATGCCACAAGCCACAACCAATGCGTGCAACTGCCCCCGCAGGCCTTGGATTCGTGGCTTAAGATTAGGATGCTGGCAAACACACACCAAACACATCGAGACTCGAGACACTTCACGCCCAGCTGGGCAACTAATCCTTTCTCATAACTGTCGACCACAAACTCGTAAGTCATACGTAACCAATTACGTAATACTCTGCTGTCAACTAACGGATCGAAAAGTGCCTTCTTGATTAAGCGGTTAGCGATTGTAAACTGACTAAAAAAAGATTAGTATTTGATTGCTAATAATGAGTACGATTTATACCCGATCCTGGAGGAAGTAATCTACCTGCAAAGCTTGGCTACTTCAGCAGTGCGCTCTAATCTGGAGCCATAAAATCAAAATAAAATAAATCTCTATTCAAGAAGTTAATTCCTAAATTAAGAACTTTAATTGCAACTGAAAACAAGAATCAGTTGCTTAAAATAAGATTGATATTGAGAAGAAAGAATAGAAGAAACTTATTTCTAGTATTATTCAGTTTGAAATAAGCGGATACTGTTGAAAGTGATTATGCCAGAATCCACATATATCCAATATTTCCAATATGATCTTGAAGTTGAATTTAATATGTGTACAACAAATGAGTTGCGCATGTATAAATATTTATATTCACAAGTTCCAAAACAGACTGTAAAACTCAAGAAAACAATGCAGAATATTTTTAAATGTTGTTTAGGGGGACAACCCGCAGGGTTTGCGTGCCACAGCCACCAATATCATTTGGCAATTATATGCGAGATATATAGTCGTATTCCCAGCAGGCTCAACCAACGCGCCCACAACCATTTGGTAACGGTAATTGGCAATTATGCGACGAATCAAAGCAGCCAAATTTGGCCAAAAGAAAATCAAAATAAACTCAGCATTTTTTTTATTGCAATTTTTGTGAGAGTTTTGCCCCAAGCTAATGTTGTTGTTGCTGTTGTCGCTTTGGCCGTTGTTGTAATGAAGTCATTATAAAATATTGCGTCCAATGCACGCACCAGGTTGACCAGGCAACAACAATTCCAACCAGGCTGAACCAGCCTCTGGCTTGTGGCTTGCACGGCATTGGCCATAAATTCTCATTCGCTCGCTTCGTGCCCGCCGCTCAGTTCCAACCTGTCACGACAGCTGGGCCACGTCTAATCTAATCCAATTGCATTTTTTTATTCGTCTTTCTGCGTGTGCGTCTGTGTGCGTGTGTGTGTGTGTGTGGAAACTGTGGCAACTGCAACTCCTACTCGATGCCCATGCCTCCGGCCCCTCGCTCCTTGGCTGCCTTTTTTTTATTAATGCTAGAAACTCATTAAGCTGACGTTGGGCAGCCCATAAATCCACCTACTGCCCCACACCCAATCCCAAAATTTCCGTTGCCAGTTTATCAGTTACCCGTTACCAGTTACCAGTTGCCAATTGCCACTCAGCTGACTGATCGAGGTGTCAGTGTCAGGCCTCTGTGCCAGCCACCGATCATGGTCCCGAAGCTTTATGACTGCACCTGACTCCAACTGACACTCACTTTGTTTCAGCTGTCGTCTGGGCGGTCCCCTGCACATGTCCATGCATTTCAATTCGCTCGATTTCCATGGTGGCAACTGCTACTGCTGTTGCCACTGCCACCGTTCCCAAGGGCTTAATTTGGCCAAAGTATCGCGCTGTGCGCCCAATTTTTAATCAGCAGCGACAACTGCTCCAAAATGATTAATGATTCGAAAACCGTTCAAAAGAAGGCGGATTCATAAAAAATGTGCCAAGCATTGTAAATTATTAAAAATCACGTTTTTGTGTAATTAATAAATAAATCAAAATTGAAAAACAGAATAAATTTAGCATATGAAACAAGTTAAAAGTGCCAATTAGACTAAATTATATTTAATTTAATTATGATGAATCATTTTACAGTGAATTACTTGGTTGGAATTAGTAATCGAATTTCTGCTGAAAATCGTGTTTCTATACTAAAATGGAGTGTAACAGTTTGGATCGAACGAAAATGTTTACAAATCTAAATCTAGTATTAATCTAAAGGTAAAAACATGAACAAATTAGACTACGCTAGCAAACCGGATCAGTTCTGACAAAGTTATGAATTCTAGAAGTCCAAAGAAACTTTCTAAAATGGCACAACTTGCGCTTCCAACAAAGCAATTATCTTTATTAATAAAAGTTGTGTCACTATTTGCTACAAAGGGCCAAGAGGGAAGCAACACAAACGACCAAGAGGGAAGCAACACAATGAAAGAAATGTGTGCCACATTCTGAAAGGGGCTGAATGCCAGCTGTGGGAGTGAGTAGGTTGGGTTAAGATGGGATGAGGCGGTTGTCGGCAGAATGGAAGAACTTAGGCCATGATTGGCACTTTGTGTCACTTTGTTCAACCCTTTGCGGCATCTCCACTGAATAACTATTGTTCAGGCATAAGATAAACTTTGCCTTGGTTGAGAGAGCTCCGATATGTCCGAGAAGTTAAGAAACCCCAGGGAGCAGGAAAGCAGCTACAAGCTTCTAGCAGTTGCCGCCTACGCAGCTGAAAGCTAATTCAGCTGGCTAACAATCCTAGGCCGCTGCAACATCCAGCAGGTGAACAATAACTGCTTTATTAATGATATAAAATGATCGGTAAGTCTTTGCATTTATATTAGCATTATCTTTTCTCCTTTGCAGTTTCGGCAGTCGTTTAGCTCTGTCCTTAAATATTCTATTTAATTATAGTTTGAGTTTGAGTCAGTTTAATTGCTGCCTCAAAGTTGTTTTCTTTTCTGATGCAGCCACAATCGAAGCACGAGTGCGCATAGCTACACGGCCTGGAATTTGTGGCTGTTGTCAACGGTGCGTATGTATAATGTGGCAACAAATACAGCGAGCCAATTATCTTTTTATACCCTAAAGCCATTAATTGTTTGAAAGTACATAAGCAAGTTTTGCAAATGTATATAGCAGATTGACAAAAATAGTTGCTGATCAGAACGAGAATCTTAGTCGATTTACCAGTAGACATTTCTTTTTTGTTTTTCAATAATAAACTCATAATAAATTAGATAAGATCGTACACAAAATACATTTCTTTTAAGAACCAGTTTTTTGTTTTTGTACACAAAATAAATATGCAAAGCGTTTTACAAATTATTTATAGCTTTTTGTTAAAGAAGAGAGAAAATATTTATTGGAATATCTAGGGAATATATTCAATATCAATAAATATTTTGTATTGCTCTGATCACAGCTACAGACTGCTCTCGATTCGTTAACTTAATTGGCTGCAAGGGTATTTGGTCTTCTGTAAGTCCAAAGCAAAAACCTTTTTGTTGTTCAATATATAATTACATACACTGGATACTCCTACAGCAGGCTCTCTAGCTGGGCGAAGTCTGATCCACACGCCTGCCACTAAACAGGCAGAATCTGTAAACAGTTCACGTAGCTCATTGAGGCGACTTTTTGTGCAGCTGCTGAAGTTGAAGCTGGGGCTGAAGCTGAAGCTGGTTAACCAGCAAGCCAATGGGCGGCACTTGCACGCCACACACACACACACACACACATTAAATATATATATATATATATCTGTAGTATATATAGATCTAGAGTATGCAGTTTTTGCGCGCCTCAAAAATTGTTATTGCACATTTAAAGGCGTCATTATTAGCGCTACATGGAGGCACTAATAATTGTTTGCATTTCAAATAGAAGCGCCTCACTAATTGGGCCTAGAAGTGGGTCTTAAAGCAGTTGTTGTTGTCGTCGTTGTTGCTGTTGTTGTTGTTGTTGTTTTGGCACAGCTTTTGGAGTTTTGTTATCACATAAATTGTGCGCACAAATCTTGATCTGCAAATCATTTTCGACAACTTTACGAGTGCGTGAATATCGTGAATAAATGCGCCCGAAGTAAATCTCTGAATGACCAAACACACATATACAAATGTCTGTTAGTTTTTTGGGTTCGTTATCTGTTCGTTAGATCTGCGTCCATGTTGCAGCCGCACATTTTGTTGGCCACATTTCCTGTCTTGGCTTTTTCTTTTTTCCATTTTTTTGGGCCAGCTTTTAAGCATGGCATCACTTTAGCAGCACCTACAAAATATTGAATTATTTACGCAGCCAACTAAAGCTGACATTTAATTTAAGTGCCAACACCAATACTCAGAGACTCCGTGACTCCAAGACTCCGAGTCTCCGAGACTCCGAGAGCACCAAGTGCGCTTTGGTCAAGAACTGTCTATGTATCAAAATTTATACCCGCCGCTGGCAGCTAATGAAATTTATGCATTTATGCCAACTTGCTTAATGCTGAGATGCGGAGATGCCGTCACCGCCGACGCTATGATCCATGTTAATGTCCATCAACTAATGTTGGCTCGGCCTGACTAGCCCGGCTGTCAATTCGATTGTTGGACATGTCCATGTTGTTGCATTAGCTGCTGCATTGCACTGCATTGCGTTGAGATCAATTTGCAATTAGCCGCACTCGCAACGGATATGGTTAGCGAATGAAGGCGAATGGGATGTGTGAGATGAACGAACGGTTCGACTCGAATCGCATCGAATCGGATCGGTTCGGTTCGATTTGGTTCAGTTCGGTTCGGGATGTGGTCATGTGGATGCCCTGCGCGCTATCGCGACACTTGCCGGCTGCGTTGCCAGCCGTTTCCCGTGAGAAATTTCAATTATTTTAATTAGCGTTGCAATCCGCGCGGCTGCTTTATTAGGCGACAACGACAACAACAACTACAACTTGGATGATGACAACGACAACGACAACGACAACGTTGAAGGCGATGTTAGCGCGTCTGCGTCTGCGCAGAGTCTGAGTCTTGTTGCCGTCGTTGCAGCGCGGCTAAGCGCCTTTGAGCCAATTTCCGCTGCGCCGCACGCAGCGTCGCAGTCGACGTCGCTGCTCGCTTGGAATGCGAATGTTGGTTGATAGCAGTGTCAGAACAGGATTCTGGAAAGCAGTCGACGTCGTCGTCGTCGTCGCCGTCGTCGTCGTCGTCGCCGTCTTCGTCGTCATCGTCATCGTCGTCGTTGTCGCCGCCGTCTAATGACATGTTTTGGATAATGATGACGGCAACGATTGTGGCAAGTCTGCCAGTGCCAGGCATGTGGCGATGATAAAGTCTCGAACTTAATTTAAATTGATGACACTGCGCACTCAGCACACTCAGCTCTGGCCATTTGGAAAATCGTTTCTTTACTTGGCGAGCAAATCAATCTGCATGCCACAGCAGTTAGAGTCGAGTGCTATCTGTGTCAAGACTCTGGACCACCCGGTAGATACCGAGATAACGAGATACCTTAAATAAAAATGCATGTATACATACATATACAGTGAAAACCCAACTAATGCAACAGCTTTCTTGGCTAATTGTAGTGCTGAACAGTTGACCAATTTTCATACTTAACTTTTTTAAGTGAACGCTCCTTTGACCGGAAGCGAACAAATTACTACTACAAATATTTTCTAGAGCGAACAAATATATTTTTCGAATTCAAAAATTATACAAATATACTAAAATTATATAATATTTTTCATAAATACTTAGATGAGGGAAAAGAACTCCACACTTTCAGCCTCTAGATTTAGTCGAAGCTGTTGGGAATTCATAAAAGTTATCTTTGCACCATTTTTGATTGCTTCAACATTTTTCTCAGGCAGCAAAAATAATAAAGTGAAACTTTGGGTGTCCGCTCAAGGGAGCTTACACTGTATAATCCTGTGTGTGTGTGTGTGTGTGTGTAGCTGGCAAAACAATTCCAGGTGCTCTATAATTGGTCGCTGCGGTGTCAATTGCAGCGTCAGCGCCGGAGCTCAATTAAAGACTGCCTACGCCGCCTGATGCCTGATGTCTGCCGTCTGCCGCAGCTGTGCAGCAGTGCAACAGTGCAGCAGTATCAGTATCAGTGGCAGCAGCTCTTCAGCTTTGGGACACAGCTCCCCTGGGGGCCGGCAATGTGACTTGCTGCAGTGCAGCGCCCGCTGTGCGCGGGAATGCCAATTTCAGCAATTAACAACAATGGCCATAAATGCGTGAAACGCATAAGCTGACAAAGGGGGAGAGAGTGAGGAAATAGAGAGCATAACAGAGAGAGAGAGAGGATGCAGCTGCTGATTAAAAGCTTTAGATAGAGAGGCTTACACATTCAGCAAGCGGATTATTAAACGCCAAACAGCAACTGGTGTTCGGGGCAGGCTTAACTGCTGACACGATCTTGAATTTGAATCTGGGCCCATGCTCAATTCGAACGTCGCCATTTTGTGGCGGCCACAAAAAGTAAGCAGTAGCTACAACACACACATACATATACATATACATATACATACGTGTACTAGTACAATTCGCAGATTGTGGCGACCAGTGACCGAGGCAAAGGCCAATGGCTCACATTAATCAACATATCATATTGGCCACTGTTTGTGTTGAGGCACCTTATAATTATTAGGCTAAATAAATAATAAACATTATTAACGTGAACAGCTTAACTACGCAATACCCCACATAAATTGAAGTCAGAAAAATGTAAATTGTTTAGTTACGCTACTAAATCCTGAAGGAATATTTTAACTGTTATATTCCAAAATTTCGGAATTAAATTTGCATTATTAAAGCCAAAATGTGATTAATTTCTTTCAAGCGAAGTTTCTTCATAGTTGCCTTTAACCAAGTCTTGATTAAAAATCTGATTCAGTTATCAACAATCGAAACAAGCTAACAGGTGTAAAATCACACCGTTATCTGTATAAATTTAATTTACATTCCAATTGATAACAGTGTCACAAAGAGATTTTTGATGATATCAGCTCCCTATTATTTTCCCTGTTCCTCAATAAGATCAACATGTGCATGCAAACTAAGTAATCATTTTTTACGGCTTTCAATATTATACAATACTAATTACGTTTTCGGATAAAGATGTTTTCTGCTTCTCATTACACAACACGTCTGTGTGTACTTATTATGTATTGAATTGACTCACGTGGAAATGCCTATATACCCTATATAACAAAAAACAATAGCTAGGTATAGCCAGCAACAAATTGCTTCACAAATCGATCAATTTTCGGTTTGCCCTTTGGCTAAAAGTGAAACTTAGACTGTATTTTTGGCTGCTACTTCACGTTTATTCAAGGCACTGCAATCGAGATTCAAGTTCAATGACTCGACACACACATCAAAAAAACGATGCTGAACTATTATTAAAAAAATCAAAAAAAAATAAATATAAATAAATAGCTGTGAATGGTAACTGATATAAAGGTGCATAATCTGATATGTTGGCCTTGATTGAGATTGGGCAAATGAACCATTTAACACTATTTTAATGTTAGCTGTCAGCGGATTGATTGGCTTGAAGTGAGCTATGTGCGTTTGATAAGACCGAAAACAGAGGCAACAGCAACAGCAACGGTCAGCCAGCCAGTCATTTCCTGGTTAACGTCTCGACCCGCTGGCATTGGCCCTGCATAAGACCTATGTGTGTACAATACATTTGTAGGCACATAGACAAGAGTCAAACAAAGAGCAGTAGCAAAAAAAAATAAAGTACAATTTGATAGAGATCCAAGCATTTCGTGAAAATGTGTTACAAATGCAGTCAGAGCAGAATTCGGAAAGAGACACGTTCGGCACAAATACAAGTTTAATTATTACACAACACGGCCATTGAAATTAAAAAATTGAAGACGCACGGAAAGCGCTGCTCTGCACCTGAAGAACAACAGACAGACTCGAATTACCTGCACCTTATCAAATAAAATACACAAAGCGGCGCATGAATCGCACAAATTAGAATATCTATAGAGCAGTCAGACTTGCTGAATCAGAAGCAGCTCAGATCTGCCCACAGATCGAAATATGTAATGCCTGAAAATGATATGGCCGTTGGTGTAGTTGTGTTCATTTATTTATGACAGCCTTTAAGATTCCATTCTGGCTACTAATTCAAAATCTTCGAAATTAAAGCGATTTTAGCACGTCGAAAACTCAACCAAAACGCGTTCCAAGCCAGATCCCCACAACAACAACAACAACAGTGCGAAGCCGAGCCGAGGGCCGCCGCACGTCGCGTCGCATTGGGGGCTGTGACTCGTGTTGCGGGCTTTCGCTTTCAGTTGCTGCTCGTTGCTGCGTCCGATTGGTGTTGCCTTTGTTCGCTGTCCGCTGTTCGCCGTTCGCTGTTCGCTTGTTCGCCGTTCGCTTGTTCGCCGTTCGCCGTGTCGTTCCTCTTTGTGCCCTGCCGTTAACGGTTAACGTTCTGTTCTGTTCATTGCATTCTCCAAAAGCCAACGGTAAAACGCTCAATTGCTTATCGATAAGTCGATAAAGTGCAACAGTTGTGAAAATGAGTCAATAATTGTGTCTGTCTCTATGTCTGTCAGTCTGTGAGTGCTTGGCGCCAAAAATCAAAATGGATAACGATTCGCATGCGCAAGACAATCATCGCGGCTCTGTGTCATCCAACAAATCACTGGAAATACCCGTAACACCCTCGCGCTCACCCAAAAAGGTTTCCTTCTCCGACGAGTTGCCCAGCAGTAGCAGCAGAAGCAGCAGCAGCCCCAGCATCAGCGTCGTCCAATCGGAGCCGAGCGGCGTCAGTCAAGTGCTCCATCAGGCCGTTCAATATCTGGAGCGTTTGCACGGTGCACGCAACTATGCCACGGAGGAAGCGCCAATTATCGACCAGATGCCACCAGCGGCTGTGCTTGATCTCGATAATGAATCCTTTGTGCAGCTGGAGTCGCAACAGACGCTGAGCACGGCCGCCACCTCACCGAGCATTCTGATAGCTGAACCAAGTGACGTTGGTTACGGCAAGCAGGAAGTGCCATATGAGCCGCCGCAATCGAATTTGTACATGGAGCGATACAAGCTTAATTTAGATAAAAACTGCAGCTCGATGGAGCTGGAGGCGCGACGGGAGAAACAGCGCTGGCTATTGATATCTGAATGCAGTGCCCGCTTCGGTGAGGGGAAACACACACGTGAGGCATTTCGCAAGCTCTTTCTAGACGAGGTAGGAGAAGATTACAATGCAGCAGCTGCATTAATTACCACAATATACCATATAACAAATGAACTTAAGTATAAAACATGAACCGAGAGTGGCATCGGGAACGAAACTCTCCACTGGCTGCAACCTATATACAGTATATATGTATGTATGTATGGCTTGACCTTGTGCTACATATTTTGTGGTCCTTTACCTGACGCCAAAATAATAAACTGGTTTTTTTTTTTTATTTTTTATTTTTGGTTTTTTGATTTATACTGTTTGTTGTTTTTGTGGTGCTCTCCCTCTCTTTCACTCTCTCGATCGCTTTTGCGTTGAGTTTTGAATTTTTGTTTTGTTTTTTCGCTTTTACGGGCACCAAGAAAGCTGTCCAACCAGTCGCTGGCCCAAGCTTACATGCTCATCCGTTAAATATGCACATTTTTCATCGGGCTGGGCAGCACCTATCTCGTCCGATCCCATCTGCTAGCTGGTCGACTGCGACCAATGCAAACAATAGAGATAAAGAGGCAAACAACAAAGAAGAGATGCTTCTATGTGCAGACAAATATCGTGAGATTGAATGTCATTAAGATATAAAAAAAGCGTTTAATTAATGCAAGGAAAAAATAAATTAAATAATAAGCTAAAGATTGGCTAACACCAAATGGGAATTAATCAGCTTTGATAATGTTGTTATTGTTGATGTTGTTTTTGTTGATGTTGTTTTGTTGTTGTTCACTCTTCCCACTGCTGCGCATAAATCTTCCAGTTGTGTTTAGCGTACTGTAAACAAATGTTAAAATAAACACTGGTTGTACTGATCAGTGTAGTAATAAATTAATTGGCGCACATATAAATTGTATTTCTTTAAAACTTGTTCATTTAATTACAGGAATTTCAGCAGAAACTTTTTCAGCTCTTCGATCTTGAGAGAAATGGATACTTGTTGCAAGATCGCTGGATCGAACATCTTAAGGGGCGACTCACGTAAGTAAAGGATAGACATTGTATCTACAGTAGACACTCGAAAATGGCTACACAGTGAAAGTTAAATCGTATCGAAGGATTATACGTTTGAAATCTTAAATTGTTATTTGTAAGAACTAAGTTTTTGTTTACTTGCTGTTTTTAAACATTTTTTACTACATTTACTTCAGTAGTCACTGAAAAACTGCAATTAGTAGTTTTAAAATGTATTTGACTCGTTAAATATAAACATATTTTAAACATATATTTTTTTAATAATCTTAACTTCCTTGAACATATAAAAAAACACTTTAGAACTTGGAAAAAATTGTTGAATTCACAATGATTTCTTTTATATTTAAAGACAGGCATAATTATTATTTTCGTTTCCTGATTAATTATTTATAAAAAATGGATTGCTTATATCGAGTGACCACTGTATTTATACGTACATTTATGAAGCCTCCGATTTTTTTGCTCTGGTTTTTTTGCCGTCTCTTCATTTGCCTTTTTAAAGCGGTGCCAAAACAATTAGCCCGCTGCCAGTAAAAAAGCTGTCTCAGTCTCCAAACCGATCCCAAGTTCGCACTCTCTCCCAGTTTCACACACACACACACTGCACACACCGAGCACATACACACAGCACAGGCACGCACACCCAGTTAGCAGTGCCCTGTTCCAGGCTCTGCGGCATTCCAGCTGCGCCAGTTGTGCGGCTACCAAGCAGCGAATGCCAGCGCTGCACTTTGCACGCCAACGGCGATGCCATCGCCAAATGGTGATGCTATCTGTGTTGTATGTTAACATATACAACAGCTAACATAGTCTGCATGCCCCTCTGCCCGCTGGCCCGACACTCTGGCAGCGACTGTCACTGGCCGCCTGTCGTAATGAAGTCATTCAAATAC
This sequence comes from Drosophila paracracens, assembly GCA_035044025.1. Classification (NCBI taxonomy): domain Eukaryota; kingdom Metazoa; phylum Arthropoda; class Insecta; order Diptera; family Drosophilidae; genus Drosophila; species Drosophila paracracens. Next base: position 1,059,331 of record JAWNMN010000242.1, read on the forward strand.
AAATATAGCGTGTCGGGCGCGGGAGGCTGGAGCTGCAGCTGGAGCTGCAGCTGCAACTGTAGCTGTAGCTGAAGCTGTAGCTATAGCTGAAGCTGGAGCTGGAGCAGTGCTTACCATGACTGGTGGTGCATTGTGGTGCTTGTTACCGGTAATGGCAATCGTAATGTTAATACTCTTGGCTCTTGGTCTTTTCTTTTTCTTGGCTTCAACCTTTTTTTTTCGCAGCGACGATCGCCAAATGGACTTTGCCGAGCAAATCGAATCGGTGGCCTATGTCATCTGTGGCGAGAAGAGCCAAGTGAGCTTTAAGAATTTCCGCGATATCTGGCATACGCGAGGCGTAAGTAGCTAATCCCAATTTCTAAGCTGTTCTTAAATTATATTTCAAGCTATTCGCAGATTTTAGATAAGCTTTATCGTTTAATTGACATCGATGGCACCAATCTAATCTCAACGAATCAGGTCATGGAATTTATATCGCATCTAACCAATTCCAGGTAAGTCTTAGCCTTTCCCTATATGCTATATACATCTATGCCAAAGTGGATTTATGCTGATAAAGCTTATAAAGGTTAGAGTTCTTAAATTGAATTCAAGATCCTTTTAAATGTATAACAAAATTCAAATCTTAGAGCAACCTCATTCTAATCGATCGATCCTTAGTTAACCGAATAACCTTTCTTGTAAATCGTAGACCTCGCACGGGTTTTGACAAGAGTTCGCTGGCCCGCTTGGAGCAGCTATTCCGCAACACTGTGGGCAACGAGCAGGAGATACGACGCGAGGAGTTCCAAAAAATTGTGACCTCCAAGAATGTAGGACATCTAATCAATTCATCTGCTTACATAATAAATACATTTAGTAATTTCCGTCTCACTTGGCAGCCCTTCTTTACGGAGCGTGTATTCCAAATATTCGACAAGGATAATTCGGGCTCAATATCGCTGCAGGAGTTCATCGATGCCATACATCAGTTCTCGGGACAATCGGCTGATGACAAGATACGTTTCCTGTTCAAGGTCTACGATATTGATGGTGCGTCCTAATCCCTCCAGAATATCATTTACTAATTTAATGCCTATTCCACAGGGGATGGTCTTATACAGCACAAGGAGCTGCACGATGTGATACATCATTGCATTAAGGAGAACGGCATGGAGTTCTCCGAAGATCAGATTGAGGATCTGACCAGCGCAATGTTCGAGGATGCCGATCCGCACAACAGCGGCGAGATCACCTATGAAGCCCTCAAGAATCAGCTGCACAAGCACGGTGGTCTGCTCGAGAATTTAAGCATCACGTAGGTGAACGTGAAAAGATCATTATTATTGGGATGCCATTAATAGTTTCACTTACACAGCATTGATCGCTGGCTGGTGCCTATTTCGGAGGAGCCAGCGGCTGGCCAAAAAAAGTCGAGACTGTGGAACACTATACCTCACCAGCTGACGCTGGCCTACATGAAGAACAACCAGGTCTTTGTCACATATCTGTTCTTCTACATTGCCCTCAATCTGTGCCTCTTCATCTCACGTGCCATACAATACCGTGCCAGCAATGGCTTCGTGATTATTGCCAGAGCCTGCGGTAAGTCCTTGAAGATGACTCAGCAGTATTAAAATATAAGTGAAAAAACCAGCCAAAATCTTGTTAAAACTTCTACTTCCTTCTTGATAATTTCAGGACAATGTCTGAACTTCAATTGTGCCTGGGTCTTGGTGTTGATGCTTCGTCACTCACTGACTTATTTACGGTCTCGAGGCTTGTCCTCCTTTCTGCCGCTGGATCATCATGTCTATCTGCACAAGCTGACAGGCATCACCATTTCCTTATTGAGTTTGGTTCACACTATCATGCATCTTTTTAACTTTTCGATAATTGTGATCAACGATCCGAAGATCAATGCGGGACACTTCACCATTGGCGAGTGGCTGCTGACGGATCGGCCGGGTTTATTTGGACTGATACCGGGCTGTGCGAATCCCACGGGAGTTGCTCTTCTAGTTATTTTGATGGTGATGTTTATCTGCTCGCAACCGTTTGTGCGGCGCAAGGGCAGCTTCGAGGTCTTCTACTGGACGCATCTGCTCTATGTGCCATTCTGGATACTCACACTGTTCCACGGGCCCAACTTCTGGAAGTGGTTCATGCTGCCAGGCCTGGTGTACATTGTGGAGCGTGTGCTGCGCTTCGTTTGGATGCGCGGTGAGCATGGCAAGACGTATATTAGCTCCGGCCTACTGCTGCCCTCCAAGGTCATCCATCTGGTGATCAAGAGACCCTTTAACTTTAACTTTCGACCCGGCGACTATGTTTTTGTGAACATACCAGCGATAGCCAACTATGAGTGGCATCCATTCACCATCAGCTCGGCACCCGAGCAGGAGGATTACATGTGGCTGCACATACGCACCGTGGGCGAATGGACGAATCGCCTCTATCGCTACTTTGAGCGTGAGCAGCAGAAGCTGCACAAGGGCGACGTGAATCAGCACATGCACGCCATTCCAACGCCCAGTTTTATGCTGTTGAATGAGGCACGCAATCCAGCGCTGGCCGAGATGACCCGTCTCTCGCCAACGGTCGAGACAACGCCCCAAACAGACTTCCTGGCACGCAACATGACCAGCCGCAGCGAACAGACGCCACCGGAACGACCTCCGCGACATCATCGCAAACTGGTGGCAGCTGTCACAGTGGATGCGCCCACCTCGACGACGGGCGTGAATCGCATTCGCAGCATTAAGAAAACGCTACAGCGCACCTTCTCCCGCAAGGAGGCCGTCGAGCCCAAGAGCAAGCTCAGCCGCCAGCCAACGGGCATGGCCAATGGCGCCTTTGTGGCGGACAACGAGCGCGACATCTTAAGGCTTAGAGCCACACAGAGGCCGCTGGAGAAGAGCATCTCGCTGCCGGACATAAGCATGAAGAGCAAGAAGCGCAGTCGTCTCAAGGCGTAAGTATTTCTGTGTGAATTACGGAGCAGACATATATATATATAGATATTATTGATCAGCAGCAATAGATATACATATATATAAATTGATGTATATTTTATTCATTCTCTATTTGCAGTCTGCGCGCTTTGGGTCGCTCTGAGTCGGAGCGCGCCTTTGACGAGAAGCGGATGCGTCGTGCTCGGAACAGCAGCGTCGGCTTGGCCTATCTGAGTCCGCAGAACAAGTCGCTGGCGCAGAGTTTCCGCTATATGCGCAACAAGCCAACCATTATTGCCTTCAAAACGCCCAGCTTGGAGCTGAGCGAGTCGCAGCTGCTGACGACGACGATGGCGACGGGAGCAGCGGGATCGGAGAGCAATGGTGGGGCCTATGAGGTCAGCGCCGTGGAGCAGGGGCGTCTGGCCCGCGCGGAGAGTGGTGCAGATCGGCTGCAGCTGACACGTCTCAGTCTGACCACAGAGGATAAGCCGCTGGAGGTATGGCCCATAGAAACTAATGAACTAACCTTAACTTAACCTAAGTTGAAGTCTAAGTCTAATCCAAATCCCACTCCTAATCCATTGCTCTACAAGGATAATACACACACGGGCACGGGCAGCAGAAAGTCACGATTGCGTCGTCCCACATTTCTGCGCACGTTGTCCACATCCCTAACAAATCGGGGCACGGGCGGCGGCGGTAGCGGTGGCAGCTCCACAACTAACAGCAGTAGCAAGGTCACACTCGATGCGGGCGTTATGGAGGTCAGGGTTACACCAAGCACACAAACAAAGTTCTCCATTCCAATCCCAACTAACAGTCCAGACTAATGGAATTTCTTTGCACAGATCTTCATCGATGGTCCATATGGTGCACCATCGAGCCACATCTTTGGCGCCCAGCATGCGGTGCTCATTGGCACCGGCATTGGTGTGACGCCCTTTGCCTCCATATTGCAGTCGATCATGCATCGGTATTGGAAGGCCAGGCACAGCTGCCCGCGCTGCCAGTTTGAGTGGGCCAGCGAGATACCCAAGTCTGTGATGAATCTGCGCAAGGTGGACTTCTTCTGGATCAATCGTGATCAGCGCTCCTTTGAGTGGTTTGTCAATCTGCTCTCACAGCTCGAGATCGAGCAGGCGGAACTGGGCGGCGCCATGGAGCGGTAAGTTCAAGTACAAAAAATATCTGAGTCCAACTAATGGATTCTCTTTCCTCTTTATGCAGTTTTCTGGACATGCACATGTACATTACAAGCGCACTGCAGCGCAACGATATGAAGGCAGTGGGTCTCCAATTGGCGCTGGATCTGCTGCACGAGAAGGTAATGAAAGCATCCACTGACTAGTTAAGCATCCACTGCATATGTCCATTGTTTCCAACAGGGCAAGCGTGATCTAATCACGGGCCTCAAGACCCGCACCAATGCGGGTAGACCAAACTGGGACAAGGTCTTCAAGCAGCTGCAGGCACAGCAGAAGGGCAAGGTGACCGTCTTCTATTGTGGACCACCGCAGCTGGCCAAGACGCTGCGCGTCAAGTGCGATCAGTATGGATTCGCCTTTCGTAAGGAGTGCTTTTGAGTTGGCCATTCTCATGCTCATTCTCATACTATATATTTGTATCCATCTTAAGTCCTCTCATTCATGTCAATCAATCAGGTTTTGGGTTTGTTTATCTAATTAAGTTTTCGATTTCTATTTATTCGTCATGTGTTTTGTTGCCTCATTTGCTATGCGTGTGCCACCAAGCTTGTAAATATCAATACGTATATGCATTATAATAAAAATTGTTACTCTATCTGTGGTTCTGGATTCAAATAATAGGCTATTAATGTGCCTCATGTGATGTCTTGGCTAAAGACAATTGACTGATTTTTAAGGATTAGCAATGAAAAAAAAAAAATGTTTATTTTAAATATTCTTGCAGACATAAATCTAAAAACTTTTAATCCTATGGCAGCTATAAAATGCAGTAAATAATTGCATCTGTTAGATAGACCTGAAGATATCTTGAAAAATGTTTTCTCCATGCAAAACTCTAATTTTAATCAATCGTTTATATATAAATTTGATATGGTAGTCCAACGTTGTCAAGCCTCTGTGAATTTGATCAAGATATTTTCCGAAACAACAGTTTTTCATTCAGCAGCTTGAATTTTGTTGATATAGTCAGCTTAAACGGACAACTCTGACAATATATATATATATATATATATATATATATATATATTACATATATTTAATAGCCTCTGCAATGATGTTAATCTCGCTGTTTGTGCCGTCCGATCAATATTTTATTTGTAGTCATGAATTTTGAATACTTAATGCACCTTTGCAGGTGGCTCCGAGTTTTACATCTGATGGGATTTCTGAGCGCCTGGCGACGCCACGTCCTTATTTTGATATTGATATAAGTTAAAAACATTAACACACACTCACAAAGATACACACAAACACAGACAGAGACACACACACAGAGGCAGACGCACATAAATAAATGTAATAGCAAGAATTGATTTCAAATAATCTCAATGCTTTAGCCAGGTGCTAAAATTCATGTGGGTGGGCCTCGACTTGCGCTCAATGGTGATTGTCTCGTCGTCAATGTTGTCCACGTTGTAGAATTCGCGCAGCTCCGCAATGGCCGTCTCCTCGATTTGGGTGTGCACCAGCGACTTGTTACGCATCCGCTCGTAGCTCTCGCGTTGACGCCGCTCATCGGCCAGGATCTTGGAGAAGCTGTTGGCCTGATCGGCGCCAGTGGCTGTCGTCGCCTGTGCCTGCGTCTGTCCACGCATCATGTTGGCAAAAGAGGTGGGATCCGAGATGCTGCCGGTGGCAGGCGGTGAGCTAAATGGCTCCGCATATGATGTGGGTGAGCTCTGGGCTGTCACGCCCCAAGCATTGGGCACCACCACGGGCGTGCTGGTCAACTCCGGCGCTGCGGAGCTATTGGCGCGCCAACTCTGCGACTCGGAGGAGAGACGTTTGCGCTGCTTTTGCGAGAGCTTCTGTGACTGGGGCACAAGAGTGCTTAAATCTAAATTGTAGCTCTTGCTTAGTGGCGAGCTGCACTCGGTGGGACTGGTTGGTGGCAGTGGTGGCGTTGTCTCCTTAAACGGAGTACGCTCTGTAAAAGAGCGTGGCGACAGCCCGGTCAGCTCTGGGGAGGGCTTCTCCTCCTGTTTGAGTTGATTGTTAACTTTTAATGCCGTCTCGGCCAACTTGCACTTCTGCTGCTTTTTATCGACGACTCGGGACCAGTTCTTAGCCTCACTTGGCGAACTGGCCTGAGCAGTAGTGGCTGGATCAACTGATGCTTCACTAATGCTTATCGAACGCATCATGCTTGATATTGCCTGCTGCTCATAATGCCGCGCATCCTGCTTATTGTGCAGCTCCTTTTGCTTGTGCTTGGCAGCCTCCTTTAGCTTGGCGTCCTACAAGGATGGAAGAGTTCAGTTAAACATATAAAATATATAATATATTATACATATATATATATATTAGATTAGATTAACTAACCGCATCCAAGCGATAATCCAAATCGACTTCGCAGCCATCCACAAAGCTGAGCAACAGCTCATCCTCAATGGCCTCGGAGAAGGGCGTTATTTGTCGGTAATCAAACACCGATTGGAACATCTTTGTATAATGCTCATTAAGGTGCTTCAAGGTGCCCGCCTCGCACTGCTCGATGCTGCGATAGCTGAGCACACGTGCCAGATTCTGGCAGATGAAATCCAGGCAGCCCTGCTGCAACAGCTTACAGTTGTACATCACAGCAAAGTCGAGCATCTCGCCGCACTTGCGTATGCTAATCTTGTCCAGTATTAAGGATTCACATAGGCTCTGCAGCGACTCAATAAAGTATTGATCGCAAAGCGTAATCATATTATACAGGAACGTTTCCGTATAGTTTTGCTTGCAAAATGCCTCTGAATCCAGGCTATACAGATAATCGAGTACTGGCTCCATATACTCAGCTGGCACACCGTCGAAGGTGACAGAGGTGCGCTCGGCCCAGGAGTGCATGAACATCATCTCAAAGTATTCAAGGCGCGACACCAAAATGCATTTGTGCGCCTCCAGCACTGCACCATCCTCGCAAACGATCCGCACATCGCAGAGTTCAGGAAAGTCCGAGCGATGCAGTCGATTAAATCGCTGTCTTCCAGGCAGTGGCAACTGTTGTTCAGTGATATAGCTGCAAGATTGAATGTTTAAATAGATCAAGTTTGGATAATATGCCAATGGGAACTCACTTTTGCACGTATTTGGCCAGCTCGAGCAGCTGAAACTTTTGCAGGTGTGTGTGAAACATTTCACAGACGCGACTACGCTTCTGGGGATTCTTGGGACCCAGACTTTGCTGCATGCAATCGATATCTGAGGGAACAAGATTAGAGAACAGGTAGAAGGTAAAACTCAGACGCTACTTACCATCCTCTGTGGGCCAGTAGTTTGTGTATATGTGCTTGAGAACCAGCTCAAACATTTTTCCCGTCAAATTCTCAAAGTTCAGATAGATATCCTTGTCTAGATAAAGGCGCACCAGTTCGCGCAGTCCGGCTGCCCGATTAAAGATAATAAACTTGTGCGCCGCAAAGATCTCGCCATCCACATGGAAGATGATGTCGTGCACGGCGTCCGAGTCGCTGGTGTCGTGGTAGAGCTTCTTAAAACTGTGCTCTTTGCGCGGCAACGTTGGCTTACGAAAGTACTTCATGTGCGACTCCTGGAGCACGGCAAACGAAGCGAAGCTCTCGTCGCAAACGATGTCCACGGCTCGATCAATATTTGGCACACGCTGCAGATCGATGCGCACGTAATGCTCCCGCGAGATTTCCGTGCGATTCTGATCGTTGTTCTGCCAGATGTCCACGTTGACCTTGGGCTTATCCTGCGCACCTCCAGCAGGCAACGCCAGCTGATTGCACTTGCCGCGATAGACGCAGCCATCAGTGGAGAGCACCAGCACCTGGTTGCATTTGTAGAGGATGCGCTTGATCTCCGGCAAGCGTATGGGCGCAAAATTGCATCTGCAGCAGATGGGAATAATAAGTGACAACATCTAGCTGTAACAATTGTGCGCTTGCCTGTAGAACTGCTGCGTGTTCTCGTACCAGAGAAATACGACGTTCGTTTCGGTTAGCATCATTAGTTTGAGAGCAGCTGCCGAGCCTTTTGCGGAGTTCTTCAGATTGCCGCCCATCACCGCAATGCTCTTGAGATCCTCATAGCTGCACGAGATGAATTGATTAGGGAATACACATACACACAGATCTATGCCCAACTCACTTGGGCGTCTTTATAGTTCGCGGCCTGTCCGCGTAGAAGAGCAGTATGAGCTTCTCTTCGGTATAGACAACGGTGGCTGCATTGCTGGACTCCACAAAACGGATGTGTGTGCGCTCCGCCAGCTTCATCTGCAACAAGTGGCGAATTTAGTTGAGCTGGAAAGTTATCGAATAAAAATTTAGCTTGCCTGTGTGGGCGACACAATCGTCTTGGTATTGGCGCTGATGCCAAACTGTCCCTGATTGGCACCCCACACATAAATGCACTTTGGACTGTAGGCGATGGAGTGCTGATCGCAGGCAATCACACGCAGCAGCCCAGTGGCGCCTTTGTCGCGCAACGAGACCACTTCCTTGAACGTGGTTAGCTGCTCGCCCGCATCCCGCACGCCTAGCTGCTGATTGTCGTTGACGCCGCAGGCAAAGACGAGCGAGCGATTGGTGAGCACCAGAGAATGCTGCCGGGACACACTGATGCAGATGATGCGCTCATCGGATTGCTTCAGTGGTACCTTCACGCGCTGCGGTGCCGGCAGACTGTTCTCCACACCGATGCCGAGTCGACCGCCCTTGCCATGTCCCACGGCATACAGGTGGCCCTTCTTGTCGCAGAAGAGACTGTGATAGGCGCCCAGCGCAACGTGCTCAATCCAAATATTCGATTTGCGAAAGAAATCCACCGCCTGCGGTGCATTCGTATTCTGTTCATTGCCAATGCCCAGATTGTAGTTCTTGTTCGAGCCCCAAACGAGTGTCTCATTTCTGTAGGAGTAATGAGTAAGTATTAACAAGGATTACAGTATAAAATAATATTGTATAAAAAGTACACTATTGGAAATTTCGACTGTATTTGATTTTTTATCATTTGTTACTCACTGCGAGTCAGCACTGGGATCTTGGTCACACTTCCTGCAAATGGCCTGCAGCGGACAGCGGGTGTCCTCGTCCAGCAGCTCCAGGCTGGCGCCATAGCGCAACAACAGCACGGCGCAATCGATGCAGCCGTAATACAGTGCCCGGTGCAACGGACTGCTGCCCGATTCGTAGTCGCGCTCGTTGACGAGGGCGCCGTAATTCAAGAGCCATTCGAGTATTTTATAGCGGGCGACAGATGCGCTCATGTGGACGGCGGAGCGACCCAGATAATCATGGATATTGCTAAAATTGGCACACGATTTTGCTACGAATGCCGCCAAGTGTTGATCGTCTATGGAGCGTTTTGTGAGCGCCGCAGTAATGCAATTGCCGTGCTGGCGACGACGGCACTTGGCGGTGCAGTCATATTCCTGGTTTTTTAGAGCTGACATGCGGAGATAATTGACCAAAAAAGCCGGAAATTTGTCCTTTTCACGTGGATTGTTGTTGTTCTTGCAGCAATTGTTTTTGTGAAGATGCGCCAACCAAGTATCGATACTTTATATGCAACCAGAACTAGTTTCAAAATAAACCAATTGCTTGCTATGCTCTGCTAGTAACTAAAAATAATAATAATAAAAATAAATAAGAAAAACATAATCCATCATTATGTGCAATTCATATTTGCACAAAATTGTGAAATTACAAGAACTGCGATCCGACCTATGCCGTGACGAGCTACTTAAATATACTCGTTACTGGTCACTGCAGGCAAGTACAATGAAGAGGTATTTTCGAGCATGTCGCATGCGGTCACACTGTACTCCACTTGTAGTAGTAGTTGTTGCGTGCACCGCGTACAGAAGCTCCGCGCACTTGCTACGTAAGAAAAGGTGTTAATTTATTGATAAAGTAACAGCAGTGAAATATTATGTAAATGAACCAATGTAAATTGCAAACTCCAAACATATGAAAGTAAATGCAGTGCAACATAACTGATTCAGCGATCATAGAAATTTGTATGCATATGTGTATGTATGTGTGTGTGTGATGATAGTGGTTCAAGCGGAAATCCATGGATATTGAGTCATAAGCCAGAAAAGGAACGCGTCATGCCGTTGTTGTTGATATCTAAATAAGTATCGTATATTGTCATGGGCATTAATTTGATTAACGGACTCAATTGAATTAGTATGCAAAAGTACAATTTAAAAAATACACACATACATACATATAAAGCAACTGCTGTGTTAGTGCAGTTTACTCATCTTTATTAATTAATTAATTACTTGACCTCTGGGCACGGCACTTGAGATCTCAAGAATTGTTTAAAACAATTCATATACATACACATACACACAAAGAGAGAGGGAGAGTAGTCGAATAGTTCGCGTTAAGTTCGAGTGCACGTAATACTTGTTTACATAGCTACAAAGCACACATACAAATGTAGCTACTATGCTGACAGTGTGTGTGAGAGCGAAGTTTCTCTCAGTAGCTACGCTGCTGCTCATTTCGTTTTAATTTCTTTTTATTTACTTTTAGTTCACACAGATCAGGTTTTGCTACGAGCAACGCCAGCCCAACAGCTCAAGTGAAGTCCTCGTTGCAGCTGCATTGCATTACATTTCTTCGTCTCCCTTTTAACATACGATTCTAAGGTGCGAAAGAGAACAAGTGGCAGAGCAGGTTGAAGTTGAAGCTGAAACCGAAACAGACACACAACGCGAGAACGCATCCCCGGAAATGCCAATAGAAAAACAAGTAGGATAAGCGAAACACCAGATAAAGCGCATATATAAAGAAAGCCTCTAAAACGCAATGCGATCAATTTGAAAAAAAGAGAGAGAAAGAGATAAAGAAAGTACGAAACTAGAGTGAACAACTAAACCAATGCAGCTTTTTGCGCTGCAGCACACACACACACACACACACAGACAGACGCACACACACATAATCTTTGGCACAATTTTCTGAATGGAATAATTATGTTGTGATGGGCTCGTGCTCGTGTACACGGCGACACTTTCTGCTGTCAACATGCTTCCTGCAAATGGTGAGTATTGTGTGAGCGCTGTTGTGACCCTATTTACAGACACTAATCTCTTTTGTATTCATTTACCTGTTTTATATACATGCATGCAAACAATGCGTGATATCTGTTTGATTTCAATGCTATATAGATAACGATTATCGAACGCCAGGTATTCGACTTTCTCGGATACATGTGGGCGCCCATATTGGTCAACTTCTTTCAAATACTGTTTATAATATTTGGATTCTATGGCGCATATCATTTTAGAATCAAATACATCATAACAGTAAGTACCAAATAAAGTATCCCCCACTACAATACCATCCGTCGCGATAACGCTCGAACGATAACCCAAATTTTCTTTGTTTGGTCAGTATTTACTATGGAACTTCGTTTGGATTGGCTGGAATGCGTTTCTGGTATGCTTCTATTTGAATGTCGGCAGTCTGGATAGGGTAAGCAGCGTAATTGGGGTCACCTAGGTCCAAGTACATCATTTACAACTTCCTTAAAATTGAAAATGTTCAGAAATTGTTCGAAAATCATGTACTTAATTTTAATTAGGTCAATTTTGATTTTCGAATTGGAAAATGGTTTTATTTCTTATTATATATTTTAATATATTATTTTAATACTTTAATTACCCAACAGGATAGCGATTTACTTAACATGGGTACTGGCAGCGTGTCGTGGTTCGAGGCAAACGGTTATGGCTGTAAGCCCACCTATAACATAACCTCAGACGATCCATATCGGCCACTGCGTCCGGAAAGTGTAGAGGATTGCCTATTGGACTATACGCTCGTTGAGGTCATCCACTCGGGCGTACAGTGCGCGCTGGCGGTGAGCATATTAATCAATTTTAAGTGCTCCGAATTGTTATAAATTGTGTGCTTCACTCTTACTCTACTATTGCATGTACAAATTGTACAAATGTAGCTGCTGGGAATACTTGGTGCGATTCTGATCAGCTGTATATTTCTCGATGAGGACGACAGATGTAAGTTACTCGAATACACTCTAAATATATATAGCACTCACATATACACATAGATATGTGTATATATAATAAAATATGTATCTAATCTCCAATCACTAATGGGTATTTGCTATTTAACACAAGTAGTTCGTATAATTCCTATAATATGTAAACTCAACCTTAACATCTCTTTGTTCATATTTTTATTGGAATAATTCTCGATTCGTTTCCTAAGTTAAAATCAGTAAGAGCAACAAAATTGTGCCGAATGTTTGTGAACGCAACGAATGTCTTGTTTATGTATTTATTTTTAATTTATATTATTTATTGTTAAAATGAAAAAAAATGTGTCATGTAATATGATTTTTGATGCATTGTTATGTCCACCATCTTGCCCGGAATGCGAAAGAAATGTTTATAAACCACTGTGTTCAGTCAAATGCCACATACATATATCACATATCATTACATATACAACATACATATATGCTCGTCAACGTAATCCATGTTATTATTTATGTCATAACAACAACAACAATCAAGAAACAAAATGAAAGAAAGATATTGTATTGTGTAAATGCTTATAATGATCGTTTTAATCGCTGATAATAATATAATATTGTTATTATGATATGTACTATTTTATAATGTTAAAGCATCTTAATCAATTTCTGGTTTACAGTCGATTTCATGAACGGCGACGCGAAGAGTCCACAGCACACCGTCGTCCATCCAATGTACGTGAGCTATACAAGTATACCAACAACATCCGCAAGCGCCACAATGCAATCTAATAAGCAACTGCAACTGCAGCAGCAGCTCCATCAGCAGCAACAACAACAACAACAAAACTCACTGCAATTCTATCATCATCAACACCGACACAAAACGAGCAACAACAGCAACTACAACAGCCACAACAACAACAACAGCAATTGCAACAGCTACAATAATACACTTAATAATGTTCATCAGCCACAGCCTCAGCCAGACACAGCAAATAACCATAACGCATACCAACAACCACATTTAACCCACACAAGTGACAAAAGCGCCGCCATCGATCAGCAGCAGGCCAATTGCAACAGCAGCAGCAGCAGCAGCCTAAGCCGGCTCAAGTCGCTGAGTCGCAAGCAGCAGCAGCAGCAAACGCAACCATCCAACTACATTGAGAGCAACCACAGCCAGAAGGGCAAACGTCTCTATCAGTCCAAGGCACATGCCCTAAACTCTGTCAGTCCCATGTCCACATCTCTGTCGCCCCAAAGCGCTCAGCTGTCCACGCCCTCGCTTTCGTATGCCTCGCTGCAGAACTCGAATCCGCAGCTGGCGACATCGTTGAGCAACAGCAACTATAGCATTTTCCATGGTGGTGACACCAGCAGTGCCGCCAGCGGTCATTTTGCCCGTATCCATCATAAGCCCAAGACTCCCAAATCTGTGCCGGATATTAAGTACACTCAGGTGGCTTTGGCGCGCCTCTCGCGCAATCTCGAGGAGGATGAGGACTGCTTCTCGCTGCAGAATCTATCGCCCAATGGCGATACCGGCGTCACCTATGTGCCATTCCAGAGTCCCACGCCGAACAGCCTCTTTGTGGGCGGTGAGAATAACAATGTGGGGCCACCGATACCGCACATTGCCTTCAATTCCTACCAAGATCAAATCCACTCTAGTCCCAACAACAACAATCGCTATGCCTACGAGCCATCGCCACAGGCACTTCCATTGATTTCGGGCTATTCGCCAAAGCCGCTGCGCGGTTATAAACAACTGCCACGCCCCACTCAAATTCCAATGCCCACTGTGCCCATACACAGCTGCATGGCGGAGCAGGAGACGCTGGCGTTATCGCCACCGCCGCCGCCAGCGCCCCGTCCACATATATTCCAGCCCCGACTGGGACAGGCGCCCTATCCAGATCTCTCGCCGGAAATTGCCGAGAAATACGCGATGCCCACACAGCATGTGCCCGGCTCGCCGATGGTGCGACGCAGTCAGCGTCGTCCACGTCCCCATCCAGCGCAGGCCAATTTTTGCGATCAGATACGCGACACTCCGCCCGGCTACATGGTCCGTACGCACAGCGACGATCAGCTGGACGAGCAACAGTCGGCACCGCATGTCAATCGACGCAGTGGACGCAAGGCTCGTCCACGCTCCTTCTGCAACTCGATTGTGGGCGCACAGGCCTAAGCTCAGATCCTCATCACTGCATTCCTCTCTGATTATTGACCAAAATCTAATAGACTTATAGACAGGCAGCTGCTGTTGTCCCACTCTTCATCTCTCTCTCTCTCTCTCTCTTCACCTCTCTCTTCGATCTTATTTATTGCCAGACAGACGCTGCCGAAGCTGAAGCTCTTCCAGTCTCTTTATCCCACACTCGCTCTCCCTGACTCAAGTATGTCCAGCTCCTCTAATATACATACTATATATTGTAAAGTGTCTCTATATATCTCACACTCTCTTCTCTCTCTCTCTCTCTCTCTCTATATATATATATAGATATATATGTATGTGTATGTAAATTTCTCCTGCAGGTGCTGGGCGATTTGCCGCTTGTGTCCCTTGTGTTGTCCATACTAACGTATAACGTATCGTATTTCACACTTTAGTATGTGTTGTCGTTTTTGTTGTGGCTAACAGAGTTTGTTTGCTTTTTATATATTTTTTTTTATTAAATGTTAAATACATCTCCGTTGCGGTTAACGAGATGTTAATTAGGAAAACGCGATGGGAACACTTTGAGCGTGTAAAATCGAGAACGTGTCTCAAGGTGACGGTGAGCAGAAATAACTGTTCCCAATTCCAAGCGTAACATTTAAAGCTCAAAAATGAAACACAAGAAAGAAACTACTTAATTTTACTAGTAGAAATTCCAGTTACCAAGGAAACAATTAACAAATGTGGCAAGAACATTTCACAGAAATAAAACAAAAAAATATTGCAAATTTATAACAAAAAAAAAAAAAAAAAAAATATCCGCCACGGGTTTAACATTTTTGAATTGAGAATTTGCAATATTTTTCATAATTTCTTATGAAAACCAGAAATAACTGAAAGTAGTAAGAGAAATAAATAATTTCTCTGTTTTCTGTTAGTTTGCTCTTGATGTGAAAACTAGATTTAAGATAAAGCTTTAATTCGGATGCCTTGAAAGCCATTAACAAAATTATAAATTATGTGACACACACACACACACACACGTTTACATATACAACACACACACACACATTTACATATACAAAACACACACACACATATATACACACATGTGAGACTTTCCATAATGGCTTATTTAAAAACATGAAATGTGATAGAAAAATGTTACAAAAGAAACGAAAAAACAAACGAAAAACAAAATGAGGAGTGGCAAAAGAGAAGAGAAAGAAGCGTTACGCGAAGCGGAAAGTCCAATGCCTTCATAATTTTATGTTAAACTGTGATACTACATAACGATAAAAGAAAGAAAGAAAAAAAACACAAACACACATAAAAATGTCACAAAACTTTATCGAAAAAAATCAAAGAAAATCGAATTCAAAATTGTAGAAACTGCAAACAAAATGCTGAAAACGTTTCAAGGTCAAAACGATTCAAAAAAAAAGAAATACGCCAATGCAACCGAAATGCCTTTTGAAACTGGAGGAGGAGGAGTAGAAGAAGGCGAAGGAGCAACTGCTGCCATAGCTTCTCCAAAGGAACTACTAACTGAATATAGTTGCCTTTTGTTGTTTTTTTGATATACGAGAAAGAAAATATCTAAATAGCATACCATAAATAAATAAACGCGTAGTTATCAAAAACGTTACGAGATTCGTTATATATATATATATATATATATATATACTAATAAATATATATCAATTGTTAAGTCTAGAGTTAAGCTTTACAACAACAAATTCGCTAATTAGTAAATAGTTAAGTGCGAGCACACACACATACACACAGGCAGAAATGATCTAGAGTACTACTTAGCTAGAGTAAATAGTATATACCTAGATACATATATGTATTTACATACGAGCTGATTGCGTGCCAATTTTAGCAACAAAAAACTAAGAAAATAAAACCCAACAAAAATTCAAGCGTTTCCCAATAAATGTTCATTTACACAAATGTTTGGCCTTTAACTTGCGTCGTATTGCCTTATCGTCCTAAATCTGGTTAACTGGTTTCATGTAGCAAAACTTGGCTCTGTGTGTATCTCTCTCTCTCTCTCTCTGCTAACCAACAACGTCTTTTGTAGCTAATCCTGTTTTGCATTTAACCGCCTTCCAAAAATATATTGTATCACACACCAAATCTCTAACCCAACGCCCAGGTAACTGCTGCCACCTGTTTGGTTTTGTTCTCATTTTAGCTAGCTTTCTGCTCGCCTTATCCACTCTTTATTGACACGCTCTCTGTTCTGTAATCTCTGCAGTGAAGCACATTAACAAGCAGTCCAAGCATCGCCAGTCGCTCTATTCCATCGAGTTTGGCGCCAGCAGCGACACCATTCGACACCGTGGCGATGTCATGCTGGGCTACGGCGACCACGATCCACACGACCAGGACGGCGGCGAGCTGAGTCCCAAACCGATGACGCCGCGTCGCGTCAAGCGGCGCTCGGTGATGGCACGTGGCTCCCATGGGCGGCAATCCAGCGGCGGCAGCAGCAGCACTCGACGTTCCCATCACGGCTCCAGTAACACGTTGCGCTCCAAGCACGGCGGTGGAGGTGGACACACGGCTGACAGCAGCAGCGGCAGCTATGTGCGCAGCAGTACACGCAGCTCGCGGCGCAAATATCACCAGAATCCGGTTACAAAGCTGCTGGATCAGCAGCAACAGCTGCAACTGCATCATCAGCAACAAAAACAGCAGCAGCAGCAGCAACAACAACTCCACCAGCAACAGTATCAACAGCCGCAGTTGGGCTCATTTCATCGCCAGGAGAAGCGTCCACTTACCGCAACCAATCTGCAATCGCTTAACGATGACATTGTCAACAACAGCAACAATGTGGCCGGGCAGCTGGGTAGCCTGGGCAAGAGCAACAGTCATTATTATCACAGCTATCGCAAGAACATTCCGCTGGATCCCATCTACTACAATACCAACGGACAGGGCATGCTGTTCGCCGCTGGCCATATGGAGGAACAAGCATCTCCGCCGCTGCCGCCGCCACCGCCAGCGCCGCCTGTGGGTCTGCAAAGTGCTGCTGGCGGCGGTGGAGGTGGAGGTCATTACAATCCCAGCTATCAACACTCCACCACACAGCTGAATGATGTGGGCCATGCAACCGATGAGCTCTACAACAATCGGCCGCCCTCGGTGCGTTCCAGCTACTCCAATTTCCATGGCTCGCGACCGCTCTCCACTGCGTACAACACCACGGAGAATGTGTTTGCGGGCTTGAGCGGTGCCAGCGCCAGTCCCCCGCAGCCGCCCTGCACACCGCCGCTCTACCAGCAGCATCCCATCCAGCAACATCAGCAGCAGCAGCAGCAATATCTGCCACCACCTGTGCCGGAACCGGCGCCCAGCTATGTCAGTGCCCAGTCGCATGGCCATATGTCGTTCTCAAAGCGCACCGCCTCACGGGAGAGCATACGCTCGATGGCTTTTCTCAACAACGGGCCGCCCGCCTACAATCTCAACTATCACACGCCACCCGACTCGGAGACGACCATGTGAAAGACCAGTGTGGTTGCCCCGCAGCTCACCAATTACTTATACGTACTTATCACAATCATCCATCGTAAACCATCAATTGCAAATTGCACCTATGATCTCGATCAGTTCTCGAATCAAGCAAACAAAAACTATCGCCTCTGACAATATTTATACAACTCGCCTATATGCATAGATAACTGTAAACATATAACTATTCTACTATACTATTTGCAGACTTGTGCAACAAGCGAGCGCCGTTCGTTATTCACAACAACATCGCATCAAGCATATATATATCATAACTGTTTACTTATATCAATCTATATGTATTTAACGTAAACCTAAATTAGTCGCATAAGTTTCTGTCGTTTTACCAAAGTGCCTTTGTATATAAACAACAAATAAACGATTCTTTTGTATGTATTTGTCAGCATTACTTAAGTAATTTGATCGGATTTCGCTAATATATAAATATGAGTGATAGGATAGTATTTCCGATTCGATTCGATTTACCTACACACATATGTCGCCAGCTGCTTGTATTTATTTTAGAGGTAAGAAGCTTAACAATTAAATATCATTTATACTATTTCCCACCTCATAATAAGCTTGCTTGGTATAGCTTGCAGATATGGCAGATGCAACAGATTTGGTATAAAGTTTATTAGGTTGTATATAAGTATATATTACAGTAGTTATAGTATATTATAATAGTTATATTTGTAGTATTTAATTTAGCCATGCTGCTATTCCTTGCGACACACTAGGCATAGAAAGGGGATTAGGATATATATTCCATTAAAAATCATATTTTTATGACAGTTAAGTTAGTTCCACTTACGGTCATCTGCATCCCAGCCGGGATCGATGTCCAGCTGCATGTTGCGCTCCTTTAGCCAGGTGAAGAGCGGCGCAAAGTATTCCAAGATGCCACGTCCGCTCAGTTTCCGCTCGCCCGTTGCTATCTGCATAACATCGCGCCAATGTTTGGTGGCGCCCAATTTCATCATATCACTGGCGGAATAGTTTGATAAGGATTAAGATTCTAATGGGGGCTTGGAAGGGATCAAGTTACCGGAGCAGCGTGCCCGCCTCCTTGCTGTCGTGAAAATCGCAGTTGTGCAGCGGATAGCTGGGATTACCAGGCTTATATTGGCCACTGGCCAGGCAGAAGGACCGATAAAAATGAAAGCCCAAAATTTCCGAAATGAATTTTCTGAAAGAAAAAGATATTGATTAGGCAGAAATTTATAGTTAATGCCGGATATTATAGATGTTAGTCAACCTGGTATTGGACCTCTCTGGTTGCATGCCGCGGTAGAATTTATAGTCGACGTCAAAGTCTTTGGCAGAGCGCCAGATGGGCGGCTGGACTCCGGCATACTTATCCTGCAGGCGCCAGTAGGCGCAGTTGTAGTCCTGCACACCGATGCGTCCGTCCATGACGTCCACGAGGAACTTGTCATTGATGAAGTACTGCGGCACAGCCAGCAGCGTGTGGACTCCCATGCGGAAAAGTCGATTGAGCAACTGCGGCTCCGTAAGGCTATCATTGATCAGGATTTTCAGCCGGTGCAGATGACGCGGTGTGCCGGAGGCCAGGACTGCTGTTTCGCCGAGTGCCGCGCCAAAGCCCGGACAGGGCTCAGTGTCTAGGCCGAAGGGCAGCTCCCGCTTGTAGATGTTGTACTGCAGCTCCGCCATGATGCCGTGTATCTGCATCATTTTCTTATAGTCCAGTTTGGGGCAGTAACGCAGTGCCACGTCCGGTGGAAAATAATATACCTGCGACTTGCAGTCCGCACCGCCCTCGTCGTCGTTCATGCGGCGCGAATAGCGCTCGTAAAAGTTGCTGGGAATTTTAAGAGGAATCATAAAAGAAAGTGGTATTTCAGCTTGGGGCAGGCACTTACTCGGACATGTGATTCAAGCCTAGCGACTCAAAGAACTCGGCGGCCTTCTTGTTGATTTTAACGGGCGTGACCAGCACCTCCTCCAATCGATGATGCACCGAGGGCAACTGATCCTTGGGATACGGTGTCTGAAAGATCTGATGCGGATACCATGCCTGCGACAGCATCTGATCCATGACGGGTGCCGATATGGCGCCATCATCCTTAAAATTCGCCTTGGGATACGTCAGAATGGCCGAGTGCCTCAAAAAGGCGTGCATCTCCCGATATAACGGCATTATCTCCCAGATAACTAAGTGATAAAGATATAGATAGTAAATATAGATAAAGTTATATATTTGATATATATTTACCCTCCTCCATCTCCGCCTGGAAGTTCTCGGTGTCGTAGTTGAGATACCAGGTGCGCGAGGGCGTCACATGGCCATTGTAGGTGGCTGCGATACGCAGCAGGCGAACATAGTCGATGAACGTGTTCTTGGCATGGTTTTTCTCATTGATGGCACTGCGCCAGCTGTACCAATTGAGCTTGAGTTCCTCGTAGCGCTTGCTGCGCATATTCCGGTGGTAGATTTGCGGATACATGGCCAGCGGACGCCGGGCGGAGCAGTCGTCGCTGGTGCACACAAGTGAGCCGCTTATGTAATTCTGCATGTCGCGCAGCAAATCCTTGGCCTGCTCATAGGCCTCGGGTCGCAGTCCCTGCAACTGCAGCTTGGACAGTCGCTGGACTCGCCGACGCAGTGCCTTATCACGCAGTTGCTCCACGGGCACCACGCTCAGATTCGCAGCCAGCTCATAGACGAGCCTGTAGGTCTCCAGTTCGACCTCATGCTTGCTGGGCGCCTGGCCTCCCAATGGAGATTTGCCCTTCGAGGTGAGCTGCAGAAAGATGCTCTTGCGCATATTCCAAATGGTGCGCATCCGCTGCGTGGCCACATCAAGAATACGCAGCGTCGACTCCTCATAGCTGGCGGAGTGATTCGAACTAGGTGCAGAGGTCGGCACACAGCACACCGTTGCAGCCAGGAGCAGCAGCACGACGAGCACAGAAGGCATCAACATGGTTAAGAACTGGGAATTGCGTCAACTTGGCTTCCGTTGTGTGCTGCTAATGCCGATAAGTTGAGGGCTTATCGCCTAATTCCCAAGTGCGTTGTATTTTTATTTATTTTTTATTATTTCACTGTGTCTCCAGAGCTCTGAGCTTCGCGAGCTCTTAGCGCGCACTGAGCGCGAGATTCAACTTGATCTCCTATATGGCCAGTGTTTATGGGTCTGGGTGGGCGGCTTGTTAAGTATACCCAATTGATTAAGCTTTTGGACTCTATATAGGTTTACTTTCAATTATACTTGTGACTTGTATCTAGATTTATTTATTGAATATAAAAATAAAAAAAAGTAATGCCTCAAAGGGCATTGCTTGACTCCTATAGTTTGCATCTAATTGCATTCAGATAATAATAAAGCTTTAATTAAAATGTTAACTATACGATTGTCATTAGTTATTATAAATATGAAACACACTTTTAGTTCATAATTCTTGTTAAAATGTTATCATTTTTTATCATTTCATCCGTATAAAATGTAGTTAATTCTTTTAGTATTTATTGAACACGTTATTTATATTAAGCATCTTTATTTTTGGCTTCATTAATTTTGAATATACTTATATTATTTGTATAATTATTTAGTTTATTAACAATCACTTTTAAAACTACCCATTTTTTGTGGCATATAGTTACTATCCGTTCTTATCACTTTTGCGAGCTGAACTTGAGCATAAAAAACTCGAGTAAAGAGTAAATCGCGCTTGTCCTGATAGCGTGTCAGTATCGGACTCGATTCAACATATAAGCAAAATATACAAAATTTATATATTATAATTTAAAAAATAATTATTTAATTACTTTACTTAGTTGATGGTGCATGGCTGTGATCCTAAATGTTGAAGGTCGTGGCCGTATGCAGTGAACGCAATAAGATGACGCATACGCCATGTGGTAAACGCAGCTGAAACTGTTAGTTGCTGGAATTACGTATACGGCAGGCAGTAAACTTGGATTTGGATGGGAAAAGTGCAGCGAAAGGCAACACAGCTTCAATTCTATTGTTAGCCAGTTGGCCCATATTTGGGCTTAATAATTTTGACATTTTTAGACAGCGGCCTGCGGCCTGCGGTGCAGCAGCAGCAGCAGTAGCAGCAGCAACAGCAGCAGCAGCGACAGCACTGTCCAAATAATAGTGGGAAATTTGTCATGCCCAGCAGCGCATTTGTTTATGCCGGCAGGAGAAATTGTGCCAAATCGACGCCGAGAGTTAGTCGAGAGCTGAGTGTTGAGAGTCCTTGCCACGACTTGTATTGGCCTGCGGTCGTTGCTTTTGACATTTTGTCCAAAACAGACTGTGGGTCGCTGCGTTGCGACACGCACATGGTAAACGAAACGTCACGCCACAGCATGAGCGAGAGAACCTAAACGAGAGAGAGAGAGAGAGACTTGTCCTGGCATGTGCTCAATAGCGGGAAATTTAGGGATTGTGTGTGCTGCTGCTGCTCGATAGCTCGACTGCTCGACTGTTTTGCAGATTACGTCAAACGGAAAGGAAAACCCGTTTGCTCAGAGTCAGTCACCAACGAACCTTAGAACCGAGCAGTCGCCATGCAAATGCACGCGTCCGTAGAACAAGACACAAATACAAAAAAACAAATACAATAATAAAAAAAAAACCAAAAAAAACAACAAAAACACAAAAAAAAGAAAAGACAGCTCACTGACACACTCACACACACACACAGACAGACACTGAGACTGAGAAACAGAGCCACACACACAGACACACACGCACACGTTTTCGTAGTCTGAGAAACAGAGATTTACAAGTGCAAGCAGCGAAAAAGTGTTCTGCGCCCAAAAATAGAGTGAAATGTGCATATTGTTGTTGTTGTTGTTGTAAAGCAGGATAAAACGGAAACTAACCTACATTTTCGCGCTCTTTCGCACGCTTTCGCACATGTCCAATACCAATACAACTAGCACATACCCACACACACACACATTGGCAACTGTGACGCCTGTGCTCGTGCTCTCTCGTTTCCGCGAGCACGCTTTCCTCGCACAAAAGCAAAAAGAAATCAACAGTAAATTGTAATAACACTTCTCAGCTTAAGGTGTGTGCGTGCACCGCTGTCGTCGTCGTCGTCGTTGTCGTCGTCGTCGTCGCTGTCGTTGTCGTCGCTTTCGCCCGTTTATTTCGCGTGTGTGTGTGCGTGTGTGTATGTGTGTCAAACAATGTGCGTGCCAGCGCTTTTTTTTTTGCTCTTACCTGGTCCTGCTCCACCGCTGCTGCTTCCATTTTGCCAACGTTGTTGCATAGAGTCGCGAGACGGCGATTGTGACTAAAATAAAAATGTAATTAATCTTAAATATATACACACATACATAATAGAATAACAACACTAACAAGAACAGCACAACAGCAGCAACAAAAGCAACAGTAATAAAAGTAATAATAATAATAATAACAATAATAACAAAAGTGTGCCCAGCTGTGGCCAATTGAAGTCGCCGCAGTTACACTGCTAAGTAAAAGAAGGAAGCGACAAAGAAAATGAAACAAATAAAATGAATTGCAATTGCAACAATCGAAAGCAGGCGAATGCGTATATAAATAGAAACTCGTGCATTGGGCAAATTGAAATGTAAATACAAACACACACACACACCAGCATAGATTCACGAGCGTGTGTGTTTGCATGTGTGTGCATATCCTGTGCGTTACGATTACATAAAGAAAATAGTAACAGTAACAGCAGCAGCAGCAGCAACAGCAGCAGCAACAGCAGCAGCAATACCAGCTGCAGCCGCAGTAACTACAATAAAAAGCAATTAGCAATTTATAAAGGTAAATCATCGAACATTTCAATCCGTTGCGCTTTGTACTTGTATGTGTATGTGTGTATGTGTGTGTGCGTGTGTATTCATTAGTGTGTGCACGACAGCTTGAATGTTGTATGTGGTTTGGTATGGTGTGTTGGGATTGGGTGGGGTTGGGTCGGGTAAGGGGTTTTGTGGTCGTTTTGCCCATTGCGGTTTGTGGCTTGCGGCGTTGGTTTTCGGCCCATAAATTAGCGCTTGATGTTGTGCACTTAACTAGAGCAGCGACCAAGGCAACGTTCGTGTGCCAGTCGAAAGAAAATGAAGAAAGTACAAAATTAAAATACAAATAAAACGTGTAGCATAGCTCAAGGCGCAGTCAGCAGCTTCCGCTACGCTTTAAAGCCACCCAACTCCCTAACTCCCCAACTCCCTGAGGTCACGCCCAAGAAAGTAAAAAAAAAAATAATGCAACAACAAATTCATAATAAAAATACGCTTTATTAATGTCCTTTTGCTCTGTAATAAAAATATTTTGACGATTTGTGTGCTTAGCGCAAGCTGGGTTTCTCTTGCTTAGTGATTTGGGCTACTTTCAGCTGCCTTTTGCCCGTTTCTCTTATAGCAAACAACAAAGCACACACACACACACATACACGTCTCTCTAAGGCCGGCCCGCCTTTATGACTGCATTGTTGCTCATCAAGAATATGGACTCTGCCATGCCCCGCGCTTCACCTACTGCCTACGTTTGCTCCTGCTCAATCACTGTGTGTGGCTTCCGACACGGCAGTTGGCTGCCTGACTGGCTGCCTGCCTTGCACTATGCGAGAGGCGCGCAGTGGCAAACTTGATATTGAATATTTTATGGCACTTCATCTAACGTTTTCCATTTCGCCAGCGTCAGCGGTGTCAAGAAGTTTGTAAAACACAACAGGAAGCAGGCCTACCTGCCTGCCACAACCTACCCACAACAACAACAATAACAACAACAACAACCACAACTACAACACCAATACAAATACCAAGAAACACAACACACAAAAGCTCGGCAAACTGAACAGCATCCAAGCGTCGCCTCCATCGCTAGCTCTTCCTTTGCACTTTGCTCTGTGCCATTTATCAATTCTTGTAACTTACTTTTGCTTGTTTGTTTGTGTGTCTCTGTTTGTGTATTTTTCTCCCTATGTATTCGTGTGTGTATGTGTGTGTGTGTTAATGTTAATTAACTTTATCTTTGTTAAGCTTTAAGTCTTAAAGTGTGTGCACATTTTCCGGTTTGTCGTATGTTTATCTTTTCCGTTACGCATATTACGTATACGTTACGTAAACTTAATGCGCTCGCATTACGTACAAGCCGCAAAATGAGCCACATTTAAGTGTAGGTGTCTTAAGCGCTGCATTAGCGTCTGCCAATTTCCGCTTAATGACTGTCTAAATCATGCGCCGGTAAATTGGTGACAGACGACAACCTGCAGCTGCCTGACATTTAATATACTTAACCACAGACCAGCTAACAACTAGTTTACTCAATAAAATCAATTGGAATTATATTTTTAAGAGTCTGCACTCGAGTTTATGGGTTAATTTTAATTGGCGAGAAGTGTGAAGCACTGCAATTAATTAATTAATGTAGAATTAATCAATCATTTTCACTATTAAAATGCGATTGCGAACAGCTTATAAGAAAGCTATTAGCAATATTAATTAATGATTTGCGAAAATGAGATAATAATCAATGTTCTCAATAATTAAGAATGGCATTTGTGGACGAAAAATAAAGTTTAATAGTGTTCAGTGTGGAAAGGCAATAATTTATTAATTATTTATTGTCTTTGCAGAGTTGAACATTTCTTACACTATTTCAAGCAAAGAAAGAAAATAAATTGAATCGAGAAACTTAATTTGCTAAACGTTCTCGAAACGCTCTAAAAAGAATGTATTGAGAATAAATTAATTTTCGTCCGTTTTGTTATGCATCCATTCTCCTTACAATTTTCCCAACTTATTTATGTACGTAACTGAGCATAAAACTAATAAGCTGTCTTTTTTTCCCCCAATTTTGCAGAAGACCCAAACACAAAGCACAAAATGTGAGGAGGCAACAATAATCAACGCAACGCAACAAAGCAACCAAAAGCAAAGCGAACAAAAGCGATTTGTGAGCTTGGTGGGGGTGCCGAGGCAGTGAAAGAAAAGAGGCGATGCCCCATTATTGGAAACTGTCTTACTCGTCAGATTTGCATAGCTTCAGAACCAACGGGATAAAAACGGCAGCATCATGCCAGTGCCGAACGTGATAAGCACAACAAATGCGAGAGCAATGCGAAATGTTAACAAAGGCGACAATATTAACGATAAATGCGACGATCCCAATGTGTGAGCCGAGTACAACAAAGAGTAGCCAAAAGTTTGTGTAAAAGAGACAGAGCAACACAGCCAGACAGATACAGAGAGAGAGACAGACATAGAGAGAGAGAGAGAGAGAGATAGAGACGCAGCAAAGGGAAAGCAAGCAAGACATGCAGCTGCGATAAGAGCGAACACAAGCAACAATAACATCAACAGCAACAACAACAACAGCAACAAGAACAACATCAACAGCAAGAGCAACAAAAGCAACAAGGAGACATAAGAGGACAATCAGTCAAGATGAGTGATGATCAAACGCTAGCAGCGCAGAATGATGATAAAGGTGAGTGTATATAGGTGCTAAGCTATGCAATCTATGGCTAAAGGACACCAAAGTTTTTGACCGGCCAAAAAACCCATAAATATCGAGGATGGAGTAGATTGCTTCCTCGCAAAGGCGAGGGTGTGCTGAGGGTGGTGGGTGTCAGTGTCGGAATGGGCGTGCGAGTGTGGGCAGGGGCAGGCATTGCGATTGGGATTGGGGTGCCATCAAATCTGCGCTGTTTCTGGGCCATACATACGAAATAAGCCAAAGCTGAGAGCGTGCCTCTGACACCCAGCAAGTGGCCCAAAGGCAAATATGCCAAGAATATTGCCACCAATGTTTAAACGACTTTGTGTTACACTGTTCACAGTGCTACAAAAATAAATCAACCAATCCCTCATTAAGCGAGCTCATCCTTCACACCAATTCGACACCAAGCAAACGCTTTATTTAAGCCAACGTTAATTTGCATTCATCAAAATTTAAGCATTTCACTTAACACTAACCTTCTCAGAATACGCCGCACAAGCGATTAATGGCTGTGTGTTAAATTACCGCTATTAATTAGAATGTTCTCCTAAAGAGCGTACAAATATGTGCGAATAAGATTTCATTAATTTTCATTAGAATACTTCAGAAGTCATCAGTTAAAAAACAGCTTTTATATATTGATTTTGGCGATTGAAAATTCAATTTGTAATCACTTACTTTAATACAATTCTCAGTAAATTAATAAATCTCAACATTGTGACTGCAAAGTGGAATGAAGAACAGCTTTTGTGGCATACCAAATTTTTAGTTAGACTTTCAATTTAACATTTAGTAATAATATGTAATATTATGAAATCAATAAATGAAATCAGTCCTTTTGGTTCTAACGCCATTGGAGATTCAATTATTTTCGTGATTTGCATGGGTGTTAATGTTTATAGTAAACATGGGCGTGGCAAACAAATCTCAACAATTTAACTGTCATGACTAAACATAAATATGCCCCATTTCACATCGGGCACAGAGTATAGCAACACGCAAGGCTAAAAGTTGGGCAGAGAACATGCCAAATGTCAGATGGGACATGGGAGGCATCTGCATGATGTGAGCGAGTATTTATGGTTAGCTTTGGTGTTGCGTATGCGTGTTCTTTCGACTTGTTTGGGCTACGGCTCTGGCTCCGGCGCGTGTTGCTCGAGCTGCTTGGATCATCAGCATAATTAAATAGCCATTGCTCATTTGTGTGTGCAGCTCAATAAAATTTGACTTGAACTGGAATCAAATATGCCGCACACACCCCCCAAACACACACACACACACACACACTCACACAAGCAAACACAGATAAAGAAACGAGTACACTTAAGGAACAGCAGGACTGGAGGCTGTTTAAATAAATGATTAACTAAAAACGCAATCGCTTTGGGAGCGAGCTGCCTTCTCCGCATGTATCTCAGTCTCCATCTCAGCCTTTTCTAATCACTGGCCATAAGTTACGCAACTGTTCGAGCAAACGCAATATGCAGGGCTTGTGGCATATGGCACAAGGCGCATGGTGGCATGGTCGTGGAGGGGTAGCGGGGGCTGGGTTGGATACAATTGCCAGTTGGGCCAATTGTTGGCCTTAACGCTGCACAGAGAGCTCGGTGCAGTTGCGACTCGAAACAATGCACAAGGCCCAAAGCGCAGCGCGTGGGCCAAAAGACAACGCGACTGCGACAACGGATTATAAATATGAACGGAAACGGAAACTAATTAAATATGTAGAGCAAACTGTGTGTGTATATGTGTATGTGTGTTTGTGTGTTTTTTTTTTTTTTCGCCTCTTTTTTTTGTTTTCCTTTTCAGTTTCGGCTTCAGTTTTACCTTGGACTGCATTCTATTTTAATTTCGTTTCACTTTTTCTGTGCATTTTTGTTTAACTCTTTTGCTGTTTTTTCTTGGCGGCAAATTCAATTTGCCTTTGGCCAGGAAGCGGCCCAACAGAAAGAAAGTGCCGCTGCACTCCCCAACAATTATGTCACACACAAACACAAACACACACACACACACCTGCACACCGATACACAATTTTAGTTATATGTTTGTAGTCATAGTCACAGTTCCCAGTCACCATTGAACTTGTGAACAAAGGTCTGCGCAGCTGCAGACAACTTTAATATGAGTTCAACTGCGACTGGTTTCTGGCGTGCTTTCGGAAAATCCAAGTTATTTTCTTTCTTTTTTTTATCTCTCTCCTTTTTGACAGCAAATATGTGAGGCTCTGTGTATGTGTGTCTGTGTGCAATTTCCTTTTTCCCATTTGCTGCTGCTGCTGCTGCTGGCTGCTGTGGCGCTTTGAGAATCATGTTGCTTCCGCATTAACTTGTTGGCGCATCTGCCAAAGATGCTGCAAGCAGGTTTCCCCTGAACTTAGCTGGAGTTGAACATGATGTTGCTGCTGGGGCATATTATGCAATACAGGGAAGATGGTGCGTCGGTTGCATTTAATGTTAATGTGCGACCGTCAACCGGTTGCCCATGTTCATCATCATCATCAGCATCAGCAACATTGTAGCCCTCTGCAGCCAGACTAACTGCCTGTCTTTTTTTATATTTTTTATCAACAAATTTCTCCCACTCTCTTTGCTGGCATTGCCCGTTAATCTTCATCAAGTGTTACATACGAACTTGATTTTCACTGATAGTTAATGACTTGTAAAAGGCACGAGATTTACTTGCTTATGCAGCGTATTGTATTTGAAATTCATTTTGTATCTGTTTTTACCTAATCATCGTTGCCAGCTCTACTCCTCCAATTTCAGGCATTTCAACTCTCAAATCGTGTTTGTAACGCATCAAATAAACGCTTTGTTATATGTTGTCTGTGTGTTCAATTACATTTACAATTCATGTCGGGGAAGTACCTCTCACCCACATACGCAGACATATATTTTATTCATTCACTGAATTATTTATTATAATGCTAACACATTTTGTATTATTGTTTGCTTTGTATTGCTTCTCAGCAATCATGAAGAAAATTTACCTTATTTTTTTTATTTTACCATGTTCCATTTAAATTCCTAAATAATTCCGATTGATGAAACAGAGTTAGGATAGTATAAATATATATATATATTTTGGATTATTTATGCCATTTTATCAACTAATCTTTATGTACATACTTATATGTGCTTACTCTACTACTTACTTATTTGTAAGTGGTTATTTTTCCGATTTATTGAAACGTTGTATTTGTCGCTTTTGATTCGTGTCTCGCTTTTGAAATGTGTTCAAGTATATCAAGATTTTTGGTATATTCATTGATATAACTTATCATGCATAATAAATTTAAATATACATATATCGAAGTTATGTCAGGGTATCTGAGGCAACGGTGTAGCATATAAAACTTTCCACTCTTATTATATTTGTAACAGCTGCCCTCATTGCTGCTGTTTCTATTGTTGTTGTTGATGTTGTTGATGTTGCTGTTGCTGCTGCTGCAGCTGTTGAAGTAGTATTTATGTAAGCAGTGGTTTAGTGATGATTTTTATTCGATTTGAATGTTGTCGTGGTATTTTATAGGTCTTTTGTTAACATTTATGGGGAGCCAAAAACTGTTGTATATTAATTAATTTGGCAAGAGGTTGGAATCTGTTCAGTTACACTTGCACAACACCCAAAAACCAGCCAATAGTAACAATGGAATGTTGAACAACTAATCTGCATTGTTACATGTCACCCCCCCAACTGCGTAATGAAAAATCGTTAACAGTTAATGAAAATTGACGCCCAACACTGTGAATGGGTGGGAGAGTGAGTGAGCTGATGAGAGCCCTACAGCTAATCAGCAGCGAAAGCATAACAAAGGACAGGACCAATTACAAATACAGCTAACAAGTACATGCATTTATTTATACATATACGTCTATATAGAGATACAGTGGCCAAAGATGGATGCGGGCGCTGGCCATGACCTCCTCTTGGATGTCTGATGTAAGAATGCGACCAGATGAGCGGACAAATCCACAAAAACTCACTCGCAGCAATTTCGCCAACGCTGCATCAGAGCGTGATGTGTTATTTTTTTTTTGCTTTTTTTTTGTCATGATGTTGCCACTGCAACAACAGTAGTTGCGGCAGTCTGTGGCAAGTCTTAACCCAACGACAACCAATTAGTTGTTAAATAGCTAAACAAGTAAAATACGACAATCGAATATAAATAAATAATTTTGGCTGATATTTTAAATATAATTACCTATTGTTCATTTATCATTTTCCTATATTGAAATCAGAAAAGGCATTTGAAAAATTTGCCTTCAATGTGGCAATAAATTTTGCAAAAAACCGAAAAATTAATAGTTTCATTATCATTTTACACTCTTCTATCTCTTGTTGTGTAATAAATTTGCTAAAATTGCAATAATCGAACAGTTGGCAATAAATAATTGCAAAAACATAATTAATATATGAATATATATTTATGAAATGCAATACCAATTAAGATTCATCAGATTATATATTGAGTTAATTACTTGAGGAACTGTGGAATCATTAAAAAAAAATATATATATATAACAAAAATGCCACTTGGATTTTGACTGTCAGTTGGAAAACAATTAAAAAGTAGCGGGATTCAAGTAATTTAGATTTGCAACACAGAAAATGTTGAATGTTGACAGCTTAATTAATTTTGAGCAGACAATTTGTATAACAATGTTAATGGGTTAACAACGAGTAAGCCAAAAACCCGAAACTCAAAAACCCGTAAGCAAAAGGGTTTGGCCAATATGCCCACAGCAATACCATCATTCCAATACAACAAGCGGGTTGTGCCGTTATGCAAGTGGCAGCAACAGCAGCAGCAGCAGCAGTCGTTGACGATGCTGCTGTCGATACTGTTATTGTATAAGGCTCGCAGCAGCAACAACAATAACATCCACATCAAGAGTAACAACAACAACAATAACAATGATTAAGTGGCATAAGGAATTGCCAATAGGAAGTTCATATCAGCAGCAATATTACCATAAGCATAAACGTAAACACAATCAAAATAACGGTTAACGTCAGCAGCAACTAACAACAGTAAATAACAAGGTTTGGCGGCTAGGCTAGTGTGGGGGGCTGGGGGGTGCGGCCCTAGGCAAACTGGTCAAAATGCATATTAATTTGATTTTCGATTTAAAAATTGGAAATTTCAAATTTTATACTTCGAGCCCAGCAACAACCAGATTTTCTCTGAACGATGAAAGTGGAGCACAGTCAAAGCCAACAACACCACCACCACCACCACCACCATCACCACCAACACCGCCAGCAAACCAAAAGAGCGGAAGAGCTGCAACTATTTCGATCTCGATCTCCGACAAGTTTTGCAAAAGGGCGCTCGACAGTCGCGTCGCGTGTGAAAGGTCAACACTCTCCGACTGAAAACGAAAACAAGAAAATAAAGACGCTAATATAGCGCAGATTAAATACTCTAACCAGAGTTATAAGACTTGAAGAATATAATATGCTTGATTTGATATTGCAAAGAAATTTATTATCATAATGCAAAGTTTATTATTCATCCGTTTTCTTCTATTAGTGCGCAATCGATATCGATATCGATGATTACCGATTAGTTAGTTAGATTAGATATTTTTATGATGAGATTTAGCTATCTGTAAACTATAACTACAATTTGTGCAGATTATTAGAGAAAGAAAGATAACTGGAGAACCTAGAAACACCCATTGTTGGATTGGTTCAGATATAGAGAGAAACTGAAAAACTTTTCTCAACATGAAATTTATAAACGAATTTAAATAATAAAATAAAATTAAAGTTTCGTAGAAAAAAGTTTGTATTTTTGAGAGATTGATTTAAAGTATACAATTATTTTTCATATGTCACATTTAATGTGTTATGTGCAATATGCCCAAAGTGCAAAGAGTATGATCATAACGCAAATGAAAACGAAATGTAACGAAAGCGAAAAGCGAAACAAGGCGGCCTTCAATGGGCTGCTGTCTTCGCTGACGTCGCCGTCGCCGTCGTCGTGGTCGTTGTCTGTGGCTGCTGCAGACTCCCAAAAGCGTCGCTCTTTGGAAGATAATCTCTTGCACTTGCTGTGAGACGACGGCGCACCACTTACATAACGAGAGGCCAAGCTCAATTCGGTGGCTCAATGGCGGTGGTGCGCATTTGGTTTCGTGTATAAAATGCGCCGTGGCGCAGTTTGCCGATTCATTTACAGTTTGTCGTTGTCCCAGCAGACGACGGATCAGTGCCTGTATCGAACCCTAAACAGCTGAGTTCCAGTTCAAAACCGAAGCGATATGGCGGCGTATTTAACAGTGAGTGCTTGTGGTTGATGCCGTGGTGCAGTGCTTCCAGTGACTAACGGCTCTCTTCTCCTTTTGTGTAGCTGAGCATTTTACTGCTCGCCAGCACCCCGATCTGGGGCAAGCCCACCTTTGGCGGCCGGGAGCACGTACACATTCGCATACACCTGCCTGAAAGCGGTGGTGGTGGCGACCATGGTGGTCATGGCGGCGGCGGTGACGTCTATGAAATACATGGCGGTCATGGAGGTGGTGGCGGTGGCGGCCATGGAGGCGGCTACAGCGCTGGCGGACATGGTCACGATGAAGCCCAGGTTGCTGTGATTGCCGCATCAGCCGGTGACGGACATGGCGGCGGACATGGCGGTGGACATGGTGGTGGACACGGCCACGGTGGTGGCGGCGGTGGCCATGTGAGCACCTTTGCCATCATTACCGAGGACCACCATGGAGGTGGCGGCGGCGGTGGCGGCTATGGAGGCGGCTACAGCGCTGGCGGACATGGTCACGATGAAGCCCAGGTTGCAGTGATTGCCGCATCAGCAGGTGGCGGACATGGCGGCGGACATGGCGGTGGACATGGCGGCGGACATGGCGGTGGACATGGCCACGGTGGTGGCGGCGGTGGTCTGGCTCAAATTGCGGCCATTGCAGCCTCAGATTCTTCCTCGCACGGTGGTTATAGCGGCGGTGGTGGACATGGTGGATACGGCGGCGGCGGCGGTGGACATGACTCTGGTCTGGCTCACATTGCAGCCATTGCAGCCTCAGATTCTTCCGGGCATGGTGGCTACAGCGGCGGCGGTGGACATGGTGGATACGGCGGCGGCGGCGGCGGACATGACGATGGTCTGGCTCAAATTGCAGCCATTGCAGCTAGCTCAGATTCATCAGGGCATGGTGGCTACAGCGGCGGTGGTGGACATGGTGGATACGGCGGCGGCGGCGGCGGTGGACATGGCTCTGGTCTGGCCCACATTGCAGCAATTGCAGCCTCAGATTCTTCCGGGCATGGTGGCTACAGCGGCGGCGGTGGACATGGTGGTTACAGCGGCGGCGGCGGCGGAGGTGGACATGACTCAGGTGTGGCTCACATTGCAGCCATTGCAGCTGGCTCCGGCGGCAGCGGCTATGGTGGCTACAGCGGCGGTGGTGGAGGAGGTGGTTACAGCGGCGGCGGCGGCGGTGGTGGTCATGATGATGGTCATTTGGCCGCTGTGGTAAGCTCGTCGGCCTCGCACGGATCAGGCAGTGGTGGCTACAGCAGCTATTCTGCACCTGCGAGCGGCTGGACGGGCGGTGGTGGCGGCTCCGACTACTCCAGCTACAGCAGCAGTAACAGCTACAGCAGTGGTGGCGGGTACAGCAGCGGCGGCGGTGGCTACAGCAGCGGCGGTGGTGGCTACAGCGGCGGCGGTGGTGGCTACAGCGGCGGCGGTGGTGGCTACAGCAGCGGCGGCGGCGGTGGACATGATGATGCCGGCTTGGCCATTGCTGTTAGCGGTGGCTCCCATGGTTCCGGCGGCGGCGGCGGTGGTGGCGGCTACCAATATTCAGCGCCCGCTAGTTCCGGCTGGTCTTAGGACCACTAGCCAGCAACTTGGCCATTGGCCATCTAGTCTACGTTCATGTTCATGGCCCATTTGGATATAATATAAGTTATGATTCGTTCGCATTCAACATTCGACAGTTGGCAGCCTCATTCAAAAGCACAGCTGCAACCCGCAGCATCATCGCCAACTGCATCCAACTGCATCTTCACATGTATATTTCGTATTTATATAATCGCCCACTCCTCCAAGGGATTCGCTAATTTTCCCAATGTCATGTGTCGTCCATGTGTACAAAATAAAGTATATAGGGTAATAATTTGTAAGAGCAACTTGTGTTTTTTTTATACGATGTTATGTCAGCCAGTTTGGGGTGAAAGTGGCCAGCAGAGAGTGGCCAGCGAAGATGCCGTAAGAGTTGAATCTGCCTCATCACAATGACGCAATGACGCAATAACGGTCAAGAGCGAATCAAGATATCGTCGCTGATGCGATATTATGCGATAATCACTTTTACATTTCAAACCATAAAAAACATTTCAAAGAAATCAAAAGCTACATTTAGATTGGCATTTGGTTGCCACACAGAAATTATGCGGCAAGTGTAAAACTAGTTTTGTGGTCTAGAAAATCTGAAACGGTTATCAATTTGGAGTTCGAAATTTGGAGTTGCTTACATACATAATTATTATTAATTAATTATTAATTGTTAATTAACATTTCAGACCATTAAAAACATTTCAAAGAAATCAAAACCTAAATTTAGAATGGCATTTTGTTGCCACATAGAAATTATGAGGAATTTCTATTATGAAGAATTTCTATGTGGCAAGTGTAAAACTAGTTGTGTGATCCAGATGAAACTCTTATCAATTTGGAGTTGGAAATTGGGAGTTGCATGTGTATATAATTTTAGTTAATTAACAAAATCGTGTGGAATTTGAACTTTCGATTTGAAACTTTGACCTTCTGGCAACCGTAAACTTTTGAACCTTCACATTGGCATAAGACGAGATATATAAGATATGTTAACTGATTTTAAAAAAAACTAAGAAGATGTTTGCTTAAATTTATGAGAAATGCGTTTTCGATCAATTCTTTTCTTTGATTACTTTAATTATAACTGTTTCGTGTCTGTTTTAAATCTGTTTGTCTGTTAATTATAATTAAATTCATCAAAGTGAAATAATAAAACTTATTTCGATCGGTTCTTTTCGCGCTCCACTTCCCTCTCCTGAAGGGGTATGGTGACATAGTGATTAAAGTAATCGTAAATCGTAAAGAAACCGGCGGACATGGCGCCAGACTTGTACAGCGTGGGCACCATTCCCTTGTAGAAACCCCTAACGCCCTCCCTCTCAATTGTGTTCCGAATGCAGAACATTATCGTGTTGCAACTGGGATTGACGCCGAATGTTTTGCGGTCAGCCTCAAAGTGACTCAGCATGGAGCGCTTTTTGATTAGGTCCAACGGGTAGACGATCATCTTCGAAAGAACGCCGGAGAGGGCGGCATTGAAGAAGAGCAGGGCGCCGGGTATCATATGCTGTGGATGCGGATCGTGGTGGTATTGGCCGATCAGCTTGCATTCCATATGATTGAAGAACTTGTAAATAACAAAATTGAACCCCACCAGCGGGTATACCTGTAGCAGGGTCAGCATCAGCCCGCTCGAGACGCCACGCATACCCTCACGCTGAAAGACGCTCTTCACGCCCGACAACACCTTCAGCTTGCCCGCATGGCTGCCCGGATCGGCGGCCACCACTCGGGTGCGCACCACATCGAACGGCTGAGCCGCCAAGGTGCCAATGCAGCCGGCCATTCCGCCGCACATGAAGTAGCTGAAATTCGGATGCCTCTGGAAGAAGGAGTTTTGGGAGGCGGCATGGCGCAGCTGCTCATATGACCAGAACTGGACCACAGCATAGGTGATGCTCATTGTCTGGGCGGATAGGTGACCCTTCCAAATGCCGCGTAGCCCCTCCTCGCGATATATGATGGAGAAGGCGTGCAGCATGCCACTATATTTGGAATCGATTGATTTCTTTTTCAACGGCTCCACCTGCAATTGAAACCGTATCTTCAACACATCGAACGGATGCGTCACGAAACGCGTAACTCCCCCAGCAAGGCCACCTCCCAATGCCTGCATCATTTGTACATGCGGCGAGTTATGTGTGGACATCTGTGAAAAGGATTAATAATTTCAATCTTGCTTACTCAAATAACTATTGTCTCTAATTGTTGCTAAAAATAGCAGAAAGATGTACAAATTTAGGTCAGCAATACATTTAAGTTAAGCGATTAATTTTAACCCTGTGACGGACATGTTTGTTAACCTTTAGCATTATCCTTTTGTCGCTCGCTTTCAGTTGCCAAACACCAAGTCGTTGCCTACACGCAAAAGTCGCAGGTCAAACACGAGAATCGGCATATTCAGTTGGTGCGCGAATATGGCTTTCATCCGCGCACCAAGGCCTCCGTGGAGGATGGCGACGTCTTGCCCCGTAAATTTGAGCCTTTTCCGGAGGACATGTACGGCAAGCCGCTTGAGGAGATTGACACCTTTATATACGAAGAGGTAAGCAATGCAACCACCCCAAAAATATCCACCCATCTGTTATTCATATGCATATTAGCGTGGCAACTCAATTGCACAGCTTAAGCGACAAAAGCAAACAAACAAACAAACAACAACAACAACAGCAACAATAACAACAGCAAAATGCTGCATTTGGCCCATTGCCATTTTTCCATTTCCATTCGTTTTAATTAATAAGTCACAGAGGGTGTTTTACGTGTGCCAGTTTAAAACACGCCCCACTCTCTTCACTCCCCACTCCGAAAACCAAACCCATTCAGAGTGTGCAGCAAGTGGCACAGGCGGAAATGGAACGCGCTGCTCACGCTGACGTCGACTGTTGTTGTTGTTGCTGTTGTCGCAAGTGCAAATGCAACGACTTAATGAAAATGAATGCACTTTTGATGCCAAAGCTGAGGTTAATGGAAATGCGAAAAGTTAGAACAGCTCTCTTTGCCCACCACTTGACAGGCCAAATGCGGCACGGATATCAGCGAAAAGTGAGAGTAATTTTAAAAAAAGCGACACTAAATACAAACACAAATACAACTAGTATAACTGTACATGTACACACTTACATACACACACACAAACGTACGGGCAAATTAAACACATTGCGGCAGGGAAATGGGTCATGCAGCGTTTGCCGTTGTGAAAGGACCGAAAAGGCAAAGCAATGTGACAAGAGTATTTACGTGTAACGACGGTTGCCTTAAATAAACTGCTGCCACCCATTGCCGTTGGGTGGCGCTGCTGCTGCTGCTGCAGCAGCCAGCACTGGACAAATTATAGACGAACATGCAAGTTTACTCAAGACTTGGCGGCCAGAATAACCATACATATATACAGAACATACTCACACTCATAATACTCATACGCTTATATGCCGTGGCGAAATATTTTCAGTTAACTTTCGGTCAGAGTTTGAGTTGGGTTGAGTTGCCAACGGCAAACATGCATTCAAATGGACAAGCCACGCCATAGTATCAGGGCTGGCGTAAATGTAACGAAATGTTGCCAGACATTTGCACGCACGCATGCATGGCAACGCCATCAAACATACAATTTATGTGTACGTGTGTGATTGCCTGCATGTGTGTACGTGCATGTGACAAATGTGGGCAAAGCAAACTCTGGCAACGGAAAATCAAAGTGCTTAATGGCATTTAATGGCACACACTTTAAGCCGGCCCAGAAGTGCAAACATCTGTGGCGACAACCACAACTACAACGACAGCAGCAGCAGCATGTTGCCACAGACTCGAGATAAGACTGCCGCATGTTTGCCAAAATGTTCACTAAATGCAAAACTGAAATTTCCATTTCTACATCGTTACAAGAGCTAACACAATTTTTCATTTTGCCCACTTAAAATACACTCGCTTTTTCTTAAGCTCTCGTGTTTAACTCAAACACACACAAGCACACCAATACACATGCATAGTGGACCGCAAAAGCACATGCAAATTTACAAAGCACACACACACACAGCACATAAAGACCAACGGTGGGGAGGGGAGGGAACTGGCCAAAACTGCCACCCAATTGTAATTTGTGCTTGTTACATTAAAATTTCTGCTTACTCGGCTGAACGACATTTATGTGTAACAAACGACCTTGTGGGCAGGAAGGGCTTGAGCGGTCTGGACAGGCTGTCATTTATCCTTTGTCAAGCTTAACGAAGGTGGGTGCATTTCAGAAATCAGTGCTAATGAACCACAACCAGTCACTAGGGGATGGTCTTAGTCTCTGCTAGCAAATCGATGTGTCCGACTCCCAACAGATTGCCAATTTGCCTAATTAGATGACCACCCCACACATCGATAGAGATACTCACTGCAGTTGTTTTCTTCTTATTCTATTTCGCGACTCAAAAAGGGTTCCAGTTTCTGGGGGCGGGTACCCACTTAGCACCACGATTATTTCCGCTGAAGTTTTGGCAATCTTTCTAAATAAATCAAATCATATACACATAGTGGCCTGGGCACACTAATACTTCCGTTTGCAGTTGCGGCAACTCCGATTCTGCTCACACAAGCAGCCATGCACAAGTCACACTCATGTGCGAGTGTGGTTATGTTGAGAAAAAACACGCTTGAATATTCTTTTCGCCTTTTTCTTTTGTTTTACTGTCCGTTTTGGCAATTTAACACAGGTTTGTTTTTTTTTGTTGTGGAACAATTGTAAACCAGTAATTTATTTAAGTATTCTCAAA
The DNA here is from genome assembly GCA_035044025.1 of Drosophila paracracens. Taxonomy (NCBI): domain Eukaryota; kingdom Metazoa; phylum Arthropoda; class Insecta; order Diptera; family Drosophilidae; genus Drosophila; species Drosophila paracracens. The sequence continues at coordinate 1,098,224 of JAWNMN010000242.1, forward strand.
TGGAAATATCAAAGTGAATTTGTTGTAGAGCACATATATATTTTGCAATTACTTTCGGGCTTCGAGTTGCCCAGTCGGCATTCAATTTTTGTACGTCAATAGGGGTTCCTAAAGGCAGCAAGAAAGAGAAAAAAGTGAAGTTTTAATATCGATCGATAGGTGTCGCTTGCTGCTGGGGCTCCGCTGGCGGAGTACTTACCACGAAAATGGGCAATGGCGATGCGATTACTTGGACCTTGCACGCATCTTCCTGCGCTTACGCTTCAACCTACGCATACGCTTCTTACGCCACTATAATAACACAAAAAAAACACTCGTATTAATATCCATTGCTTATTAATTATTTAATACACTTTTCTATTATTTTGCACTCGATTTGATAAAGTAGGAATGTATTTTTACCTTAGCCCTCATTTTCCTTCTGGTATCGAAGACGGTCAGAGAACGAAAGAACGATGGGCAAACGGAAGTCTAGCTGGCAGCTTCGCGTGGCCGGTTTTGACATTTCCAAAGTATCGATAGGTCGGGGATTTGGCATCGAGTAGCTATGTTAAGCGCGGAGCAATTCTGCAAAGTGTGGCACAACGCTGTTAAGAACATCTGTAGCTGTTAAGTTGTCAATGCTCATGTTAACCTGTTGCAATTCTGTTAAGTCAATGATTACATTGAAATCAACCCTAAATCGGCGCCGAAATTAGAATCAAAATAGCTCAAAACATTTGACAACTCATATTTTGCAGACTTTCTGTGTGGTGTCGAAGCGATTCCGTAAGAATTACATACATCGCTTCACGGGCACCCAGAGCCTCTTCCTCTTCCATCCATGGAGTCCATGGCGACGCGTTTGCGTCTACATTGCAACGAATCAATTCTTCGATTACTGCGTCATGGCAACAATTCTATTCAACTGCATTTTCCTAGCCATGACCGAAACTGTGGAGGAAGCTGAGTAAGTCTCAAATTATATTCATATTTTTATCCATAAGTATATGTATGTATTTATTTATATTTCAGATATATCTTCCTGGCCATTTACTCAATCGAAATGGTTATCAAAATCATTGCCAAAGGCTTTTTGCTCAACAAGTACACGTATCTGCGTAATCCGTGGAATTGGCTGGACTTCGTGGTGATAACCAGTGGATATGCGACAATTGGCATGGAGGTCGGCAATTTGGCCGGCTTGCGCACATTTCGAGTGCTGCGCGCACTAAAGACCGTTTCCATTATGCCCGGCCTGAAGACGATTATCAACGCATTGCTGCACTCGTTTCGCCAACTGGCCGAAGTCATGACCCTGACCATCTTCTGCCTGATGGTCTTTGCCCTGTTCGCGCTGCAGGTATACATGGGCGAGCTGCGCAACAAGTGCGTGCGGAATGTGCCCGCCGATTGGACCAACATATCGCATCTGGATTGGCAAATGTAAGCAGCAAAAGAATATAGATATGTATCCTTGTACAACTTTCTCATGTTGCAGTTGGGTCAACGATACGGACAACTGGCTGTATGACGAGGATGAGATGCCCATGCTGTGTGGCAATTTGACTGGTGCACGCCATTGTCCGTTCGGTTTTGTGTGCATCTGCGTTGGCGAGAATCCCAATCATGGCTACACGAACTTCGACAACTTCATGTGGTCCATGCTGACAACATTCCAATTGATTACGCTCGACTACTGGGAGAACGTATACAATATGGTGCGCCTAAACCCAATTAAATATCTCCATTCATAAGTTATAATTATCTGATATCTTTTGATAGGTGCTCGCTACTTGTGGTCCAATGAGTGTTTCATTTTTTACTGTGGTTGTGTTTTTTGGCTCATTCTACTTAATAAATTTGATGTTGGCTGTCGTCGCGCTCAGCTACGAGGAGGAGGCGGAAATAACAAATGAGGCGAGCACCACTCAATAATAACTTTATCGCAGTTCTAGTTTTTAACTGCAATACGTCTTGTTTTAGGAGCGTAAAAAGGATCTGTTGGATCATCGGGATGATTCAACATTCAGCTTTGATCCGTCCGTGTTGAACGTGAAAATGCTGAATAAGAACAACAAGAAGAAGATCGATTCGCGCAAGGGTGTGCTCCTCGCCTCCTACAGCAAGAAGAAGACGCGTCGAAAAAAGACCAAAGGCGGCAAGGACAACACCAGCACCAATGGCAGCAATGACAACGATCACGAGAACGCTAAATCCCCATCAGGCACGCCCAGCCCAAATCCAAGTCCGCGGCACAGCAACACAGATCGTCCCTCGGCGCTGGCCCTGCAGGCGCAGAAGCAAATGGAGCAGCAACAGCAGCAGAAGCAGCTCAAATCCGAAACTGCAGCGGCGGCGGCTACGTCGCAACAGCAGCAGCAGCAGGAGCAGGAGCAGCAGCAAAAGACACGCATCAGCTTCAAGGAGGGTAATGCGAAGAATCCCAATATGCTGTATCCCTCGGACTACAAGGGTCAGCTCATAACGAGCAGCCGTCAGACGAGCTCCAATTCAAGTGCCGGCGTCAATCGTGAGTCTTCGCAAGATGATTCGGGCGTTGTCGATGATCACGAGGAACAGGACACCGGCAATGAAATGGGCCATGTCTCAACCGTGGAGCTGGCGTTGTCGCCGCGCGAAGTGCGCATCATCAAATGCAATGGGAATATAGCGCGCATCAAGAACCACAATGTGTATGCGCTGCATCAGGAGTTCTCCTCAGAGGTCGTCGTCATTGGTAAACACAACCAAATAATAAATCTGTGCTATATATATATATATATATATATATGTTTCTATTCGCAGATGATCTGCCCGATCGTAATTGCGATCGCTGCGTGCACTGCTGTGCGGATTATGAGAGCTGGCTGCAGTTCCAGAACTGTCTTTATAAGGTGGTGCGCGATCCGCTCTTCGAGCTGGCCATAACGCTGTGCATTGTGCTGAACACTGCGTTTCTGGCCATGGAGCATCACGGCATGAGCGAGAGCTTTCGCAATGCGCTCGATGTGGGCAACAAGGTGGATGACAAGCTTCATTAAAAGCTAATAATTATTATAAAATTATATTTGATTTGTTCATTTCAGGTCTTTACGTCCATTTTTACGTTCGAGTGCATTGTCAAACTGATGGCGCTGTCCAAGGACTTCTTTCTGTGCGGCTGGAACATATTTGATCTGATTATTGTCACTGCCAGCCTGCTGGATATCATCTTTGAGCTTGTCGATGGCCTTAGCGTCTTGCGCGGTCTGCGCTTGGTCAGTCCTTGACTTTATTTTTGATATCAGATTTCTCATTTCTCTCGCTTGCCATTTGTAGTTGCGTGTTTTGAAGCTGGCACAGTCTTGGACGACGATGAAGGTGCTGTTGAGCATCATAATATCGACAATTGGTGCGCTCGGCAACCTCACGTTGATCCTCGTCATAGTCATTTACATATTCGCTGTGATCGGCATGCAATTGTTCTCCAAGGACTACACGCCCGAAAAGTTCGATCCAGATCCAGTGCCAAGGCAAGCAACACCCAAAATATAATTAGTTTATTTTTGATTAATGATCATTTCTTTGTTCAGATGGAATTTCAATGATTTCTTTCACTCATTCATGATGATTTTTCGCATATTGTGTGGCGAGTGGATTGAACCCCTCTGGGATTGCATGCGTGCCGAAGAAGAGGTAAATAATACACAAATTGTAATACGCCTAATTAGCAAATACTCTATAATGTTTATTAATTCATTTTGCAGCAAGGCGCATCGACATGCTTTGCCATATTTCTGCCCACCTTGGTAATGGGAAATTTCATGGTTTTAAACTTGTTCTTGGCCCTGTTGCTCAACAGTTTCAATTCCGAGGAGCTCAAGTCAAAGAAAGAGGCAAGTCCGATGCGTTTTCCAGTTGGAAATATTTTGATCACAATCGTTATGTGAATGTATCAATGTCTATCCGTAAACGTGTATGTGTGTGCAAGAATCAATGTTAAACCACTTAAACAAAGCCAAGCTAAATCTTCAATGTCCTTGAGGACAAGCGTAGCTTGTCATAAAAATCCAGATCATAAATTGTTTACGAACAACATATTTATACAATTTAGCATATACTCTATATGGTGTTTAGACGAATTTGCATTGCACTTGTATGCGTGTTGTTGGGTGTAAACGCGTGTCTCTATATATATATATATTTCTACCGTTAAATATTGAACACACACACAACAAACACATCAGCATAAGAATTGAAAACAATTGAATTATACACAAATCAAATGTAAAGCACTTTTTTACAAAAAGGTGTAACATACACAAAGTACACACAATTTTTTAAATTAACTGCCTAAATTCTCATACACTAAACCAAAAAAAAAAAAAAACAACGTTTAAACTATTGTTGTAATTGTTAACTAATTAATTTCTTTCTAAATACTGTGCGCAGATCTTTAAAGATCGTTTTGTGCCAGTTGCTTAATTTCGGCGCTGTCGAAATTTCGTATTTTCATTGTGGTATTTATTTAACGTATGTCTTTTGATGCATTTCTTACAACCCTGTTTAAGTCTCAGTGTCTAAGTCTTGATATTTATATGATAATCTATCTGTTTGCACTATATCTACTTGAATTAACTAAAAACTTCTGTTCGTCAACTTTGCACAATGCGTTTAAACTTTTAACTACTTAAAAACACCACACAACAAAATACACTTAAAAATACCAACAAAATACTAAATATAACCCCGACAAATACAAATTTTTAAATACACATAAAAAACCGTTAAACAGATTTTCAAGAAAAAGGTAATTTTTCCAAACTCAACCTTTAAACATATTTAAACTAATTATTTGCATTATTATTTTAGTTTATAAAAAAAAACCTAATCTAAATGAAAATTTAAAATGCCCTTTGTACATATTCCCCCATAGGCTGCATACCAATTATTAACACTATATCTGTAAATTATTGCAACATTTTGTGTTCCTAAATGTTTAGCTTTTTGCTGTTAGATTGTGTATTGCATTGGATAACCGATTAAATATGTGTGTAATCTTTAAAAAAAACCCAAAACAAAAAACAAAAAATTAATTAATAGTAGCAAAGTCTTTAGTTATTTTTCAGTAACAAACATTTGCAATTGTGTTGCTAATTTGGACTCTTTATTTTATGTAGGAGGTGGGCGAGGAGTCAAAGCTGGCACGCAGCATAGAAAGGGTGCGTGATTTGATACGGAAGAAGCGGCAGGAGCGCAAGGATCGCAAGGAGCGCAAATATGCGGAAAAGTTTCAGCAAATTGTGCTCGAGGCGCAGCAAGCGCATGCGACCAGTGTGGCGGCCAGGGAATTGGATAAGCCCAACTTGCTGGCGGAAACAAAGTTCCATAGATTAAGCTATCAGGTGAGTGCTTAACTTAATTTAACACAACCAACAACTCAACTTAATATAATCATCCACAGGAATCTATGAATCGCCCTGTTTCCGGTTCCGATTTCGGCTTCCAAATTCCGCTCAGCGATGGCCTCCACACCATAGTCGATGGCCTGGAGTACGATGAGTCGTCAGAGCCGGCCTCCGAGCAACAGCAGCAGCAGCTGCAGCAGCAACAGCCGTCGTCCGACTGTCTGCCGCCCACATATGAGTGCGCCATGCTGACTGCCTCGAGCATAGAGAACAATGGCTGTGAGAACAATCTGTCGCCTTTGGGGCCGACAGAGCGCAGCAGCCGATTGCAGCATCAGATCTCGTCTGGCGTGGGCACCCAGCAGAATGATTCACGGGATGAGGCCACCTATACAGAGTCGATTGAGTTGCGCCTGCTGGGCCAGTACAACTCGACGGATACGGATCCGTATGCCTATGCGCCCGATCAGCGCAGTGGCTCCTTTGCGCGAGGCGATTCGCTGCAAGACACCGACGAGGCATATCTCAAGTACCAAAAGTCTTTGTTAACACGCTCGCCCAGCTACCGCAAATCCCTGGATCGCCTGTCGCAGTCGAGCGGGCAATCGCAGCGTTCGCTTCTTCCCTCGCGCAGCCTTAAGTCCGAGGAGAGTGCCATGCGGCGACATTCGAGTGGGCTTTCTTTGAACTCCATATCCTTGGAGCAGGATGATCTGCTGTCACAGCAGGCGAATCTGCGCGAGGAGCTGCTCAATTGCGATCAGAAAGAGCTGTTTCAGTTTCTGCAGGAGGACGAGGAGCTGCTGGGCATGCCGCGCAGGGAGAAGAAGCCAACGACGAGCAGCATCAAATCGAATCTCAGCTACATTTCCAATTCCATATTGCAAACGCTCGATTCGCGGCACAGTGGCAGCCACTCCAGCCATGGCAATGGCCAGCAGGAGAGCGAGCCACTGATGGAGCACTCCGAATTTGACAATATTATACAGAGTTTCGAAAAGGAGCTGGAGGAGATTAAACGCTCAACTAGCTCACTGGAGCGCAAAATCTCAACGCTTTCGGAACCCTCACCCGCTGCCGATGAGGCAACCAAGGCCATAATGGATCACATTGCGATCATTACGGGCGCCTCGGAGCGCACCACGGCCGATGAGGTTGTGCATCCACTGAATCCCTACGACAGCTACGATCTGTCCAGTGTGCCACGCCGCTCGCAATCCGTCAGCGCCGCCGCCCAGCGTCAGTCCGTCAAGCTGAAGCGTCGCAGTTTGGAAAAGCAGCGCAAGATCGACGAGGACTTTAGCATATCGAATGAAATCCGCAAAATCTGTGATCAAATCCACGCACCCTTCGCCGCCATGGAAGCGCTTGCCGTTGCAGCGACCACCAGTGCCACTAGTGGCAACCAATCTCCGTTTCTGCGTCGCAAACCCGATCCGTTTAGCGTGCAATTCGATCGCTTCAAGCGACTCTCGCTGATCGAGCGCGTCGAGGAGCTGCCTGAGGAGGATAAACCGATATCGACGCTGCGCATCGAATCGGAGAAGATGCCGCGCAAGTTTCTCAACAATGATAAGCTGCGCATGGACAGCCTCTCGTTGAAGAGCACCAATTCGTATGAGAATCTGCTCATCCAGAAGCAGCTGTGCCGCGATGCTGGCCATCATCCAATGGTAATGGGTGTGCCGGCCACACCGCCGACATCCCTCAAATCGAGCATTGAGCCACCAACACTGGCGCAAATTTCATCGCTAAAGGCAACACCGCCGCTGGCTGCCCTAACGGAGCACCAGCAGCATTATCATGCTACCAGCATACAGACCACCCAACAGACAATGCACCCAACGGCTGTGGGCGCGGCGACGGCCAAGCGCCGCGCCGAGCATCCACAATCGACACTAGACAAAGCCGCTTCCTTTCAATCGGCACGCACCGAATCGCACAGTTCGGGCGTCGCCGATAATAGCTCGGTCCTGGCTTTGGGGCATGCCGGCAAACGGTCCCTGTCCAATGGCCATCATGATCGCGCCAGCGACAAGACTGACCCGACAGCCAATCCAACGGCAACAGCAACAAGTGCAACAACAAAGCCGTCGGCGTTTTCACGACTGACCGAAAAACCATGGCATTGTCTCGTATCCTACGTAGACGATCTCACTGTCGGTGGGAGACGTAACTCGCAGGGCGCCTACAATGATCCCATGACTTTTCCGAGCTACGGCGAGGCAAAGCCGCCAAAAGTGCCGGACGATTGCTTTCCACAGAAGTGCTATGAGCAGTAAGTAATTAAAAAATATATATATATATATATTTATATACATAAATATTCTATCAAAGTGGAAACTATCAGTTTTTCTCATTTTCATAAAAAATCTAAATATTTAAATTAAATAAATAAAATTAAATTAAATAATACTTTGCGAAAACACAGAGAATAACAATTGACAATTGACAATGATATGCATTAAAAACATAACATTTCAGCTTCTATTTTCGATGTCCTTGGTTCATGTCCTGCATGGACACGCCGAGTGCCAAGCACTGGACGCGCGTAAGGACGGCTGTCTTGGCGGTTGTCGATACTCCAGCCTTTGAGTGGTTTGTGCTAGTGCTGATCTTTGCGTCGAGTATTACGCTCTGCTTCGAGGATATCTATTTGGATAGCAATAAGACGCTCAAGCGTGTGCTCTACTGGACCAACTTCTCCTTCTGCCTGATCTTCGTCGTTGAAATGGTACTCAAATGGCTGGCGTTGGGCTTCTCCAAGTATTTCACCAGCTTCTGGACCATACTCGATTTTATCATAGTGTTTGTAAGTACTACCATATTGTTTATACATAGATGTAGATAAATAAATGTTTTATTTGTTTAGGTCTCTGTTTTCTCGCTGCTTATTGAGGAGAATGAGAATCTGAAGGTCCTGCGCTCATTGCGCACCCTGCGAGCATTGCGTCCGCTGAGAGCCATCTCAAGGTAAGTTAGCCGACCTGGATTTGTATATTAGGGTGCACCAACTACTACTACTACTACTACTACTGCTTGCTCCGTGAGATTTCTGTCTAATGCTAAACTACTGCAGTGTCTAATTCAACTAACGAAGTAATCCCTATCTACGTAGGTCTCAACTTTCTTACATGCATTTATCTTATTTCTTTAACAAACATTAAACGGAAAACAACAAAAAAAAAAGAATATAAACAGCGTTGCCAGAGCTGTGCAGTGTTTAATACAATCTCGTCTTCTTTATGAATTTCGAATAGAAATCTATTTGTGGTCCATATTGCATCGCCATGTCCTCAACTCGTGTACATAGTACTCTATATATATATAGTTACTTACTTCTTACCTATCCATTTAATCTTTGTAAATAAGCAGTTATCTTCAATTATATTGTACATACACATCAATTTATAGATATATATATATATATGTATATGTATATATATATTACGCGTAGTGATTATAGCAGACGAGAAACGAAATCAATATTCGCACAATCCACAATCCAAATAATAATCGGCCAATCGTTCTGTAGTTGTTCTCAAAATGCCCAATCCCGTAACTATTAGCATTTCATGTTACATTTCTATTCCAGGTGGCAAGGAATGCGGATTGTAGTAAATGCTCTCATGTATGCAATACCATCAATTTTCAATGTGCTTTTGGTTTGTTTAGTTTTTTGGTTGATTTTCTCAATAATGGGTGTGCAATTCTTTGGTGGCAAGTTTTTCAAATGCATCAATGAATTGGGCGAGTTGCTGCCAATTACTGTAAGTATGCCAAGAAAACCATAAAAAAAAATAAGATACAAAATTGCTTCTCAATTACAAATCTCTCAATTCGACTAGAATTAATATAGATTTTTTTGAATCTTACAGGAAGTAAACGATAAATGGGATTGCATTGAGCAGAATTACACGTGGATCAATTCGAAGATCACCTTCGATCATGTGGGCATGGGCTATCTGGCACTGCTCCAAGTGGCCACCTTTGAGGGCTGGATGGAGGTGATGGCGGATGCTGTGGATGCCCGAGGCGTTGATCTCCAGCCGCAGCGGGAGGCCAATTTATATGCGTATATTTATTTTGTTATATTTATTGTGTGCGGATCGTTCTTTACACTCAATCTATTCATTGGAGTTATCATTGATAATTTCAATATGCTCAAAAAGAAGGTAAGAAATTTGGCCTAAGCCAACACACAATTTCATACAGGTTCAATTTCACAATACGTATTTGTATATAACGCAACTCCTAACTACCCAATCCCAACAACCCCATTGGACACCTCACCAAGATCTGTACAGGGCAATTTCCCCGATACCAAATTGTGTTGCTGTTATTTTGTTATCGATGTTACATAAACATAGTGTGTATTGTGTGCTATATGTTCTGGTTTATTTTCCTCCTATTATCTATCCATTTAAATGTATTGTATGTATTTGTATATATAAATAAATGTTCATTCTATTCTCATCACTTTTATAGTATGAAGGAGGAGTGTTGGAAATGTTTCTCACCGAATCTCAAAAACATTATTACACCGCTATGAAAAAATTGGGACGAAAGAAACCACAGAAAGTTATTAAGCGACCTATAAATCATTTTTTAGCTATGTTTTATGATTTATCCAATTCGAGAAGGTAAACAAACGAAACGCTTCTGAAAAATCAGCAAATTGCTTAATTACTTCTATGTATAATTATCTATAGTTTTAATTATGTACTTACTTACTGTTAGTCCTTTAACATACTATTATAATACTATTATAATACTCTCTGGTTAGGCACACAGACATCTCTAATACTAGTACTACTACTACTACTACTACCACTACTATTATACAATTTTTGATTTGGTGATAAAATTCATTTGAACACTTCACATTCTCCGCATTTGATGATGTTTCTAAGGCTGATTTGTTGGCAACTTCTTTAACAACCGAAAGAAGTCGCACAAACGCCAATCAGCAATGCTCCAATTTCCAAACTTTTCCAATCCGATGTTCTTAGATGTTTTAGAGCACCCAATATGAATATACATATCTAAATTTCCTAATGCATATCAATTCCTACTATCTAATTTGATATACTACGCACTTCCCAAGTGTGGGCATGATCTATAACGAAACTAATTAGCTACAGATTAAGTATAGATAAATGGGGTGGATTAATATTTATGTAACTAAAATAAACTAAATATATTTTAAGCATGTATATCAACTAGCCTTAGTTTTGGTGTATGCTACTCAAATATACTCAAAATACTTACATATATATTATAGATATATTAATAAATTTGTAGTCATAGTTTTGAGCAGCATCTGCACTTCGGCACGCACGAAGTTAGTTTCCTTATTCGTTTACTTAACCAATATCCGTTTATAATTTCATATACTTTGGTGTTTGTGTCTGCCATTAACTCCACCATGTATACGAATCGCCATCGATCATACAATGCAGATTCGAAATTGCGATCTTTGTACTGATTTTTCTAAATATGCTTACCATGGGCATTGAGCACTACGATCAGCCGCATGCCGTATTTTTTATACTGGAAGTAAGCAATGCATTTTTCACCACTGTCTTTGGACTCGGTAAGTAAATTTTCGAATTATGTCGATCTTTTCATACCCATGCAGAAAGTATTATAACTGAGATATTTGATAAATGCGATCCTTGATCAATATAAATAAATATGTAAATGAATCCTTGTCCGCCTGTCAGTTTAGTTATATATCAAACTTCCTAGACACAAACCAGTTGAACTCCAATCTGCAAGGGTATTTAATTTTCGGCTTGCTGAGAATGTGCTATTCTGCTCTATCTTATGTTTTGGGAGTATATTGACTAACATGATTTATTTTCACAGAGGCCATTGTAAAGATTGTGGGACTGCGCTATCATTACTTCACGGTACCGTGGAATGTCTTTGACTTCCTGCTGGTACTGGCCTCCATCTTTGGCATACTTATGGAGGACATAATGATCGATTTGCCCATAAGTCCGACGCTGCTGCGTGTGGTCCGTGTCTTTCGCATTGGACGCATCCTGCGGCTCATCAAAGCAGCCAAGGGCATACGCAAGCTGCTTTTTGCCTTGGTCGTCTCGCTGCCAGCACTATTTAACATTGGTGCGCTGCTCGGTCTGATTACGTTCATCTATGCCATACTGGGCATGTCGCTCTTTGGTCATGTGAAGCTGCAGGGCGCACTTGATGACATGGTCAACTTTCAGACGTTTGGGCGCAGCATGCAGCTGCTGTTTCGTCTGATGACATCGGCGGGCTGGAACGATGTGCTGGAATCGCTGATGATACAACCGCCAGATTGCGATCCGTTCTTCAATCGGCAGGCGAACGGCGATTGCGGCCATCCGCTGCTGGCGATCACCTACTTTACGAGCTTCATTATAATCAGTTATATGATTGTGATTAACATGTACATTGCCATCATCCTGGAGAACTTCAATCAGGCGCACCAGGAGGAGGAGATTGGCATTGTTGAAGATGATTTGGAAATGTTTTACATACGTTGGTCCAAGTAGGTTCATCTTAGCGAAAGCCCTGATAAAGAACGAGAATTGAATTTAACGATGCGAATGGTGTAACTTGGTGTTTAATTGATTTCGTTGCAGATATGATCCACATGCCACCCAGTTTATACACTTCTCGCAACTGTCCGATTTTATTGCCTCTCTCGATCCACCATTGGGCATCTCGAAGCCTAATAATGTCGCGTTAGTGTCATTTAATCTGCCCATCTCTAAGGGCAATAAAATACACTGTCTTGACATTTTGCACGCGCTAGTTAAGCACGTGCTAGGTCATGTCGAGGAGACCGATAACTTCAAACAGTTGCAGGAACAAATGGATGTCAAGTTCAAGAAACAGTTTCCAACGCGCAAAGAATTGGAAATTGTTTCGTCGACGCGGATCTGGAAGCGCCAGGAAAAGGCGGCCAAGACCATACAGACCGGTTGGAAGGACTATTTGCGGTACTAACAACAGCACAACCCTATCAAAAACATTTTACCTCAATCAAAATTAAATTGCATTTATATTAAAATGATTTTATTGTTATTTTACAGGCGCAAGCAGGAAAAGGAACGCTCCAATTCCGGCGACAGTGCAACGCAACACTCCAGTCCCGGCGGCTGGCAATCGAAACTCTCCGCACTCAATTTCTTCCATCTGCAGGTGAGTAATATAATTGGGGCAAACAGGAAGATTCCATTTGATTCAATGTGTACTGTCTGTCACAGGTGAGCCGTCGAGGCACTGCCTGCTCCAGTCGCGCCTCCTCGCGCAAATCCTCACGCGCCTCCGATGCCTCCGATCTGAGCGAGCTGGCCGGGCCCTGGTTAAATCTTCCGCTAATGCTTGTCTCTGGCGCCGATGATGTGGTCAGGGATATCAAGCAGCAGAGCGATGAAATGGGCAAACGGTAGTTAATCTTGTGCTTTACACTCAGACACACGTACACACACAGAAAAACACACTTGCAGACACACATATATATCTATATGTATATATATAAATATATATATATATCATATACGTGATTCGAAATGCAATTTTTAGACGAAAGGCTTTCACAATCATGAACAGCAACAGCAAAACAGCAAAAACAGCAACATTGATAAAAATCTAACGTATTTTGTGTTCCACAATATATGAAACTTGAGCCCTATTTTTAGCATATCCTCTTGTATCTCCTTAAACTATGAGTCCTTGCTCGCAGATATGGTCACAGCCGTTTTAAGAAGTGGCTCCCAGCCTAGTGGCTTGAATTACTTAGGTAAAGGCAATGCTCATACCAGTTAGCTAAACAATCAAACAACAACAATTACTACAGTTACAGTTACAGTTACAAATAGCAATCTCTCAACTTTGTTTTAAGTTCTCTTCAATAACTCGCCGCCACCAGATCACTCATATTTACTCAATATATATATATTTATAATATATTTATATTTATAACTACCCAATATATTCGTACAAGTCGACTTATAACTAATTTCAACATCTATATCGCTCCTCACTCAGCAAAGCAAATCCAAACCAATATCAAAATCAGTATTATACAAATATAAAAGTCTCATTTGCTAACTCTACTCTAAGCAACAACTACAACCTATTTGCAGTTCTTAAAAACGTATTCAGTAAAATGAGATTATGAAATTATCATTTGTAAGTAGTGCTCTATTCGAAAAAAAAACCAACCCATTGATTTACTCTCTATGAAACAAAAACTCGTTGATCACCGAATGCGTAATTTTAGTTGATTATCTTCTAAGTTGCTGCCTGCCCTTTGCGATCTATCACGATTATCATTATATCTTTTATAGTTTCCGTAGCATTACCATACAACTCTATCCTATGCCTATGCCTAAAAAGTACACCTAGCCCCGAAATTCGATATCTATCTGAACAGCGATCTTAAAAGTACAGCTCTTTGAATATCGCTGACAAAAAAAAAAAAAAGGAATAATAAGCAAATCTCGGGGAACTCCTCTATATCATTTAATCAATAATCGTACTTACTTACACTTACATACCTGTATTATAACAATGTACAGCTTTCTTAAATTGCAGCTTTTTTGTACAGTTCTATGACAACTTGAATCCGTAATTTCGTCAAAAAATTGCAGAGCTAATATTAACCGTACAGAAAATTGATAACAAAAAGTATCTGTATCTATTATCTGTCTCAATTATCTAACATTCTACAGTTTCTATTACGAATGAACATCAATAAAAATTTATGTATATGTTTTTTCGATTATTATTATTTCTATTACTATCATTAGCGGTAGCATATTTGTGGAAGCGCCTAGAGCAAGTCGTCGCCGAAGCTTTTATAATTTCTTTTTGCGTCATCAGGATGCTGTCGATGACAGCTTAACCTCACCTTCAGTACATAGAAAAAGTAATTATTGACAAGTGCCTAAATCACAGCCTCAATCCACTCAATCAATCAATATATCTCACTATCAATCAATATCAATATGTATGTGTTTATGTATATACTCTTGTACATAGCCAACACCATCATAGACCGCACCAACAATTATCTATTATTATATTCTATACTCACCTACATCCAACAAGTACCAAGTATATATAAATATATGTATGTATGCGTACATATATCATTAATCTCATGTGGCTTTTAACTCTCTCTCTCTCTCTCTCACTCTCAATATATATATATATGTATATATATATATATGTATATCGTTCTCAACCTCTCGATCTCTAACTCAGTTCTTATCATTGTGATACAATAATCGCACATCAAACGTTGCTTTTGCCAATCAAAAATCATCGATGTACAGACACACGCAATTTATTATTAATCGTTTACTTCATGACATACTCTTTGTGTACCTACTCTTTACTAATACTATACTACTATTTACTAATACTATACTACTATTTACTAATACCTACTTCGACTACTAACATTTACCTACTATTTAACTGTTACCAACTGATTACTTGACTTTGTGAGGATTTATTGATAACTTACTTATTACTTGCCACTTATTTACTTACTACTTACTTTTAACTTGCTACTTACTAACAAACTTAACACATACTACTACTTACTACTTACATTTTTATTACTTACTACCTACAATTTACTACTTAATTAATTTATAGTTATTGACTGTTTACTGACTACTTACAGAGACTACTTACTGTTTACTTACTACTAATTGACTGCTATTTACTGACTACTTTCTTACCCCTCTCTATAACCTATGATCTTTACCCTCTGTCACACAACCTTCGTAATTTTGAGCTAATCACGATTGTTTGACACTAATGCGTGCATTTCACCCACTAACAGCTGCAATGAACACCAACACAACAACCTCAACCTCCACCTCCGAATCTGCCTCTGCTAGCGCCACCAACGTTGAAAGTGACAAGCAAGCGCAACACCAACAACAGGTGGCAGCAACTCCAACGCGTAAGCGCGCCTCTAGTTTTATTCGCAAAAAACCGCCCCTAGAAAGAGGTTTGTCAGCACAAAGCGCTTTAAGAGTTAACAAGAACGCTTTTGTCTGTATGTGTAAATCGTATTTAACCATCTCCCATCGACCAAATACCCTAAAATGTTTGCCTTTTTTACACGCTTGCAGCGGAGGGCCCGGCACCGGAGGTGATTGTGACGAAGCCATCACCGGATCAGCAAACGCATCCGCATGTACATGCACTCGGCCTGCGACCGGACAATGCGACTCTGGTGCATGTCCTAGTGCATCGCGAAAGCGAGGAGTACAAGGAGGAGGACGAGTCTAGTCAATCCTCGCCCGGTCACAGCTCGCCAAACGGCAATGGCCTGGATAAGCCGAGGCCACCTCAAATACGCGTCAGTTCGGGCTCTACTGAGATCGCCATGGACAGCTGTCTCTTGCCCACGGTGCAGATAATGGTCGATAGCCCAAAGGAGCCGCCAAGAGGCGATTTCAGCACTGACAGCGGCTTTGCAAATGCTGCCTACGCACCGACGACCATCGATGTGGATGCGCCCATCGATGTTAATGTGCAGGGCGATACATCGCAAGTGTTCTACGACTACAATCCCGAGGAGTCTAATCTTGATAATACAAATGACATAGTCCCAATTGAAGAGCAGCCGCAATCGCTGCCAGACGCTACTTCTGCCGCTGCTGCTGCTGCAATCGGTGACCAGCAGAGCTGACCTTCAGTCAATATGGGAACAGATGAGGAGCAGCACTCAACTAGTAGTAGCAGCAGCAGCACTACGAGTAGATGCAGCAACAGGAGCAGCAGCAGCAGCACCTCATCTGCTAGCCAGTCAACTGGTGCCGCCAAGCAGCGTCCAAGTTGACAATCTCCAGTCTGAGAGCAATTATCATGTGCATTTTTACGAGTACTTGTAATTGCTTAGACCTAGGCATGGGGCGATCGGTTCCCCTTTGTTATTATAGTCGATTAATTATATATATACATAATTACTAGTCGCTTTATACGATACTTAAACGGAACTATCCAATGTTTATATCCTTCTATATACACATATGTACACGCATATAAAGAAATATGTGTCTTGGCAACAGTGCGCTGTGCGTCCAGCTAAGTCTAGACTAGTCTTAGTGTTAGTCCTAGTTTAGTTTAGTTTAATTTAGTTTACGAAATCAATATAAACTCTGTGTTAACAAAACGTGCATTAAACCGTACAGTACGTACACGTTGTAATACTCAAATCAAATCAAAACAAAAGGAATGAATACACTAACATTAACATTAACATTAACATTAACATTAACATTAACATTAACAGTAACAGTAACAGTAACATTACCAGTAACAGTAACTTTAACAATAACAATAAAATTAATATTAAATTGATTTATATATACGATATAGTAATGTATAAATAGATACTAACTAATCGGTTGGTTTTACGTTAAGTCAGTCAGTCAATCAGTCAGTCAGTCAAGTAGAGCTATATCGAACGATTTTGAAGATATTTTGAAGGTTGTTTTAAATTATACAATACAATACAATACAATACAATACGATACATACTTACAAACATAGAAATATACATGCATTACATAATTGTAACTAACAATCGCGACGTAGAGTTAATGATAGAGTTTGTTTTCTTCAATGCAATATATATGGACAACTATATATTTTGTACATATGCCAAAGGAAGTATTTTAAACTAAAGAAAGCTAATTATATACATACATACCTATTCATACAACATCCAAAATATATATATATATATTAAATTAGTTAGAGCAAATTAAATGAAATATTTATGAGAAAGAAGTGTTCCCAATTTTGTTTTACGTTCGATATATTTAATTACGAAAATACTATTACATTTACATGCTAGATTATATATTATATATAGCCGTACAGAACAAGTGCATTAAGTACAAAAGAGAAGTATTAAACAGTAGATTTCAATACTTGCTCCTACTCTCATCATTTCTCAAATCAAGATTCAAGCTTAAGAAGAAAAAACTCAACAATTAAAGCCAAACAAAAAATGTCAAGTGATTTAAACATTCCAAGCAAAAACAAAATAAGCAATTGATATCAATTTAACTCATTAAATAGCTAAGGCCCAATCGGGTATTTATTTATACTACATACTTACACACACAATACAAAGGAAATACATATATATATATATATATATATATATATATATGTGAAACCGGAACACTTATCACTTAATAATTATTCTATAATACCTACTTACGTACCAACAAACAGACAGTTGAACCGCAGTCCTACCTAAGCAATGTGCATTGTGTACCAGTGAGAACTTTTATTATACGAACTTATAGCTAAATCGAATACTTACCATAGGCATACAATGTTTTTATTTAGTCTAACTAATATGAAATCAAAATTGCATCAATGCTCTTCTATACAAGCTTCCACAAACATTGATATACATATATACTTATACTTACTTACTTATATGATATTAAAATATACTTATTATATTTGTATTCTATTTTAGGATCTGGCCAAGTTTCTAAGAAACTTATTTGAAATAATTCTGTGAGAAATTGATTGTGTTAACTTAATTGCATGCAATCATATATTAAGTTTTAACATCGAACAACTTAACCGATTTAACTAACAACTAACAAAACACCCCTTCCTCCGCAGCAGTCCGTGCAACGCACACACATTTTTACACTTTACACACTTCGACTCAACTTTCTAACTTAACAACAGACAATCAGATGGCGATTGATGATAGTAGATTGAAATTATGGTACCAACTAATTCTTTTTATCCAAAAACAAAAAACAAAAAAACAAAAACAAAAACAAATAACAAAATGTACACACTTGTGATTTTAACTGCAATTTTTACACAACAACAAAAAACAACAACAACAACAACAAGGATCATCTTAAGATCATAACTTTTAATTAGAATTGTTAACAATTTGCTAAATGAATACAATGTAATACAAGTAAGTGAAAAATAAGCGAAAAACAAATGAATATTGAATACAGCAGACAGAAACCAAACACTCGTCAATTAAGTGATATTTATAATTGGTACATAGGCATAAAACATTTGCAAGGATTATTATACATGCATACTTACATATACTATATATATTGTACTATAATGTAGGATTTACAATAGAACTCATATTCGATTTGTACATAATGAACGGATAGCAATATCAAAGCAAATGAAACATGAAAGCATCAATGGAGCAAAAGCGAAAATGAAACAAATTAATGGAAATTTAAAGAAGCTTTAATTTTAATTATGTCTTTAATAATAATCGCTTGTAAAAGAATTGTCAAAATTATTTGATTAGGAGATGCAATGCATAATGATGGCATTATTATCACGTCTATATTAAAATAACACAACATTTTATTTAGTCATAGAATATAACGACAATAAATCGAATGAGGCATATATTAACTATAAACGCAACCTGTGCCAGGGGCCATTGCTTGAAAACCCAACAAATAACAACAAACTAAATAAAGAACCCCTACAAAAAAAAGTCCACCCAACTAACATACGATCGCTTAACTACAGACCCTGGCAAATTTCCTACTAGTACCAAAAAAAATAAAAATAAAAAATAATGTTTAAAAACCAAAGATCGAACGATGTACCAAAATGCAACAGAAAAAGAACAAATATTATAATACAGTCCTATGCATTTAATATAGCTCACAGCACCGCAGTGCAGCGGACCGAACCGGGTCTAATAACAAATACAAATACAAATGCAAATGCATAAAATATATACATTAAATACCTAAATAAATATGTATAGTTAGTACAGTTAAGTACAGTACAGCTGGTTTGATTAGGTATGCCTTACAGAATACACGATTTTATTTGTTGAAAATTTACGCGTTGAGGTTCAATAAAGTTAACGTTTCATATATCAAACATAAATAAAAAAATAAAAAAAATAACAATAAAATGAAACCGACAAAAAAATAATTATAATTATTATAAATAAGAAGAAATGGGCAAAGCATACAAATTGTTTAACATGCTCTGAAAACAATGTCAATTATTTTGATTTGCAGTTACAAAAATTGTAAAGCGAACAGTTTTTTGATATTAGAAATGCGTTTTTAGTCGTCGTCCTAAACTATAATCAAATATTTACCTTAATAGATGCATAGCTTCAAATTATATTATTATATTCATAGCTGCGCTCAAATTGCAACGGATCAAAGACAAATCAATGGCACAATCAAAAAAATGTTTCTTCATTTCGATCGCTCTTTTGGAAACTTCATTATTAGCACATTATTATCGCGATTTCGAATAACATTAATTTTGATCATCGCTCGTTTGATTTGATTGGACTTGTTAGCCGTTAGGCATTTTCTAAGACTCTCAGCAACTTGTTAGGCCATGAAATTGATTTGATTTGATCCGATACGCTCATAGCCAATCTAATTATATATAAACTTATGTATTAGATGGCCTACAATTGGCAGAGCTCCCAGTTAAAAATCATTGATGATTATATATATATAATATATAATATATATATATTGTGTCATATTGAACCGAATCATATCAAATCAAACAGAAAAAGAAACAAATCGAAAAAAATAAGAAAACATAAATCTAACATTTGCAATAACAAATATTTACTCGGGTACAAATGGTACAGTAATGATATTCGTTTATACAATATTTACTGTCTAAATATTATATAACCATTATACTTATACTAAATACTTATACGTATACTTATCAAAGTCGAAATTTATTAACTGATGTCAAAAACCAATTTTAAACTGAACATTGAAATTATGTATTGCAAACATTTTTGGATAGCAGCGACCAGTATACATATATATATTCATATATACACACATATATATGTATGTATATGTATATAAATTAAGAACCAGAGAACTTGTTGAACATATGGCGAAGAATGGATAATGAATAGATTGATAATCAAAGCAAGCAACAACAACAACTAAAGGAGGACTAACAAGAACAAATAGCAGAACAAATTGTTTTCAGTTTTAGTTTCAATTGTATATAGTATATTGAAAAGATCGTACCTATTATAATAGTGATTATTTCCATTCAGTTAATAACTCTTAAGGGTTTTTGTTAAAACTTAATTATATTTATATATTCGTATGTTAATAAAACAATTTCTGACTACAAAATAATAATAATAATGTAGATCAGCCTCGATCATGGGAAACATACAAATAGCTAGGAATAAATGCAAAGATCTAACTAAATATATAAATACTGGTACTTCTCAATAGCGCGACTAACTAAAATGTGTAGTTTAGTTAATCGCGCTCTTGTAGCAGCTTCAGCAAGTGTTCCAGTTTCTGTTCGATATTCTCCAATCGTCTTTCGGTGATTTGTTCGCGTTGACGCTTCTGCTCCACATTGGACTTCTGGTCGAGAACGGATAGTGCCAGCTTGACAGTTCGATTGTCGATCGTGGAGCACTTGCCGGTGAGTACGGAGCAGCAGCAGGGCAGCAGTTTTAAAGGTGGATCGAGCAGCTTCTTCTGCTGCTCTAGGGCTGCATTTGTGGCCAGTGGCTGAAAGCTGGCCTTGTTCTTGCCATTGCTTAAGTCTTTCAATTCGAAGGCATCCGCTATCGGTAAAAACACTTTGTTGCCATCATTGGGCAATATGGATATCTGTGGCACAGACATGTAGTTCGGATAGATGTTCATCAGGCGTTGGCAAATGGTGCGGAATGGCTCGCTGTTCACAATAAATCCAGTGCGTCCATTTCGACCCGTAAGGACCTGCTCGTAACGCAGCAGAGTATTGGTGCGGCAGATGGCACCATTCAGCTCCGCCTGAGCTTTGATAGCCTACAGGAAAAAATAGTATTACATCGTATTAGTTGGAAGTTGGAAGAAAAACATTCTACATGTACGATTTAAATTTTAATAATCTACTTTTCAGAAATAACTTAAGATATTTTGTGTATGGAAGTCAAAGCTTACCTGCGTATCGGACACAGCCAGACCGTTGAGCAGATTGAAGAGCACAATGGTCATGAAGAAGACAAAGAGCAGAAAGATGAAGTAGGTGGAGAAGCTATCGAACTTGATGTCGCCGGCATCGAACTCGCCCGTCAGCATCACAATGGTCTTGATCAAAGCCTCAATGGGCACTGAGAAGCTATTGAAGTCATCTCCACCTTCTCCTTCCTCTTTGGTTGTCGTGCTTTTTGCTTCCTGCTGCTGCTGATCCTGTGGCTTACCAAAGAGTATGTAGAAGCACAAGCTGAAGGTGAGCACAAAGATCGAATAGAGGCCAAAGCTCTTGATGAAGCTGCTGGAGACGGCGCGCAGCATGAGCATGTGCGTCGATATTGAAAGTACCGGCAGGGAGCCGACGAGCAGGCAGAACTCCAAGGCTACCAGCAGTATGGTAAACACGGCCAATACCCGTTGTGTCTCCTTATCATAGCTGGACTCAATCCGAGTTAATATGGACAACAAGATGAGTGCCACCTCCATGATATTCGTGAGTGACCAGAAGTGGGAGAGTGGCGCCATGCAGAACTGTATACACTCCCTTATGATCAGATAGACAATGCCAATCCAAGTGAACAGTCCAGTTAGAGCCGTGAGCGCCGTGTGCTCGCTCTCGTGGAATTTGAGCAGTGTGTGGCTGATGATGGAGGCGGTGAACAATGTGTAAAGCAGGAAGTTAATGTAGAAAATTAAGGAGAGGCGATGCCATTTCAAGAACAAAAAGCTGGAGATCAGCGGATGCTGCAGCAGATATCGCAATTCCTTCGTCTTGGCCATGTAAGCAATCGAAGTCATTTCATCGTGCAACTGCTGGGATGCACGCATCTTCCCAGGTTGTTGTCCTGGTCGCTGCTGACGCATCAAATTCATGTAGTTGATTATGATCTCAAAACTCTGAACGCCGGCTTTCTGTGCATTGGTCGTGATGCAGGAGTCAAAGTGCTGTTCGAGCAGTTCTGGCGACATGTCCTGTATGGCCAGCTCATCGAACTGGCTACGGGTACCAATGTAGGCTCCATGGCGTAGGAGCGTCTGCATCGCCTTCGTATTGCGATACTTGACGGCATAGTAGAGCGGCACCTGGCCACTGGCATCCACCTCATTGATATCTATTACTTCGCTGCCGAGCAGCAGCTCAAAGCAGCGCTGATGATCACAGAAGTCATCCAGCGGCGGCTCCTCCAATCTGCTGATCACTCTATTCAGTAACGAAGAGCGTGGAGCCAGCTTCAGCTCCGGATGCTTCAGCAGCTTCTCCAGTGCACGCCAATTGCCCCAAATGATGGCCAATTCGGCGGGAACAGTTGGCTCGCGGGAGGTGCCCCTGTTGATGTTGATACCTGAACTGAGGATTTCATCAAAAGCACGATGCTTGCCGCGCTTGATAGACTCCAGCAGCAGTGGCAGATACTGCTCCTGTTTGGCATTGCGCTGGTTATCCTTGTCGCTCATGTTTAGCTGGTGTTCAGCGAACAGCTGCACGAACTGGGATTCGTCGCCATCGCGTAGTTGGCGCAACAGACGATCGCAATCGATCTCCCCGTCCGCACTGCACTCCCGCTGCGGTGGCAGCTGCAGCTCTGGATACTGCTGTTGGAGCAGCTGTCGCACCTGCCCGTTGCGATAGCTATCGATGTCCAGATTTGGATGCGCCAGGAA
The DNA here is from genome assembly GCA_035044025.1 of Drosophila paracracens. Lineage (NCBI taxonomy): Eukaryota > Metazoa > Arthropoda > Insecta > Diptera > Drosophilidae > Drosophila > Drosophila paracracens. The sequence continues at coordinate 1,121,295 of JAWNMN010000242.1, forward strand.
AAGCAACACCAGCTCTTGCTTGGCGGCCTTTATCTTGTTGCTCTGCAGCACATGATGCAGCGGCGTCCGCTCTCCCTGATCGATGGAATTGGGCGAGGCACCGTAGTCCAACAGTAGCTGCATGCAGGCACGCACCTGATCCACGTTATCTGCAGTCAGATTTTTGGCTACCGAGTTGAGTGGCGTCAGCTGCCCATATTTGCGATCCACCTGGACACCAGGGCGACGCAGTAGCACCGCCAGATTGCTGGGATCCCTGGAGTCGGCAGCGTAGCTAATAGCAGCCTTGTTATGCTTCAGATTAATCTACAGAGACAGCGTTAAGTAAAATACCAACTCCAACTGGACAGATCAGTCAGTGCTACTCACGTGATTCACATTGCAGCCATGCGCCAAGCAGGCCTCTACAAAATCCGCGCAGCCTGCGGTTGACAGCGCCTTCTCGTAGATGCTCGTGTGTCGCTCGTCCTGCAGATTGGGCTGTGCACCCATCTCGAGCGCCTCCTGGAACTCGCGTATGTTGCGCTTGGCAAGCGCTGCACTCAGCTGCGCCTGCGGATCACTAAATCCGCATCCGTTAAAATCCATCTTGTTTGTTAATTGTGCGGACGGTTTGTTAACTGTTAAATAAACAAGTTAAGCCAAAAGATTAAAAGGATAAAGTTGAACGATCAAAAACCCAAGCAGACTTATGGCAGATGTTGAATTTGTATGTAAATCTGACCCCTTTGCCTGACCTGTTTGTATATATATGTACATATATTTACAAGAGTGTATTTATGTGCGTATTTGTGTATAGAGATTATGCTAAGTAAATGAACAATATGCTTAAAGCATATGGCAACTGCTAACTGGAAAGCTGCAACTTTTTATTTTATGCTTTTGCTAGGCAAAGTTATCGCTGTGGCAACTTATAACAGATGCTCAAATATACACTTTTCGAGTATAATTTGTACATAAAAACATTTTATTAAATTTAATTGTAGTATTAAAATAGAGGTCAAAACATTGCTCTTGAAAATCGGTTGGGTCTTATGGTTTCATCCATGATAAGATGTGCGAAAATTGAAGCCAAGGAACGGAAGCTAATAGTGAGCTGCTGCAGAAATCTTAAGCGACATTCACAAAGTTATGGTCTCATTCGCATTTTAGATATGAAAAAACTTGACACAAGAAAAAAAAGAAGCAAATTATATATATTTATACTACTACATACTGAACTTGAGATTAAAGTATATACAATGAATATATATAAAAGAGCCATGCACAACAATTGTGCTTGAAAAGCGCAAAGAATGCCATCACAATGAAGAAGCCCGCATTCAGTTTAAGACGTAATTTGAAGCAGAGTTTTGGTTTTGTCCAGCATAATATTTGCTTAGTTTAGTACTAGAGAGATGAGGGACTGGGACCTTGAAACGAACCAAAGTTACGCCTTCTGATCCACACTCATAGACAATTGACAAACGCTTCACGGTACGTTGATTTTCACAAGCACTGTGGCAGTAGCTTTGGGCCAAGTGTTGATGCGTTGACCGTTTTGGTCAAAATCAGCAGATGGCAGTCGGACAGCTGGGCAGTCTCTCTGCTGAAAGCTGCCTTACAGGTTTCCCTAATTGGTATGTACACAAATTCAAATACAAGAGAACATATACATTCATCTATACATATATATATATATATATATATATATATACATAAATGTACAATTGGGTTGTCCAATCTGCGCTGTGGTAATTAAAGAAAGCGCTCTTAAGTGGTTTTTGTGGTACACGACCACATGTAATTAGTTATTAAATTATAACAATTGAGTCACATTCAAGTGGTGCTTCAGCTGAACTGATGTGGTGTGGTGTGGGAGTGGCCAAGTGTCTGGTTTAACCTTCAGATAGCCTCCAGTTTCGCAGCTGACTTGGCCAGCATTTAGGGTTTGATATCTGACTTAACGATCATAAAGAATAATCATAAATTAATCGACATATCAATATCAATTAGCAATTAATTTGTTACGCTTTACGCTTTGAATGTTCTGCGATTTTTTGGGGCCTGGGGCTTTTCTTGGGAGATTCATTTGGCGGCATTCGTAAATTTCAAGGCGGCTTCTTTTGTGCGCATTCTCAGAGTCTGGCTCCGATCGACAATATATGTATATATATATATATACGAATATATAGCCTGTCTGTTTTGATACTTGAAATGTGTGAGAAATCGGCTAATCACGCCAACGACTTGGGCTAATTTGAATATCACTCAGCTGCTGTGTTTTAATCTTATGTATAATTTAAATACCATCAAAAACGTGAATGTCCGCTGGGAATTAAATGGGAAATACTTTGCGTATCAATAAGTAATCAGCGAATAACTAATAAGTAGCTGCCGTCATTTGATAGGTTTTACAAATTATTTATTGTAAACGTTGACCCCTCCGATAATGGATAAGCATAATTTGCAGCATCACCTTTGTTAATTGGCTGAAGATATACAGAATTTTGTTGACTCGATCTCTGTGTGTGTATTTACTTGTCAACAGAAACATTACCAGTATTTACTTTAACTTGTGTTTACAAAGCCTATTAAAGCTGTCAGTTGACAAACGAATTCATTGTTTGACATACAAACAGTAGAATGAAGTAATTGGTTAGTTTTTAAAAAAAGTTAAGACACAGAAAGGAAAAGTGCTGGGCTTGCAAGTTTTTATTTTCGAATTCACATTCCAATCTTAGCTCAGCATTTAAAGTGCAATATCCGCAGCTTGAGTGGAAACGGGAATTGCATGTGGAACAGCTTGCCAAACTCGTTCATCGAGTTTTCTTTGCAGATCTCTGCAAGCAATGCCGGAAAAAACAAAAAAAAAAAAAATCTGAAATAATCACTAAACTTCGAGGAAGTTTTGCGCAACTTTGCCCCAGCTCAGTTCCATGACAAGTTTATTGCACGGATCGCATAAAAACTTAATGTTTGTCAGCATTTTTTGGTTTGGGTTTCGAATACGTGACGAGTTGTCTGAGAGGCGTGACCGAAATTTCGGGCATCGTGATCGCTAGATATTTGAGCTGGGAGCTGAAAATGGGGCGATATACGTATGTGCCATAAACCCACACTATATACACACACGCGATAGCAAAGCGATCCAATTTGTTATTGTTGAACAAGTTTATTGGCAACTGCGTTCTTTGTTTACTTAATTTATAGTCATTTTATGCACTTGCACTGACGGCAATTGCAAGAATTGTTGTTTACTTTTAGTATTAAAAATGTAGAAGAATTAGAAAAATTCCAGTGAAATTATAAACAATATGTCTTCCAGATCTGGCTACTTAATTTGATCAAGCACGCATTTAACTACATCTCATGTTAATAAACAAAACAAATTACTCAAGTACAGTTGCCACTCATTTAATTTTTTTATTTTTTATTTTTTTTTTAGCATCTCCGAAAGTGTCATCATAAAAAACGTCATAATTAAGATGGATGTGGATGGCTCTGAGGCTGCGCCGGCTAAGCATGACTTCATGCCAAACTGACTTTTTGTGGCATCCGCCGAATATAATTTCAACACAAGAAAAAGCACAAATGTTTATATGAGGGAACACAAAACAGATACAGATACAGATACAGATACACTCAGTTAGACATATACATGTTTTACTAAAGTGGATACATTGCCTATATACTAGGGGTATGTGCACTTCATAAACAATTGGCTGGCCTACATGAAGAGCAACAACAAAAACATTTTCAAACACAATAACAAAAGAGAATGTGTAGGCTAAAGCTGCCCAAGGGGTGAGTTGGGGTAATGGGGCGAGTAGTACAAATAACCGAGTCAGTGCCCCGCACATTCAATAATTTGAAATAATTAAATTAAGCACACGCTGGCAGAAAGAGAGGCAGAGAGAAAGATTCTCGATGAGTTAAGCAAATTCTCTCTCTCATCAGCTCCCAATTAATTATATGGAGTGTTTCAATCAAATACAGCATACAAATTACTACACGAACAGAACAGCCAATCAGTTGAGGTCTCGATGACAAACAAAGGAGGCTTCTCGCTTATAGATAGACAAAAGCATATGAATAATAATCCCTCTCCACAATCTGTCTGACCGACTGCCTACGTCTTTGTGTGTTTTGAGCAGAAAAAAGTGAAATAAAACTTATCGGGGCGGAGCCAAAAGGCGAAAGACAAGTGCAAATAAACAGTCAGTATGAAGAGGCAGCAAGCTCAAGCACTTGTAGAAAATGTGTGAGGGGAAACGGGGGGACGAACTGACTATCAGGTATTGCCTAAGGAACATATTATTTGATTGTGAAGCTAATAGAGCAATAAACATCTGCAAATATGGTTACGTATGTACTCATAATTGACCCTAACGGAAATTCTATGTGCGCATGTTTGTGCCTTAAGTTCATGCAAATGATAGCTAAACGATAATCGATTCTAAAATATGACTGCAGGCACTGCACAGATACTACACACACACATGAATATGTATATCTAGGCAAAGTTCTTTAAATTAAATTAATCAAATTCGTGTTTTTTTTCTATCTGAATCTGAAGCCAGAGGCTTCCAGCCTTTTAAGGCAGCAACAAGTGGTCGTGTCTGCCCACTAACCAAGCCAAATATTGAAGTGTATTGTAAATTTTAGAAAACTTTTGCTGATGATGTCACGAATTCCAGCACTGTTTTTATATAAAATATAAAAAAACGCATTCTCTTCTAATCATTTGTCATTAATTTCTTAATTATTTGGCAAACGTCATTAAACAAAGGAGTTTTTTTTTTTTGAACATTATTATTTTTGCATTTAGCTGGGGGCGCCGTTTTCTGCAGTTTTTTTTAACCTTGGCGATTGACGTTTTAAAACGTTATTTTTATATCAACCCTCCTTGTTATTGTTTTTTCATTTCATTATTTATTGCTTTGTGGGTCGTAAGTGCTGCTCTTTGCAACTGCGGTTTTGCTCATATTCATTATCTCTGCATTACAAGCATGATTCACTTTAACTGACATTCATTTAAATCTCTCCACGCCAACACTCATCGATATTTTAAGATAAATCACTTAATTTGCATACTATGAATCACAGTTTTTAGTTAAATACGTAATATTTTCGAAAATTTAGTTAGTCAATTTCAAAAAACCCTCTTAAGGCAAGCACAACAAAATGGCGGTCACTTATTTATCTAACACCGCAACTCACTAAATGCTTCCGCGGCAGACGACTGCAGTCCGAAGTAACCAAAGACCAACTGATCACACAACGAACAGTCGCAATCCCCAACGGCCGTTGGGCCCCAAAAACAAGCTTCGAATTTCCACCATATTAATCCAAGGCATGTAAAAGTATGCTTTAGTATTTAGCATATGCATATTTTTTCAGCAAGCGCCCAAAACGCTGCAATAGAAAGTGGAAATCGCATGCAATCAAAAGTCAATCCGAAAATATATCGCATGTAATTAAGTATTTCAGAATATTGTTCGAGAGTCTTGACAATCTCTTACGCTATAACATTTAACAAGTTTGTACTATGGATTAACAATTTGAGCTGATTTTAATACAAGTTTATTTTGAATCTGTTAAAAATTAATTATATAAAACGTATATTTGTAAAATGTAGTAAAAATAATATATTTAATAATTGCAATTTAACGATCTGCAATTGATTTAATTTGCAGTTCATGCATATTATATTTATATATATCAATGTATATATTATTGATCGGATAAGAAACGACACAGCTATAGTCGAAATTTATTAGTTTATTGTTCTGTTTGTTTTCTCTCTTCTGCTGCAATCCAAGCAAAACAAATGTGGTTAGTCAGCGTTCTCTGAACTTCTGAAACTGATAAGCAACAGAGACGAATTACTTCCAGATGTTTACATATTCGTGTTGGATTGTGAGAGTCGCAGAAACTCAGCATAATTTATTTCAACTCAGTCGCCAGTCAGTCAGCAGTCAGACGAGTGTGAGTGCGTTTGAGTAAATTGTTGAAATGTCGAAAATATTGATTGCAATTTGTTTTGCATTGTGCTGTGGTTCGCTTGTGGCAAGCAGAAGGATGAGGATGCTGGCAGCTCCTCATGTCACATACTCGCCGGAGCTGTTGCAAGATCTGCGCGAATTCATCGATCTAATACCAAGCTACGTAATCGACGAGCTGATCGCAGAGCATATGATTGTTGATTCTGGTTTCCGCAAGGCAATCAAATTTCTGAGTAGTTCCGAATTTAAACAGCTTCAACATCGCGCCGAGTCGCTGCCCGAAGTAATTGAGATTATAAACTTTGTGCATCTGAACGATACGAATATCAGATCGCGGATCCGAATCGATGTGCGACTCAGGCAACAACTAATCAGACACACATACAAAAGCTATGGATATGAGTTTATAGATGTGCCGGCTAATAATAATAATATAAGAGAGGGCATGATCGTATTGCTGCTGCCTCCAACCACTCATGAAGTCGATCCGTCTCCCAATTTAGACAGCTTTATTAGTTTCACTCGGGAGCTGTTGACTCATCTGCCGCGGGATCGTTTCGTCGCACTGATCAATGAGAAGCGCAAAAGCAGCCGCGTCTTTCCCAAATTCTACGAAGCAATTCGAAGTGATGAATTCAAATCGCTCTTAGATAAGTCGATGGTAAGGCTTGACTAAATTTTGCATTACTTGGATAATTTATCAAATAATTGGTATTACAGAAATCGCCGAATGTACAAAATATTATAAATACGCTGGGTAGTCATGCCATCGATGCTCAGAGTCTGAAAGAAATTGCATTAGAAGTCATCTCTTGGGGACCGACATTGTGAAAAACGATAATATTAAGTTAAATAAACATAATATGAATGAACTGCAAATAAAATTAATTGTGATGGACGGCCATGGCTATATCTACCAGCTGTTGATCATGATTAAGACAATATACATATATACTTTCTAAGGTTAGAGATGCTTCCATCTACCTGTTACATACATTTGCACAAAACCATTATATTTAAAATCAAAATTCAAATTCAAGTTACCATTTTAAAGATGATGAATTCATTTAATTTTAAGATTCTTCAACTTTTCAGCTAACGAAATAATAATAATTGATGAAGTGAAATATAAATAGATTTTCACACAGAAACATTTTACTCCGTTCAATATAATTTTCAGTCTCATTAATAAAACCAGTTGTGTATTTCTTAGGAAAGCAATTAATAAATATTGGATTTTGAGTTAATTTCTACATTTGTCTTACATTTGCTCCCACCTTTTTTTGAACTTGATTTTTATGGAAAATATATACATTCTTTATTAAAACTTGGAATTAATTATACATTAAAATTAACTTATGTATTAATAATAACTATAAGCATAAACGTAACTTATACTGAGACTAAAACATAATTGATTGCACATTTCCGGCCCAAGGACTGCTAATATTTATCACAATTCGCATCTGAAAACTAAGTGATACGATGTAAGCTAGATTTATATATATATATAAACTAAAAGCTGTTTTATCTATGAAGTATGGAGTATTCATTGTATTGTAAGGGGAAAACTGCACAGATGTGCCGCCTAATTAGGTGGCTATTGCTATACCAGATGCAATTTCCCCTCACTTATTCAGTATATGTATATAAATATAGACTTATGGGTTACGCTTATGGTTAAGTAAAAATTGCACCTTATGGTTTGGCAAGAAAAGTAATGTTATTGCACCTGGTTGCTTCAGGTTTGCACCCGAAGGCACCTAAGCTAACTGAAAGTCTTTCGTCGTCTGGTTTTAAATATTGCACAACCCTTAATACTAACTAACTTTTGCGTATCATCTTATAGAGCACCGAGTGTGTTTCGATGCTCTCCGCACCCGACTCCCACATATCCTCCGCGTTCGTCTCCTCATCGGATGAGCCACAGCAGGTGCTGTGTCCGCGTCTCTGCTCATCCTCCGATGAGTACGATGACATGGTGGTGCTACTCCCGCGCACGCCATTTAGCTCATTGGTTTGGGAGCGCGTTAGCGTCTTATCCGACTCGGCATCACTCAAATCCTCGCCAGCATTGACCGCTGCTCTGCTGCCCGGCGATACCATGTGCTCGAGATCCTCAAAGCGAGAGGCGTCTAGCTCCATGCGACTCGAGTTCCCGTTCTCCTCCTCATTGTCCTCGATGGTGTCCACACGTATGATTGGTCCGCGTCCGCTCATCATCTTGAAGTTGTACCTATCGTAGACGTTGCGCTTGTACAGCTCCGTGGAGTCGGTGCTCATATACCCACTGTCCAGCTGGCCAAAGCGTTGCTCGTAGTAATTCTGATTACCCGGCTGTGCCGCAGTGCCAGGCGGTGCGGCCGTATCCTCAATGATGGAGGCAATGCCATCGTCCTCCAGGAACCCAGCTGAGGTCTTGGAGCCATAGGTGGGCGCCGGACTCTGGCTGGGACTGAACTTATTGGCGGCCATCGTGACAAACTTTCGCCACGCATTCTTCAGATCCTTGGCTTTCTTGGCCCGATCCTTCAGCCCAATTGCGATCTGCATGCCAGCCGTCAGCTGTGCCGGCTCTATCTCACAGCGATAGACGGTTTGGACATTGACTTGAGTGGCGTTGCCTGTTTGATTCCCACTATTCGCAGCACGCTGCGGATAGGCAATCCCAACGGGAACACCTGCATTGCGATACATCTCCTTGGTGCGCTCCGAAAGATGGCCGCTGCTCCGATTTGAGCGAGAACTTATTGAGATCGCATCAAACTGATTGAGATCCACATCCTTAAGATTCTTTGCATTATTATTGTTGTTGTTGCTATTGCTGTTGTTGTTGTTACTGCTGAGCTCCAGATCCTTCAGCTCATGCTCCGGGTCATTCTCATTGTTGTTGTCTCGCTCATGCTTCTGCGACTTACGCCGATTGAGATACTTGTTCAAGCTGTAATCATTGCGCAGACTGTTAATCTTCTTGCCATAGATTGCATCGTAGTCAGCATCCAGTTGCGTCGTCTTCTGCTCCCTTATGTGCTTCGACTGCTCTGTGAGAGTTGAGATAACGCTGGACATGGTATTATTGCAGGAGTTATCTATGGTATCCGAGACGCCCGTAAGCTCAGTAATCTCACTATGAAGACTGTAGGCATCCTCATCGTGGTTCGCGACTGAGGCTGGAGAGGGAGGCGGAGGTGGCAGCGGACGTTTGTTATGCACCAGTGGAGCACAGAAGTGTTGATTTGCTTTGGGGCGTTGTGGCGAGGAAGGCTTTCTCTGGCCATAGGCCCCATGGCCTTCTCCAGTTTTGAGCTGCTGCTTGTCTGCAGGCTTCGGGGAGGATATGGTAATGGTGGTTTTGTTGACTGCACTGGCACTACTGGGTCTGCCCTGCTCTATCATGGAAAGCGTAGGGGATGCTTGCAATCCACGCTGACGCCGTGAGTGCTTTGCCTCCAGCGTTAGCATGCGTCCCTCCTCCTCCTTGGTGAGCTGGCGCTGCTGCGGTTCACTCTTAAAGTTCTCCTGGACAGCTAGCGGGGATTCATAGATTTCGCGTAGATTTCGAAAGGAGTTGCTGGAGCGTAGAATAAATGATGCAGTGCGTGGCCTACTACCGTGGTGACTCTGCTCCGCGGCGCACAGCTGACGACTTAGATCAGGCAACGAATTCATCTGATTATAATCAGAATCCACATATTGCTCGCAGCTGCTCTGGCGGCCATGATTATCCCAGGCATTGATGTCACAGAAGCTCTGCTTCTTGGGCTTACGATCGAGAGTGTCCGGCTCGAATTGATCGCTATCGGTGCGCTCCATATCGGAGGGTGGCTCGTGCTCCACTTCGATGGTCATGCTGCCGCGGAACGGAGTATCGTACTTGATTCGCGCAGCGACCTCCTTGTGACGCTGCGCCTGGCTCTGTCCCTGACCATGCTTTCCAGCTAGACGCTTCTTCAGATCGCCCTCCTTACGAAATCCATTCACGCGATCATAGACGGTGTGACTGATCTCCATCTCCTCCTCCAAAGGTAGAGCTGTGCTCAGACTGGGACTCAGCTGTGAGCTCACATCCGACGAGGGCGAACTGGATGAATGCGAACTCTTGCGCTTACTGGGCTCCAAACGCTCCAAGCTATCCGTCTCGTAATCCACAATCAGATACTGTGGAGATTTGCGTCTGTAGATGGGTGAATCGGGCTGAAACTGTTTGAGTGACTTGCGGCTCAGTGAACTGTAGTCCGGTGTGGGCACAGAGGGAATACTGCTCTGGGTGCTGCTGTAGATCTCCTTGATCTTCTTTTCAATGGTGCTGTCGTAGTCTGGCGTGGGTATATGAGCTGCATACTCGCGTTTCAGAGAATCATAGATAATCTCCGTTGGCTTCATATTTCGCAGCATATTATAATGCTGCCGATCGAAGGAGTTGAGGGAGGTGGGCGTGGAGTTAGCAGCTGCAAACTGATCCAGGACATCGCCGCGCTTGTGCAGAGATTTGCAGCGACTGGAAGAGCTGCGCATGGAGCCGGCAGGTGAGTCGGCCAGCATAAACTTGGGATTATTGTAGATCTCTCCACCAGTCTCCGCAAACCCATAAACATTGGCAGAGTAGGCCGAGTAGCTGTCGTAGGAAGGAGATCTGGGCTTGACGACCATAGACTCCGGACTGGATTTGCCAGTCCGCTGCAGTTGCTGTTCCTCCTGCGTTCCCTGCTTGGTTTCCTGTACATGGCTCGACCTTTGCTGCGGCGGAGGTGGCGGACGTTCTTTTGGCGCTAAGATTTCCCTGCGCAGCGATCCTTTAGTTGGAGAGTTATTTGTCTTTTTGGATGCCGTTGTCTTTTGGCTGGGATCCGAGTTGGGCACGCTTTGGAGCCACTGTTCGATGCTGTTGCGCTTGTCGCCCAGGCTCTTGGCCTGCAGATTCTGCTGCAGCGGCACGTGGTACTTTGAGGAGTTGGACTCCAAGCTGGCCTCCTCGTGTATTATGTTCAGCGATGGCTGATAGCGCTTGGAGGCCATTTTATACTTGGCAATGGCAATGACCTCACGTATCTTTTGCAGAAACTCAATGGCAGCTTGCGGCGGCTCCTAAGTATTGGTAAAAGAATGACATCAATTGTGAATAACATTTTAAAAATTCAATTAAATTATTTTGATTATAAAAAAAGATTTGTTTATTTTAGACTTACCGCCAGCAGATGAGGCTCAAAATAAGCCGGATTAAAATAGAGCTTCTTGCGCACATTGCTGTTAACCATGGCACGCAGATTCTCTAGTTTCTCCTCGCTCATCAGATCCTCAATGACAGAGACATTCTCGGCCGGCAGGCAGATGTCGTCCTGTAGAAAATCATCGGTCTCCAAGGAGTTGCTCTCTGTGGCGCTGTGACCCGGCTTGGGTGACTTGTTGGCCATGCTCAGCTGTGGATGCACCAGAACCGAAACGGATGTCTGTTGATGTAAAGTCAAATTATGCTGCCTTGCAAATCCTGGAACAACCACTCACCTTGATCTTCTCCTCCATCTCGCATTCTGAATTCGAGTTGGATATATCGCTGGCAAATCCGGAGTTGTGGTCCCGTTCGCCCAACTGCGGAAAATGCTGCAGCAGCGGATTGTTCTTCACAATGCCCAGATCATCCTTTAAACTGGCCATGCTCGCCCGTGTCGCAGCCTCATTTCCACCACCCAAGCCCCCCAAGCTGTTTGCCGAGTAGATGCTGCCCACGCGACTAAAGGGCGCTCCGTATGTCACCTGATCGTTCTTCGGATAGTTGATCTCATTGCCCACATGGTCCAATGAATGACGCGAGTTGTGACGACCACGATTTTTGCGCTTCTTCATATACAGATAGAGAAAAACGGATGCCACATAAATGAGACCCAGCAGCAGACTGCAGATGCCAATCACCACATACTCCCGCATACTCATCCCATCTGAAATGGAGGCAAGAGTTGTCGAATTGGCCGGCTGAAAATATACTTCCGGCACATCTGGAAAGAATGAGATTGGTGTTAGTATTCGCAGAGGATATCAGTTAAAAGTTAGACTTACTGTGTGAGTACTTCACGGGGCTGCCATTGATGCGGAAGGCAACGCAGGGGGAGTGTACATTCTTGGGCGGCATCAAGTGATCTTTTCGAACGATATTGTCAATTATGGTGCACAGCAATTAGATGCTTCTGTATGGACTCACCCTTCTGACTGGCATTAAGGGCGACTGTCATGTCGCGACAAACAAGGTGCACCACAATGAGACGACCCTGCATCTTCTGGCGCAGCTCAGCCTCGCCGAGCCACTGCAAAAAACTGCGACCCTCGTCGCGGAACATGCGAAACGGGTAGTCGGTGTCAATGGGGTTACGCAGATCCGACCAGCCGTTGGAGCCCAGGTACTGGGCACCTGTAACCGCACACACTGGCGTGTGTATATCTGCGCAAAACATATGTAAGATATATCTCCGCTTATGCTAATGAGGGGAGGGGTAGTTACTTACTGGGAAAACTGATTTCTCTGCTGGGGTAAATGATTTGGCCGCGCAGTGGCAAAAACACAAACGGAATTTTCTCCGACGATGAGCCGCTGACAAATGGTGAGAGAGAGCATTCTGTAAGACGCAAAAACAAAAACCAAAAAAACAACACGCGTTGCCCCCAATGAGAAAGTCTGATGCTCAAACAACAAAAACTAGAAATAGTTATAGCCATTTGTGTTGCAACTGTGATAACATAAATATTCGACATTCGATCGACGCGCTTATCAATATATCAAAAACTCCCTTTGTGTGCTGCTATTATGACTCTTACTATTTTTGTTTTTCGAATCGCTCTTACTTTCAGTTTCGATTGTGTCTGCTGGATTTTAATTTTTATTGTGATTGTTATTATTGTTGTTGCTGTTTTTTTGTTGTTACTGTTGTTACCAGCTGTCAGCGAAAGTTGGCTTAAGACATTTTTCCATTCATAAAAGTGCTGGCAACCCAAATGATTCGTTCAATAATAGTACATTTTTGCCATACTACCCGAAGTTATAAAGACAACGGTTTGTTGTTATGCTTTTATTCATACATACCCTCACCGAATATCCCAGTACTTTGTTACATGGTAAGAAACAATAAGGTACAAAAGATTATATATATTATATATATATATAGATTATTTATCATTATTGCTGGTTGAAATTGTGTAAGCATTTTTATATACAAAATTAAAAGCACATTTCTAACAATGTGGCAATTTCTCGCCTTAGCAGAGCATAAAAGTTTCGGCTTGCAAAATTGGGGGTTTTATCTATGTATGTTGTATCTTTTGTTGTCGCATTATTTGCGTCACGTTTCGTTTTCATTCTGCAATTTGAGCGCCAGCCCTGCACAATTTTGTTATTATTACAGCATTTCTTTTTCGCAATATAAAAAAAAAAAATAGTTGAGCAACCATTGTGAATTTGTATAGGATCCACCTGAGACATGGCTAAGACAATGGCAGAGAGGCTCTCACATGTGGGAAAAGTTCCCAGAGCTAAGATGCCATGTGGAAATGGAGCAAACACAATTTGCACCGAATCGCAAGCTGACTAATTATTCCGGGACACTGTAGGCAAAGGCTTCCGCGGTCGACTGCAGCTATTCACTATTTACTACTTACCACTTACTACTTACTACATACAACTTACCGTGAATATCATCCACACATATGCCCAAATCTTCGCGATAGGCGCGCAAATATGGCAAACAGCGGCAGCTGCAGCCCTCATCCTCTTGAGCCACGCCCACGGATTGACCCTGCTCTTTGGCTCTTTGTTGCAGCTTCATGCGGCGCGTGAGTAACTCCAGCGAGGCTGAGGCCGAGGCCTGACCCAGTCCATCTGCTGCTAAGTAATTATTATAAATGAGCGTTAAGTGCGAGACTGACAAACAAAAATTTCCATATCATCCGAGCAGTCTTTACCGTTGGAGTCCCCGCCCGGACGCACCATCGCCGCTGTGCCGCTAGAGAGGCCAATGCAGGTGTCCGCATTGCAAGCTCCGCCAAGACCTAAACGCAAACAGAAAGAGAAACTGTAAAGTCAAATAAGCAATATCGCTGATTGATGTAAGCCCATGAAAACAGAACGCCACAAGGCTACAAAAAACTGGCTTGGCCGGCGACTCTGACTTAGCCTGAGTTTGTGGCTAATAAGATGGCCATGCGAGCACTTCATGCTACTGTCATCGCAACAGGTAAACATGCCACACAGCTTAAGCTTTTGGATTTTGTTGTGGATTTGGCTGTATTGGATACTCACCGCTTGTGTAGAAGATATCGCCATTGTGATGCCTTGTCAGATTGATTAGCTGTCCGTTAGACTGCTGCAGATCCTCTAACAGTAAATTTGCTGGCATTAAATCCTCTAGTTGACTTCTCTGATTGTTGCTGTCGCTGCGTCGCATTTTGTTCTCTGTGGCAGCAAAAACAGCGGCCCGGGTGGCTGCCAATGAGGTGGCGCCAATGACCTGGGCGTCTGCAGTGGGCGTCGATGATGGAGGTGATGTCTTGCCACTCCAGCAGCAGCACCCGAGCAGCAACAGCTGTAGCAGCAGGGATAAGGAATAGCCAACGTTGGTGCGCCACATCTTAGCAAGCGCCACATTGCTAATGCATGGAACGTCGCTGCAACGACTCCTCTTCTGCTTCTTCGTCTTATCGTTGTTGTTGCTTGTCTCGATGTTGCTGTTCAATCTCTGTTTAAACGAACAAACAAAGCCCACACATTTTAACCATAAGTAAGTTGTACCGATTTTCTACTGGCAAGAGAAACCGCGCCACTAATTAAAACAAATCCAAAACGCAACAACTCGAAAATAAGCAGCAGTCGCGAAAAAGAGGAAAACAGTATGCAAGAGTGCACTTTTGAGAGATACCCTGTATATATAAATATTCTTCATCTCTGCACATTTATTTACTTATAAATATGTAACATCTTATCATTCTAGTACAACAACAAGAGGAATCAAAAATTAAGTGAGACCTTTAGCTATTAGTTTTCCGAAATAGCAAAATAATATTTACCAATATTTTTCCTGAATTAGTTATCAACATTATGAAATACACAAATTTCCATTCAAAATTCAGGGCTCTCACAAGATTTGTGAAATCTGCAAATTCTAAATCGACTCGGCTGTTGTTGCTGATGAAGCATAAATATAGGGATTGAAAATGATTTCTTCAGCCATTTACATAATTTACATTTGCACAACTTCATAATACCCATTTTACGCAAACTATGTAAGTGAAGGGTATTGAAACAAATACGCAAAGATTTCCCCACTGACTGCGATTGTCTGCACAAACAAAAACAAAAACAAAAAAAGACACATACGAATACATAAGCAGCTTTAGGTGACATTCTTTAAGCGGCGATAATGAGGCAAAAATTGCTGGAGTCCATTTTTGTAAATGGAGCGGCATCAAAGTAGTTGTTGTTGTGGTTGATGTTGTTGGTGGTGGTTTCGTTGCCGTATGCTAGATGTTTGTTTCTAGTTGCAGTTGTCGTTTGACAGCGGCAACTAACGGACAACATTTAAACAAATGTTGCAATTAAAACTCGTTCTGCCAGCAAATGTATATTTATAAACACACTAGGTTACACCAAGCTCCAACTAGAATAACGCAGCACCAGCGGCGAACGTTGCCGTGGTGCTTGGGTGGTTGGTGGTTGAAGTGGTGTAGCAAGTGCGTTGCCTGGGAACATGCTGCGTGTGTGAGTATGTGGGTATGTGGACGGGGTTGGTACCGTTACTGTATAAGCTTGCAGCAAAGCTCTGCTTAATCTACATCCACAGCTACTCACAGCTAAATACATACATGGTATTTACCGGTAAACAGTTGCACTTTAGCTGCTTGACCATAATTTGCATAAATATTTCACGCAAACAACAGAAACATAGAATCATATTGGGGACTCATAACTGTGAGTTACACTTAAGCTTTATAGTTTTGGTCGCTATTCAAAAGAATAACAACAACAGCTAAGTGGAAACAATCATTATGTCCAGCGCGAGAATGAGAAGAAGAAAGCGATAAAAGCAACAGTTTGCGGCCTAATTTGAAAGTAAAATTTTTTTCCAAGCCAAAAAAGAAAAAAGTTCGTTGCCACAGTCTTTTGATTTTGATTGAGCAGTCAACACAAGCATACGTTAGGCATTCACCAAACTGATTGTACAGTTAACTGGCATTTAAGATTAACAATAAGTATATGTCGACGATTTGATTTGTGTGTGTGTTTATCTATCTGTTATGGCCCAATCTCGTACATTTTGAAACAATTTAATGACAACAATGACCTGATTTCGATATTCGTATTTATTTTTGTACATTTTGTTTTGCTGCAGCTGCAAGATGAGGCAAAAAAAGTTGACTGATGTGATTTTGATGATGCTAATGCTGCTGCTACAGTTTGCTGGGAATTGTTTTGCTGACTTTGCTGGGTCTTGACTTTTTTGTATTCGTCTAAACTCAATTAACAGGTAATTGAACTTTGCGCGCCTGATAGACTGACAGCAGCATGGAGCTGCATAAATTGTCTGTGAGCAGCAGCAATGTTTATATGTATGTATGCATATATGCACATACGTACGTAGCTGCATGCTCGCTCATTAATTATTAGGCAACACGATATGGCGATAGCTTGTATATGCGCACATTGTTCTAAGTCTGCGCATAAATTTATGTTTATTGCATATATGTATGTATACATATATGTATGTACCACAACGCATTGTAACCTGGCCAGAATCACGCAGATGCAGCTCAGATACAGCTGCATGCTGTTGATGTTGTTGTTTGTGTTTGTGCTATTGCTATGGGCCATTGTCTGACTATATAGACTGCATTCGCTACACTTCCGAATGCAGCAGTCGACGTCACACTCGGCGTACTTTTAACACTTAGAACACACACGCTAGCAGTAGCAGCTCGAGCTCTATAGCTTTACAGATATACAGCTCTACAGCTCTAGAGATTCAGCTCCCCTTCTGAGAGCCAACATAATAACAAATTTGAAATTTATTCAACATTTTTTGCGGCGCCGCTGGTCCATTGTGTAGCCAGAGGAGCGCATCATTTGCTCGCCGCCTTAATGTGCTTTAATGTGTACTTATGCTTCTGCTTATGCTTTTTGCTATTGCTATTGCTCTTAACACAGCGTTTCATAGGGCTGGCCAACGGTTTTTCAAATTGTTTTTAAAACTAAATTACGACAGTGCACTGAACGCCAGCTACAATTTCAGCTCCAGCTCTAGCTCCACTTGACTGGTCAGTGAATTGACCATTGCTGTTGCTCTCGGCTTGAGTTTGGGCTTTGGGTATGTTTTTGTTTCGTGTCTTGCCACTTTTTCGGCAAATTACTTTCACCTCAAAAGATCTTGATCTATTCATAGTGCCTGCCCAGTGACCTAAACTCAATGGTCTGATAAGCTTAATTTCGTTCAAATGCACAGCAAGGGCAGCCCACAAAAACCAAAAAAAAAACAAAAAAAAGTGGAAACGGAAATACCTTAACCATTTTTTTTGACCACTCTTTAAAATTATAGAAAAAGTATCAAATATTTATAAAATAGGCAGCGCATATAGCTTAAATTTGCATGTAATTTCCTGGTTGAGTCTGCGAAATATTCAATAAAAACATTTGGCTATAAGATATTCATACTAATAGTTTTGTAAAATTTTTAAAAAAATTTAAAAAAAAACTGACTATTCATTGAGTTGTGCTAGAAATAAAATTAACTGTCATTTAACATCTGTGTGTGGTCTGAAATTCAAGAAACTTGTCGTATGTTTGTGTGGGTATTCAATCTTCTGCAATCCAATGAAAACTGTTCTTTTTTTTGGGGGCAATGGAAATGCAAATTTTACTCACGGCTTGTTGGGGTTCCGGCCAATGAATAAATTAACACCTCGAGAGTTGTAGAAAATGCTGAACAATTACTGTTAACGGTAGAACCAGCTGAGGTGTTGGATTTTCTGCATTCATTTTTATTTCACTTGTTGTTTGTGACTTTTTGTTTTGGTTTTAGGTTTTCTTTTTTTAGTTGCACCCACGAATTGCACACACACTCACACTTTGAAGCAGCTGTTGTGCCTATGTGGGTTGTTTTATTGACTGCACTTGGTATTCACACATATTTTTCACATATTTGTTGTAGATTTTTGAAACACTTTCGTGCCAAACACAAACACGCCAAAAACAATAACATTTTTTTGCAGCCACTATTTGAAGTTATGATTTGATTTGATACGCTGCAAAGAAAGCTGCGTGAAGTGACTTTTTTGTTGTTTTTTCCTTGGCAGTTTTCTTTCGAGATGTTACCCAGATAGCAGCCGCTGGCACGTCTATCAAGGTCGCCGTCAACGAAGCGACTGCGGCTCCCACTGAGGCGCTGCCTAGCCGCTGCTGAGGAAGTCGGCGAAAACTTTGCGGCTACGCGCTGCTCTTAAACGAGTTTTTCTTTTTGCTTCTTTTTTCAATTGGTTGGCTGGCTTAAGTTTTGATTTTTTATTTTATTTGTTGGGGCTCACTTTACGCTCTTATATCTCGAAAGTATAAGTTTGTTGTTTTGACAAATTGTATAAGCAAAGTTAATTATGTGCGAAGGTGATCTCTTTAAGCGCACTAATTAACTTGGTTCCTGTAGAAGCGTCAAATCGAGCATACGCAGAGTGTGCGTGGAATCCGAATAAACCTCTTCATGGGGATGACAATGATGATATTGCCGCAATCCCGTTCGATAATAATAACATTGCCATCGCGTGTTTTGGCGTCTAACGGATCTGCGAGATGTGGAGAGAGATAGAGAGAGTGGGGAAGAGACAGAGAGAAGCAAGTTGTCGCTAGTCTGCACGTGCCACAAGTCGCAAATTTACAGCTTATTGTGCTAGAGCTACAAAGAGAAAAATACCGCCGCCAGTTGTCTTTGTTCCAATTTGATAAGCGATAGCTTGACTTAAAGCTAGAGCATCATTTGTCATTTGTTCAGCATAATTTTTTACAATTTACTCATTTTAGTCACAGTCGAGTGTTTCTTCGAAATTAACTAGAACAAGTGAAAGCTTTTGTGCACTTTTTCCAAGATAAGAGGCCCAACTTGCTACCAGTACCAGTACTCATATCCAATCATGAGTTATGAGTTTTCAAAGTACCCTGTTCAAATTACACGCACAATCTGTTTGACATAAGCGAGTTATGGCATATAAGGCGTTCAGCGTGCCACTTGCAACGACTAACCAAAAACAATTACACAAACTGGTTTTAATTAAATACAGTTAAGTAGAGAAATAAAAAAAAATCCTTTGACTGCAAGTCTGAAATGCCTCAAATCTTGGATCTTGCAACGCACGTCTCGCAACTTGCAGCTCGCAGTCCGCAGTCCGCATCTGTGTTTCAGTTTCCATTCCCATTCCGAGCTGGGGCCAGGCAATAATTATGCTTTAGTTGGCGACACCGCTATAAAGTCATACTATAACTATTAACGGCTGCATTTACAGTTTGCTTATTTTTTCTTATTTCTTCTTTGTTGTTGCCTTTTTTTTTGTGCCATTTAGAAAGTTTGTTATTATAGCGACTATCTTCCCGTTGCAGTTATAATGCGACTATTTCTGATCCCAACTCGGTTCTAAAGGCGTCTTCGATTTTTATGACCTAGTAAGAGCATTGTCGGTTTTTGGGTTTTATTACGCCCGATGCCTCCAACTGCATTTGCATTTCTTATTGTGTCCGTCTACACATACGTATTTGTAACGGACGCCCGATTTGGATCTACTTAATCGAAACGCAGTTGCCTCCCGGTTGGCTTTAACTGCTACAACTGGCTTATCGATCGATTCGGCATAAATTTTTGTGTTTGCGCATCAGAGCTGGGTTCTTGCGGCATCACATGCTTACTGCAACACACACAATTACCCCTCGCATATTGGCTGCCAACATCTACCATAAATCTTGAACTGTGAAATAAGAAGATAAAACAAGAAAGCTCTTTTTGGCCAAGAGTGAACGACCAGAAGATGCCCTGTACCTAACCTTATTCATGTATTTTTTGTTACTTGTAATAATGTATTAATAGCATTAGTTTTATTCAATCTATGATTATCTTATTAAAAGATCTGATTTGTAAATAGAGATACCTATTTGGATCGGAGTTGTCATCAACTGCATGCGATTGCACAACTTTATGCTACCCAAACCAATTTTACAAATTTTAAATGGGTGCATGGGTAATGGGTAAAAATGAAGTAAAAAAAACCAGCAGCTCAGGTCCAGGCCAGGCCCGTCCAGACTCGGTCCCAGTGCCGGCTAACTTATGCAAACTTTTGGACACACGTCTCGGCTAGCCGCGGTGCCTGTCTGATCCGTGGATGTCGTCGCGGCGTAAACCAGTTCATATCTGCTCCCTGCATCCCAGCCAGGCAGCTAGCCAGCCAGCCAGCCTTGTTATTGATTCACTTGTTGCTGTTGTTGCTTTTATTATTATTGGTCTTATTGCGGCTTGTTGGCCTGCCTAAACAAACTTGCAACTTGCAACTTACAACTCGCATCTTGCTTTAACTGTAGTTGTATTCATAAATAACGCTTGAAAAATGTTTGCATTAGCTCGGTATTATTTTTTTGACTCTGTGTTTTTTTTTTGTTTTTTTTTTTTTTTGTGGTTGCATGTTCGTTTTGCGGTCGCGTACTTATTATCAATTTCCCCGTGTGCCGCTGCAATAAACATGAAAATCCGCTTTATACTTTGCGCACTGCGATGATCGGCATGGGGTCCATATAACGGTACTAGGCGGCAAGTACATGACAATTATGTTATGGGGGAGTTGCTAGAATGAGCTCATCTAGACATCTAAATCGGTTATCTAATTAATTATATATTATGATCTGAAAGTTTCATTATATACATTTTTAAGTGTCATTAAAGAAGAAATTGAATTGGGTTAAAGAAATTTTATATAGTATTTTAAGTGTATTACATAAATAATTTATGGCGATGACAGACAGCTCCTCCTGCTTCGGAGCAAACTCTAGTAATTATCATAATTCTCGAGCACCTGCAATTTTTTTTATTATCTTTGAAACTGTAATAAGCTATTTCCATTACAATTTATCGATATAATAAACAGAATACAAATAATCGATAAAAGACAAACCAGAACCATTTAATGCAGTTATCTCAGTTAATTATCTGATCACTATAAAAATGGCTGACAAATGTGCAATAAACATCGTATGTGGTAGCCCCCATGGCACCCCATGGACTTTGCAACATAAAAAGCGACCATAAAACCCCAATAGCCTCGGATGTGACCACAACGGTTATGGTATGAGCATTAGTCTAGGAATGGCATGTCGCATATGAAAGTAGCAGGAGCAAGAGTTGCCGAAGGTCACCGCTGCAAGGCAACTGAAAACAACAATTCCATTAGCAACCATCATTGGGCTGAGCTGGGAATATGGTGGTGGGTTCCCTGCTGCCTCTTCCCTGCTGTTGCCTGTTTCCTGTTACCTGTGGCCTTTTGCCTGTTCAAATGTCGCGTGATTGACAGCAAACAAGCCAAATGCATTTCAATTAAACGCTAACAGCTACAAATATTTCCATTTGTGTGTATTGTGAGAGATCTGGTCAAGTGGCAGCTGAAGCCGAAGCCGAAGCCGTTGCTAAACTTCTCGATCTCGAAATAACCGTTTGTTGTTGTTGCCACTTTTTTTTGTGGTGGCAGTGCCGAGAAGACGCCTTTGGATAACTGAGAACTGAGAAACTGAGAACAATTCGCTGGCAGAGCGGTCAACTCATCAGTATGCTGTATAAATTAGAGCATCAAACGGCGCTTTGCCAACTCGGAACTGGTCTATACTGTTATTGGCCATCGAAACAGATGCATGGCTAGTATATCCACCTATGTGATGGTATTTATTTTTTCTTTGCCAGTTTGTCTGTGCGTTTGTGTGTGTGTGTGTGCGTGTGTGTCCGCATGTGTGTGTGCTTGAATCTCGCTTGCAGCTCAGTGAAGAGTTCAATGCGACGGCTTTGACTCTGCGGGTAGCCGCAAAACGCAAAACAAAGCTGCAACAATTTTTACTGTTGTTGTTGCCGCAAGGCTAACGATGTGCTTTGCACTTGTGCATATATTGTTGTTCAAATTGATATCAATTTGGACTAATGTTTGCACCATTATGCAGCCATTATATTGTTTTGCTTGTTCAGTATTAAATAAAAACAATCTATTAGGCCCCACGGTGCTGAGAAGTCAACAGCCATCGATTGCGCCTCGTGTTACGAGGCGTCATTTATGGCTAATTCAGCAAGGCTGAATTTGAGTGGCAACACCTTGGCATCATCAGCACGTGAACAGCATATATAATGGCTGTTTTGTTGTCTATCTAAGCGCCGTTAGACGCCTGCAAGTTGTTGAAGAACCTGTATTTAAAACCCAGCACGCGACAATCTGCACATTGCCTGAAAGAGCGTATTTAAATTAGCACCAAGCTGGTTTTTCCTCCTATTCAGGAGTCAAGCTTAACAAATTAAGACGTTAGTCTAATATAATGCAAACAGTAAACCAATTTGTTGTTTATACAATCAAAAAGAAGAAGCTCGATAGTCGCACCGGAAGTGAACAAATTTATGAGTTTACACGCTCGTAAGACCGGGAGGTTGATTGAACTCTTTTTGGTCTTTTGCCCACAATGTATCAGACTAGATGATAATGTTTTGCTATACGCTTCAAAAATTGTGAATAAATAAAAATTTAGCATGAATTTCGTTGGCATTTTTTCATTGTCAGTTAATGATGCTGATGATCTAATGGTTGAATTGAGTCACGCAAAAATGACGATCCAGCAAATCTATTCATTCAGCGGGTTCATTGCACGCCACGAATGACATAAATATACGTATAATATATGACATATCATAAATAAATTACTCCTATACTAACTGCTTACTATTAAATATATAATAATAAATGTAACCTGAAATAAATGTACTTACACATATATCACTAGCCAGTTAGTGAGTAATCAATCGATAGCTGCAACTTATCATTATTACACTCTGTTCCCCAAAGAGAATCGGTCTTGTTCTGTTTTTAACTTAATTTAAAATTCAGATTGTCATTGTATGGTTAACACTTTAAGCATACAAATTCAACTTTAGAACATTCTCATATTCTCTTAAATTATTATCTTATGTTTACACTACTCAAATAAATTGTTAAGGATTTTTTTTTATGTATTATACACAATTTTCAAAGGTAAAGTGTTGAATTTGCTCATGGCTCACAAATAAAAATTGAAACAACTGTTTTATGCTGAATAGAGTAATTGTAAATGCCACTTGCATTGCAGCCTTTGAGATCTAGTTCCCGTTCATTCCTTACTTCTACAAGTATTTCCCTATGATTATATTGCTAACAAACAGCGCCGATTGCAATTTGCGGCACATGTTAGCAGCTGCTAGCGATTTACTAATGATAATCATAGGTCTAGATTGCTAAACGTTACAGTTGAATCGTAAATATTGTAATTGGAATCCTGCATGGCCAATCAATTGGCACATATATAAGGCCAATGCGCGTTGGACGAGCTACCAGAGTTACAGAGTTCACAGCCAGTGGGTCGTTATCGTTATACACCGTTATCCGATGGCCAACGGCGGTTTTCAGTCATATCTGCGCCTGCTGCGTGGCTTCTTTGCTGAGTTTCAATCGGTGCTGCGCCAGAAAAAGCAACCGCCACGCCTCGGCTTGCTTTACAATCGAGCATTTATGGTGTATGTGTGGTGTATAGAACAGTTCTGATTCTTGGCCAAAACTAATTTACAGCGTTTCTGTTCAGTGTGCTCTGCATCTATCCAAATCGCTGCCTGGTGGCCAATTCAACGTACAAGTTCTGCAGCCAATTGTTGTTAACCAACTCGACTCTACTTCTGCTAGCGGTTACGTGTGCATTACCCGAATCCACGAATGTCATCGATATGGGTGATGATATTGTTTTCATGATTGGGGTCAGTTTCAGTACATATAACAAACATAAACAAGCAAAGAGCAGTTTCGCACTACAATTTTGTATGATTATGAGTTGTTTTTTTTTTCTGTAATTTAAGTAAATTTTTATTATTTTTATTATTTAATTTTATTTAATTTTGTGAGTTTTATATATTTTTGTTTATTAATATTAAAATCTCTTTACTAATGGTTATTTGGAGCTACATTTTTGTACATTCTGCAGATAGCCCTCATTGCAACGAAGATATATTACATCCATTTTCGAGCAAATGAAATCGATGATGTTATTGAGGATTTCCAGTACTATGACAAGATTTTCAAAGCAGATCAGAATCATGGTGATCCCAATGATGATGAGAATAAAGAGATCCTGCGCTTGCAGCGCTTCTGTTATCTGATTGAGTCGTTCATGCTTATTCAGATTACGATTTATTTGTGGCTCTTCAATGTGGCCATCTGCTTGCAGCCTCTCATTTCTGATAGGGAGCTACCGTACCGTGTGGTGACTCCCTTTGGCTGGCACCACCCTGCCCAGCATCCTTATATGCATAGTCTCATCTACATCTGGCAGACTGCCACAGGGCAGTTCAATCTGATGACGATTTGTGCCATCGATCTTTTCGGTGCTCACACCTTTGTACACACGGCTCTAAATCTGAAGATACTCTGCATTGAGTTGAAGAAATTGGGCAAATTGGAATTGAGCGATGCCCATTTTCATGTGCAGCTTTGCAAGATTATTCAGTTCCATCAGCATATTATACGGTGAGTATCAATATAAGTCTTTGATAATAATTATATTTGAATCGTTTTTACAGCACTATGCAAAAGAACAATCGAGTTTTTCATGGCACTTTTATTGCCCAGATGATTGCCAGCTTTGCCCTGTTATCGATGTCCATGTTTGAGACAATGGCTGCCGCTGATAACCCCAAGGTAGCCGCCAAATTTGTGCTCTTAATGGTCATCACCTTTATACAGCTCTCCTACTGGTGTATAGCTGGTACCTTGGTCTACACTCAGGTTTGGTTATCTTCCCTTCATGTTGACAATTGCTTAGATATAATATTTTGCAGTCCATGAATGTAGCTCAGGCTGCTTTCGAAGTCAACGACTGGCACACAAAGTCCATCGGTATACAGCGTATCATTCTGTTCATGATTATGCGTTCCCAAAAACCACTCATCTATGCGGCGAAACCGTTTCCCCCCTTCACCATGGCCACCTACTCAATCGTAAGGAAATAATTCTGTTTCATCTGGAAAACCCTTGAGTAGGCAGCAATTTTGTTTCTTCTTCACAGATACTGCAGCAGTGCTATCGAATGTTGGCTGTGCTGCGCGAAGCAATGTAGATTATTATTTGAAAAACTAATCTACAATTCATAATATATAATTTGTAGAAATATCCAAGTAGTTATGGGTATGCACCTAGTCAAGTTCATTATAACCAACATAAATTGAATTTAACCAAACCTTAAACCGTATTTTGTTTTCTTATGCTGCCAGCAATAAAGTTTGCTATTAAAGGTTGCTATTCTCTAAAATGGTTACATTGTCAAGTCATCATGACTAATGCTGAACATCTCCATTAAATCCTTGACAGACACTTTAGCTAAATTCAGAAGAAAAAAACAAGTCATACAACTTGTTAACTATGCCAAGAGAGCTAGAGAAAACGTGAAAACAAGTTTTAATCAATAGATTTTTGTATCTACGAATATTAAAGAAAGTGCAGGAAGCTAGAAACAGATTTATTGCCAGGAGGAAAAGCTGCCAAGAGTTTATTAATATTTTGACAACTGATTGAGGTATCTGCAAATGTGAAATAAAATTGGGGTAAGTAAAGAGGATAAATAATTAATCTTAATCAGTTTAATCTATAATCTCCAAAAATGCTGAAGCAAATGAAAATAATAATGAATTTTATAACTTTCTACATCTCGACATCTTATTAAATATCTTATCTACAAGTATGGAATTTAATATTCTAGTAAATATAATCAATGATCCCAACCAATATCATTATTTTAATCCTCAACAGTTTGCCCGATCTCGTACAACCAGCCTTGATAATAACTAATTTATTGCTGAGTGCATGGGTTGCTGCCACGCCCTACATTATTAAAGTGCAACCGCGCCCACAACCACACACGCATCACACACCCAACTGACAGGTGCTAGCTGCAAAGAGCCTATCATTTAAAGTATATTCTGGAATTGTTGATGACCGCTGTTGCTGATTCTTTGAATTGGAGCCAGCCTCGAACTTAGTCAGTCGTGAAGCGCATTCACATTCACATTTAGATTCAGTTGCAGTTGCAGTTGCGTTTCTGTCATGGATTTGCAACACAATGCGGCACGGGAGCGGCGATCGTTTAGTGTTAGCTCTTGGGCAGACATGGACCTACCGCTGCTGCCCTTCACAACTGGGAAAAGTAGTTGAACCTATATTTAAATATACACACACATTATTTTGGACTGTCCATGAATTTGAATCTGTATTCGAGCGAATGCTACGCCCACAGGTGTCATTATGGTTAGCGTTCAATGTTCCATGCACATTGGGCCAGAACGGGGGCCGTATCGAGGCAGAACCGTCGCATATACGCACTCACACCTGTACACGCAACTCACATACCCCATACTTAACACACCCAAGCGTTTTACGAGTGTGTGTGTGTGTGTGTGAGATGTTGTGGCTATTGTCAACTTTGGTCTGATGGAGTTTTGTGCTCTGCCCGCCGCACTGATTAACATTTGAATTGAAATTCACGTATTTAGAACTTTATGTTCGCTGTTATTGTTGTTGTTATTGTTGTTGTTGTCTCCACATCTAATTAATTCCTCTTTCAGGCCCATTGTTGCCATGGAGTTTTGCTGCCATGATTGGCACTGCTGCCCCCGCTAATGGTAATCGTAATGGGGTAATGTACCGATCCAATTGCAGCCACAGCCCAGAGCGTCAAGAGTGTCAGAGTTTTTCGACGTCTGCTGACCAACAACGCGTTCAGTTTGTCGCAAATTATTCTAACGATCGGTCGGGTTTCGGTCCCGGAGTTGAACAGTGAAGAACAGAACATTAATCGATCCTCTGATTGAGTGCTTAGTGTTTTGTGAATTCGGCATAAAAAGTTAAACTTTCAATCAATATTATAATTAAATACATTCAAAAGATCCTTCAAATACCTATTTATATCAAGGTAAACAAAAGATTGTGGTATTTCTGTGTAAACATTAAATGTTTAAAAGACTATAAATAAATTAAGGACTTACTTGCTTTTTAAAGTTCAAATATGGATCAAGCTTAAAACCAATATTAAAGTAGAGAGATGTGTGCGCAATATAGCTATGTTATCAAGGACTCTAATCTTAACTGTAATTTTCCAAAAACCGACCGTAAGCGGCTATGTAAAGTTAGGGTGAGGCAGCAACCATTGCATACGCCCTTGACTCTTATCGTAAACTTATCTCGGGAGTATTAAAAAATAATATTTTTGTAGTGCGTAAAATAAAATGTTATGCATAAACGACGCTCTGATCTGATCTGATCTGATATGAATAGATAAGCCATTTATTGTTATCCTATATAACAATCAAATATAACAACTAATGATTGTTTGCTTAATTATTTTAATTGTTTAATCTTGATCGATGTTAATCCTTTATCTTAACTTTTAAGTTCCATATTAATTATAATTGCAATATTTTTAGGCTTCGGATTGCTTATCCAAATTTAATATATCTTAATAAATTACGGATCGTAATTATGAGTCCTTGAGGATTGAGATGTACGCAGAATTTTCGAAATCTACAAAATAAATATGATTTGAAATATAATTTCACCATTGAAAAATGCTATGGTACAGCCGAACGAAGCCTTTGAGGTCAATGCGACAGCTTAGTGACTTTTCCTTTTCCAAAAAAAAAACGCGTCGATTTGTATTGTGCTTATTCTAAGCATAAATAGCCGAGTTGGACAATAAGCCGGAAGCAACATCCGGAGTTGTGGATCGATATGAGCAAAGCTACACGTAGCATTGTTGGCTTTTAGTTTAATGATCCAATTTGGCGTTACGCATTGTGCACATTGTGGTGCTGGACGCAGAAATATTTAACTATTCATGTGTTTGGTCTTTCTATCCACAACTTCAATTGTGCAGCGTGGCAGGGGCGGCCGTGTGGGAGTAGTGAAATTTTGTCACTATTGAGGTCGCTCAAATTTTTTCATACTTGTGGTACTTGTTATTTTGTTAGGCTACAAAATATTTTTGATCATGTCCGATAAACACTCACACACTCTCATTACTTGTTAAAACTTCAGAACACGCGATTGAAAAAACCCAAAAGCGGTGCTAATAATGCCACGCTAAATTTTCAAACACTTCAGAGAGTAACATCAGAGCGACAATATGGAATTGCGCATAATACCATTAATATTAATGGCCACGTTGGCCAGTCTCATCTTTAGCCAGAGCGATGGTAAGTCCATGAACTCCCTGCAAAATTGCCGCCCCGTCTAAAAGTGCGTTCCTCAGCCCAAACTACCTGTAAGAATGGACTGGGACGCGTGCTGTATGAACGCCTGCCCAATCAGCAACTGCAAGGTTACGACGATGATGTGGTCCGGGATACGGCACCACCATTCCGAGTGCTGGAGAAGTGTCAGGATCTGTGTCTGCGCGATCGCACTGGCACTAATAATCTGGTGCGGACTTGCACAAGCTTCGACTTTCAGCCGGGTAGTCGGATTACCTCGTTCGGTGGCACCTCTGAATACGAGGAATCGCTATGCTATCTGACCTCGGAGCAGGCTGGACCCGAGGGTATTGGCAGTTTGATGCTGGTGCCCAATAGCGTTCATTTTAACGAGATCTGTCTGACATGTGAGTGTGTAGGTGTTCACACCATCTCGTACAGCCACTTAAATTACACTTTTAACTGCAGCTAGCCGCCCGGAGCGGGAATGCCCCAGTCGGCGTTATGTATTTGAGCGGCATCCGCGCAAGAAACTCAAGTTGCCCATCAGCGACATCAAGGAGGTAAGTAAAGTGTGCAATCAAGAGAAGAAATTGCTCATGGTCAAAAGCAAGTTTGATTGCCTTTTAGATATTAACCTACTCTGTTGCAAGTGCGTGTAATAAATTTGTGCGATTGCATTTAACTAGCAGAAGGAGAAATTTATGTGCTCCTTTAGCAAACGCAGTTGAAGTTAGTCAAAGATTTCTAAAAATTTCCTCTCAAATTTGTATAAATATATATATACATATATATACATATGTATAAGTCAAGCGTAGATGTTGCAAGTGATTGAGTACACTACTTTTTATATGAAGGCTTTCGCATAGCATGCAAAATTTAAATTATATTTTACTTGTTTAAAACTTTAAAGCTCTCATAATTCGAAAACTAAACAAATTATTAATAATTATTAATTAAATTAAGCATCTCTGCTTAATCAGATAAAATCCCTTAGCTCATAAAATTGAATTGCTTAATTACCTATCCAGATAACCGCCGCCAATCGCTCGGACTGTGAGGACAAATGCCTGAATGAGTTCTCATTTGTATGCCGTTCTGCTAACTTTGATTCCACCATGCGATCTTGTACCCTGAGCCGATTTACTCGACGCACGCATCCAGAACTCATGGAGGATGATCCCAACTCGGACTATCTTGAGAATACGTGCTTAAACGGCAAGCTCTAAAGCAACCAAGCTCAAAACTGACTGACTGACAACTCTAACAAAATGTTCTCCATTCTCCGATCCACAGCTGAAAGACGCTGCGATGGTCTTGCTGTCTTTGTGAAGGAAGAGAACAAGCGCCTGGGCGGCCCTTTTGAAGTGGACATCTTCAATAATATGACGCTGGAAGAGTGCCAGACGATGTGCTTGCGTGCTGAAAAGTAAATCTCAATGACTATGTTTTGATCGGTGCTTAAGTCTAATTGCACACGTTACAGATACTTCTGCCGTTCGGTGGAGTTTGATGATCAAAGCAAGCAGTGCATACTCTCGGAGGAGGATTCTATTTCGCAGAAGGATGATATTAGCATCAGCTCGAGCCCCACACATCATTTTTATGATCTAGTATGCCTCGATAATCGTAAGTGGCTACTGCAAGTTAGCGCCTACCTGAATGGCAGTGCACCCAGACGTGGATAGAATTGGACAGACCTGTGCAGACTAGACCCGGACAGACTAGACCAACACAGACTCGTTGATCCAAGCAACAGAGGCAGACAGCGCGTTAAGTGCACCATTAAACGCTGACCACTCAACCACTGAAGAGGAGGACAGTGAGACTGAGACTGCTCGACATAACGACAAAGAGATTGCTATAAATGTGTGTGCAAAGTGCAACGTGCATCTTGCAACAGTTGCTTCTGCCGTTTCCACTACGTCTATGTTATTCTATTTTCTGTTTGCTGTATTCCCGTTGCAGAACGAGCCAACGATTATCCAGATAACTCTGTTACCTCGCACCTCTTTTCAAGTGGCCGTCGGCCAGATACAGCATTCCAGCGTTACCGCAACTCACGACTAGGCGGCGAATTTCACTCAGAGATCACGGGACGTTCCCTCAGCGAGTGCCTGGACGAGTGCCTGCGCCAGACGAGCTTCCAGTGCAGGTGCGTTTTCGTTGCCATTTGGCGTTCTACTCTTTTATTTCTTGTTTTTATTGTTTACCTCGATACCCTTGCGAAGAATATATTCATATTGTCAAGAGTTTTGTGCAAATCGTAGGTATGTTAAATTCTTGAAGGTGATCTTTCAGTTGTTTATTATTAGCATTACTACATACATATTTGAAATGACTAGATGTATAATCTGCAAGAGTATCTAAACTTCGTTAACCCGAAAATAACTGTTGTTTTTTGCTTCGTTTCTGTGCCAACCCACTCTGATCTGTTTTGATCTGTTCTGCTCGCTATTGTGCTGTGTTTTACGAATCGCGCAACAAATTGCAGGTCTGCAGTTTATAGCGATCGCTTTCGTACTTGTCGCCTCAGTCGGTACAATCAAAAGGATGGCATGCGCATTATATACGATGCTGATTATGATTACTACGAGAATCTAATGTGTAAGTGGTGGCGAGAACTGCGGGTGATAATAAAGTAGTTGGTAATCTTTCAATCTACTCCCCACTCCATGTCTTTCTCGGCTCATTGGCTGCTGTCTTACAGTAAACGTTGTGGGCGGCGCCGATGGCGATGCAGGCCATGGAGGCCACGGTGGAAACGATGGCAAGCGACCCGGTGATCAGTCTGGCAGCAATTGGAGGCAGCCCAACAAGCAAGACGATCGATATGATCGTCCGGGGTCAACTGGTGGTTCTGGTATGGGCGGTTCCAACTCTGGCATTGGCGCTCATGGTGGTACAGGTAGCAATAGGTTGCCTCCTGGCGAGGGTATTGATTACAACAGGCCATACGATCGCTATCCGGACTTTGCTGCCAACGATTATGGTAATTCATTTAGATGGATTTATTTTATTTGTATTTTTGCTATTATGTTCAATATACACAGATCGCTACCCAATTGGCGATCGTGATCGTGATCGCGAGCGTGATAGGGATCGTGATCGTGATCGTTATCCACCTGATCGCTATGCTGGTGGTGGCTCTCGTTATCCTGGGCCTGGTGGCAGCGATGGAATGGGATATGGTCGACCCTATGATCGCTATCCAGAAGACTATGGTAAGTTGACAATCTATTGCCCCATTAAAACAATTAATATCACCCGTCTTTTGAAATCACTGCTCGATACTGACAACTAATTGACTAACCCTAACGCATCACGATAACCTCTTAGATCGGTATCCTGTGGGTGCAGGTGGTGAGAGAGATCGAGATCGTGAGCGCTACCCCGAACGCTATCCACCCGATCGTTATGGAGACAGACGCTATCAGGATAGGGAACGGGATCCAGATCGTGAACGTGATCGTGATCGTGATCGCGACCGTGATCGGTTGCCTTATCGCCCACTGCCTTATCCGGCCATCAATGATAACACATTGCCCAGCGATCTGCCCCACACTCGACCCTTTCCCAGCGACGACGATGCGCCCTATAGACCCTACGGATATGGAGGTGGCGGCCGTTATGGCGACAATCGCTATAACAGTCGTTATCCGCCACGCTATCCTCCTAGCCGTGATCCTGTTGGTGGTTATACAGGCCGGGATGCGCCCGACAGCATATTCCCGGACAGGCGCTATCGTCCGTCCTCCATGGACGGGCCTCGCTATCCCTATGCACCCGACTCCCGTGCCCCACCCGGACGCTATGATGATATTGTGCACAGTGCGAGACGTCCAGAACCGGATTCGGCCAAACGATATCCACCCGCCCCGCTGGCACCCACTGGCAGCGCCACCAAGTATGCCTCAACCCCGAATCGGTTTCCGGTAGGTAGTGATCGGTATCCCATTGACATCTACAAATACGGTAATCGCCTCGGTCCCAGTGATATTGGCAGACGCCCCGGTAAGTAGCACACACACATATACTAATCAACTAAAAGTCTAATACGACTACCATTCAATGTGATTACCAGCTAAAGAATGTGGTTCACCTGCCGTAAGAAGATTTTGCAATATAGGACACTGGTTTCATATTGCTGATCGCCCCTAGATGTGAGGTACATAAAAGATATGCAATTAATCGAAGCCAAATTCATCTTTTTTATTAATATTGCAGAGTTTTAATAAAGAAAGTTGAGCTTGAGAATAAAAGCTAAGAATACTATCATTTCATATGACTTTAAATGTATTTTAAGCTTGGAACATTTTAGAAATTTCAAATTGCATACCCAAAAGCTTAAAGCTTACTTAAAGCTTACTCATTAGCTGCAATTCAAGTTCATAACTGCACTTTCAGATCTTTACCAGCAGCTGCAGTGAAAGCTTTTATTTCCGCATTCAAAAGTGAATTATTTTCATTAGCTAAGCTTTTATATTTGACTGCACTAAAATTCAATTAGTTGCATACTTTAAGTACCTCGATCTAAGAGACAACGTGATCAGCAGAATAATTTTAGGATTGCATTATATAGTAAATAAATATTAATAAATTTCATTAATTAGGAATAGATCGTCCGCCGCCCTACTATGACTATGATTATGAGGAGCGTTATGGTGATCGTTATTCACCGGGAAGTTACGATCGAGAATACGATGGTCCGCCGGGTAGACGACCCGGTGGCTCTTATGGACGCTACGACACGCCCTTCAATCGCCCCTACGGCGGTGGAGGTGGCAGCTTAGATGATCGTCCGTTACCCGTGCCTGGATTGGGCCATTCACATCCACCCACTCCTTACGGTGGCGGTGGTGGTGGACATATAGGAGTTGGTGTTGCAGGCGCTGGACCGCCAAGACCACCCATCACGCGTTGTGAGGAAAGCGACAACTTCAAGCAGATTGCGGCTAGACATAAAATGCGACGTAATTTTGTAAGGCGTGCGCTGATCGTCCCAAGTCTAATACAATGCGAACGGGAATGCATCGAGAGCCGAGACTTTGTATGCCGCAGCTTTAACTACAGGTTTGTTTACGAACAAGTGAATATAAGCTGATGCGCTGAGCGATAAGTGCTGGGTGCAGAAGTGGCAACAACTTAAATGCAATTGCATTTTCTATTTGGCAGAGACACCGCCTCCAGCTATGAAGACCGGGACCGGGACCGCGATCGTGATCGAGACCGTGGGGACCGTGAATCACCGAACTGTGAGCTGAGCGACAGAGATTCGCGAGAGCTGGACATACACGATCCGGGCACATTTGATGCCTCCAACTATGACTTCTATGAGCGCAGCATTGGACGCAGCGATGGCGAGTGCATGGATGGTAAACACTTATCTCAATACAAACAGCCACTGGCGTTCTCAATTGGACGTTGACTAATTGCATCAAATTTGCAGTTACGCAGACGTGCAATGAGGAAGGCATGGAATTCACCATTCGCACACCCGAGGGTTTTCTCGGTCGCGTCTACACATATGGCTTCTACGATCGATGCTTCTTCCGCGGTAATGGGGGCACCGTCAACGTATTGAGGATAAGCGGACCCCAAGGTTATCCGGACTGTGGCACACAGCGTGTAAGCAACTAAGCGGCAGATGCACCTGCGATCACATTGATTACATTGTCGACCATCTGATCTTATCTTGCAGTACGGCGACACGCTGACTAATATTGTGGTGGTGCAGTTTTCGGACAACGTACAAACAAGTCGTGATAAGCGTTACAATCTCACTTGCATCTTTCGCGGCCCTGGCGAAGCGGTAGTCAGCTCTGGCTACATTGGCGCGGGGTAAGCTAATTAACTAGATTACCATGATTACCTGCTGATTACTAAAGGTTGATTTATTTTTATTTCTCGTTTTAATTAGCTCGGGCAGTCCCATACCTATTGAGTATTTGCCGGCAGAGAATACCCTTAGCTCCAAGGTGCGCTTGAGTATTCTTTATCAGGGCAGACCCACAACTACAATTGCTGTTGGCGACCCGTTGACATTCCGCCTGGAGGCACAGGATGGCTATAATCATGTAACAGACATTTTTGCCACAAATGTGGTGGCCAGAGATCCCTACTCTGGGCGCAGCATACAGCTTATAGATCGCTTTGGGTACATATATTTTTATATTCGTCTTCGCATCTCTCCTGACTAATGTTCCTATTTAGCTGCCCTGTCGATCCATATGTGTTCCCAGAGCTAGACAAGCTACGCGATGGCGACACATTGGAGGCACGCTTCAATGCCTTTAAAATACCTGAGTCTAATTTCTTAGTGTTTGAGGCCACTGTGCGGTCCTGCAGAGAGGGATGCCAGCCAGCCTATTGTCCAGGTCCTGCTGGTCGACAGGAGCCCTCCTTTGGACGCAAACGACGTAGCTTGGATCTAACCGATATACCAGAGCCACAGGCACTTGAAACCGTAAATCCACTGGACACTGAGGAGATTACAGTGGTCAATAGCACCACAGTCAGCGCTACACTTGGTGGTGCACAGTTCAATTCCACAGAGGAAAGCGACAAGCCCAAGGAATCGGAAGAACCAGAGCAAGTTCGCGAAATGATTGAGGTGCGTTCAACTTGGAACTGTAATAAATGTGTTCAACTATATGTACTATAAATTGTTAAGCTAACCAAATAATTTGTTTAGCTGTAGCGTCCGACATCTTATTATTTTGATTTTAACAAAGATATTTACTTTTTCCAGGTTTTTGAGACGCGCGAGGAAATTGAAAAGGAATCGTATCCACGCAAACTAGTTGCACCTTTGGAAACAGTTTGCATGACTCCGTCCGAATATCACGGCTTGATCACAGCTATAATACTGCTAATGATCTTGCTCTTTAGCATAACGCTAGTTGCCGGAATGGGTTACAGGTGAGCTAATGAGCTGATTGGCATCCGCATGATAGGTGACTCACGTGAAATTCCACTTTGTAGACGCTATTGGAAGTCCATATCGAAGAATCGTTTAGTTGATCGCAACTCGCCCATACATTCACTGGGACACTCGCATTCCTCGTTACGCACCCACGAGCGCTTCACCGAAATTGGCCACATGCCCAATGGAACTGTTGGTGGTGCTGGAGGAGGCACCAATCAGAATGCATCAAATCGCGCCTCAAACGCTTTTCGCACCAACATGTCCATGTTTGGCGGCTCATTACACAAGACTTTTGCCACAGGGTAAGCAGATATCTGTTTCCCACTTGATATAAACCAGTCCATTTATTTAAACAATGTCTTCATTCCTCTCCCTCTCTCTCTCTCACTCCTTGTCTCTACTTTTCACTTTTTGCAGCAATCTGGCTCGCATGTGCCAGCTGCCGGTCATAAATCCGATTCGCTCGAGCGGCAACACCAATCACCAGTTTGAGGATCCAAGTGAGCCCATCTACACTGATCCATCTTTGTTTGAACGCTCCAGGTAGGCAGTTTAATTACATCATTATAATTATAATCTCTTTATTCGGTTATGCAATCCCCAGGAACCCCAAGGCCATAAGAATCGTTCGCAATTGTAAATATTCCGAAATTTCCTTTAGTTAAAATTTATTTATATTAACATATGTATAATAATCATCTAAAATAGCAACTGCGCCCTTTAAGCTACAAATAACATGTACACCAATCGAGTAACAATTAAAAACCATTTGGGTTACTTTATTTCTCACTCGAAAACATAACACATTTTCTCAAGTTCAATTTTTATACAAAGTAATAAAAATTCATTGATTATATATATTAAAAAGATTTGAACATCAGAAGACTGCAGTCAAATATAGCTATTATGATTTCCGCACATTACTTTATTTTGCACTTAGTGATACATTTAAAAAAATGTTGATATTACGATATTATAGAGGCCTGCAAGTGCAGAGGTGCACTTTGTTGCAAATGCCATCACGTCCGCCTGCTATTTGGCACTTGGTCGTGCACCAATCGCCCTCGAGCTGGCAAATGCCCTCAAAAGTGGGGATCTTGTCCGCAACTAAGCCAAAAACAAATGAAAGCACAAGTTAATCAATATTAATGTGCGACTTTTAATCCGTGTGACTTACATGCATAGACTTGTGCTAACCAGATTAACAAAATAGCAAAACTCAAGTATTTCATTTTGATGTGCCAAGTTTTCAACAGCCAGCCACAGACTGAAGAGCGGCTCGAGTTCCGTTTGAGCTATGAGCTGTGGCATGTGTTGTTGATAAGGATTATCAGTCCACTAACACGAAAAGAGCATGTTGCGACTTACATACATATAAATTAGATTGCTCCGAATTGTTTAGTATATTAGATTAATGTACTTTCATGTTTTTCACTTTTTATTCTCTTATCACAGATCGTTGCGAAGTCTGACCATGGTGGCCGAATCGGAAGATAATCAAGAGGTCTAAACATATGCACAAGGAAATTTGCTCGTCTTCTTGTGATTAGTTGTAAATACCCAAAGCGTACTATTCAACAAAGCCAGCCCAATAAAGTTGCGTACATCGGAACAATCTGGTTAACATATGGATATACATATATTTATACGTAGGGCCAACAATCTGCGCCCGTTAATTTGCTTAAGGTCCTGCACCTGCATTCAGTTACCTCCGGCATAAATATGTTTGAGGCTCAATACCTATATTGATATCAATTAGAAGTAAGCCTTAAAATCGAACAAATCTATTAATATTAACAACATAATGAACCAAACAAAAATACATAGCAAAACATATGCAAAATGTCAAACACATATATTTCCATACAACTAAGATATATATTAAAGGCAATAAAAATCAAACTTATCCATACAAAATTTCAACACTTTTTTGTAGCTGTAACAGAATTATTTTTTTTTTTTAAATATATTTTACAAAGTTTTGTAATTTAGACGTTTGCAGAGTAGTAGTAAGATTGTAACTTGAAGAGACACACAAAATAAAGGAACGTGACTGCTTCAAGTTATGTCTCCAGGGTTTATGTAAGAGCCCTTTCTTGTGCTTTGAATACTATATGTATATGTATATGTGTTCGTTTAATGACCACAATCAACACGGTTTTTATGCGTCTAGCCACAAATTCGTGCCGCTTTTGACCAAAAACTGTGAACGTGTTAAAACATACCAAGCGCGAAATATTTCTATGCGTAATTCTCGCCTACGTGTAAATATTAAAAACTAAAATAAACATTAACTAAGAACTGCTAAGCGATTGTCAATGACACTTACAAGATGCAGTAATATGAATGGTTTTTGATTGTTCACCAATAAATAATATTGATTTCATCGGCTAATCATATGTATAGATTTTTGAACAGCCTTACCAGCTGGTATTTTACCTATCGAGGCATGCAGTTTTTTTATCAGCCCAGATGGGTTTTTTATCTGGCTGCATGGAAGCATTTGGCTTAATCATTGAACGATTCTTGTTCCGGCATCTGCAACAGAACAACGGCATCGATCACGTCCAGAACTAAAACAAAAATTACTCATGATGGAAACGATGAGAGCGTCATCAAGAGTGTCTGCAACGGAAGCTAACTGAGAGCGATTATTGCCATCTTGCTCTGGGCCATCGTGCAGTAGCTTCTTACTGCTTCTCTTCCGGTTTTGTGGAGCACGTGGCTGGCAGAGATTTATTTTCAGTGGTTATTGTTTTTGTTTATATTTTAGCAGCGTCGCCGCGACTGCAAGTGCGACTGCGGCAACTACTACATTTCTTAGACGTACATAAATCACGCATCAGCACAATTGGAATTTCAGTTATGCAACATTCTTGAAGTGCTGAGTGCATTTAAGCGCAACAAGCCCCACTCCAAGCCACAAGTTAGAAACGAAACGCGAGCACGGTCGCAACAAAAGGACATCCGCAAACTGGGCATCGGAGTACCCACGCCAAGTGTTTGACCAATGTACGTCTACATTAAGTAAAAACAAATCCAATCGAGTGTTCAAATTGAAGATATATATATAGCTATATATATATTTGTTAATTGAGTGATTTTGAAGTGCGGCTTTAACATGACGAACTGCATCTGGCTGCTGGCCATTATGGTGGCGGTAAACGCGCGTTCCCTTCAACTGCCGCATGGTTATAGTGGTGGTCATCCCCCACCTCATCTGTCCAATCCATATTACGTACAGCCCTACTCTTACCCTGCACCAGCACCCTATGTTCCATACGGCTACAAGCCATTCATCTATAGTCCACCAGGAAGTTACTTTGATAGCGTCTATGGCGTTCGCAAGCCCCTGCCTGGAGGTGGTGACCCAGTTGCTGTGGACTATGTAGGTTTATCTGAAAAGCATTTAATAGTGTTCAAGCTTCATAAATTATTTTCTTTATCAAAGAATAATCGCTGCTCTAGGAATTATGTGGGTATCAAACCGCATCCGGATCAGCAGCAATATTATTATGTTTGTCGGCCGAACTGTGTGATCTTCAGCAAGTGTCCCAACTTGGAGGTAAGCAACATTTAAAGCCTGGTTTCCTATTGAATACTTACACGTTTCCTTCACAGCAATTTAATCCAAGCAGCGGACATTGCGTGCAACGCGTTCGTCCTGATTATCCACTTATTTGCCATAAGGAAGGACGCTTTCCCTACCACCACGACTGCAGGATCTACTATAAGTGTGACAAGGATCTGATGCCTTGTCTCTACGGTTGTCCCACTGGCACCATATTCTCCCCAAACGATAGTAAATGCATTACTGGCAACGAATGTCCTTCAACGGAGATCGCAGAAAGTGAAAGCTACGTACCCGAGAACTGTGAGCTTAAATTTCCCGAGTGTACAGATGAAGGGTCCTTCAGATCACCTAAGGATTGCACCTTGTACTACACCTGCAAGCTGCAGTCTAGTGGAAACTATTTACAAACGCGCTTCAAGTAAGTAATAAATAAATAAAATCCTACTGCATTTCAACTGTTTATATTACGCATCTATAGATGTCCTGCCAACACAAGCTTTGATCTGGAACTTAAAGTCTGTCGGCCCCACCCTGAAGTTGATTGTCATGCTCATATGCGAATTTCCGATCTGGGCTATGCTCCAGTGGCTCCCTATTATCCATATGTTTCCGAAGCACAGTTCGACACAGAAATCGTGGACACAAAGCAGGAGCAACCAGAGGCCAATGACAACATTGTTATACAACCCACAACGCCCACAACAACAGTTGCGCCTCCACCTACGACAACACATAAATATCCTAGCTATCCATCATATCCCTATTACAGTGAAGAACCAGCAATGCGCAGCCTGGTTCAAGAAAATCCTGAACAAGAATCATCTGTCAAAATAGTTATCATTCCGACAACAGTCAGACCAACAACCGAATACAATACTCAGAAATATAAGTACTTAAGGTACACATATCCCACCACAACATCAACGGCAGCTCCCACCACAACATCAACGGCAGCTCCCACCACAACATCAAGTACAGTTCCCACCACAACCGGAGATCCTACACCAACTACCCAAGAAGGAACCTCTTCTAAAAGTTTTATTGAAAAAAGAGTAGTTATCATAACACCCCCAACAACAACTGAGACACCTATCATATCCACAGTGGTACTCAGTAGCACTGGATCAACAACAAGCACTCCGACAACAACTCCGCAGCCAACAACAACTACCACTACTACAACAACTTCGCAGCCAACAACAACTACGACTACGACAACAACTCCCAACCCAACAACAACTACCACTACGACAACAACTCCCAACCCAACAACAACAACCACTACGACAACAACTCCCAAGCCAACATCAACCACAACAACAACCCCCAAGCCAACAACAACAACCACTACGACAACGACTTCCAAGCCAACAACAACTACCACCACTATAGCAACGCCTAGTCCAACAACACCAACAACTCCCGAGCCAACAACACCAACAACTCCCGAGCCAACAACACCTACAACTTCCGAGCCAACAACACCTAAAACTCCCGAGTCAACAACAACCACTACGACAACGACTCCCAAGCCAACAACAACTACCACTACGACAACGACTCCCAAGCCAACAACAACTACCACTACTATAGCAACGCCTAGTCCAACAACACCAACAACTCCCGAGCCAACAACACCAACAACTCCCGAGCAAACAACGCCCGAGCCAACAACACCCACAACTCCCGAGTCAACAACAACCACTACGACAACGACTTCCAAGCCAACAACAACAACCACTACTATAACAACACCTAGTCCAACAACACCAACAACTCCCGAGCCAACAACACCAACAACTCCCGAGCAAACAACGCCCGAGCCAACAACACCCACAACTCCCGAGTCAACAACAACCACTACGACAACGACTTCCAAGCCAACAACAACAACCACTACTATAACAACGCCTAGTCCAACCACAACTCCCGAGCCAACAACAGCAACAACTCCCGAGCCAACAACACCAACAACTCCCGAGACGACAACAGCCACTACGACAACGACTCCCAAGCCAACAACAACTACCATTACTATAACAAGGCCTAGTCCAACCACAACTCCCGAGCCAACAACAGCAACAACTCCCGAGCCAACAACACCAACAACTCCCGAGACGACAACAGCCACTACGACAACGACTCCCAAGCCAACAACAACAACCACTACTACAACAACTTCCAACCCAATAACAACTACCACTACTATAACAACACCTAGCCCAACAACTCCCGAGCCAACAACACCAACAACTCCCGAGCCAACAACAACCACTACGACAACGACTCCCAAGCCAACAACAACTACCATTACTATAACAACGCCTAGTCCAACAACAACTCCCGAGCCAACAACAGCAACAACTCCCGAGCCAACAACACCAACAACTCCCGAGACGACAACAGCCACTACGACAACGACTCCCAAGCCAACAACAACAACCACTACTACAACAACTTCCAACCCAATAACAACTACCACTACTATAACAACACCTAGTCCAACAACTCCCGAGCCAACAACACCAACAACTCCCGAGCCAACAACAACCACTACGACAACGACTCCCAAGCCAACAACAACTACACCGACAACAACAACAGTCACAACAACAACACCGAAGCCAACTAGTTCGATTCCAACAACTACAACAACTACGTCACGGCCAACATCAACTAAGATAACAACCAAACCTCCAAGTCGAACAACTTTAAGAACCACAAATAGTCCACCAACAAGTACATCAACAACAACCCCTATAACAATACCAACAACAACCCCAGGAGCAACAAACCCAACAACAACGACACCAACAACTGCCACTCAAACGACCACGACACCTTCAGAAACCACAACAACTCCCACTTCCACGACTAGAAGTACGACCCAGCTAACAACAACAATGCCAACCACAACCACAGCCCCTGGTCAGAACAACACCACAGTACTACCACCTTGTGGCAGTGGAGGTAAGTTCTTGAAATCTTAATATAGATATAAAAAATTTGCAGAACTTGTCTGCTTACACCAAATTTAACACTCAACCACACCCAACCACCTACCTTACAGATACAAACACACAAATCCCATGTATACCACAACAACAACAACAGCAACAACAAGAACAACAGCTCAACAGCATCAGCAACAACAAGCACACAGAACCCGATTCACAATTTGCCATAAACACATTGATTGGTAATCGTTTGTTCAGGGAAAGTGACCTAGAATCCTTGCCACTGTCCCAAAGTTTAGTTTCCAGCGAGACAAGTCTTGACTACATGAACGATGAGCCCGCACCGGATGCGGACCAAGAAGCGGCTATCGAAAGCTCAACAGTAAAATGGACAACAGCCAATCCGATCAAGAAACCCTCGACAATGTCCACGTTGGCAGCAACGCAAATATTGCAAAAGTTATTCAAGGTAATATCCACAACAAAGGCGCCCTCTCCGAGAGTAACCTTTGCCGAAATGGCCAGGCACAATCTGGCCAAATCGAAGACATTTATAGCGGAATCCCTGCGTCAGTCCATCAGGCAGTTGGCATTAAATAATACACTTGAGCAAGACATAGTTTCCAAGTCACAAAATGGCACTGAAGACACTCAAGAAACTGAGTACTATGACAGCGAGTATGATACAGATGAGCTAGATAATGCTATTGATAATAACAATGATAAGCTCAAAAATGCTAGCTTATCAGTTGAAAATTCAACAATCAGCATAACAACAAAAATACCCCAAAGTGTTTCCACTACAACAATGAGATCAGTTCAGAGTGCAATTAATGCAGAAGATATCACAGCCAATGTTAAGGATCTTCTAGAGACCAGCTCCAGCCTGCCTGTGCCGGCTGTGGTGAATGCAACAGTCTCCAATAAAAATACGACCAGCGACTCCGATAATTATACGGATTCCGATTATGCCAATGATGAACCCGCTTCGGATGAAGAGTCAAGTACTATTCCAGATATTAGTGCGCAAAAAAATTCGCTTCTCAATCTGCTAAAGCAGAAACTAATCTTGCCAAGCAGTACATTGGCGCCTAATTCAGTGACGCCCAGCTTAAATATCAATGGTAACTTCAAAGATTCCGACCATGCTAATGATGAGGACGTTGTTGAAGAAACCACCACAATTAAAGATCTAAGCGAGCACAAAAACAAGTTAATTAATTTGCTAAAGCAGAAGCTTAGGGCAACCACTACCTCATCGCCAGAAACCACGACTCCTAGCTTAAAAAGCAACTCGAAGGATCTCGCATTTGTGCCCATTGCAGCTAATGAAATTGCCAGCTCACAAGCTAAAGACTCGAGGGGATTATTAATCAACCTGCTGCGACAGAAGCTGACTAGAATGGCGCTGGTCAAAAAGGCCACAGAGCTTATGGCAAAAAGCCCCACCTTGGCGCCCGTTACAAGAGTTGTAAGCACCACGGTGCAGACCACACCGACCGCCACTTCAATTGCAAACGGTAGCAACGATTCGGAATATTATGATGAAGATTACGACTATGCAAACGATGCGGAGAGTACAGGCACAGAAGCGACTATTAATCGGGAAACACTTAGGTCAACAAAAGGTGGCTTTGGGGCCACAACCAAACGGCACTCGACACATCCATCGCAAAGCCTAACTTTACTGAAGGCAAGCCAAGTCAAGAGTCCGAATGTAAGCAGCTTTGTCTCCCATGTCGGCAATGAGTTAACGAGCAACACCAACATGAAACAAGTGTTTGAAAGCCATGCATTAAAGTCAGCTCCAGCCCCAGCTCTGCCCGTACCTCAATTTCTCAGGCAATCTGGCAATGAGGTTAGCGGAGGAGCAAAGCATAAATTAAATAGCGAGCCAGTCACTAAAACAACACTTAGACAAATACGCACAATAAATACACTTAAAGAAAAACAGAAGCAGAAGCCACTGCAGCAGCACAACAGCACAGTTAAACCAAATACAACAACAACAACAGCAAAAACAATACAGGTAACCCCAGC
Organism: Drosophila paracracens; assembly: GCA_035044025.1. Classification (NCBI taxonomy): domain Eukaryota; kingdom Metazoa; phylum Arthropoda; class Insecta; order Diptera; family Drosophilidae; genus Drosophila; species Drosophila paracracens. The sequence continues at coordinate 1,165,283 of JAWNMN010000242.1, forward strand.
AGCCATACGCCAAGAGATCCTCACGGTGAACAGAAGGCCGTGGCTGCTGGAATCACAACAACATGCCATACACCTAGCACCAATTCAAGACCTCCCAGTGACTCATGCGAATCGTTCATTATTATTAGAGCATACCACAGTTGACTACACGACAGTGAAGGTGCCCAAGCTCATACTGAAGGTCTATGAGCCCATCGATGTGAAGGTCGTCTTCTGTCCAAGATCCTGCAATGAAGACCACGATCACAAATATGGTAAGATTAGATAACCAGATAACCAGATAACGAAACTGAATTCTCCAACTTTACATAACACATGTATTGCAGACCCAGCTGATAATTATAAGTCGAATTGTACAACCGGTTGTGATACGCCCAACCCAAGAACTCATCACAGTGTAGATTTATGGTGGAAGCCACTTAAGTTGAGCGACACCGCTGGTTTCCAGACGATAACATAAGTAAATTATAGTTGCCCGAAGCGGTTCTTAACATGGCTATACAACATTAACTACACATTAAACACTAACAATGTGCATATAAGGTATATATGTATTCGTGTACACTTTAATAAAATTTATAAATAAATTACAGCTGTTTGTTTCCGTAAAACATTAGGCATACAAGGTATACGATGAGTTTAGCATTACTCACAAATCCCTTTAAAAATGTTAAACTTAAAATCAAATTCAAAAGTTAATCAACATATTGTTCATGACTAGCACAGATGGAAAGTGTGAAACAAACAACTTTTCAAATGCTGTGGTGGGATTTCAGCCAAACAAAAAATAAACACGATTAAAGCGCGCAACTTAAAACTAGTTATTAAATATAATGAAGAATTATAAATTAATATATATATACAACTATGTACAAAGTATTCTTGTAATACTAGACGATCGTGCTAATCGTCAAAGAAGAGTATTTCCAATATTCGTTTCTGCACGTTTTTTCGCCGATCCTTGTTCATCTTCAGAAGCTCAGTGGTGACCAGTTCGCCCAGTAAATGCTCTGATGAACGCTGTATGCTGGGAGGATTTGATGGCGTTTGGAATTTTCCAAAGTTGGAAGCATGCGAAGTGCCTGCCTGTTGCGGCAACTGCTGATAGAGCTGGAAAAGGAAGTCCGTATTTGATGGAAACATGTTTGGATGTGGCTGTTGTTGCTGCTGCTGCTGCTGCTGCTGTTGTTGTTGTTGCTGTTGCTGCTGTTGTTGCTGCTGCTGCTGCTGTTGCTGTTGCTGATTATTGTTATTATTAGTGTTGTTGTTATTAGCGATGCTGCCATTTGTTGCGTTGCGCTGCATATTGATAGAATTATTGAAGTGATTGTCGTGCTGTAGCATTGTTTGTGGCTCCATTAAATCGTTGCTATTGTCATCAGAGTCTTCATCGCTATCCTGACCAAAATGCCCATTTGGATTTGATATACTCCCGCCATTGCTGGAATGTTGGGTATGGCCATTTGAGGTGAGTTGGACACGTGGTTTCTTCGTGTGATAGTTGCTCGACGTCGAGGAATGTAAATCGTCGCTGCTCTTATGATTATTATTATAAGCATGCGTCGGCAACTGTAAATTGCTGGCAGTGACCGCTACACTGGATGAGGAATGTACTGTCGGTGCCTGTTGGCCCGTTGTTGGCGTCGAATGCTCTTCTGGCGCACCGAGACCTGGCAGTGGCGATGATAACGGGGATTTCATTGAGGAAGACGTTGAAGTAAGGCCGCCGGTGCTGCCGGCACTATTCTGAGCACCGTTTACCACCTGATTGTCGCGATACGGTTCCTGGTAGCCCTGCGATGAGTCCGCCATCACAGCGGCCACTGCCGCCGCCTGTTGCTGCTGCATTTGTGACTGGGAGATGTGCTGGAGCTGCTGTGACGCCACTGCGGCAGCGAAATTTTGAAATATCTCCGCCTCAATCTTGACCTGACCATTGACATTCTCCAGTGCTGACGCAGCAGCGTTGCTCAGTGCATTCATTGTGTGCTGTTGATCTCCCGGCGGCTGCGGATGCTGATGGTAATGATGATTCGGGGCAGCAACAGCGAAATGCGACATATTCTTGTGTGAGCTATTCGACTTGGAGTCCACATTGTACTCGCTGTAATTGGAGCTGTTTGCCGACTGCGGCGAGGTCAAGAAGTTTGGCACATTGCGGTAGGACTTGCGCGGCTGTATATGCTGGTCCAAGAATTTCATTTTCTCCAAATACGGACGGGAGAGATGCTCGTAGACTGGCGGATCGCCCTGTTTGCGCTGCGACACATAGCGCTCGCGCAAATATTTCCAGCGCTTCTTACACGTTTCCACTGTAAAAGAAAACACACCATTGTTGTACAGCTTGTCAATTAGTAAGTGGATAGCTTACCGTCTGTGCGCAGCTTGAGCGCAATGAGCTGCCAGGCCTCGTCCTTGGTTTCGTACTTGCCTCCGCTGGCGCTGCCGTTTAGATAATACTTCTGGCGATTGAAGATCACGCCATGCTGAGCTACTTCATCAATTAGTTGCTCATCCATCATGATGTACATAAATTACGCGAAAAAATCACGAATTTTTTCTTGTTGTTTGCTCCAGTAGTTTCGGCGATTAGCGATGAGGAACTATGTTGAGTTATTATCGTCTACTATCGTCTGCTATCGTTGCTTGTATTTTTTAGGTCATTTTTGTTGGTATTTTCAAAAAATTAATTTTGGTTATTTATACCGAAATCGGCGGTCACACTGCCAATCGGCAAAATTCTTTAGACTCTCGACCAGAACACATTGGTGTCAAGTGCGCAATAACTAAACATTGTTTAAAAGAAATCAATGTTAACAGATATTTTTGAAACGAAATTTGAAATTGAAATCATAAAAGACTGAATAACTTTGCGCTGAGTGCAGCGAGAGTAAGCCAACAAAATTGTGATATATCGATATTTATTGCTCTTGATTGAATAACGGAAAATATATAAACATAGTAAATATTAGTTTGGCTGCTGAATATGTTTAAGCTGGCACATAAGTTGTTCCCGCGGCAGCGGGTTTTCCAATGTTCCGCCGTTGTGCGTCGCTTTATTTCGACGAGCGATGAGGTAAAATCTGTAGATACAATTGGCGGCCTGCCGACGGAGATAGTCAATGAACAGAAACTAAAAAAGACTACCAGGTTTGTAATTACCTGTTTTATTCCAATATCAAAACTTGCTTGTGTTTACATTACTATTCTAGCTATACTCCACTAAGGTGGGGTCGGTTGGTGTGGGGCAATGGATGTGAAAGTCTGCGGTCACGTAGGCCACAGAAACAGCTGTTGATACTGCAACTCAGATTCTCACGTATTTCATTGTTCTGTTGTTTTTTTCTTTTCGCCTTAGAACATTATCTACACTCCAAAATCATTCGGTGCCAATTGCTGCTCGCGTCACAGTCTCGAAAGATGAAAGCCGCGACTTTATGGCTGTTTTTCCTGGTGAGCAGCGAACTGTGATTTCTTTTCTATTTTTTGTTTTTTTCAATTAGCATAATAATACTAAACTAAATGCATACAAAAAAATGTACATATATTTATTGTCAATATTCTTAGACGTGGTGCGTGACCTGACGAACGCAACAAAAGCATATAATTGCAGAGATGCCGCTAAATGGTTTGCCCAGGTCTTGCAATACAATGTTCCGCGTGGCAAGAAGAATCGCGGCATCTTAACTGTGCTCACCTATAAGAATCTTGTGCCAGCTGACCAACTCACACCTGAGAACATTAAACTAGCCCAATATTTAGGTTGGTGTGTGGAAATGGTGAGACTGAAACTAATCCCATATGTATGACAACAATAGCTTTAAGACTTTCCCTTGTTGCAGCTCCAGAGTTTCTTTATTATATCGGACGATATTATGGACAATAGCACTACGCGACGTGGCCAAAAGTGCTGGCACATGGTGGAAAATGTGGGTCTGACTGCCATTAATGATGCCCTAATGATTGAGAATGCCATGTACGCCATACTCAAGCAGCACTTTAGTCATTTGGATTGTTACGTTGCGCTGATGGAGCTCTTCCACGAGATCACATACATAACAATCTGCGGACAGTCGCTGGACTTACTCAATTCAAACAAAAGCGTTTCGGAGTTTACCATGGAAAACTATAAGGCAATTGTGGAAAATAAAACTGCCTACTACTCCTTCTACCTGCCCTTTGCCATTGCAATGCATTTAGCCGGGTAAATATTTGTGGGTGCAATTCTTTCGAAACATTAATAATATATATTCCTCTTTTATTACAGCTACAAAGATCCAGAGGCATTTAGACAATCCAAGACCATTCTGCTTGAAATGGGTAACTTTTTCCAGGTGCAAGACGACTTCCTCGATTGTTTCGGCAATCCCAAGGTAACGGGCAAAATAGGCACAGATATACAGGACAACAAGTGCTCCTGGCTCGCTGTTGTCGCTATGCAGCGTGCCAATGCTGAGCAAAAGCAAATTATGATAGATTGCTATGGACAAACTGGTATGTGTCTGCCTTCAATCAGGTCTACAACTGTTCTTAATACCTATATATTGTTTGTTGTTATAGATCCGCTTAAGGTGGAGCGAGTTAAGGAGCTGTATAAAGAACTTAGCCTGCCCTCGACATATGCCACCTTTGAGGAGGAATCGTACAATATGATTAAAACACATATACAACAAACATCTCGCGGTGTACCACATCAGACCTTTTTGCAAATACTCAACAAAATCTATCAACGGGACTCGTAAACTTAACAAAAATTAATATGCTACAAACATATTGTAGAATAATTCTAAGCCAGATTGTGTGCATGTTTTGGTGTGTTCGAAAACTATAATAGACATTTTATACTGTTCTGAAAGCTCTTGTTTTCTTTTAATCAATCATCATCTGTATCGAAGGGATCGAAGGGATTAAAAATCTTTTGAAATTCTTTTACATTGGCAACTTCTTCGTCCTTCTCGAGCAGACAATCCTTCCAGTTCACTTTCTCCTCGCAATTTAACAAGTTTTCGGAACAAAATACATCCCTGGAAACATAACAAAATGTTATAACAAATTCAATTTTGGAAATTCTCCAACTCACCTTGCAAAGTGCAGCGGAAAATGTTTCATTTGTCGCGTTATTAATGTGCTCGCGTCGGGCAACTCAGCTACAAAGTATGGTCCCGTTTCTGGCAGCATTTGTGGTGAGGATAAAACGGGCAAAGTCTCAAACTCCAAGTTAAACTCTTCAGCTTTATCCTACAATCAATAGATACGCAAATGTAAATTGATATATGCTTAAAATAAACATGTAGCTCACCTCAAAACTATGTTTTATCTTCCAAGAGTAGCCTTCCTCAAAAGCCATAACATCTATTGTAAGGTGGGGAGACTTATAATGACGCTCGGTAAAACACACAACTTGTCCCAGTGTCTTGAAGAGCTTCCGCAATGCGTTTTTAAATTTGTCTAGCTCTTCCCATTCGTCCGTGCTCAGTTGAGCTGTGCAAGGCATGTGTTTGGTGGATAAAATTAGTACATGGTGGCTATTGATGGGTCCCTTTGCCAAAGCCATATAGAATCGTTCTCCTATCGCAATAACGAGATGCTTTTCCACCTTAGGCGACGACAAGCAGAACCAACAATCGTCTAAAAGAGAATATCATAGATATTTATCAAAGATCTAAGAAGTGCATTTATAAAGCTTACCCTGATCAATCTGCATTATTCTGGGCCGCTTATCTTGATTTCTTCCGTCGCCGCGCCTTTTGCGATTGCCGCTGGAATCCATGTCAAAAAAGTACTGTCGGCTTTCAGACTATAAAGTAAAGGAGATTATTATTAATTATAACATGGATACAAATAAATCCATCTTACCGTCTCATTCTTGCTGATGGAACCACTCATATCTAGGCCGATAAAGGGGCAGGGTATTTCGTTCGTTGTCTTCTGCACTAGATCCAGCAGACGCGCCTTATCCACTGGCTTCAGACTAAGCGCATAAATGTATTTTGACTTTTCAGCATTGCCAACATCTGCCAGCGATATAAATCGTGTGCAGAGCTCAAACTGAGTGGTCTCATCTTTGGGTATGCGGAACGGTGGACACTCGTAGTAGGTACCGTTGATGGCACAGAAGTGATAACGTGGCTTAATCTCGCGGCAAAGGAACGATATTAACTTTGAAGCTTTTTCCTATATATGAAGTAAAGATAATAAGTATGTTATGCAACACTAAATAATAGATTTATAAAGTACTCTTACGTTCTCTTTCTCCAGCAGAGCGTAGGGCCATTGGGAAGTTAGCAGCACATCCACACCTCTATAGTCTGTGGCGCAATTCTTCGAGACCAGGCAGGAATTGCGCACGGCCTGCACATCGGCTTTGGTGAATTCATGCTCCCCGGCAGCACTTCCGGCTGCTTCTATGCCACTCAAATAGGCAATTTTGACGCCGCTGGTCAGCGTATAAACACCACGCTTGCCCAGATACGTTAGATTTGTGCAGACTTCTCCGTCAACCAAATTCGCGTAGAACTTCTTGTCCTCCTCCTTGTTGGGTCCCAGTATGTACGTGGGCACAGTAACTGTGTAACACAAGTATTTAGGTTATCGAAACGCTGAAACTCAAATTAATATGTGCTTACTATGCTTGAATCCATTTTTATATGCAATAAGTTCTTCGTTTTGTTTATCCGCGCCAAAAAAGTCGCCGACACAGCACAGAATTTCAAACGGTCCCGCTTTCTTGTTGACCTGCTCCACTCTGCTAAACAGTTGCTTGAAACGACCACGCACATCGCCCACAATCAATCTGCAATGGAAATTAAGCCATTTATTTATTAATTGTTAAAGTTTTGTTCATAGTTATCTACATTTTCGCAGTGGCGTCCATTAAATTTCCAGCGTCTTCTTGATACACAGCCGCAGCGAAAACAGCTGTTTAATTTCCAACGAACCACACTGTTATCTGCGAACAGAACGGTAACAGCGCACACTATTCGAAAATGTAGAGAGTTCTGTTAAGTGCAGGATGTAAACAGAGTGTATTCGAAATTGGCTCTTAATGGTTTACGTTTGGCTTAAGTTAATTAAGCAAATCATTAACGTGTGCAGGTATTTTCACATTGTCACCTTGAAAACGTGAACCATATGAATCCCACAAAATTTACACTTGACCGGGGTAATTGTACTGCCTCATAAATTACTGTTTAATTGGCCAAGTAATAAATTCTATTAGAATTGGAAACATATATGTAGTTAATAAAACGTAAAAAATTGGTTTTTGATGTCAACGCTCCAAAATATGGCATTAGATATGACATTGGCCCAAAATAGCATCCGATTGCAACAATGAACCTGGGCGAAGTTATTTGTTCTGCGTGGCTGGCGCTAATAACTAGCTGACTTTTAGTCTTTACAATCATATACTACCGAATGGGGCATATAAAAACGTTTGTTTGTCCCAGCCATATTATCAGTTTACTTGGACCACATCAGCAAGACGCATACAGCATGGCGACTAGTCAAAATTTAGTAGCTTCTCTTCTGTTAGGATTTGTATTCAGCCCATTTGTAATTGGCCAGACAATTGACTGCCAAAGACCTCCAAAGCTTGTGGTAAGTAAGCAATATTTTAAAAAAATTGATATTATAAATTGAAATATAACAAAGGACCCTTCACTTTGTTGCCGGGATGGAGGTCGAAATCAAAACGCTGAGAAATGTGCGGAGCAGGTAATGAGAACAGCAAACGGTCAGGAAAATGCTGCACCACCTTCCATAGATGCAGCTACTGTGAGTATTTAATACCCTTTACTATATATTCATATATATTTCTACTAATAAGATCTCATTGACAGTGCATGGCTGAGTGCATTCTAACTACCGCACAATACAAAAATCAACCGACAAAGCTCAACTTGGAAGTCATACGTAAAGATTTAACCATGAAATTCTCGAATGACTCGGCATATGTGGAAGCGATGACTGCTGCGTTTACAAAATGTGAGCCTCAATCTCAGCGCAGATTAGCGGCAATTCAGCAACTAAATCCGCAGCAACCAAAGTGCAGTCCTTTTGCGGCCATAGTACTCGGTTGCACCTTCATGGAATACTTCAAGAATTGTCCAGCGAATCGTTGGACCCAAAGCGCCGAGTGTGAGCTGGCCAAGACTTTTGTCACGCAATGTGGTTTGGGTGCTTAATTGTTGTTGTTTAATTGTTTTAAGTTCACAAGTTGCTTTTCAAAAAGCATTAACCGTTTTAAGTGTGTACATAATAAAGTTTTTACATTTATTAATCGAAAAGTACGTTATCGATAACAGCAGTGCAGCCCTTGCCTGTAACAGCACTCTCTGTCACTGGCTTACTTGCTCTAGTGTGCGTGCGTAACTTTGACTGTGCGCGGCCGCGTCATTTTAAATACATTCTAATTGTTACAATTAAGTGAGATATATGGCACTTGAAGGACAGATAGACGGATTTCGCGCCTGGGCGATCGGCCTATGTTGCCCGACCAGCGATCTGCCCAACGAGGACGCACTCAAATCGTAAGTTGCAGCAATAAGCCGCCCCTCAAATGTCAACCACAAACTGCATTCGATTGTATTTTTTTTAGTATATTCAAGTCGCGCCAGCTGCCTCTGTTTGTGCAGCTCCAGTCGCGCCTCCAGCCGCGCCAGCATGTGCAGGAGGTGCGCGAGAATTTGCTCATTGCACAGGTGACGCTGCACAAGGATAAAGTGTTGGCCGCTCGCCAACGCAGTTTTCTGCCCCGCCCAATGCAAATCCATTTAAAAATGCAGGATCTGAAGAAGCAAAAGGAGCAGGCAGAACTGAGCCTGTCCGATGCCAAGAAGGAGTTTGATAACTTGGCCGCAACCATAAAATCGAAAAGTAAGAGCACTAAATTCATTTCAGATTTGTCCAACATCTAATATGCCCCACTCCCTAAATCACAGATATTCAAATCATCAGCGCAAAGCACAAAAAGCAATTACAGAAAACCCGAACCCATGTGCTCCAACTAAAATTGGACTCGCTTAACAAAACGTACGAGCAGGAGCTGGAAAACAAGGCTCAAATCCTGGCCACAAAGCCCGTCAGGCTGAGCAAGAATAATTCCAGCGAGCATCTGGCCATGGAGCAGGCCCAAAAGGAGTTGGAAAACTTTTACAAAATCTGCAATGCAGAAGGCAACAACACCCATCAACTGGCCGAGGCCAAGCAGCGTCTGTGGTCGCAAATGCGTCAAACATTTGCCAATACACCCAATGTGCTGCTCTTCAATGCCATTCTGAAGACCAAAGAGGAGCAACTGCAGCATGTTATGCAGCTGAATAAAAGACCCCCTAAGCTGGATGCAACAATTAGTGTGGCGCTCTCACCACCCCCAATAAGTCCCTTCGAAATAAAATTGATGAAGACCAGGGGCTATCTGTTGGGTCTGGTGTCCAAGTATGTAAGCGCCCAGAATGAGGTGTCGCAGCAGGAAGAGCGTTTCGCCTCGATCTATGACAGCTTTGTGGACGATCTGCTGAAGAGTGTGAGCAACTTCAATTACATTAATTGTACCGACGCAGACGACAGCAACAATATCGAAGAGATCATATCGGACTTCATGATGCAGTATAATAAACACAATTTTAATCTTGCACGCAATGCTTTCGTCGACGAACAGATTGAGCAGCTGAGCGTAGAGCAGGAAGCGGGAGCCAAGCACCTCGAACAACATGAATTATTATTGGGTTCCATTAAGCAGATGTACAGTGAAATAAACACGTCCGTTAATCGCATACAGCACGATGTGATGCAGTTGTCGCAAATCAAAGAGAAAATTCTCTATTCCAAGAGTATGCTGAAAAATATGCTGGACGAAATGCAGGCCAAATCGCATTTGCGCACCACCAAACTGAAGGTGGGCAATATGTCGATTTTGGGCATGGAGAGCTTCAATCCGGCCAACGACAGCATGCTTTCGAGCACCAAGCTGGACATTGATCCCAGCCTCAATGAGACTGTAATGCGTCGCAGTTTCGACAATAAAACACTAATGCCCGGTGTTTCCCATTCCACCGCTGTGATGTCAACTGGCCCAGGCTCCACCCATCCCTGTCATCTCATGGAGCTGAACACATTCGCAGAAATCTCGTTCGAAAAATTCAACTGCATGCCGCGTGAATGGTAGGCTTAGTTTTTTCCTTCTATATGCATCTGGTATCTTCTATAGCTATGTTTCTTTTTTCTAGTGCCTTTTTGCTGTCAGCCAATCCGCTTATCGTTGAGTCGCAGGAGCTGGCATCCACCATGCAACTGGTCCCGGGCTATCTGCTAACACCCCATGGCGCTTTGCAGGAAGTACGTAAACGAATTTTGTGGGCGTCGGCAATTGCCGCACACACGACTGATTTGAAATTGAGTTTGGAGCCGTTAATTGGTAAGCTCAGAGTCGGCTCTCCGACCCTGTGGACATTTTTGTTTCATTTCCGCCTGCTCCCCACAGTTGATCCGCACGATTTAAAGCTGAAGACACGGCGACAGCACGAGGAAATCATTCAGATACTGCACAACATTGAGGCACTGGGCACCAAGACGGAACATCAATTGCAGCGGCTCAAACGCATCTTTCGCTTCATCACTGAGAATCCGCTTCGCAAATATGTGCCGCCCACAAAATTGTATAACAATGCCAACTTTGCCGTCTACGAATCGGAGTATAATCTGTATTATCGCATCGCCACAGCCGACGGAACGATCAAGGCATAAAATATGTTCTAAACAAACAATAATTTAATAATATCATTCGCAATAAATTGTATTTTAAAATAAGTGTAACTTTTTGGCTTTTTACATATTTTTTCTTTATTTTACTTAATTTTTGTTTTTTTTTCATTACAAAAGTCGCATCGTTTATATATTTACACCCACATCAAAATGGGTATCAATTGTTATTCAAAAGTATTTTGTCCATGTCGAATTGAGCTTAAGAGCTAATGATGTGCACAACATTTGAAAGTTGTTGTTTTGTTGTTGTGTTGCTTTGTTGTTTGCTTCTTTTCGTTCGTAATTGTATCTTTGTATCTCGGATTGATCAGATATATCAATCTAATTACATTGCAGCACGAAAATACTTTATTATTTATTTAATAAACATAAAATATCCCCATAATTATGATGTTAGCGGAATGGATTTTTGACAGCGTTGCGTTGGCTTTTTTGTTTTTTTCATTTTGTGATGTTTGTGAGTGTTTATATATCGAGATACATATACATATATATATATCGAGTCATTACCTTATAAAGATATTAAAAAAATATACAGAAAAAAACATAGATAACGGACGGGATTTGAATTGAGTCGGTATTTGGGTTAGAGGCTCGTACTAAATTAGATTAAGAGGCGCTGTAATTCGTTCGTGAGCTCATTTTAAACTTAGCATACTTAACTTAATACATAAGGTTGGACGTCTTATAGCTTGGATATAGGAGTATGGGCGATGAATAAGTAGAAAAGGGAAAAAGTAAATACAACAAAATTAAAATATGCTGTGTTAACTTGAATGTTTGTAGAATTTGCGACACACAGAATGTTTCTACAGATGATATCTTCTATGGATAGCTATATACTTGATAAGTGTATATATGTGTTGTGTTTACTATATTCGAGAGCTGATGGATTAGATGTGGATCGTGGTGGGTGGTGGTTGCGTGGTTGGCTACTCGTTTTGGCTTATCTGGAGTAAAGTAGCGCCAGCAAAATGCCAAGCAGAGCAAGAGAGGATGCCGAGGCAGCAATATGCTCGGCGCCGCCATAGTACGCCTGACCACAGGCCGGCGGGCAGACGGGTATGATCGTCTCAAAGAGATTGACGCGCGCCTCGGCATCGCCAAAGCGATTGGTTGCCTTGCACACATAGTCGCCATACTGACGCTTCTCAATGGTAATCACGCGCAGCGTCGAATCAGTGTACTCATCGGCGGTGGCAAAATGCGATACGGTATAATGTTGATTGTTTGCCAGCTGGATGTCATCCTTGGTCCAAACGATCGCTGGCGGCGGATATGCCTCAATGTGGCACTCCAGATCCATATCGTATTGCAGCGCCTGGCCGAGACGTGGACGGGGCACAGTTATAACCGGCGCAAACTCCACCTCAACATTGATGTTGCGACGATCCCCTTTGCTGACTCCATTGTCCGCCACGCAGTAGTATGTGCCACGATCCTCCTTCTTCACCGACTTGATACGCAGTATATTTCCCACATACGTGGCGCTATCTGCAAAATAGTTGAGAGAAAAAAACAGGGGAGAGATGCGCATTAATAAAGGGTGTTCAAGTGCGTCCAGCCAGTATCAATTTAACAATGCAATTTAAACGCTACGCCTTTTGTGCTTGTGCACTCGTCGCAAGCGGATTTTAATGAGACATCCGTTTACATTTGTACACTTTAGTTGTGGGTGACCTTTCAGTGCGGCGGTGCAGCGGTGCGGCGTCGAGTGTCATCTCTATAACAATGGCCACGTTAATGACCTCTAACAAGCAGCCAAACCATTTACAATGGCCACCTTTTTTTTGCAACTAATTATACCCTGTATTCATTCGAATTGCTGAGGAAGGTTGGCCTGGGCATGAGCAAGCAGCTCAACTCCATTTCATTAGCATCTCTTTGATTTTCATAAATACTGACATATCTCTTCTTGAACCTTTGGGATTCTCATTTATGAAATTTCCCATATTCACACATTAAATAATTTGTTTGATTTGATTTGAAGTTAATGGTGATTGGGAGTTAGTTGTGGTAACACGGTATTCCCAAGTCGCCTACGCTTGACTAGCGCAAATTTACTTATCTTTCAGCTGGTAAGTATGTAGAAGCTGGCGGGTAGGGTGTTGTGTTGGGTAGGGGTATTGCATCAGGCAACTGAAGCGTAAACGTGAATGGGAATGCGAATACGAATGCGAATGGGAATGTGAATGCAAAAGGTGCACTCTCTCGGCAGCAGTGGCAAGCATTCAGTTCATAACCGGAAGTTGAAACGAGTGCAATGTGCTCCGTGATACCTGTACAACAAATGCCACACCTGCCCCTCCTCCAGACTAGCTGGCTGTGTGCCTAGCTGCGTGTGTGTGTGTGTGTGTGTGCAACATGGCATCTGTGGCTCTTCAAACATTTGCCAAAAACAATTCAAGCCTAAACAATTGACACAAACTACAGTTGAAAAGCAGCAATGCAACTAAAAGCTGAGCCCGAGGAGCGTTGACCGTAAATGCATATATAAACATACATATGTTGGCAGGAATATGCTCGGCTAAATGCTTTATAGACGTTATGCAAAATGCGGGCGAAACTGAGTGAGGTTGTCGGGGGAGGGGAGGGGAGGGAATGCATGTAGGGCTTATGGGCTTTTGCTCATTCGGCTGAAACATTTCAAATTGATTGCGCAAGGGAATCGAAGAAACGCATTTGATTAAAATTGAATTGACAGGCAAACAGAAAGAGATAGAGAGAGAGAAAGAGAAAGAGAGAAGGGGAGTGATGAGCTGCAAAAAGAGAGGGTTAAATAACAATTGAATTGCTTAGCTCAGCTGTAAGTTCAATTGAAATACTTTAGCTATGATGCGGGCAGCAGCGTGGCAAATGCAACAAATTCATTTTGAATATTGGGCAATCCAACTGAGACCGTCATCAACAGCAACAACAACAACAACAACAACAACAACTACAACTGACGCTGCTACTGTTCGGCTTTTGTTTAATTAGCCAGCAGTGAATCACGTTGACCAACTATGAGTAAAAACAAGCAGAGCAAGGCTTAGCCAAAGAGTGCTCAACTGGCACATGCCCTGTAAACATATGTAGCCCATCTGCATTTCTAATTAATAATATTAATTAATATTCTTAAATAATAATATTAATTATTATATCTCTGTGGACTTCATGCACTGCTAGCTAGTTAGATCTATTATGCCCTCTTCTGAGCCTAAAGCTCTTTCATCAATACTGATTCTTGCAAGAAGTGAAGAATTTTGAGGGACGAGATTTAGATGTATTTCCCAAGAATACTTCCCCCATGTTCCAACCTATTGGATACTGCATCCTCTGTCTAAGGTAAGAAAAATATATTTTTTGTTTTTACTGCTTAATCTAAGTTTGCTTTTGGGAATCATCAAATATGCATCTTTTCAAATGTGGTTACTAAATAGAAAAGCGCATTAGTTTGTTGTGTGGCAAGTTTATTCAATGATTTCATTGATTTCGAAGAGTACTGATTTAAAATATCTGCATACCAATTTTAGAAAATAGATGGATGTACATGTCTCAACTCAACTGAACTGTTGTAGGGATGCAAAAGTCTTTTCTCTGTCTGTTTGCCATTAATTACCAAACTTTGACTAATTTCTAATGCTTACAGGGTATTCGAAAACCAAACCAGTTGGGTGTATTGCATAGCTGGCATTGCGTTGAGGAACGTGTCACTGGAAGCGTACCAAGTGCAGCAGCGTGACATGTCGTGGCTCCGACTCACGTTTAGGTTCAGGTTGAAATACTAGACGCAGCTGCCATAACAAATGTGCCCATTCCCTATTAACCATTTCCATTTCCATTTCCATTGCCACTTCCATTCCCCGATGACAAATGGTTGAGGCAAAGCAAAGTGTTATATTTTATTGCTTGCTGTTGCATGAAATGATATGCAGGTCAGGTTGAACACACATTTTAACCGTTAGCTAAGCGGTTTGTCAGTAAGTCACTAAGTAATTTACTCAAAGTTGCAAAAAGTTCATTTTCTTCTTAATTGGGGCGTGGCAGACTCGCAAGAAAAACTGTTTAATTGCTTATTAAATATGCAGCGCGAGTCTCGAGTCTGCGATCCACACACAAGAGTCATCGCTTTCTTTTGTCTCAAAGCAGCAGGAGAGAGAGAGAGAGAGAGAGAGTATCGCTTGTTGAATTGTTATTGCTTCAACTCATTTTGGGGCATGTTTGTAATTAATGTCGGGAATTATGCACAAGATCTGAACTCGCATTTTGACATTTTGGGTTAAATTTATCAAGCGTTAGAAACTGTACGAAAAGAACAACTAAGTGCAACTCGTAGATGTTGCATGAACATGCGCTGTGTGGCATGATCAATGTGATTGCATTGTTGTTGCCACAACACAGTGAAGTGACGTTAATTAGGGGTAATGCGGCAAACATGAACAATTTCAGATCATATATCATCCGGAAAAGCAGGCAAAAAGGATGTTTTCGACTCTTTGACTGTACTAATTACAATTGCAGTTCATATTTCATCCCTTCAAGAAGAACTTCAAGTTAACCCTTACGAGCATAATCGAATCTGCGACTGTACTAATTACAGTTGAAGATCATAATTCATTACATAACCAGGCAGGCATAACCAGACTTATAAATAACTTAAGAAGTATTCTGAGATGATATACATAATGAGATAGAACAACTCGAGTAACGAAGTAACCCTATCATACTCTTCGATCATCCATTCCAAGTAGTTTATCATATTCTTTGAAGTCCACTTGGGAATAGACTTCAGGCCATAAGCAAAACAAATCAAGTTCATGTAGCATATATAAATAAATTACTCTCATTTCGACACTTTTAGTTCATATAATAAGCCAAAGTCAGAGCAGAGGTATCAGCAAGTTAGGAACTACCTGTTCTTCTATATAATATAGACTCATTTCCGACTGATTGCTCCAATAACGCGTTTTTAATATGACAAACGACACCAAGCCAACATCAATTAACTGAGTGCCTGAGTAATGATACATATGGAGCCACATAATATATATATATAAAAATATATATCATTTATATATGTGTGTGCATCTGCTATGGCTTGAGCCGGAAATGATGCATTCACTCTCGGGCAGAGTCTCTTCTCAGCCAATGGTCTAAATGGTGCGTTGTAATTTCAGTTACTAATGAGAGAATTAAAAACACTTTGCTCCAGGGAGGAGCATGACAATCTGAAACACACACTCACACATACGATTGTTTGCTTATGTGTGTGTGTGTGTGTGTGTGTGTGCGTTTTTGTCTCTGTTTGGATGTGTGGATTGCAACGGCAGCCAACTAATGAAAGGAAAACAGAAAGGTGGACTTGGTGTTGGTAATGAAAAATCCGACAGCCGAGCATTTGTTTAAGCCAAGCTAAGGAACCTGTCTGTGCCAACAACAACAACAACAACAGCAACATTCACAGCAACAAAGACGACCTCCCTTAGGCAAACAGTCGGAGATAAATTGTCAGTTAAAGGCATCTGCAGCAGCAGCATCAGCAGCAGCAGCAGCAGCGAAGACTTCGAGCGTAGAAATGGAAAATTGTGCAAAGTGCAAGGGCAAGGTGAGAAGTGAGAAGAAGATGAAGAAACGAAGAAGCAGCAGCAAGACCAGAGACCTTATCGCAGGTAAAAGCAGCCAGCGCAGCAGGTAGTACCTGGATCTCAAAAAAATAAAAATAAAAAAGGATGCGAAATGTAACAAGGCCTCTTTTGTAGTACTCACAAAAAAATGCCGACTCAGAGGAAATGCATACACTGCAAGCGCAGTGTTGGTGCGGGGTGTGCGGGGAGAGCGGAGCGTGTAAAGGTTATAACTGAAAACGAAAAGCCGTCAACGGTTTCTTTTTATTTTTTCAGGCAGGTTCAAGCCGGGTTCACCTGCTGGTGCAGCGCATCGTTTCGCAGACGCTTGACTGAATTACAGCCAGCGTTCAGTTCAAGCTGTTGACTTGTTTGAGCCATATTTTATGAGCTACCCCTGCCCCTACCCCTACCCCTAATGCCGCTGACACTACCCCCAACCCCTGTCGCTGCCAACACCACTTTTAACTTTGTTGTTTATCGTTTATTTTTATTTAAATGTGTCTGCTCGGTTTTTTTTTTGTTTTTATTTTTTTTTTGGTGTGCGCGCTGACTTGGAAAATTTGTGACAAGTTGTTGCTGGGAAAATTGAAGGGTTGCATTTAAATAACAAATATGTTTTTTATGGCAAACTACAACGATTAGATGCCGCCATTTTGAGCTGTAACAACCACCGTTACGGCCGTTACGTATATGGAAATGAAATGGCAAGCGAAACTCCATACGCACCAATCAGAGCCAACCGACGGGGAATTCAAATTGACGGCGTCGACGGCCAGGCGGACGACAGGCAGCAGACGGCGAAAACGTGCCAAAAAAAAAACAGAGTGTCTGCAGCACACCGCACCACACCACCTAATGCCACCCCACCTCAGTTGCTGCCTGCAGCCATATTTGTTTTTCCCTTTCAATTTCCTGCAAGTCTATTTTTTTGGCAGTGCAAACAAAACCGTTAGGCCAAATGAAGTTACCGTTGGCGAGGCGAGGCGAGGCAAGGCTCTCAAGAAATGCACAAGAAAACAAAGTAAGAGCGCGCTAGTCGAAAGTGCTCGACTTGCAGATACCCCAAAAAAGAGTTGAGAACAGTTATTGTCATATGAAACTGTATTTTACGTTACTAAATTGTAAAAGCCTTTATCAAATTGTCTTTAACTATTTTCTCGATCAATATATCTCTCAAATATGCAAGAGAAAAAATGTATATAAAATTATTGATTTGTGAAATGAATCTAAGTTGGATTTACTATACTTAGTTATAAGTGTTATATTTATATCAAATTGTCTTTAACTATATTCTCGATCAATATATCTCTCAAATATGCAAAAGAAAAAATGTATATAAAATTATTGATTTGTGAAATGAATCTAAGTTGGATTTACTATACTTAGTTATAAGTGCCTATATCAAACTTTAACTATTTCATTGCACTTATCAATATAAAAGAAAAGAGTAAATAGAAAGATCGAAAAAATGAATCTACCTTGGATTTACTATACTAGAAATACTATATATATATTATTAACTATATTCTCGTTCTCGAATAGAGAGATTGCAAATTTTGTAATCAATTTTTTATGCATTATCACGGGGTATAGAAACACAATGCACAGCGCAACGGCATCCATCGACTCTTCAAATGTCAGCACATTCAAAAAGGGAGGGATTCGGTTCTATGATTCTATGACTTGAAACGTTGCCATGTGGAAATTATGAATGTTAATGCACCACGACAACAGGAACAACAACAACAGCAACAACAACAACAATAACTGAAACAACCACGTGTGACTCATCATAATCAAAACGTCGACGTGCTATGGCAAAACGGGTGCGCTTTTAATGACGTTCCATATTATTTGCGCCCACTGCACACTTCCAGAACCCAGAACCCAAACCCACAGCCAGCTTAGGTCATGTCTCTTTTTTAACTCTGTCTCTTTCTCGCTCTCGCTCTATCTCTTGCTCATTCTAATGCTTTTTTGCCGACTCTTGTGGCCAAAAGTGCTGGCAAAAATCCAATTAAAAACTGTGCAAAGGCTGTTTGCCTCTAATGCAATTTTCACTTTTCTATCTACCTTTTTGGTATAGACTGATTTTTTGAAAATTTTGCACGCGATAATTTGTCAGCGTGTTTTTTATTAACAGATATACATAATTTGGCATGGACTGTAGGCTTGACTAAATTTTCATTTGTTTGAAAAGTAAAATAGAACAAGTTTCAAGTTTCTCTTTGAGAAATCGCTCTACAAATATTGGGCAATATACTTTTTGCTTTCTTTTTGTTATGTTTCAGGTATTACTCAGTTAACCTCTGCTGTCTATAAGAAACTCCCGTTTTGTATCTCTATTTAAAGTTGACTTAGATGGGCGGCGAAACTCCATTTTATTATGTTTGGCTATAAACAAAACAGTTTTTCGAATTCTCTAGAGTTCTCTAGACTAGTAATTACAATTTTGCAATTTTTCTGATCTGCCATTAAACCATTTATTTAATTTCCAACTGTATTTGTTTAGCAGTGCTGGAACCTTATTGCAACCAATTCTCAGCTGCACAGCTGTTCTGCAAGTCAAGTTGATGAGTTGAGGTTGCCCAGCTGAACACCTTGTGTATATGTTCGTCAGTATATCTTTCTTACAAGTCAGCATTTGGCTTGCTGTGCTCGGTAACCACCTGACAACTGATGACATCCAAGCGGCAGCAGCAGCTGCCGCCAAGTCTGTGCTCTTCACATGCACAGCAACATGCTCGTTCTCTTTCGCTCTGTTGCACTTATTAAAAATTGCATGCCTGTGCAAATTTGTCGCCTCTTCCTGTTTTCTCACCCGAAACTCATGAGGCAACATCAACATTATGAGGAGTCATCTTGTTGTTGTTGTTGCTGCTGCTGCACACACATATCGAGCATATAACAAGCTCTTGAGACATGTGAATGCACCCACTTTGGTGGCAAACGCATCAGCCTTCAACAGCAGCAACAACAACAGCAGCAGCAGCAGCAGCAGCAGTACGGGAGAGGAGGCAGTGGCAACCGCAACCCACAACGAGACACCCTCCGGACGCTAGCGAGACTTGCAACCACCACGCCACAGTCGGAATTCTTGCTGCCTCCGCCCGCACTTGCGATTGCTTGACGAAGCGACAGACTTTGTTGTTGACTTTTGAAAAGTGATTTCTTCGAGTAGAGCACATTATAGCTACCCGCCTGGTATGCCATTTATTGGATTGTGCTCTCAACTATGCACACACGCACACACGCGGCACACATACAGTAGAATCTCAACAGCCACAACCATTACAAAAGGCCCAGCTCAATTGAGTTTGTATTTTTCATCTCTTTTTCTTTTTCTGTTTTTCTGTTTTTTTTGTAGTACTTTAAATATTGTTTTTTTTTTTGGAAAATGTCGTCTAATTGAATTTATGGCGTTGTCGCCGCACTTTCTGTGGCAGAGGACTGTACCCTTAAAGTGACCAAACTCATATATCACTCGATAATAAATAGCGAACAAAATCTCAAGTAACAGCTATTAAAATGGCAATTATACCAAAAAGCAACACAAAAAATATCCTTCGCTCGTTAAGCCGACAGGGAGTGTGTGTCTGTGTATGTGTGTTTGCCTAAACAAATATGTAGAAATCCTGAAAATAAACACAAATAGAAATAAAGTTGCCGTTCCCATTGTGATAAGGATTAAAAAGCCGGTCTGTGACGTGCAACACGACGCCGAAAGTGCTAAGTAAATAATGAAATTGCTGGAAATACGTGAATTTGGTGTGATAAGCGCTGTTGTGCCACATAAAAACACATTTATAGCATTCTAAGCCGACGGTTTACTTTACTTTAGCTGCGGCAAAAGATTACCCAAAAAAAAAAAATAATAAAAGCGGATAAATCCAGGGCGCATGGGGCGAGCAAAATGGCGCCCATATCAAATGTGATACAGTAAAACCCCTTTGGGATTATTTATTTGTTATATTCAAGTTGAAATGTGTTTAAACATTAAGGAACGAGTTTTCTAGTAGTGCTTATTTTAGCTGATTATTAATGTAAAAACAATTTCGACCAGTTGTTTTAGAGCTACTTTAAACTCCGCAACTGGTTGATAATCAGCTTTCCATTATTGCTCTCATTATGTTATGGCAAACAATGATTTGTATCCAAATAATTTTTCAAATAAAATAAATTATTTTTTTAATTGTATCGCTTTCTACAATTGACTTGTTTACTTTCAATATTTTCGCTTGGGATAAGTATTTAAAAAAGTTGTATTTAAGTAATTATTATTATTATTTATTTTTGGCCAATATGCATTTTTGGCTTGAAGTGGCCAGTTTCTGCTTGCTGCACAAGAAATGAATGGCTTGCCTCAAATGCATTCTGTGGAAACTGCTGGCTCAACCCGAATTCTATTACAATATATGGGCACATACATGTATACATTAAAAGCACAAGCAATTAACTAACAAGTTAGCACAGAAGGTACAGCGGTCAATCCCTTCTGCCGGTTGCAAGTTCCCAATCCCTAGTTGCCAGTTGCCCATTGCCCGTTGCCAGTTTGCTGTCCGCTTTGTCATGTGGTCGTTGCCCCAGCAACCAACATTCATAAACAAGTTTTTGCGGTACGTCATCATTTTTGTTGTTGTTTTTGTTATTGTGGTTGTTACTTGTTTCTTGCTTTTTCTTTCAAGTCTGCAACTAGAACAGCGCGCCATAATGCATAAAACAAACACACACACACACACACACACGCACACACACACACACACACACAATGCATCATTGTTGTATTCATTTCCTCTGGCTAAAGAGGGGGTTGGCTGGAGTCACAGGAATTATGCTTGCATTTGCATTAATAAAACATTCAAAACTCCCTTCGACTCCCCCCCTCTGGCACTCTCTGAGCGTAATTCCATGTGTGCAAAAACTTAATTACTTGCAAATATTTGGACAGTCGTCCTTTGAGTGGACCGACCTTCCACCCAATATGCAGAATCCAATTGCCTGGGTGATGTTTTTTTAAGGCCGGTGGCAGTGTGGCAAGGGGGCAGGCCTAAGAAGCATGCTTGCAATTTTTCATTAAATATTTGGGAAACAGCAACAATAACCAATTTGGCCACGTCCCGTTGAGATCTCGAGTGGCGCATCAATTGCGCATCGAAATTTTTAAGCGTAAATTTCATAAAATGTTGTGAATTTTGCATATTTCACCCTTCGATCGAAACTGGCAATTGAATATGTTACTAAATTGCATTTATATTTGGTATTTGATTACGCAATTGGAGTACTCGACACGCTCTTGAGTTGTACTAATTTGCATAAACGTTTTCACGCTCAAGTGGAGCTCCCTTCTAATGGGATCAACGCCCAAAAAGGGTCTGTGCCTGTTCGAGTTTAACATCTGCAGAGGCACAAGAGGGGGGTAAGATTTATGTGACATACGACCATAAACATGTATACATACATACACACACATATGTATACACATGTATGTATAGTTTTAGACATATCTCAAATTCAGATCTTGATCATTTGTGCATTATTGTCCAATTAATGTCAATTGGCTATGGCTACAAATGTTGATTCAAGCGCATGTTTTGATCTTATCGCTGGATTAGGATCTAAACAGTCGGATGTGTTGTGTGCTCGATACGCGTACTTATTTATTTATTTAGATATGTGTGTATGTGTGTGTGTGTGTGTGTGTGTGTGTGTGTGTGTGTTTCATGGTGCCGCCGATCACAGCTTGCAGATCGCTGATTGCTAATCGCAGATCGCAGATCGCAGATACTTCCTGCCTTTCAGTTATCATAACAAATACAAATGGCTCGCCAAGGGCAATTTGAAAAGTAGATAAACTGGGGAGAACAAAGGCAGAATTGGGATTCAATATCTATACGAACTTTACTGAAGCGTAAATCAATATTATCATCATTTAAGAAGCCTCTATTTCAGTCTTAATCTCTGCATATGAGTAATTTTCTAAACATCAAATTTCTACCTCTTATAGTCTCTGATTCTTTAATTAATCCTGATCAAGAATATATATATCTTATAATCATGAAATGCTTGAAATGGCAAAATCTAAGAAAATCTATCTACTCATAATGCAGAACTGTTCAAGCAACCCTCGGTTGTGTCCACTGGCGACATCTGGCATCGTTTGAAATGATGCCAGAATTAAAATCCAAATTGCTCGCGTTGCAAATTGAATGGCTAACTTTTGTTTGTTTACTTTACTTGTTTGGGTTTCTTTATTTTGGCAAAAGCAAAAAGACAGAAAAACAAAAAACAAAATAAAACCAAATAAAACCAAACTAGGGCCCCACAGAGAATACATAAATCGGCAGCGACCTCACGTGACGAGCGAGTTGGGCCAAGGTGAGTAATATTATGGCAAACGCAATTGTTGCATAAATCATTTTGAAAATGCATTTTTGCATGGCTAAGCAATGCTGTTGGTGGAGGGGGGGCTAAGGGGCAGGGAGCGGCAGACAACGCCAGGTGCATGTTTCATTCTGAGCTGTTTACGCTTGGACTCAATGAAACGTTATTAAGGCCCGTACGCCTCGAACCGAACACAATCGATTTGCTAGGCAACACACAATTTGGACCCTTGGACCACGAGTCAAAGATCGAGCCAAAAGCGAACGAACGCATGCCCAGCCCAGCTCAGCCCAACCCTCCTGCTCCGCTCTCCGCCTCCCCTCTCCGCCACTGCTCTATTCTTCTCTTGGCTAAAAACCGGCAACGGAAGCGCCTGATTAGGGGTTCCTACTGTGTTTGTTTATGTGTGTTTTGCGAGTCCCTGTTTTGTTTTTCGTTCTCTTTTTTTTCTTTTTTTCGTTTTTCATTTTTCATTCCGCTTGGTTTTTTGCGCTCGCGGCTAAGGCGTAGCCCAATCGCAATCCTGGGCTAGGGTTGCTTAGAAACGGTGCAGGATGCTTGCTTTCCTTCTGGGTTTGTTTGCATTTGTACAAAACAGGACACGCCAGCGGATGAGCAAGGGGAGGAAGGAGGTGGCGGGGCTAGAGCGGTGCTTTTGTTTGTTTCGTGGCATGTATTTTTACCTTTTTGGCTTGTAATTTATATATATTTTGTATATTGTATTGTATATATTATGGTATTGTATTTGCCGGCTATCAAAATACAAATTATATGCACTCAGGGGATCAGCGCATTCGACATGGTCGCATTATTGTTATGGTTGTTGTTGTTCTTCTTCTTGTTTTGATACCCTGTAACCGTTAGGAATGTGTGAAATGGGGCATAACAAAGGGAGACTTGTTAAAATACATATTTTATTAATACAAATAAAAAGTATATTAATTGAAGTTAATCTAAGTTTTGAGTTGAAAAAACCTTTTGTAAGTAACGCATTAAAAGTTGTATGACAATCGTTATAAACATAGGGTATATAGATATAAACATAGGGTATATAGATATAAACATAGGGTATATCATAGTCAATGTGCAGCAGTGCAATATGTTATTGTTTTCCACGTTGTTTACTCTGTTTTAGATGCACTGTACGCGCCCAAGAGCCTTTAACCGTGTCTGATATACACAGTAACGCCTCCTTGTCTCGCTATACGCCAGTTTGCTTGCCCATACCCTTAGCCTTAGCCCTACCCCTACCGCTACCGCTGCCCCCCACCCCTATCAGAAGTGCTAGCACTGTTGCAGAACCATCAAACGGTTACGTGGAACGTTTTCAAGTTGCGGAAGCAATTGCGCGTGCTGAAGTTGTCGAATGCCTCGAATGCGAATTCTGGCTGCATAAAAGCATCTCTAGTGCACGACTCTCTGCACCCGCTGCCGGTCTACCGACCTCCCTTGCCACCTCTTGCTTCTGCAGGACGCGGTTCGGCTCGTTGGCGCATTTCAAAGCATCTTTCTGTTTGCCCAAGCGCTTTAAATTATTGCGTTCGAAAACGTGTGAAACTCCGCACAGAACGAAGGGCGGCGCTGTTGCAGAGGTGAAAGCAAACATGGTTTAAACCAAGCGAAAATCTCTGGCGATTTACCTTTGATTTATTGTATATATTGTGCACACACACACACACACACACACACACACACACCAAATATTGCAAGCAAAGTTCAACCACGGCTGACATTGAAGAAACTCCCTCAAGCGTGTCCAAGTTATTGTGCTTTATTTTATAGCTATGCCCAGAACCAAAGCCAAACCCAAAACCCCAACGCAAGCCCAATTCCAGGCCTTAAGTAGCTTTCAATTTCAAGTGCCGTACCCGGCAAAGGGAGCAATTGTGGCCCGGCACACACCCAAGCCGATAGCGTCATTTGCTGGAACCCACAACGAATGCCCACAAACAAGGCAAATCAAGGCCAAACTAATTAAAGATTGCACAAGTTGATCGGACAAACGATTGAAAGGCGGTTTCATGTCCAGGGTGTGTCCCAGACAAACTGAATTTTTCACATGTTTTTCTTCTTAGATTGAAGATAGAACTTTTCAATTAAGGCATTAGACAAGATGTGTTCTTTGCTTGAATTCCAAACAGGGAAACGCGCATTAAATGCTGAGGAAAATATTCTCATTACATAGTAGATAAAGTTCTTTAAACCTTGGGATCTAGTTGTGGAAATAGGTATAGATTAAAGAACAGCAGACTTTCAAAAGTTTGTGTTCAGACTCTATTTTTGTCAGTGTATTGAAGAAATTAATAAATAATTAGAAGACTTTTTGCGGAGTTTGGTCAAGACATCTTGAGCTAATAATAGGTTGCTCAATCTTGAAACGATCTTTCATATAGAAGCAATACAATTAAGTAAAATGAAGCGCGCATCTTTAATTAATTACTTTTTGAATCAAAATAAAAAAAAACAATCCAAGCTTCATCGAGATAAACTGACAACTTTTTTCTAAGAGTTGTACTAGGTTGTCTCAATTTAACAGTTAGCACAATTAAACTAATAGTAAGCCACAAAAACTTTAGTATTACTATAAACCAGGCATGCGGTACATACCGTATCTAGTCCCAACCAATTAGCCTTTGCCCAAATGCTTATCATAATTACTTGCACATTACCGTCAAGTACTTAATATAGCCGTAAAGTTTAGACATGCATTTTTCCTGGTATTCTGTACTCAGATTGCTTTGAGGATTAGTGACGCTAATTGTTGTTGGATGGGTGTTGCTGCAAATGACGCTGCAATCTTGTTAAACTCGCGGCTAGACTTAAAAATCAATTATGGCTTCGCTGCTAAGACGCGTTTATTGCACGCAAGGTGCTTCGAACAGGTAGAATACAAACACCTGCACGGGATTACTATTGACCTTGTTGTTGCAAGACAGTACCTGAGTTACAAATTATTTTATTAGCATTTCACAGAACAAAAGCAATAAACGTACAAGTTGATGGACATTTCCATAGAAAGCAATTGAACAACAACAACAACAACAAAGTGAAGCGCCCAAAATGAGCACAACGAAAATGAAGAAGAAGCTCACAAGAGCTTGTGAGAATGAGCTGCATGCATGCATGTGTGTATATATGTGAGTCTCTGTCTATGTGTGGGTGAGAGCAGAAGCACGCCGAGCCAAGCTTAACGCCCAAAGCTCTAAAATTTACTGCTTAAACAAAAGTGCGCTTTCATTGTGAGAAATTTTTTAAAGATAAATACCCAAAACGGTAGCTAAGAACAAGTGGGTATTGTGAGAATATGCAAAACACGCAAAGCAACAAAGTAATAAATAAAAACAGGTATACAACTAACAAATAAACAAACGCCAACAGTGACGCATGAGTGAGTCACGGTCACACACACACACACGCAGAGAGTGAAAGAGAGTAAAAAGAGAGGACAGCGCCCCAAAACAGACAGTCCGACATGTCATATAAATGTTAATGTTAAACGGCAGCCAGCACAAACTTTGACTTGGCGGGTCAACAAATAGTGTAATAATTAGAATACATATATATATATATGTATTTAGAGAGAGAGAGAGACTCACCAGTTGGCAGAATAGCATTGTTCTCGCGACGCCAGGTGATGCTCGGTGTTGGATAACCGCTGGCATAGCACTCCATCTGCACCTCGCTGCCCTCACTGGCCACAATCGATTGTGTGGAGTTATCGGAAATGACGGGTGGACGACGCACAGACAGTTTCACATTGGCGGTAACTTTGTGCACCGTGGAGATGACCACCTGACAGGTGTAGACGCCTGCGTCTGTCTCCTGAATGTCCTTGATCTGTAGCTTGTACGTGGAAGAATTGGGATCGTAGCGCAGCGAGAAGCGCGAGTCTTTAATCACAAGCGTTGAGCCCGTAGAGAGGAAGACGGGATCCGAGTCCGTTTTGAGGAAGAGCACATTGTACTCCTTGGCATACTGTACCGAACAGTCGAACTCAACGGTGCCGCCGATGTCCTTGATCTGCTCCTGTGTTATGTACGAAATTGTTGGCGTCCGTTGCGCCTCTGCGTGCGTGGCGAGCGCAACAAGCAGCAGCAGCAGCGCTGCCCACAAATCAATATTAATCTTTAGCCACATTCTTAACGAAATTCTTAGCTACTTTGTACGTTTGTGTGTTTTGTAGATATAAAATAAATTATTTTTTGCACCACACCCTACTATTCACAGCTACGTTGAGACGTGAGAAACGGCGACTGCAATGCTCAGTGTTAAACTTTTAACTGCCGAAGAAAAGCTGCGGCTGAGCTATTTGCGCTCTGCGTTCGCTGCTTTCGGAGAAGACACCAAATATACAGGTAGCTTTGACTCTTTCCGTTGCACGAGACGGCGCGGATGCTGTTTGCGAGACACACACTTGTCAGCTCGCTCTAAGCTGGTTTTCTTGACTTTCGGTATGTGCGCGCGCGCTCTCTCACTGCTGTCTTTGTGTGTGTAAGCCCAGTTTAAGAGGTGTAAATATGTGTGTATACGAGAGTTACGAATTGGATATGTCTGCACGCTCTCACTGTTGCGACACGAATGATTCGAATGTTGCGCGCGGCAGCAGGCGCTTGCGTAAACGATATACCTAAGCGTAGTAATCGATAGCACGCAGCGATATATCTGAATTTGCGGCACTGGCTGAAAGCTGTTGCTCGATTGTGCGTTAGCAGCTTGAAAATGTTAACTAACATTATTAATAATGCTAACGCGCTTTTGCCCACAACGATATATCGATAACGAATACGTATTGAGCGCGTGCTGTGAATTAAAATTTGCTCATTAAATAAAGTACATTTGTCAGGTTTAGAATTGTTTAAAATGTATTTTTATTTACTTTTCTCTTTTTGTAATATTCTCCTTTATTCAGTGGTTAATTATGTATAGTTTCTATAAATGTCTGATTTTGTTTCGCCATCTTTCTGTGCTTTATGTATGCATTACGATTATATTGTATAACATTATTATGAATGCATATTATAAATTGATATTAATAATATGTTATGCAAATAGTATCTGCATGACACTATTTCAAGTTAAGTTTTAACATTGGATTCCTTGATCTCGTCTAACTTTTTTAAAAACTTGATGTAAATACTAAAATGAAACTCAGCTGTATGTATAACATAAGGTTCAATATCCAAAATATTGTGGAAACTTTGGAAAGTTCTCTAGTTTTTATCATCTTCTCATATTACACAATTTTATGTAGCACTTGGCTAAAGATTTGCATACTCTTCTTCTCATAATTAATATCGTATATCAAAGTGTATTAATATTTATTGTACTGCTGCCTCTGGGAAAAAATGACAGGAATCAGCATTTAGAATTTGATTTTAGGTTTTCAACAAGTTGCTAGTTCTAAGTACATAAATGTCTATATATATATATATATATTTGTATATAGTATTTGTATAGTAATTGTATTTGTATTATGTGTTTGATTTTCAATTTGTTAAAAATGTAATAAATAGTCGCACAACTTCATCGTGCAATAAAGCGCTTTTAAAAAAGAAATCGAATTGCAAGTTACGATTCGTCGATCTTAAAATAAAATTCAAACGAGCGATTTTAACATGAGAGAGATTCAAGATATTTGCGACTTCAAATGCAAGTCTTTCTATTTGTTACTTGTAATATAGATTTCAATTGCTGCCATATAAATAAATGTATGTACGTATATAAGTTGATATATATATATAGATAAATGTATATATATATATATATTTATGCCCGCCAACGTATTCACCGCAAGGAAATAAATTATAATGTTAAAGATAGTGTAGACTAAAGTAGTCAATAAATAAATTGCTCTAAATCAACATGAGTTTTAAAATTAAAAAGCTAAGCGAGTGCAATCCACATTCATCCAATCCTTATAGACGACTCGCACTATATATATATATAAATATAAATATATATATAGAGATATCGTAGATCCACAATTTAGTTATTCTGGGAATTAAGACTCCATTGTGCAAACTGCTCCTGCCATTGGCTATTCGCATTTGCCTGCAAAATAAGTTCATTTAATTAATAGAAAAAATATATAAAATGATTTTAAATTAATATATATAGTATGTATATAGTATATTATTTGTATTTAAGTAGCTACCCAAACTCTACGCTTTGTGGCATGCAATATCAAAGAGTGGAAATAAAACAGAATTCTAAATTTAAATATATATCAAGATACCACTACACAAGCTACATACATATATTGTTTATATATATATATATATATTGTTATATATATCGTTGAATAATAAATTGGGTGCATGTGAGACAACAAATACAAAGAAAAAGAAGAGAAAAAACAACAACAACGATAATAACATCAATAAGTAGTTAAGTAGAAGGATTTCATTGTGAAATCCTTTACCTTTTCATTCCATTCGGGATTATATGATTGAGATTCATCGAAATCTGAAATTGTATCAATATGCATAGGCATCAGTTATATTTATGACATATCCCACACAATGCAAATCCTCTTTTGTTTTTGTTTATTGTCTTTAAGCGAGCAACCAACATATGAACAGTCTAAATAGGCGCAGATACGATTATAAGAAATGAGATATATATCTACTAGATACAACGTGTGTGTGGTCTATCCCAGAAATGTGCCACATGATCAATGAGAACAGAGACGAGAGACGAGAGACGATTCAGTGAACAGGAAATGCAGCCAATTCAGTTAAATATTCTAGCTAATCACCTTAAGCTGATCAAGTATATGGCTAGAGTCAAGGCAAGATTCAGCGGCGTAGCCAAGAGACATTTTATAGGGGATTAAAAACTATAAAGATGCAAATTCGAATATAAATATAAATTTAAGAGAGCTTTAATTAACGAAACTAGTTTTGAACTGTTCCATTTAAGCAGAATTAAAAGATTTAAAAAAACAACTAATTTAATTAATTTACTAAATCTTTAAAATAAAAATATTTGTTTGAATATTATAAATTTCCAAATATATAATATGCAATAAAAGCAGAATTAATATGTAAAAAAAATTAATTAATTGGAGCAAATTAAATTAATTTAATTCAATAAATATATTTTCTGTTGAAGAAGTCATAAATTTGACAACCAAAAAAATAAGTTTGATATTTTTATTCGTGGAAATAATTCTAAGAAATAAGATTATAATTAGACAAATATAGACAAAAAAAAGATGTGCAAATTAGATCCGTTTGGGATCCATATATCCTAACCAGAAAATCCCAATTAAAATGCCACGCTACGCCACTATATAAAGATTTGCATTTGATAATGGAGCATGGATGTCAAGAAAACAGATAACTTGATTGGGAATCATCGACCTGAAGTGAATGCTGATGATGGGACTGGCAACTACAGCGTTCGAGAGATGAACGATCTAAGAGGATCATGTTAATTATATAGAGAGTACATATATATACAAATATATATTTTACCTGAATAACGCGTTAAGCTACAACTGTTTTTTTTTTTATTTGATATTTGTCATTTTTTATATATTCAAACTATATTTCATAATGTAAGCGTGCATTATCAGCTGCAGTTCATCGATTGTCTCACCGATCTCGTGCAGTGCCGGAAAACCGGCCTCGTCATCATCGATGAAGAGTTCGGGATGGTGGCGATAGGCGAGTATGCGATTCAGCTGAGACTGCTCGTCGCTCTGGCCAAAATTATAGTCGTATTGCACCGGCGAAAGCGCCACAGAATCATCATCATTGATGGGAACAACAGCGCCAGCAGCAGTGGCGCCCCCTTCGCACTCAAGATCCTCATCGGTGCGAAAGATCTCCTCGTACACCTGACAATCGCGATCACAATCACAATCACAATCGCAATCGCAATCACAATCGCAATCGGATTCGCGGCCCTCGATGTGACGATACTCTTTGATTTAGTGTTCATATTTGTATTGAGATATTTAATTGTGGGTCGTGGTTGGATGGTGGTGCATACAAAAAACGATTAAAATTATAAGCAACTCAATATTTGCGGCATTTGTTCTTATGCCGTCTATTTGGGAAATAATCTATAAAAAAAACAAACAAACACACAAAAAACCAAATTTTTCTCTGGTGAACAATACAAAAATAAAATAGGAACAAGAGCGCCGCACACACAACGACAGATCTTGTTGAGGGCGGGAAGTGGTGGGGGTGTTAGGGGTGGTGGAGATGGGATTTGGGGGCACTCGACGTGGTCGGAGACGGAGACGACTTAGACTTACCCAATGGCATAATGAAACGTGCCTGCGTCAATGAGCCGCTGGCTGCTTGTCCTGCAAAAACACAAGCCCAAGGCAGAAAACAGAGAGCGAGAGCGACAGTGACAGCGACAGCGAGAGAGACAGAGACAGACACAGACACAGACGCAAAGAAAGCGCGAACACAGTTAAGCATATTCACAGAGAGAAAGTGAGAGAGAAAACATTCCATTTAATAAATGGGTGCAAAAAAGGACGTGGCCGTTAGCTCTAGAAGCGTGGTGGGTGTTTGCAACTAATTGGGTGCCAGTTGTGGAAAACAAAAAGAAAAACACAAGACAATACAAAAAAAACGAACAGCTCTAAAAGCCTTCACAAATCAAAGGTGCAAATTGCAGGTGCAACATCTAAATTTCTATGCGGTGTTTGTGTAATATTGCAAGCAACAAGTCAGCAGAAGAGTCAGCTCTCACAGAGCGAACGAGCGAGAGAGAGGGGGAGAGCGAAAGCGAGGGGGGGTTGTGGGTGAGCAGGTTCAGTTTTCAGTGGGTTGGCAGGCTTGAGCGAATATCCTGCGATTTACCTGCATTCAGATCGCTGACCATCGTCGAAATGGCCGACGTTATGTTGTCGGCGGTTTCGTTCAGTT
Source organism: Drosophila paracracens (assembly GCA_035044025.1). Lineage (NCBI taxonomy): Eukaryota > Metazoa > Arthropoda > Insecta > Diptera > Drosophilidae > Drosophila > Drosophila paracracens. The sequence goes on from JAWNMN010000242.1 coordinate 1,196,931, forward strand.
CCGCATCGGCTGTCGGATTAGCGTTGCACATGGGCGGTGGGGCTGTGTAGCCACATGGAATACATACATACATATATAAAGCGAGAGAGTTTTCTTTAAGGTGAACCCCGCACTCTGATCTTCACAGCAGGTGCAAGCGTGTCACGAGTTATTTGAGCCGAATTTGATTTGCATTTAGTTAGTTAGCCAAAAGTACACAAAAGTATTCCCTTGTCTTGAGCTCGTTAACTGCTCGTAATATATCAGCACATTATTTAATAATCAATCTTTCATATTTTCCATTACAACATTAAAGTAATCAGGACTTTTAATAATCGCCATATTAGCTATAAATAACAACTATTTTTATCAAATAAATCCAATACCAATTCGATGACTTGCTTAATTTCATAAATCAATTACTTCAAATGCATTATAATCTATCATTATACTTAGACGCTGACTAATCATCCGATTTGTGCTGGTCATCGGAATAAAATACAATATTTCATCTAAGTATTTTCCATTGAAGTAATTGATATATGAAATTAAGTCAGAAGCAACATTTTTTAAATGATTTTGTAAAGAAAATATTGAATATTTGAAATATTAAAAATGCCTTAAATAAATATATAGATTTAATCTAATATATAAACAAATAAAAATCAATAATTATTAGAGTACTTTTGGGCTTAGTTATAGTTTGAATCAAAATGTATTGTTTTGTCACGCGTGAGAGTTCGTGACACGCGAGCACCTCCGTTGTGAAGTGTGGTAAGTGGTAAGTGGCAAGTGGTAAGTGGCAAGTGGTCAATTGCAGTGTATGTGTGTGTCGATGTGTTTGTGAAAGTGGTTGCGTGGCAGTGGCAGTGACTGTCTGAGAGTAACAGTGAGCAAAATGTTTTTAAGTTTTCATTTTCTGCACCAAATAATTAGAGTGGAGAATACGTTATTAGAGAGAGAGAGAGAGAGAGAGAGACCTAAGCTAACAACCAATTCGTGTTGAATGCAGCCAACCTAAATGAGTTCAACATGTTCACATAAAACCCCGAACGACCCATCCCTATTTAGGGGGACACCCCCAATGCTGGCAATACTCACTTGCACTGCCATTGGCGGCAAAGGCGCTGCGCATATCGCTGCTTATCTGATTGAGCTGCTCCAGCTGGCTCTGGCTGAATGGACCATGGCCAAGACCAGGCGAGGATTGAGACTGCTGCTGCTGCTGTTGTTGTTGTGCCTGCATCAGTTGCTGCTGTGTCGAACGCAGCATGGGATGCTGCTGCAACTGTTGCAACTGCTGGGCATGCAGTGCGCTCATCGGCGAGGTGCCCAAGATGCCAGCGCCTCCGCCAACAGCACCACCACCACCAGATCCACCTGGCATGGGCGGCGATTTGCCCGAGCGTGGACTGGAATTGGGTGTGGAGCGCGGCGAGGCAGTCTGCTGATTCTTGAGCATACGCATCAGGCCCTCCAGCTGCTCCATCAACTGCCGTCGCGAATCCTGCAACGCACCCAGATGCCCCTCCAGTTCGCCCTTGCGCTGCCGCAGTGCGCGCAGCTCGTTGATCAGCGCCGGATTCTCCGGTGCCATCTGCTCAGTCTCCTGCTGGCGTCGCAGGCGCGCTATTTCGCGCATAATCTCCTTGTTCTTGGACTCCAGCTGCGCAATCAGCTCCCGCTGCGCCCGCGAATTGTCCGTGCCAATGGGCGTGATGCTCTCCGCGTTGGGCATATTGGAGGGCTGTACATCAAATTGAAATCATAATCATTTTCATAATCATTATTTATTTCACTTACAGCACGATTCTCCTGGGCGAGTCGTGCGGCATAGCGGGCAATGAGCCGATGCTCCTCATCGTTGGCCGAGGCGGCAGCCACACGGGACATGGTTGTGTCCAGGCTGCGGCCGGTGGCACGCGAGTCCAGTGTGCTGGAGCGATCAAAGATGCCGCTATGTCCTGGCCCGGGTCCGGGGCCGTGGAGATGGGCCAGCGCCGGATCGGAGAAGCCGTTGTGCGAGGGCAACGGCGAGGGTGGCACAATGTGCGACAGATTGAGAGTCTTTTCGGGCTGGTCGGGGAATCGTGGCAACACTTGCGTCGTCTTCTCGGGCACGCATCGGAAGCTCTTGCGCAAGGAGTGACCAATCTGTTTGCTGGGGGACTTGTAGCTCGAGTACTCCTTGACCTCGTGATCGTTTTGGTGGTTCAGCGATGTCTTGCCATGCCAAAAGCACTCCTGGCACAACTGGTAGGCGTGACAGCGCTGACAACGATAACGAAATCCAGTAAAGTTTTCCTTATGGCAAACAGAACAGATCGTCGGATGCACAATAGTCTCAACGGTGGCCAGCCGATGCAACAGCGGCAGCCACACGAGACACGATGGTCCCGGTTCGGACATAAGTGTTGCCATGAAATCGTTCACGGTGACCTTATTCTCGGCCGGAAAGATCTCCTCCTCCAGCCCCTCTTTATAATGGAATGTGGGCGACTCATAAACGGCCGCCGGCAGCGCTAATACCTCACGCAAAAACTCTCCCAGCTTCCACGCCACCAGCTGACCAGCACCATCCGAAATCTGTGAAAAGATATCTACACAAAAAGAGTATGAAATTATTCTATATACTATATGCTCAACTCCACTCACATCTTAGCTTATCCACCAGCTTGCCGGAGCACATGGTTGCCAACGCCACTTTAATGGAAAATACGCGTATCTTGCCAGAGTTGTCACTGCAATTCAAATTGGATAAACATTTTTATATATATGGATATATATTCTTTGACTAAATCACCTGGTATAGGCAGCCAGCAGCCAATTGAGCAACAGACCCGCCTTCGAGTCCACGGGCACCTGCTGGGCCGTTGGCAAACGCTTGTTCAGATTGTGATAGAGCGAGGAGACGAGCGTCTCCAGGCGAGCAACGCTCACATCGCTCTGCGGCTCGAGCGTGTTGAGGCCATTCTCGCGGAACGCCTCGATCACATTCCAAATGTCCACAAGATGCAAGTTCGTCGACTTCTGTATGTAGCGCAACTTGGAGGCGGTGCGATAGGAAGCAAAGCGTATCGAGTCGAACGTCTGTAGACGCAGATCCTGCAATATGGCCACACGCGGCTCCAGCTCCATCATACCAAATAATCAGCAGGACGCGTTCAACTCTGCAAATAGATTACAAGCAAAGATGTTAACATCAATAATTTGCGCATTGCAACTGGTTAACGCCCCCCGACATAATTCACAGCGTGTCTCTAATCAGCAGAGCATGCTGCTCAACTTGGCACATCTCGAGATGACTCATTGACACCTCATGTTGTCTAGTCGTGCAACGTCCTCATTTCGATTGCGTTTAGACAAGTGCAAGCATTGCTGTCTAAAAAGATAGTAGACTAACAGATATCCTTCCCAAGTGTTGTGAGTTTGTTCAATCATTTAAGAAGTGAAAAGTTTTAGCAAAATAATTTTAATTTTTTAATTTTCTTTTTTAATTAAAGTCATAACTCAATAATACGGATATTAATCAAAGTTTTTCCTCAAACCTAATTGAGATATTTTTGCATAATATAATCAAAATTAACAGAAAATTGCAATCGCAATTTGCATATTATAATTAAAAATGAGTTATGGCCAATTATGACACAGGTGGTCCTATTCAAGTGACGAGGAGTGTTTTTGGCAATTTCATTTAACATATTATTCAACATAAACATTCAATATTGTTTCAAGTCGTTTTCGCTTTATAGTATATCTTGATTAAATATAAACAAATTCCTCAAATAATAGCGTGATGTCAGTTTTTTTCTTGTTGTTGTTCTTTTAATAGCTTAATTTGCGTCTTTTCTTAATCAGTATAGATTAAACCAAGAAGATGATTATCGAAGGCATAAATATCGGCCACGAGCCGTTGTGAATTGAATTATTTTATGAACTCGACTCCTCCTGCCTGGGGACGGACGAGGTCGCGAAGTAGACTTGGGTGAACATGTAATGGATTTTATGGGGCCGCTGTAAACATGGTGTGGGTGCTTACGAACATGTGTATACGGAATATTTAATTAACGCATAAATAATAATGCTTATGACAAGGCTCTCTCTCTCTCTCTGGTTCGCAGTGGCATTTGCAGAGCTAACTGGGTCATCAGCTGGAGGACAACAACGAGGACATTGTCGACAGCATCATTCGCTTTTTGCTTTTTTTTGTTGCCACAAACATTCAGCCACAAACACAGCCACAGCGATTGGCAAAAGGAGCAGCTGCCTTCTAACCAATCCAGCAGATTTGCTCAACGATTGTCGGCGCTGGTGGGAACATGCTCTCCTCGACCTCACCTCCCCCGCGACAATCCTGCTCCCTAGTTCCGCTGCTGTCTGCTGCCATTCTGCTAACAATGGGTTCTCTCGTTTTTTTATTACATATTCCATTGTCACGAGGCAACAGCAGCAGGGACACCAGCAGCGTCTGTCTGGCGGCACACCGAGTCACAGAGCAACCCAGACGCAAATCGTGGCAATCTCCCTGGGCACCGCCACCGGAAGAGCAAGTGAGCAATCCAAAGCAGACACCGGCCCATTCTCCTCCCCAAGCAAGTGAAAACAATGCGCGTTGATAAGCAAATTTTAATAAACCCGCTTCAATGCGAATTCATTTGTAATCCGCTTTGCAATACCAATTAATCGAAACGGATGCGAGAATAGGAATCGCAACGAGTTTCGGAAAATGGCCAATGTGTAGAAGAGCAGCTATACAAACTTTTCCTCCCTCTCTCTCTCTTTCTCTCTCTCTCTGGCTACACTTTAGTTGCTTATTTTCAATTGCTTTTGCTCCCCTGTTGGGAGCTGCACTTGTGCAGTTGTCGCAGGCCCTTGTCGCCAAAAGTGTCAGCCATTTATTATGTTTCTTGCTCTTGTTGCTCTTCTGATTCACACGTCGGAGGCCGAGTGGCAGGATATTATCCCGCTGAATGAATGTGCGCGGCATAACTCATGTTTCCCAGCTGCCTAGTCATATTTTACATTGATTCGTCCTTGCAAAAAACGTTACCATTTTTCTACCCTAGCAGAGCGTGTTTTAATTTTGTCATCAAGTTTGTAACGTCTTGAGATATGAGTAGCTCTTCATAAAGTATATACTTATAATCATGATTGATCAGCATGACTAATCGTCTAGCGACTTTTATGTTTTTATCAAAAGTAGTCTTTCAGTTTGAACTTGGAGCCGAACTCAACTTGCTCAATATACGTATTATTTTGCTCCTCACATTTGGAACAAAAATTATGTAGTTCAGACTTCAATATCATCATATAATATACTATATCATACTATACTATATCAGCGATCAGTCGAAAGACAAGTTCTTTTATAACATATTTTATGCTTTTCAAGCTTTCCAAAAACAAACTCATCAATTATGTGATAATAATAATACTCCTATAATTTTACAATTTACTGCGAAATTTAGATGTCGGCAGTTTGATGACCACAAATAAACATTTTTTCGTGTTTAAGCCAAGTTTTTCCAGAAACTTACTTTTCATTAGCAAAAGTGGCTGTTGACCGTAGAAACTGAAGTCTACTTTCTGTATTATTCTGCACAGTCTGCTTTTTTTCGGTGGAGTGCTTAACATCCAGCAAATCATTTTTTATTCTGTGAGATTTTCGTTATTTCAAATGGTAAATGGTCTTTGTGAGGCCAGCTTTTATTTGTTTCCGCACAACTGTGCACTGCCCATCAGCCTCAAATGTGCTGTAGAATGAGCGTTGTGAACGTGATGACGCATTTAGGACACAGAACCAACCAACTCCTGCACAAACAGCGCGGCACAGCGGAAATGGCATCCGGCAGGCGGACGAACACAGAAGGACATTTAAAAACAGGATTCATTTAAATGCTGGCTGACTACTTATGTTTGCTGAAGCAGGCAGACACACACAAAACGAGATGACAGCAGACAGAGCAGAACAGGACAGGACAGGACAGGACAGCAGAGCACACAATATTATAGGCACATTACAGGGACACGAAGCCAGTCAGTCGGCCAATCTGGCTGGTCCAATGTGCAATTCAATTTCGAAACGTCGAAGTCCCAAATGACAAACGCTGATGAGGATGACGACAACGATGCTGTGCCATGACTCATAAGCTACTCCTGCTGCTGCTGCTGCGGTTGCTGGACAAAGTGAAGCGACAATTGTCCTCCAGGATATAGCATGTGTATATATATTTATGTAGCTGCATGTACATTCAAATAAATATGCACATACCGATTGACCGGGCAGATGTGGGCCAGCTAAAAAGCATAACACACACATACTGAGAGAAAAAGAGATGGCGAGTGAAAGAGAGCGAGAGAGAGAGAGAGAGAGTTGCCTGCATCTTGGATTCCAAACTGAACTGAAGGACGAATAAAGCTGCGACGGGCTGTGTAAACATTTGCGCACAAAAGTATGCAACGAGACCTGCCTGAATTATTCGAGTTTGGCAACGAGGACACATTGCGCACTGCCCGCAGCAGGCAGCACACTCTGCGGGGCTAAGGGTAGACGCAAAGGGAGCCTGCGAGCGGGGGCCCAGAGCGACGACATTCAGCACATCTCTGTGTGTGTGTGTGTGCTTCAAGTGGCCAGCTCAAACAGTGGTCGAAATTCGCTCAAAATTTAATCGAGACGCAAAAAGACTATCAAAAAAGTACAGCTTTTGAGAATCGGTTCAGTTCCGGCTCCGCATTTTCCAATAATATGCACCACTGTGCATGTCTGCTGCAGGTTGTTGAGTTGCACTGGGTTTTCTTTTACAATAATATGCGACACTGTGCAAATCTCGTAGCTGAATGTCTGCTGCAGCTTGTTGAGCTGCATTGGGTTTTGGGGTCTCCCACAAGGCTGACCGCTTGTTTGCCCCGTTGCATTTGTGTCACCCAGAGATTTTTGACACCAAAAAAGAGCTAAAAAATATACATATATATATATATATATATGTATATATATTGCCAATTCAATGGCAAAATATTCAGTTATCCCGGGGTTGCCAGCTGCCGCAGCTGTATTTGGTATCAGCTCAGCGCTTGACACATTCATGTGGCAAATGTTGAAAGCTTGTTGCTTGACAACCGTAATGCAACAATTATCGCGAACATAAATAAATGAGTCGAGATTTCCGATATTTGCTCATATTTAAATATAGCGCATTGAGAGACGCAAACTTGTCCAACGCAAAAGTTTTGCGCGGTGTGTCACAAAACTTTGATTAAACCAAATGCTCAACTTTGCCCATCAGCGAATGCCAACAGCATATTTAATCTTTCCAAACGGGGTCAGGTTGGTAAGCAGAGACAGAGACAGAGAAAGAGAGGGGGAGAGAGAGAGAGAGAGGAGGTTAGCACTTTGTCGGCAGGCAATGCGTACATTTAGTTGACGGCACGATTCCCTAATGAAAGACACACGTGACTTTCAAACAACATAGTTTTGGAGATAGTTGAAAGGCTTTTCCCCACTTATTCTGTACTATTTTTCACATTTATTTTCCACATTTATAAGTAAGCCCAGGTGAACTGAACTTTAGCCTATTTTCACAACTTTAGTTTAATGCTCAATTTATATCAAAGAGAGCAGAAGCAACAAAATAAGTGAAAAAGTTACAACCGCACTGATGAAAAATTACTAGCACAAGAGCGTCCTTAAGAGCCGCACATAACAAACAGCAATCCTGCGAGACTTGCAGTCTTCATCAAAAGATGTAAAAGTTTGTGCCGCAGCAAAAAAAAACAGTAAAATAAAACGTGGCAACATTACTGAAACTAGCTGCCGCAGCCCTAAGTCCTATTTATCCCTATCGCCTGCAGTTTGCGTGCAGCACAGGAAAGGTGACGTTGATAGCTGCCACATAATTCAGAATTTTGCATTCCACATCTGATTCGAGTCGAGTTGGGGCAAAGTCGTTTCGTTTATTTCGTGTTAATTCAACTGAAAACGGAAGCAAACAACATTAAATGCTACTCAAGAAAATGAAACAAAAAACTAATACGATTTATGACCAAACAAAGCAAATATATAAAACATCAAAATACTCAATTACATTTTTTACGAATGTAATAAAAAACCTTAAGGTAGCAAACGATAGATGCTAAAGGTGAATGGTATGATCAACATGGGTGTTTCTTGGAACTGCAGAGAGAGAGAGAGAGGGAAACACAAATCTTAAAGCTCTGACTTTCTTATACAGCATATAGCTGGCATATTTGTTAGTACCCACACTCTCAGTAGACCAAGCAAGGGGTATTGGCAACAGCAGCAACAGCAGCAGCAGCACCAACATGGAACAACAATCAACAACATTGCATGTCAGGCAATAATGATAATCTAAAATCGCTAGGCCGTGCAATAACCTTTTGTCTCGGTCTGCTAGCTGCACAAATGGTAAATGGTAAATGGTAAATGGCAAATGGAAAGCATGGAAGTCGGAGAGAAGAAAATTGGCATGTCTAAAGTGAAGGAAAATATCATTGCATATGCAAAGCGAAATCTGTGAAAACTGCATTTGCCACACGCTTGCATGGGCAACGAGTTAATTGAAAAATGCACACACAAAAAAGGCAAGTCTGTTGAGATTACGAAAGATTGGAAATTCTGCTCCATTAGTTAGGCTGAAACATGGCCTAACTGATTGGCCAGAATTAAACAGAACGTTTTTGGGCAGGGCTAAAATACCTCAATTATTTAATTATGACAAACATCTATGAAATTAGTTCATGAACAACAACAGGAGCAGCAGCAGCAGCAGCAGAAACTTGCCAACAGCAGAAAACATCAACAAGCGCAGAATAGTAATCACAAAGCGAAAAGTTGGGGGAAGAGAAGCTGGAAGCAGGAAGCAGGAAGTTCTGTGCCAGTTACAGATGCCAAAGCACGTCATCGTCCTCCGTCAACGTCAGCAAGTGCAAAGGGGGAGGGGCGTATGTGACAGAGTGGGGAATGGGATGGTTGTAATTATGCAGAGAAATGGGAACATCGCCAGGACGGACAGCAATGAGCAGCAGTCGGGTTTGAGGTTGGTCTTGGTTGCTTGGGGTTGGTATGACTTGGGTTTGGTTGGGTTTGGTTGGGGTTGCTTCGTGCTACTTACTACTGCACAAGTTAACTCTACGGTGGATAATGGAAAATGCACATTCCGTCAGCTGCACCACAAAGCACCATTAGACGGGCGCCCAAGGATTAACGGAGTGGTTGTGAAGTGGACCGACGGCCTTAAACGCAACAACAACAACAAAAAGAAGAAGAAGAAAAATTATGTATGTATACGTATGTGTATGTGTATTGTATATCAAAGTATTTCTAGGCAACGCCACTTGACAGTGTCAGGAATTCTGTCAGCGCATAAAATATACCAGCTACATTCCATTTGAGGGTCGGTTTACACTTACACTTGCAACCAAAGCAAAGAAAAAACTAAACAAAAAAATTTTGAACAAAGAAAAGGAGTGGAATATGAAGATATACTTTCTTTTCAGATCTTATCATACGAAAGTAATTAAGTCCAGGAGTATTATAATAATAGCTGAGAACATGTTGAATGAAGTACACATAAATGTTATTTAAGGATGAATCTAAATATGTTGATATAGATATAGTTATAGATAGAGATATAGATATAGATATAGATATAGATACAGATACAGATACAGTTATAGATATAGATATAGATATAGATAAAGATATAGATATAGATATAGATAAGGATATAGATATAGATATAGATATAGATATAGATATAGATATAGATATAGATATAGATATAGATATAGATATAGATATAGATATAGATATAGATATAGATATAGATAAGGATATAGGTATAGATATAGATATAGATATAGATAAGGATATAGATATAGATATAGATATAGATATAGATATAGACATAGATATAGACATAGATATAGATCTATATAGATATAGATATAGATATAGATATAGATAAGGATATAGATAAAGATAAGGATATAGATATAGATATAGATATAGATATAGATATAGATATTGATATAGATATAGATATAGGTAAAGATATAGATATAGATATAGATATATATATAGATATAGATATAGATATAGATATAGATATAGATATAGATATAGATATATATATAGATATAGCTATAGATATAGATATAGATATAGATATAGATATAGATATAGATATAGATATAGATATAGATATAGATATAGATATAGATAAGGATATAGATATAGATATAGATATAGATATAGATATAGATATAGATATAGATATAGATGTAGATATAGATAAGGATATAGATATAGATATAGATATAGATAAGGATATAGATATAGATATAGATGTAGATATAGATATAGATATAGAAATAGATATATATGTAGAAGTTTATACTTTTTGAAAAGGAAATCATATAAAATAAATAGAATAAAATAATATAGATATAGATTCAGATAAAAAGGAATTTATTAACTATTGCCTATATCTAGATACTCCACTTATAATTTAATCATATTCGCTGTGATCAAGTTGTTCATAAATTTTATGTGCTTGCCAGCGATTGGAGAAAGTATTAATTTTGAATGGAGCAAAATTCAATATCAATCCGTTCACTTCCTGGGATAAAGAAACTTAAGCAAATTTGATTTGATTGATTCTCGTTAAAGTGTCGCTGCGAATGAGTTATGATTTTACTGTTTACACCTGCTGTTGCAGCTGCTGCTGCTGCAAGCGACTCGTGCAACGCCCACATTGTATTGAGCTGGGCTCAGTTACACATTATTCAACTTATGCAAATTATTGTGCGCACAAGTCGTCAAATGAATGCACTCGAAAAATGCCAAACGAGTGACGTGGTCCAGGGCAAACCTACTATAAATATTTATATATATATATATATATACTAATATATATACTAGCTGATGTACAAGGTGTGACAACTTTTCAAATGATTAAGCAACAATGTGAAAAACAAGTGATTAACAATTGCCATCGAGAACAATGCTATTGATCAGCATTTTAAAATTAGCACACTTGAACAATTTATTATTTCGTTTTCGAAAATTCAGAAATATTATTGTTGTTGAACATTTGGACTCAGTCACGCCTATATTTATTACATGATGCTGACACGCGTATTACGTGCGACATTATCTAAACAAAGTTCAACTTGTTGTCACTCGAAACAATGCAAGGTTTCAGTTTTGTAATACTCGAATAAAGATAATAAAGATAAACCTCACGGATTGATGATTTTATCCCCTACTGACATCATTTCACAAAATGTTCATCAATTTATTGTCCAATTAGTTTTAGTAAATATTATATGATGAAAATTGCAAAGAAATTCTCAAGAAATCTATGATTTGTCATATTGTTAGACATAAGAACAAGAATCTTGGCGCATATCTTTTTGAAAATGCCTGAAATAATTGGATGACAACACAGCAATGATATAGTATAAAAAAGCCATATTTAAATTTAATATTCATGAATTGGTAGACTTTACCTCATAGTTGAACACCTTTGGAATTCTATCCAACGAAAACCGGAAAAACTAAACTAAAACGCTATAAACTGAAAGTCAACTGTTTAAACAAGCTAAAATCGCTTGACAGCTATATGGCAAATAAGCCAAAACATTTAACATGAATATACACTGCAAACAAAACAACAACAAAAAATAAAAATAAAGGCAACTGAATGAACAAAAATGAATGGTGTATTTTGATGGGCTGCAAAATAAATAAATGTCTGATTGTTTTTGACTTTTGTGGAGCAAAAAACCCAAAGCATATATAGACGCAAGTATTTTTATATATTTATGGTACAGATATGAAGTTGGGAACTGCAATCGCAGCATTCACAACGTCGTCATCGGCCCACGCATTGAGGATAGCCAAGTGGCGGTGCCCCAAAAGTATCTTGCGTCATGGAAGACAAATATTTTTCTTGCATTTTGACACTGGTCGTGGGCAGTTTTTCCAATTTAACGATACATTAGGAGAGTCAGAACCACCTAGCCAACCCACCCCCCCTCCCAACACAAACAGTGAGTAGACAGAATATTTTTCATTTTACTTGTTTTTTTTTGTCTTTTTTTTTTTGTTGAGCAGTTGGAATTTGTGTGCTCGTATTTGCCAAGTGCCATAAACGCGATTATCAATGGTGCGTTGATAACGATCTGCAGCAACAGCAGCACCAGAGCAGCAGCAGCCGATAAGGAGCTTATTTTAGCCAACTGGGCAAGACAAACGGAAAACAAAATTGCATAAGCACTGAGCAGCTTAGATACAAAGTTGAAGCGATTTTGCCAAATAGTCAAAGACATATTTGCCATAAGCAAAAAACTAATTTTTTAGTTAAAATGAAATAAATCTAGCTTTGGCAATTATGGTTACCTAAATTTGTAAAAAGCAAAAAAATAAAACGCTTTTGGTTAGAATTACGACAATATTTCAGTTGAACAAAAAGCGCTTCAATCAAAGGTGTGAGTAGGTGTGGCAAAGGTGCAAAGACGTTGCGACAGCAGCAAAGGCCAATCAATGCGGGCGGTGGCAATAAGAATAAGGCAAAGAACAAGCTGAAGAAGAAGAAGAAGAAGAAGCTGACAAATAGAACGTTTGCCAAAGAAAAATTTGAAATACCAGCACATTTGATTACCAACGTTTGTTTGTTTGGTTTCGTTTCGTTGCTGTGCTGCTCATAAATACATAATGAGATTTAAAATGCGAGACTGTCACATACATATATATATATATGTATAAACAATAAGCAGAGTCTATGGGGCATTATTGACCATGTCAAACAAATCAATATGCATTAAATGCAAGGCTATTTGACTGCGCCAGCCCAATTTGTATCTTGCAGATACATTTAATTCAATTAAGGGGAACGGATTTTCGCACATCCTCGCAAGAAACCGGAAAAAGCCAACATGTAAACATTGATTAACTCCAATTGTTTGTACATTCATTTATGCATTATTTATTGTGCAAACAATAAAGCGAAATTTATATACAGTTTAAGCGCATATTTACGCAATAACATCTGGGAAATTATCAAAGCGATTCCACTTTGTAATCAACTCATTAAAAAGTGTAACGCATTAAACAGATGTTGTTGCGTCCTCATTACGGAATTAATTTTTATATATATTCCATTTCAAGTAGTTCGATTTATATATAAAATGCAATTTTATCTGTGCATTCTTACATTTTTCTGCTGTGGCAAATTTGTTGCTAGAAATTAATTTAGCTTAAAAATTCATAAATAAATATATTCTTTAATTTATTTATTTATTTATAGCATAAAATTATGCATTTAATTTTATTTTATTATATTTTTTAGCAATGTGTGTTGGGCAAGTCCCCATAGAACAGTTCCTTATCTTTAGCCAAGTTTAGTTGCAGCTGCAGCACCCAAGACCGTCATCATGTTTGAGACTAATTGAAGTTGATACGAAATAGAACAAAATCATGATGGCCGCAATAAAGTCTTTTGATCTAGTTCGCAGATACTACACTTTAGCAACAGAAAGCGACAGAAACGGAAACAGAAACCGAAACAGAAACCGAAACAGAAACAGAAACACAATCTTACCACCTCTTCTTGTCCGGGCTAATTCTGTGACAGCTGGCGAATAAATTGTGCATTTTGAAATCTGGCCAAGAGGCAAGTACAATAAAAAAAACAGTAAGAGAACATGCTCCACATACAATTTCGTGTGACATGCCAAGGGGGTGCGGTGCGGTGGCAGTGGGGCATGGGGCATGGGACATGTGGCATGGGGCAGAGGAGGCTGTTAACGTTAGTTCAGTTCAGTTCAGTTGTTGTGGAAAGCTAAATGAGGCGTGACATAGAAAATGTTGAAGCACACGACACACACGCACAACGTAGCCAGAAAGAGATAGACAAACACTTGGTAATTGGGAGCGCACCCACGACAACAATAGCAACAACAATGGCAACAGCAATAACAACAACAATAGCAACATAAACAAACGCTGGCTGTAAGCATTGTGTGCCCAAAAACAAAGAGTCCGTGAAGCCCAAGACAAAGAATATTTATGCGGTGAAAAATTGAAAAATCTCATAAAGAGAAAAACACTCTCAGGCACAAGCAAAAGGAAAACAAGCAGCCAAGAGAGAGAGAGTGGGTTGAAGGGTCAGACAATTAACCCTTTTGGGGGCCGCGAGGGTAATTCAACAATTGCTTTGAAGTCGCTTTTGTGTTTGGGGTGTTTGAGTTGCTGTAGGTGTACCGCTGCATCCATCGCAGCTTGATAATGGCTTTAATTAGTTTAAAGACAACAACAACACGCGAAATGGGATAAAATGTATCGCTTATGTCGTAATCCCATTCACCGACCACCGCCAACCACCACTCTCCCCTCAATTCCGGCTCTGAAGTTGAGAGTCAATCATGTATAGCGTTGTTCCGAATCCATTAGAGGCGGCTTAACGAGATTGCTGCCAGCTAGTGAAGCGTAAATTGTGTACCCACCCCCTCCACCCGTCCTCTTACGTTTCTCCCACGCAGTGTCTATTTTTAAACTGTTTTATGCCCCGCCCCAAAGATGATCTCGATTGCAAGAACCTTTTTAGTTTATGCACATTTAATATAATAATGCATTATTTCATTATTTATTACATATTCACAAAGTATAGGACTTTATATTGTTTCAGTCAGCTGCTTGTAATCAACTGCACTAAAACTCAGTATGAGAATCAAGATCAACGTGTCATTCACTTGGAGCAATCGTAATTGATAGAAAATGCAAATCATTCATAGACAATTTCGTGCTGAAAGTGAAATTTTCTATTATCAATTACTCAAGCACATACAGACCCCGTTAGGGAGAAAGAGAGGGATAGAAAGTGGCGGAAAGGTAGAGAGAGAGGTAGATCGCCTCGGCTCGTGGGCAGCTCGATTCGTGGGCAGCGCGGCTCGCGGGCAGCTTGGCTCTGGTTCGGCAGAGCTCGGCTTGGGCTCGCTTCTGCTTCGGGCCTCGGGCACCTGCTTCCCCAGAAACGAGACGAGCCGTGTCGTCGATTAGCGGGCGTAGCACCCAGAACCATTAGACATTCAACCGCAGTCACAGCACCCGACCCCGCCCCCGCTCATCATATGCCCCCTCCCCAACCCACTCCCTACGGTTCGTTGGTGAGCAGCAGCCGCCGTTTCTCAAATGCTAAAATTGGCGATTAGTCAAAATGATGTCACCGAGTTATTTTGATTGTTTTTTATATACACATAAGTATTTATTTATTTATTTTGCTTTGCTTTGGCTGGTTTTGCATTTGGCATTTCAGTGACTTTAATGCGCGCACAGTTCAATCGTGGGCCAGCCATCAACTTGAAGCAATTAAGTGGATGTTATCAAAATTTCAATAACTATAGGTGATAGATAATAGATAAGAAAAGATAGATTACAAATAAGTATGTTTGAAGGTAGGCTTAATTGTGTTCGGATTATCATAGATGCGAGCTATATTCACAATTTCTTGATAAATCTTCGATATAATAATAATATAATATGATATTTTTCATTACGTAATTTATAAACGATTAACTATTAAGATTAAAAAAAAACCTGGAATAAAAGTTCATTACAGTAAAATACACTTAAGATCTCGCAGCATTGCAACTGCTTATAAGGTCATCAATGATATCATGCCAATTGGTAGAAACGCAGACGCAAAACAACTGGAACTACCTATATATGCATATACAAATATATATATTATATATATATCACATATGTATGTATAATACTATACAGACTTGTGCCATATTTAGAGAAAGATCTGATCTAATCCATCGATCACAAAGGCAAACAAAAATTGCAAATTAAAACAATCAATGAAATGCGAAACTAAACCCCAAACAAACCGCAAAAAAAAGAAACCAAAAACGAAAAGCGAATACAACTCATTAAATAACGGAATGCCTTTAAAAATAGATAGCAACTGCATGGGGTAGGTGGAGCAGGGGGAGTAAATAATTAAAATCATTTGCATTCGTTTTGATTTACAAGAACACAAAAAAAGCTTGCAAAAAGCGACCACAAAAATGTGTAAGCGTGCCATAGACAAGACGAGAGGGGGTTGTGTGCAGGGCCGGGAGTAGTGGCAGTGTTTGTGGTGGGTGTGTGGGGGGGTAAAGGGTGCCAGCTGCTATGTCGCCACATTTCGTGTCGCGTTTTTATGAATGAACATTTGGCATTAAAGAAAACTACGAGAAATCAACGCAAAAATTGTGGTTTGGTTTTTTTGTTGTTTACCTTTTTTATTATTATAATTTGCTTCTGGCTTTTATGCGTCACTTTCAACTTGCGACCAGATTTTCTGTTGGTTTTGCCCTTTGCTTCTGAAGTTGGTCGCCTCTTCTTCTTCTTGTTCTTTGAGCTGTGCTTAAGAGTTTTCTATATATTTTTCACTTGTTTATTTTTAATGTTTCACTTGCGGCCCTTTTGCACTGCTGACTTTGGCCTTGTGAAATTTGTTGACAGACAGACAGACAGATACGACTTCTGTTTTCGGGCTATCTTCGACTTGGTTTTGCTGCCCGAGACGCACACAAACGCAGGCACGCACGCACACCCACACACACACGTAAACACTTGGCGCATATACTAACAGAACACAGCTTCGTCGTAAGCTGGGGAGCACTGCATGTGAGTTAGTTTTATTCCGTTCTCGTTGACCTGCTTCGCACTCGTGTACATTAGTTTTGCACATACACAGTTAAGTCGCGTTCTGTTTTGTTTGGTAGCTGTCCGCTTGGATATAAATCTTATCACAAAATTTTGTTTACGCAGCGGTAAAAAACACGTCGCCCGCTGCCGCACTTGACTAACTTCAACCACCGACTGGCCAGTGTAACCAGCGCATGGCAAACGCTCAAATATCTGCAAGCCAAGCGTGCAAGTGAGACCGTATGCGCCAAAAATACCAAATACCAGGCAACTGGCAAAATACTAATATGCCGGCAACTGCATCAATTTAAATCTAATATTGAAATGAATGAAATATTGATTTTAAATTACTCTCAATCTGTTTTATTATTACAAATAGGGGGCGGGACAAAACTGTATAACACATAAATATTGAACTTGGCATGTTATACAAAAAAAATTTACACCTGAGACAAAATACACGCAACATGGCTTCGCCTGCTAGAATAATTGAGCAATTCCCTGACTAATCCTCCTTCAGAGAAGTATCCGTTGGTGTTCCAGCCGCACTATTACGCTCCCGGCGCACCCTCTCCCGCAGCTGGGCTGTCTTCAACGTGGCCATCATTTGAGTTGAGTTGTACAGCCACGTGCCCTGCACAAAAATAAATATTATCATCATTTAACAAACACATCTCGCCAACAATTGATTTTTTACTCACAATCAGCAGCATGCAGTTGAGAAGTATTGGAATGGAGAATACCGTCGAGATAAAGAGGCCGTTGCTATCAAAATATTGCTGCTTGGAGAATGTTTTCCAATTCAGGGCCGCATATTCATTGATGCTCTCCGAGAAATAAACTATACTCACTGATAAGAAAGGAGACACAAATAAATAACTATCAAACATATTAGGACTTCATATACTCACAGAGCACGAGAAAAAGAAAAACCTGGAAATTCGTATTGTTACGGGTGAGTAGAGCAGTACTCGTCGTCAGCACGTGCAGCAATATTAATCCGATAAGCCATGGATCCTTCCAATCGATCTAAAAACATGATAATGTTCATGGGTCAACAAGTTATCTAT
Source organism: Drosophila paracracens (assembly GCA_035044025.1). NCBI lineage: Eukaryota > Metazoa > Arthropoda > Insecta > Diptera > Drosophilidae > Drosophila > Drosophila paracracens. The sequence goes on from JAWNMN010000242.1 coordinate 1,214,700, forward strand.
TGGGTTTTCATTTTGCACACTTACGCTCATAAGAAATGACCAATAGCCCGTAATTTCATTGACATCAATCTGTCCAGGATGCATCTTACGGCGCTTTAAAAAAAAATACCTATTGACGTGTTTATTTGGGAGAGTAACCGGCAGCTGTGTGAAAAACTACGACACAGCCACGCACAAAAAAGGTAAACAATAAATGTGCAAAATCATCGATGTATCGATGCATCGATGTACCGATATTATTTTGCAAAGCACAGCTGATGTGCGATAATATCGCATATATCGTTGTAAACTGACAGAGTGATGCAACGATTTATATTTTCAGTGGTAAACAATACTCATCATATTGGGGCACACTGACCTAGCTTGTGTAATTCTCGTGTAGCAGCCCTGGCTGCGACATCATGCAGATTGAACGTGTCTACTTTGCTTTCACTGACTCAGTAGCCTCAACATTAACAGAAAATCTGAAAAACAGAATAAATTTGTTAAACACAGTCAAAATTATAGTAAACATAGACAAAGAAATATTTAATTATACACCCAGTGTGCGAGAGTAAGTCAAAAACAGCAGAGACAAAAGCAAATCAAAATATATAATTGAGGAAAATAAGGTCGGCAGTGACAAACGGAAATTGAGCTAAAAACAAAAGCGAGCGTCGTCGAACAGTTTTTTTTTCATCTCTTCTCTTCGCGTGTATGTGCGTGTGTGCAAGTGTGTGTGCCACAAAAACAAAAACCACAAATACTTCAACAATTTGGTGGAGACCAGCGGAGTCCTCTCATTTGGGTGGTTGGATCTGGGCGCATTGTTGAATGGCTGCTGCTGGTGCTGAATATTGTTGTTGTTTGTTTAGATAAATAGTCGCTGCGTTGGTCAAAAGCAGTAAAGACGACTCGCAACGGCAGCAGGCTCAAGGATACGCGGCGACTGCGCACCCAGTGCACCCGAAGGTCACGCAACAGCCGCAGCGCCCGCGCCAACTCCAAGCCCCCGCACCCCCCACTCAAGAGGCACAATTCGCTATTGCTCCGTCGCTGGCGGCAACAGAAACAGCAACAACTTCAACACCGACACCAACAGAAGCAACAATTAGCGGCAGCCGCCTTTGAAATGGCCGTCAAGCAGAACAACACCGAACAGCAGAATGATGGTGCGCCCGGCGGAGGCGGAGCAGGAGCGGATCCTGCAGCAACAACATCAACGACAAACGTGCCCGGCAGCAACAACAACAACATCTCGGACAAAGGCGGCGGCTCCAATGATGCCTCCAACGGGAGCGATGCATCGCCAAAGACAGGTGGCTCCGATTCATTGGATAGACACCATGATATTAAGGCACTGCTGCGGATCATGCAGAGCATCAATCCGGATGATCAGCAGGGGACGCTGCTCATCTATCAGCATGTCATCTGGACTCTGGCGCGCATGCCGATAAGCAGCCAGGCCGATGATCTGAAGCGATTCAAAGACGAGATCAACAAGGTGGGCAACTACCTGGCGATGCCCAAAAAGAAGAGCTATCTGTTGTTCTATCTGCGCGTCGTCTACCAACTGATGACCCAATCCGCCTACGAGACCTCCTGCGCCGTTGCGATTGTCTTTCAGCTGTTCAGCCCGGACCTGATCATTGAAGCGGTGCAATCGCTGCTGGATCAGGATGTGCAGGATGATAGCATACGCAAAACGGTGGGTTTGCTCTGCCAATGGATACGTGTCTGCAACTTTTGCCAGAATCTCAATCTGTGGATAATGGCGCTGTTGCAGGGGCTGCGCGAGCAGGAGAAATATCTGCTGCTCGACGAGATTGCATTGGACAACATCGATTTGCTGATCGTGCCGATGATCTTTCCCGCAATGCGACCCAAAGTGGCGCCCATTGTCTTTCACATGCTCTCAACCATCAATCAGGCGCCGGAGATATTCCACAAGGTGAGTAAACAAAAGATTCATTTATAATCTCTCAATATTTAACTGCTGATATTCATCCCGATCCAAATTCAATATTAAATAACATTTCAGATATTGCCAAGGATACCGGCGGTGGTAAACTATTTGAAGATGCAATCAAATAGTATGGACGAATCGTCCATCGAGTCGCGCACCTATCTGCAGAAGGTGGTCGATCTGACCAATGCGCTGATGATGCGCTTCTACGACAACGATGAACTCTATGCGCCCATCAAGGCCGCCCTCCAAATGTACGAGCCGTCGCAGAACTGTGTCGTCCTCGCCCGTGCCCTCTTCGAGAATGCCCTGCCACGCAACGCCCGAGTCGGTCTGGTCAATCTGGGCAACACCTGCTATATGAACAGTGTGCTCCAAGCACTGGCCATGACCAGCGAGTAAGTTTCCCGTTTAACAATTGATTTCCAATTAAATATTCATTTTCTACGTGTTTTTTTTTTGTTGTTGCAGTTTTGTGCGTCAGATTCTGCTCATCGAGAGCGGCACGTTGCTGTTGCTGAAGGTGCAGCAGCAGATTGCGTTGATGCATCATTCGATGCGTTACGAGCTGACGCCGTCGCGTGTGTTGAAGGCGACACGTCCGCCGGGGTTTACGCCCGGACTGCAGCAGGACAGCTCGGAGTTCCTAGGCTATTTGCTGGATCTGTTGCATGAGCATGAGATCAACAGCGGGGCGCACAATCTGCAGCACATGGATACGGATGTGGTTGGAGGCCACCAGGCCAAAGAGTTGAAGGAGGCCGGCGAACCGGCTGCCTCCCTAACGGATGAGATAGTGGCCGCTGGCGTAATACCCTACAATAGCAACGATCATGAGATCTGTGCCGTGCACAATTCGAGGCCAAACGCACCAGGGGCTATTAGCACAGCCACGCCCACAGCTACGCCCACCAATGCACAGCAGAAGAAGCCGCCGTCGACCATCGATAAAACGTTCGCCGGCAAATTGTCGACGACGTACAAATGCCTGAACTGCGCCTGGGAGAGTCGGAATGAGGATAGCTTCCGGGAACTGCAGCTCTCATTTCCGGATGACAAGGACGACTGTGGCGCAGCCAATTACTCGGTGCAGGACCTAATTGATTATTACTGCTCGCCCGAGAAGCTCGACGGCGACAATCAATACTTCTGTCCGCGCTGCAAGAAACTCTGCGATGCCGAGCGGCGCATCGGGATCACCCAGGCGCCCCGCAATCTCATCCTCACGCTGAAGCAGTTCAAGTACGATCAGAAGTACCATTTTCGCACCAAGCTCATGCACAAGGTGTTCCACGATGAGAGCGTAAGCGAAGCTACTTTTTCAAGTTCAATTCAATTGAATTCTATTTGATGATTCTCTTTGATTCCTCCAGGTGAACGTCAAGGTGTGCTCCACGGATTCACTGCAGGAGACGTGCTCGGTGCACTATGATCTATATGCGGGTGTGGTGCACGCCGGCTACAGCATGGATTCGGGTCATTATTTCACCTTTGCCGCGGATCAGTCAAAGAATTGGTTCAAGTTCAATGACAGTCTGGTAACCAACTCGAAGCCACAGGAGATGCACAGCCTCACCTCGCCGAATACACCGTACATATTGTTCTATCAGATGTGCGGCCGATCGACAGAAACGGCGCCCGATGGACCAATGCATCCGATGGTGCCGGTGCCGCTGATCCCACCACTGACGCTCGACGAGCTGCCGCGCACATTGCGCGACTATGTCAAGCAGGATAATCGCGACTACAACGAGGAGCTGAAGATGCAGCGATTCAAGCGCAACGCAAAGCGCACCAATGTCGGCGGCAATGGGACGCTGACAAGGAATGGCTACGAAGGCGACGACGAGGATGATCAGTCGCCGCCGCCAGCTGGCGGTTGTGGTGGCACTGATCTGGGCATGAACATGAATCGTTTCGTCTATTGATCCTGCGAGTAAGTGTGTGTGGCTGGAAGATCGGTAGACCGCCACAAAAGCATATATATATAAACATATATATATATATTACTATACTACATGTGTGTGCTAAGCGAAATATATTTATATATATACATTATATAATATAAGCATAATAAGAATATTAACGTTATATATATATATATATATATGTATGTATAACAGATTATTCACATTTATATATGCATGCTATAGCAAAATCTGTGCAGCGTTTTCCAATTTCTTTGCTAGCTTCACATCGCACTCACACACACCCACACACACACCTTCACACACACACACACACACACTATATTGTTGTCATGTTCCTTAAAAAAAAACCAGCTCACACACACACACACACACACATATACAGTAGAAACTATAATTGTATTTCCATTTACAAATTTGTTATAATTTTTATGCATTGTTTTTTGTTAACACAAATTTAGTTATAGTCTTAACATATACATATTATATATATCATACTACATATATACATATTTAAAGAAAAAACAAAAACGAAAAACATTTAAATTAGCCAGAAAGTGAGAAATGCTAACGATACTCCTTAGTCCTACCTGCATACATATGGAAACCAAATCAAGGCATAAAAAGGTAAAAAAAAAATAAAATAAGATAAAAAAAACAGGCATCTAACCAACTTCCGATTCTGGCCTCCAAAAAATCAACCGATATATATTCAGATCTACAGTAGTAAATATAGTACATATATCATTTACGCACAGCTCGATTTGTGTTTGAAATTGTGTGCTTGTAAATTTGTCTAACAAACTTCTTTATAGCAACGGAGCAGCAGCAACAAATTAAATATCTGTAGTTGGTTTATATAGTATATATACATATATATTTAAATCATGTAAAGAACGAGAATATTCAGAGATTTATGATTTGTTTTGTGAATTTTCAAAATTTACTTTTATGTAATACGAATTTTTTATGGAATGATTCGCACGCAACGCTTTATGCTTGTAAGCAAGCATTATAAGCGAGCGTTGTGCATCACAAAAAAAAAAGCGTTAAGGTCTTGAATATTATTGCAATTTAATTGGAATAATTTCAAATTATATTTGTATATGCTGTAACTTATGAATATTTATCTATTACATCTATAAGGGTATCAATAAAAATGAAAACACACGCATTAGCGCATTTATTACTTGATCTTTTATTAAATGCAAATTTTAATTAATAAATTATTAAATAAATATAGAGTGTGTGCCAGTCGCGCCCATTTGGCTATTAAGTATTGTGGTAGCTGGGCGATATACAAGACTTTTGGTATATTTCTATCGAAACGAGAGTATTTTTCACGTTGACAAATCATGGTAACACCTTACTTATTCACAAAACCCTCCAGCTGAAAATCATACAGACACACACACAAACACATTTTGGAGCGCGCCTATAAAATGAGCAATACGCGGCGTGCTCTCGAACAGTCTCTCGATTCGTTGGGCATAGTATTGAGACTATACGGGGCTGCCGTCTGGATTAGTCGACGCAGAGCGCTGCAATAACAACGACGAAGACGACGATATCATCTAGAAAGTAAATAAATAGCCCATTTAACGCTGTTATGACACGCGTGGCGCACAAATCAGTCGCATAGTGTGGCAAGTCCGGACTTCAATTGAGCATTATTCACCTGGAACTGCATAATACAAACGCTTTTATGGCGCATCAGCGACACAAATCCACAGAAACTGCCGAGAAATACCACAAGAACAATAATAACAAGGAAGCAAGAAGAAGCAGCAACAGCAGCAGCAGCTAACAGAAAACAAAAGCTACAAAACTAATTGCGATTTATATAAATACAAATATTTTGCTACATTTTTGTACCCTCAACGCTAAAAGCCTTGTAGAGCACAATTGATTTATTGTGAGGCCTGTGAACTGTGAAACACCAACAACAACAAATACATTCAGACGTGGACAGCTGTTCGGAACAAAAAAAAAAGCTCACACGCGCCAGTAAAAACACAAAAAACGAGGAAAAGAGAGGGAGAAAGGCCAACGTCCTGCTGCCCAATAAAAATAAGTTGGGTTATGTACGCCATCGTCCTCAGCTGCTGAAGGTGAGCGAAGGACATTGCGCCTACTGACCGCTAAAAAAATATAATACACTTTCCAGCCAAGCGCAGAGAATAATATATACCTTATTGGGTAAATAAAGTTGTTGAAGATAACAGCCCAGTGGGTCGACAGCAATTGAACTAAGGCCACCCAAGCGGCATACAAAGTAAAAATTTCAACATAAATTACAAAAGGCACTCATCATGCGTATTTTTCCCGTGCGTCTATCGGCCATCTCGTCGTCCATGTCGAGCCTGGCCAAAATGCTGGACTTTTATTCGGGCTTCAATCCATCACCGCTGTCAATAAAACAATTTATGGACTTTGGTAAGCTTTTAAAAATAGAAATGTCCTTGCCGGTTTTCGATAAATTGCGCTCAATTCCCCTCAAACTCTCACTCAAAAAGCCATAAGTGTGCGCCTATATATATATATATATATATATATATTTTGTGTCACTATCGTAATTTGAATAATTAGTTGGTTTAATTGTAATGCAACAATCATAGAACATTTGATACCTTTGTGTCGTAAACTAGCGAATGCTAGCGAATCATTCAATAGGATTGATTCCGACGGTCGATGTGATCTCGACGGCTTCGCTGTGTGTGTGTGTTGCGTAACCTGATAACAGTGTGAGAACCTATTAATGTGTCAAACATGTAAAATAAATGAGTATGTTAAACTTACAGCAAAGAGCGAATTTCATTAATGTGTTAATTCGTGACTTATCTAAGCAGCCTTCTATGCTTACAGATATGTATGTATATGTGTGTGTAGCTGTACTGCGCAAATTCACCGCTATCTAAAATGTACATACCCAATTTAATTTCATTGAATTGTCAATTAAGTATGTTCACTGTCCGAGCAAAAAAAAAACACAAAACTCTTGAATATGTAGAGCGACAGTGAGGAAGAGAGAGAGAGAGAGAGAGAATGAGTGAGCAAAAGCTTAATAGTCGATTCAATTGCAAGCTTCAATCCAGCTGGCGATTTTAGATGCGAAACTAAACACATACATAGACATATATTATAAAAACGGAAGCTTAGACAAACAAACATATTTTTCATTAGCCGTCAACAATAAACAACAATGAAATTTTATACTTTTGCTGCAAGTCGTCATATTTCCGGATTTCACACGCCTCTCCACAGACCGCCCACCAGTTGCAACTGGCAAATGGCACGTGCTGCCCAAGGACGCTTCAATGTCAGTTATATAGACAACTACTTTATTTACATGCTTGGATAAAGACAAAACCCGTGTGTCTACATTACTATGTATAAGAATGTTCTAAGCTGCGTCGTAACCTGCCCAAAAAAGGCGCAAGAAAATGTAAAATATGCCACTACGTGATACCCTACAAATGACAATTCCATTTGCGCAGTATCAATTGTTGACGTGACATTCCACAGTTAACACTCACACATTTTTCTAATAAGGCAAAACAATATAATAAAAAATTATATCTAGCCTCAATGCAATCTAGCGTAAAAGCAATTCCCTTAGAGAATCAGTACTAAAACGAACAACAGAATAAAAATATTCCCCATCAAATCAGTAATAAAACAATCAACTGAAATGCGCATATATATATGTACATATTAGTTATTTACAATTTATCGGACATTAATATAACCCAGTTTTGCACAAATAACAGAAAAAATGAACATTTATTCAAAAGATAACAAAATAAGAAAAATTGAAGGAAATCATAAATAATACACTGAATATCCTCACTTAAGTTAGATTATATAAGAACATTTGAACAGCAGAGGCCTGTTCTACCAACGTCACAAATAGCAGCTGACTTGGATGAGAGAGGGGTGGGCAAGGAGGGAGGACCAAGTGGCTGGGGCCCAGCAAAATGTAGAGAAGGAAGAGACAACTGTGTTATTAAGGGCTATATATAGCTACAGATGCCGAAAGGAGGCAAGTCAAGGTTTTCTTTTAGGCGAGGAAGGGGAGGACTCGGCCATGTTTTGTGTTTATTAATAGAATTAAAATTGTGAAACAGGCTTCAACATACTCGACCAACTTACCCCACTACTTTATATATCCATTGTTCCCATTATCTTTTGTTGTTTGGGTTTTTGGTCTTTATGATGAGCAAACAGAATTAATAAAGGCTTTTCTACTAAATTCAATACCGTAAATGTGTGTTAGTGGTTGAACTTTAAATGCGAGCGATAATATTTGAGCTGCTTTTGTTGCCAACTGTACTTGGGCTTAGCTATGCTTGATAATGCGACCAAGGTGAAGATCCTAAAATTCGAATATCGCTAAAACTCACATCGCGCCACCCGCAATGCCACTGTAATTTATGGCAGACATATGTTATGTGGGAAAAATTAATATTTCGTTATCATATTTTTACAATAACAAGTGACCCACTTCAGCTAGCTGCTAATTATTACCCCTAACTTTTACCACAATTAACTATATTATGTTCCTAATCACTTTCCCTATCAGCTAAACAACCAAAAAAAAAGCCATATGTCAGTGGAATATATATATGATATCTTGCAATCCGGGGTTTTTTTTTTTTGATTATGAAGGTCCCCTCATACTCCTCAGATCATATGCCAACTGCGGCGTGTGCAACAAAAAAATAAAAATATTTTAATATACAAATTTATTAAGAAAAAAAAAAAGACAAATTTTATATTTTTATATATACAGAGTATTTCGAAATGGAAAATTTTTACATTTCGAATAAATACATATAACCCATATTCTATTCAGAAGAAATTCACAATTCATACTTATAGCTATAGATGATATTTTTATATTTAATGAACAAGCAACACGAATATTTCGAAATGGAAAATTTCTAATAAGTAGCAACAGCAGAGGCCTGTTTCTTAACGCTTTTACCAACGTCACAAATAGCAGCTGACTTGGACATATACCCCATTCTATTCAGAGGAAATTCACAACTCATACTTATAGCTATAGATTGCCAGCGAAATATGTACTTTGGAACCGTCCAACGTTTGAAGACAGCCAAAAATACGAAAAACAAACAAACACAAATAAATAAAGCCGTCAGAACTTAACCCAAAAACCGAAGAGCGCAAAAAAGCGAAGCAACAGATAAAAAAGACGCAAAACACCCCCGTGTTTTCTCAATTTTCGTGATTATAATGACATCCACACGCGCCGCAGACTTTGACCCTCACGACTGTAGGGTATATTTGTGTGATGGTTCATCGTTCATCTCAAACCAAACCTAATTCTATGCTCGATTTCTTTTTTTTCTTTTTTTTTTCGTTTAGTTTGCGAATACGTTCATTTTGTTCTGTTTTTCATGCTATACAGTATATTGAATATCATCTCAAAGTCCAGCAGTCAGTTGTTGTTATTTGTTTTTGTTTGTTTATTTTGCTCTTCGGTAAATATATCTCTTCTCTCTCACGTTTGTCTCTGACGTTTGTCGGCGTCAGTGATGATAGGCAATGGCAAATGTGAGTCAAGTATAGGCAAAGATGTTGTGGCGAGAGCGAGTCGCTCAATATTGGATATCTAAAATGCTGATGCAATAGACCGAGATGTCAAATGTGACCCAGCTGTCAACTGTGGGTGTGTCCTTCTGCAGTGACGTCACGCCCAGCTGTACAATTGGCCTGTCCGAAAGTAATTGCTATTGAAATAGAATAGTGCTCGGGTAATTGCAATTACAACATGCGCATTTCCTTCCACTGTGCGCGCTTAACTCAACTCGTCTGCCTCACTTGGAGTGGACGGGCTGACTATCCCTGACCTTGGGCTTGTGGTTGCTGCCCCCGCCTGTCCGTCGTGTGCATTAAGAAATTGCGTGCAGCTGTCAATAATTTATTGCGCTTGGCAGCACTGCGAAGCCATTGAGAAATTGAGTGTTGAATGACTAATCGGATAATAAGCGCAATTGCAATTGAGTAATTGGGGGCTGATAATGAGAAGCAATTCTCAATTGAATTCGTGACGTGCTCGCACTTGTCGCCTGTTAATATTCAATTACGGTGCGAACGATATATTTATATGCTGTCCAGACAATCCGCCGATTATTGCTTGCTGTCGTTTAGCACAATTTCACCAATCACACGAGGCAAACCAAAGTGAGTCCACATCTTATCAAAGTTCTTGGCAAGTGCCAGACACCGCCGATCAAATCACACCAAATTGTTTTTGCAAACAGCCAAAAAACGCGTACACACAGACACGTGCAGACTCATTGGTAAACAAACGGTGGAAGCGGAAAGCTATAGCAAAGCATGAATACAGGTCTATTTTGAGGTCAGCTGCTCGCGCTTCTTTTGGACTGAGCGGGTGGATGAGAGGCGGTGCTAAAGCGTCGCGCGTGTGTCTTTTGTTGATCGTTCTTTCACTCCCTCTCTCTCTCTCGCATGCGTTTGCGTGTGCATGTGTGGTGTGACCATCCCCCTATAAACAGCCGGCAGTTTCTCGCAAATTCTAGCGGGGCGTGCTGACGTCGTTCCTTGTTATGATTTTGGTTCGTGAGTGAACCTGTTCGAGCGAAACTTTGTTGTGCTTTATGCTGCTCTCTTGTATTTTTATTGCTAGTTTTTATTCTGTTCTGTTTTCGGAATTCGTTACAATTGCCTCATAAACAAAATGGCCGACAAAGCTATCGTTTTATAACTAATTTTTATACATTTATACAGACGTATTTATGATTTGTTTTCGTCTTGAGCTCGAAATTGCGGCCCAGTGTAAAAGTTGTTGACACTCTTTGTTTGCTCTCTGTCTGTTATCAAAGCCGCTGGTTCGCAGTTTATCAGCAATTCGTTCAAGGCAACGTACAAAAAAAGAGGCGTGTCTCTTATTTGCGAACTTTGACAACAGGTGGCGTTGTTTAGTTCAAGGCTATTGTGAAACATTAGTATCGAAACATGTATTTGTGTATGTACACATAATTAAATATTTTTTTGACTGACAGACGAGTTCGTTGTGCTTATCAGTCTTTCAGTTCCAATCGCCCGATTCTGCTTTCCTTCAATGTTGTATTTTTGTTACGAAATGGTTGGTAATCAGCAAACTAAACAAAAACTAAGTGAAAAGTGCAAAGTTTTTGAGGCTTTGTTCAAATTTGTTGACTAAATCACAACAAATTCTGTTTACCAAATTTCGATTACTTACGTGAGCAACAAAACAAAAGCCAGTTTGACATGCAAACCTCACCAAATTATAAATAGAGATTCAATTTTATTTACTTGCATTTCTTAATGATTATTATTATTTTTTTTTTAAATAGAACTGACCCATTTATTGAGTGCATGCTCAAAGTAATTGCGTCGCTTATTGTAAATATGACAAGATCTTGGCATTGATTAGCTAAAGTAGAACACATGTCTGGTAAATAATACTAAACTGAACACATGTTGTCTTTTTGCGATTGCAGGACAAAATGCATGCGAGAAACAATCGTTTATATTTCTGCGGAAGGAGCTGCCCGTGCGTCTGGCCAATATTATGAAGGAGATTGCATTGCTGCCCGATAATCTGCTGCACACGCGTTCCGTGAGCGAGGTGAGCTCCTGGTATGTGAAGAGCTTCGAGGATGTGCTGGAGTACGAGAAGATCGAACCCAATCATGACAACCTGCAAAAGTGTGAACAAAATGCGACATATCCACTTAAAGGCCAGCCACATTATCTAATCATCTGCCTTATGTTCTTTTTAGATTTGTGCACGATTTGGATCTCATTAGGAACCGTCACAATGATGTTGTGCAAACGATGGCCCAGGGCGTCATCGAGATGAAGGAGAACGAGGGCGGCAATGTCGATGCGCCCACTGAGAGCTCCATACAATATTTTCTCGATCGCCTTTATATGTCACGCATCAGCATTCGTATGCTAATCAATCAGCATAGTGAGTTTGGTTTATAATTTAATATGTCAAAGCTTTAGAGAGATTTCGTCGAAATAACTAATTTAAAAAACATCCAATCACATGAAATTTAGCTTATTGGAATTTTAAATTATCACTTTTCAAATCACAATCAGTAATAATTGGAATTCAGTTAAGCAAAATACTGAATTTTTGTACAAACATTAGATATTTAATCTGGTTATCTATCATATACTTCCTTGAAGAAGTAAAGAATTTAAGTTTTATATATGCAAATATATATGTATATATAGAAAATATATAATTAATAATGTATTTCCCACACTTTCCGCAGCGCTGCTCTTTGGCTCGAGTCCGCAATCGCAGGGTCGGCACATTGGCTGCTTGGATCCCTGCTGTGATCTGTCGAATGTGGTGCGGGATGCGTACGAGAATGCTCGCTTCCTCTGTGATCAATATTATTTGGCGAGTCCCGAACTGGAAATTCAGCAGTACAGCAGCACGGATGAGGCGTTGCCCATTAACACCGTCTATGTGCCCTCGCATTTGTACTACATGCTCTTTGAGCTGTTTAAGAACTCGATGCGCGCTGTTGTTGAGCATCACAGTCGTGACAACTGTGATACTTTGCCCCCGTTGAAGGTGGCCATTTCTCGGGGCAGGGAGGATATTTGTGTGAAGATCTCCGATCAGGGCGGCGGCATTCCACGCTCTCAGTCCGATCAGCTGTTCAAGTATATGTACAGCACAGCACCGCAGCCATCCAAGTCGGATCTGCACACAGCACCGTTGGCCGGCTATGGCTATGGTCTGCCCATCTCAAGGCTCTATGCACGCTATTTCCACGGCGACATCGTGCTGCTCTCCTGCGAGGGCTTCGGCACCGATGCCATCGTCTACCTGAAGGTGAACTCTCAATGTCTTCAATTTAAAATGCAGCCTTTGCTTACTTCTTCTCTATTGTGTTGCAGGCGCTTTCGGATGAGGCCAACGAGCTGTTGCCCATCTTCAACAAGACGAGCTCAAAGTTCTATCGCGCAACAACGCCGACGGGTGACTGGTCGAATCAGGTAAAATACGTCAAGAAGCCGATGAAGACGAGCGCTGTTAGCCAATAACTAGGCCTGGCTGAGTGTGCCTGCAACCCCCCTTTCACTAACCGATCAACCAATCAACCAATCATGAAACCCCAGCCTATCCCACAACCCAGAGATTATTACTCCAGCTCCGTAGAACCCGCATTGAGTCCAAAGTGTTTAATTAATAATATTTAATAACTATTCGGTTTTATTTGTATGTTATTTGTGCATTTATTGTTTCTCCACACTTTTGGCATAGTTTGCATTTTGTTCAATTATTGTTGTCATTTATCAATTGACATTCCACAAAATTTGTACACGTGCAATTAATGGGAATTTTTCAGACTTGGTTTAGTTGCTCTGTGGGGTTTATTTTCATAATTACATTTAAGCTGTTATAGACACGATAAAGTCTTAAATACATATATATATATATAAACATATATTTATTGCGATAAATCTATATAGATGATGCACCCACATATAAAAATACAAGTCTTGAAATAATTGCGAAATTAGGTTAGGTAATCAAATGTGAATTAGTTTTAAGTTATATAAATGCTTTTTGGTTAATTATCAAGCACACAAGATTTACATATATAAACATTTACATATAAATACTATAAATAAACATATATGAAATTTTAAACAAATAAACTGTTGAAATTTGTATACAAACAAACACACACAACAACAACAACACACACACACACACAGTTTCCATATTCTGTTCATTTTCCATGTTCCTCAAAAAGTTGAATATAATTAATAATGGATAGTTCGAAAATGCATCGTTTGCATCCAAGTTTATTCCCAAACTCCTTTCAACTATTGTTAATAGTCTATAATAATAATAGATAACAAATTAACGTGTTTTGGAACGTTTTTTATTCCTTCTTTGTGCCCCAGCTGCCTTAGATAAATATAGCATATTTTACGGCTCACGCAAAAAAAAGAAGTGTAATCCTTCCCATTCTATAATCCAAGTAATTTTTTTCTTAAACTTATATATTATATATCTTTACTCTCTTAATTATCTTGACTTATTTATGCTTTCTTTCAGAATTTTTCCAATCGTTGGCGTTATATTTATGGTTTTTTAAAGAACTTATAAGACTGTTCCAATCACACAAAAACTCATCCCCGCCATTATGGTTGGTTTCTGTTCGTACTCTTCAGTTTGATAAAATTGCTGATATAAATTCCATATTTGTTAAGATGGTATTTTGTTCGATATTGCTTGTCTTCAATATATTAAGATATTATTGCCAGAAACATGTGATTTGATTTCTTATCATATCATACCAAACTCATTCGTAGCTAAGTCTTGGCTGGCTAGTGAAAGGATTTTCAAAAATCGACTTTTGTTTATCATGGATTCGGTTAAATTCAGAGCACAAACGTTTTCATATTCCAGAGCTCGGACATGACTGCACGTCAGCTGAGTGCAACTACGCCAAAGCGGTACAGCGACTTGGATTAGATGTGCGCCACTCAAAATGATACTCAGGACTTCTACGAACAACAGCAACAATAGTTTTAAGTGCAACCTAAAGAGAGTAAAAATGATATATCACTAGTTATAGGCAAACATTCCCAAATACAGCAACAACACAACTAGGATTTGTATTTGATATTGTATTCATGGCAGTAGCGTGTTAAGTTTCTAATTGTTGTTAAAAGCAAAAGAAATTTACTATTGTTATATATCAAGTTGAAAATCACCTGCATATTTTATAAGCGTGTTTTTTGTGCAATAAAGTGAAGCAGAAAATAAATATATATATAAAACAAGTCCAAAATCGAAACTGTTTTTTAGGCACTACATTTTATTTTACATAATAATAAATATTGTTCATTTTGCTGAGCTATACAATAATTCATTGCGTGTGCTTGGTTTAGACATGTTTAGACAGAAGGATACACATACATATACATATATATATATATATATATATATATATATGTAAGAATATAGATATATTTATAATATTCGTTTAGCTTTACAATTATTTTATACAAAATTCTCACATTTAGGTTTTTAGCGTTTGCACATTATCACGACGTTTCTGACGTTTTTGTTTTTTTGTTTTTACCTTTTACGTTTTGCTCGACAATTGACATTCATTTAAACTATTTAACTAAAGCAACAATTGATTCGTTTAAACAAAGTGCATTGGATTCAATAATATATAATATATAATAATCATAATTAATAATCATACATAATATGCAATATAAAATTATATAAACAATAATACACATACACATACAATATTTATAATTCAAGCTCAAAACTCAACTCAAAAATTTAACATGAATTTAGCAGCATCAGCAGCAGCAGGCAAATATCGGAAATAAGCTAAGATACAAACTGTATACTCTCATATATAGTAACACAACTCGTCTTCGTGTTGCGCAAATGGCGTAATTAGCACCGCTTTCCTCCCGCCCTCACTTCCGCAACGGATCCAAGCTCTCCAACGAGAAATCATCAATGTTCAGCTGACTCTGAAATTAGATACACAAATTATATATAGTTATAGATGGATGTTGGACCGGAGCACTCACCTTGAACACGCTGGGTCCATTATTCATTTCGAATGGATCGGAGCCAAACAGATCCGTGTTGCCATTGATGCCACTGTTGGTCACCGAGGTGCTGCGACGTGGCGCCGCAATTTTTGGCGGTGGCGCCACTGAAAATGAAAACAGATACCCGACAAAAATGATTTTAAAGTTAACAATATTATGCAATATAAACCTACATAATGGTGGCGTTATGTTTAGCTCGCTGGAGAAGCCGCTGCTATTGATGCTCAAGTTGTTGTTGTTGCTAAGATTGCTGTTGTTGTTGTTTTGCAGCTTGTGATCGTTGTTGTTGAAAAAGAGCTGCTGGCCAAAACTCTTCGATGGCTCAAAGCCAAACAGATCATTGCTGATGGCATTGCGACCATTGCTGAGATTATCCTGTATCTCATCGGCGCGCGGATCAAAATCGCTGTCGGAATCCGAATTCAACAGCAGCTCATCCATTTTCTGGCTATTGCTCTTGCTGCCACCACCACCACCGCCGCCGCTGCTGCTCATCTGGCTGGACAGATTACTCCGTGGCGGCACAATCGGCAAGAACGAATTGGGCGACGCCGAATGCGTTGAGGCCGTCGTCGAATTGGTATCAATCAGCAGCTTGTCCTCATCTGCCGAATGTACAAGATTAGGAATATTGGAATATATTTATGCTGCTACTATGCTTACCCAGCTTGCCGTTGCTCAACGTTTCATTGCCATTGAGCTCCTGGATGGGTGCCTCGACAATATCCTTGATGCCCAGCTTGTACAACATGGCATCTAGCTCGGCCTTTGGCAATTTGGCAGACAGTTCCTGCAGGCGATCCTTGTAGACAGCAATCGTTTGCTGCAGAAGCTCAATCTGCTGTTGCGCCTTGTTTAAATTCGTCTTCTCATTGCTGTCCATAAATTTTCTGTGGCAAAACAGCAATGCAAAAAGTATGAGTAATCGAAATTAAACGTTTTTTAAATACCACCCAACTGCAGTCTGTCTGTCAACTGTAAATATCAATTAGTAAATGTATGCAAAACAACGCACCTGTAGGCCAAATCGAAGGCCTGTCCAATGGTCAACGTAATGTCGGAGGCCAGCTTGTTGGAAATGAATACAAAACACTCGTGCGTCTCCTCTGGCTTTGAGGTGCCATTGTTGCCGTTGGTGTTGCTGCTATTGTTGCTGTAGCCATTAGTATCCATTGTGTTGTCTTTGGACTTGACCGTCTTGGCAATGAAGCTGAAGAACTTTTTCACACCCTTCTCGTCCGCACAGTACGAGATGTTGTAGAGCGGAAACTGATGCAATATTTTATGTGTGCGCGGCTCTTGGATGGCGACACCCTTGATGCTAATGGTGATCTCCAGTTTCTTGAACTTCTCCTGTGTGCCCGTCTCCGCCTTCTTCATTTGCTGGGCAAACTGCAGCTTGCGTATAGCATCCTTGACCACCTCAATGCCCTTGGGCTGGTCCACGCTCAGGTTACCAAAGAACTAACAACAACGACAACGAGCAAGTTAGTTAAATGAATAATTGTTAAATGTATCTTGAGCACAGCCGGTGGTCACAGCTGAGGGAGCTCGACTCACCTTGACTAGATAGACGGCGTGTCCGTTGATCAGCTGCTCCGGCGTATGCAGCCAGTTGCGTTTGCCGTTTTTCGACTCGCTTTTTGAGTTGCCGCCGCCACCGCCACCGCTGACGCCGTTGTTGCTGCCACCGTTGCTGCCACCGCCTGTGCTGCCATCGATGATGCTCTCCCCGCTGCTGTCCTGCTGCAGCTGTTTCTCCTGCTGCTTGTTGTTGTTCTGCTTGTTCCAGAATTTTAGCTGCGACATTTTTGCCGTTTTACTGCCGCCGCTGCTGTTGCCCGCTGGCTGATAAGGCATTTTTACAGTTTTTCAATATCTAACTGTGTGTGTATGTGTGTGGGTGGCTGTCTGCTTGTGTGTGCGGCTGGGGATGGGGGGCGGATTCTGTGAATTGAAAAAATGTTATATGAGATTTTGCATTTAAGTTTCGGTACGCTATCGGATTGGACTTTGTTCGCTGAGCTTTCGATTTGTTCCAACTTGTTTTCATACCCCTCAAATGTAGATACAAATGGTATACCCTTGAAGTTTCGATACGTATTTTAAGATAAGTCTAGTACGAAATGTAAATGAAATTTGAAGCGACTTTGTTGAAAATGTATCATTAAAATGAAGACGGAAATTGAACTAATATAAATATTACACAGAAGACATGCTGGAATGTATCTTAAAGATACATACATTTAAATATCTGACTACAAATTACGAAAATTCTCAGCTGATTACAGGGCATCGTCTAATCGAGTGCTCAGTTATTATTTTTTCTTCTGTTGTGTTTTTTTTGTTTGTTTATTTCAATTCAATTCGTCTTGTTTTTGATGATGAATTTGCCGCTGGGTGAATAGCGATAACGTCGTCGTCGGCTTCGGGCTGTGCTTGGTTGGGGTTTTTCCTTGTCAGCTGAAACTTAATTTGCAAAATTCCGACGCTTGTCCCCAGACGATGCCACTGTTTTGCTGTATTTCTATTATACAGCTAATTAGCGTTGTTATACAACAGCTTGCAATGAATCTGAATGCATTCCTTTCAGCTGGTAAGCCAATCCCCATCAGTGCTGTGAATCTGCATCCACACAGACGACAGACGTCAGACGACAAGCGACAATCGTCAAACGTCAGTCGTGTTTTCCAAACCAGTTGGCCCGAGTGGCCAGCAGTAAATAGTAAGCTTTAAGCAGTAACAACATCTACACACCACAGTAGTCACTCGCAGTAAATAAATATTTATAATTATATTAAATTTGCATGCAGATTACAAAAAAAACACCTTATTTCCTTTACTATTTAGTTATATATACTCAAAGCACTCACAAATCACTAAAGTTGGAAAACCGGAAAACCTGTGTGTTTTCTTTACCGAGCGAACACTGTACCTCTATGTATACCTTTACGTATACTATATTATCAACAGTCAGCTGGACGTCACAGAGTAACCTCTAAAGACAAAGCAAAGACAATAAGCCCGAGTTTCTCAGAAACAATCCACAAAAAAAGACACTAACACAACACACACACACACAGTTGCACACACCCATGTGTTAGATAGACATATATGCATTATGCACTCACACAAAAGTAGAACAAACAGTGTCTCAAGTCGGATCTTAATAAAAATCACACCTTGGCTATCTGTCTGCCTGCGGACCTTTTGTGGGATATTCTCGTGCAATTCTCACATTTCGTGCTGTGTTTGAGTGTCTGTCTCATAATTAAGAAAAGATCTTGCAAAATATTAATGAAGCTGTGCTATTTTTTCCTTTTGTTTATTAAAGTGCAAATTCACGCGAAAACACACAGTACAGTAGACACTCGCTGCAGTGACGAGACATATTTTTATTACCACAAAGACAACACTTCGTTCTGGTTCATAAATTTCAGTTATATCATTTATTTGTTCTGTTTAGTTTTACTTTGAATGAACTCATTTATTTGGAATTTGTTTTTTTGGTTTTAGTTAAATTAAAAAGCAAGCAAATAACTCAACTGGGAACCGGTTTATTTGATTTGTTAACTTCGACAGGTTGTTGTTGTTGTTGATGTTGTTGCTGTTCCGTTTACTGTATCGAATTTACACTGTAAACCTCAAAATAAGTTTGATTCATTTTTGGAACCGATTTGGGGTCTGGCAACGAGAGCTGGCGCTGAGGCATTAGGCAACAGCAACAGCAGCAGTAGCAACAACAGTAATGGCACAAAAGCGAAAGCCAAATTATCCAAAAGCGGCGTGCGATGACGACAACAACAACAATAACAAAAAATAACAGCAGTAACAGCACAAACAACAACAACGATGACAAAAATTGAAAAAGAGCAAAGATTGGCAAAACGAAATGAAAAGTGAAACACCCTGTATTTGGCAATTGTGCGCAATTATTTTGCAGCCCGTCACTGCTGTGCAATCAAACAACAAAAAATTCCAAATAAAATAAAAAAAAAATAAGCAGCGCTCAGCTCAGCTGACATCAACGACGAACAAAAGAGATAATGTCGACTAGTCAAAGTCAACCGACTAAAACCGCAATGACGACAACAACGCGACGTCGCGGAAGTCACTGACGCTGGCCGCAACCACCCTTCCTCCCCCTCCCTATCACCCACCACGCCACAACCCACAAAACAACGATCAGTTTAGCATGCAGAATGCGTGTGCTTAGACAACGACGACTGTGTTGTAAAAATTGTAAAATACGAGAATATGCATGTGGAGAGCAAAGATGATGAAGAAGAAGACAGCTACTTGCGGTACTTCATTTGCGTGCTGTGTCCACTGACTGTGAAATATTTGCCTACGAGCTATTTTGTTTTGCCCCACTTTCCCCCCCTCCCCCCTCCACCTCCTCCTCTCATACTTAATACAAATGTACATATGGCATGCCATTATTTATGCATAGAGCAGCGTGTTGGTAAACGTTGATTTATGATTTCTTCTCAGCAATAAGCAGTGCAGCGAGCAGCATACTTTCTTTTGGGACAATCATGGTCACAACACTAATGGGCGAGTTGAGGCACTCAGAGGTGTGTTTGTACAGCAACACCACATCGATGTTGTTGGCAAACAAATGTGCGTCTTATTAAAGGCTTAGGCTTGGGCAATACAAACAAACGATGAAATAAACGCACGAACAACATAAGCAGCCCCGAGGTCCCCCAAATTCGAATCAAGAAAACAATAAAAACTTTCATAATTAGCGGTTGCTGCGTACTGCGCTTGCGTGTGTGCGTGCTAAGCAACAAAAAAAGAAGAAAATGAGAGCCTAGTAATTTAAATATAATTAAACACACTGACACACTAATGGCCATTATATTATAATTTTACATTTGCACTTTTGCTTTCATTTGCGCACTCTCATTACAGAGAGCAACACACAAAAACACGCATACCGTTTGTGTAGCAAGGCGTTAAATCGATGTTCAAATAACAAAACTTTTTGCAGAGTCCCGCACAGAGTTAGTTACAAGATTTTCACCGCTTTTTTGTTGAATTAATTTATTGTTTTTTTTTTTTAATTTACAGCGCCACGGCGCCAATACGTAACGTACACGTCGGGAGACAGCTGCGTACTAAACAAAAAAGCAAAGCTTCAACTTTTTCAAGTCTTTTCGTTTAATTCACTTGCAGTTCAGCTCTACACACACACACGCTCAGTCGAACAAGAGAGAAAGAGAGAGAGAGCGTTGAGGAGCAGAGAAAACAATAAACAATTGTTAAGATTGCCGCACTCGCTGCTGGTGCTCCTGAGATAATCGAGATTAGAGCAAAGAGTAGCAGCAACAACGACGTCGACGCCGCTTCTGGCAAGTGCGAGAGCACTCAGCTCATATGTACACACACACACATAAATACGTACATGCACATGTTGTAATTAAACTTTATTTCGCAGCAAAAAGCTTTGTCAAACCTCACATTAATATCAAATTAAAACACGCGTGACTGATCTCTCTCCAACTGTCTCTCTTTCTCTCTTTCTTGCTAAGCTACCAATTACTTCTCATTATTAATCTCGCTCTCTCTTAACGACTATCGCCCACACGACTTGGTCTTCTTGCAGATGATAATGGCGCAAAAAAGAAGAAAAAAAATAGACAACCGCTCGCAAGGAGCAATCTCATCAACCGATTTATTCCAAGTCAATTCCGGATTTAGAATCTAAATTTGGACAATGGGCCAAATTTACTTACATATTTACTTACTACTAATACACACACACACTATTCACTTGTTAAACAATTTTCGCTAGTTTTACTCGTTAAAAATGTGAGTGAATCTTGCCTTGTGCGCTGATTGAAGAAATTAGTGCAATTGATGCGATGCGACGCGATGCGGGTGAGGGTGCGCAGCTGGAGACTACGACGACGATAGCGGCACAGTTTTACAGTTACACGCGATGCAAATACAACAATAATAACAACAGCTATAACAAAATCAGCAACAATGGCGGGATGCTGCGGCTGGTACAAAATACAAAAACACAAAAACAACAACCGTTTACTTTATTTTTTTCTTTTCGCGCGCGCTCTCTCTCTGTCTCTATCTCCTCCTGTCTGGCTCTCTATCGCTCTCTTTCTGTGATGCGGATTTTGGTTTGTTTGTGTGCCTTTTTTTGAAAAATGTACTGCGCAAATTTACAACAAACAAGATAACAGCAGCCGCAGCAGCAACAACAACAACCACATCGACACTGACGATGGAATATCCTCACCACCTTCACGGTCCGCCGAATTGTTTTTACCGATCACGCGCAAGAGACTGACGGTCGAGCTGGCGTTGCGTTGACCAAAAAGTTATGAGGCCGTTTCATTTTGCACCTGCCAGGGATGCACACTCTGCTCTCTGCTTAAATCTCTCAGTGCACTTTGTGAGC
Source organism: Drosophila paracracens (assembly GCA_035044025.1). Classification (NCBI taxonomy): domain Eukaryota; kingdom Metazoa; phylum Arthropoda; class Insecta; order Diptera; family Drosophilidae; genus Drosophila; species Drosophila paracracens. The sequence continues at coordinate 1,236,634 of JAWNMN010000242.1, forward strand.
ATTTTGAGAGTGGCCAATTTCCATGAGAGCAACTCTATGCCAAGCAGGCGGAAAAGCTAATGAGCGAAAAATGTTTACAACGTCCCTGGTTCGTATGATACAGACGTAAAACTAGTTATTGTTCGTTTAAGAATTGCGCGCTTGACTTGGCAGACACTTCGTGTGCGCTGCAATCGAGATGATACCTCTTTGTGAGAGAAGTAAGCTTAATTTTTAACAAGTAGATTATATTTTTATTAACTATATTTAAGGTTATTTATAGTGAATTAATATTATGTAAATATGTGTGTTCATTGAAAAACTTAAAACTATTTCTTTGGGCAAAAGAAACAAATAACGATATGCCTGACATTATCAACTGTAGGAAACTAAGCGTAGTTTTCTCTTTTGTGGTTGAAGCAAGCATACATTGGAATGAGTAAGCGCTCAATTCTCTGTCTGTGTGCGTGTGTGTGTGCATGTGTTTATTTAAGTTTTACCTGTTGCTTTTCAATTGTTTTACATTTCGACTGGAATTGTTTTGTGCACAATTTGTTAGACTGTTTACCATTGCATACAGAATCAACTAATAACCAAGATTTGTTTAACTATTGCAACTACAGTTAGCAAACATAAAAAAACCTTTGTGTGCAGACATATATATATATTTATATATATATATATATATATATATGTGTGTGTGTAAGCGTGTTTTTGTGTTTGTAAGCTTTGCTTGTGTAAAAACAAAGACCCGACTCAAAGACAATACTGTTGTTGTTGTTTCGGTTGTTGTGGAGAGGGCAGAAGACCAAAGCAATAGCGGCGAAAAATACATGCAACATATGTACAAACAGCCTTACATATGTACAAATGTGTGTACGTATGTAGATTTGTGATACGTAATTTCTTGAGGTTTTGTGTTTGGTTGGTTGAATTGCAATAAAACTGGTTTCCTAAGTCAGGCGTATAACGTACAAGTACATACTAATGCATATGTATGTGTATGTAAGCATGTATGAATAAGTGTGTACATAGGAGGATTTAATTATTGTTGAACGTTAGCTATGTTGTCTTTGTCTTCGTATTTGCTGTTGTTGTTGCTATTACTAGCGCTGAATTCAAATGCATGCCGCACATTTTTGTTGAGTATTTTCCTTTAATTTTTGCCACATTTTGACTACTACGGTTTTTCAGCGTTGCATCGACAGGCCAAGTGTGTTGATGCTCCCCGAAACCGGCTTAACATGTACCTGTGTGCGTCTGTATGTGTGTGCGTGTGAGAGACTGTTGTGTGTGAGTGTCCAAGGCTTGCACTGTTATCCCGGTATTGCAACTACCTGTGACTTTTACGCTCTCTCTCTCCACATATACCATTCTCCCGCTCAGCAAGCAACAACAACAACAGCAATATTGACCATTTACAGTTAGAGTCTCCGTTGCTGCCTTTGCCATTTTCTTTGCCAACCACAACAACAACTATATTTGGAGCTCTTTTTTTTCTCTGCGCTTTTTGTTTTCATTGACGGTTTTGCGTTTGATCGTTTCGTTCATAGGGCGACTCCGGCAATTGCTGGGGCGTTTTTAGTTTTTATTGGCGTGCTGTTGTCATATCATACACCCCTCCCCCGACCGCCCTGTTGTGCATAGAAGCGGTACCTTTTTTCGCAGTACATGCAAATTATAAAGAATATTGGCTTTTAATTTTGTTATTGCACATGATTTACGCTTTTTTATTGCTTGTTATCGATACGGTCGCCGTAGCCGTCGCCTCCTTTTTTGGGGGCGTTGACTGCCGCCAAGGGGGGCCTTGTTTTAAATCAAGTTTTTGTTGTTTTGTCGTCGTTGTCGTTGTTCATGATTTTATTATCATCGTTTTCTGCTCGAGTTCAAAGGCCCAATTAACCATAAACAAAAACAAATAAATAAATGGGCGGTTGGTTTTCTGTTGAATGCATTAAATGTCATCATCGTCGTCGAACAACAAAAATGTTATTTTAAATGCATTTTTGTGCACTTATCAAATGGCAGACTGAACGCAAAAAAAACTGGCTTTTTTGAAAACGTGCTGGTATTTTCTGAGCTGAGCGCAATCTTCGCTAAACAAAAAACACATTTATTTTCAATTTTTTACTTTGCTTTTCAAGCCTGGGTGCGGGACGCTTTTAACAGCGACGCCAGCAGCGACGGCGACGCCAACAGCATAATTTACATACGTGACGATGTCGAAGCGCAGCTCAAGTCACGTTTTCATTTCACGCTTCTTTGATTGACGGCTTTGAGTGCTGCTTATCGCAGCAAACTGGGAACACCCTGTTCACTGCGCTGTAGTTTAGAAAACTTAGCATTAATGCAAATGAAGCTTAGCTGCTTATCGGGTTAACTAAATGATCTGGCTTTATTCTCACTTTGACGCTTATCAGCACTGAACGCCCCCAAACACACACACACACACATACACATATACATACAGTCTCACATACAAAAGAGAGTTTGAGTAATTCAATTATTTTGTATATTATTTTCAATGTGCAACAAACGCGACAATAAAATAACAAGCCCAACAACAGCAACAACAACAACAATCAACAGTTGTACCAGCGACAACACAGATAAGTGTTTTGTCGTATTGTTGGTGTTGTTATTGTTGTTGCTATAATTGTAGTTGTAGTTGTAGTTGTTGGCGCTATGGCACCGACTGGCACAGCGGCGAGGCAATTATTCTGTGTTCGCTTCGTCAGCCGTTGGCTGAGATAGTGTGAGACTTCCCGTCGAGCGCCAGAGAGCGAGAGAGAGAGAGAGAGAGAGATAGATAGAGAAAGAGGAAGGGGGGGAGACATGGGGAAACAGCGAAAGTTTTGTTTTAAAAGGAAAAAATATTTATTGGAGGTCTTTGTTGTTTTTTTGTGTCACGATAAGCAGATCGGATTTCTTTATGGGCTCATAAACTGCAGTGCTTGCAAAAAAAAAGAGTGTGGGACAAGGTCATTGAAAACATTGAAAATGAAACTATGGCTTTCAAATCAACATTTGCTCGCGCTCGTATATAGTGAAGTGGCAACATTCACCGAAAAGTGTTGTGAAACATGTTATTTTTTCAGCAATGTGGCTACTCTTTATTGGTTGTAGTCTCCGCTCAACAGCTGTTGAGCTTTAACAGCACGGAGGAGCAGCACTGTTGTGTGACCACAATCGACACTTGAACATTTCGATAGACAGTTGTGCACATATCGCCCGGCCACCGCATTCTGTCGACCGTCTTAAAAATATTTATAATTGAAATTATTTCTATTTACACGGAATTTTGTATAGCATTTAACGCCTACGCGAAAGTACAACAAATCGAGTGCGTAACGTATGCGCATCAGACACAAACGGGCGCTGTGCAAATTAGTTTTTTTGTTTACCTTTTTTCCTGTGCTGCTGGATATCGAGAATTTTGCTGCTGCTGCTGCTGCCAACATATGTACATACATATGTAAATAGCTATGTACATATATATGTGTGTGTGCAAATTCATACAAACATACATACATATATAGATGTTGTGCTATTTGTGTGTGAAAATGGCATTTAACAGAGAACAGTTAAGTTAATGCGCAACGATGCAGATGCAGTCGACTGCAGTTGCGCTGCCCACCAGGTGTTTATTTTAAGAGAAGCCAACAACAACAGCAACAACACCAACACCAACAACAACATAACCAAACAACAACAACAACAAAAGAAAAGTTCGTTCGCTGCTGAGAAGAGGGGGCTTTTGGGGGCATGGAAAACGGGCCAAACAAACTGCTTTTCCCGCTCCCGCTCATCGTAGAAGTAGCCGTAGTTGTTGCTGTCGCTGGTCATGAATCTGAATCTGAATCGAAATCCACACCAAAGTAAGTAAAACTCCATATGTGTGTGTGCGTGCGTGTGTGCGTGTGTGTACATAACATAATTATCGATGAGTTTTGCTGTTATCTGTTCTGATAAGTGCACTTCTTCGATTTGTGTTGCCGTATTGGTTTTCCAATTAGACTTTTCTTTCTCATTTGTTTTTGTTTCTGTTGCTTTTGTTTGTGTTTCTCAGTTTCTGTTTTGTTTTGAGGCAACTCAACTCAAGGACGCATTTGCTATGCGGTTTCTTTTGGGGCATTCTGCGATTTATTTTGGCATTATCTCTGCGCTCTCATCTATTTGCTCTATTCGTCCTTAAATATCCTTTTTCTTTTTTTTGGATATTTATTAAGTGTCATGCCTTATAAATACAACAAAACAAAAGTCTTCTCTTTTGGCCTGCTTTTGATTTATGCTTCTAATAAAATTTCAATAGACTTGCAATTTGTCGTGTTGCATAGCTGTGTTGCCTGCCTCTGCCCTCTCCCTTCCTCTTACCCCGTGTCTCCCTCTCCCTGTCATGCTTCATGCCACGTGCGTTTGCGCGCACAGTGGTTACAACCAGCTGCAATCAGACGCCAAATACAATTCCATTTTTAGATGCCATATTTTTTAATGGGAAAACTTAAATTGAAACTCAAACTTAATTTAAGTTTTTGAAACTTTTCTAAAATTATTCAAATTAAGCATATTTATGTGCTTTGGATTCTGGAATTTGATTATTATTTGTTTGACTTGATTTTGTTGCACGTTGACCACAGACTCTCGACCCACTGTGCACACATCAAAAGCCGCGACGAGCGCAAAAATATGCGAAGCTTCAGCAACCGTTGCCCCAACCCACCCCGCCTCAAACCCCCCGCCTCCGGCCTTTTCTTGCAAAAGTGTTTTATGTGTTACGCGAACATTGCCAGCACACTATTGTTGTTGTTGTTGTGGTTGTTGTTACTTAGCTCTTGTTGTTGTTGTTGTTGCTGGTGTTGCTGGCAGTGTGTGTTAGGCCTGAGTCCTGCGTTAGGTCCTGTGTCCTGCCATACATTACAATGAAGTATGTGCGCCCCGAATGAATGGTCGTTGGCTCAGCTCGCTGGATCTGACTCTGACTCTGACTCTGACTCTTCAGGCCCGCTGTCCGATTCTTTTGCTTGGCGACCTTTTCACACACACACACACATGTATCTGTGTGTGTGTCTATACACACATGGTCACACAGACGGGGCCAGCAGCTAATTATGACCCGCACGTTTTGAAAACAAACACACAGTGCAGAAAAACACAGCTGGCTTGAGGGCGTCCAAGCTGGTTGGGCAGCAGGGGCAGAAGACAAGACAAGGCACGGGGCAGGGTGGGGTGTGGCAGCGAAAGGGGTGCTGTACAAGTGTTTAGCTACGTTTAAATGTTTCCGGCGCTCACTTTTGTTTCGTGTCGCCTTCAGCCTTGGAGTCTATATTTGGCAACGCATGCAAGCCTGACACTTTAGAGTGGAGGTTACCCCCTTTCTGAAACCCCTGAACCTTAACCCACTCCAAGCTGCTGCTGTCGCCGCTCTGTTTGTTTGTTGCACTTTTATTGCGTTCTTTCAGCGTGTGTGTGTGTGTGTGTGTGTGTCCAGCCGCTAAGTAGTCCTGTGTACGCGTCTGTGTGTGTGAGCCATAAACATGTCGTCTTTCGCTTGATTTAGCGGCTGGGCAGCCTGTATGCCTCACTGCCTGCCTCTCTCTCCCCTCTCTCTCTCTCTCTCTCTCTCTCTATCTCTCTCGCTGGCTTCTGCCTTTCCCCTTTTGGGTTGTTTGGCCATCGAAATGGCTGTCTAAGCCACTGACCGCGCCACACATCGCGTATACGTAACGTGACGCTCAACTGATCATCTTGCAACACACAACAATGGTTCGCCCCATCGGCTTGTCATATTTGTTGCGCCCCAAACGCTGTCAATATCTAATACGACAATATGTTGCAGCTAACAGTAAAAGTGTTGCACACTTTTTACAGCTAAAAACTGGCAGCATTTCAAAATAGAAACGATTTTGTTGATTCTGTTTCTGAAATTGTCAGTTGCAGAATTCAAATTTATTTAAAACTATTTATTTAAAACTATAGAAATAAAAAACTGAAGAAATAAAATTGTTTAATTATTATGTTGATCAGTTTCTTTAGATCTTAAATTAAAATTGTTGCCAGTATGGAATAACGAATAGAAATATAGTTTATATTCTATATATCCAGCATTAAATTGGTTTTTCAATTTCTTATAAATTTCTTTTAAATTTATAAAAACTGTAAACAAATAATTTTGGCTTCAAGTGTTTGGCTTTTATTTAAATTTCATAATCCTTGATTCTTTCGACATTCATTTTTATCATTTTATATTTACCATTTTTGATTCATACACTTTATAAGTTTTGCAAGCCAAGTGAGCATCACTGTTCACCCAGCTCCAGCTTGCAGGACCAGTTACTCTTTTAGCCATAAATCTGATGCTGTTTAGCTTGGCATCTGTCGTATCTTTTGCATCTTTTGCATACACAAAAGCGCTTCCATTTTGGGGCGTTGAGTTATGCGAAACTTGGCAAACAGCTTTGATGATGATACTAGTAATGATAATAACCCCTCTTCCATTCTGTTCTGTTCCACTCTATTCTGTTTGCAGACCACACAAAGAATGGCCTGAGCCGTATTAGCCTGGTCAAAGCGCAGAGCAGCGGCAAGCTTAGCCAGTGCAATGAGGCAGATACGGCAGCAACAGCGGCAACTAAAGCAACGACAACGACAACAACAACCAGTTTACGTGCTGCCAAACTTAAGATCGAGGCCATGCAACAACAACAACAGCAAAAGCTCCTTAACACCATCAGCAACAACAACAACAACAACAGCAACAACATCAGTAGCAGCAACAGCAACAGCATTATATTGCTGCGGGGCACACGCAACGAGAATGGCCAGATCATCATACAGAACAAACAGGACATTCTCAGCCTGCTCAGTGAGCAGCAGCAGAATAAGGCGACGGCCCTAACGCTCAATCAGCTGCCCACAACAACAACTGTGGCACGCAAAACAATTGTCCAAACAACAACAACAACTAATAACAGCAACAACAACGGCAGCAGCAACAATACCATCAGCAGCAATGGCAGCATCTCAATAGTCTCCAGCAGTGGCAAGGATTCCAATACGATTCTGCTGCAAACGCCCATCAATGCCAGTCAGCTGGAAAGCGTGCTCAAGGCTCAAGTTAATAGCAGCAACAACAACAATAGCAACAACAACAGCAACAATGCCAAGCTTGTCGAGCGTCCTTTTATGCTAAAGCATGTAAGAATTAATATATTTTTACGCGCATATATCTTGCAGAGCGACAAGGACGATATCTCGAGATCTCAAAATTGAGACTAACTGTAAAATAATGATCAAGATCAATCAAATATATAGCATCAGTTTCATTTGGCGCTCTGCAAGGATATTCAATGTTTATTCTTATCTAAGATCTTTTTTACCAGCTCTACTCACAATTTGTACTTTTTGCTTGCAGGCCTCGCGCAGCCTCAGCTCGGAGAGCAACTGCGACAGCAAGTCGCCATTTGTGCTGCAGACGCTGAAGCGACTGGAGAAATCGCAATCCATTCTGGTCATACGTAACTCGACGACGGCAACAGCTGCTGTGGCAGCAACAACAACTGCCGCCAGCAACAGCAATAACAACAACAACAATAGCAGCAGCAACAGCAGCAGCAGCAGCAATAAGAGCAATGTTGTTGCTCAGCAGCCGCATGTTTTGAGCGTAACGCGCAGCTCAAAGGCGCCCAAAGCGGTGGCAGCCGCGCTGCAAAAGCTAAAGGCGCCCGCGGCCACAGTTGCAGCGGCGGCAGCAACCACAACGACAACAGCAGCCGCTGCCACAACTATTTTGAGACTGAGCAAGAGCGTCAACAAGCAGGTGCCAACAGCAGCAACAACAACAGCTGTGGCAGCAACAAATAAACTGTCCATCGAGCAGCCGCAAGCGACGAATGTGCCACTGGGGAACGGTAAGTTTCAGCTTGCACAATAGAAAACGCTGTCTGCTTTGCATTTGAGATACGTCGCATAAATCTGCAACTTGAACAGGTTTCTACAGGTCTTCCACAACTGACGCAGTCTCCGAACGCTGCCACTCTAGCCTTTAGCCTTGGCAAACTGTTCAATTTTGTTCACAGTTAACAATTGTTGCCTATTTCGAGGCGCGTTGCTTTAAAGCGAGCTGATTTGCTCTGCTTTTGGGCGAGCTCATCTTCGTACGTGGTCCGCCTAACAATTATTCAATTAAATGCGAATAAACTTGGCCCCAGGCGCTCTTCTCTCTCTCTCTCTCTCTCTGTCTCTCTCTCTCTGTCTTTCTCTCCAGTGTCTCTAGCTGGAGGCATTCGTCCAGCTGTGAACATGGAGGCTCATTGATTTTCACACTAGCCAGCATTTGTTATATACCCTGTACGCAAGAGCAGACATTGGGCATATACTTTTTCAGTTTTATATATATTGAAATTTATTTGGATTCATTTCAAAAGATGTATCTAAAAGAACACTTGCCATGCATCAGATACATTTAATATTATGTATCTGAAAGATCATTTGCCATACATCAGATACATTTAATATTATGTATAAAAGTGTCTAGGGTATCTTTGATTTCATCACACAATATTATTCATGTTGTGCTTTTCTTCGGCTACTGTTGTTGGGGTCTCTGGTGGGGTCCGAGTTGTGGCTCAATTGGACAGCTCCTTGTTGTGTTTGTGAGTTGCTCGTTGCAAACAAACATTCAGTTTCTGTTTGTTGTTGTCTGTTCTGCTCTCAGTGTTCATTAGTGAGCGCTGTTGCAAGTTACAAGTTATCCAGCCGCCGCCTGAATTCCTCAGCCAATCCATTTCAGTGATTGTGGGCAACCTGTAACGAGAGCAAATTAGTTCAGCTAAGCGTTAAGTGCTTAAGATTCGCAGCATCATATTTGATCCAATTGACTGCTTCAACTAAAGTTTTTTAAGTGCTCGCTCTCTCACTCTCTATTACTCTCTATTACTCTCTCTCTCTCTCTCTCTCTTTCTCTCAATCTTTTTCTGTTTGAACTAATATAACTCAAGTATTGAAATTCATCAAAATATTTCTTTGTTGACTGCCAATTTATTGCTTTGTTATTTGAGTATCTTTAAAGTATATTGTTTATTGAAACTATATTTAATTATTATGAATATGGTTTTTAAAAATTATTTTAATTTAAGATATAGATGTAATATAAATTCCAGTTCCTTTTACAGCCCATTATTTGATGAATTTATTTATTTGGTTACCTCGTCTAAGACTAAAACTTGCATGACATTGAGTTCTACTACATATATCAGTATTACAGTTAGTGTGCTTCTGCTGCTTATCTTCCAATATTTAAGATTCCTAAGAGATTGAAGATTGTCGCTTTCGATTAGCCAAGTGGCTGCCGCTCGAGTTAAAATAAATCGCACGTTTCCAGAGAACGCCTCGAGGCAGCAGTCAGCTCATGACAATTTGCTGATGTCTACAGAAAATGCTTGAATTATTGTTGTTGTTGTTGTTGTTGTAGATAAAATGTGCGACAATTGTAGCTAGAGTTATGTATGTGTGTATGTGTGTGTGTCAGTCTGCCTGTCTGCTTGTCGGAGATGTTGATTATTGCACTTGATACACGGAGACAGCAGCGTCTTCCTTTTGCGCCTTTGTTTTTGCCTCTTTTTTTAGTGCTGACAGGCCGAAACCTTTTTGGGGGAATAGTACACACAGAAAAATGAATCTGCCTGAAAACTAGCATAAAGTTTCTGGATAATTAGAAGTAATTTCTAACAGTTCTAAGTGTTTCAAGTGGATTTTATAGACTATCTACAATGTTTGTATATCTGAAATCTTAAAATACTAATATTTAATATATTAATTAACCAAGAAGAAGAAGAGTTCTGTGAGAACATGTAAAAAACACACACTGGAAGAAAAATCCTGACAACTTTTCGTTTTAGACATATAATTTCCAAATAATACGCTGAGTCACGCTTGGCGCCAAAAGTTTATGCGATATACCAAAATTCAAGACGATTATTTTTGAGAGTGTTAGAGCAAGAGTTGCTGCTAAGTGATTTTTAAGCCAGATTTAAGTTATGGCCAAAACGATTGCTTTGTCCTCTCTGTGTGGGCGTCAAGTGGCGAAAATTGTCGAGCGAGCTGTCGCCGCCTCATATTGCCAACTCGAGTATTGCTGATGTTTCAATTGCTGTGGCGGCTACTTATTGAGTCGTTCTCACCTACACTCACTCACACAGATACACACACACACTCACACACACATGCAAACAGCATGTATCTGTGCTTTTTAATGCAGACATCCGAAAGATACTTATCTGACTTGCAGCTAACAAATGCAAACGGCTGCCCCACAAGGCGTCTGTGCATGCTTGCATTTTATTGATAAAACTTTGGCTAAAATTTTAAATATTTTAATTTAGTTGTAGTTTAGTTTATGCCAAGTTTTGTTGTTGTCTGTTTTCCTTCTTCTTCTTTTTTCTGGCCGCTTTATCATAGCCAGCACAGCCATTAGCTAAAAGGTGCCGGCTGCTCGCTCGTCAACCTTCAAAAAGCGCCGAAATATTCATTGCTCTTGCATTTCTATTTCTTTTGATACCCCCTTTAAAGGGCGATCCCAACAAGGGTATATGCATGAATATATATATATTTATATATTTATATATTTATATATTTATATATTTATATATTTATATATTTATATATTTATATATTTATATATTTATATATATATATATATTTATATATTTATATATTTATATATTTATATATTTATATATTTATATATTTATATACTTATATATTTATATATTTATATATTTAGATATTTATGTATTTATATATTTATATATTTATATATATATATATTTATATATTTATATATATATATATATTTATATATTTATATATTTATATATTTATATATTTATATATTTATATATTTATATATTTATATATTTATATATTTATATATTTATATATTTATATATTTATATATTTATATATTTATATATTTATATATTTATATATTTATATATTTATATATTTATATATTTATATATTTATATATTTATATATTTATATATTTATATATTTATATATTTATATATTTATATATTTATTTATTTATTTATTTATATATTTATATATTTATATATTTATATATTTATATATTTATATATTTATATATTTATATATTTATGTATTTATATATTTATATATATATATATTTATATTTTTATATATTTAAATATTTACTGATTTTATTTATTTATTTATTTAGTTTGATTTTATTCAAAAAGTATATATTTTTAATTATTTTTGTTCCAGTGATTTTATGAGTTGTCATCGAATTATAATATCATTTAATATTAATACATATATTAGTCAAGTTCTTAAAAAACAGCTCAGATATTTTACTTATCTTAATTAACTTTTTTTTTATTAATGTACTACTTAAATAATGCTTAACTCTTAAAGCAAATAATTTGATTTCACATCTTTCGCCAAATTTTATTAATTATTAATTAGCAAAGATTAGTTACAGGGTACTTTGTAGTCAGAACTCAACAGCAGCTTTTCAGGCATTCTGATTTATTTTTTGGTTTTTTTTTTTGAAGGTAAGCAAATTAAACAAATTACCAACAAACAGTGGCAAAGGCATAGGCACAGGAGCCAACACGGCCCCCACACGGCGTCGAGCTGGAGTCGACCAGAGAGTATCTGTGAGATACTTTTGCAATTCGCATGCATGGGCCGTCATGTGAGCTTGCAAAAAAATCGTCAAACTTTTTTTTTTTTAGCATTTGGGCACCATTTTTTTTTATTTTACTTTTCTTCACAAATCCTTTTGGCTGCCTTCATTATCATTATTTTGGTGTGCTTTTTTCGAGCACATAATTGCCATGAGAAATAAAAAAAACAACTGAAGAAAACTTTTGCGCTTTGTTTTTCAACCGTTGTGCCTAAAAAAAAGAAAAGGAAGAAGAAAACTTTTGCATTTCCGTTGTTGTTCTGAAACTTGAGCGCGCGACCAGTGTTGCGAAAGGCAAAAAGAAAAGGGCAAACAAGAAGCGCTTCTATCTCTTGTTAGTTTGCTGTGTTCTGCATTTTTTGCGAGTTAAACTGCAAAATATGATGGGCTGGCGCCAGGCACCACTTCACACACACGCACACACACACACAGAGATACACACACACAGGATAACTTCACAAAGAGCTAGTAGATTGCCCTGGTGTAGCCATCTAATTAGATAACACTGTACCTAATTGACTCACTGTCACGCCCACTGCCTACTGCCAACTGCCAACTGCCCACCGCCCATCGTTGATCTATTTGCACTGCTTCTTTTTGCTGCACATCATTTTTTGGTAATATTGTGTCGCAAAGTTCTTTGCTTTAATTAGAATTTGCAACTTTTTGTTGCATACTTTTACGTGTGGCCATATTTGCAGTGCCCTGATTTCTATTTACACCCACCCCTCTCCCACTCAAAAGCGGTGTTGTAATTTAGAACAAATGAGTTTTCACACAAAGCAATGCAATGTGAACAAACAACATGCAAAACATGCGCCAAACTAACAAATTAATGAATCTGATGATTTTTTATGTTGGCGCTAAGTTTGATACCCACTTGCCCATAATATAGTGTTTCAAATGGAAGCGACTATTTGCAAAAGTGAATATATAAAATATTTTAGCAGATTTTAGTAGTTTAATTCTCCTTATAGTTGAAATTATAAATGGAAGCATTAATCGAAAACTTAAGCTTGTTTTTAGTAAGAAAGACAGCGCTGATTAAATATTCGTTATTCTCAATTGGAAACCGAGAGGAAAATTGATCAACATTAATATCCCAAATTTGAAAAATTATGGATTATTAATGGATAATTAAATTATTAAATTAAAAATGCACACTTTTTTTAAGAAACCTTATTCCTTACATTGTATTAAGATTTAGTAGATATTAGAATGGATTGGAGTAGGGTTTTATATATTCGAGCACGATTTATCCAACAGAATTTAATTACAGAAGAATTCATTTACAGAAGCCAACAGAGAAGTCATAGAGAAAGGGCAAGCTTGAAGAATGACAATCTTGCCTGCAAAGAATGTTTTGATAAATGGAGATTACCAATTTCGTTTTTTGCTAAGAAAGATTACAGTTAAAGATCTGTTAAATTGCATAAAATATATTCAGGCTAAGATCGACTTGATTTCGCACTTGCCAAAGTTGCTCATCTTGGAATCGAAACTTCGGCAATTTAGGCTCTGAGCAAATACTTACAAATTTATTAATCTAAGCAGGAAAACTTGATTAAATAATGGTATTATGTTTTTCAATTCATGCATCATTATATATACATAAATAAAACCAAAAATTAATGAATGAAAAGGCAACATTTGTAGCTCAATGAACTGTATCTCTATTATGAAACTATTTTTATCATAAAAGCTCTAATGAACGAAATCGAAAATTATTTTAGTTGGTTCAAAAATGCGTAATTATTTTAACAGAATTAGTTAATGCTGATAGTACTAGCATATTTTAGAATACCCATTTCCACAAGACTTTTCATAAATGACACAATTTTCCAAAAACATTGGCTAATGAGTTACTAATGAGTGTTCGCCATTATCCTGCCTGATAAATTCATATATTTATCTAAGAAGTATTGGAGTAGTAAATAAAATACTTGATTTATTATTTATTTTATTTTATTTATTATGGCATACAATTTGATATAAAATCTGTTTTACAAAAATCAAAATATATGAACAGATTTTAGAATTCGTTTTTGCCTACGTCCCTTTATAGTCGAAATAGTATATAGAGCCGTTTACGGAAAACTTTACCTGTTTCTGCAAGAGAAAGGAAAGGCTGAGCGCATATTCGCCATTCTCAATGGGGAAACGGGTGCGAAAAGCATCCACATTCAACTCGAAATTCTTCACAATTACGGAGGTGCCAGCCTGAAAGTTTGAATCAAAATTAAGTATTGTTACTTTTGATCGAACCATAATGCCATATGCCTTACAGGATAGGGACAAGTGTGATTTAGGTTGGTGTAGGGCTTTAGATACTCGAATCCAAGTCTTCCAATGAGGTTGTTATGGTACTGCATGAATTTGCAGAAGCCTGCGGTGATGTCATAGAGAAAGGGTCGCCATCCGTTAGCACGCTTGAAGAATTCCGCTTTCACCTGCAAAGAATTAAATGTTAAATGGTGACTAATAATTGTTTGCTAAACCGAACCATAACTGAAGTACCGATGGTACGAAGGATATCCAGCGTAACATCGATAGAATTTCTGGTACGACTTATGGCCTTGATTTCGCACTTGCTAAAGTTGGTCATCTGTTGATCGAAACTCTGGCAATGTAGGCTTTTGAATTTCCCTGCCACCTGTCAAAGGACTTCGTCAGTTTTCATTAGGTTTTTCATGCCAGGCACTTACCAGGCAAAACAGGATACTCGTCCACAACATCAATCTAAGCATCCTTGTTTGAATGTCACTCTTTGCTTCTACAACTAAACTGAGTGCGTTTTACAAATGGATCATTCTTATGTAGATGCAAATATGTTAATTTCAAACAATAGTTATCCATTTACATATTAAATAATAATCAGTTCATTGACGCATGAACCAATGTCAATTAGTATGGGTTCACTAGCCTATGACCATTAGACATTTAGTACAGGGTATATTGCATCATACATTAACACATTAAAGATGCACATATTTTTTAATATTCGCAGATGATGAGATTATTACACCATATTAAACATGACTTCATGTTTTAGAAACATTTAAGGCAAATAAGAAATTTGATTTATATTTGAGTGTAAAGTAGTTTTCAATACGACTTAAAATGTCTTCAAATGTATAGTAATAATGAACTTCTACTTTAAACTAAGCATTTAAGGGCGAATTGAATTGGTAATGAACTTGTTTACACTGCGTGCAATTAAAAAAAGTAAAATTTGCATTTTAAATGTAACTTTTCGCCTCCATAAATCCGTCAAAACCGAACACATTTCATCAGCATTACATACTGAAGACGCAATTGTTTTCAACATTTATTCAAATAGTAAATTTATCATAATTTATATTTTTATTTGTGGCTGTCAAAACTAAATTATCTTTCCTTTTTTCTCTTTTCTTTATTCACCACGATTGCCTCCACTTCTTCTTTTTCTTGGTGATCACCCAATTGATATCGATCGACATCGATATCAATGTTAAGTAAATGTTAGTTTACATATGTTGTGCAACAGTCTTAGTACTAAATAACTAGTGGCCTGTTATCGACATTGCAAGTTTCTTACTTTTTCTAGTAAAAGCTATAATATTTATTTAAAATTGGTTATTGTGTCAATAGCTGTATAATTGTGGGTTAATTTTTCACCAATTTAAGTTGACAGTAGCTCACATAATATTAATTGTTGACCAAAAACTACTTTTGCAATAAAATATTCTGCTGTTATGTGCTTAGACCATATTTATATTATTAAAATGTGTGTTAAACTGCAGCATATAAATATAAATATATGTATATATATATATATATATATATATATGTATTTATGTATTTACAATATGTGCGTTCACATATTTGCGCGTTGGCGTCACTCACGTGCATTTGATTAAAAATTCCATTTGGGCACACTGCTGAGTGGTCCGTTCAGAAGTGTCCACAAGGTGGCAGCAGGCACTTGAACCTGCACCTCCATTAGTTGGCCTGTTGGTTAAATGCCGCGCATAGCTGTGCAGCGTGCCACGTGCGCCACATGGCGTTGCATTCGTTGTTGTTTTTCCTTCAACCTTTTTTTTTTTTTTGGGGTAGGATCCACTCTTTTAGGCGCGCGTCCGTTTTGTACGGCGCTGAGTGCGCAGGTCCTTTGACTACGGTTCCTCTAACGGCCGGAACAACCCCTAACTGCTGTCACAGTTTTTGTTGTGCAATAGAAATGTTTTGCTTCGAGTGTGTGTGTAAGTGTGGGTGGGTGTAAGTATGTGTGTGTAGGTGCTGTCGACCAACCCACACACAGTGCCAGGGCATTAAGACGGAATTAGGCTAATTGTGGCAGAAGCCAAAGCCATAAGCATAACGTATACGAACCGTTGGCTGCCTAATGCCAGAACTTGCAGCGAAACACTTACACACACAAACTCACACTCAAACATATTCACACACTCTCACACACACGACTACATTCATCATCTCTGGCACCTCATGCTGCACTCGTTGCGCTGCAGCTTCTCGCTCGCACACGCTGCTCGCTGTTGCCAGCTAAACCGACGAATCCTGGCTGAATGCACACAGCGTCAAACCGAGCGCGAACTCGTGCCTGGTGCCGAAGTTCATTTGAAAGCCGACAAGGACGCTGCCTGCCAGCCTGCCTGGCTGTTTTGTCTGTGCTTCAGTTTTCAGACCTTGGCCAAACGTGTCGGACGTAGTCGAGAGTGTCGTCGTCGTCGTCTCATTGCCGTTTTACGTTACGTCTTACGTGTTGTTTTACGTGGCGCTTACGAGCGCCTGTCAACAACTGCCAGCAATATGCCAATATTTATTATTGTCAATAACAACAAGAGCATCGACAGCTGCTTGCGCAACTTTAACCGTTGTACAACGGTACTCGTCTCCGTTTTTGGCTCAGGCTCCGCCTCTGGCAACGGGACTTGTACCCCATTCGCAGCAACAAGGTTCCTTCACTTGCCATTTCTCGTTTCTCGTTTCTCGTTTGTTTATGTAATTTGTTTACCTTGTGTGTTAACTGCGCTGTTTATTATTTACCTGTAACATTCCACCTCTTATTTCAAATAAATGTCAATGTTGTGTCAATGTTGTCCACTGTAATTGGTCTTTTCTGCCTATTTTCTTAAATCACACTCCGTTTCCAAACTCGATGTGGTTTCTATTTATTAGATATAATCAAATTGCTGTTGTCATTACTATACATATATATATATATTGGTGTTGTTATCGGTGTATAATATAGAATTTAACACGTATAAAACTGAACTATCTAAGTGTCTAGTAATATTTGGTGTTTATTTGTGATCCATTTACTCAAACTTTTGAATGGCTCTGAAATTATGTAATTATTCTTTATAAACTGAGCTCTAAATTGAGCAAATTGTTTTTTTTATCTAATGTTTACTTGTTCTAAATTTAGTATCGTTTCCTATGCGTTTTGTTTATGCTTCAAATATAAATGTTTATGTTGATGCGTTGTCTTAAAACAATATTTAAGTGTTTATTGTAAACAAGCTAATCAAATTATTTAGGTCTACTTTTGCCAACTTGTTAAAAAATAAGAAATTGTAAAATTAGATCCACTGATTAAGTAGATTTATAAATCTAATAATTACAAAAAACTCTGTAAAGTGTAAAAAGTGACATGACAATGTTTTCCACAGATAAATTACTGAATTTTAATATTTATGTGTTACAAACTTTTCAATCCGTAAATTGTTCAATGTTTTCAGTTTGACTGATCATAATTGAGTTTAATTTAAGTCAAGTGTTGAATGAATAAAATGAGACTAACCTAATACGATGTGATAAAAGTGATACCTGAAAGAAGTGATCAAAATAATACCCGAAAAAGATTTGAACTCGAATAATCTTTGTTAATTTTGCTGAATTTCAAAAGAGTTATTTTAATCACATCGAAATTCATAGAAATTAAACTACAAATGTCAGTTAACTTTTAGCTTTACATTGTAAGCTCTTAAGTCTACAATATAAAGTCAATAAGTTTCTGTGATCCTACAAGATTAGGCATAATCTTCAGCTACTTTTATCACATGCCAGTTGACAGTCTTACAGATGTGTAAATAGCTATAATTTGAGGCGAATTTAGACTGAAAAATATGTATGCAACAAAATGTGAATTGAACTACAGTTCAAGGCCGAATTAAATTTGTCAAGCATTCATGTAAGGCAAATATTTATAAATTTTTAGATAAGGCCACAACGCCGCCTGCTGCTCAGTTTCCCAGTTCATAAATGTTGAAATTAAGTGTGTAAATCGAGCAGCAAGCGAAGAGTTCCTAAAGTAAAATGAAAAAGACTTGTTGTGAAAACAGTTGCTGCAAAGAAATTTCAAATTTTGACTCGTGCGTCAAGATAACACACGGATAAGGCCTTATCAGACGGCGTGGAGTGACATTATCAACTGTCCAACTAAGCCTAAAATCTACGATGCTATACCACTTAAAATATGAGAAAATATATATTTAAATTCGTAATTGTCGCCAAAGATTTGAACTTGTAGGAATTACTAGCTAAGCAAGCGCGGACCTTAGTTAAAGCACAAACTGCAAGCCGTTAAGACGCGCCACACGCTAAAAACAATAAAAGTGAGCCAAGAAAGTGAAGAACTAACAAATATCTTAAATCAAGTGATCTATCAATATATATAGAGTTATATATATATATCTATATACACATATGGCCGGTTATCGTGCGCTGCCGCTGGCGCCCGTGTCGGCAACAGCAGCTGCCGCTGTGCAGCCGAGCAGCATCAGCAGCAGCAGCGGGCATCCGGCTCCAACAATGGCGGCATATGCTCATCACCAGTCGATGACGGCGATGTCGAATAACGGTATTATCTATCAGTCAGCGGTGCATGCCTCCATACACAGCTTGAATACAGTACAAAGCCAGCATCGCTCATCAACCACGCATCATCACATTCTGGCCACGGCAACGGCCACGGCAACGGCAGCAGCGGCAACCGCAGCAACAGCAGCAGCGGCAGCAGCAACAGCTGCCGTTGCAGTTGCACTACCAACGCCAGCAACAGCAGCAGCAGCAGCATCAGGTGGAGTGGTGCAGCCGACGGTAGCAGCAGCAGCTGCTGCGTATGGACAGCAACATATGCAACAGCAACAGCAGCAACAGCAGCATCAGCAGCAACAGTTGCAGCTGCAGACCACACATCAGCAACAGCAGCAACATCAACAGCAACAACAGCTTATGTTGCAGCAGCAACACGCACAGCATCAGCAACAGCAACAGCAGCATCAACAACATCAACAGCAGCACCAGCAGCATCAGCAGCAATTGCTGCCACAGCAACATCATCTACAGCAACAGCAACATCAACAGCATCAACAACAGCAACAACAGCAGCAGCAGCAGCAGCAACATTTAGGTTTGACACCCGCGCTGCACCACCACCATCATCATCATCATCACCACCAGCAGCTGTCGCTGCACCAGAACCACCTGTACTTCAATGGCTTGGGCCATCACAGCCATCATCATCGGCAGATCTTTAGTCATCTGCAGAGCGCCCTCTTGCCGCTTAGTGTCAGTAAGTATGCATGGGCGTGGCTGTTTCTATGGGCGGCCAACAACACCAGCAAAGTTTGTACTCAGCATTTGCATTTAACCAATTCGCATGTTTGTCTATGTTTTATAGCCGTTTTTTTTTTTAACTGTATCGATGTATGTTTCGATGTTGTCTGTTCATTTCCATTTGCTAAACTTCACTTGACTGAGAGTTAAATATTTATCGAAAACAGATAAAGCCAACAACTGCTTACTTTTTGTGTTGAGTAAATCATTAGTTTTACTAAAATCTAGTTTTACTAAAGTATCATTTGGGTTCTCTACCAGTTGCAATCACAAACTAAAATTAGCACAAAAATCAACAAAATTCAACAAAAATCAACAAAAATCGGGAAAGATCGTTGAGAGGAACTAAAACAAACTAAACTTCACTTTATCGAACCAACTTAACTAGAGGCATAAAGGAAGCGTGCATTAAAGCTTTAACTTCATACTGGGTCTCTTCTTGCCCCCCCACCCTCAATTGTTTTTCCTTGTGTGTTGTATGCAACTCATTTTCATTTTATAAACATTTCATTAAATTTTATTTCATATCTTCCTGGTGCAATAATTCGCACGCCATTCCACAAAACGCGTGCGGAGCGTCGCCAGTTTGTGCGCTTATTGTTGTTTTGTGGACAAAAGGACATGCACTCTCACACACACTAACACACAAGCACACACACACATGTACACCCCAGAGTATCCTTTAACGAGTGCGAGCCTAAAACCTAAACTACCAAACAATTGAAAACAAAAGGGCTCCAAAGACACAAAAACCAAAGGCTCAGGTGTTTGTAGATGTGTCCGTCTATGTATGTGCGTGTGTGTGTGTGTTATGGAGTGCGTGTGTGTTTGTAGTGTTGTTGTTGTTTTTGTTGTGCGCGATTTTATGTCGCTAACAATGCAAAATATGCCCAACATTTGCTTCGTTTTTTTTATTTTTATTTTTTAGGATACATTACATACGCCGTTTGTTTCGCTGTTACGTTTAGTTTTCTGTGTGTGTGTGTGTGTTTGTGTGCCGGGCCATGCCCACTGTACGCCCCCGTCTCATTTATGCCTTCCTTGTCTTTTGTGTTGCACATTGAAATATGTCAGCAATTGTGCAATGGTTTTTTGCGTGCCCCGTGCCCCTGCCACCATTCACGAGAGGGCGGCTCCCATTGCGGCCATTGTCACATTTAGATTTCGTTGTTGCCTCCTCTGTGTTGGAGTAGAAGGTGGCTTAACTTTATTATTTTAACTTAACGGCATTTTAAGTGTTTTTTATTATGCAACAATGACAATGACAATACTTGACTCTGCCTGTGTGTATGTGTGTGTGTGTGGGAGTGTGGGTGTGTGTGTGCATAGGTGTAAGTTAACATTTCATGCGGCTGAGCAACGCTTACGACAACAACAACAACAGCAAATGGAAATAATAACGAAGTTTGAATACACTTATCAGTTTGTCAACATCCAAAATTGCAGATATATATTAATATGTGTTGGAGATATATCAAATTGTTGTTTGCCATTTCTAATTCTGACTGAAGACTGAAGCTAACCGATTTTGGTTGGGTATCTTAAATGTTTCCATAATTAGTTACTCATCAATCATCTGATGATAATCAAGATTATATATGACTCTATAGGTTTAAAAACGTTCATTATAAGACTTGCAACTGGTGATTTTGTTTGAGATATTTTATAAAGAGGCTTAACAATGTCAGAACTCATCTTTCGACCATTAGTTAAGATGTTTTCTTTCGACTGTTGATGATATATCTATATATATATATCTATATAATTCACACACGGAGTTATAATAAGCCACGAGCACAATTGAAAGCTGATCCCAAGAGCAAATTTAGAGCACGACGACTTTGTTTAAGCATCGAAAATAGACTGCTTGCGAAATGCTTCGGCAGGTCTATCGAAAACTTCTAAATTATCTTAAAGCTATCTACAATTATTCTTAGCCCACTTAGGACATTATCTAGGTACATATTTACTGCTGCAAATCATTATCTGATTATCCCATCAGTTCGGAGAACTCTTATCGCGGAAGTTTATTATTTTTATAATTTTGCACGATTGGTGTCACGTCTTTTGCTATCTTCTCGATAAGAGTCCTCCTTGGTTATCTTACCATTGCAAGATTGAACAATATCTGTTAACTATGAGTGTATCCTACAAGCCGTTACATCTACCATCACAAAATTATACTACCCTGCTTAAGGGCATAACAACAACAGCAGCAGCAGCAGCAGCCATAACAAAGTCACTTCTCGTTTATGAGCAGCTTCATTATGCGCGTTTTGTAGCATACTTTTTTGCCAGGCCCACCCCAGCCTATGTCCTCACACACCCCTACGTTGCACACCACGCCCCTTGAATCTGGTCTCCCCCAAAACCCAACCCCAACCACTTCGCCAATCGACGCTTTGTCACTTGGGCACGCTAAAACTTTGCAACCAAAGTGCGTCAATGAAAAACCAACAAGTGTGCAATGTGTGTGTGAATGTTTAGTTGTCGTTGGTTGCCACTGTTGCTGTTTGTTGTGCCAGTCAATTTTATTGTCTTTGGCATGCCATTGTTGCGACTACTGCCCGCAAGGCCTTCTTCGCCACATCCCACCCTCCTTCCCTCGCTCTCTGGGCCTGTTTCGACCTCAATGTTGTCATTCGCTACTCGCACTCGAAAGGCCACAAAAGCGTGTAAAACATTTTCAGCCACAACAGACTTGATAAGCCATCTTCAACGTGTAAGGCATTAACTATTTGCCTGTTTGAGCCACTTCATTTGTGGCAATATTATTTTTTATGTATTTATTAAACTTTTTTGTGCTAAGCACCAAGAAAAGACTGACTAAGTTGTAATCTGAGTGGAAAAAATTAGAATAAAACTCAAGAACTTGGTGCAATAAGATACTACTTGTCCCAAGGGTATCTCTCCATATTATTGTAAGTAAATTCATTTAAAAATCAGTGTTTATTTCCCTAAAAAAATATGTCTCATTTCCAGGCTGTTTTTCATGGGCGAATGTACAAATTTATTATGAGAAATGAACTTTTCTAAAAATAAATGTATACATTTCTGAAAATCATTTCTATTATTTATAAATATGTATCTGAAAATTAGAAGAAATCCTAACTCATTTTTTTAGTAATTATTTCTAAAAATCTCTCAATTTTTCTAGTGTCCTTTTGGCATAAATTTTGTCGTGTTGTTATTTATGTTTATTTGAATTTCTTTGGCTTTAAGCTAAAATACAATTTGAGCGCATTAGACATGTCTCAGTGAGCACTCAGTTCTCGATACTAATGGAGATATGTGTGCAAAGGGTATTTGCTACAAACTGTAGCATTTTATAAATGTATAAGCCACAATGTCAGGGGACCAAACTCTGCTGGCCAAAAACTCCAAATCTCAAGACCACGCAAAGTGTGAAAAAGTAATAAAAAAAATGCCAAAAAAAAGAGAAACATTCAAAATAAGTAAAAGAAGTGAAAGAAAGTGTGCTGCAAAAGTCGCAAGTTGACAAAATTTTAATAAGGCACTTTGCTGGCCGCCTTTTGCATGCCAACGAGTTGGTTGCCAGCTGCCAGAAGGACTCGCGAGAGTTAGGGGAATAGGAGACGGGGGGGGGAGGGGGGTGTGGCACAAAGAGAGGCTGACCAACGTGTGCAATAAAAAATTCAAAACGCTCCACATACGAAACGGATTTGTCAAAGATCACGTACTCAATAAATATTGCCCATGAGCGCCACACAGTTGGCTACACTTTGAATTGGACTCGAGTTTGGTTTGGGCTTACAGTTTGCCCTTGCTTTTTTTTATGAGTAACTGTGTGTGCTTATATATCCATATGAGTGTGTGTGTGTGTGTGTTTTAGCCTTTAATTTCGGCTCAGTTATTGCCTGGGAACAGCTGTGGGCGGCTGGTTTTTGATGTGCGCCTATTAATTTCCACTCGCCATCGGCAATTCAATTAGTTCGAGCGGCACAAATATGTTGCCTATCCGGTTTATGTCCTGACTGATCCTGTGCGCTGACATCCTCTCTCTTCTGCCGGTTGTTTACGTGGCACGTAATATATTTGCTCATATTACTAAAAGCTACATAAATCGTGAGGGGGCTTTAAGCGTCGGCAATTTATAGCCAAAGTGTTTTCACCCAAGTTTTAAAGTCCTTAAAGCAGCCGCTGGAGTTGAGCTGGCGTCTGACTGCCTGCCTGCCTGACTGCCTGCCTGCCTTCCTGCCTGCCTTCCTGCCTGTTGTTGTTTAGCCTGATCGATGGGCAAATGGTGACAAAATGCAAGGCCTAGCCTGGCATGTTTACAAGCCAACCTATGGCATGCAAGCTGCCAGATAGAGGCAGCCGAAAAGTCCACAGGACACATGTCCTTCCTTGTGTCCTTTTGCTTGCAACGCGTTGCTGCTGCAAAAGTCGAAAAGTGTTTGCCAACGCAAAATTCCAAGCAATTAAATCACTTTGATGCTAATTTGGATTAATATGTTGTTGTCTATAGGCAATTTGTTGCCAGTAAACAGGAAACAGGGCCCCCAGATCTATGCACGGGTTGGGCTGGGTTTTGGCCAGGTGTTTCGATTAGCTCGCACGCAAATAGATTTATTGAACAATGCGCTTCTAAACGTTGGTCACATTGCAACCACACACGCACTCACATGCACACACTCACACACACACACATTTTTGCAAGAGTATTGGCCATCATTTTTGTTGCATGGCCAGCATACGCCTCCGGCTGCCTGCTGCGTTATTTATTTGGCTTATCGGCCATGCTATGGACCGAAAATTGTGCTACATTTGTCGCTTGTCGGTTAGACAAACAATTTTTAGTATGTTATCCCTGTCCCCATTGACAATCCAGCTTCCCATTCTCAGTCTCGTTTCCAAATTCTGTCCCTGTCTTTATTAGCTTACAACCATATTAATTTTGGTAGATAAATATTAGTTCTAATACCCGTTGTCAATATGCCCGAAAAGGGGTATATCATTATCGTTATGGGTTACACTTTGTCATTCAAGCTTTGAGAACTCAATAAAGATTTTGATATATTTTATGGCAGATTTAGTAGAAATTTAGTTAGAATGAGAATATAAATAGTCTATAAGAGTCAGGTTTATGAAATCATTCAACAAATGAAAAATATGCCGCATACTTTATCAGAATTAGTCTTGGCTATTAGTATTACACTTATTGGCCAACAGAAGATTGCCAATTATTCAATTAAACGGATATTTCATAGTCGGTTCCAATGCTGCTCTGCTTTTACTTATTAGTTTTCGGGCATTTAGATTAATTTGGTTTCGTGTAGCGCAATTTGGGTTTTTATGTATTTTTAATAGAGAAGCGTTTTAGCAGGTTGGTTCCATGTGTTTTTCGGTGCGCTAATTTCATGGCACTTTAAATGTTTAATTTACAATTTATGTAAAAAGGCAAATAAACAAGCGTTATTTGTATGTGCCTGCCGGGCAAATACTCGCTACATATTTATGAGTACTTGATAAATACTAGCATTAAAATAAATTACTGCTTTCACAGCTAAACCGCCAGGCACACACACACAAAAAAAAATGGATAAACTATGAAAAAAATATGTATTTTAAATAAATACAAAGGCAGCCTGCGGCCGGTAAAAAAAACTAAGTTCACATGCAAAGGTGCCCAAAAAAAAACGAAGAAGAAGAAAAAATGGGTAGCAAATAAAAAACTGGAAAAAATGGCATGTTTGTGTGTGGCATAGAGGGAACAGCAGCACGCCTCTGAAATTCAGCGACTGCATATTAATATAATTTGCAGGCCACACACCCAAACCCTGCCCCCCCCCTTCCAGCTGACCGTATCCAGAAAGCAGAAACCCGCCATAACCCAAAGCATATGTGAGCTGACAAGACTCTGACTGTAAGAAGCAAAAGTGTAGCAAAAGTTTGCAAAGTGCATTACAATTTTTATAGCATATGCCAAGAGTTTTGGGCTAGATGAATTTTTATTTGTATCTATTATACTCAGTAGACGTTGGTATAAGACGGGTATATATGTTACAATCTCCAACATAAGAATGTTGTTGCTATTTGTATTACTCTTACCAGTTTCAGCAGAATTCAGCTTTATTAATTTTCGAATACATAAGAACAGTTTTCATAATTAAAGATAAGTCTTTCGATTTGGATATGATCATTGTTTATTCATTAATTTAAAACTCTGATGCAAGGAAACTTTCCTCACATCTATGTTGCAGGGTATAAATTATTCAACCCCTTCTGCCCAGGAGAATTGTTCTTTTTATCATTTTCGAAAATCATTTAGCAAATGTGAATTTTTGCACTGATTTACAGCGCAAAGGATGTCAAAAAGGAAAGCGGAAAACAAATGAAATGCGCACGTAATTGCATTGGGCTACGTAGACAAGAAGTAGGAGCAGACGAGCGGGAGACTTTTGACTAGTAGGGGTCCTACGTGGGAAGGGGCTGTGTCTTGCACGTTGCACGTTGACAGTGCTGCTGCTGCTGCTGCTGCTGCTCGTTGAGGCGACCCCGTTAGTCGTCATAAATGTGAATAATTTATTACATTTGAGCAGCTTTTGTTTTGGCCCATTGCTTTTGTTCTATGGCATTTCGGTTAGAAATTCATTAATAGCACTTTTATGACTTTTCGAGACGTTCCGAGACGGAGTCGACTTTCTTGGTTTGTTGCACATTTTTATGTTAATCGTCGCTGTTGGCCTGCCCTTTGGTGTGACTTGTGTTGTTCCTTGCATACCATTCCACTCCACCGCCCTTCTGACCAAATGGCGCTGCACAATATTTTTACAAAATTGCATAGCATATCCTCTGTGATTGTTGTTGTTGTGGTTGCTATTACTAATTATTGTTTCGCTTAGTTGCTGACACGCTTATTTGTTGTTATGTGTCTTTTAATTGCTGTTCCTGCCACACAATATGCAAAACTCCCAGCTGAGAAATGGTTCCTTGTAATGCAATCAACAACAATCTGCTGTCGACCAACTTTACTTCTCCTTTTTGGCCAAAAACTAACAGTCAAATCACAACTGACATAAAAGCTACATGATTTTTATCAGCCGCAACGCGGCGTCTCTCTTCACATACATACATATATATATATATGTCTATATATACATGTATATAAATTTATGTGTGTTTGCATTATATAAATCATGGGGCGTACATCTGTCATAAGTAGTTGTAATAAATTTATAGAGAAGTTTACTTTGTACTGCTCAAGATAACCCGAAGTGAGATGCGTGCTTTTTGCGGCTCGTGCTGCGGAAGCATATTATATATATATAAATACCCTGGTAGAAAAGCTGCCGAATAATTTCATAAATATAATATTTTATATATCTAAAAAAGCGCAGGAAATCAATTACAAAAATCAACAATATTTCAGTCTCATCTGGGCATCCAGCAAATTTCATAGCGATCGATAGAAAATCATCAAAAATGATTTGATAATCTATATGTATACATTGTCTGTGAGTTCCACTTTCGTTCCAACACAATTAAGTGGAGCAATCGTGCTTCTATTATTATTTTTAATATGGCAACAATTGTGCTGATTACCACAATTGAGATTATCGCTAACCAGATAATTATAAATTTTTCAGAATAGTGTTAATACTCTTCATTTTTTTTTTATTATTTGTCTTTTCTATTTTTAAAGTGGTTTCATAAATAATAATTCATTTTATTTGTACAACTATTACTCATCAGAAAGTAATATTACAAAACCCCCCCCCATAAAATTGTCACTGCTCCTCATTTGTTCGTTATCTCTTATCTAAACAAAGAGCAACAATGACGTCTGTTACTTATCATTGTTTATTTATTGGCGCTTTGTTTGTCGCTAAATTCGCGACGTCATGCATTCTATCTCTAAATCCCTTCAAAATTCAGACAGTCGAGTCCATGAGCTGTTTTTAATTTTTGGCTTAGTTAGTTGAAAGCATGTGGCCTAGACGTCATAAACTGGACTGCCTTGAGGCAGACAGAGGTGCGTGCTTAGATTGTTGTGCTTAGTGAGAAGTTAATACATGTATAAATATAGTTATTTATACGCTTGGCTGTTGATTTTTAAGTTTTGCCAACCAGTTCCTATTGTCTCCCGCCCCACAATACAGTTTGTTAACCAGATATATATATAAGTGCAACGTTTTTGTTATTGGACTGTTTCGCAGACAGTTTGTTGGCTTTTAATGGCTTTTAATTGTGCAAGTGCTGCTGGAGAAGGCGTCCTGTGACAGGGCCTAAACAAAAGTAATTTCACACTCGCTGACTTTTGGGCCGCGTCGTCGCTGCAAAGTGCAAACAATTTTTCTTTGTGCAACTCGGAAAAACCCTGACCTCCTCGCGCCCACAGCTGCCCACTGCCATCTCCCCTGCATTTTATTTATTTTTTTTTTTTTTTTAGGCCTGCCTGTCAGATATTTATTAGCCACAATTTGGCAGCCACAAATTGGCAGCTCAACCTGCGTCGCGTAACGCGAAATCGTAAAACGAAAATTTATTATTTATGTCAACTCTTTTGTGCTATTTGCCCCTGTCAATGCTACCACAAACCCACCCACTGGCCCTCACTCCCTTCGGTTACCTGGTCAACAGCTCTCACCCTTGCCCTGGGGGCCCAACTCTCTTAAAGCGCACAAATTATGCGAGTCTTGTGCAAATTTTTGTGCCAAAGCGCATTTGTCACAATTAAGCAAAAGGTCTCGAAAATTATGAGAACTGCACGGCGTGAATTAATACCAAAAAAAAGAAGAAGAAGCATACTTGCAGGACTCGTCGCGGTGAGTCCTTACGTTGACATGACGCGCCTGGGACCAACTCATACAACCGCTGGCACCTGAGTTTAACTGAACCTCTCTCGCTGATGCATATATATATATATACATACTCTTTTTTTTTTGGCACTGATTCGACACAGACCTCTTCCCAAATGCTAGACCTGAGCGCCCCTGGGCAGTCTATTATGTGACGTCGCTGTCGCTGTCGCCGTCGCCGTCAGTTTTTGAGCGTGTGCCATGAAATATGCAAAGCGCAGTTAAAAACTTTTTATTTGTATTAATCAAACAGAGTTTTTCTTCTCGACTCTGCTCTCGTTGTTGTTTTTCTTGTTTTTCTTGTTGCTGCACACATTTTTTGACATTTTTCCCACAACAATGGCAGTCGACTGCATAATAAAATTGCCAGAGACGGGCCCCTGATTGTTTCGTCATTTATATATATATATATATGCATATATACATACACTTACTACACATATATAGATATGTACACATCTGTACAGTGTTCCCTCGATAATGATCACGCTTAAGCTGTAAGATTGCAGTTGATTCTAATTTGCAAAATTCATGTTTAAAAATGTTTGTCTGTTAATGAATATAGATTATAATAAATTCAAAGTGTCGGAGTCTTTAGATTCGAGTGATCACTGTGATATATACTTATTGTCGACAATTATCGGTTTTGGGGGGATTTTAAAGCCGAACTCAAGGCGACTGCCATGACAAATTAG
The DNA here is from genome assembly GCA_035044025.1 of Drosophila paracracens. Lineage (NCBI taxonomy): Eukaryota > Metazoa > Arthropoda > Insecta > Diptera > Drosophilidae > Drosophila > Drosophila paracracens. The sequence goes on from JAWNMN010000242.1 coordinate 1,265,460, forward strand.
TTGAGCAATAAAACTTGAGTGTGCTATCAAACTAAAAATATCACCATCAATTACAAACTATATACCAATTGGTTTGTCTATTTGCGTGCGTGTGTGTGTGTGTGTGTGTGTTGACTGTTATTGTGTGTGCTGCCAACGTGCGGCACACACACACACACTCATATATATATAAAAAGGCCATAAAGAACGCGAACGACAACAACTTGAACTACGTCTAGGACTACATTGACGACACATTCGCCCGGGGCGAACTACATCATCATCATCATCATCATCAACAACATCATCAACAACATGAGGCGGTGGCAGGCACCTCAATGTAAGGGCCCCACGCACTGTCTGTTTGTGTGCAACGCCACCACCCCTCTACCCCCGTTTGACCCCTCTCTCTTGTGCCATTTGCAATTTGGCAACACTTTTCGGTTACGCGGCTGTGGCAAACCGTTGAGCACTTTATATAAATTGTACAATACGTTTTTTTTATGACCCTTGAGAGTGCATTCTATATGTATGTGCTACTATTTTGTACTTACCAGCTATATATCGGCTTTTGATATATTCGTTTAGTTCTGCGAGTGCCAGTCTCGGCGACAGATCTGTCTCTGCCTCTGCCTCTGACTCTGGCTCTGCCTCTGGCTCTGCCTTGTGTGACGCTTTATTATACATTTTTGCTAAATTACACTTTGGCCGCTAGTTTATTTCGAATAGCCCATTTGTAAGAGTAACAACAAAACAGTTGTTCTTCATGCCTAATATACCCTGTAATGCACGATGCCAAGGGTATACTAAATAGAATTGTTAGCTGGGTTTTCATACAGGTTGGAAGTAGACCAAGATTGAAATCATGTATGTCAATTTTATATAGAAAAATACAAATAAGTCAAATGGAGTAAAATTCGTTTGACATAATGAGTGAGCATTTTATAGAGTATTGTATTAAAAATAAATACCAATTGACATAATGAGTGAGTGTTTTATAGAGTAAATTCGAAAATGCAGAGTTGGGTATATAAATAAATACCAATTGACATAATGAGTGAGCATATAAAAATAAATACCAATTGATTTTTAATAACATTTTCTACTGTAAAAAAATACAAATTAAATATTTATATTAATGCAACTAAACAGAGGGTAATCATTTAGTTGATCAGTTGCAAACTGAGCATATTAACGTGTTATTTTTATAGTTGCGTGGCATTTTAATAAGCCAAAAGCAAAAGTTCGATGGTTTTTCTTTGTTGTTGTACAAGTTGCAAGCGTCATTAAGTGCGCGTAATTATTCAATGACTAGCAAAGTTTAGGACTGGGTTTGGGATGGGTGGGGGTTTCTCCACGGACAACACGCATTTGGCCAGAATGCATTTTTCGTGGCAATAGCAACAGCGGACGAAGACATATGCCAAAAGTTGTCGAGTGATAAATGATTGTCGAGGCGAGTCGAGTTTGAGTTGAGTTGAGTTGAGTTAACTTGAGTTGAGTCCTGAAGCGTTATTAAGATGACATTTAAATTCTATAAATCATGCCTCAGCGCCGATTTACATTTTTGTCGCATTTAGCCGCACCTGTTGGCCAGCGTCAGCTTAACAGGGAGGGGCGGTGCTGGAGTTGTGTCTTAGAACTTGGGCTATATGCTAAATAAGTGTGCAATTTACATTATGCAACAGGATTGCGATCCACTCTTCTACTTACACTTTCGTTGCATTTTCCGTTTCTTTTTTCCAGATGGCGAACCTATCAAACTGCCCGACAATTTGGAGAGCCTGCCAAGAGCCGACAGTTTCCCATCGCAGCGCCATCGTTGGAATACAAATGAGGTCAGTTTTACATATACATATAACCCACCTAAATACATATATATATACATATATATATATATATATATATAGATAGATATTTATGTGTTGTTTGGCGTTTGCTGTCTCGATTTGCATTTGATTGCACATAAAAATGTCGAAAATGAAAGCTAGAAAGAAATGTAACTTCAAAAGGGGCGAAGGGGCGAAGGGGTGGGGGGTCATAGGTCAGGGGTTAGCGACAGCGATTTACGCTTGACAGGCGGATGAGCCTGCCAGCCGTGGGCTGGACACTTTGACAGCTTCAAGGAGTCGCTTCCTTCAACTCTTTGCAATTTTTTTTCTTTCCATAGATTAATAAGACGGCGGACTGCCAACCGGATAGCTGTTTGCTTTATTAGGGATGGTCGCGACTCGTCCGTCGGCTCTTTTTATGCGACACAAAACTATAATACAAATTCAAATACAAATACAAATAGAAGTAGAAATTGTAGTCGTGCCAGGACTCGCGGGGTTAAAGGACATGGCCGGCGCACGTACGCGCCAAAGCCAAAGCCAAAGTTCAGCTTTGTGTTTACAATAAAACTTTTGCGCTTAAAAAAGCGAACGACAACAATAACAACAACAACAACAACAACAACAACAACAGCAACACAAACATGGCAAATGCCTTTTGGGCCAAACGCGACTGTTTGTTGCTGCTGTTTTACTTGTGAATTAAACGCAACCGCAAATATTCATTTGGACAGTTGTAAAGTTTTTTGCAACAGAAGCTGGGGCAGTAAGAGAGTAGCTGAGTGAGTGAATGAGGAGGGGGAGGGCTGAGAAGGGAAGGGAAGCAGCATTCAGTAAGCGGCATTTTACACACTCGGCCGACAAGCTGACTAAATTAAAAGCAAGCAAAATATGTACAGTGAATGCTAGAGAAGTTAGGAAGCGAAGCTCAAATGCTCTTACAACTCCTCTGATTGCTTATAATAAATTAAATAGACTTTGTAATTTTAATATTGGCCTAAAGTCAATAAGACTCTTCACTTTTTCTGATAATCTATTTTGGAGAAAACCTCTCTGTTTATTTATAAAAAATGTATATTTGAACTATCGTTTAAATTAAAAAGAGAAAAACAGATTTATTAAAAAAAACATTCTATTAAAATAAATAATTGGAAACACTTTTTAAAAATAAATATTTTCTATAAAATATATCAGTTATCTGAAGTTGAAAGAATAACCAATATCTTGAGTAAATTTGAAACTACAGTTTTGATTTTTTGTAAATTGATAAATTAAATAAAATTACTTAAAAAATTATATTTATAAAATAGATGAAATATTTATTATTATTATTTACATACAAAAATTGCCAAAATTTATAGTAAAAGTAGAATTTGCATTTTTGAGTTTTGTGAATCTATAAAATTTACTTTACCAGGTGTTTTTTTTATAATATTAATTTACTTTTCAAATGAGTTAAGAATTTGAATATTTGTAGTACATAACTCATATGTAATATAGAAAGGTTGCCAACGCCAACAACAATGAATATTTGATATTTGCAACTAAATCATTTTGAATAAAACTCGAAAACTTGAGTGAGGCACATGCTCCGGCTGGAGGGTATATAAGTAGTATGCCTCTTGTTCTCATTATATAAGCATCTGCTGGCATATAATCAGAGTATAAAGCAACCCGTGCCACAGTTTATTAATATAAAGTTTCGCAAGTAAAAACCGTGAGAGGGAGGGAGGGAGGGAGGAGGGTTTACGGCCAATGGCTGCCATAGTGAAAACCACCCAAACACCACACTCCACTGAACGGACACTGCATCAGCATGCAAAAATTACAAAATGTAACCGTGTACGGGGCATAAATAAAATTACGCACGCTTATTTTAGTCTGCTTACAGGATGACAGTAAAATAAGAGGGGGGGAGGGAGAGCAGGGAGGAGAAGAGGGGGGATTGTTCAGTAACCGTTGCTGACCGTTAAATGGCCGCTTGGCTTTAACCACACAGTTTTAATTTGGCGGCAGTCGCCGAGAAAAAAAAAATGCCCATAAAGCAATGGCAAAATAATTCAAGCAGCAAGTCCTGGCCAAATACATGCACATATATATATGTATATATATATATATGTGTATATGGCAAAAGTGTGGTTAAAAACGTTGCAGCTTAAAAATCAAAAGGTTAAATTGATAATGAGCCGCAGCAGTTGTGGGCCCCATTGTTGCTAATAAAACTTGTAAATTGTCGCTTCGCTTGTGCAACTCTAATTGTTTTGTGTGCCACACGCATAAATCAAAGCTGGGAGAAAGTGTTGCAACTGTTGGAGGGGGGGCGGGGCTGGATAGCGAAATGCGCTGAGCTGCGCATAAATATTTAATGCACCATTCGCGCAGCTACTCGAACTACGTATGTGCCTAGAATTCATCATATATATATATATGTATAAAAAAGGAAGAATAAGAGACTGCTCGGGGGGCATGCATAAATAAGCAAAGCAAAAGCCAAACCCAAGGCAAATGCCAAAGTCAAAGGCAATTTGGGCCCCCCAAGAAAAATGAAAAGAAAAACACCAAAAATTGCAAACGTTTGCCACTTGACAAACACGCGCCTGTGATTTCAGCCCACAAACTTCTTCAGCTCGAACATCCTTCAAACTCTGTCTCCAAAATTTTCTGTGTGTGTGCATACAATTTTTATGACACTCGCAAATGTTGCGATTTCTGACATATGAAATTGTTGCTGCACATCGTCAATTGGACCATATATATATATATATATATATATATAGCATGTGGACTATGTTGGCCTTTTGGGCGTCGCCAGCTGTGCTGCTCCGCTGCCAGTTGTTGACGGCACAGATGAATGGTTGTTGGTTTGTCCTGTCCCATACGTAGTTTGAGAATGAATGTGAATGAATGTTGTATTCAATGTGTGTGTGTGTGTGTGTGTGATGTTGTTTTCGCTCACTTTACATTATTCATGCAACGTCAAGGCTGGCAAAACAAATTGATAACTTTATCGGCAAAACATGCAATGAAATGCCAAATGGGCACCCAGCAGTGTTCTTCCTCTTCCTCTTAGCTTAGCTTGCTGGTGTGTGATATGCATTTGAATGCTGACTATATTCATGGAAAGCTTTCCATATTCTCTATCTACCAGTGTCTCTATACACACACACAGATGTTCTCTATATCCAACCGATTCTCTTCCGCTCTTCTCACTCATATCTACATTAATATTAACTCGCCTTTTTGACTGTTTATCAAGCATACGCATTTCAAGTATGCTCACATACTGCAGACTTGCAGACTCACACACACACCTGATCCCCTGACCAGGTGTCAACTGGCGACACCTGTAAATTGTGGTCACACTCCTGTGCCCAGCTGCTTCCTGGCGCTTCCTGGCGCTTCCTGCTACTGCTGCTGCGGTCAAATGAAATTTCTAAAATGTTTCCCTTTGTTTTATGCGCACAAAAAAACAACAACAAAAAAAGTAGCAGCAGAAAAGTTTTACTGGACCCCGGACTGTGCAGGAAATGCCGCGAGTGCCTTGGCCAGCAAATTTGCCAGCAACTCGGAAATTGTTAGCACGTTCAGTTGACTTGGTTAACGGTTGTTGTTATTGTCGCTGCTATTGTTGCTTGAAAATTAGTAAACACACGTGACTTTTGCTGATTAGACAAGCTGAAGGACGCTCACAGATTAAACAGTTGTATCACAAATAAGAGATGCTTCTCGTATATTGTTTGTAAAAACAAGACGAGTATTTAATACTCTACAAAATAAATTGTTGTCGCAGTTAAATATACATACAGCTACTGATTAAAAATGGGCAACTGATAAAAGAATTGTGGAACATGTTCAAGGCCTATGAAACGTTTAAGAATTCGGCCACAAAGGAACTTTAAAAAGATATATAAAATTGGAGAGCAGTTGGCCAAAAGAGTTTTGGGAGTCAAAAGTTTTGACAGTGAATTCAACTACAATTTACATTTAATATAATACACTCATAAAAGTATCAAATCCATAAGCTCCCCAATTAATATTACAATATTTGAATACCCTTTCTTGGAGTACATATAAATATTGTTACTACACATATTTCATTTAGTCTTAATCAAATATTTGTATTTTTTTTTTTTTTCTGAAAAATTTCAGGAAATAGCTGCGATTCTTATCAGCTTTGATAAGCATAGTGAATGGCAATCAAAAGAAGTCAAAACGAGGTGAGTCACTCGACCGACTGTCTGTGGTGCTCCCATTTGAATGCAACGCAATAACCACATAACAACCACAATTCTCACTCTCTCTCCTATCCGCTCTCCTTGCAGACCGAAGAGCGGCTCTCTGCTGCTCTACTCACGCAAGAAGGTACGCTACCGCCGCGATGGCTACTGCTGGAAGAAGCGCAAGGATGGGAAGACGACCCGTGAGGATCACATGAAACTTAAAGTACAAGGCACTGAGGTGAGCTTATATAAAAAACAGTAAATAATTATATTCGTTATTCAGTCAAAAATAATGAATGCTTCTAATTGAATGCCAAATGAGTCAAGAGTAAAAACTTCGACCAATATGGTAAGCCTTATTAAATTTTGAGGCCAAGAAGGAATATTTATAAACTTGAAAGGCTTGCGAGTGAAAACATGTTGTATGTCCGTTGACGCCTGCTGGGCAATTAGTCAATTAGGCGACTGCCTTAGCTGGCCTTCTGACCAAAGGCCAGTTGGAGGAGAACAAGATAAAAACAAATACACGGAAGTCGAAGCTTAAGTTTAACTGCCTGTTTGTTGGGGGTTGTTGCTAAGCGCTTTTTTTTTTGGCATTGTGAGTTATGATTTTCCGCCGGAAATATACAGTAGCTAAATTTTTTTTTGTCTGTGCTGGGTGTTTGTTTGTCTGCTAATGAAATAAGCTCTGCCAAGGGTTAAGCGTATTTATAATGTCTGACTGAAGTGTGTGTAACTACAGTAGCTACTCCGCCATCTCCCTTTCTTGGCTAGTGCTGAGACATAGCAAAAAAAAAAAAACAACACGAAAGCAGTTGGCAATTTCACGCCAATTTTTTTGTGCTTTCCGTTTGTGTATTTTTGTTTTAATTTTTATTTTAATACCGCTGCTTGCATTCTCATGTTTTTTTTTATTTTTTTTTCTTTTACGAGTATTTTTCACAAGACAAGTAGCTACTCTGAGATTTATGCACTTGGCAAACACACAGCAGGGGGTTTCCTTGCCGTCTGCCCGTATCTCTGTCCCTCTGGCCGGCCGTATGTCTCTCCTTACACGATAACTAATATTTATAAACGCTGAACGCTTCAACGTTGAAAAAGTCAGCGGCATATCGCCCAAAGACGGCGGCCAACAAAATTTATCAGCGCCACCAGCGAAAGAAATGCGCAGCAAAAAACAACAACAACAAAAACAACACAAATAGAAGCATAAGTCAAAGAAGAAGCTGTCGTATAACTGTATAACTCGCAAGTGGGGAAAAAGGGTTCGATTTTTGGCACTTGCCTTTCGGGACAAGTTTTGTCTTGAGTTTTTTGCTGTTTTTTTTTTTTATTTCGTTTGTTGTGCCCCCTACTCTACAGTGCTGGCGCCCCCTAGCGTGGGCGAGTGGTAATTTAATTTGAGCTGCGTCTTTTTTATGCCTTCCGATTAAATGAAGGCGCTGCGTGTAGCCTGATATAGCTACAACTAGAACAATATACTTTTTTATGCTCTTGTTTGTGTGCTTCGTTTTTTTTTTTGCTAAATTGATTTTCGAATTGCTCCACAGTGCATCTATGGTTGTTATGTACACTCGGCCATATTGCCCACATTTCATCGCAGATGCTACTGGCTACTGCAGGTATGTGTGTGGGGAGCAATGGGAGGAGCTACACTACTTTCAGATATTTAGTTACAAAACACTTTACCCCAAAAAAATAACAGAATCCGGACATTGTTTTGGTGCATTATTTGAATGTGCCATATCCGGATGATAATAAAATGGCCGTCATTGCGCCCAGCATAACGCTCTGGGGCGATAAGAAGGAATGGACCAAGGAGGAGCTGGTTAGCCAACTGAAACCTATGCGTGAGTATTAATAGATATTTTATCTATCATATCTATAAATAAATGTTTCTATTGCGCGCAGTCTCCACGGTTAATTCGGATGAGGATTCCGACTCGGGCAATGACATTGAAATATCAGTGAGTATAACCGACGAGTATACAATTTTATTTGTTTTTTTTATAAATTAATGAATAAGTAAAAGATAACAGTAGCAGCTGAGGTCTTCAAATAGATAATGGTCTAAAAAGATCTACTAGAAACGTCTTATGTTTCGATACAGCATGAAATTAAGGATTATAATAGCTAACAGAGCAGTTTGTAGATAAGTAAATCTAAGATCAAAGCTACTTCTACCAGTTTTAGCAGTTAAATATATACTTGAAATTTGTACCCTGCAGACGGCCGAGACGGTGGAGTCGATTGTTTGTCAGCTGATGGAGAAGCAGCGTCTGTCGCGGCAGGCAGCCCTAGTCAAGCAGCTCGATTGCGGCTGCGGAGATGCAGCGTGTGCCGATGGCAAAACCTGCACGCATCCCGTTATGCGACGCACGGGCGGCATACTCAAATCCGTGTCGGAGAAGCGGCCGAATGATGCATATAGCACCGCCAATGGTACGCCCAATGTAGTCGTGGCCAGCAAGGTGAGTTTCGATACGATTCCATTGATTGAAGTCGTAGACAATCTGCATCCACTTGCAGCTTTACTCGCGATGGTCGGAGCGGCATAGGCAGCGGGAGGCTACTTTGCATTTGGACAATCCGCATGCGCAGTTTCACAATGCCACGCAGCAGTTGCCGCAGGAGTCGGCGATCAAATTTCAAATCATTCCGCAGCAGCAGCAACAACAACAACAGCAGCAGCAGGCCAATCACAGTGATGGCAACTATCAGCAGCAATATCGTGGTGCCAATCAAATGCTGGCCACAAGAAGTAATCTAATAATACAACAACAACAACAGCAGCAACAGCAGCAGCAGCAACAACAACAACAACAACAGCAGCAGCAGCAACAACAATATCAACAGCAGCAACAGCAACAGCACTTGAATTTGCAGCGTTTTGTGGCCAGTCACAATCAGAGCAATCAGAGTCATAATCAACATAGTAGCAACAATAGCAACAGCAACAATTCAGCACATTTAAATCATCGACTTCAAATTGCAAATACAACAATTACAGCAACAACTAGGGAGGCGGCGACAACAGCAGCAGTAGTAGCAGCAGCAACTGCCTCAAATATCATGGATACGGAACTAATTGAAAATCAAAGCCAGCAGCAACAGCAGCTGTTGACCACAAATGGCAACAAAATCAACCACAACAGCAGCAATAAGCCATTAACAGCAGCAGTAGCAACAGCAACAACAGCAGCAGCAGCAGCTCACTCAAACAACGAATTAAATGCCGTTAATAATAATGTGCACAACAACAACAACAGCAATAACTTTATATACAATCAACAGCAGCAATCGAATGCAAGTAGCAACAGTCAGCAGCAACAACAACAACAGCAACAACAACATTATTATAAATTGCAACAGACAGCTACCCCCGGCAGCAGCAGCAGCAACAGCAGCAGCAGCCAACCCCCAGTTGAGGCCATGTGTATGTCACCTGAGCATCACAGCAGCGGGGGCAGTAAAAATACCAACAACAACAACAGCAATCAGCTCACATCGGCAGCTGCAACGTCTTCCGCTGGCAACACTCCTTCCACGTCGGCAACATCATCCACCTCGAGTTCCTTACAGTCGATTATCGATGGCAATCAGCAGCAACAAATTACAACGACAACAGCAACAACAACAACAACAGCAGCAGCAGCAGCAGCAACTTGTGATAATTTAATGAGCGCCAATTCGCTTGCTGAGGTAAGTTTTGAGTTTTGAGTTGGTGTTTATGACTTTTGCGGTTCAACCGCAAGTCGGCTGCACTTATGCTATTTATGTTGATTAAATTTGTACTTTACAGCTGGAGTTGGGCAGCAGCAGCGAACAGCAGCAACAACAGCAGCAGCAGACGTCAAGCAACTACAACAACAACAGCGTCAACAATCAGGGCACGGATAAGGCCCAAATTCTCAATGGTTGTGCAAACTACAGTGCTTCCAGTGATAACAGTAGCCAAATTAGCGCCAGCGACGAGAGTAGCAGCTTTGGCGCCAACAACAACAATCCCATTAGCAGCAGCAGCAGCAACAACGACGATGAACAACCCCAAGCCGAATCCATGAGCTTCTTCAATGAGACGCTCGATCTCTCGCACGAGGATATACAACGCACGCTTATAGCAAACATGCCGTTCAACAACAATAGCAACAACAACAGCAACAACAACAATGTAGTAGCAACAGCAACAACAGTAGTAACAACGACAGCACCAACAACAGCAGTTAACAACAACGAATCAATTGTCCCGCACCAACAACAACAACAACCGCATAGTGTGGAGGAGACAGAGGGTGAAGATGAGGACACAGCTGATGTCTTTGCCAATTTGGATGCCTTTGACATGCTAGTGGAGTTTCCAGAACTTGATCTAGATGATAAACAGGCGCTGAACAACACAGCGCTGCAGCAGGAGCAAAGTCTGGCACACAATTCGTCCTACCTAGGAGCAGCCACGCAATCGCAGCTGCAACAGTCGCAGACGCAGACGCAGCGCAAGCTGCTCAACATCTGTGACTTTAGTCCGGAGTGGTCGTATACCGAGGGCGGCGTTAAGGTGCTTGTCGCGGGGCCCTGGACCAGTGATGGTGGTTGCTACACGGTGCTCTTTGATGCACAGCCCGTGCCCACGGTTCTGGTGCAGGAGGGCGTGTTGCGGTGCTATTGTCCCGCCCATGAGGCGGGTCTGGTAACATTGCAGGTGGCCTGCAGCGGTTTTTTGGTCTCAAATTCGGCCATGTTCGAGTACAAGCTATCGCTGCTCGCGGATGCACCCTTCGATGCCAGCAGCTCCAATGACTGCCTGTACAAGTTCACGCTGCTCAATCGACTCTCCACCATCGATGAGAAACTGCAGCTCAAAGTGGAGAATGAGCTAGGGGTAAGTCCGATTTTGAGAAATAATATAGCTAAATTTGATCACTCCAAAATTTTAGTTTGTTTTCTTAGCTCAATTGCAAACTCTATTAATTATTTTACCTTGCAGACCGATCACACATCGTTGTATCTGGAGCCGAATTTTGAGGAGAAGTTGGTGGTTTACTGCCACCGGCTAATGAAGCATGCCTGGAGCACGCCCAGTACTGGGGCCAATTGGAGTGTTGGCTTGCGTGGCATGACACTCTTGCATTTGGCCGCCGCCTTGGGCTACGCGAAGCTGGTGGGCGTAATGCTCAACTGGCGCGCCGAGAATCCACATATCATACTCGAAACGGAGCTGGATGCGCTCAGTCAGGATGTGCACGGATTTACGCCGCTCGCCTGGGCTTGTGTGCGTGGCCACTTGGAATGCACATTGCTGCTGTACAAGTGGAATCACAATGCTCTGAAGATCAAGACGCAGGCACAGCACACGCCCCTCGATCTGGCCAGCCTGAAGGGGCACAAGCTGCTGCTTCAGCAGCTGTGCCGCTTGGAGAAGGAGCGCTGTCGCAAGCCCCAGCCACGTGGCGGTCTAACTAATCTCTCCATGAATCTGGGCATTGAGGCAACCACAGAGGAGTCCGCCTATAGCGTCTACGAACTGGAATTGCAGCGTAGGCACGATGGAGTCTTTCTGCGACCCGTGGCAATGCATAGGTTGGTTAATAAGAATATAGCATTAAGATAGAGATTTAGAGTTGAGTTCTACACTTGCAGATGGTGCTTGAACTGTTGATTTAAATACATAAGTATTTGCCTGATCAGACTGAGTTGCGTCTGTCTGTTTATATTACTACAAAAGCAACATTGTGCTTAATATTTAAACAATTTGATAACATGCATACAACAAATTCAGCTGTAGTATAAATCATATATTAACCTATCGTATTTCTTGCTATATATTCAGCAATCAAAGTCCGCCCAATAACAGCAGCCGCTACTCGAAGCGTTCCTCGATTGATAGTGGCATTAACATGGACATGCGCAGCAAATCTGGCAAGCCGCACGCACGACTGCATGGGTATGTTTTGAGATCACTCCTCTATATGCACATAGCTTATCCAATCTTATCTCTCTTGGATTGCAGCAGCTTTGAGCCGCATGACAACTATGCCCTGGGTGTGGACTCGCCACTGGACTCGTTGACCAACTGCTCGGGATTGTTGTCGCCGCTGCGCAAGATGGATTTTGCCTTGTGTAAGTTTTGGATAATGCATGCGCTAATTGTTTTTTTTTAGCCATATCAATTACTGTGAGCCAAATACATATGCTAAAACAAACGACCTCTCGCTAAATTGTTGTACACACCAGGCGAGGTATCCACGGGCGAGTCGAGTCCCATACACGACAAAGACATCGATTGCGATGATGAGAATTCGACGAGCGTGACCGACGCAACACTAAACAATGAGCTCAGCGATGCCGTCGTAGGTCAGTGAGGCCTATAAACCCAAACAAAATCTATGCTAACCTATTATCGTAATCTCGTTATCGTATTCGTAACTCGCTAAAACGGGTGCCATCAAATTTAATATGCATTTGTGTATAGCTACCATATATCAGCTATGGCTCTCTATCTCTCTCTGTCTCTCAATGTTGTTCGTTGCTGTTGCTAATTTTGTTGTTGCATATATATACTATATATATATACTTGTACTTGTACTATAATATTATCTACACACAACTCACATACTTGGTATTTCAGGCTCCGCTCGACTGTTGTAAACGTCATTATTTCTAAAAATAATCTATGTAAATGTTCGTTTTTGATGTTGATTGCTGTTTGCTATGAATGTGTGCGTATGACTATAATTATGAATATGCATAGTGTATTCATATTCGTGTGAACAAGGTTATGCTCTGGTTTGAATATGTGTGCCACACACATCTAACTGTATACTTGTTCAGAATATATATTTGTTTGATTAGAACTAACCGTAAATGTGAGTTTTTATCGATGTACACACATACAGGCACACACACACATACACACACACACACTGAAAGCCACTAACTACAATGTAAATATGTTAAAAATGTGCTCATTCTGTATATATAAAGATTTCCGGTCCACGAAACTAACTAACTAACACAACTCATAATCGGGGGCAGCTTGCATAAGCAAAGAGCTTACTATATTGCCTAGAAAAATATCAGCTATCAAAATATGGTCCAAAGTTTTAACATGATTTACATTAGTTAACAGAATAAAGGGCTTAAATTTGAGTTATCTTAATCATATTATTTTATATATATTTATTTATTCGATAAACTACATCTTTTGTCTTTTAAAGAACTCTTTACAAGCAACATTTGCATTGCTTACTTACGAGCTGCCCTCATAACATTAACTAACTGAAGTGCTTGTCGATGTGTATTATATATAATTAAAAAGACTGAATAATAATTAAAAATCACAGATCAAAAATTTGTAGATTTTTGATCTGCAACTTAACGCATCAGTTTCGTTTAGCGATTCTCATTTGTGTGGTCTTCTTTCAGGGGATTCAGATGCAAAGGTCCTAACACTAGCCGAACACATTATAGCAGCTATGCCGGAACGCATCAAGGTGATGGCTAATACAAATATCTAATTATAACGTCAACGTTTTTTGTTTTGTTTTGTTTTGTTTCTAATTATTTTTATTGCCCACAGAATGAAGCGGATGAGATGATGGTGCTTGGCAGTCCACTGACGGAACCGTTGACCTCGGAGTCTTCGGCACTGACTGATAGCTTTATGGATCCGCTACTCGATTCGCTGCCGAATACGCATTTCGACAGTGACTTCAGTTTTGATTTTCACGATCATAGCTATCGCTATCACGATGTCAGCACACCATGCTCCAGCTTAAGTCCGGCAAGTTCGGGGCCATTGCAGTCGCCAGCTAGCTATTCCATACTGGGCACAGATCCCTCGGTTAGCTCACCCAGTCCGCCGCCATCAACCAAGCAGCTGACGGAGTTTCTGCATGCCTCCAGCATATCGCAGTATCCCTTCGAGGCGGATTTTTCCAAACTAACGCTTACGGATACGGAGCAGCGTGAGTTATACGAGGCAGCCAAGTGCATACAGAAGGCATATCGCTCCTACAAAGGTCGCCAGAAGATGGAGGAGCAGAACAAGGAGCGCACCGCAGCAATTGTTATACAGAACTACTATCGTCGTTACAAGCAGTACGCCTATTACAGACAGATGACCAATGCGGCACTAGTTATCCAGCATGGCTATCGATCGTATCGGCGCAACAAGCGCTTCAAGAAGTCCCAGCACACGAACAGTGGCATGGGCACGGGTAGCGAGCATGGCAGCGTTAGCAGCAATTCGCAATGCCTGTCAAGTTTCTACGATCACTACAAGCAGGATCAGCAGCAGCAGCAGGAGCTCAGTTCACAGCCCAGCACGCCCAAGGAGACAAGTCCATCGGGCCCCTTAAAGTGAGTACGAAAATGGATTTTTATCAATTTTCCTATGTGAATCATATTACATAATTACTTTCTACTCACAGGCGTACATATTCTCAGTCTACACAGAATCAGGCTGCCAGAAAAATACAACAGTTCATGAGACAATCACGCATCAAGTAAGTACTTGCATTCAAAATACTTAGTTATAGTCACCAGATTGTATAGTCCTATCGGGATTTCAAATTGTAACTGTCAACTGATTTTGCACGCTAGCATTTGGGATAGCAACTTGACGACTTTGGTAAGATCACATCGGAGTATTGTTGATTTGCATAAATATCTCTTATTTACATTTAATTTGACAGTTTCAGTTAGTTATAGTTCAACTTAAACTGCGTATTTCTCTTAGATAGTTAACTAAAATCAAATACTAATTCTTGCTTTTAATTCTTTATCAAATAGACTACAGAGAGAGCGAGCCGAAAAAGAGAAGCTGGTGCACCAACGCAGGGCGGAATACCTTCAAAACTTGCAGTTTCAAGGGCAGCAGGAAATGTCAATATGCCATAGTGAAAATAGGTGCATATGTCTAGCTATAACCATAAATAAAAGTATTACTAATAGCTTAAATGTTATCCCTTGCAGCAACAACAACAACAACAACAATCTGCAACACATGCAACCCAATCAATGAGCGCAACTTGCAAACTGAGTGAATTTTAATCATAAGAATATCACAAGAGGAAAGAAAAAAACTATGTTCAATAAGAATTTATTAATAGCTTTAACAACTGAGTGAAACTTTCTACTTTCATAATTGTTTATTAAGACACGCAGCACCTCTTGTAGTAGAACTTTCGTTTCTTACTCCTAATATTATATATACTTATATATATGTATACAAATATGTAGTAGCAAGATCTGCACTTTTATTCATTTGCATAACGAATTTTAACAAATGTGTAGTACTTATATTTATGTACGTACTATCTACGAAACAGAATTCATTTTTGAAATGCGGCAAACTTTGTAAACGTAGCGCATTTTAGGTTTAGTGCGTTTTTAAATGCATATTATTATATATATGTATGTATAACTTCGCGAGAGAGAGCTCTACTTTTCCATTTGTCAACTCAAAAGAACTTATTAACGAAGCCTTCGAAAACTTTTTAACTCCAAGTGTAGTGAAAAACTTAGTCTATGATAAATACTAATGTATATCTAATATAAATCATTATTACGCATAAGTGTATGCCCTATATAGTAAATAGTAGTTACATTTGTATATAATTAGCTCTAATTCCAAACAAAAAAAAACTTCAGATACTAGTCTATTTTATTGTATTATATTAAAATGCCACGTTTTTTGATTCAGCTCTGCGTACTAAGCTTGTTTATAAAACAGCCCCCGACAGCCTGTAAAATCTGAAGCATTAATTCTCGATTTTATCATAGTTATAGTATTATATATTGTCTGCGCTTTATCCAAAGCTCAGCTCGAAAGTCCAATGTTGTTATTGATTTCTAAAATCGGAGCAAGCCGCAGCAGCGAATAATACATATGTATATCATGTTAAAAACATTTCTAGTTGATTTTTCTTTATGTATACTCTTTAAGCATGTACTAAAATTCTATGCTGATTTGCTTAACGCGGGTACTTAAAGCCAAGTCTTCAAACTTATGTGACTGTTTAGTCTAGCAACAAACATAGTTAATGATTATAACAAAAAAGAAAAACTTATGCTCGCCATGTTACTGCAGCAAAACTTGAAAACAAAAAAAAAAAACAAAAAGAAAATGAATCGATATATCTAACTATATTTAACAATTGTTCAACTTTCAACTGACCCAAAAAATAAAAAAGAAATACAACAAAAAAAATATTGTAGAAGCTAAGATTAAGCAACAGCAGAAAACGATATTTTCGATTTTCCAACTAAATGTAACAATACAAGAATTTTTGTAAATTATTTTTGTCCGTCCACATTGTTAGCTTTCATAACATAAAAGAAATAAATATACTAAATATAAAATTATATATATACAATTTATACCAAATAATAAGCCACATTTTAAACGAAGCGTTGAAGTTTAAGTAGACAACAACTGGCAGATATTGTATAAACAGAACTACTTGAGTGAATGAGTAATGCCCCAAATATACTTATAGAAAAGTTGGAATCTTGGCATACAAGTACATACAATTTATATAGACATACCTCCAGCACGCCTCAGACACCAAAAAGGAATAATTCTTGTCATTTATACCTAAACAAATACATAAGAATTGATACATACACCAAAATTTACACACACAAAATAACAAAAAACAAATACACTGAAATTTAATGTATTTCAATTTCTTGCTATTGTTAGGCATTTGCAAAAAACTCGTTGCATTGGGCTGTGAGTTAATCTATATACTAATGTACGCAATATGTATGAGTTCGAATGGACCCTAACTTGGGGCTAGGCACAGTTGTTGTGGGCTAACGAAAGCCATTTCTAGATCTATGAACAAATTGTTAACTATTTAACTATGTCTAAACTTCATTTGCACCTACTCTTAACTTCAATTGCATTTCTTTGGATATAACTTAACTACTTATGTACTTATGTATAAATCGAAACTAATCTGAAATGAAGACTAAAAAGATTTCTCTACTTATATGACTTATAAAGATTGCAATCAATTTGAGAGCAACGCATAAACCATTTATGCAAAGCTCTTTTGTTACTTGTTACGTCGCCGGAATGTAAAAAGATTTGCAATATTTGCACATATATACTTAATACTATTACAACTACTACACACAAAAACAAAAACACACTCACCCACACTCTACACTAAACTACAGTCTTTGGCAACCACACACAAAAAGTGGGCGTGGCTAGGGAGTCAACAAACCTGAGTGTGTTTAAGCTCTAGCTAACGAAATAAATAAAATAAATAAAACTAACAAAAAACAACAAAAAAAAAATGCCAAAAGGCAAGGAAAAACTTAAAGTACCTTAAGCCAATTGGCACTAAAACTTAAATCTAATAAACAATTTAATTTTTAATTATAAAACCAGACTATTATGCTATCATAAAAGAAAAATAACTAACGTACTTAGAAAAGTTTGTAAGTAAACGCAAAATATTTAAAACTTATCCATTAATGGGATGGAAATTACATTAATGCCCTTGCTAGTTTTATAGAATCCACTTTTTCCAAATGTTTTTAGGTATGACTATAAACACTCTATAAAACTAAAAACAACACCAATTGTTGATATTCGATAACAAATTTTATACTTACAATATATTCTAGCTAATGTACGACATGCTGATAATTGGTATTCACATATCTGTTTTATCATTGGAGAATCCCCCATTTATATAGATAGACTATGTCCTAAGAACTTTCAAAGTGCTATTCGCAAATCCGAAAGTGTTGTAACAACTCTCACAAGTCCCAGATCTGAAAAGAAAACAAATTTTAATTGAAACACCAACTAATTAACTAATTATGTTGTTTAATTGTTTGAATTTCGCACCAGACTTTGTAGAATGAAATGCAAATTTTCGAAAATGTAAGAAGAACAAGATGAAACTGTTAACTCAACTTTTATGTCACATATAGCGTAACAACTTTTTAAATAATATATACATACATACCTACCTTATTACGAATTATTCAACATGAACTATATATACATATATATATACATATATATATATATATATATATCTAAATTTATAATTATACAACAAGTAAAGGATGATTAACGTTATTAACAATGATAAAACGTATTATATATAAACGCTATATGCATATGTACTATATGCTAATATACATATTGTAAAACGACTTTCCAGTTTATGTAAAATTGTAATTACATTCAATAAAGTTTAATTCAACACTTTAGTTGAACTGAACGCATTGTCTACTTTAATGACTCCCCAAATGAGACGTAACCATTAACAATCCTATCAACGTCTTGTGTGATAAGTTGCATCCTGTCACACCTACAACAGTACCCTTGAGAGCCGACTCGAGATACTCTGTTGCGCTGAGAACTTAACAAACTAATTAGGGATAATCAATTTGTCTGCAGCCGACAAAGAGCTGGCGCCATCAATTATCAATTAAGTTATAACCATTACTTAACCCTATTTCTCTTTTCTCTCTCCTTTACTTCTATCTCTGGGAGAAAGTCAGCGCCTAAGATGCAACATGTGGCGCTGATAAGAGCGAATGCTCTGTAATAATATGTATTTTACCTGCGTTGCAGCTGCAAACATTTTCCTTTTCCTCTTTTGTTTTTTTTGTTGTTTTTTGGGCTCAATTAACACTTGAGTATTGGCTGCATATCTGTTAGCCTGTTTCGCTCGAGATTTTGTATCTGCTGGATGCGTTGTTTCCTAATTACGAACTCAGTGCAAAATGCCATTTACAATGCCTTGTTAATATATTGACGACCTTTGCAAATGTAATTGGATGCTGTTGCTGTTATTATTAATGGACCAAAGCCTTCCTTTCTGTTTTGCCAGATCAGCTTACACCTGTTGTCTGGGCAATCGCAGTTTAGCCCAAATTGCCAAAGCAAATAACGTATCAAATGCATTCTATGACAAATGCGATTTGATGCAGTCATTCTGTTTTAGAGATGAGTATCCGAGCACAATTTTAATGAAGGCACGAAGTCAAATATGCGTTTTTACCATTGTAAAAATAGTTATTTAAATAATAATGAGGGAATCAGATATGTAACTCACTGATGCAAGAAATCATGTTTATTTTAAAGTGATCACTCTTCGTTATCTGTTGCTAGTTCGTGTCACGACTGTAGGCACGACTTGCGCACAACTCTAATCCCAAAGTGATGTGATCTGTTATTGTTACGTGGGCAATCCGGCCCAGCGGCAGACTCAGGTTGGATCGCTTCAGTGGCGCAACGGAAGCGCCGTGGGGAAATGTGAAACCAAGCGTTGCTATTTTGATTCCCGTTACTGTTCCCGCTAAACAACAACAGCAACCCCAGCAATAATAATAATACTTCCAAATGTATAAACAAAGTAAATAGATTTAATTACGCCTACTATTTATTTTGGTTATTGTTTGGCTCTTGACAAATTAGTTTATTAGCTGGAAATTTTGAGTAATTTTCAGTTTGTTTCACGGTTTTGATTTTTATGCGTCTGGTCAAGTTGCAAGTAGCACTTCTGTGCTATGCGCACACTATTAATTAAATGGTTCCACATGCTGATTCTATACATTCTTCACCATGTATTTGGGTATATAATGATATAATGCTATTCGTTAATAAAAAGCGTTAAGCTAAAACTTGGAAGGCATTCAGAGTTTATTTTCAAGTGAGCATTTTCTGATCAAAATTTATTTATAATCTGTATGCTAAATTATACCAATTCAGCTGGCTTTTAGCAGTAAAATAGTTATTATCGCCATCTTATAGCTATAAGTTAGGGTAGTAATCTAGAATCGATTGGCTATCGTAAAGTCTTTGCATGAATTTGTGATTAAGCAATTAAGTGTCTTTAATTTGACAATTTTAGCACATAATAAAGTCTATGGTTACTACTTGATATAGACACCTCTGGTATGTGGGTCACAAGATCAATTTTGATTGGAAGTCTAGCTCAAAAGGGGGCCAATGTTCAATACGTGTGGTCTGCTACAAGATACCCTATATCTGTTTTAACCACTTGCAGTTATGAGTAAGTAAATACATTAAATGCAAGATAAACTAAGAGCTTTAAAAAATTATTGTGTACATGGAAACATTGTGTAGATAAACCTTATATAAATACAAAGCAATATAAATTGAACTTGTCTATGGTATTTATGTATTTATGAACCATCAATAGATCGACTCGGTGGCATTGATAGACTGAGAAATAACTATATGTCTATTATATGTCTTTTTTTATAGTTTTGATTTCTCCTTAAATCTGTTGAATAAACTTTGTTTATAACTTTATCACTCTTTTTTTTATGCAGTGTATATGAAAACTATCAAAACGACACAGCTGTCACGACAATGAGCCGTAAATCTTGGTAATACTCAAAGAATGGCAACAATTATTGGCCATTTGATAGAGAGCTTTACAACTTGGCCATAAGCCGAGACAAGGTACCGTCGGTACCAATAACAATTGTCGACTGCTGGCTCATCTTTCTAGGAACCAAATTGCAGTTAATGTCAGCGATGAGTCACGTTTACCAATCTCAAATCGAGAGGTGCTCACAATCAAAACTAAGTATACCACTCGGTGCCAAACAATGGACATTTAATAGCATGACAAACACCTGTGAATGTTGTTGTAGTTGTTGCCTGTGATTTGCTGATTTGCTGAGTTATGAACTGTGTTATTGTCTGTCAACGCTTCAACAAAATTGTTGTAAATTAACGTAATTGCATTTAATAAGCCATTGCAACGTTTGTTACTTAAAATGTCATCAATGCTCGTAAATGGCTTAAGATCAAGATTACATATGTATACATGTATACATGTGTGTGTGTCTGTTTGGGACTAAAGCCATGCTAAACTTGAACATGGAAATAAACAACGCTGCTGCATGTGTGCTGCACAAAAATTTGCATAAATAGTAAATCAATTAAAGCGACACGTATCCAAGAAATGCATTAGAGTTGGCCCACAGGAGGCAGCTGAAACTGCCCCGGATCGAACATACTGCCCACCCCTTCCACCCACTTTCCATCCGTAACACCTTTGCCGCCCCTCTGGTAGCATGTGTCAAGCTGTTTTGTGACTGGCTGAGCGACTACCGCAAATGGCGGTGGCGTGGCAGAAGCGCAAAGTTAGCCAGTTGAAACAAATTTCACAACTGGCCAACAGACTGTAAATAACCGTCAATAAATCACTTTAAACAAAAAGCTAAAAAAAAAACAGCAAAATCCAAAATACAAAAATGATTTGTAAAATAGTAAGCTGCAAATCGCAGTTGTTGTTGCAAATTTAAACAAGCTGTAAATTTGTGCGAAAAAAATGAAAAACAAAAAACGGCAGCGTGAAAAAACATTTGTAAATACACAGTGATGAACATGATTTGTGAGTGTGTGCGTGAGTGTGCGTGTGTGTGTGTGTGTGTTTTAGTATTTTGAGCTACGCTGACAAATCACCTGTTGGATATTTGATAAATGCTAAAGAGTCCAGCTAACGAATTCTTGACATTAACCCACTGGCGATGAGGGGCCGTTAACACGACTTTTACCCGCATCGATAAATAATTGATTTGATTGCCGTCACAATTTGAGGAAAGCTTTCCCAGGCCATTATCATCCGCAATAATGGGCTTTAATGGCTTGAATGACGACCCCAGACGCCACTCTTGTACTCATTCCAGTTGCCGCAGTCACGTGCAAGGATCTTTGAATAGACGTTGATCAGCGAGCGACTCCAACATGTTGCAAGCCAACCAGCGAACATAACGAGGGCAAAGCGAAATGTTATGGCTAAATGGAAGTAAAACTGGTTTGTAGATTACGAAGTGCTATAAAGTATTAATAGTTCGAATGTTTTCAATGAATATGTCTTCAATTTTAAAATATAATTTAATAAATGAATACCTTCTTGGAAAATTTATATGTATATACATATATACAATAAAACGAGAAATAAAAATATTCTTAAAATAAATAAATATGGGTTAAAGCATTACGTACAAATATGTTTATATTTGTTTGTAAACACAGTTTGACAGTTTTAAATAAATATATATAGTTCGTTCAGAATGTCATATTATCAATAGAGAGTTTTAATAGATTTTTGTTAAATTTCCAATGTTGAAAAGATTTTAATTATTTTTAACAGAACAAGATTGTTATAAAATCCTAACCATTTAAGAATAGGCAAAATTGAGAAGTAGCTAAAAATATTCCGACCCCTAATTTAATATTTTTGTTCACTTACTATTAAGCAACTCTTTGGGTAACCCTTGCTTCACCCTCAGCTTCCTCGAACTTGGCTCAAACATGTTCGCTGCGCCAGCTGATTGAATAGTTTGTTTGAATTTCGTTCAACTGGTAGTTTGCCAGTTCTTATACGACATTCGCGTCAAGCGGTTGACCCGGGTCCCAAAAACAAAAAACCGAGTCCAAACGAAAACCCGAAGCAACAGAACAAAAACATCGCCATCGTGTCGTGAAGTCTCGTGTCGTGTCGTGTCTTGTCGTGTCGCAGCGTTTTGGGAAACCTTTGCATTTGTCGGCTCAGGTCTTTAATTGTGTCACTAATGAGCCGCATTTATGTTAATCTTGGCACCCGGGCAGCAGCAGCAGCAGCAGCAGCATCAGCATAAGCGGTTGTCGTCTAAGCTTTCAGGCGATCGTATGTTGGATGCCGACGGATGCTTCCTGCACAGCGAACGCATCTTTATCGCGCTGTGAATTAACATACAACATTCAAACACTCGCAAGAGTCACAATGGGATTCAAAGACTCTGCAGTCGGCTGAGTATTTCTTCTTTTTGGTAGTTTTCACCTGCTGTGCCGTTTATGGTTATTGCCGCAATTTCGTTGTGACAGTCGGAGGCGCTTTATCATAAATTAAAAAGTCGTGTAGTCGGACAGCCAGCCAGACGGTCAGACAGCAGATCGTCGGACCCGTGTGGAAGGCAGTCGTGTGGCTGCTTCTTTGCGTGATTCGCGGTCAGTGTGGTGCGTGCGGTGCGGCGATTTAGTGGCTGATGAATGATGCTGTTGAAGTCGGAGTCAAGCTGAAGTTGAGGCTGAGTTATTTGCATGAATGAAACGCAACGAGTGATGAACGAGCTGGAACGTCTTAACAGTGTTTGCCCCGAGCTTTATCCGATCTTCGCGCTCGCTAGCGATGACTTAATTTAAAACTGCTGCCAGAAGGTGTTAATTAGCATATGAACCAATACACTTAAACTATTTCGGCAACACATTTCTTATTTGGACTCTGTCGCGATCTCCATTGACATCTCAGTGCGGTTTCTATTTTATGCTATCGTCTACGCGTTTCGCTCGTTAATAATAAAAATAGGCTGCAGTATCAAATGGCAGCGATTTGTCAGTAAATATATATGTGTCTAAACAATAAAAAACGCGTCCCGGCTCATAAATCCACAATCTCAAAAAAAACAGAAGAAACAATAATAATAATAAAATGCCTGCTGTAATTGTGCAAAGCTCGACAAATTTTATATGGTCAGCTGTAAAGTTTCGAATGCGCACTTTTAGTGTGAAAAGAATATGATGATACTCGTCGAACTCCTCGCAGTTGTGTTTGTGTTAGTGTTTGTGTGTTGTGTGTGCCCCGCGTTTTCTCTTACGGCGTAGTCATGTGGAAAATACACAACAAACTCTTAATATATTTACTCTGGATTATGGAAATAAGGTAAAGTACCAGACAAAAAAGGTCATCCACAAATCACCCTATTCTTCTCTTCATTATTCAAATTAATCTCCAACCGAACTACCTAATATGTTTGTATAAATAATAAAAGATCAATCTTTTTGTTCGAATACAAAATCGAAAAGTTCTATTCAAATATCGCTTAGATTTGGTTATAAATGACGTGACAACTATTTCTAAACATGGTTCAACGGTGGACAACTGGTGAAATTTGAATGGATACAGTAGATGGTGTTAAACTATTTCAGCAACTTTATAAAATTTACTGCAGGTTGAATATGAATATCATTTTGTATTTATAGGATGACATATTGAATGAATTTTTAATTTAAATGAGTTTTGAAACATCATTTAAATTGTTGGATTTTATTTCACTGATTTAGTAGCAGCATCATGTTCGCTAGCTAAATAAACCATAAATTATATCCATTGACATCTGCAATACCCATTAAATAGTGCAGTGTATAAATCATTTCGTTGTAAGATACATGCACAGATAGGTAGCTTTCTCGTTGTGTTTTATCAATACAAGATCTTGCAACAGTTGACAACTGTTTCCTCTCAGTGTTGTCTCAACAGTTAAGATCGCCACTATCGCTGATTTTCATCGCGGCAACTGGGAAAATGAGTTGTATGTAAATAGTTATCAGCAGACGCCCAAACACAATACGCCCAAATCGTAGCTGAGATCGTCGATTCTAGTAGAGAGCAGGCGTCGCAGTAAAGAAAAAAAATAAAAACACGTACACACACACACACAAACAAACCGAGAGCGGGAAAAACGCTAAAAAAAAATCTCATTAAAATGAGCAATTAAATGACGGCAGCAGTAACTAAAACCAACTGGCAGACAGACAGACTAGCAGAATGACAGACAGACAGAGAGACTGAGAGACGAACGATGCAGCAGTTGACTGCCACATAACGAATGCCATTTTCCCAGTCAAAACACAGTTTGCCAATCAAAGCTGGCTAAAGGAGCAACGGGAGCAGCAACAACAACAACATCGGCAGCAACAACAACAACCACGAACGACAACTGGAAATCAATTTTTGCCATAAACTCATCAACGTGCCTGGCTAGCTGTGTATGTTTCGGCTGCTATCTAATTGCCTTGGCGCAGTCAGTTGCAAGTATCTTAAAGATACGCGCTGCCTGCCGCAGCTTCAGTGGGCTGGTCTTGTGGGCAGCTACGCCGCCGCCATGGCGGCCAGATTAACAACAATGCGCATCAAGAGCAACAACAACAACAAGAGCAGGTATGAAGCAGGCTTTGACCACTTCACAGGTTGCTTCTCACACATGTGTGCCCAAAAAAAAAGGGTCTTAACCCAGAAACGCAGCAACAACGCTTGTAATTGGGGTTACTGCAATTTTAAAGCGCCTCAAATGGCATGTTGTAATTGCACACTTGGAAAAAAATATGACCTCGAATTTAGAAAGAGGTCCTGGCATATATAAATATTTTCTAAATCGTCAAATTATGTATTTAACTTTCACTTTTGTAAATTATTACAAAAACATTTTTGAAATGCCAACGTTTTATATTTAATTCCTATATTCAGAATAAAACTTCAATAAACTGTTTCTATGTCAAAAGTTATACATGGCATTCTCCGAAATATTCTCAATTTCAGTTTTCAGGGGCACATAGGATTGGTTTTTTTAGAGTGCAGGTGAGGCAGAGATACAACGCGATATAGAGAGTGGGGGAAACTTGCTCGTTACATGCATTGGAACAATTGCAACTCATGAGCTTGCAACGTGCAGACAAACGCTCAAATTGTGATCAAGATCGTCGTAAGTCGTTGCAGTTACAAGCCCAAAAATGGCCTTTAAAGTGGTTCCTGTTGCCAGCCAAAGTCGAAGTCAAAGCCAACAGTCACAAGCCCACAAACCACAAACACAGTTGAAGCCAAAGTCAATGCTGTGCGGGAGCCGTTGGCGGCGATGGGCGATGGTTGGTGGTGGTGGTGGTGGTGGTGCTTGGCGGTCGGTTTTGTACTTTGGATGAGTGATCGACTCGAGCACAAACAAAACAATCTGCGCTTGATCTGTTTGTCTGGCAAGCCAGCTGGCCAAATGACTGTTGGCCAGTTGTTGTGGGTCTGACACTGACTCTGCCTGCAATTGCCAATTGCCCATGACGAACGATCCGTTTGGGCTTTTACCTGTTACCAGTTAGTTGGCCAGCCTAGGACTGGCCATAGGCATACGTCTTTCGCGGCTCAATTACGACGTCCGTTTTGTTGCCGGGATTTTGGCCGAGCAGCGCGCATTATTGTTGTACTTGTTGTTGCTGTTGTGATTGCCTCGCCATTTGTCTGCCGCGTGGCAGCGACATTTTTCTTGACCATTGCCAGAGTGCCAGGCTCTATGGTATTCTGTGGCTGTTGTTTTCTTCTTTTTGTACCAATACTCACTTAAATTTAGTTGATAGGGCATATTTTAATTATGCAAATGTATTTAAGAAGAAGACCCCATTATGAATATATATATTTGAATCAGGAAAATTAGCTAAAGTCGAGCGTAAGTTCTTTTTTGAAATGAAATGTTAATGCGCAGAAGAAGTTTGGTTTTTGCGGTTAATTCTTCCTGATGCAGATATTGATTTCTGCCTGTAATATTTATGAGCTTATTCGAAAACTGGGGTTTCAAATTTGATGGCTTATCCAGATCAATAACATTTGTACTTTCAAATACTTCCCCAAATTACCAAATTATTTTAAAAAAATTGCCATTTTCTTACAGACAACTATAAATCGGATAATATGCAAAAAGTTATTGAAGAATCAGTTTACTAAGTATAGGGTAGCTCCCAGTCGGGAACTTGCTGTGGGGGTATTCTTACTTGCTTTATTGATGGTATGTTGAACAGCTTTTATGGGTTTTCAGTTTTGTGTTTTGGGTATTTTGTACTCGGTACTCGGCATTCGCATGGTGCGTGGCGGCTCCTCCGGCGCCGCCCACTTTACATGCAGCTGGACAATGCAGCTTGGCCACAAAAAACTTTCAAACTGAGCCAAAGACAAATCCAGTGAGCTACACAGCCAGCTCAGTTGCATTGTTTGGATTAATGTGACTTTGTGGCTTCCGCCTCCAATTGGCGCTTTATTTTGGCTCCACACTCGTAAATTTGCAGCCGGCAGGCAGAGCGCCATGAATATGTCAGCGAGCCATGTAATTACCAACAGCAGCAGCAGCAGCTACAGATACAGATATAGCTAGGGATCTAGATGCAGCCAGTTACACAACTCTTCACTGCACCCATATTTTGAAGTCCCCTTTGAAGCTTTGAGCCGCAGTCCAGCTAATAGCCACAAGAGACAAAAGGCTTAAAGCCCAATGCCGCCACCATCATTCCAAGGTAATTGGCACAGCGGTGGGCCTAGATACTAAATATATACATGCACAAAAATAAATAAATAGGCTATCAAAAGTTTACAAGGAACTAGTATTTAAGGGACACTAAATATGCACACGCAAAAAAGTAAAAAAGTATTTGAGAATATTGATTAAGGGTATTCCTGAAATGTGTAATCAATTGTTTTATTCGTACTCCTCGAAAGCTGATTCTAAACTGAACTTTCTTAGTTATTTTTTGGTTGCTTAACGCACTTGATTAATGTTTAAGAACATTTGTAAATATGATTTTGATTTATCTTTAAAACTAACTTAGCTTTAGCATTTGCTGCTTACTTTTTTCTTTATTTAAGTCACTTTTAATAATAATTTTTTTTTTATTTAAATAGTTTCTTGTGCCGGAAATAATTGAATTATGTTAATAATAATTTGTTCAAAGTGTTAATTGGGAATTTAAAAAATAAATTTAATTTATTTATTTTTAAATGTCCGTGAGGCTTATTCGATTTCAGTCTCAAGTAAATTAGCTATTGTTTAATTTCTCGCAGTGTATTTATGACTGCCCTTTTGGGATCAGTCTGGACTTGGCCCCAGCTCTGAGCATAGCTCGACTTGCGCCCAGTTACGCGTTTGCGCTTCGGTTCAAGTTTTGTCTGGCCTGCAACGCCTGCGCGTGAAAATATTAAAGTCATATTTTTATGAGCCTCCGAAGTGCGCATTAAGAGTGTTGGTTGTTATAGTTGTTGTTGTTGTTGATGTTGCTGCTGCTGTTTTTGGGTTGTTATTGACTCGCAGTGCGCTTAAGCATTTATGTTTATGCTTTGGACGAGATATAAGTGGTCAGGCTCCCAAGTCAGCTTTAGCTTCAGCTTCAGCTCCAGTTTCAGTTGTTTGTCTTGTTGTTGTTTTTGTTGTTGTTGCTGCCTGCCTGCCGCGTGTTGCTAATTGGCGATGCCTGCGTATGCGGTTAAGTTATGCGACTGGCCTAATCCATTTTTAATGATAGTCCGCCGCCAATTCGGTTAGTTGGAGTCAGCAAATCACATTTTTGATTTGCGTCCCATTTCAATGATTAGCCAATATGCCCATCGATGGCAGGCGCAATTTGTTCGACTGTCCAAAATGGAGAGACCGCAACATAAAATTGTCAGCAAAACTAGTTTCGATCATTTAAATGCCATCAATGAATAAATAAAAATAAAAACACAATAATTATTGTTTTTGCAGAGGCGGAAATGAATTAGGGGAAAACTGGATCTGATGTAGTGACATTTTCTAGATATGTAATAGAAATTTTACAGTTTTACTTTGTTTATTTCGGCATGCTTGAAGATTTATTAATTTTGAAATTATTTTAAACAAGTTATTTGCCAATACGTGTGAGTCGACCAGAATTGACATCATTGGGTGACTTATAGTATTTAATAAAAATGTCAGAGCCAACTTTAGCAACATTTTAAATAATAATTAATGCGATTTTGGCAGTTGTTGGATTTCTAAAGATTATAAATTCATGTACAAACTGCGAACCGTAAACATGACAAGTCTTTAATTGAGTTGCTGATCTGCAAACAGCCGCACATCCATTGTAACAGAAATATGTTGTTAATTGTGATGGCAACCCTGGCGAAAATCAGTGATATCCAGTTCATGACAGGTCCTTGCTCTCTCACGCATCACACGTTTAGCTGGGAATCAGAATCTAAGCCGCGGTTGCAGCAAAACAAAACAAAAAAAGGGTCACGAAATGAAGGCGAGACCCAAGCGCAAACCCTACGCTTTGATCTAGAGCTACAGATTAAAGAGCTTGGCCTGCAGGAACAACAGCGGAATGAGGACGAAGAGGGAACAGAGAGTATGGCATCTCTAAAAAGCGGAGCAGGAACAAAGCACAAATCAAGTACACGTGACTTGGACTGTTGACGCTGCGTATGAAGTGGTGCTGAGAATGGAGATGCCATGGGATGGTTTTCGCATGGGATGAGTTGATGATGAAATTGTCGACGTTGACATGCAACAGGCAATGCGGCAACAAGGCACTTTAAGTGGCAGCGACAAATTAAATGAAGCACGAATAAAAAAAAAAAGAAAGAACAAGTTTGATTTACACGCCGAAAATTATATACACTTGCAGACAAGAATTTATCCTTCTTCCGACAGTCATGCCTGGCTAATGCAACATATATATTGCCTGCAGCAAATAAAATAGCTATGGGATATATATATATATAACTTTAAAACTAACTAATAGAAGATAAATCCGTCAGACAGAGGGACTGACTGACTGACCTAGGTATATCGAATCGGCCAGTAGTGTTGATCAAGAATGATACTTCAGTGGGTCGGGATATATTTTTCATGAGAAAATTAAAATACCCTTTTGTCAGGGTATAGCCATTTTGTTCAACAAAACTGAGGCAGCAACGAAAGCCCTAAAAAACAAAAGGCTGCGATGAAAAGAGAGAGATTGCTGGCCTTTGTTGTTGTTCAAGTTGTTGCTGTTGTTTTTGTTGTTTTTGTTATTGAGGTGGGCATGACGGTCACGGTGTGCGAACGCACGAAAAGCTATTGACTGACTGACTGACAAACGGACTGAACGGATGCGCTGCTGACAGATCGATCAACGGAGTTTAACAAAGTTAAAGTTGAAGGTTGGCTGGTGGCTTGGTGGTTTGGTGGTTTGGTGGTTGCTGGCCTCACTGAAGCATTGCAAGCCAATGGCCATTGTAGTTGCTGCTGCTGCTGTTGCTTCGATCGCATCCTGGCGTGGTCGTGCCTGTTAATCGAGCCTAATTATTAGTTTACTACCAATTTCGGACTTGGGGCTCGGCAGCATGTTAACAGCATGTACGACAAGTCATGAACAGCAACAAAAACAAAGATTGTTGAAATGAAAACGATCGTCGACTGTCGATGGTCATTTCCAGTTGCTGTTGTTGCCCAGTTGAAGGGTTAATTTGTGCAGCCGCCCGAGGACATGATCACAGTGTCTCTCTCTCCTCTTCTCGCATGTGTTCCTGCCTTCTGTAAGCAGTGTAATTTTTGTAAATTGATTTAATTGGCCCAATTAAAAATGCGTTGTAAACGAACTCGCACAGCAGACAAGAGAGAAGAAAAAAATACGGCGAAAGCAGCGGGGCCAAAACGATTGCAGTTCAGCTATTGACAACCAGTTGGAATGGAATTAACAATCGTCATTTGGCCCGAGGATGTAGCACAGCTGAATGTCTCAGTCCTCTCCAACTTCAATGTGGAGCTGACCATGTTGGTCATGTTTCTTTTTTTTTTCTTGGCGCCTGCGCAGCTGTTTGATTGGTTTTGTTGTTGTTGCCAATCGACAGGTAGACAATTGCTCGTTATTGCATCCACTGGAATGTTATTTTCTATGTACATGTGTGTGTGTGTGTGTGTTTGTGGGTTGTGGCTACACGAGCTACAAATTCCATGTACAATGGTCTTCCTACGATTTATGAGTGATTACCGTATGTGACTTGCTTAATTTGAGAAAATAATGTCAAAAGAATCCAAAGAAATAGTTTTGCAAACTTGAGATCAAGAAAATACAATAATAAAACCAATTATCGTCCATTACTAATAACTTTTAGTAAAACTACAACAATAATATTGTTATTAAAAATAAAAATACTTAATGTGCTCGAAAATTACTTCATACAAAATCGAGACGGTATTGCAGCGATCTAACCAACTTAGCCCATATAAAAATGCCGTTAAAAGCACATGTTGTACATACAAAATAATCCCACAACTAAAAATCGCTTAACAGGTAAAAATTACAAGTGTTTGTTTTGTTTTGTGAAAGGTATTTCAGAGTTTCCAATTTTTTGCATAGCTGGCAATTTGCAAGTCATTTTCAGGCACTCGATTAATCCAATTTGACTTAAGCTGTTAGTTATTAGCTGTTAGCTAGTTTGCTTTATGGCATTAGCGTGCACTTTGTCAATTAAGTCAGCATCTTTTGAGCCCAACTTGCAAATGGGTTTTACGAATTTAAAGCCTTGATTAGACATTCCAAGCTAAGCTAAGCTTCTCCATTATTAGGCGGTGAGATGCATATAATTATGGCTAATAATACAGCTTGAGGCATTATTTTGACTAAAGCTGACAGTAAAACTGTCTACGCCCCCTAAATGCCCGCCACTCACTCACCTGCCCCAATCGAGCAACAACAACAACAATCAGCTTGAATTGAGTTGAACGCTGAACGCATTAATCTTGGCTTGAATGCGGCACATTTTGCTTTTCCATCGGTCCATTCATTGGCTGGCCGGCTGGAACTTTTAGCCGCTAAATGCTGACTCGTGGCCAGTTGTTCGCTGCTTGGTTGGCTGTTTGGCTGTTTGTTTATTTGTTCATGTTGATGCTGTTGTTTTTATTGTTGCCCGTTTTTCCATGGCAATGGCAAAGGCGGCAAATGAAATGGAAATGAATTAATCGCTGGCGGCATTTTATTGAGCACCGAGCACGACTTCTCAGCCATCGATCGATCCACATTTGCTTATGCATATTTCTTGCCATATTTAATTTATTGTTTACCCAATGCAATCGCGTTGCTGCTGCTGCAGTCTTTGCTTTTGCTGCTGTTGTTGCACTATCGCTGCGCTGGTGGTCAGCGCTTAGTGATTATATGACAAACAATGTAAGAGGTGAAAATTGAATGAAAATGTCAAGTTTTTGTGATCAAAAGTATTTGTTATATTTGGAAGTAGTTGCCGATTTGATTTTAAAAATATTTATTTAACGAGTATTATTGGCAGGATATCCAAGGTAGGCCAACAGAATTTTGGAATAAAGAAGAAATAAAGTCCTCAAAAAATATAGAGGATATGAAAATCACCACATTGTATGCCTCAAATGTGTTTTAATAAATCGTAAAGCGAATAATAGTTTTCCCAGGTTGTAAAATTTAATCTTAATTGACTGATAGTAAAAGCTGTTAAGTCTAATCATAAGCGTTACTTAACTTCAGTTAAAATACATTTATTCTACATTAGTATACAGCATGATATTAATACGAGGATTAACGATCTGATTTCTCGTCAGATTAGTATCCAGCTTTACGTCCGCCATGCTCTGTGGCCGAATACCAGGTCTGACGCAGGCACAGCGGCAACTCTGCAGCGAGATGCCCGATGCATTGATCGCTTTGGGCGAGGGTCAACAACTGGGTGCACACGAGTGTCAGCATCAGTTTCGAGGGCATCGCTGGAACTGCTCAGAGGTGTGGCAACGCAATGTCTTTGCCCATGTCATACCCATAGGTAAGCAGGTTGAGTTGAGGAGTAGAAGCAGCAATAATCATTCACACCTTGTTCAGCTTCTAGGGAGGCCGCCTACACCTATGCTATAGCCAGTGCTGGAGCTGCCTATGCCGTGACCGCCGCCTGTGCCCGTGGCAACATCTCGATGTGCGGCTGCGATGTGCGACACAAGACGTCGCCGCCGGAGCCCTGGAAGTGGGGCGGGTGTTCAGCGGATGTCGAGTTCGGCATGCGATATACGAGAAAGTTCATGGATGCGCGGGAGCTGGAGCGAGACTCGCGTACCCTCATGAATCTACACAATAATCGCGTGGGGCGAACGGTACGTATGGGTAATAAGTAGGCTAGACTAGATTTTTCCTGATATTTTTTATGCAAAAGGCAATTATTTTATTAAGTTAAGCCAAAACAAGCTAATTTTAAGTTTATTTCATATTTCACAGTTGGTGAAGAAGCTGCTACGCACGGACTGCAAATGTCACGGGGTGAGCGGTTCGTGTGTAATGAAGACGTGCTGGAAGAGCCTGCCGCCGTTTCGGCTGGTCGGGGAGAAGCTGATGCAGAAATATCACAAAGCCAAAACTGTTCAAGCCGTTAGAGGCAAACGTGGACTGAGATTAGTATTAAGCAGGTGAGTTCCCTATCTCTCTCTTTTTCCCAAAATGATGCTCTAAAGTTAGTTCCGTCATTTTGTTGCTGTCATTGCAGAAAGAAGCATATTATGGCTGCTGCTCAGAAACCAGCTCTGGTGTGGCCCAAACGGCTGGAGCTGGTCTTTCTGGAGGCATCGCCCAACTATTGTGAGCGCAGTATTCAGACAGGAACTTTGGGCACAGGGGGTCGTCCCTGCAGTCGCAGCGGCCACGGCCCCCAGAGCTGTGATCTGCTGTGCTGTGGACGTGGACACAACACACAGCACATCAGACGCAGTCGGCAGTGCCGCTGCCAATTCCACTGGTGTTGCCAGGTTGAGTGCGAGACATGTGACGAGAGCTACGAGGAGTTCACCTGTAAATAGCTGGATCACAGCCCCACCACGCGAATGTTGCTAGTATTACTTAGTTTAGCTCTTAGACATCCTAGTATTTGGCGAAATATAATGTATTACATACACACACACACACACAAGTTGTACAAGGAAACACAAATCAAGTTACAAATATACAAACACTTCCTGTACCAAAAACTATTTTTCTTTTCTTTTATCGAACGTTTTCTCTTCAGGTTGCTGTTTAAGATATCAAGTGCACGCACCAGAGACTCAAGTCAGGTTGCTGCATTGGTTAAATTGCGCTATGTCAAAAATGTGGCATACTTTTTGGAGCACAAAAGTTATGAAAAAATTGCTTCTAGCCAGGGCAAAAACTTTTCGATTTTCGAAGGACATGGTGCATTAGAATCACAGGGGCAAGCGCCATTCAACTGCATTCAAGGGTAATACGGTCATCTAAGACTCCAAAGCAAGGTGAGAGAATCACAAAATCTCGCAAAATTTTTTACGGAATCCAGAAAAACCTGACAATTAGTAATCTTGTTAGCACAAACATATCCTTTCTTATCTCCCACGAGTAAAACGCATAGTTCAAATCTTTTAATTTAATGGCTTTATTGACCTACTATCATGTGCAAAATTGTATAAAATGAACCTCTAAATTAAAATAAATAAAGAGCTCTTATAAAAAAATGATAAGTGTATTCGAAACAGATAACAACTGAAGTAATGTTGACTAAAAACAGACATATGACATTATGTTAAACTAATTATTTTATACTAAATGTAAATATGTGCTAATTATTTATTCTTTACACAAATTTTTTCTTTCGAAACAAAAAACAATAGCATACTTTTAGGGCGGGTAAATAAATCAAAGCAGCATTGCCAGGCGAGAGCAAAGAAATAAACCCAACGTATGTAAACGGCGTAACGTAAGCAGTTAAGACGTTACGTGGCTGGCAAATTGTGGCGGGCACCAGTAGTAAAGGAATGTCTGCGCATATTTCATATTTTGCTATTGGAATTTGTATTTAGCCGCACAATACAAAACGCAAAGCCAAATACAATTACAGAGCCAGAGAAAGAATGTTAGTGGGGGAGAGAGAGAGAGAGACTGGAGGAATGAGAGAGGGCAAGCAAAACTGCGCGAGCGCTATGAAAATTCATTGATTGCAATCAGGAAGCGCCGAGTGCGCGCTCTTCACTATAGTTCTTTTCTGTTCTGTTCTGAGTGGTACGAAATTCACCACACGGCGTTCTTGGGGAGTACGGACTACGACTATGATTTTGACAATAGCTATGGCGACTATAACAGCGACTGGCACAGACGAACGGCGCTCAGTTCTTTGAGGGTAGTTAGTTGGACAACGGCGTTGCCAAAAACGGGCCCCACAGCTGCCGCACAACAATTTTTTGGGTTAGATTATACACACACACACACAAATACACACAGATTCATACACACACACACACACACATACGCACACTGAGTATATGTATCCGTAAAAGAGTCTTTTAACTGCTACTGCTGTTTCAGTAACTAAAACAGCAGCAGCGACTGGGAATGCACAAATAAAAAGGCCAATTTAATTGCCTAGCAGCAGAAAAAAAGGCTAAAACAAGTGCTGGTTTAATGCCTGAGTGAAATTCTGTGTAAAATGTGTTTAACAAAAAGAATTAAAAATTGCAAACAAGTCACAATCTAAAAGCAGTGCAAAAAAAATGAAAAAATAATGTGTGTGTATGTTAAATGTGTGAGTGTGTGTGAGTGTATGCGTGTGTAGCACCAATTGTGCCTTAGGCCGCGACTGCTCCCTGGATACAGAAAAGTGATTTCCTGCAAAATGGGCTCGCGCCTCTTGCTAAAAAAAAGAAAAAAAGAGGAAAAAAGAATGGGGAATGGAAATGGAAAAACTGAATAGAAATGACAGTTTATGAGTGCTGAAATGAATCAAATGATTAATCATGAATAACGTATGAGTAACTGGAAGCAAAGCAGTCAGAAGCGGGCGCAAACTAAACGCAGCATATCGATTGATGAAAAAATTATTATAAATTGCTTCAACCTACATATAAAAGCGTGTGAGATACACACGAACACACACAGAGATAGGAGCACGCATACATTAAGTTGCGAAAAGCTATAAGCTGTATAACAGTAGAGAGACAAACACACACACGCACGCAAACACACACATGTAGTGCAGCCTGGAGACGCTTAGAAGACATGGTTAGGGTTAGGGCCGGGGGTGTAACATAATGTTGTATGTGGGGTGTAGTGGGAGGTGTTGGGTTGGAGATTGGGTTTTGGGGGCAGCCCTTATGTCGTTAGCTTCGTTAGTGGTTCGCTCGGTCGTAGTCCGCTTCGGTTCTCGTCTCGTTTCGGTTCGGTTCGGTCGTTCGTTGAGTCCGTTACGTTTCGATTACGTTGTACGTAGCTCCCACTCCGGCAACTCCAACGTTGAAGCGCTGACTTCACGCCGCGACTCTCTCTTTCCCACTCTCTTAGCACTGCTTTTCTGTGTGTGTGTGTGTGCGTGTGTGCTTCGTGCGTCGAAATGTGTGTCAGTGGCTTCTCGTAAGAGCACTGGAGCAGGCGACAAAATGAGCGAGTTCGGGAAAAGTGCTACCTACTCAAACTTCGAACTCTCTCGCCGCCCACACAGCGCTTATAAATCACTCGTTGAGCACGCAGCACTCGAGCAACAACAAAAAGATGATAAAAAAAATGAAATGTGCCTTAATTAACTTGAGACAAGCTACAAAAAATAGTTCAACAGTTTAACTAATGTGCGGTGTTTTTGTGTTTTCATTGTTTCGCTCTACAGCCATGTACATACATAAAAAAAATGCATAAAACTAGCTAGCGGCTACTAACAAAAAGCAATTAGTCAACAAAAAAAAGTTAAGAAACAAGAAGTTAAAAAAAAAAATACAAATTGAAAAGCAGCAGCGCAACGGAAATGCACATAGAGCCACCTAAAAGCAACCACTACAACAACAAAAAGAAGAAGAGGAACTATAGCAGCAGATATTAACACGCCCCCAACCCAGGCACACCCACAAATGCACACACACACACAATTACATTCATGCCAGGCAATGTAGCCGCCGTGTTGTGTGTCTGTGTGTAGAAGAAGAGCAATCAAAATTTTCGGATTGCAACAAATTGTTGAGCTAGCCAACTGCATAAGGTGCTGCAACTGCCGGAATTTGGAGCTGCAGCTGGAGCTGGAACTGGAGCCAGGGCATCTGCATATATCACAAACATATACAAGACAAATTTCATACGCAGCGCTCAACATAAAACTCATTCAAAATTCATCGTTTAAGCAAAGCGGGTGAGCACATCTACAATCTATATACTCTACTATATACTCTATGTATGTATATACTTTCTACTGAGGCTAATGCAGTTTTGAGAAGATAAGCACATATATACACACACACTCCAACAGAGATATACGCACGCACACACACAAACGCACTCACACACAAATTTATATGCATTGTAAGCTATATTGATTTCCTGCGTATATCTTGAGTAATCGTAAAATAAACCCCTCGACCAATAACAACCAACTAAGTATTTAACTATTTATGCTTGTATGACTAACTCGTATGTATGTATATGTATGTGTAATGTGCATTTATTAATACCACTTATTCTTCTTCTCATTAAACGAAAATATACCAATTTTTTATATGCCAATTTTTAGCATTAATTTCAATTCAATTTTGCTTTGAGCCAAAACATAAATAAAAAAAACCATAATGTTGTGATTAGTTAGAGTAATAAATATAGAATTAAGTAAATATATAGACCATAGTTATTTCATTTATTACCCATACGCCCCGCCAAGTTCTAATAGGTCTTATGTTGTGTCTTATGCTTGATTTTAATACTCACAAATTCTTATATATTATATGCTGGCTTTCAGGAGCGAGATATATACTTTTGTTTTAAGTCGAAGTACAATTGTAGCCAGATAATCGACATGTCTATCAAATGAAATTGTTTTTTCAGACATGCCTTTCACATTTCACTGTATTTTAAAAGTTTATAATTAAAAAGGGCTGCACACGAAATGCACTGCAAATTGCATAGAGCCCCCAAAATGTCGTACTTCTATTTGAGCCGAAATACGCCCCCCTGTCAAATAGGCAGTTCGCATGATTTGTCATGCGGGTATACATACAGACAGCGCATTGACAGTGGATATAACAAGTATTTCTCATAATGCTGCCTCCCCTCACCCCTTTGCGTGCCATGCAGCCGTGTTTGTTTTTATTCTGTTGGAAGAGGGTGCTGTGGAGGAAGAGGGGGTAGGGTGGGGGGGATTATGTGAAGGATTGTGCCGGCATTGCTTTGGTTTTAGTTTCAGTTACAGTTCAGTTTTCATACCCAGTTTCATTTTCAGTTTCTTGACGACATTTGACGTGTCTCAGTCTTGTTCTAATTTTAGACGAGTGGAATAATTTTTATTGATTTCAAATTTTAACCTTATTTTACACGCTCGCCTTGCGTGTGTATGCGTGTTGGTGTGTGTGCGAGTGTGTCTCGCAGCATAGGTCTCTGGCTATATGCTAGACCACAAGAAAGAAAAAAAAAAAAAGAAACGCCGCCAAAGCGTCCCAACGCCCAACAGCAAACAACAAAATGCGGCAAATGCTTTACGATGACGCTATTGTTGAATCGTCACATGAGTATGTGTGTATTAGAGAGAGTGTATGAGAGTGTGTGCGTGTGTGTGTGAGAGTGTGTGCGTCTCTCTTGCTGAGCGCCGCAGCTGCGCAAACTGTGTGTGGTGAATTGGCAAAGGAGCAGCAGTTGGGCGCCACCCACAATTCAACATGTTTATTTGACAGCGGACCGCAGAGAGGGGGTGGAAGCGGGGCTATGGGGCTTGTGAGATAACTCACAGTGCTGATAACGGCAAACGAGTGGCGGCCAGCTAGCCGCGAGCATTAAACGCAGACAACAATTGTACACGATTTTGTCATCAAATGCCGTTACAAAAGTGTCAAACCGGAAGCGCGCCTGAAAATATGCAGTGAGTAAAAATAAAAAGTGAGCTGCCTGCATTGATAAGTAGTTTTGAGGAGTACTTTCTGTGTGTGTGTGTGTGTGTGTGTGCGTGTGCCTGCTTTGTTTGCATAGTAAAGTGCTGAACCTTAAGTGTTTTTTTTTTTGGCCTGGCGATGTAATCGAATCCTGGCCAGTGAGATTGCTTACGACCAAAGCCTGATGCACTCCTGACCTCATCTTGATTGCATCTGTCTCTTGTGGTTGCTGCAAATTTGACCAATATGTGCTGCAAGCCCGGTTTGTTGTTGCTGTCACGTAAATGGGCACTCAAGTGACACATACATGAGCACACACAAACTCACACCAACACTGCACTTGCTCAGGCATGCAAGCAAACATTTGAATGGTCTTCCGGTCTGCTGATTCGTTTAGGTTTTATTTATCCGCCTATTGCCTCTTTGCCTCTGTTATTGCCACACCCTTCTATGCCCTTTCGTTTTCCCCCTGCTGTGATGCTTTCTTTTTATATATGGTCTTATCCATTCATAAAGCGGCGCATTCAGTTTTCCTGCTTTACTTTTAAGCCCTGCCTTGTTAGAAAACAAAGGGAAATCGTGAGACTTGTCTTACCTTCACGCAATAGAAATTGTCTATGGCAAGCGAGGGTAGTTTAAAGTAATTAAAGTTAGCGCGAGAAAGTTAGTTTAGAATAGTCAGGATTAGTAGCAGTTTCTACATCAATATTAATGAATCATGACTAATTTAAGGATACGATTTCTTTGCTTGTACATCATATGCAAAAGGTTACAGCTGCTACAAAATACAGTCAGTTTTCCATTTGTGTATGTTTGATTAAATCGTTGTCAATTTATTCAATTCCAACACTTGATTAGTTCTACCTACTTTTAACTAACAATTATGTTTAACTTTTAGTTTTATAATACTTCCTTTAAAAACTCGCTTACTTCAATTTAAAAATGTATATTTTACGTATTGCTTGACTTTCCATTGTGTGCTTAACCTTAAAGTTAGAATTACTTGTAACTTAGTATAAAGAGAATTAGTCATTTCTATAATTTAAAAAAATTAAAAGCTGGTCACTTAGTTGTCCATAGGTAGAATTGTTCATTATGATTTTTAGTTATTAGAATTGTACTTTTATCGCGCTGCATTAGTTATGGAGTTCACTGTGTCTGTTAACGCGTTGCGCCTCTTTGATTTTATATATTTACTTACTATTGGTTTTCCAGCATAAAACTTTATTTACTCAACCTCAATTGATTTTGATAAAAGAGACAGCTTACTTTCCAAATGCATATTATTATTTTGATTTCAATAAGCCATTCCCTGAGAGCTAAACATTGATGTGCATATTGTTATTTTGATTTCAATAAGCCAATCGTTGTCTGTCTGTCTACTGATACCACCCTCGTTGATATTCATGGGAATATCTTTTCGCTTGTGTGTGTGAGTGTGTGTGTGTGTGTCTGTGTGTGTATTCAACTGAGTGCGACTTCTCTTGGCAGCGTCTTGCTGGAGTGGCAATTTGCATGCGATTTGCTTTGTCTAAATAGGAAGGAAATTTGCATAGAGAGCGAGAGCTGCCATAATGCACTGCTCTCGTCATTTCATAGTCACAACCTGCAGCTTAGTATTTGCTTGTGCGCTTATGGCTGAGCAGTCAGTAGCCAGCCGCAGATGGGCTGAGATCTAGGTAAAAAGGTTAAGGATATGCTGGTTGACGTAGTCTAATTTAAATGCAAAACGGTTAAATGCTTAAAGGCAGTCGAGTCTGTGCTAAGAGGGGCGTATGCGTAATATGTTAATATGTATGTTTGGTATAATCGTAAGATTTACGTCTGTTTTGTGTGTGTTTTGTTTATTTTGTACCATGTCTGTTCTCTTCTCACTTTTTACACTTGCAGATACATAGATGCAGCGAGCGAGCTACGTGTCTAAAAGAAAGCAATTGAAAAAAGCAAAAGAATTTAACTCGAATAACACAACTAGAACCAAACACAAATAATAAAGCCAATCAAAACTGTGCATATCACTATATAGAGCATAAACCAAAGATAAACCTATCAAACGTCGCATTTAAATAGGACAAAGGACAAACAACAACAATAACAGCAACTGCAGCAACAACAACAACAACCAACCACAACCAACCACAACCAACAACAGCAACAACTAGAGCTCGTGGGTGCATGCCGCGGATCAGCCGCGGATTATGTCACGTGACGATTATAATCCAGTGAATAGCTCTGGTGTGCGCAGTCCGGGTCGCGTGCGTCGACTCCAGGAATTGCCACAAGTCGATCGCTCACCATCACGGGATTACGGCGCACGCGGAAGTCCACTAGGTGAACAAAAAAATACCAACAAAACTGAACTAATAAAAATTAAAAAAAAATGTAGTTACTGTTTACAGTTAGTTGCTTTAACTAAAACAGCTTTCGAAAAGCAACAAAGCAAGCTATATCCAAGCACAAACGTAGCCGAGAGCACAAAATTCCAAAATGTTGCGTATCCAAAAGATACGCAGCAAAAAGTAATACCAACAAGTGTAAAATTCACCGCTGCTCACGTTTGTGCCAAAAAAAATATTTAAAAAAAATCTAATCTCTGTTTTTTCGATTATTATTTAAATTTTAATAATTGGCATATTTAGAAAACTTTCCTACTATTTCAACAGTTATCAAAATTTCT
Organism: Drosophila paracracens; assembly: GCA_035044025.1. Taxonomy (NCBI): domain Eukaryota; kingdom Metazoa; phylum Arthropoda; class Insecta; order Diptera; family Drosophilidae; genus Drosophila; species Drosophila paracracens. The sequence continues at coordinate 1,306,604 of JAWNMN010000242.1, forward strand.
ACTTAAAAAACCTGATGCATGCATAAAAACTGATTTATGTATGCATCGCACGGATATTGGCTTAAGATCTTTCGACAAGGACTTGTACAGTTTTATCTTGATTTGTGAATTGCTCGAAAACTGAATACTTTTAATTTGTAAATTTCATGAAATGCTTTTAGTTGTGCTATTGTAGTCGAATTAAAACTAATGCAAAATTTTATACTAAAATCTATAATTTCTGTCTAACATCACACGCATGCGCATGGTACATTTTTCGTTTGGCTTAACTCATCTGCAAAATCTGTAAAAATTTTCATTTTCTTTTAACGAAACAACAACAAATCACATACACTAATACAAAACATGAACATATTGACACGGCCACATCAATTTCAAATCGGTGCGCTTATAAATGTATTATTCAAATCAAATCGCATATGCATACTGAACTTTGCAAACTTTCAATCGAATTATTTATAAAATAAACCCCAGCAGAAGCATATAACTTGTAAATTGCATTAACTTGGCTAGGAAGAATGGCTTGTAGTTGAATTCGCAGCCAGCAACCGCCTTGAGTTGTTGCAGCAAACCAATTTAGTTCCTGGTGAAGCGTAACACAAAATCAAAGCCTCAAACTGGATTACAATTATGGTTAGCAAACATTCACTTTATCCAATTACCAATTCACTCAAGAACTTTGTCCTGGCCAAAAACTAAATGAAACAGGTGCTTAACTGAGCACATACGCAAACTGACCATAATTTGAGCGCAGTTACTTCCCTTTTTTTCACCCGCCCAATCAGCTGCCCAAGTTATTCAACTGCAAAAATTGCCTTCATTATTACCCACTCAGTTGGAGCAATGCATTTTGATACCACTTCAAAATTTATGACTCACTATAGTTCCAGCAAAACCATGGAGTTGGCAAATATTTAGCTCCTCAAGGTGAAGTTATGCAGCTCTATAAAATTAAGTAAATAATAGTAGAAAAATTCAAATGTCAGTTATGTTAAAATATAATTTAATTAAATAAAAGAAATGTCTCAGATGTATATGTCTCAAATTATCTAACAAATTTTAAAGAGAAATAAATTTTGACTTCAACTAAGCATCCACGCAGGGCATAATAGATCTTATAGGTCACAGTGATGGTTCCCCAATTTATAATAATAATATAAGTATTCACGCTAACAAGCCATAGAATTCACTCTATTATCAGCATACACAGGAATAAAAAAAGCAGCCAAAATTGGCAGCACTGATGCCGAAGGACACGTAACCGCCAAAGAGCTACAAATTAGGTTTCGTGTGGCTCGGCGGGATACGTGAAAATGTGCTCGGTCTGTCAAAAGTTGAGTTTAGTTTATGGCACACGCCCGCTTCCTTAAGTCCGGTGCACAAATCATACAACGCTGCTACTGCAGCGAGAAGGCATCCCCTACAGCGGGGGGCATGGATGGGGGTGTTAACAATGAAGCTAGTTTATGAGCCATTTTTTATGAGCTGCGAGCTGTGAGCTGCGAGCTGTGAGCTGCTTGTATAAGAAACACGACAAACATTTTACGTTGCTGTTGAGTTTTTGCGTTCCTTTTCTACTAACCCAAGCGTTCCGTTAATCATTTTATATTATGTATAACTAGTAACTGCATAATTCAGTATGAAGCCACAAACTAGCATTAGCGCAATAAGAAAGAGATTACAACGATCTAAATCCTTTCACTGCACTAGTTTCCACCTTCAAACCAAAACTAGTTCCAGCTCTTGATTTAAATATTTTGATTTGATTATTTGACCACATACATACACACACTCCCACTCTCACTCTCACATACACACACACACACACACACACACATACACATACACTCGAAACCGAAAACAAAACCCGTCATCCTCATTTGATCATCGTCATGAATTCTATGTGAATTTCAGCAATGGGCAGTCCATACTACCGCGACATGGATGAGCCAACAAGTCCCGCCGGTGCGGGACACCATCGCAGCCGCAGCGCCAGCAGACCACCGATGTCACATGCCATGGACTATCCAAGTAATAATCAACAATTCAGCTATATATATTATTATATATATTCTGCCTTCATTTAATGTGACCCTTGACAATTAATTTTCACAGGAACCCGCTATCAGTCGCTCGATCGCGGTGGATTGGTGGATCCACATGATCGTGAATTTATTCCCATACGAGAGCCACGTGATCGCTCCCGGGATAGATCCCTGGAGAGAGGCCTTTACCTAGAGGATGAACTTTACGGCCGTTCAGCGCGACAAAGTCCCAATGCGCTAGGAGGTAAATAAATGTCTCTACTTACAAATAATTATTAATCCCATAGCACTCGAAGTTCAAATTTATAAATCAGGAAAACTTTAAAAAATATTTTAATTAAAATATTGAATGATAGAATCAACAATTGTGTATAGTTTCTGATGTTTTCTAGTTGAATTTTAGATATTCAGCTTAAATAATTTGTAAATCTACTTGTAGGTTATAACACGGGCATGCCTACGTCGGATCGCGCCTATCTTGGAGATTTGCAGCATCAGAATACGGATTTGCAGCGTGAGCTCGGCAATCTGAAGCGGGAATTGGAGCTGACGAATCAAAAGCTGGGCAGCTCGATGCACAGCATCAAGACGTTCTGGTCGCCGGAGCTGAAGAAGGAGCGAGCGTTGCGCAAGGAGGAGAGCGCCAAATACAGTCTGATCAATGATCAACTCAAGTTGCTCAGCACCGAAAATCAGGTAAGCAGAAAAGCGTTAACTCTTGGTAACCCTGCAGTTGGTATTTGTTCTTTATTCCTTTATTTATTTAGAAACAAGCGATGCTCGTGCGCCAGCTGGAGGAGGAGCTGCGTCTCCGCATGCGGCAGCCGAACCTGGAGATGCAGCAGCAAATGGAGGCGATCTATGCGGAGAACGATCATCTGCAGCGCGAGATAAGCATTTTGCGTGAGACCATCAAGGATCTCGAGTGTCGCGTCGAGACACAAAAGCAGACGCTTATCGCACGCGACGAGAGCATCAAGAAGCTGCTGGAGATGCTCCAGGCCAAAGGCATGGGTAAGTTCTCCAATATTTACTATCTCTTCCAGTGGCATCAAATTGCGATCTGTTGCAGGCAAAGAGGAGGAGCGCCAAATGTTCCAGCAAATGCAGGCGATGGCACAAAAACAGGTAAGTCCTTTTCTCCACGAATATATCCTTGCGCCGCTACAAAAAAAAGAAGAAAAATAAAAATATAAAAAACAGGCGGCCCCCTGCAAAAAATAAAAAAGACGACTCTCTGTCTACTTTTTTATTATCTTTTGCGGCAAACAATGCTCTAGTGACAATGATTTCGTACACGGGCAGAGAGGCACAACAACAACCAGAAATGCCTCTCTGCCCCAAACTCTAAAACAAAAAACCAACAAGAACGTTAACTACCAAAAAAAGAAAAAAAAAAAAAATTAAAAAATGACTACTCTGTATACGATTTATTTTTCAATTCTCATTTATTTGTAACAACTTTTGCGACTTCAAAATGCAAAGTGCTTAACGTTTTTTATTTTTGTTGTTTCACATATACTACCAGAAATATACTACAAATACTAAACACGCATACATACATCCAATAATACTCGTAAAAATACTCGAATGTAGTGCCTAGCATCCAAAAATTCGCATATATTTGCTTCGTTTTGCTTTGAACTAACTGCCAGTTAAGAACGTTAACTACAAATTTCGACTTTCAACTTAAAATCTAGCGTTTGCAGTTGGTTCGTAGTGTTCAATTTTAAGTTCTATATACACACACACTCACACACACCCACAAACAAATACACACACACACAGACACGCTTGATATGTTTTGCTTGTTGTACTTGTTGTTGTTTAATTAATTTGAAATGTTTTTCATTGTGTTCGCCCCCAAATAAAAAAAAAATATATATATATATATAGATATATGTGAACGTATTGCAAATGAGTCAGCTGTAAGCACTCTTTAAACACATACAGACACACCCGTACACACAGACAGTCATTGTTACAGTCACTTATTGTTAGTCATTTCATCAGTTGCAATCTCTCTCGATATGGGGCAAGCAATAAAATTCAATTTGTTGCATCCATTTCGTACTTTTTGTAGACAGTTCGGCATTGTTTTGAGCCCCCAACCCGTTGACCCTGTTTCATGTGTATATTTGTAGTGCTTTATTGCTAGCTCTTACACAACAAGGAAAATGCATTCTATTTGCATCATAATTCATACTTATTGACATACACACAGCCAAAAAAGAAAAAGCTCAAGCTGCCAGCACCCCGGGGAAATCTACTAAAAATTGCCAGGGAGTTGACAAAGCACTGACTCATCTATCCCCGAGGACGGCAAACAGGGCAGCTGCTTGTTACTAACACACACACACACACACATAACTATACTCTATAATTACTCGTATGGCAGCCCATAGATAACATGCGTATACATAATACCATGCATTAAGCCCAGTTGCGACCCCACAGTTTCAACATAAAGGCCACACAACAGGCATGTCAACAAAGGCGTCGGACCGAACAGCAAAAAAAAAATAACAAAAATAAAAAGGAAAACAGATATAACAGCTAACCTTGACACACCGAAGAATATATACCCTTGGAGGCCGGAATTACCCTGAACATACTTAAGTACATTTTAGTACCCCAATATTAATCACTTGTTCAATAAATTTGAGCAAGATTATAAAACGATTAAGAGGTCAAAATGCGGGTTCAAGAATATTTATACTTTATGGCGTTACGCATTTCGTGATCAAATTAAAATACTTTCCGCAAGTATATAAATATAAAGTCACACAACACGCCAAGCACAAGAGAAAGGGAGGGGCAAAGGGAGGAGGAGAGGGACAGGCACCATGTGTTGGGCGCTATGGGATTTCTTGGCATAAATAACCTTGATACCATGATAGGACAGTTATTTAAGGCAACTCCACTTTTAGCTTCCGACTGATCCTTTCTTTTCAGCTTTTGGCCAGCTGCCCACTTTGCAATTTATTCACGCATCAACTGAATGCTTGAATGCTTGACTTACTGAATAGTGTTCGAATGCCGCAATTGTATATTTCTGCACACAATAAAATGCTGCTGCCAAAAGCCATTGAATGTCGGCCACGCCTTGGGTAGGCGTTTTGGGGTTTGTACGTAATGAATTTGTCACTCGTGCTGCGAGACAATACAAACAAGCGGAATAAACAGAAACAGCAGTAATTAAAAATCGTCATTTCAAAATGTGGCAACAGCAAATGCCAGTAATAATGTAAGAATTCGGAACGTTTTTTACGCTATACAGCAAAATACCCTGACAGTTGAATAAATCAAACAAAGTTTATGCTCCTGTTAGCCTTCTAGCCTTAAAGTTGCAGCAGCTATAAAGCTTCTGCAGATACGTTAACAATACAGGTCACATTCATACAGAAAAATGTTAGTTCTCCGCTTATACCAATTTTGGTAAATTTAGCTTTGTATCTTGGTCTTCTTTAAATGTGAATCTGTGTTAGTTATAGCATAAAAATAAATATTTTTCAATATACTCAACTTTACTGCAATAACAGAGTAACTAAAGAAAGAGTAAAAAAAAGTATTCGGCTGATTTTTGCGAGTGTGGGCGAGCAATTAAAAAGTTCGCAATCGCATTGCGTATACGCCACGTTCGGCGAATAGGCTTGAAAAAGCGAGCAATCAGCAGCACGCCATTTTGCTGGGTCGAGGTCAGTTCTTGTTTCGATTCCAATTGCATTTGCTATAAGTGCACATGTTGTTTTTGGCCTTTCCATGCTGCAAAAACCTTTGTCACTGTAATTAATAGTTCTTATACAGTGCACACAGCTCACCAGCTTTTGTTGTTAATGCTTTTATTAAAACTTGGCCGTAAAAGTTAATCAAGGTTGCCAGGACTTTAAAGAAAATGGCTTTGTTCCACATTTTAACAAGTGTGAACAACTTAAAAAGCTAAGTAAACTGTATCAGGTCATGCTTAATGACTTTCTATCGATTCATTCATACCAAACATCTACAAAAGCATTTCATTTGATACAAGAAGTTATATTTATATCTCGCCTCAATGTACATCTGAATTATAATTCATTATTACATTATTTGGTTGTTGCCAATTAAAAACAAGAATTAATATCAATTCAGTCTTTAATTTGATTAGTTTTTAAACAATGTTCAAAATATTTACTCCTTTGAACTATAGTATTAATTTAATAGCTTGTGCTTAAGTCTCATTAAAGAAACAATTTTTTAAGTGTTATTCTTTTTTTATATTAATTTTCCCATATTCGTCATATTAAATCATAATAAAAAAAATCATAGCATACTTTTAAGCGCAACTCAGATTTAATATTCCTTTATTGTTGTATTTTTGCGTTTATGTATTTGCTCAATCCTATGCTGTTCTTCAAAGTTTTCTAGTTCAATTGCTTAACTTTAGTATACATGACATCCTTTTGTCTCCATATCACATCTATTGAGTCATCTTGCTTTATGTGTAAGTACTAAATATCAGGGCTAGACTTGTGCCCAAGGCTAGTTCCATTTGCCAGGCCTTATATAACTTCTGCTCACGCATATCTTGTATACTCTGTGTATGTGTTGGTGCTTCTGAATTTTATATTAACATCATTTATGGGCATTTATCTGGCGCCGCCTCGTCTGCGGCATACATTTGCCCTCTGGCATTGGGTCTTTGGCATCACAAAAGAGACTCGTCTAGCTGACAAAACATCTGAACATTTTTCACTTTCTTACCAACAGCTTGATTTGGAGCGTGAAATCAAGAAATACGCTCAGGAAGAGCAGGGGGTGAGGGTGAGTTTTGTCGCACACTTTTCTTGCCAGTTTCTCAGCTAGCCAAAGTAGTTTGCGCCTTAACCCCCTTTAGCGGAACACTAGCCAACAGCTCTTACATTACACATTAGCCAAAGCCAGTGCTTTTAGGCCATCGAAACTACCTGAGCCACCCAACCATTCATTTGGCATAGTTGCACGTTGGCCTGAACTGTCGATGAATGGCAGTTACATTCAAATATTCATGCTGTTCTGGCCCTGGCCAAGCAAATTACCAAGCTATGCAAAACGGCGCCAATGCCTGAATTTTAATTAGCATGTAAAAGCAAACGCCCGCTGGTGGTGGGTGAGGGGGTGTGTGTGTGTTTGTGTTTGTGTGAAGAGCACAAGGATAAGCCTATGCATACGCATAAATAATAATGGGCATGGTTGTGCGGGGTGTGTGTGTGTAGGGTGGAGGGGGTGTGTGTGTGGGTGGGATGTAGCTGCGGCTGCTGCTCGTTATTATACATGAAATACTAGCCAGGCTCAACTCTTGATATATTGTGGCAGTGTCCTAGGGGGCAGGGTCGCGGGCGGCGGGTGTTCATTTTGTGTGTGGCCGAGGGCATAAAATAATTACGCGGCTTGCCGCAAAATTCATGTTGCTGTCAAAAAACGACACTTAAAAAAATTATGCCCTTGAATTTAGAGAACCGCTCTGAAACCAAAAATGGTTGTAATAATTATCTCTAAATTTAAGAAATAAATTTCTGAAGAATCGAATCGACAATCCTAAATATAGCTTATTTATTTATAAATATATAATAAACTTTATAAAATGCCAGACTTTGATTTTTCTCTGAGTACAGAACAAGTGAACAAATTTA